>CM069151.1:18652126-19953376 GCA_035221665.1 Okamejei kenojei | reverse complement strand
TGTCTGCTCCTAGATGACACTCCCAATAACAAAGCAATGTATAGCTGACACCTGCTTCACCTCTATGCAGTATTGGGTGGTTATCTGGTGCACAGGCATGCAGGGAACTGTTTATGACATGAGCCTGCATCACATTGTTTAATATCAGGATAGAGCAGCAGTTGTACAGGATGGTCCATTGTTTTCCAAGGATGGTAGTTGATCTCATGCACTTGGCATGATTGATTCAAACAACAACATCAAAAGGTTGTTGTTTCCAGAAGAAAGCTCATAACATGATTGAAGTTGAGCGTTCTAAATTCTTCCAGGCATTTAATGTAATTGATGCTGGGTCACTTGGTTAATGCATTAGAAACATCTGAGTTTGAGTTTAGTTTATTGTCACATGTACCGAGGTACAGTGAAAAGGTTTTGTTATGTACTAACCAGTCAGCGGAAATACAGTATATGATTACAATCAAACAATCCACAGTGTACCGATACGATAAAGAGTCAACGTGAATAACATTCAGTGCAAGTCCAGTAAAGTCCGATCAAGGATTGTCTGAAGGTCTCCATTCAAGTAGATAGTAGCTCACGACTGCTCTCTTGATGTTGGTAGGATGGTTCAGTTGCCTGATAACAGCTGAGAAAACACTATCCCTGAATTTGGAGGTTTGTCTTTTTCATACCTCTGTCCCTCTTGCCTGATGGGAGGAGAGGGAGTGGCTGGGAGCAACTTGTCCTTGATTAAACTAGTGACTTTGCCGGGGCACCGTGAGGTGTAAATTGTATCAATGGAAGGGAGGTTAGTCTGTGTGATGGTCTGGGCCATGTCCTCAATTCCCTGCAATTTCTTAGGTACTTAGATGTAGCTGTTACCAAACTTTGCTATGATGCATAACAACTGACAGTTGTCAGCTCCTAGGTGACACTCCCAATCACAAAGCAATGTATAGCTGCCACCAGCTTCACCTATTCCACCTCTGTACAGTAGTGGGTGACAATAGACAATAGGTGCAGGAGTAGGCCATTCGGCCCTTCGAGTCAGCGCCGTTATTCACTGTGATCATGGTTGATCATCCACATTCAGTACCCCGTACGTGCCTTCTCCCCATATTCCCTGACTCCGCTATCTTTAACACTCTATCTAACTCTCTCTTGAAAGCATCCAGAGAATTGGCCTCCACTGCCTTCTGAGGCAGAGAACTCCACAGATTCACAACTCTCTGTTCTAAATGCCTTACCCCTTATTCTTAAACTGTGGTCCCTGGTTCTGGACTTCCCCAACATCGGGAACATGTTTCCTGCCTCTAGCTTGTCCAACCTCTAAATAATCTTATATGTTTCAATAAGATCCCTTCATCCTTCTAAATTCCAGAGTATACAAGCCCAGCCGCTGCATTCTATCAACATATCGTCCCGCCATCCCAGGAATTAACCTTGTGAACCTACACTGCACTCCCTCCATAGCAAGAATGTCCTTCCTCAAATTTGGAGACCAAAACTGCACTCAATACTCCAGGTGTGGTCTCACTAGGGTCCTGTACAACTGCAGAAGGACTTCTTTGCTCCTAAACTCAACTCCTCTTGTTATGAAGGCCAACATGCCATGCACTTTCTTCACTGCCTGCTGTACCTGCATGCTTACTTTCAGTGAGTGATGAACAAGGACCCCCAGATCTCTTTGTACGTCCCCTTTTACCAACTTGACACCATTCAGATAATAATACGCCTTCCTGTTTTTCTCACCAAAGTGGATAACCTCACATTTATCCACAATAAATTACATCTGCCATGCATCCGCCCATTTACCCAACCTGTCGAAGTCATCCTGTATCCTCATAGCATCCTCCTCACAGTGCACACTGCCACCCAGCTTTGTGTCATCTGCAAATTTGCTGATGTTACTTTGAATCCCTTCATATAAATCATTGATGTATATTGTAAATAGCTGCGGTCCCAGCACCGAGCCTTGCGGTACCCCACTAGTCACTGCCTACCATTCTGAAAGGGACCCGTTAATCCCTACACTTTGTTTCCTGTCTGCCAACCAATTTTCTATCCATGTCAGCACTCTACCCCCAATATCATGTTCTCTAATTTTGCCCTCTAATCTCCCATGTGGGACCTTATCAAATGCTTTCTGAAAGTCCAGGTACACTACATCAACTGGTTCTCCCTTGTCCATTTTCCTAGTTACATCTTCAAAAAAATTCGAGAAGATTAGCCAAGCATGATTTCCCCCTTATAAATCCATGCTGACTCGGACCGATCCTGTTACTGCTTTCCAAATGTGCCGCTATTTCATCTTTTATAATTGATTCCAACATCTTCCCCACCCCCGATATCAGGCTAACTGGTTTATAATTCCCTGTTTTCTCTCTCCTGCCTTTCTTAAAAAGTGGGATAACATTAGCTACCCTCCAATCCACAGGAGCTAATCCTGAATCTATAAAACATTGGAAAATGATTACCAATGCGTTCATGATTTCTAGGGCCACTTCCTTATGTACCCTGGGATGCAGACCATCAGGCCCTGGGGATTTATCAGCCTTCAGTCCCATCAGTCTACCTAACATCATTTCCTGCCTAATGTGCATTTCCTTCAGTTCCTCTGTCACCCTAGGTCCTCTGGCCACTAGTACTTCAGGGAAATTGTTTGTCTTCGTTAGTGAAGACGAATCCAAAGTACCTGATCAACTCGTCTGCCGTTTCCTTGTTCCCCATAATAAATTCACTTGTTTCTGTCTTCAAGGGACCCACATTTATCTTAACTAATTTTTTCTTCTTCACATACCTAAAGAAACTTTTACTATCCTCCTTTATATTCTTGGCTAGCTTACCTTTGTACCTCATCTTTTTTCCTCGTATTACCTTTTTAGTTATCTTCAGTTGCTCTTTAAAAGTTACCCAATCCTCTTGCTTACCGCTCATCTTTGCTCTGTTAAACTTCTCTTTCATTTTTATACTTTCCTTGACTTCCTTTGTCAGCCGCGGCCGCCCCTTACTCCCCTTGGAATCTTTCTTCCTCATTGGAATAAACTGATCCTACACCTTTTGTATTATTTCCAGAAATACCTGCCATTGTGGTTCCACTGTCATCCCTGCTGGGGTATCTTTCCTGTCAACTTTGGCCAGCTCCTCCTTCATGGCTCTATAGTCCCCTTTGTTCAACTGCAATACTGACACTTCCGATTTTCCCTTCTCCCTCTCAAATTCTCCCTCATCAAATTATGATCACTATCTTTTAATGGCTCCTTTACCTTGAGTTTCCTTATCAAATCCGGTTCATTACACAACACTAAATACAGAATTGCCTTCTCCCTGGTAGGCTCCACTACAAGCTGCTCTAAGAGTCCATCACGGACGCACTCCACAAACTCCCTTTCTTGGGGCCCAGTACCAACCTGAATTTTCCCAGTCTACCTGCATGTTGAAATCTCCCATAACAACCGTAGCATTACTTTTGCAACATGCCAATTTTAACTCCTGATTCAACTTGCACCCTATATCCAGGCTACTGTTTGGGGGCCTGTAGATAACTCCCATTAGAGTCTTTTTACCCTTACAATTTCTCAGTTCTATCCATACTGACCCTACATCTCCTGATTCTATGTCACCCCTCGCAAGGGACTGAATTTCATTCCTCACCAACAGAGCTACCCCACCCCCTCTGCCCACCTGTCTGCCTTTTCGATAGGACGTATACCCTTGAATATTCAGTTCCCAGCTCTGGCCCTCTTGCAGCCATGTCTCTGTAATTCCCACGATATCATACTTGCCAATTTCTATCTGAGCCTCAAGCTCATCTACTTTATTGCTTATACATCGTGCATTCTTATATAATACTGTTAATACATTACTCCCCTCACCCTTCACATCGATTCCTATTTCACTTGGCCTTACTCTCCAATCCCTTCCTGAGCTTTCTGCCCCTTTAATTCTGGTGTCTTTCTGGTCCCCCAAATCTGACTGATAATGTTCACCCTGAATTCAGAAGTAAAACTGCATTAGACCATTAACTTAAAACATTTCACTTGCCTCCATTGGTGCCTTTCAGTTTGTATTTTGTAGAGCATTAATGGTACAGGAAACATTTTATTTTTGTTATGGGGTATGGTTTACTGTACCCATCCTGGCAGCCTTTCAAATCTGCTCAACTATAGTTTATCTGTATTTACTGCATACAATCGCCTACCTATTCCTTTTTTAAAAGTAGCTTCTCCAAGAAGGCCTTGTGGTCAAATTATCAATTGCAATTCAATGAAGAGGCCACTGCTTGGCCACTTCTTCTTCCTCTTGCGTGTGGCGTGCACAGCCTAAAGTTGTAGGACCTTGTTCTAGTTGATCTTATTTGGTTGTGCACGCCAGATTGATTGCATTCGTGGAAACAGGGTGGACCACGTGAAGGTTGAGATGTTTTAAAGTGATAATTTAAAGCAATCTCCCACCCCCTTGGACACTAAGTGGTGGAGTAACTCAGTGAGCCACGCAGTATCTCTGGAGAACATGGATTGGTGATATTTAGGGTCAGAACCCTTCAAATGTATTGCAGGAGGAGTGGGAGCATGGGGGCAGGGGGCAGTGTAAAAAAGCTGGGAGAGAGAGGAGGCAGGACAAAGCGTGGCAATTAATAGGTGGACACACACGAGGGGGGGTTTGGATAGGCAGATGGTTGGAACAAAGGTCACAGATTAAAGCAGAAGGTGCACGTGAACTTCCTTTGAACACATCTACGGGATCTGTTGTTCCCGATGTGGTCTCCTGCACATCGGCGAGTCCAAGCATTGACTCGGCAACTTTTTTGTTGAATACTTGTGGTGGTCCGCAAAGGTTCCCCTCACCCCTTCTCCCCCCACCTCCCCCGCCCTGGACAGACATCTATTTCCTCCCTCCCCCTACATTCCTTCCTCTGGCTTTACAATTTGCAACTCTTCAATCCTTCTGTCTCATTCCTTCTGCTTTATTCTCTGGCCTTTGTTCCAACCCCCACCCCAATGGGATAGTCTAATCTGGCAGCTTGTTCCATACACCCACCACCCTTTGTGTGAAAAATGTACCCCTCAGATTCCTATTAAATCTTTTCCCCCTCACTTTCATCTGTGCATCTACCCGATTTATTCCTCTCATGATTTTGTACACCTATAAGATTCCTCCTCATCCTCCTGTGCTCCATGGAATAGAGACCCAGCCTACTCAACCTCTCCCTATAGCTCACACCCTCTGGCCCTGGCAACATCCTTGTAAATCTTTTCTGAACCCTTTGACAATAACTTTCTTATAACATGATGCCCAGCACAATATTTGGGCCGTCACCGCCGGGACACAACCTCAGCCCTGAGTCCACACCCTAATAACTCAAATTAACTAGCTAAAACAGGACAACAAAAAAAGAAAAAAAAACAGACGGACTGCAGGCGAGCCGCAGCTGCTAAAGCAGCGCCCCACCTGTCCTCTTTCCATCTATGCATGACTGTCAAAATAGTTAACAAGGTGTTAATGAGGTTTGTTAATTTGTTACTCTTGAAAACTTGCGCTCCACTGGCATCACACAATTATATTTGATGTGTTGGTGGCCACTATGTGAGAAATTGTCCATTCTTGGAATATATCTGAGTCCTGACTAATTTCAGCTAGTTCCTTTGTAAATGCATCTCTGTATGGAACTTGTTCACATTAGTAATTATAGGCTAGTGCCAGTTTTGTGCGATAATTAATTAAAAAATATATTCCAAAAAGGTGAGTCTTGTTGGTTCATCTATTAGCAGTGTGATGTGTAAGGTGGAGCGAAAGGAGTAGTGTTTTGTGTCCTCTCCAGATCTCGGGCACATCACTAAAACTCACAATTCACAGCAACACTGTAGGATCCATTATTGACCCACAGGTTAAGTTGTAAGTGAGAGAGTCAAGGGGCCCATCTCATGTTAAATTGAGTTTATTGTAATATGCATAAGCTGTGTGCTCTCTCCAATAAAAAAACTTCCACATGATTTCCTGGCTTCCTCTTTTTGAAGTCAAAGATTAGTTTCTTGGTTTTCTTGATGCTGAGCGAGAGGTTACTGTTGCGGCATCACTCAAATAGGTGTTCAATCTCTCTTCATCGCTACCTGTGATGCGGTGACAAACGATGGTCTTACTGGAAAATTCGTAGATGGATTGAACTCTGTTTACCCACACAGACATGGGTATAAATTAAGAAGAGCAAGAAGCTAAGCACGGCTTTAGATGTACCTGTGCTGGTGGTTAGAGGAGGATATGTTGTCACCAATTAGCATTGATTGAGGTTTGCTGATGAGGAAATCAAGGATCTGGTTGCAAAGGGAGGTATACAAGCCCAAGTATGAGTGAGAGATAGAGTGTTGGACCTTTTTGGTGGTTTGACAGTGGTCGAGTGTTGGGTCCTCTGGTGTTAATGGAGATTGGTTGATGCCAATTAGGCAGATACTTCATGCTGGGGGGTTGCAGGCCCCAGCAATGATGAGAAAGGCATGGGGATATGCCATTTCATGCCTCTTGAGCGTGGTGCTCAATTCTTCGTGCTAACGTGACGTCTGCATGAGGTGGGATCTAGTCTTGAGTCAGGATGATGGTGGGGAATTTCCTCGGTAGATAGAATGCGTAGCGTTTACCATGAAATGTTGAGGTCAGTGAGCAGGAATGGGACGAATGTGGCATGTTGGAGCACCACGACAAATTTACCCTTAAGCTGACGGCATCTGAAATACAGTCGAGTCCATGCGATACATGGAAAAATACTCAGACTGCAGTGCCACGACCAGAGATTTGGGGGTGTCCCACTGAGAGAGCATTCTTGCTCTTAGTCTTCCATTTTGTCTCCAATGATTGGCAAGAAGGATGCTAGAGAGGAGAGGTCACATGTACCTATGCTTCAATCTTACTTGTAGGCCTACCTGGGGACCACATTGTCTGGCAAAATGGAGGCTTCCCTATGCTTCCAGGTGCTGAGTCTGCATTCTGGGGGATAGTGCATTTAGTGCCGTAAATGGCTTTAAAGTCCATTTGCTACTGTGGTACTTCTGGCTGCTGATTCCATCATGAGGTCAGAACGTGAATAGACAGGTATCCTTTTGCATGATATCTGCAAAATTATCGGCACTCTCTGGCATCATATTCTGTACCTGTTTATTGGCTTTAAGGGTTATTTCAGTGCTGTAGGTAAACTCTTCAAAGTGTTCACAGCTGTAATAATGCATGGATAATTAACTTGGATGGTAGAAGTATCTCTATAATACTAAAAGTCTTTGTCTTCATCTTGTTTGTGGCGGTGGCTGTGAGTGAGTGAGTGTGTGTGGTTAATTCCTAGTTTCTTCAAAACGCTAGGCCACAGCCTTCCCATTTTCCCATTATTCGTTTAAAGTTTTAAACACAGCCAGAAAATACCCATTTCGGAAAAAAAAATGCACTCGCATGGCAGGTCGGGGCACTCTGGGAGGGAGGTGCTCTCCAGTGCTCACGGTGAACGAGGAGTGGCGGCGGCTGCCGACACCCGACGTATGGTGGTGAAGGTGGTGCTGGAGCTGGAGTGAGGGCCGAGCCAGGGGCTTGGGATGGGGACGTGACTGGGGCTGAAAAAGAAGCCGCTGCTGGAACCAAGGATGCGCCTGGGACCGGTGTCAGGGATGAGCCCGGAGATGAGCTCTGGGCCTGCACTGGAGCCCAGGGGGCGGCCGAGTTGACAGCTGGAGGCCACAGCCAGGGCCAGGCCGAGTACGAGAACCAGTCCCTGCTCTACGAGCTGGGTAGGTCCTGGGGCAGGGAATGGGAGTGAGGGGAGGAGGATGAGGATGAGGAAAATGAGGAGAGAGATGGGGTGGGGAGTGGGGTGGTAGAGGGAGATGGGGGGGGGGGGGTGGTGTGGAAGAGGAGGATGAGGAGGGGTGGAGGAGGGAGAAGCCCCCTTCCTCTCTACCCCCCTCCCTCCCTCCCTCTACCCTCCCTCTCTACCCTCCCCTCTACCCACCTCACTCTCTGCGGATTGAAGATGGAGGAGGGGTAGTGCTGGGGGATGAGGAGAAATGAGCCACGCATTTGAGGGCTATGCGTGAGTGGTGCAATATTGTGTTGGAGAAACGGCTTGCGTTGGGGGAACGGGTGAGTGGTCGAATCTTGCGTTGGGAGTGCGGACGCAATGAGTCTGCACTTGGTCTAGTTTAATCTAAAATACATCATGCATTTACCTTTAACACTAAAAGTAACCAAAGGGGCTGAAAACAACATAAAAATAGATTAAATTATGTTGTTAAAAAATAGTCTGAGTTGATGTAACCTGCTTTGCGGCCTTCAATAAATTGTAATCAACCTCCACAATATATAATCAAACTGTTATGTGAAGACACTTATAGCTGATTAAAGCATGGGGCAATGGAATATTCATTCCCCGCATGATCATTAGTGAAATAATCTGGTGTGGGATATCCGAAGATAATTAATGAAGATTAATTTTAAGGTTACATATTCAGAGGGAGACTGCATGTAACAGAAATGTTTCAAAATATCTCTTAGCCTTTCCCGAACAGAAAGTGATGAACTCATACAATGTTGTACAAATAACTTGCCAACGTATTTCATTGTTATTGCAGTTTTAAAATAACCCACGTTGATGTATATCATAGGTAATTAATTGATAATAATATTAAATTATGTAATTCAAATGAATTCCTCAAGAGTCAGTAAGTTGGAAAATATTAGCTGTTGGTCCCCCCAAAATTTGTTTGTTATTTGTGAATTCTTCACTCACAATTATATGATTATGACTTTGCTTCTTGATTGACCATGGAATTGTGAGTGCTCTTGATATGGCACCAAGTTTCAAAACCCTCACAAAATGTCGCATTGCAAAATTGCGCTCCAATGTCAGTGCCCTCTCCCCAGGCAACAAAGCTCCAAATTACACTCATTCAGCTCCACTGGCCTCAATGCTCACGTCAAAACCCAGAAATGGGGTGAAAGCAAGTTATGATAGATCCTAAGGGACCTCCTGATAAGCAGTATGCTGAACAACAACAAAGGAGATAGCTGCAAGGTAATGGGCTAAAAGGTAAGGTAAAATGTTACAATTAGAGAACTCTTTGAAAAAGCCAGCACAATTACGATGGGCCAACAGGCCTCCATCAATGAGGTATAATTTTTTTGTGAATTTGGAATGAAGTTCTGAGCAGTACGGTAACCATGGCAGCTTTTAAGAGATCAAAAAACAGTAATATAATACGTTAAATCTTGAAGAAATAATTTTACACTTGATTCAAATAATCCCATAACATGTACAGCCTTAAATGAAGAAACAAAAATGATCACAGAAGTGAATGTGAACGCATGATAAATTTGGGCAATTGAGATAAAAAACCCTCTTTAATGTTTCCATGTACTCAACAATTTATCATTTCATTTGTCTTTCTTGAGCACTCCATGGTGCCCTAAACTGTTTGTTAAGTGTTTGACTGATTAGCAACATCAAATGTGTTTTAAATGTATTTTGTTTCTGCTGTACAATAATCCTAGCAGGTAAACTTGTGCCTAGAGAGCCTGGAATTATTCCTCTTCAGCAGAGTTGATTTCCTGGGTGGTTCTTTCTGCAGGTTTACCAGGCCTATTTGACATTATATTTGAAAAATGATGAGCATACATAATATCCAAACTGTTCATTATAATAATGAGTTACAAAGTTAAGACTGGTGGAAGTAATTATGTGTAAGATGGGCTTCAATATTTGAATTTCCTTTATGTATCCAATTTGCTGATTGGGTCCCTGTGTGCTTCCTTGAGGACGTTCTTGTCGGGGAACCTGGGCAAATGCGGGTTTGATGCTTAGTTGGGAAGCGAGCAGCTCTGAAGAAATCTCTGCAAAAGAACCCAACCAATCTTGTAGGATCGCTCACAAGGTTTGAAAGATAGGTATGACACCATTCCATGTAATGTTAAATCTAAATACTTCAAGGTCATTGCCCCTGGTGGTCAATGCCTATTTGACCTACTGGTGGCCAATACCAATTTAAATGCCTCTTAGTCATAATCATACAGCGTGGAAACAGGCTCTTCAGCCCAACTTGCCCATGCTGACCATCTACTAATCTCACCTGCCTGTGTTTGACCCATCTATCTATATAGGGGGGTGGGGGAAGAGGGGGGAGAGAGAGGGATGAGAATAGTGGGGGAGGGCGCCCTCCCTCTCGCCCCCCCCCCCCCCCCCCCCTCTCCAGGGAGTGGTGAATATTGTGACCTATGGGTGAGTGGTGGAGTATTGCGTTCGGGAACCAGCACCCCTCTCTAACTGCGCCTGGGCAGTTGGGGGTTATGCATGAGTGGATAGGGCGGGGGATGGGGTAAAAGGAGTGAATCAATAATATTAATATAATAGTGGTGTGTGTGTGTGTACATCCAAAGGCCGCTCTCCCCCACACCGCTATTATATTAATATTATTGATATATTGTATACCTACCACCCTATTTGTAAAAATACTGCCCCTCAGGTTCCAATTGCATCTCCCCCCCCACACACGCTTGGTGTATATACCACCAAAATTGCCATATAAATACCCCTGAATTGAACCTTGTGCATTAATTAATTTCTTTAAAAAGAGGCCATATCAGAAATACCAACTGTAGAATCAGTTTCTTCCTTGTTTATCTACACGCAGGGAATCTGTGTTTCATGCTGCTGATTTCGATGCTGTATGTTCAGCCATAACATTTTATGTGCAGTTGTTTGGGAAGCAAGGGGAGGCGGTTTCTGGGATGTTTTGAGCGTTTATGTCTGAGGTGACCCACCATTCACCAGCTTCCATGGGAAAATGGTGGGAAGGTGTCCAGTCTTTATGACATGAGTGATCCAGAGTCAGTTCATTGTCCCTGATTAACATAGATTTTGGAAACTATCAGTTTATTCCAAAGTTTCAAGGTATCCTGTACAATAAGCTTTTCCCATTAAGTACTGTAAAACATTAGACTGCCCCAATGGATGAGGTTCCCCTCAGTACATGTGGCCAATTCTCCAAAACTCTCCAGTAATCCATATTAATCTCTAATTTGACAGCTCCATTTTGCCAATTATTATGCTGCAACTGGTAAACTGAAATGTTTGCAAGCCAGGTGTGTGGGGTTATAGACTTAGACTATAATGTCACACTGTAATGTCCCTTTCACCCAGAATCTACCATTTGGGCAAACACTAGATTGGGAAAACATTTCGCATCATCATATAATTCAATATACCAATGCACAAAAGTACTATCCAGCTAAAACAATGCTGATCTCCAGCATTAATCTAGACAAAAATAAAAGCATAATAAAGTGTTCTCTATAATATTTTTACAAATACAAAAAACAAATATTTTAAATAATATTTAAATTTTAATTGCATGAATTATGAAACTAAGAAACGGTAGAAAACAGAAACTGTACTTGAACATTTTTACAATCATAATTCTTCAACACAGAATTTTGATCATGTCTGGTCATAACACGTCTGATCTGAACACTGTTCCTGAAATCTTCATTAAAAAAAACGTAAGATATCAAATAGAACATCTTTTCTTATCAAATGAAAATCTGCAATTTGAACAGCACCGAGTACATATTGCAAACGGATCAGGTAGTCTGGATCTTTATAACCTGGTCACGTACTTTAAGCCCCTGTAAACTGCTCACTGTGCTTCAAATCTTAATGCGTTCAGCCACAATGTCTCAAAGCAATAAAATTCCAGCAGTGGCGTCACTGGTTGCAGGAGGTGTGAATAACAGAAAATATTATCACACACTATTCTGGCATGTGGCACTCAGTTCATGTGTTGGTGAAATTGCTATTACATTTCAATGGCTCAGTAACAATTTTTGTGTAAGAAAAAATTAGAAAATTCACATAATGGCTCACATTCCATAGCTTGCTTTGTCCAAAGGTTCAAAGAAAGCAATTTTAAGTGCAATAGATTTAAGTGTAACCACTCCCAGCAGAAACTGCAAAAGCTTTTTCTTGTTTCTTCACAGCAAGGTGTTTCAGTTTATCATTTTCAAGATATAGAGGATTCCAATATTGTCAATAGTCACAAAGGTCTTGAAGTCAGATGAAACATGAATGGACTTCAAATTTGTCCCATTGGTGTAGAATGTCTGCAGAGATTCGCCAGTATTCACATCCCACCACTGTAAAGTAAAAATAATGTACCTTTTACTATTCATTAATATCACCCCATGCTATCTCCAACTATCCAAACTGGTACATTTGTGTTCCATTTTGAAATGAATACCTCTCATTAACATTGAGAAAGTGAGGTAAAAGGCTAAATTCTACAGACCACAATGGTCGTACCTGTCCCCATGCAGCAACCTGTCCATAGTGCACCATGAGCAAAAGGAAAACCAACTTTAGAATCTCAGTTTGATAACATGCCAAGGAAAACATCATCACAACACGTACCCTGTCAAGTTCCCTCAGAACCCAATATGTTTCAGTG
This sequence comes from Okamejei kenojei, assembly GCA_035221665.1. Classification (NCBI taxonomy): domain Eukaryota; kingdom Metazoa; phylum Chordata; class Chondrichthyes; order Rajiformes; family Rajidae; genus Okamejei; species Okamejei kenojei. Next base: position 19,940,927 of record CM069151.1, on the reverse strand, counting down.
CTTTACAAACTCCCGAAAATGTAGGCCTACTTCACTCAATCCTTCCTCATAATGTAATGCATCATTCCAAAAAATGGTGTAATACACCGTTCATATTGTTACAATTCAGGCATACACAGTAAAAATTGTCCCTGCTAACAGCATAACACAAGAACGCTTATCTTAATCCATAACAAAAACAATAAATGCTGGAAATACTCAGGTCAGGCCACATCTGATGATTTGAAAACATTATCAACATTTCAAGTCAGAGATCACTCTTGGAACTGAAAATTACACAATAGCAGCTTGCAACGTGGCAAAGAGGAAGGCGGAATGGGATACATCTGTTCCTTTTGCCCACTCTCTCAGTGTGTTGATAAGAAAGGAACGGTAGATGCTGGTATATATCGGAGATAGACACAAAGTGCTGGAATAATTCAGCGGGCCAGGCAGCATCTCTGGAGAAAAAGGATGGGAGATGTTTCAGGTTGGGACCCTTCTTCAGACTGTTCAAAGAAGGATCCTGACCCGAAATTTAACCCATCCTTTTTCTCCAGAGACGCTGCCTGAGCTACTCCAGAACTTTGTGTCTATACCCAGTATGTTGCCAAAATTAACACACACTGGCCTACTCTGGCTCCAGAATAAATATCTTGATTTTTAAATGGCTTTCAAATTCTTCCATGCAATTGGGTCTCTGAATTTCAATGGAAAATCCCATGTAATAATGGCAGGATAGGCAGTTCTTAAACAAGTATTCTTGCAACAGGTAGGAATTGCTACAAAAAGCTAATGTACATGTAATTTACAGTACTGCCGAATCAGATGTTTAATTAAACTAAAATTTGAATTGGACATAGTAAAAGACAAGGAGACTAAATGTGAGTCGTAAATTTGTAATGAACACACCCACTCTATATCATGTTCACCATCTCTGTACTTATGAGTTTCTATTCAAACTTATGTTCATTGTCTTGCAGTATCCACTGAAATTGAAGCATATGGAACCAGCTGCAGAGGAGGTAGTTGAGGCAGGTACTATAACAGCATTTAAAAGACACTCGGATAGGTACATGAATAGGAAAAAATAAGGGATATTGGCCAAAGGTAGGCAAGTGAGACTAGCTTAATGGGGCATCTTGGTTAGCGTGAACAAGTTGGGCCGAATATCCCGTTTCTGTGCTGTATGACTCTATAATCAGGATGGCCGAGTGTGTAAGCATACTTTCCTTGAACTTTTCAAAATTTTAACACCTAAAATAGACTGACAGTGAATTGCAAAGTAGATTTCAAAATCAAATAACTTGGTAGTCTTTGTTAATTTCTGAATTCCTGTACAAAACTATTCATTAATTTAGACCAATACATTATTGAGTTACCAGTCTCACTCAGGCACTGAGACGGGTATGCTGAAGGTTTAGGCTAAAGGATAATGCAGGTGCAGATTAAATGCAGCTTTAGCCTCAAGATGACCAAATTAGATCTGACATGAGAATGCTTGATGTGGAGCAAAATATGTGCAAAATTATTCCATTATAAATAACTTCAAAAAAGTGACACAGTATGACAATTTCACACTTTAGTAAATAGCGAACAATCAAATAACAGAAATTGGATGATTCTTTTTGCTTTAAAAGGTAATAAAATGGGGTAATATCCTATAATGAAAACTAGAATTGACATTGTCACTTTATTATTTAATTATAAAATGCCCTTTTCTCTGCCGTAACTAGCTGCATGATCAAATCAACAGAGACGGTTGAGCTCCTTATAGTAAAAGGAATCTTCGCGTCCTGTAAAGTGTTTGGTATTTTAAATTAGTTATCTTAAAATACTTTTGTTCTTATTCTTATGAGTGTAATATATACAGGTGCCATAAATGAAGCTGATACAACTTTGAATTATAATTGATTTAATTCCAAAAAATGCAGATGTTGGAAATCTGAAATAAAAACAGAGCACTCAACAAGTCAGGAATGAGAAACAGAATTAATGTTAGAGGGATGAGACCCTTCATCAGAATAGCAGTAGTTCTAACATTTTCTGTTTTTATAAAATGACTTTCAACACTATAAAATCAAGTATGGCACCATTAATGTCCTCTCGCATGAAGGATCTTTCAAAATTTATAGCTAATTTAGCATAAGATTTAACAGCAGCATAACCGATGCCAGAAGTTAGTCAAACCTACTGAAATGCATTAACATTAATGTTCTATAAGGATTGGCTACTTCAATCCCAAGATCATTTATCCAGAGAAGACAGAATCATCCTCTCAGTGAAAACTGCTCTACATGTCACAGTAGCCCAAGTCATCCATCAAAAAATATGCCAAACCGAATCTATCAAAACTCAAAAACGTGGCCATTATTTCCACAAACTCAAACTGCTAGTTTTTTTTACATTGGTAGATGTCACACTTAGTGACCCAATGGATGCATCAACTTTGTGTGAAATTCCCTATTTAGCTGAGTGGGTTTCAAAAAAGACAATGTCTGCAGTGTGGAACCAACATACTAGGATCTTAAAGATTAATTTTTGTGACAGTAAACCCTTGGCCGGGTTATTCATTATTAGCTACCATAAATTGTTATACAATAACATGACCACAGATAAGGAGAAATATTGAGGGATAATTTAATCCTCCTATGAAACACTTATTCAGTATTATTCCAACATCTGGAAAAGCCAGAGGGATTCGTAATCATCATAATTTAATAAATTAAGAAACTGCACACTGTGCAAAACATATTTAAACATTACTAAAATGCATTAATTATTGCAATCTATCAAAATCTTCCAGTTAAATGGTGACTAAATGCTTTGTTTGCTGACTATTGTACTTTCCCATGATTAAAGTCAGAGTCAGCAGAAAGAAACGTGGTATGAAGAACATCAGTAAATGAAAAGTAAACGTGTAGGATGGAACTATAGATGCTGATTTAAATCGAAGGTAGATACTTCTCGAAGAAGGGTCTCGACGCGAAACCTTTCCCATTCCTTCTCTCCAGAGATGCTGCCTGTCCCACTGAGTTACTCCAGCATTTTATGCCTACCTTAAATGAAACTACAGGCCAGTTGTTAAGGGATCATTTCAGTAGTCCAGTACACTCACTGGACCTCAAGATCTTTTATCATGCAACCAAGTAATTAATATAATACTGTACATCAAATAATAACATTCTATTTGAACTTTACCATAGTTCAGGTGACAACCACATTACAGACAAAGGTTGGGTTTACGTTCCTAAAAAAAGGATTGCATTGTCATTTTCCGTAACGCAAAGCCACGTCACCCATGAAAGCTTGAAGAAAATCAATTCGAAAAATAAAATTTGTTATTTATTCACAATGTTTATTCCGTATCTCAAATTATTAGGTAGTAATTTGGGAATTCTGAGAAGGTGAATTTATGTTACCCGAACAACTGTAACAAGGGGATCACCTTTTTATAAAAAATCATTTTGATACAATTTTGTAGAATTCTGCAGGTGAAGCCCTAAACAACTAAGTTAAATGGGGGGTACACAAAAGGCTGGAGAAACTCAGCGGGTGCAGCAGCATCTAAGGAGCGAAGGAGATAGGTGACGTTTCGGGTCGAGACCCTTCTTCAGACTGGTCAGGGATCAGGGAAACGAGAGATATAGACGGTGATGTGGAGAGATAAAGAACAATGAATGAAAGATATGCAAAAAAGTATCGATGATAAAGGGAACAAGCCATTGGAAGCTGTTTGTAGTGCGAAAATGAGAAGCTAGTGCGACTAGGGTGGGGGAGAGATAGAGAGAGAGAGGGAATGCGAGGGCTGAGGGAGAGGTGGGAAGGGGAGGAGACAGCAAGGGTTGACAGAATTGAGAAAATTCAATGTTCAAGCCCAGAGGATGCAGACTCCCCAAACGAAAGTGCCCGGGGAAGGGGTAGAGCGGGAGGGAAGGGAAGAATTGACAAGGGAGTTGCGGAGGGAGCGGTCATTGCGGAAGGCAGACGGGGGGAGATGGGAAGATGTGGCGAGTGGAGGGGTCACGTTGGAGGCGGCGAAACTAGCGGAGGACTATGTGTTGTATTTGCCGGCTGGTGGGGTGAAAGGTTAGGACCAGGGGGACTCTGCCCTTGTTGCGAGTGGGGGAATGGGGAGAGAGGGTAGTGTTGCGGGGTATGGAGGAGACCCTGGTGCGAGCCTCATCTATAGTGGTTTGTAGTGGATGTTGGTCAGGAGTGTATTACCTGCAATAGAGATGGTGAGGTCAAGGAATGGTAGGGAAATGTCGGAAATGGTCCAAGTGTATTTGAGTGCCGGATGGAAGTTGGTTGTGAAATGGATGAAGTCAGTCAGTTGTGTGTGGGTGCAGGAGGTGACACCAAAGCAGTCGTCGATGTAACGGAGGTAGAGGTCGGGGATGGGGCCCTGGTACGCCGAGAACAAGGATTGTTCGACGTACCTGACAAAGAGGCAAGCGTAGCTGGGGCCCATGCGTGTGCCCATAGCTACGCCTTGTGTTTGGAGGAAATGGGAGGTGTCAAAAGAGAAGTTATTGAGGGTAAGGACCAACTCCGCTAGGCGGAGGAGGGTGTCAGTGGACGGGTATGGGTTGCTCCTCTGGTTGAGGAAGGGCTTTGAGACCGTCCTGGTGGGGGATGGAGGTGTAGAGTGACTAGACGTCCATGGTAAAGATGAGAGGATGGGGGCCTGGAGAATGGAATGCGCGGAGCCGACGGAGAGCGTCTGAGGTGCCTTGAACATAGGTGGGGAGGGATTTAACAAAGGGGTATAGGATGGAGTCAAGGTAAGTGGAAATGTGTTCGGTGGGGCACGAACAGGCAGAGACAATGGGTCTGCCAGGACAGTCGGGTTTGTGGATTTTGGGGAGAAGGTAAAATCTGGCTGCGCGGGGCTGGGAAACGATGAGGTTGGAGGCTCGGGAGGGTAGGGAGCCGGAGCTGATGAAGTCGGTTATGGTGCTCGAGATGGTGGCCTGGTGTTCGTCAGTGGGGTCATGGTCCAGGGGTAAGTAGGAGGTGTCCGAGAATTGGCGCGCGGTCTCCGCTTTGTAGAGATCGACGCGCCAGGCCACGGCACCTCCCTTGTCGTCGGGTTTGATAACCCAGTCTGGGTTGCTACTGGAAGCTCGATTCAATCAAGCGGATGCCAAGTGACTATGTCAGGACCTGAATACCATCACGAGCTACATGCTGAAATCGGGGGTTCTCTCTGGTAAGAATGCATCTCTATTGGATGTGGTCAGTGCCTTTTCACTTGTTTTGACTGGCAAACCTCGGCACAGTCCCGATGCCCCACAGGCTCTGTCCCATACTTCTTGGTGGTATAAAGCAAATCTGCTTTCACAAAGATAAACTCTTGGACAGCTGACAGCTGGGATGGAGTCACTGGATGAGTTGTTTTGGTTTTAGAGATACAGAATGGAAACAGGCCCTTCAGCCCACAGAGTCCACACCGACCTGTGATCACTCCTACACTAGTTCTATCCTAAACCCAATTTACAGAAGCCAGAACTGCTGAATCTTGGCCTTGTGCCTCCATCTGCAATTGGTTGTGGGATTTATTGATTGGCAGACCTCAGTCAGAATTAGTCATAATATTGCTCCCACAGTCACTCTAAACACTAATGCTCCTCAGGCTTCTGTGCTAAGCCCTTGTTCTTTTCCCTGTACACCCATGGCTGTGTGGCCAAGTGCAACGCCAACGCGATCTTTAAGTTTGCCAACTATTGTCGACCGGATCAACGATAATGGGAAGACAGTAACTAAATTATTTATATTAGCAAGATGAAAGCGTTGGTTGTTGACCAAATGAAGCAAGAGGGTAAATATTAGATTTTATTTTTAGATTAGACCTTTATTGTCATCCTGTCAATACAATCCTGTCTTCATCAATGGGGACATTAGAGACATTGCTGCACATTACCAAGCTATACCTTCTTAACAATGTCAGTCACTGGCAAAGAGAGAGAGAGACATAGATGCAAATACACACAGGCAGGATAAAGTAGTCCCTCTTAACAGCGTAATATGAGCAGTGATACAATTTACATTAAAACAATTTGTTTGATAAACAGCATTTGCCAAGTCAACTGGATTTGCTTGATACTGCGAAGAACTTGACAAAACTACGAATTGCCATAAAAAATGAAATTAATATGATTTAATTGAACAGACCCTTTCATTTCTGGCAACTACAGGTAATAGCACCAATATGAGACACTTCACAGTGAGCAATTTCTCAGAGTGATGGGTCTTATACTGTGGATTCAAATATGGATGAAATCAATAGATTAGCAACATTCACAGCCATCCAAGTGCAAGACAAAAATTGATTTAAGTACATCTCTAAAGGCATGGAAGATTACATGGGCTATCGTTGAATTAATCGATATGCCTCTTGCATCTCTACAGAAAAATAATAAATATTTAAGTTTTAATAAGCTGATATGTTCACTTCAGTCTTTGGGCATTGCAAAGAATATCATATAAAATTGGAAACAATAATCAAGCATTAAAATCAAAAACCAAATACATTCATTGCACTGAATAACTGAAAATATGCAACAATACGTGAAAAACAAATAAAAGAGGTTTCAGCCGTACAACAGCAAGCAAAACAAATTAATAGCTTTTAAGTTCATGAGCTATGTTTTACTTCTATTCACTTTCTCTGCCCTCTGCATTCTTGGACTGTTTTGTGTTAAACAACCAATTATCAAATAAATGGCTAATTTTACTTTGGAGTCACGTGAGTGATTCAGTGAAGAACCCCGTCCAGGCCGCATGCACGTCAGTACGTCAGCCGCACTGGCTCAAACACCAGACTGGCAGGGCAGCGCTCCTGCCAGCGGTAAGTTAAACCTAGAAGGTAAGTTCGTTTTTACTTACCAGGGTTTTTTTCAGGCAGAAGCCTCTCTTCAACAGAGGTTTTTCTGCCAGTTTCACAGCCCGATGCGTGTACAAGTTTTGGACTGTGGGGAAACCCAGTCCGACCGCAGAAGCGGATAACCGGCAAAAAGATTGGGTTGCGAGATCAGGAGCCGCTGACAAGGCAGTCAGCGGCTCCCAGCCTGCGGGGATGCCGTGGAACAGCAAGGAAATAACGGCAGAGTTGCTGACAGTGCGGTCAGCGCCTCACAGACGTTGGTCCCCAGGCAAGGAATAAAATTGGACTCTTTCAGCCCTATTTGGACTCGGGTGAGTCGGGCTACTAGGGTTTTTGTCTTAATAATAAAATTTATGTATGTTATAGTGTTTTTCTTAAAGTTAAAAGCTAAAGGCACAGTTAAAGTCATAAAAAAGTTATTGTCATATGTCTCTGACAATGAAATCCTTGTTGTTTAGCACAAGTTGCTGTGAAGGGTTAAAAATTGTTTTAACCCTTCACAGGTAAAGCTGTACACTACAATTTTGATTTAGTGAGCCTACACTGTTAGAGCACGGGCCTATGGGACAGGCCGCACCAGCAGCGCCTGGGATAGAGCTGCTTCATAGAAACATAGAAACATAGAAATTAGGTGCAGGAGTAGGCCATTCAGCCCTTCGAGCCTGCACCGCCATTCAATATGATCATGGCTGATCATCCAACTCAGTATCCCGTACCTGCCTTCTCTCCATACCCTCTGATCCCCTTAGCCACAAGGGCCACATCCAACTCACTCTTAAATATAGCCAATGAACTGGCCTCAACTACCCTCTGTGGCAGAGAGTTTCAGAGACTCACCACTCTCGTGTGAAAAAAGTCTTTCTCATCTCGGTCTTAAAGGATTTCCCCTTATCCTTAAGCTGTGACCCCTTGTCCTGGACTTCCCCAACATCGGGAACAATCTTCCTGCATCTAGCCTGTCCAACCCCTTAAGAATTTTGTAAGTTTCTATAAGATCCCCTCTTAATCTCCTAAATTCCAGAGCGTATAAACCGAGTCTATCCAGTCTTTCTTCATAAAACAGTCCTGACATCCCAGGAATCAGTCTGGTTAACCTTCGCTGCACTCCCTCTATGGCAATAATGTCCTTCCTCAGATTTGGAGACCAAAACTGCACGCAATACTCCAGGTGTGGTCTCACCAAGACCCTGTACAACTGAAGTAGAACCTCCCTGCTCCTGTACTCAAATCCTTTTGCTATGAAAGCTAACATACCATTCGCTTTTTTCACTGCCTGCTGCACCTGCATGCCTACTTTCAATGACTGGTGTACCATGACACCCAGGTCTCGCTGCATCTCCCCTTTTCCTAATCGGCCACCATTTAAATAATAGTCTGCTTTCCTGTTTTTGCCACCAAAGTGGATAACCTCACATTTATCCACATTATACTGCATCTGCCAAACATTTGCCCACTCACCCAGCCTATCCAAGTCACCTTGCAGTCTCCTAGCATCCTCCTCACAGCGAACACTGCCCCCCAGCTTAGTGTCATCCGCAAACTTGGAGATATTGCCTTCAATTCCCTCATCCAGATCATTAATATATATTGTAAATAGCTGGGGTCCCAGCACTGAGCCCTGCGGTACCCCACTAGTTACTGCCTGCCATTGTGAAAAGGACCCGTTTACTCATGTGTATCATGTGTAATAGTGCAGGCCTATGGGACAGGCCGTGCCAGCAGCGCCTGATACAGGGCTGTTTCATTTGTGACATTACCGGCCTGCGGGAGAGCCGTGCTAGCAGCGCCTGGTACAGGGCTGTTTCATGTCAAAAAGCGCCGGCCTTTACGAGAGGCGGCGCCAGCAACACCTGGGACAGGGTTCCTCAAGTTCATACATAAATCTGCTACTCCCATGGAGCCGGGAGATGATTCTCCACCGGGGGTGGATAGCAAGGCCCACGGAGTCGGGGGATGATTCCTCACTGGGGCTGGATAGTGCGTTTGAAACGACTATCCCAAATGCAGCAACTGTTGCATACAGTGCTACAGCAGGGCACACGCCAACAGGAGGAGTGTCAGCGCCATCCTGAACAAAAAATGCGCCAGTAGAGAACTGTTTGATAGTATACTTCATAGATGAGGATTAGTTCTGACACCGACTCTGATGGTAGGGTGAGATAGAAGTTCCACCTCTGCAGGCCGCACCAGCAGCTCCAGCTGACACTGAGTCTCAGGGTATGGCCGTGGGGCATACCCCAAGGGATGAAGGGCACGTGTCAGAGGTATCTTTTTTCCTGACAACAAAGTTGCCATCCCAGCAGAATATTCTATTTGGGTATAGGTCCAATGGGTTCTTATCAGTATAGGTATCCTGCGGCAGCGCCTGTTTAGGGCTGCCTACGAATCGCCCTCTCTGAGGAGGGAAGAGCAAAAGGTCAAGATATAACTGACTCCAGGCTCTAAAGAAGTCAATAGAACATACTAAGCACATATGTGCCGACAGTGAACAGCGGCAACCGCCGAATCTGTGATTCAGGTAGGCCTATTGAACCTGGCAGATGAATCAATTAGGCCAACGGCGGGCAAAAGTTAAGGTTTAGAAATTGGGCAAAAGTTCTCATGCAAACCACCCATGGAATAAGGCATGTTATTATGAAAAATGGAGAGTGTCAGGCATATGAACTTTCCGAATATGAAAACCTATTCCTGACTAACAACAGATTCATAAGGGTCTCAAAGATTGCTGAACATGACAATAAACTTTCATTTGAACTTGAAACTCGCTCCAGTAGTTTGGTCGGTCAAATTCAGTTATCACAAACTGATGTTAAGGACTGTAAGGTGAGAAGTTCCGAATACCATCTCTAGTTGGAGGTATTGGAGATTTGCATGAGTTACCAATTCTTCAATTGTTGGCATCAACTAAATATATACACTTGATGCATCCCATGGGTAAGGGGCTATTGAGCGAATATACATATTCTACATGCTCAACTTCAAGTTGCTACACTACGATGGTGACATATGTTAGTCACATGACAATCAAGTAAAAGTATCCTGTAATGATTACCTAATCAACTTTGCCACTGGTGTATCATCCAGTTCAGATCGATGACAACACAGAATAGGTATTGGATCTCAAAGTATTATGAAAGTATGGTTCGATGCTACATCGAATATCGACATGTTGGTGCATGTTTATTCACTGATTGCAAAAATATGTGGCACAACAGTGCGGAGAACTACATTCTCGCTACAAAAGGAGGAATGTTCTTTTTATGTCTTCCTCCATTTTGCCTCATTAGCCGGGTCTTAAAACAGTCAGCAAGTCCTCGCTTGGGTTCGTACTGTTGGACTGGCTAAGCAGCCATGTTGCCCGCTTCATCAGGCATAATACTACAACGGTATACGGTTATTCCAAAAAATTAAAACTTGCTGGTTCAAACTGAGGTTCAGGAGACCGGCCTTCGCATAATAAAACATTATTGACTTACACATTTTGAATGGATTGACTTATGGCTCAGGTTGTCACATCAAGCCATGAATGTGCTCACTGCAGAGCAGGGATAGCACCCAAAAAAGCAGTACATTCCTATAGAGGGGATCGGAAGTGATTTGTTTAAAGGTTAATGTTATATTAATACGGTATAGATTACTGACATTTTACAGTTCATTCTAAAATGGTATTTGACAATTATTCAGTTATAGAGACACTACAGCTGCAACAAACGGGAACCACTCTGTCGGGTTCAACCCGGATATTGAGTTGTTAAAGAGATCTTGACACAAGTTCTTCCACTACAAGAATATGCAGTTGGTTATTGAAAATGTGTGAACATTATTTCACCAAGGGGTTCCAGCTACATCCTTAGTTATGACACTAATATCAGCACAACGGCAAACATTGTAAACGCTGTGGCTAGATAGGATCGAATTGGCTGCAGGCGCCATTACATTTTACATTCCGATCTACACAAGCAGAGCAGACCAGGGGTGGCAGGATTTAAGATCATTTTTCGGATACCTCATGGTCTCACGTCTATGTAATCAAGGCCACCAGAATCCTAAGAAGTGTGGAATCAGCATTGTTTATTAATCAACAAACAACTACACAAAGGAAGGTCGGTTCAGACTATTTCATGGTGGCTGCAGCAGGTTCTGGGTTATGCAGGTATTAACACTGATGATTGTATATCTCATTCCACCAGGTCAGCATCAACGTCAGCGGCCAGGGCAATGGACATGCCCATTGACCATATCCTCGCGACCACAGGACGGTCAACTAAATTGTTTTTAATTTTTTTTCCCATAGGTGGTTACTGACCCGGCGTTTTACCATTCTGTTTTGCGTCCACTTTAGCCTCCCCTGAGTTACAGGGATTGCTATTGATTTCTTTATTAACGTAAACCATTAATACATGTGAATCAATATCATGCTAATGCATTTTGATTATTCACTCATCCTGAGTCAATCGATGAAGTGAGACGCCAAGATTTCGATCTGCGGCATGAAATCACCAAGCTTCGAACTCTTCACGGAATCACTCATGTGACTCCAAAGTGAAATAGTAAGATTAAATGAGAACTTATCAGTTTGAAGTTTGATCTTGATTTTATGAGGCGTGACGTTGGTGATTACGTGCCCGCCATGACTAACCCTCTCTCATAAAGATCATCTGGTAGTTCTCGAGTCACGCATCTTACTATGTCACTTCGGTGATTCTTATTTGTGATTTCATACCGCTGCTTTGAAGATTGACGCGCATGCGGCCTGGACGGGGTTCTTCACGTAATCATCAATGTAACTCCTCATAAAATCAAGATCAAACTTCAAACTGGTAAGTTCTCGTTTAATCTTACTATTTGATTGCAGACCAAAAATACTGAATACTGAATTATCTCTTATTGATGAAATGAAACATAAAATAAATTTGTGAACATATAATTAAAATGCGATCCTTATCAAAAAAAATTGGAATAAGCGTATAACCATATATCAATTACAGCACGTAAACAGGCCCTCTCGGCCCTTCCACTCCGTGCCGACCATTTGCTTTCCCCAGTCCCATCTACCTGCACTCAGACCATACCCCTCCATTCCCTTCCCGTCCATATACCTATCCACTTTACTTTTAAATGTTAAAATCGATCCTGCCTCCACCACTTCTGCTGGAAGCTCATTCCACACAGCCATCACCCTCTGAGTAAAGAAGTTCCCCCTCACGTTACCCCTAAACTTCTGTCCCTTAATTCTCATGTCATGCCCTCTTGTTTGAATCTTCCCTACCCTCAATGGGAAAAGCTTATCCACGTCAACTCTGTCTATCCCTTTCATCATTTTAAAGACCTCAATCAAGTCCCCCCTTAACCTTCTGCGCTCCAAAGAATAAAGACCTAACTTGTATAGAATCTGGGAAAGCCCAGTTATTTCTCAACGTGGGAAAAACAAAGGAGATGGTGGTTGACTTCAGGAGGGCGAGAAAACAACGCCCTACACCTCTGCACATCGATGGAGCTGATGTGGAAAGGGTCAGCAGTGTGAAGTTCCTAGGACTCCACCTGTCAGATGACCTGACGTCCACGACCAACACCACAGCACTGGTCAAGAGAGCCCAGCAGCGACTACACCCTCTCCGAAGACTATGGAAAGCAGGTCTCCCCACTGCACACCTACGAACTTTTTATAGGGGGACAATCGAGAGCACATTAACCTACGGCATCACCTCCTGGTTCGGGAGCTGCAAGGCGTACGAACGGCACCAACTGGACAGGATTGTGAAGACCGCCAGCAGGATTATTGGTGTCCACTCCCTTTATTGCTGGACATATACAGGAAGAGATGTATTAGCAGAGCCATCTCCATTATCAAAGACCCCTACCACCCATCGCATCACATATTCTCCATCCTGCCATCTGGGAAGAGGTACAGGGGCATCAGCTGCAAAACCAGGAGGATGCTCCTCAGCTTCTTCCCGCAGGCTATAAGGCTGATAAACGGACTTTGCGCCCTGCCAAAGTATCGCGCACCAAACACCAACCTGGACACACTGAAGCAGAGCCATTGTCGTGCCACTGCCGATCGGAACTCGTGATATATGTACTTTTATTCTTTATTTCTATTTATTTTTTACCACACACTGAATGGACACTGGTTGAGAAACGTTTTTTCGTTTTCCTCTGGGTATGTAAGTACTCAGAAAAATGATAATAAAGATATACAATACAATAATCATCAACTTTATAAAGAGTTGATGCCCAAGATCATCAGACATAAAATTAGAATCTCAAAGCACAGAAACAACCCTTTGACCCAACTCGTCCATGCTGACAAAGATGTCCCATTTAAGATAGTTACATTTGCCCTAGTTTGCTCTACATCCCTCCAAAACCTTTCCTATCCATGTACTATCCAAATCTCTTACAAATATTACTGTACCTGCACAATCATCCCCTCCAAGCTGGTTACCAAACTCGCAGAACTGGGTCTCTGCGCATCCCTCTGCAATTGGATCCTCGACTTCCTCATTCACAGACCACAGACTGTTTGTATTGGTGGAAATGTGTCAGACTCGATAACAATCAGCACGGGAGCACCTCAAGGCTGCCTGCTCAGCCCCCTGCTGTACTCACTCTATACTCATGTCTGCGTAGCCGGTCACAGTGCGAACTCCATCATCAAGTTCGCTGACGACACCACTGCAGTGGGACGTATCACTGATGGGGATGAGTCGGAGTACAGAAGAGAGATCGAGCGACTGTCCATATGGTGCCAGCACAATAGCCTGGCCCTCAACACCAGCAAAACCAAGGAACTGATTGTGGACTTTGGAAGGAGTAGGATGGGGACCCACAGTCCTGTTTATATCAACGGGTCGATGGTTGAAAGGGTCAGGAGCTTCAAATTCCTGGGCGTGCACATCTGTGAAGATCTTTCCTGGTCCGAGAACACAGATGCAATTATTAAGAAAGCTCATCAGCGCCTCTGCTTCCTGAGAAGATTACGGCGAGTCGGTCTGTCAAGGAGGACTCTCTCTAACTTCTACAGGTGCACAGTAGAGAGCTTGCTGACTGGTTGCATCGTGGCTTGGTTCGGCAACTTGAGTGCCCTGGAGAGGAAAAGACTACAAAAAGTAATAAACACTGCCCAGTCCATCATCGGCTCTGACCTTCCTTCCATTGAGGGGATCTACCACAGCCGTTGCCTCAATAAGGCTGGCAGCATCATCAAGGACCCACACCACCCTGACCACACACTCATCTCCCTGCTACCTTCGGGTAGAAGGTACAGGAGCCTGAGAACTGCAACAACCCGGTTCAGGAATAGCTACTTCCCCACCACCATCAGGCTATTAAACCTGGCTCGGACAAAACTCTGAACATTAATACCCCTCCATCTGTTATTTGCATTTTATTAATTAATGTGTGTATTTTAGTATATAACTGTAGTCAATGCCTACTATGTTCTGTTGTGCTATGCAAAGAAAGAATTTCATTGTCCTGTCAGGGACACATGACAATAAACTCTTTTGACTTGACTTTGACCTGCCACAATTACTGGAAGGCCAATGTACCAAAAGCCTTTGGGAACACCTTAACCACCTGTGACACGGCTTTCAGGGAACTATATACCCAGATTCCTCTGCTCTGCAACACTTCCAGGCACTCTGCCGTTCACTGTGAAGATATCCCCCTGGTTTGACTTCCCAAAATGCAACACCATGCACTTATCTGCATTAAATTCGATTGGCTGGTCCTCAGCCCACTTGCCCAGCTGATCGAGATCCTGCTGTCATTTTTGCTAACCATCTTAACTATCTACGATACCACGTACTTCAGTGTCAATCTGCAAACTTACTAATCATGCCTTGAACACTCTCATCAAAATCATTAATATATACCACAAACAGCCACGGGCCCAGCTCTGATCTCCGAGGCACACAATTCGTCACAGGCCTCCAGTCTGAAAAACAACCTTCCACTATGGCATAGCAACTGAAAAAAAAGAAACCAAAGCAAATTGAAACATGGCAATATTTATTTTTTTTAAAGAAAATCTTTACCAAATACGGATGTTTAGTTTAAGCCACATGAGGCATAAAATATTTATAAATAACTCATTATATGATTTTTTAAAAATAATTTTACTCCGTGATCATTTATAAAGTACCTCTGTGTTTATAGCTTATTGCAGTCATTAGATTTAGTAAGATTTCTTTCACTTGCAAGGAAGCAAGTAAATTTTGTTTGAAGTATAAATTACACATGATCAAAAATGTCAACTTAAAATGAATAGACTTGAATCATTCTCAATTATACCATAATTGCAACTGCATGCCAGGGGATAAATAGAAAAATGATTTATAAACGTGAATTAAATAATTTATTTGGTTACCCTAGTGTGAAAATATCCCTCTAATTTAGCAGTGAGTGAGCAGTGGAGAGGAGCAGCAGCATAGGCAATTTAAAAAGTAGCCATTCGTGTCTGGCATTGACTGCTCCTCGCGGTTTTAAAAGGAAGGCGAGCACTGGCACGGAACCTATTGGGAGCAGCCATGCTGGGAGAGACTTTGTATTGAGGTGCAAGTGATGTGTTTGAGGCAAAGTGTAGAGTCTCTAACTTGTGAAGCTTCAGCAAGGAGGCTGAGCGGAGGATGACGATAAGATAAGGAAAGATCTGTTTTTCTTTTTATGACATCCTTATTCTGAGCACAGTACTGATTGCAGTGAGGGTACCCATTTGCTCCTCCTGCAGAATGTAGGAATTCAGGGATACCTCCAGATTCCCTAGGGTAAGATTCTATGTAAGATTCTCATTTTATGTCTGATCTAGGGCATCAACTCTTTATAAAGTTGATAATAATAAGTGCATTCTCAGGTTCTATCTGTGTGTTCAGCTGCAGCTGAACTGGATAGTTCACCACAGCACACTAGATAGCCACCAAGTGGCAAAAGCACACTGAATAGCCACTGAGTGGTCACAGGAGTGGAAGGCAACCTTATCTCCATTACACAGCTACATCTCTTCACCAGATAAAAGCTGTCCAGGGTCTGATCTCCCCAGAAGAGCATGGGTGAAGCTCAGCAGACTTCGTACTGGAGTTGGGCGTTTCAATGCCAGCATGTGGAGATGGGGGCTCTGCCAGAGCCCAGCCTGTGAATGCGGAGCAGAACAACAGACAACCAACCATGTCATCTCTGGGTGCCCGCTCTACCACCCACCAAATGGAGCTCAGGGCCTAGCAGACATTGACGTAGAGACAACAATCTGGCTGCTCAATATTAAGGGTCCTTATGGGGGCTTTCAAAACTATCAGGCAATTTGGAGGTAGATAGATAAATGATTTCCACTGGTGGATGAGTCCAGGCAATGAGGCACAAATATTAGACAGTTATCATAAAGATAAGCATTGGATGAACCTATCATCATCACTTGGGATGGTTGAAAGAGCAACACAAAGAGTTAATGCCAACATGACAGAAAAGAGAGTGGGGATAAACAGGCAGAAGATAGAAGAGATTGAAGTGTGAGGACACATGATTAGGAAAAACACTGGCATTAATCACTTGCGTTGAATACCTGCTACTGTGGTGTCAGTTTGTCATTCCTTACATGCTGAAGAAGGGTCTCGACCCAAAACGTCACCTATTCCTTCGCTCCATAGATGCTGCCTCACCTGCTGAGTTTCTCCAGCAATTATGTCTCCCACAGAAGTTTGAAGCTCACATATTAATTTGCTAACTGTGGGATTTTACCGTGAGAAAACTAGTATATTGTGATGTTTCTAAAACAATGCCATACATCAAAACATTTTTTTAATGCATCTTAAGATTTGTTATTTAGAAAGGTGAACTTTACCAGTTGACAATGAACTCACCCGTTCACCATTTATTGCCTATCATCTATTTTCTCCTACCTCATCATATTTTAGATAACCTTAATTTCTCACAATTACCTGGATTGGTAAAATATCATTCAAGATACCTCAGGTGAAAAAAAATGGCATCACTTCAATATCAGATCCAAGATTAAATCAATGTTTACCAAGTTATGTGCTCAGGGATATTAAGATTCAGGGATCAGTGGCACATCATTGTACTACAAATAAAGAACAACCCCAAGTTAAAAATAAGTTAAAAAAAAGAGGGCATGACATGAGAATTAAGGGACAGAAGTTTAGGGGTAACGTGAGGGGGAACTTCTTTACTCAGAGGGTGGTGGCTGTGTGGAATGGGCTTCCAGCAGAAGTGGTGGAGGCAGGATCGATTTTAACATTTAAAAGTAAAGTGGATAGGTATATGGACGTGAAGGGAATGGAGGGGTATGGTCTGAGTGCAGGTAGATGGGACTAGGGGAAAACAAATGGTCGGCACGGACTGGAAGGGCTGAGAGGGCCTGTTTCCATGCTGTAATGGTTATATAGTTGTTGAGTGAGGGTTGCTAGGCTGAATAGCTTCAAACTGATATACAAGTATACCAACTGAGCAGTGTCAATTGCATTGTCCAGAAATACTGTTCACAATAGTCACAGCAAGACGCAAGCAACCCTTCTTTGCAACTGATGCCGCTGGTTAAAGCAAACTCAAAACAGGGATCTCTGGGTTGCTGTGAAATGAATAAATATTTTCTTTCATGGTGTCGGTTTAATCCCTGGTGCAGAACAGTTGGCTCTGAATGGCATGGCTACCTCCCTAGGCTTTCAGAACGTGGGTTCCTGCTGCTGAAAGTCATGTGGTACACATTAGGCGAAAACAGAAACGCAGACAGCTGCTGTGACCCTGTGGTTAAATAGCCTGACAGATCAATCGCCTGTGCTGACAATAAAGGAATGACTGCTTGGACAAGACACCAAAAGGCAGCAAAAATTAAATTTCAGGATGAGTCATGATACACATTTATGATTATATATACGCTCAGTTCCAGCTGTTTTCCAAGACTGTGTCTTGGGCTTTGCTTCTACAAAGATACCGGAATACACCCCAAAAAAACAATGAATTCACAAAATAAAATTTGCTAAAAATAATAAACTCTCAAAAAATATTGCTTCCTTGAACTACATGTTTAATGGTTAAAACACAATCAATGATAAAACAATTGCGCAAATTAGTTAAAACTGTAGTTCATGTGTGTTCATATTTTATAGTGTAGCAAGAGTGCAAGGACTAAAACAACTGACAAGATCATAGAGGTAAAGAACTAATGAATGAGTTCATAAATATGTTTAAGAGAGGCATGTTTAAAGACTGAGGCACTGTGTCTTTAAAGTTGCATGGAATGTATATTCATAACTTTGTAACTGAGAACTAGTTTCTTTCTGTCCCAGTGCAATACTAAATATAAATCATTAATTATAGGTGACTTGGTTTTGCAATCTTACAGAATAAATTGTGCCCATTTAAAACAGTGAAGTGGAATATTCTTTTGTCAGTCTCCAATAAATCTTGCTGAGTGCTGTGCTATCCCCTGCAATGGCTTATTTGAAAAGCTACAGTGCCCTTGATAATGTTTGGGACAAAGACCCATCATTTATTTATTTGCCTCTGTACTCCACAATTTGAGAATTACGTGGAGTACATAGAAAAATATTTACCTGGTTAAAGTGCACATTGTCAGATTTTCACAGATGCCATTTTTAATACATTTTTGTTTCACCATGTAGAAATTACAGCAGTGTTTACACATAGTCCCCCCCATTTCAGGGCACCATAATGTTTGGGACACAGCAATGTCATGTAAATGAAAGTAGACATGTTTAGTATTTTGTTGCATATCCTTTGCATGCGATGACTGTTTGAAGTTTGCAATTCAGGGACATCACCAGTTGCTGTGTGTCTTCTCTGGTGATGCTCTGCCAGGCATGTATTGCAGCCATCTTTAGCTTATGCTTGTTTTGGGGGCTAGTCCCCTTCAGTTTTCTCTGGGTTCAGATCGGGTGATTAGGTTCAGATCGGGTGATTGGGTTGGCCACTCAAGAATTAACCATATTTTAACTTTGTTGCTTTAGCAGTATGTTTGGGATCATTGTCTTGGTGTAGAATGAACTGCTGGCCAATGAGATTTTAGGCATTTGTTTGAATTTGAACAGATAGGATGTGTCTATACACTTCATTATGTTACTACCATCAGCAGTTGTATCATCAATGAAGATAAGTGAGCCAGTACCTTCAGCAGCCATACATGCCCAGGCCATAACACCCCCATCACCGAGGTGGTACGCTTTGGATCTTGGGCAGTTTCTTCTCTCCTCCATACTTTGCTCAAGCCATCACTCTGATATATGTTAATCTTCATCTCATCTGTACATAAGACCTTTTTCCAGAACTGTGGTTGCTCTTTTAAGTACTTCTTAGCAAACTGTAACCTGGCCATCCTATGTTTGCGGCTAACCAGTGGTTTGCATCTTGCAGTGTAGCCTCTGAATTTCTGTTCATGAAGTTTTCTGCAGATAGTGGTCATTGACAAATCCACACCTGACTCCTGAAGAGTGTTTCTGATCTGTCGGACAGGTGTTTGGGTATTTTCCTTTAGTATAGAGATAATTCTTCTGTCATCAGCTGTGGAGGTCTTGCTTGGCCTACCAGTCCCTTTGGAATTAGTAAGCTCACCAGTACTCTCTTTCTTCTTAATGATGTTCCAAACAGTTGATTTTGGTAAGCCTAAGGTTTGGCTGATGTCTCTAACAGTTTTATTCTTGTTTCTCAGTCTCATAATGGCTTATTTGACTTTCATTGGTACAACTTTTGTTCCCCAATAAAAGTGACCAAAGGTGATGGAAAGACTGGGGGAAAGACTAGGTGCTGAGAGCTCTCTTGTCCCTACATTAAGGAGGCAATTAAACACACCTGAGATGCCATGTGTTCCAAACACTATGGTGCCCTGAAATTGGGGGGGGGGGAGGGGGGAGGGAGGGGACACTATGTGTAAACACAGCTGTAATTTCTACATGGCGAAACCAAAATGTATAAAAATAGCCTTTAATAAAATCTGACAATGTGCACTTTAACCACATGTGAATTTTCTCTATTACAAATCTCAAATTGTGGAGTACAGAGGCAAATAAGTAAATGATGGGTCTTTGTCCCAAACATTATGGAGGGCACTGTAAGAGCTTCTGCTGCACAAGATGATAAAATAAACAAAAACTTCACCACTAAGCATGTTAGACTGTGTTATAGGTGAAACCTGTAAAATTGCAGCAGCTAGTATTGAACTGTGCTTTCAACAGAAATGCATATGTACTTTTCCAAAATTAGCTTCAAGAAGTTAGCTTACGTTTAATTAAACAATAATATCAAATTCAAAGAATGCTTCATTCTGGGTCACATTGCTGCACTTGCTCAAGAGAAGCAGCCTTAAGGATGAACTTAAACATTTTAATTTTCATTAGTCCTCATCTAAGTAGTACCGCAATAGATGCAACCAATAGAGAAACCATTCAACCATTATTACAATCACAATTCAATCATTAATACTCTTCAATGGTCATTAGGGTACCAAAAGATGAGGAAATCATTCCACCTGATGTACCAACTAAACAAAATGCGCCTTTGAAACAGTATCCAAACAACTGTTATATTGTGAATCATAATGTGATGCATGTCATTTAGTATATTCTGATCTATTTCAAGCAAAACAAGTTTAAGATATAAACATGACATTGTTGCTCACTACAATACGAGAAAGTGAAAAACTGCCGAGGATTATTCCAAACCAAAATGATGAGCCCCTCAACTATAATATTGTCACATGGATGGGTCGGAACAAATTCCATCCACCCCAAAAAAAAGTCAACTTGAGATTTACAATATAAATCAAGTAATATTGCAGTCCCTTGCAGTTTACATAATGATAATTTATTCATTCACTTTCCCTCCATCTGTAAGAATACAAATGGTATTTAAACTTAAGACAACAGAATTCATCACATAACAAGGGAACACGCTGCAAGAAATCTTGTTTCAACACTAAATTTCTGTTCCTGCCGGTTGACAACTTACCTAACCAAATCATAAATGTGATATTTAACCTGATACCAGACTAAGACAGACAGCATACTGCATGCAGCACAGCTGCTTGAGCTACTGCCTTGATACACACCAGACACATGGGTTCCATCCTGACCTCAGCTGTGGTTGCATGGGTTTCCTCTTGGTACTTCGATTTCCTCGTCCACATCCCAAGGTCATAGGCTTTGTCACTAATTGGCCCCTGTGAATTGCCCCCATTGTGTAGACAAGTGGTAAATATACAGTGTGTGGGATTATAGCATTATGGATTATGGATTAAAGAAAAAAAATGGATTGACATGGAATTGGTGTAAAAGGGTGTTTGATGACAGGTGGACCCAGATTTACGCAGGGGCCCATTTCTCTAAAAGGACACAAAGTGCTGGAGTAACTCAGCAAGTCAAGCAGCATGCTTGGAGTACATGGATAGGCAACATTTTGGGTCGGGACTCTTCTTCAGACTCTTTGCCTGTTTGCATGCATGCACCAATATCAAATCATAAACTGGACAAATCTGCTCTCTAGCTTCTGACTTCAATCAAGCCTATGAACATTCTGAATGCCTACAGCAATAAATAGCAACAGTCCCTTCAGTAAGCATTTATTATTTATGAGGATCCAGGAAGTGAGTAGGGAAGCATTCAGCCTATCCAATCCATTCTGGCTCCCATTAGTCCCATTTCTCTCTTAATTTCTGGTAGACTTGCAATTTATTTTCTTTCACATTTGCACGATAATGTATAAAAAAGGTTTAAGTTAATCAACTGCCTAAATAGAAACAGTTTTTTAGTTTTTTAGAGTATGAAGCATGAGATTTTACTGGCAAATAACCTCCATTTTTAAAAAACTTGCAAAATAATGATCTAATCTGGTGAAGATGACTACATAGTTCTGCAATGAGACAATACTTTTGGCTGTTGTGGGTTTCAATAATTAGTGCAGCATATGCCTCATTTTTAAATAATTTTTTCATGCAAACAAATCATCTGATTTCCTGACAATTATTATCCATTCATTATCATATATCATTGCTGGATAATTGCAGAGCAAAGCTCATGTGTTGAGCGAAAAATTGCTTGGAAACGGTTCTATGTGGAACGGCTAGGATTTCTCAGTGTAAGCCACCAGGTTCAAGATTCCCATGTGAAAGTGTAGCCTTTTTTGAAAGGAGGCAATTTTCCACAACTTCTCCTACTTCCTATTCTGAAAAATGATGTCTTCCATTAATGCAGCTGGTCATATTAAACCGTTTTGTACATTATCTGGTAAACTTGAGAGAAAATAAGTTGCAGGGCCACAGGGAATTAGGCGAGAAATAGGACTGATGCAAACTTGCTGGCTGTCCTTCAATAGCAACCCCCTGGCTGCTCTCCAGCGTTGCACTCCTCATGGACCACTACCTAATTCAGCTCTTCAGCAAGTCACTCCGGGGAATTTTCCACTGGACCGGGTTGCAAGAACAGCCAGTTCATGAATCAGGTTTGTGTATTTTCTGAAGCTATTTTTAAATTTAGTGTTTTATTCCTTTAAATTTGTTGCAGTTTATTTTTTTTTAAATAGATTTGAAGGATTCTGAATATATTGCCATTAAAAACCATTCTAAATCATGGCTTAGAAGTCTGTCAAAAATGGCTTGTTTGGACCATTCCATCTAACAGCATTACATTGTACAACCTTGGATCAAGACATTAAAAGATGTGGATTGCTAAATCTATACCTAGTGTAGCTAAGCAGAGAGTTTAGCCAACATGCCGCAGGCAGCAAACCTACCCCATTATATCTTTGGTGTGTAATTGTTGATACAGACCAAGTCTAATAATTAACCAATTGTAATAATGCTTACTTAAGAGCGTGTGGGATGTCCATCACATTATTCCTTCATCTTGAAGGACAGAAGCGTGGCATGATATACACTGTGAAGTTACCCAACTATCATTATTTCTTTTTAAAATAATCTGCAAAACCAGATTAGCAAAGCAGTATAATTGCTCATGCATTTCATAGAAACTATACTGGGGGTTTGAAAAAGACTAGCTACACTTTGAACAACTCATCTCTTTCATACGGTGTTTTTATTACCCCCCTTACACCAAGGACAAATATGGATGAACAATAAATGTGGCCCTTATCAGTCATGCCCAAATATGGGCATTTTTTTAAAAAGGCCTGATTAATCACACAGTTGTCCAACATTTCAAAATCACATCTGACTGTTCAATGAAAGCAAGTTGAGTGTTTTAATACCTCTGCTTAATCTAATGAGTTCTTAATATTTTGGTACTGGCAGTTAATAATGCATAATCTTGCTGTAGGCTTGCATCTGACTAAGTTATTCTCTCAGGTATAGCAGCCTTAGTCAGGCTCACGGTTACTTCAATTGCTCCTATCCAGGAGCCTGCAGGATCCAGAATTTAAATATGTACTATTATAATCCATGTCACAGCGTGGCTATCTTAGAGACCTGACTAAAACACATTTTTGAGACTAAAACAGATAGATATCATCAACTTGCCTTAGATCATACACAACAAACAGAGGGGAAGCATTAAAAATAAATTCCACTTATTGTGCTCAACATAAATTAACACCATGTAAATAAGTCTGATCAGCCTCTTGTTGACATTATTATCTTTGAGTTTTAGTTGTCCAGCTAAAGGAAGGATGTCATTAAATTGGGAAAGGGAGCAGAAAGGATTCATAAGAATGTTATTGGGACTGGAGTGTATAAGTTATAAGGAGAAGCTGAATAGGTTGGGGCACTTTTACCTGGAGCAGAGGAAGCTATGGGGTGACCTTATAGAGGTACATAAAATTATGAGGGGCATGGTCACAATCTTTTTCCCAGGATAGGGGAGTCCAAAATGAGAAGACATAGATTTAAAGTAAGAGGGGAAAGAGTTAGCAGAGACCAGAGGGGTAACTTTTTCAGAAGGTGGTGGGTATATGGAAAGAGCTACTTGATAAAGCTGTAGAGGAGGTCCAACTACAATGTTTAAAAAATAAATAAATTTATTTGTATTTTTATTAGAAGCAATGTACAGTAGTATAAACCGCGGCATATGACAAAATACATTTAATGTACGTCTTCTATTTTAAATTTAACAAGAAAGAAGTAGAACAAGAGAGAAAGAGCGAGAAAAAGAGAAAGTGAAAGAAATAGTGATGTGTAAACCCCTAGACTACCAGATAGTGCAGGCCAGGAGTGAACGAGTGAAAGCTTATAGAAGAATAAGAAGACAAAAACCAAAAATAATGAAGAAAAAGAAAAAAGGGACCATTACGTGTTGATATACCTGCTGCATTTCTCACCACCCCCAACTACAATGTTTAAAAGTTAAGTACATGGATAAACATGGTTGAGAGGGATATGGGTAAAATGCAGCCAAATGTGACTAGCTTGGTTGACATGGACATGTTTTGCCGAAGGGCCCATTTGCTGTGCTGTATATCTCCATGGTTATTATTTCTGGCTGTAACGTTTAATCATAACAATATCTTGAGCAGAAAATTTGCTCTACAAAAGGAAAAATTAAAAATATCAGGCACACATCAGTTCACTAGTCCTAAATCAATGTTGTACCTCTTTTGATAGACAAAATGCTGGAGGAACAGCGGGACAGGCAGCATTTTTGGAGCGAAGGAATGGGTAACGTTTCGGGACAAGACCCTTCTGAAGACTCTCTTTTGTTTGCTTCCTTTAGTGCTACTGTGTATTAATGTGCTCAGCATGCTATCTGCAGATCACCAAGTCCTCCTTCATATGGACCCTGCGGTCTACTCTACATTTTAATTTTCCATTGATATTTCCTCTCTCCATCTTTACAATGCTAATCATCTTTCAGCATGCAGGTGGGATTATCTATTACTTGCATAGATTTAGTCCTTTTCTGATCCAGCCCATCTCAGGGAGATCAAAGTTAATTTTCCAGCCAAAGCATGCACTTCCCTCTCAGTTCTCAAAGATCAAACAACCTAATTTATGAAGATGAATGATCTTTAGAAAGTGCAGTAAAAATGTTCTTTCATAACTAGTGAAGCTTTGGTATCTGCAGTACTAATGATGCCATGATAAAAATATCTTGAATTCCTTGATGAAATAAATGAACATAGAGGCAAAAATACCAGTTTCCAGACCTATGTGTATGGCCATCTCAGTCTAATGGGAAATGTGAAAAAACTCTCAGGAAGACTGGGAAAATGGCAGATTATGCTGGACAAATAATGTAAAATATTATGCATGCAATTTGGAATGCTTGGGCTCAGTATACATAAAGATAGCACAGAATTTAACTTTGAATGCCAGACTCATTATTAATTTACAATCAAGTAGAAAAGACACAAAAAAAATGCTGTGAAATATTACTTCACTGTTTGATAAGCTTTTAGAGTCCATTATTAAGGATGCGGTTTCTGTGTACTTAGATGCACATGATAAAATAGGCCAACGTCAGCATGGTTTTGTGAATGGGATAACGTGCTTGACAAATCTGTTGGATACTTTGAGGAAGTAATTAGCAGGATAAACAAAGAGTCAGCGGATGTTATTTATTTCGATTTTCAGAAGCCATAGAAACACAGAAAATAGGTGCAGGAGGAGGCCATTCGGCCCTTCGAGCCAGCACCACCATTCATTGTGATCATGGCTGATCGTCCCCAATCAATAACCCGTGCCTGCCTTCTCCCCATACCCCTTGATTCCACCAGCCGCTAGAGCTCTATCTAACTCTCTTAAATCTATCCAGTGATGTGGCTTCCACTACCCTCTGTGGCACGGAATTCCACAAATTCACAGCTCTCTGGGTGAAAAAGTTTTTTCTCACCTCAGTCCTAAATGGCCTACCCTTTATTCTAAGACTGTGGCCCCTGGTTCTGGACGCACCCAACATTGCTTGTCTTGTCCTTTTATAATTGTATATGTTTCTATAAGATCCCCCTCATCCTTCTAAACTCCAGTGAATACCCAGTCTTTTCAATCTTTTCTCATATGACAGTCCCGCCATCCCAAGGATCAATCTCGAGAACCTATGCTGCATTGCCTCAATCACAAGGATGTCCTTCCTCAAAATAGGAGACGAAAACTGTACACAATACTCCAGATGTGGTCTTACCAGGGCCCTATATAATTGCAGAAGAACCTCTTTACTCCTCTACTGAAATCCTCTTGTTATGAAGGCCAACATTCCGTTAGCTTTCTTCACTGCCTGTCTGTACCTGCACGCCAACTTTCAATGACTGGTGTACAAGGACACACGGGTCTCGCTGCACATCCCCCTTACCTAACCCCATTGAGATAATAATCTGCCCCCTTGTTTTTGCCGACAAAGTGGATAACCTCACATTTATCTATAGTATACTGCATCTGCCACGCATCTGCCCACTCACTCAACCTGTCCAGGTCACCCTGCAACCTCCCAATATCCTCTGCACAGTTCACACTGCCACCCTGCTTTGTGTCATCCGCAAACTTGCTAGTGTTGCTCCTAATACCCTCTTCCAAATCATTAATATATATGGTAAACAGTTGCAGCCCCAACACCGAGCCTTGCGGCACTCCACCCGCCACTGCCTGCCATTCTGAAAAGGACCCGTTCACTCCTACTCTTTGCTTCCTGTCTGCCAACCAATTTTCTATCCACGTCAACACCCTACCCCCAATACCATGTGCTCTAATTTTAGTCACCAGTCTCCCGTGCGAGACCTTATCAAAGTCTTTCTGAAAGTCTAGATACACTACATACACTGGTTCCCCTTCATCCATTTTACTTGTCACATCCTCAAAAAATTCCAGAAGATTCATCAAGCATGATTTTCTTTTCATAAATCCATGCTGACTTGAACTAATCCTTTTACTGCTATCAAAATGCTCCATTATTACCTCTTTAATAATTGACTCCAGCATCTTTCCCACCACCGAAGTCAGGCTAACTGGTCTGTAATTCCCTGTTTTCTCTCTCGCTCCTTTCTTGAGAAGTGGGATAACATTAGCTATCCTCCAATCCACATGAACTGATCCTGAATCTATTGAACATTGGAAAATGATCACCAATGCGTCCACTATTTCTAGAGCCACCTCCCTGAGGACCTTGGGATGCAGACCATCAGGCCCAGGGGATTTATCAAACTTCAGTCCATTTAGCCTACCGAATACTATTTCTCACCTAATGAAAATTTCTTTCAGTTCCTCTGTCCTCCAGTACTTCTGGGAGATCCTTAGTGAAGACAGATCCAAAGTACCTGTTCAACTCTTCTGCCATTTCCTTGTTCCCCATAATAATTTCACCCGTGTCTGCCTTCCAGGGACCCACATTTGAATTTGCTATTATTTTTCCCTTAACATATCTAAAGAAGCTTTTACTGTCCTTCTTTATATTCCTGGCCAGCTTCCCCTCGTACTTCATCTTTTCAGCCCGTATTGCCCATATTGTTTCCTTCTGTTGTCCTATGAAGGTTTCCCAATCCCCTGGCTTCCGGCTACTCTTTGCTGTGTTATACATCTTTTCTTTTAGTTTTATTCTATCCCTAACTTTTCTTGTCAGCCACAGTTGCCTCCTACTCCCTTTAGAATCTTTCTTCCTTCTTGGAATGAAATGATCCTGCATTTTCTGGATTATGCCCAGAAATTCCTGCCATTGCTGTTCCACCGTCATTCTTGCTAGGATCCCTTTCCAGTCTACCTTTGCCAGCTCCTTCCTCATGCCTTCATAATCCCCTTTGTTCAACAGCATCACTGCCACTTCCGATCTAACCTCCTCCTTCTCAAATTGCAGATTGTAGATTAAAACAAAGGCATAAGCCCTTTGATAAAGTTCCACACATGAGGCTTCCAGACAAAATGCTAGCCTATGGCAGTGGTTCCCATCCTTTTTCGTCCCGTTTACCTCTGGCAACTTTTCGAACGTAAATTTACCCCCACCCTGTTTTGTTCAGTAATTTGAGTTTACACTACTACCATAATAAAGCAACCGACAACGGGGAAATTTAAAAATACTGAATCCAGAATCAACAAATTTACCCCCAGGTTGGGAACCCTTGGCCTATGGTATCAGGGAAGATACTAGCATGGATAAAAGGCTGAATGGCAGAAGACAAGAGTGTGAATAAAAGGGTCTTTTTCTGGTTGGTTGCCGGTGACTAATGGTGTTCTGCAGGAGTCGGTATTGGGTCCGCTACTTTTCACGTTGTATATTAATGATTTGGATGATGGAATTGATGGCTTTGTGGTTAAGTTTGCAGATTATATGAAGATAGGTGGAGGACAGCTAGCGTAGAGTAAGCAGGGAGTCTGCAGAAGGGCAGAGAGTGGGTAAAGAAGTGGCACTGCAATACAGCATAAGAAAGTGTGCGGTCATGCAGTGTGGTGGTAGGAATAAAGCCTTTAAACACTATTTTGTAAATGGGGAGAGGATTCAGAAATTGGAGGTGCAAAAGGACTTGGGGGTGCATGTGCAGGATTCCCAAAAGGTTAATTTATTGATTGAATCAGTCATATGGAAGGCAAATGCAATGTTGGCAATCATTTAGAGAGGAGTACAATATAAAGGCAGAGATGTAATGCCTAGGCTTTACAAAGGCACTGGTCAGACTCCATTTGGAGTATTGTGAGCAATTTTGGGCCCCATATCTGAGGAAGGATATGGAGAGGGTCCAAAGGAGGTTTACGAGAATGACCCCAGGGATGATTGGGTTAACGTATGGTAAGCATTTGACGGCTGCGGCCCTGTACTTGCTGGGGTTCAGAAGGATGAGCGGTGGATCTCATTGGAACTTATCAAATAATGAAAGGCCTGGATAGAATGGATGTAGAGAGAATGTTTCCACTTGTTGCAGAGTCTTGCCCCTGTGGGTACAGGCTTGGAATGAAAGGATGTATCTTTAGAAAGGAGCTGAGGAGGAATTTCATGAGCCAGAGGGTGGTGAATCTGTGGAATACATTGCCACAGTCGGCTGTGAAGGCCAAGTCTTTGGGTATTTTTAAAGCGGAGATTGACAGGTCCTTGATTAGTAAGGGTGGCAAAGGTTGCAGGAAGAAGACAGGAGAATGGGGTTGTGAAGGAAAGATAAACCTGCCCTGATACAATAACCATATAACAATTACAGCACGGAAACAGGCCCTCTCGGCCCTTCCAGTCCGTGCCGACCATTTGTTTTCCCCTAGTCCCATCTACCTGCTCCATTCCCTCCATTCCCTTCACGTCCACATACCTATCCACTTTACATTTAAATGTTAAAATCGATCCTGCCTCCACCACTTCTGCTGGAAGCTCATTCCACACAGCCACCACCCTCTGAGTAAAGAAGTTCCCCCTCACGTTACCCCTAAACCTCTGTCCCTTAATTCTCATGTCATGCCCATCTTCCCTACCCTCAATGGGAAAAACGTATCCACGTCAACTCTGTCTATCCCTTTCATCATTTTAAATACCTCAATCAAGTCCCTCCTTAACCTTCTGCACTCCAAAGAATAAAGACCTAACTTGTTCAACCTTTCTCTGTAACAGAGTTGCTGGAACCCTGGCAACATTCTAGTAAATCTCCTCTGTACTCTCTCTATTATGTTGACATCCTTCCTATAACTAGGCGGCCAAAATTGTACACCATACTCCAGAATTGGTCTTACCAATGCCTTGTACAATTTTAACATTACTTCCCTACTCCTATATACAATGCTCTGATTTATAAAGGCCAGCACACCAAAGGCTTTCTTTACCACCCTATCTACATGCGATTCCACCTTCAGGGAACTATGCACAGTTATTCCTAGATCCCTCTGTTCCACAGCATTCCTCAATTTCCTACCATTTACCATGTACGTCCTATTTTGATTTATCCTGCCAAGATGTAGCACTTCACACTTAACAGCATTAAACTCCATCTGCCATCTTTCAGCCCACTTTTCCAAATGGCCCAAATCTCTCTGTAGACTTTGAAAATCTACTTCATTATCCACAACACCACCTATCTTAGTATCATCTGCATACTTACTTATCCAATTTTCCATCCCATCATCCAGATCATTGATGTACACGACAAACAACAGTGGACCCAACACAGATCCCTGAGGCACCCCACTGGTCACCGGCTTCCAACCTGACAAACAGCCATCCACCATTAACTCTCTGACATCTCCCATTCAGCCACTGTTAAATCCATCTTGCTACTCCGCCATTAACACCCAAAGATTGAACCTTCTTAACCA
The DNA here is from genome assembly GCA_035221665.1 of Okamejei kenojei. NCBI lineage: Eukaryota > Metazoa > Chordata > Chondrichthyes > Rajiformes > Rajidae > Okamejei > Okamejei kenojei. The sequence goes on along the minus strand of CM069151.1, from coordinate 19,910,877 downwards.
ACCTTCCATGGGGAACCTTGTCAAAGGCCTTACTGAAATCCATATAGACAACATCCACTGCTTTACCCTCATCAATTTCCCTAGTTACCGCTTCAAAAAATTCAAGAAGGTTTGTCAAACATGACCTTCCAGGCACAAATCCATGTTGACTGTTCCTGATCAGACCCTGTTTATCCAGATGCTTATATATATTATCTCTAAGTATCCTTTCCATTAATTTGCCCACCACTGACGTCAAACTCTAGACGTCAAACTAGGTCTATAATTGCTAGGTTTATTCTTTGAACCCTTTTCAAACAATGGAACAACATGCGCAGTGCGCCAATCCTCCGGCACTATTCCCGTTTCTAATGACATTTGAAATATTTCTGTCATAGCTCCTGCTATTTCTACACTAACTTCCCTCAATGTCCTAGGGAATATCCTGTCAGGACCTGGAGACTTATCCACTTTTATATTTTTCAAAAGTGTCAGTACTTCCTCCTCTTTGAATCTCATAGTTTCCATAGCTACTCTACTTTTTCCCCTTAACTCACGGAGTTCAATATCCTTCTCCTTGTGAATACCGAAGAAAAGAAATTGTTCAATATCTCCCCCATCTCTTTTGGCTCTGCAGATAGCTGTCCATTCTGGTTCTCTAATGGTCCAATTTTATCCCTCGTTATCCTTTTGCTATTAATATAGCTGTAGAACCCCTTTGGGTTTACTTTCACCTTTCTTGCCAAAGCAACCTCATATCTTCTTTTAGCCTTCCTAATTTCTTTCTTAAGATTCTTTTTACATTCTTTATACTCCTCTAGCATCTCATTTACTCCATGCCTCCTATAATTATTGTAGATATCTCTCTTTTTTCGAAACAAATGTTCAATTTCCCTTGAAAACCATGGCTCTTTCCAATTTTTACTATTTCCTTTCAACCTAACAGGGACATAAAGATTCTGTACTCTTACAATTTCCCCTTTAAATGTCCTCCATTTCTCTTCTACATTCTTCCCATGAAACAAAGTGTCCCAATTCACTCCTTTAAAATCTTTACGCATTCCCTCAAAGTTAGCCTTTCTCCAATCAAAAAATCTCCACCCTAGGTCCAGTTCTGACTCTCTCCATAATTATATTGAAACTAATGGTATTGTGATCACTGGTCCCGAAGTGCTCACCAACGCATACCTCCGTCACCTGACCTGCCTCATTTCCTAACAGGAGGTCCAGCACTGCCCCTTCTCTGGTCGATACCTCTATGTACTGCTGCAAACAACTATCCTGCACACATTTTACAAACTCCAAACCATCCAGCCCATTTACAGAATGTGTTTCCCAGTCTATTTTTGGAAAATTGAAATCTCCCACAATCACTACCTTGTGCTTACTACTAATATCTGCTATCTCCTTACATATTTGCGCTTTCCAATTCTCGCTCCCCATTTGGCGGTCTATAATACACCCCTAAAAGTGTTGCTACACCATTCCCAACTTCTCAGTTCCACCCAAATAGCCTCCCTAGACGAGCCCTCTAATCTATCCTGCCAAAGCACTGCTGTAATATCTTCTCTGACAAGCAATGCAACACCTCCCCCTCTGGTCCCTCCAATTCTATCACACCTGAAGCAACAAAATCTTGGAATATTTAGTTTCCAATCACAGCCCTCCTGCAACCATGTTTCACTGATTGCCACAACATCATATTTCCAGGTGTCAATCCAGGCTCTAAGTTCATCCACCTTACTTACAATGCTCCTAGCATTAAAATATACACATTTTAGAAACCCACCATCCCTTATTCTCTGTCTATTATCTTTTTCATCTTTCTTGCCTACATTTGGGTCCGAGTGCTTCCCTTCTCTGCCTCTTGCCTCACACCCTGACCCCTAGCCTGCTCTACCCGAGTCCCTCCCCCCAGCCTTTCTAGTTTAAAGTCTCCCCAGTAGCCTTTGCAAATCTCCCTGCCAGGATATTGGTCCCCCTCGGGTTCAAGTGCAACCCGTCCTTTGTGTACAGATCATGCCTTCCCCAAAAGAGGTCCCAGTGATGGCAGACTCAATAGGCCGAATGACCTAATTCTGCTCCTATAACATCCGATCATAGAATCAAGTAACAAGGCATGGACCATAAGAATGAAGGTGAAAATATTCTAATTCCATGAACCATTTGGAACAAGTCAAAGCCAAGAACAAAAAGTTTTTGTAATAACAAATATGTTGAGTGGATAATAATATTACAGTTCCCAAGGAGCATTCTTTCAGGGCTTTGAAACCATTAAAAGTTAATTTGTTTTTTTATAATGCAAAGTTAATGTACTTAAATGAAAACAAATAATTGCGTAGTGAGATTTGTCATTTACTCACAAAACACATTTGCTCATTATTACTAAAATACCACCACAAATTAGAAAGAAGGATTATAAAAAATGAGGAGCTGCAGCAATATTGATGATGTGAACCACAAAAGCAGTGAGAAGGGATGATGCCATATACCAGGAAGATCAATAAATTAATTCATATGGCTGAAGAAAGAAACAGAAAGGACTGTGATATTGGTGGGAGCATTGTAGGAGACCCAAAAAGTCACAAGGACATAAAATACTGAAAGGAAAGTTTCTAAGGAACAAAAATAGTACGATACTAAATGGGTGACTATAACGTTAACTGATAAAGCAGCAATATCAAATGTACAGAAGATATAACTTTCATAAAATGAAATTGAGAACTTTTTAAAATTCAGTACAATGAGATAACCAAGTACCATCAAGCACAATAAGAAAGAAGACTACTGGACAGTGACAAGGAAGGGAGAGAACATTTTAGAGGCACCTTCATATTTCAGTTACATGTAGCATAGCAGTTGGAAAGATGAGAGACAGGAGTAAAAGTTTTTTTTTAATTGTACAAGGCAAATTTTATCTAGCTAAGTTGCAATGCTCCCTGTTGGATTGGCAAATGAATCAGGAAGGCAAAGGCCTTGAGATACAATGGATCATGGCAAGTTGGATTCGAAATTGGCTCAGTGTGAAAAATCATAGGGAAGCACTTTGTAGGAGTTTCTGGGGTGTTGTATGCCCAGTAGAAATCCCTTGCTTTTGGTGGTTTATATCAATCATCTGGTCTTAATGTATGCACTATGATTGAGAAATCAGCAAAAGTTATCATATTCAACAGAGTAGTTGATGGCAAATAAGAAATATGTAGGCTGTGTGAAGGCTGTAAGAAGGGCACAAAAAAGGCAAAATATGTCAAATCAAGTTTGTGGTCAAATGCACAAGTACGATGAGCTACAGGTACAATTAGATATCTTGCTTGCAGTAGCATAGGCACACAGACTCAGACAAACACACAATACAACATATGCAGAAATTATCATAATATTTCTAAAAGAAAGCTGAGCAAAAAAAAAATTGTGCATAAACACAATTAGAACAAAAATGGTAGTGGAAGAGGTGGACCATAGCGTTCCGTTACCAATGTAGAATTAGGGTAGTGCAGGTTCGTTCAAAAATCTGATAGCTGCAGGAAAGCAGCTGATCATGAAGAACCAAGGAACTGCAGATGCTGGTTTACAAAGGAAGAGCTGGAGAAACTCAGTGGTCAGACAGCATCTCTGAAGAACATGGACAGATGGTGGCATGGATAGCTGATAGGCATCAGTCTGAAGAAGAGACCCAACCTGAAACGTCTCCTATCCATGTTCTAGCGATACTACTTGACCCGCTAGGTTATTCCAGCACATTGTCTCTTTTTTTTAAGCAGTTCCTGAACGTAGACCTGAATCAGCGGAGTGTGATAATGGGGAGGGCAAAAAAGGAAAGGGAACATTCAATAAACCCAGAAGAATAGAGAAAAATAATGAGTTTGGAGTGCATAGCATCATGGAAAAATGTATAAAACTTGCCATTCAACTCATCAAGTCCACACTGGTGGAAGAGGAGAACTTGGCCTAATCCCAACATCCATTACCTGATCCGTAGCTGATAGCTCATCAAGTGCACAGCGATGTATTATATAACTATAAAGACAGTTTCTGCCTCGACCATCTTCTCAGGCAACAAGTTCATAGAGCCTGGTGCCTGGTGTGAGGTGGTAAAATCATCTTATCAATGTGCCTGCTATAATCATCTTATCAATGTGTGCAGCTACCTTTAAGGTGCTTTGGACATACATTATTAATGCCTTCCTATTTCTCAGAATAATTATGGATTCACTTGCTCATTACACTTCCCCAAATGCATTCTCCACATGTCCCTGGATTAAATTCCATTTGTTACTTTTCCACCCAACTGACAGACCATCTCTGTCGTCTCAGAGTTTGAAGCTTTTCTTCTCACGGTCAAGCCATAAAGTGCAAGATTGGAGAAATCATGTTATAGAACACCAGGCAGATGACAGCTAAACTGCCATATATAGATCAGGTTGCCACACCACATGAAAGATGTGATGGCATTCGGGGATGCAGAGAACAGATACAAGGATATAACTAGGCGTGGATGATGTTAATACAAGAAGAGATCGGCTTGGTTCAGGTTAGAAGGATTAGAGAGGAGTTGAGAAAAAAAACTAATGCAAAGAGTTGTATGGGTCTGCCTGAAAGGGCAAACTCCCTTAACACATTAAATAAACCCTTGAAGAGCTGAAAACTGCAAGAGTGCTGACTAAAAGCCGGGTTAAGGCTACATTGATCCTTTCTTGGTTGACAAGGATATGATGGATGATTGGCCTCCTTTCACTGCTCAAGATTTCCATGATTTTATGCATAGTTTTTTCCAGTTGTCAGATCACCCAAAGGGAAAACAGAATTGGATGCAGCACCTCTTGATCCTGCTTCCAATTACTGCCCTGCTGGATGGTGCAAGTACACGTGCAGCTGCAGGGAAAGATTAGGCTCCAGAAAGGATCCTTCATAGATGAATAACCTGGTGAAATATGGTTACTCTGGCAAATTTTAAGAATGTGATTGGTTACAAAGAGCCATATCTATTAATAAAGTGTTGCCATTTTCCCCCCCAAAATAATCGCAACGAAACACAAACATCTGAAGATTCAATGTTACTCAAAATCTGTAAACAGAATATTGAAAAAAATGCAAGCAGACTGAAATTCCTTAATAAAATTTGCATGCGAACATTTTCTATTCAGATTTCTCCTGGAGTGTTGCTATAGTAACGGTGATTACACAGTATTTGTCCAGACCACACTACTAGCATGATAACACTGTTAGGATAATTCTCAGGCATGACTCCAGCAAAGTCTTAATTAAAATCTTAACAGGACATAAGCAGTGTGCACAAATAGCATGGACTCTGCATGGTGGCTTGAGACCTTTACACAGGATGACTGCCTCAATGCAAAGCATTTATTCAAAAGCTAATTAGGTGATTAATGGACAAGAATAGTCTATTAACAATATCCTATCCACAAATAATTAATTATCCCAAAGGACCATGTTTTACAATTACCTGTTGTAGATTTAATATTTCCCTTAGCTGATATACATTTTAATTCTTCCAACTGAAAAATAGGAATAGACAATGGATTACAATTTCTTTCAGGAAACAATTTTTATTTCCCTTCAAGCGTTTAGCGTTTAAAAATAACAAAGATGTTTCACAGAAGCCAGAGGTAAAGGAGAGAAGGAAGGACAAATGAGAAGTAGACAAAGTAGAACATTTCAAGGAGAAAGAGAGGGGATCAAGGATTGGGGTTAAGAAGGAAGTTTGATTATAAAAAGGAAGGCCATCAATGGTGAACCAGAAGAGGTGTAACACACAAGTGTCCAAAGAAATGAACAGTAATAATGGACTCAGAAACGGAACAGGGAGGGAGGGTGGGGGTAGTGTGGGCTATAGGCTGGAGGAAGATACAGAAACTTGAATGTGTTTTCTTCGGTTGAGACATAATGAAAACTAATTAAAATGGAAATAATCAAAGAGTCAGAGAGTACAGAAACTGGCCCTTCAACCCATCACATCCATTCCTACCATCAAATCCCAATCTATACTAATTCCATTTGCTAGAACTCAATCTGTAGTCTTCTTTGCTGTGGCAATTAGAGTGCTTATGTAGATACTTTTTACAGTTGTCAGAGTGGCATCATTTACTGAGGTAGTACATTCCAGACTCCAACTATACTCTGGGTTTAAATAAAAAATCAGCTATCCTCTAAACCTCTCACACTTACTCTAAACTGATACACTTCAGCTAGTGGGAATTGTTTATTCTACCCTCTCTATGTTCCTTCATGACTTTATTTTCCTCTCTCCCCCCTCAGCCTTCAGCTCTCCAAGGAAATTAAAACTATATTATCCTGTCTCTCCTCATAATCAAAAACCTTCCACACTTGGCAACCTCCTGGTAACGCCCCTCTGCACCTTTTGAGTGCAATTATGCCCTTCCTAAAATTGGGGGGTTTGTGGTTTATGGACGATGGCTGTTTGGGACACTAAAAACCATAGCCGTAATAACGCACAAGTAATAATGCAGAACTACTGGTGTTGTCTATTAACCAGCTTCCTCACAGGTTGCATTGTTTATAGCACTTCCAATGCAATAAATGAAAATTGCTTGACATTATGTGAATTCCAGGTATTATGGAAGTAGCTCTGCAAAGAAAATGCTGAAAATGTGACACAGTTGCATTTGGTGAAAATATGCTTCCAATTGTGTATTAAAGTCAGTGTTTGCTTTGTAAACAATTATGCCCAGAGAATGACGTTTCTGAATGATGACATGAATAATTCAAAGTGAGGGATTTTGAGATAAATATATTATAACAAAAGTGATAACACTGCAGCTATTTTAATTCCATCGGTCGAGGCGAGAGTTGGCCAAGATAGGTTGGAGGACGTTACTTGTAGGGTTGGCAGTGGATTAGCAATTGCAATCATTAAAGGAGTGCAAGGATGAACCACAATAGCACATTCCTGTCTGACACATAAACTTAACAGGAAGAATGGCTCAACTATGGTTAACAAGGGAAATTTGGGATAGTATCTGAATAGGCCCGGAAAAGCAGCAGACCTGAGGATTGTAAACAATTTGGACTATATGGATGAAAACTCTGTTTTTTGTTTTTACAAAGGAGAACCTTCCAGGAATGGTTAGAAATGTAGCATCTACAGAAAGAGAAGAGCTAAGGAAGATTCACATTAATAAGGAAATAAGGTTAGAGAAATTAACGGGATTGAAAGGCACCAAATCCCCAGAATGCAAAATGCATTCCTGCAAACTAAAGGAAATGGCTCCAGAAATAGTGGATGGTTATTTTACAACCTTCTTTGCATTCTGTTATGGTTCCCACAGATTGGAAGGTTTCTAAGGTAACCCAACTGCGTAAAAAAAAGGAAAACAAAGAAACAAGGAATTATAGACTGCTGATAGACACAAAAAGCTGGAGTAACTCAGCAGGACAGGCAGCATCTCTGGAGAGAAGGAATGGGTGATGTTTCAGGTCGAGACATTTCTTCCGTCACCAGAAGCTGGTGTAACTCAGCGGGACAGGCAGCAACTCGAGAGAAGGAATGGGTGACGTTTCTTCAGCTTTTTGTATCTATCTTCGGTTTAAACCAGCATCTGCAGTTCCTTCTTACACAATTATAGATTGGTGTTGGGTCATTGCTCGTAGAGAAAAATGTGAGAGTGCATTATTAAAGATGTAATAGCAGAATGTTTGTTAAACAGCAAGATCATTTTAGCTAAGACCATTCTAGACAGCCGGTGGACCCGTTGGGTCCCGTTTCCCCAACGCAATATTCCACCACTACCCAACTCCCCCCCCCATCTCTCCTCCATCCCCATCCTCCCCCGGATCCACCGCAGCGTGGCTACCGCAGTGGGGCCGGAAAGTGGGGACGCTGTTTTAAGTTATTTTAAGTTTTAAATGACAATAACTTCTAAAATTTCAACAACATGAACGAAACTTGGTACTGCACTTCCCAGGACAATGGTGAGTAAGGTGGGTGCTATTGTGTGTACCGTTTAGGTGGAGTTTCCAGAACTCACACACATACAAACAAACAAGATGATATATATACATAAATATATATATATACATATAATATAAAATTAAAATTATATACATACTACACACACACACATTATATATACAAATATATAGGTAGACAAAGTGCTGGAGAAACTCAGCGGTGCAGCAGCATCTTGGAGCGAAGGAAATACAACGTTTCGGGCCGAAATGTTGCCCATTTCCTTCGCTCATGGATACTGCTGCACCGCTGAGTTTCTCAGCACTTTTGTCTACCTGTTGATTTTCCAGCATCTGCAGTTCCTTCTTATACATACATATATATATATATATATATATATATATATATATATATTATCTATATACTTTTTAAACTCTGTGTGTGTGTGTGTGTGTGTGTGTGTGGTGTGTGTTGTGTGTGTGTGTGTGTGTCTATATACACATACACACACACATATACACACACAAGACACATGCCGTCAGGGTAGGCAAGGTAGGCATTGCCTACCCTGACTAAAATTATGAAATGGCAATTATTAAATATAAATAGTAAAGGCAAGGGAGAATTATGCCTATCTAAGAGATCGATCTCTTAGGTAGGCATAATTCTCCGTGCCTTTCATCCGCAGCATTTGTAACAGGGGAAGCTCTGTGCAGCCCACTTGCCGTCAGCGCTGCTGGAAGCCGTCAATTTCAAGCGGGGCTGAAGGCAGCAGAAATTCTGCCTTTGCAGTACTGTGCATGTGCAGCAGCCTACTGCGCGAGTTTCTTGGCGGGTTTTTCAAATATGGATTGCCATTTTTTTTTTAAGAGTATCTTAGGAAACAAAGAGTGAAGAATGGAGTTCATGTACCAATAACGTGGTAAGTACATTTCTTGGTGCTTTATGTTTTTAAATACTGTATTTCCCTGAATGGGTGGGGAGAGCTTCTTTCACAGTGTTTGGCCCGGAGTAAAGTTGCGGGGAGGGCAGGAGCGTTGTGAAGGAGGGGATCGGGGCCAGTAACCCACTTGCGACCCTCCGGGCACGGGGTCACCGCATTGTGGCCGGGGAGTGAATTAGCTTGGGTGGCTGTGAGTGGCCGCCGGGACCGGACAGCCCCTTCTGCCGGTCCCCGCTCACCTCTGGCAGTGATCTCCTTCTGAAAACTTCTCTCCTGCCGCTTGCCGGCTTCGCTCATANTCAGCTGCTTCCTGCAAATCCTTAAATTCCGAGAGCGCACTCAAGGGACCAATTGACGTTACTCGGCTGTCGGAATTTAAGGATTTGCGCGAAGCAGCTGATATGAGCAAAGAGGTTGTCTGGTCCTGGTGGCCACTCACAGCCAACCGAGCTAATTTTCTCCTCGGCCACAATGCGGTGGCTCCGTGCCCGGTGTGACGCAAGTGGGTTATATATGAGCGAAGCCGGCGAGCGGCAGCTGAGAGATGCTCAGACAGAGGGCACTGCCAGAGGTGAGCGGGCCGGCAGAAGGCGCTGAAGTAGTAGCAGGTTCTGCTGTTGGGTCCCGGCGGCTGCTCGCATTCCCGGCGGCTGCTCGCAGTCACCCGAGCTGCTTCCTTCCCTGGAAGTGGTGACAGTTCAGCTGCACGCTGCCCGTGAGCGCTGTTGACGGTTGAAGTGAGTCCTGACATGATCTCTGACCCCCTCCTCCTTCATCAAACTCCTGCCCTCCCTCGCATCTCTAACCCCTGGGCACAGTAGACGCTCCACACCGCTGTTGAAAGGAACTCTCCTCCAATTGGAACCCTAGTGAATTAGTATTGTCATTCAATAAGATGACAACTGATTAATTGTCCCGGTGTGCTCCCGTTTTTCCCACCATCTCTCTACATGTCCTTCATCCTCCGTCCCCCACCCTTTCAGTAATTAAAAAAATGAAGGAGATTTAGAAAGCCTTGGGGAAATTGATTTGTTCTTATTTTTGATTTTTTTATGGAGAGATCAATCTGCGCCGCGCAGTTTAAGATTTGTTAATAAAAAAAAAGCTGCTTCTGAATGCCTTACCCTGAGTTAAATTAACCTCACGCCACGTGCTTCACACACACACATTTGTTTGAAGTGCGCAACCTCAAAAAAATTCTTAGTGAGTAAAATGCATTTTCCACTAGGTAATCGTTATATTCTTCATTTTTAGTTTTGTACAGATCATTAAAGACTAATTTTATTTTTGATTCCCTTTTCTCATTCAATTCTTTTAGAGTTTTTTTGATTTGTTACTGTGTTTGATTGTTTGAATGTGAGCATTTATCAGCAGTTTTTTTTTAGAATTATAAAATGGAAATTTTCAAACATTAATTGGAAACTTAAATTCCCCATTAGAACCCCCTAAAACTTAAAACATGTATTAAAAAATGGGATTAAGGTTTTAAATCGACTGATGATACTGGGTGCAGCCAAATAGGCATGACACTGCATTGATAAATTTATTAGGGATTAATGGAGCAAGTAATTTCATACGTAACCACTGCTCTTTAGAAGTACCATTAACAAGCTGCCGGAGATTATTGGCAGGATTTGTGATGTTGAAAAATCATCACATTATTAAAATTTATAAAGAGAAAGTTCAACAGATTTATCAACAACAATACAACACACTTAAGTAATTAAAGAAGTAGAGTTCCGGTTTTGTACCATTGAACCCAAATATTAAACTTACCTCAGAATCTACCATCTGCTAATCAGGAAGTCTTTGCTTCTAAAGATCTTTTGAGATGCTTCGAAGCATCTAAAAATTCTTAAAACAGTGGCTATTTATTTGCGCTTACCTTTATGTAACCTCCAGTGGAGACCAAAATCTTGCTGTTGGGAGAGAACCGAAGATCTGTGACCCAGCCTCCATGTTTCAAATCCTTGATCTCCACATCATTCGGACAAATATGAAGTAGAGAACCATCTCTCACCCTCCAGATCTATTCAAAGAAAAATAAACCTTTTTTAATATTAACCACCTGTGGGTCTTCCATCAGCCAAGGCCGAGCCCCACGAGTAACTAAGCTACACATACTTTGCCACTCACCTGCACTTCCATTGAATATGTTGGGAAATTGAGTGCGAATAATGCTTTGAAAGCACATCAAACATTCAGTTCTACAGGGAACTAGAGGATGGAGGGGAACAGATTATTAGGGGACCAGGATGGTGAAGTAGGGGACGGATGCGATAGATAATTGTGGTCACTTGTACATTACTGTGAGGGATGCATTACTGTGAGAGATACATGGAATTGCTTGGCAACAGTTTTTGTCCTTCACACAGACCTCAAAAGTGACCCCAACATTGAAATTAAATTAATAAAAATTCAATGACTAGCTGGAAGAGGGTCTATTTTGTGAATTAAATGCCGACCATGTGATTAAATTGTCAAGAAATTACAAGACCAATCTAATATGAAAGTTTATTCATCTCTTTTGTTATAAGATTGCATGTTCTCACCAAACTCATGCAAATTCATTCCTGAAACTTGAAATTAATCAATTTGGTCTCTTTTCCCATGGCAACATCAAGAAGGCTAGTCAAATTGTACATATAAATATGTTAATAGCAGTTCATTACAGCACAGGATAACAGCCCCTTGGTCCAACGTTGCCCATGCAGACAAAGACGCCCCATCACACTAGTCCCACCAGCCCCCATTTGTCCCATATATCCCCCTAAACATCTCCTATCCACGTACCTGTCCAAATGTCTTAAATGTTGTAATACTGCCTCCTTTGGCAGTTCATTCCACATAATCACTATCGTCTGGGTGAAAAGGTTGCCCCTCAGGTTCTCATTACACTTTTCCCCTCTCACGTTAAATCTATGTCCCCTGATTCTTGATTCCCCTACTCGAGGTAATGGAATGAAGTCCCAGCCTGCACTCCTCTCCCTACAGCTCAGGCTCTCAAGTCCTTGCATCTTGTCCTTGTAAATCTTTTCTGCGCTCTTTCCAGCTTAACATCATCCTTCCTATAGGTGGGTGACCAAAAGTGCACACTGTAACATAACATCCCACAAATGTTATGTGACCAAAAATGAGAATTAATTTTCTTTGCTCTTCTTGACCAGTCTATCTAACAAAAATACTTTTCATTATTGTATATTTGTTCATTCAGTCGTCAAATAATTATGTGCAGTGCTTCTCTTCCCACTTCCACACCTGATATACTTTTTTTGAATACAATGAATTTCCTTCATTGCCACCACTTATTTCTCATTTACATGCAGCTCCTGATCAGTATCATCTGAAAAGAGCTGAAGGCCATTGATGACATTTAGCTCACCAAAACCACCACCTAGTTCAACCTGTCCACTTACCCTAAATAGTCACACTGTCTGCCAGATATCGAGTAAAAGATACTGATTAACATCATTTGACTTAATAAATGGAAAACCAATATGTTTAATCCCTGTTTCAAATGGTTTACCCAAGCCAATATCCTTCCCACTCCCAGTCAAGTGTGCAAGCTAAATATGACTGCTCCCACGCTGGGTGTACCATCAGATCACAGACTAGGCTGTTCCACCCTAATCTGCATCGCCATAAAGATGAAAAAAACATTTTTCTGGAGGAACTCAGCGTGTCAAGTAGCATCTTTGGAGGTAAATGGATAGGTGATGTTTCGGGACAAGATCCTGTATCAAGATTCGTCCTGTGACAGCAAAGTTGTAAATAACACTATATGATTGATAAATATAAATTGTCCTGATGCAGAGTTTCAAATGAAATGCCAACCATACCTTTGCTTCCAGAGATATTGCCTGACTTCCTCCAGCAGTTTGATTTTTGCTCCTGATTATAGCATATGCAACCTCATGTCTAGCAATATGATCACCTTCACCAATCTCCTACTATTTTCTCCCGGTCTTCCACTTACCTGCAGCTGAACCTTCAGCTTTGCCTCTCCCCTATCCATTTACCTCCACACACACCGTTATATCCCTCTAGAAACTAGGGTACATTTAAAACACTGTAACACTGCTGAAAGTATCCTAACTCATCTGTTCATCTATTACCCCGGTTCTTCGTGTCATTCACTGAATTCCAATTAAACCAGGTCTCAAATTAAAAAATCTCATGCTTGTTTTCATATCCCTTTATAGGTTTGTCTCTTCCTAGCAACCTCCCACAGCCTTATAAATCTGTTATTTCAGTTTTAACCTCTTGCACATCCACAATTATAATCTCTCCACTGCTAAGCAATCTATCCTTTCAACTGTCCTTAGTCAAATTACAGCTCCAACCCTCAGCTTTCTATTTCTTCTTCCCTTTTGAGAGATCTATGAAAGCTACTTCTAAAGTCAAAGAATTATCCCAATAGCCCCAAATGTGAGTATTTACTTCAGCAATGAACTTTGTACTAGCTGTAGGTTGCACTACGTACTTTGGTTTACATTGTTATTGTCTGGTTACCAAGTACAATTGATTAGTTAATGCATTATTGATTATTGTTTTTTTTGTTGTGTTATGCCGATAAAGCTGCAGCAAGTAAGAATTTCAGTGCTCTATTCCCTGTGCATATGGCAATTAAACACTCCCGACTCTTACATAGTAACATAGAAAATAGGTGCAGGAGTAGGCTATTCGGCCCTTTAAGCCAGCCTCATTCAATATGATCATGGCTGATCATCAAGAATCAGTACCCCATTCCCGCTTTCTCCCCATATCCCTTGATTCCGTTAGCCCTAAGAGCTATGTCCAACTCTCTCTTGAATTCAACCAGTGGATTGGCCTCCACTGTCTTCTGTGGCAGAGGATTCCACAGATTCACAACGCTCTGGGTGCAAAGGTTTTTCCTAATCTCAGTCCTAAATGGCCTCCCCCTTATTCTTAAACTGTGACCTCTGGTTCTGAACTCCCCCAACATCAAGAACATTTTTCCTGCATTAAATATTGATTCATTTACCTCCCTGTAAATTGCATTGGAAAGTTTTATTGATTAGAAGTGCACAATAAATGCAAGTCAGTGTTATAGGCTTTGCATTTTTGTGTTGCCAACCTGAATAAGTTCATTTTTACTCATATACAGTATCTGCAGCATTTATCAAGTGTGGTGCCCGGCCAATTATACAAGTTCGGGAAACAATCTCATTTCCTTAAATATAACAATTTAATATCAAAGTAAACTTAGCAACCAAATAAAAAGACACTGGTACATTTTGAGTTAAGTGATGGTTACCCTGATTTCACCATTGTCATCTCCGGTTGCCAAGTATTCGTTATCCCAAGTAAATCTGCAGCTCCGAACACAGGCATTGTGGCCAGCCAGAACAATAGGAGGCATGCTGTCCCTCAGACTCCAAATCTTAAAATAAAGGTCATATGATTAATAGTTAGGTAACACAATCTTTAAAAAATGTACAAACAAAAACAGAAAATAGATTTCCCAGATTGATTCAAATAATACTTTTTGCATTTTGTCAAAAATTAATGTTACCAGAAAATGTTTGACATGGAGTTAGGATAGGTGATCAAAGCGTTGGGTTTAGAGAGCATACTTAAATACAGAGAGAGAGAGAGAGAGAGAAGAATTAAATTCTAGAGCTAAGAATGACTAACTCTCCACAAGGTTCCAGTGGCACCTTTGTGTTGCTGTAAAGCATGGGCAGATCGCGACAGATAACATCACGGTGCCATTGTGCAGTTGCCAAGCATGTATTCTGTTGTGAAGTGTAAGATGTAGATTTTCTACTTCACACTTCAACACAATGGAATAGTAAAAATTATCTACACGAACAATATCTCATGCACAGTTAGATCATTTTTTAATCATCGGCTTCATTGCCGACATTAAAATATAAAGATACGTTTTATCATTTCTGAGTTGATTACAGAAAGCTAAGGAGAGATACTAAGGGAAACCAAAAGGGTAAAACCAGAACATTTATATTCAGTGAGCGAAAGCTTAAACTAGAGCCAAAGCCTGTAAATTTTAGCAAGGACTTTGAGGATTAAAGTATGAGATATACACAAATCTGCCATTCTAAGATTTAACATTAAGAATGCAAACAATGTTATGCAAATTCTTAATTTTAGAACTGAGATTGGCAGATTTTTGTTAAAGAAGAATAGAAAGGTATATTGGTTAAAGACAGAGTAAAGACAGAGCTAATATCTTACTGAAGACAGAAAGTGTTCTAGGATCCTGGATCTGTTTCCATGCCCACATCAACAAGTTTTGTCACAGCAAAATTAAAAGAAAGAACATCAAGATGTGGCATATCAGTAATGGTTTTAGATGGATTTTAAATGAATCTTATTCATTTTGAATTTGTACAATGAAAGTTGTATTAACATATGTAGCCTGAATATGTTTAACTCCAATCCTTCAACAGCCAATAATAGTTTGAATTTCTGATGCACATTGAAGATCTAAAAGATTGCAATAATTTTGCATATTTTTTTAAAACTATAACAACCCTCTGACTCTTGTATTAGTTCTAATGTATTTCAAGCAAATTGACGCAATGCTGTATTCTTAGTTGACTGTTTTTACGACAAAATGTTGTGACTTTGTGGCTTCCAAATTTTCTGACATATAAGACAGCAAGAAAAATTCCACTGATCATCTCAGTTTAAACAAGTTATAAATGACAGAGGTCAAAGAAGAGGAAATATGAATTCATGAAAATAATTCACTGGACAGGATGTGGGCATTATCCAGCTACAATTGTGCTATTTGGATTGCCCCAATTTTCCAGCTCTTAGTGAATGTTGGAGCTTTTCATGTGCTCAACTTTCAAATGGGATGAGCATTTTTCATCCATCGTTCTTTCAGGACTTGAGTTTCAGACTGCCATTGTTTATTCGGTGAAAACATTTTTCCACAGCTCTCCTCTAATCCTAAAATCCACGTCCCTTCAATATCAACCGTAACTAAGGAAAATATGTCCATCCTGTACGTCCTAAGGAAAATATGTTCGTCACGGCTCTTACAGACCTCAAATTTGTATATTAGATATGTAAAATGTACTTGAACAATTCAAAACATAGATAATAAAAGTCTTCCTCCATAGTGGATTCTCTAAAGTCTTCCTGAGAGTGAATATAAAAAAATAATTTTCAATATTGGCAAAGTAAGCAGCACATTGAGGTTGGATATAAATGTTATTCATTGAAGAAATTATGAATGTACCCCCACCCCTTGCTTGGATCACAACAGCTCCAACCACATTTAAGACACTCAACACCTTGCAGAGCGAAGTAGCCTGTGTAATTGGCACCCCACCCACCACACCAAACATTCAATCTCTCTAACACCAGCTTGCACCATTTACTTCCCAAGTATAACCAACATCTCACAAATATGCAGCTTCCAAGAATGATAAAGTGAGTAGGAATTAATTGCCACAGAAGGCTGTGGAGTCCAAGTCAATAGATATTTTTAAGATGGAGATTGACAGATTCTTATTTAGTAAGGGTGTCAGGGGTTATGGGGAGAAGGCAGTGAATAGGGTTGTGACGGAAAGATAGGTCAGCCATGAGTAGATTTGATGGGCCGAATGGCCTAATTCTGCTCGAACTTGCGAACACGAGTAAGAACTTGAAGAAATCACCACCTGCAGATTCCCCTTCAGGTTGTACACCACCATACATATATCATTAGTCCTATGTTGTCACCCTGGTCTTACTTCTGGCAACTCCCTGACTAATAAAATGTGGGAGTTTTAACAGGACTGGTGATTCAGGACGACAATTCACCAACACCTTTTTAAATGTAATCAAGGTTGGGCAATACATTCTAGCCTTGCTGCTGATGGTCATCACCAGCACCCCCCCTCCCCCCCAAAAAATGAATGAAGAGTGGGATACATGGATCGTTCTATGTTCAATGAATGCAGCATTTTTGATGTTGCCTAAAACAAAAGTATTGATCGTGCAGCATAACCTCAAACATTTTATAATTATTTCCCTCATTAAACTAAACAATGCAGAACAGATTTTTTTCTTGTTGTTCGACACTTGGCTCAAATTAATATATAAATAGCCTTCACGAGGCTTCAGAAAAAGCTTCACAGGTAGACACAGATCTGTCAATCGGTAAGAATAAGGCATATTTATCTTTAGACATTGTAATTAATAAATCATTACAAGGGTAAGACAACGCAACGGTAATCATTAATGGCAGAAACACAAGTGTCTTGGTACAAGGATTTGGAGGTGATCAAAAAGTTTATCCTTTGAAAAAGGTCATGCTGAATAAATTGTTTCGCACTTAAGGGCCTGTCCCACTTGGCCGTCATTCGCGTGCCATTTATGGGACCTGCGAACGTGTGGGTAGCACGTGGGTAGCGCGGGATGGGCGCATGGAATGGTGTGGAGTAGTGTGAAGTGGCGTGGAGGAGTGTGGATTTCGTCCTGCACGAAATCTTCGCGCGCCACCGGCCTGTCGCGTAACTGACGGCCAAAGTGGGACAGGCCCTTTACAGTTTGAGAGGCATGGTTGTGCAGCAATTAATAGCCCTGCCTCTCACATCCGGGAAACTGAACTTAATTCAGCTTTCACTCACATCCGAGTAAATTGGCTATTTCAAACTATCCTTAGTCTAGATTGGTGGCAAAATAAGGAAAGAGGTGCTGCTGGCATGGGAAAGCAAAACAGCTGCTAGAGTATAAGGAAAGTATGATGGTGCGGGGTCGAGCAATTGGATTGATCCAATTGCTCTACTATGAGTTGGCACAGATCTAATGAGTCAAGTGGCTTTCTGTGTCAGGTAAATAAGTAGGTTTAATTAATTTATTTATTCAAGCAACACGGCAGTTTTCCAATGAATTATAGTTGATAAATGAATTGAATTGAATCTAAGATATTGTGAAAGACAAGAAATCAATGTTACTTACATAATTGTGACAATAAAAGATTATGAGTAATGATCAAACAAGAAAAGATTAGGCAGGTTCTTCAATAGACTTGCAGCACACCTTGCTCCCTAATCAATGACCATTGTGAATACTGATGCTGTATGGCCACCGTTCGCTTTTATTTCAAATTTCCAGTTTGTGCACTGCTCAATATCACAATTTTGGCATTACTCACTTCAGTTCTCTTTGTCTACTCCTATATATATCTCCCCACAATTGATCAGCAATACAGGAACCTTCACCACTCGCCTTCAGGTAGCTTCATCCCCCACTTATGTCATCTCTTGTGGTCTCCACAGACACTCCCTTAGTTCTCTCTGCCCCTCTCCTCCTGCAATTTGAAGCATGTTTGATTTCTTACTTTTGCCAGTTCTGCTGAAAGGTCATTGGCCAGAAACATTGGCAGTTTCTTTTTCCACAGATGCTCCCTTAAAATAAATCTCCATGGCAACTGATTTGTAACGAGGCATGCAGTCAGAAAAGTCTGGGTTAGTAATTTGACCCTCACTCACATAAGTTAAATTCACAAATGGTCAAAAGTTGCTGAAAACACTTAGTAAGTGAGGCAGAATGTGTGGAATTGGAATCGTTAGGGAATTAGTTAGGAGACTAAATATATGGTTTGTGATTTCAGGGTATCAAGTTGACAGGGTGTCACCAAGTGGCCACAGAAATGGCTGGAGAGTAAAGGGCTTGTCACACCAGCATGCGTTTACATGCGTCTAGCGCGACCAATCAAAATGGGATTCGTACAAGGACCACTTATTTTCTAAAGAAATAAAAACTGCCCAATGAAAGAGGGCAAAGAACATGGGGAGATACAAATAACTAGCAGAAGTGACCAAACAAAACAGTTTGGACACAACAAATGGTTAGTACTGCCAGAGATGGTATTGGGTGTAGACTCGAATGATACACTCAAAAAACTCAATATACATTTGACAGTAAGATTTGTCTGCTTCCTTGGGAGTGGTACTTTCAGGACAGCTCTTACAGCTGGCCACAGGCTGAATTGCCACCTTCTTTGTCATCAGTGTCACCATTCCATGACACATTTTCTGAAAAGATGGCAAAGCCTCAATTTGTTTGAAAGAACTTATAGGCAGTAGAAGCATTAAATGTTTGTAAACTATGAATACCAAAATGACTATCATCAGGTGGCGCCGTGCACGGCAGCCTCACCAGCAGTTTGTCTGACATTTCGAATTTTTTTGTATTTTTAGTATGTCTAAATGTATGTGTTAATGCCTCGGTATGTTTTTATGTGGGGGTGGTGGGGGGTGAAGATGGGAGAAACCGTTTCCAGTCACTTACCTCCTAGTCGCATTTTCGCCCTCGCTCGCGGCCTAATAACTAGGATTGGAGCAGCCTCTCCCGGAGACCGGCCCAGAGCTTCAGCAATAGGCACGTTGTGGACTTTAACATCGTGGAGCCAGCAGAAAGGCTCCGACCGCCGGCCTGCTGACTTTAACATCACAAAGCCGCGGTCTGCAGAGCTTCTAGAAGCAGGCATGGAGCGGACTTTACCATCCCGGAGCCAGGGATCCCTTGCTGGGGATCGCCGGAGAAGAGCTCTGACTGCTTGCCTGCCTGCGGCCTGTAACATCAAGAAGCTGCGGTCTCTGGTAAGAAAGTGGCCGATTCGGGTAATCCAAGTGTGCGCCATCCGTCCAGACGTCGGAACTTTGATCATCCCGACGAGAGGACTTGTACATCTGGCTGTCCGTAGCGGCGACTGCAGAGGGTCAAGGCTCCAAACATGGGTGAACACATGATGGAAGACTGAACTTTATTGCCTTTCATCACGGTGATCACTGTGGTGGATGTTTATGTTAAGTTCTATCGTTCTTTTTAATTGTGTTGTGTTCTTTTAATTGTATGGTTGCATGGTAACTCAAATATCACTGTACTTTAATTGGTGCATGTGAAAATAAATATGAATCTGAATCTCATAGGGAACATTTTGATTACCCTTTGAGAGAATGTTGAAGAGATTTAGTGGAATAGTATAAGACATGTAAGTTATGTAAAAATACTAAAAAACTAAAATACATTTGAACACACACACACACACCCGTTATGCAGGCGGGGACAGGGCAAGCGCTGTGTAAAAAATATTAATACGTTGCAAAGCCAAGGTGAAAGAGACACACACCGCAATGAACTGGAAGGTTGGCGCTGTAAAAAGACAGCTGAAGCACAGTGTACGGTTAGTCCTTTAAAAGAGTGGGTGAGAGAGGGGGGTAGAAGAGGGGGGAGAAGGAGACAACTTTTAAGAAGCCAGAGATACATGGCTGTGAAGCTTGGCGGACATTTAACATTACCGGTCGGTTATCCTTGGTTCTGAAAACTACTGCTTACATTTTTTTTTACACAATGAGCCAATGAAATTCACCGGTCAGCACCAGCTACAACCTACAAGAACCTCCGAGAACCTTTGACCTCCTGGCAACCCACTAGGACATCATGGTGACCCACCTACGGCTCGAGAATTCTCGCTACTCTCCATGGCGACTTCATTCTAGTTGCTGCTAATTTTGCAACATGTTGAAAAATTCACGGCGACCATAATGAGGCCGCGACTTGTTCCCAGAATGCGGGAACTCCTCACGACCATGAAGGCAACTCCCCGGCAACCACCCGCGAACATGTGGCGACTGCATAGTCTCCTGCAGTCGCCTAAGTGGGACAGGCCCATTATGGACCTCATTGGCATTTCTCACCAAAGAGCCAGCTCTGTGCAATAGCCCAGAGAGCCCTTCTGAATTATATAAGCCTACGTGAAATCTTTCTTGGTCAAATATCTTGCATTAAAATTTAACCAAAAACAGATACATATTTCAGGTAAGTTTCCCAGTAAATTAAACTACAGACTGTTACTTCATTAAAAGAAATTCCATCTTCAAAAATGTGTTCACCATATCATCTGGACAAAAGTCTTGGTGATTTCACATTGAAACCTGAGACACAAACCACCAAATCTTGTGGGTATTTGATCAGAGATCCAACAGACAAGTTCCCTTGCGATCAAAATTCTGAACATGTGAAATAGAGGAAATATTCAAAATCATAAAAGAGTTTCTGCTGTCTACATTAGAACCTCCCAAAAACTTTAATCTGGCAAACAAATGATTGAGAGAGATTTAATTCAGAAACAACTTTTTTGTTCAGTCCCAGGAATTCCAGCCTTGGATCCTCATAACTGAACTATCACCTACTTAATATACTTAATACTTAATGTGATCCCTGCTAATGGTGATTAGGGAAATCTAGATAATATCGAATCCATCATGATGTTGAGTTCTTGTTCCATCACCTCTGTCTCCATGCCTTGCTCTCTGGCAAGGAGATGTTGCCTCCCAGTGACAACCCTTCTGTCTTCAACACTCCTCCTGCTCATGACCTCCCCCTGCCAACTTTTTATTCTCTCTGGACCTTTTTACTTCCAGCTGCCATTACGACATGAACTGTCTTGACTTCTCCGCTCCCCTTACCAACTTCAATCTCACCCCCTGACTGCACAGCCCCCTGCTAGCTCAGTAACAACCCAAACATTGCCATCAAACCCACTGATAAGGAAGGTGCCGTTGTAGTTTGGCAGGCTGACCGCCACCATGCTGAGGCCATGCACCAGCTCTCAGACACTTCCACATACTTATTGCTGGACCATGACCCACAGCCGAACACCTGGCCACCATCACTCACACCGATATTGATCTAATCTCCCCTCCACATCCTCCAACCCCGTGCTGTCCACAGCCATTTCCTTCCCAAAATCCACAAACAGAACTGTCCTGACAGACTCATTGTTTCTGCATGCCCTTGCCCCCCAAATACCTTGATTCCATCTTATCCCTCTTGTCCAGTCCCTTCCAACCTTCATCTGAGCCACCTCATACGTCCTTCAACTCTTCACTTCCAATAAAGTCTCATCATTGCCATGATCGGCCAGTCCCCACCAGGAAGATCTCAGGCCCTCTAGTTCCTTGAACAGAGACCCAATCAATTTCCCTCTACTATCATTCTTTTCCGCTTGGCAGAACTTGTCCTCACCCTCAACAACTATTCTTTTAACTCCTCTCACTTGCTTCTAATTAAAGGTTAAGCCATAGGCACTTGCATGGGCCCCAGCTAAGTCTGCCTTTCTGTTGGTTAAGTCGAACAGCCATTGTTTCAAATGTACACTGGCACCATCCCCCAACTCCTTCTCCGCTACATCAACGAATGCAATGTGGCTGCCTCCTGCACCCATGCAGAACGTAGGGATTCCATTAACTTCACCACTAACTTACTCTGCCCTCAAAGACACATCTCTCCCCTTCTTTGATCACTGTCTCCTCCATAGGAGGCTATGGACTGACATCTACTATAAATCCACTGACCCCCACAATTACCTACAGCTCCTCCCACACCGCCTCTGACAAAGATGCCATCCCCTACTCTCAATTTCACTGTCTCCGCCACATCTGCTCTCAAGATGAGACTCTCCATTCTCGGAAAGAAACAGCTTTTTATTTCATTTCAGTAGAAAACAAATATTGATGTAGAAAACACCCAACCGCTGCCTAAATTGTCAAATGTTTCTAAAGATTTTGATGGTTCCAAAAAGGGAAGTGGCAGCGCTGCCTTGCAGCTGAGGCTCGCCTGCAGTCAGTTTGTCTTTTCTTTTTTTTTTTAATTTTGTCTCGCTGTTACAGTTTATTTAGGTTTAGTTTAGTTGTGTATGTTTGGGGGGTTGGTGAAACTTGTTTTTTGACTCTTCCTTCGGGGCGATGTGACCTTTCTTGTCGTATCCCCCGTCTCCGTCTGCGCTGAGGCCTATCGCGGAGCTGACAGCCTCCAACAGGGACCAACCTCGAGGCTCCGGAGGCAGAGCCAGGACTTACCAACGCGAGGCTGGCCGACTTCAGGGCTGTGGTGGCGTTGCGACCCGACATCCGACCGGACTTTGGAGACTCGGAGGCTTGGCCGCGGGCCCAGTGGTCTGGGCCGTGGGCCAGTGGACGGCATCATCATGAGCTCGCAGGTCACAGGTTGGTGACCTGTTTTTCCGGAGCTCCCGTAACAACAGCTGCGTCCGCTGGACTGGAGGGCGGCAGCTTCGACCGCACCGGGCCGCGGTGTTTGCACCGGCCCGTTCGCGGAGCTCGGATGCGGCCGCTGGACTTACCATCACCCGGCTGGGTCACAATATCGGAGGCCTGGATCGTCTCAGCGCAGAGGGAGAGCAAGGAGGGAAGAGACATGGACTTTGGGACTTTTGCCTTCCATCACAGTGAGGAGGTGCCTGGTGGACTCACTGTGGTGGATGTGAAACTGTATTGAGTGTGTGTTTTGTTATTTATTCTATGTATGACTGCAGGCTAAACCATTTTGTTGTACTGAAGTGCAATGACAATAAATAGGAAGATTAAATGAGAACTTACCAGTTTGAAGTTTGATCTTTATTTTATGAGGAGTTACGATGAGGGATTACGTGAAGACCCCGCCTGCACGCATGCGCGACATTCTTCAAAGCAGTGGTGTGAAATCACAGATACCCGAGTGACTAATATAGTAAGATAAGAGAGAACCTCCATACCAGTTGATCTTTATAATAGAGGGTTTTGGGAGCGGAGGGCATATAATCCCTCATCGTAACTCCTCGTGAAATAAAGATCAAACTTCAAACTGGTAAGTTCTCATTTAATCTTACTATTTTTACTTTGGAGTCACGTGAGTGACTACGTGAAGATTTTCAAAGCTCTGTGATTTCATGCCTCTGGAACATGTCCATGCTTACACTCTGCCATGCTAGGAAAAAAGAGGATGAACGTAATTCAGTCATGACACCGTGCTGAAAAACAAAGAAAAGGTATTTATTCATACCTAACAGTATGCCCCACATTGGGTAATTTATTTTACAGAACTCAAAATTTTCCCTGAAAACGTGTCAGGAATGGCTACGGGTTTATTATAAAAGCGTTGAAAAGTTTGTTCATTGCTCCAACCCACTGTGGCAAGGATGTGGTCCAAAGGAACTTCCATCATCCTAGCCGCCGATGTAGATGCCGCCCTGGTGGAGTGAGATTTGAAAACATTAGTATCCACCCCCGCTGCATCTAATACCACCATTAACCATGGTTTGCACTGTGACCTTATGGTGAGGGTGTTTATGGCTTATGAGTAAAGCTCTCTCCGTGCCCCTAAGAGTCTTGGTGACTTCTATGTATTGTAAAATATGTGTCACAATGCAGAGCCGACAATCTGCAGGATAGGCTAGAAACTTTTTTGGCCAGAGGAACAAGGTCGGTCTTGTTGGAGTAACCCCTGTATTAGAAAAGTTATCTTGCCACTTGTGATATACATGGCGTCCATATTCAGCTTGTGTAAGGACTGGACCCGTTGTGCTGTTAAAAGTGCCATTATCATTACCATCTTGTATGTTAGTTTGTCCAGCGTGAGCCCCGATATGGGTTGTCCATCCTCGTAACATAGTTAATACTATGCCTATATCCCATGTATGGGTGTGTCTGGGCCTGGGGGGGATTAGAATTAAATATACCCCTCATAAGTTTAGATACTAGTGGGTGTGATCCAATAGCCAGGTGATCACTCCCTCTGCCCAGATAATTAGAAAGGGCACTTCTTGCACAATTAATGGCACTGTAACTCAATCCTTCATCGAAATGAAGGGTGGCCAGAAACTCCAGTACTTCAGTGATGGTGGCTGAGTCATATGTAGTGTTCGGTCCTGGTGCAGAACTCTTTCCATTTTCTGACATATGTCAGGTACTGTTTCCTCGTGGACTCCCTGCACGACGCTGAGATGGCATTGATCGTCCTATCGGAGAGTCCGTATCCCAGGAATGGCCTGTTCAGAATCTGCAAATCAACAAGTTCATGCGGTCATGGCACGGATGACTTTCCCCTGTCACGGGGTGTACCAACAAACTCGGCCGTTTGTTGATCCGAATGCAGGGTTCTGAGGCCATCTTTTGTACTGCTGGGAACCATGGTTGGGTACAACCAAAATACCCGTTGCGGAGTCTTGTTTAATTTTTTGTAAGACCCGACTGATGAGGCAGAAGGGGGGGAAATACATAGCAAAACAAATCCCCCCAATACAGCGAGAAAGCGTCCATCGCTGCTGCCCCTGGGTCTGGTTCCCAAGCAACATATGTTGGAAGTTGGTGATTAAGTCTGGATGCAAAAAGGTCGATATCTGGTGTCCCATACCGTTCTATAATATCTGTAAACACTTTCCGATCCAAACATCCATTCAATGTTGTGTTGAATTTACGTGATCTGGTGTCTGCCATGGTATTTAGCTTACCTGGGAGGTAAGTGGCTGAAATCCAAATCTCTCTTTCCAGACACCAGTGCCAGATATTATTCGCCAATTCATCACATGATATCGACTTTATTCCTCCCATATGATTAATATAGGCCACCACTGTGGTATTATCAATTTGTAACCGTACATGTAACTGGCGCATATCAGAACAGTAAGCCCTCAGTCCATAAAATGCTCCCAGCATTTCTAAATAATTGAATCCCTACTGCTTTAAACAGGGTTAATTCTTGTGTACTCCATCTGTCACCACAAACTTGTGATGGTATTAGTTGCTCCCCAACCTTTAGCACTGGCATCAGTTTTGTAATGTAACCGAGGGGTTCATGATAGTGATGGGGTTAGAACAATGCTGAGCATTTTCTATCCACCATTTTAATTCCGATTTTGCTTTCCCTGGTAGTTCCATAGGCCTACCGAAATGTCCTGCATGATTTTTGAGAGCTGAAATTTTTGCTCTTTGCAGATTTTGATAATGGAGAGGTCCAAATTGTGCTGCTGGGAACGCAGCCACTAATTTCCCAATCACTCTGGCTACTTGCCGAATAGATGGTTCCCTGATGCCAGTGAGGCTTTTGCATGCTACCACCAAGTCTTTGTGTACTTTGTGTAGTGGCAAGATGATAGACATTTGAACTGAGTCAATAGTGAAGCCCAAATAATCCATTATAGTGGAGGGTTACAATTTTGATTTATCTCGATGTATGATAAATCCCAGCTTTTGAAAAAGATGTTTTGTGGCTGATACTGCCAATGTAGCCATTTCCAAATTCTCACCTACAATGAGAATATCATCAAGGTAAGCCATGACGATATGGTTATGTTCCCTTAAATATGCTAAAGCTGGTTTTAATAATTTAGTAAACAGCCGTGGTGCTGATGATAACCCATTGGGTAAGGCCTTATACTGCCATAGCTGTCCCATCCAGACAAATTTCAGGTATTTTACGATGATCCTTGTGTATTGGTACTGAATAGTACGCATCTTTAAGATCGATGCAAGCCATGTAGTACCTATCAGAAATCAACTGTGTGGCTGTGACAAACGTGTCCATTTTGAAATGGGTATACTGAATGTAATTATTTAGTTCGGTCAAATCTATAATGATGCGGCAACCGCCATCTTTTTTGTTTTTTTGTAAATATATTAGATATGAACTCTTGAGATTCTCTGATTGTCTTCTCAATTACCCCTTTATTGATTAATCTCAACAGTTCAGCATGGCCTGTTGTTCTCTCTTTTTGTGAAAGTATGAACTTCCGGCTAGGGCATATACTGAACTGGGATGGGGAGTCCGTTCACAAATTCAAGTTTGTAACCTGAATACTTCCGAGTAGGTATCAGATGTAAAAGTGCTCCACACGTGATGAAACAAGTGCAACCGTCCACCAATTTTTGATGCACCTAAACATGCAATGTTTTTGAGACAACCAGACCCACCTACCTCCATGGTTACCGCCGGTGTTGTGTGTGTTGTCTCTGCCCTTGTTTCTTCTGGTGTTGTGTTGCTTCGTTGTGGGGTTGGCGCATTTTCCAAGAAGGCCGGGCTGGGCCATGGCCTAAAAAAGACCGCTGTGCAGGTGGACCGGCCCTCGAGCTTTCACCACCAGGTGTTCTTTCATTGTATCGATGTCTGGTGGTTGTGTAGGGGTGCTGCCGCTGTTGATAGTGAGGTTTAGAGGTGTTTGGCACCTTGTTCAGGCCTATGGCCTTGGCCTCTTCATCTAATTCTTTCACCTGCTTCGAAAGGTTGTCCCCAAACAGCAAATTTGGCGGCTGAGCACTACTGGTCCTGCATAATCCCGCAAACTTGGGATTAAGTGCTGGTTTAATGATGCTCTTCCTATAAGTTGTTGATCTCAAACTGAGTATTACACAGTAATACTAGAGCATCTTGTAGCTCTTCTGGCAAATCCACCCCATCAGCTGTTCTGGTCACTGCTGTGATCCCTGCAGCCAGCAGTTTGAGGATCCTCTGTAGCTTCACCTCCTGGCTTCTTATAGATGGGCTCATGTTGCCCCAGATGGGGTTGTTGACTGCTGGAACATTAAGAGAATTGCAATTCTCTGAGCAAGGTATTTCTCAGCCGTGGAGTTAATGGCTTGCTCCTGCAGCTGGTTTGTAGCCATGTAATTTATGCTGGCTGCCAGCTTTGGATGTATGGGCAGTCCTTTCTGTGTTGGCATAGCATGTTTGTTTGCCATGCCCAGTAGTTCTTCTGGCACCCCTAACACAGATGACTGTTCAGCCATTGCCCCTTCTTCAGGGTCAGTCCAGCTCTGACCCCTAATGCTCCCCTGCGAAGAGGGTGAGACATTTGGCAGTCCTTGCAAGGATGCTGCCGTGGGTCTGCGAAGAGACCCACTGTGACTCTGCCCCTGCATAAGCAGGTCACGCTGGAGCAACTGCTCCACCATCCGCTCCAAGCGGGAAAGACGCCCACCGTCTTCAGGTCCGGACCCAGCTGAGTCAACGGCCCTGTCCGACTTCCGGGTGGCTTTGCCGCCGGGCCGCGGCGTACCTTCGGACTGTAGCGGCGGGAAGTCGGGAACTGCTGGTAGCACCTGCAGCTCTGGAGAAACGGCACGCTGCTGGCTGCTTTCCATAGCAGCTGTTTTTGCCGCTCCTCTCCTGGACTTGCGCGACTCCATGGTGTTTCCTGAAACACAAAACACGCGCAGTCGCCACGCTCACCAGAATGGTAAGACTTACCTCATACGTTTTTTAAACTTACACTGGAGGAGCGGCGCTCCTCCCAACTGTCGCTTCCGCAATGCGTTCGACGATATGTCGCGCATGCGTGCAGGCGGGGTCTTCACGTCGTCACTCACTTGACTCCGAAGTAAAATTGAATCTGAATCTGAATTGCAAATGTGCTTGCACCCTTAATTGATAAATGTAAAAGTCAATTTATTTTTTAATTAAGATCAAATGCGTTATTATTTTTAACATGCAAGATAAATTGTAATGCTGGTATGCCGCTGAAATATGCTGTAGCTAAAGGACAGATGGCAAGTGGAGAAAGGGCACGAGGCCCAATAATTCACTGGCTTTGTGACATGCACAAGCTCGGCAATCCCGGAAAAAGCATCTGCAATTCAAGCATCCAAGCACCAGCACCACTGACAACCAGGAATGGATGTGATTTAAAAAAAAAAATGTTTAAGGACATAGAGGAAGTCTGCACCCACACAAAGAACAGTTCAAATACCCCCTCAAAAGCAGCTCGGACTTTGACTACTTCATCCCATAGCAGCCTTTTTGGTACAGCCTCGCTGCCACTCTTGACCAACAAGTCAACAAAAAGCCACAATCTAATTAAGCAACAATGCATTGAGGCAGACCCTCTCAGCAGTGTTGCTGCTGAAGCTCCTCACTGCCATAACCAGGTGGTAAAAGCTTCAATCACAAATCGAGTCTCAACGACCAGATCAGGTAAGAGGAGGAAATACCAGGAGATCTCAGAGGTGTGCCATCGTGACTATCTTAAAAAAAATGAGTCAGATCTGACTGTGATAACTGCAGGAGGGTCGTCTGCCAGGGTCATTGCCAGGGTTCTTCTCAACCGTCTCCCAGCGGCCAAGGAGCTGCTCCCTGAATTGCAATGTGTGTAGGAAAGAACTGTAGATGCTGGTTTAAATCGAAGTGGGACATAAAATGCTGGAGTAACTCAGCGGGACAGGCAGCATCTCTGGAGAGAAGGAATGATGACACTTTGGGTCGTGTCTGAAGAAGGGTCTCCACCAGAAACATCACCATCTGTCCAGAGATGCTGCCTGAGTTACTTCAGCATTTTGTGTCTATCCCTGAATTGCAATGTTCATTTCATCATCCAGGCATGATGTGATCAGGCATGATCTTCACTGCCAGATATCTTCAGGAGACATGCAGGGATCAGCACCAACCCTGGCCTTTTTCACCGTCACTCAAAGCTTTAACTCCATCAACCATGTGGAATATTGTCCTTAAATTGAGATGCTGACAGGAATTTGCTTTATGATACCAATCATGACAAGTGGGTCAACAGTAGAGCCAATCTCAGTGATGGAAGTATCAATTGAAGCTTTGTCATTTTCAATCTTTCTCAATGGAATGCTACACCTCACTTCTAACATGCTTCCTGCAGACATGGATTCCGAGCTCCAAGCCATTGTTGATTTGTTCACTGAAGTTAATGGAAGAATGGATTCTTTACGCAACATCTGGAAGATAAACTCCTCTACATAAAACACAACACAGAACAACATTGGAACAGGCCCTTCAACCCACCATGTCTCCGCTGATCATAATTCCAAAATAATTTAGTCCCATCAGCCTACAACTGGACCATGTTCTTCTATCCCCTGCCAGTTCACATGTCTGTCTAAATGCTACTGAAACATTGCCACTGTATCTGCTTCTTCTATCTCCTCTGGGAGCGTGCTCCAGCACTGTGTAAAAAAATTTGGTAGATATTTAGTTCACTGACTTGTGCTCGATTTAAGTCTGAATCAGCACAATTAAACTGCAACTTAGCTGAACCTCTTCATTTCAATAAAACCTGATATTAATGCTTTAAATATCTAACACCCACTACATTTCAAAGAGGAAGACAAATTCATATTTTAGGAAAATAGACACCAACCTTGGCACTTTTATCAGCAGAAGCAGAAACAACTTTACTGCCATCAGGTGACACATCGCACGATAGAACCGCTCCGTCATGGCAATCGAAGTTCTTCACCAACTCGCCAGTTGCAAAGTTCCACACCTGAATTGTTAAAGCAAATTTTGGTGAAATTTAGGGCACATCTGAACGATGATTAAATTTAACACCAAATGTGTATTGATCAAATAATCTGTATTTGCATGAGCTTTGATTAATTTTTCTTCATCAACACTTGATGGCTCGTTAGATTTAAGTCTGAATCAGCACATTTAAAGCCTAACTTAGCTGAACCTCCTTAATTCAATAAAATCTGAAATTAATGCTTTAAATTTCCAACACACATTATATTTTAAACAGGAAGTCCAATTCATAATTTGCAAGTATGCCGGTAGCCCACGGAGGACCATTCTGATGAGCACCGATTCCTTCCACAGGGGTTCCCAACCTTTCTCGTCCCGTTTACCCCTGGCCACTTTAATAGCACATAACAATGTTATTTCACTTATTTATGAACAACTAATGATGAACAGATACCAGTATACCAGAACCAAACACAGTCAGTCAATGAGAAAAAATATGTACAAATCCAGAGTCAACAAATTTACCCCCTGGGTAGTCGAAATTTACCCCAGGTTGGGAACCCATGCCTTACAGCATTATTTGTTCTATTTTAACCACTCAAATACACAAGACCTTGAACTTCAAAATAATGTATCCATTGTGCCAGGAATAAAATGTGAACCTCCGCCCTCCCTGCTTTTGCACCGTCATGTCTGTGAATCTGGGTATGAATACCTGACCTTCACTAATGCTTTCACAACAATGATGGGATTGGTATGGCGAGGCTGGTGTGAGGGCTGGCGTTAGCTGAGCAGTTTGCCATTCAGAGCTAAGAGACAAGATTTGGGCTGCACCCTGTACAACACAGTGAGCCATGGCTGAGGTCTGGAAACAGCTATTCCATGAGTTGACATGCCACATGCCTCTCTGTCATTATGTTAGAAGCTGCTGTCTACCTCACACTGTTTGGCTGAACAGCTCTCCACAGCCCAGACACTCCACTATGGTAACAAGCTCAACAATGGTGCGAGAGAGAAATCTTCGGGCTAGTGGAATTATTTGCCAAGTTGTGGAGGCCAAGTCAATGGATATTTTTTAGTTACAGGTGTCACGGGGAGAAGGCAGGAGAATGGGGTTAGGAGGGAGAGATAGATCAGCCATGATTGAATGGTGGAGTAGACTTGATGGGCTGAATGACCTAATTCTGCTCCTATGAACGGGGTGTTGTGTCAACACCTGGAGCCATTCCCCATCATCGGACTGCGACCAAGGTGTAGTCCAGTCTCATATCGCACTGTCTCATATTAGTCTCATATCTCAGTATGGCCGTTCACATAGCTCACCCCAGACTGCCCAACAACAACCCTCACAACAAGCCCTGGGATAATTTTCAACTACATTTGCTTCAGGTTCTTGGCACAGTTGAACCATCAATACTACAAATGACCTAATTTAGACTGGATTTTGCACTGATTTGTGATGGCATCTTGAGTGCTAAACAAGATGTCCATGTAAAACTTGTTAGAAATTATTACTAACACAGTAATTACATTGTTGTTATGAAGAATAAATAAATTCTAATCCTGTGAAAAGATAACAAACAAATAAAAAAAAAATGGGTAGTCGATTAATGCATCTGTGCAAACAAGCAGAATTGACGGATGCCGAAATGCAGTTGAAGTATCTGAAACCCAATATTCTTTATGAAGTTTAATTATCCTTGAGCATAAAAATATTTTTCATTGGTCAACGCAGTATTCAGAGATAAAGTTATTCACACCTTAGGTGAGAATCAGCCTACAAACTGCAGCAAAATAATGTGTTATACATTTATACATGCACCTGAAAACTCTCAGTAAGAAATGGGGATTGTAAAGATTCCAGAGAAGAATGACAATTTGAACATCATCTTTTCGCATTTAATAGAGGCTATGAAGACACTTGACGTTTAAGTCTGATTTATTTATTAGGTGTAATGAATGCTGATGATCACAGCTAGCTCAAAATCTGCGCACAAACTTATGAAACTTACCTAAATAGTACTCACCTAACCTGTCAGAAAAAGTTGGAGATCGTCCATTTTTCAAATGCGTTTTAAAAGTTTACAATGAGATGTCTTAATTAATGCAAACAATGCCCCTGGCACTAGAAAAATTACTTTTACAAATATGGAGTCACATTCCATCAAATTTTAATTATTGTTGGAGCTAATGAAACAAAGGGTTTTTTTTTTAATAAATATATTTCCCCTGTTGTATTTCTCTCTTTCAGGCCCATTTTTCCTTACCAATGTGCACTCGGTGCAGAGTTTAATATTGAATTAACCAATATAACTTACACATCCAGGTTGTCTCCATACATTCCTCAGACCTTTAGAGGGATCACTCAGCTGCTTGCCCTGTGTACACACTGGTTCTAGCTGTCCTCTGAAGGGCACCATCCATTTTTGGCTTTTCTGCTGATTGTTTTGATGCAACAATCCATCGAAAATCCATGTGCGTGTGTTTATAGGAATCAGTTGGCACTATTTGTTCATCTCTATCTCCAAAATCTGAGCCAATTATACTGGGCATTCAAAACAAAAATGTTACCTAGCCCCCGATCCCCTCCCAAACATGGTTATCGTATTTCCTGGATAGAAGCACATTGCCAGCCAACTTCATTCCTTTTAATTAGCAGACCTCCCCAATACCAAACTATCATTTCAATTTGTTGAAATTGAGATGATAATCTACCAATTGGAATTCTATGTACCACTTCCACTTGAGTCATAGATTTCATATTTTAATTTAATGAATACAAGCAAGCCATTGTTGAGGAATATTCCAGAAATTGCGTGTTACTTCTTTCTTAAGAAACAGATGCTAATGCAAAGTCCTGGTGCTAATGTACAGAATTCTGGGAAGAGCCTTGCTATCTATAAAGTGTTCTTAACTTTCTGTTTACGTTATCAGGATAACACATACACTTTCAATATTTATCATTCATGAACACATTTTGAAATAATTTATTTACTTTAATTACACATTCTAAGCTGACGTTTCATAACCAAGCACAACCCTTGACTTACAGGTTCCGAATAAAATCTTGTCCGGTGTATCAGAATAGAGCTGCTTGTTACAACCTTATGTTATCAGATATTATACACACTTTGCTTGCTGTAATATGTAAAATTATATATTCATGCAACTAACATGAAGCAAAGGAAATAAAGTTAAAAAATAAAATCATTATGGATAAGAACATGATTATCCCAGTTGAACTGAATAAAGAAATGGGGTTTCACATTTATCCTGATTGGCATTTCAGCACAAATCTATTTATCACAACTCCTCTGATCTCTGTAGTCAATCAACACGATCGTCCATATCAGATAGTAGCAAGGTAGCTTTAGGGGCCTGTCCCACTTGGCCGTCATTTGCGCGTCACACAGATGGCGCGCGAAGATTTTGTAAAAACGCCTACGTCACCATGCACAAGTAATGCGCGCATCACGTGCACGTCACGACGCATGCGTAGTGACGCGTAAATGATGTCGCGCAATTGACACCAAAGTGGGACAGGCCCTTTACTCTCAAGGCCTTTGCTACTGCTGCTTTTGACAGTTAGTATTGCCTTTGCTGATACTGCTCCCTCAAATATACAATTAGAATACAATAATAAGTAAATAATAACGTGGAAATCTATTATAAAATATCAATTTGGTTTTGCATTGTATCACTAGCAGTGCACATCAGTTCTCAATCTCTTTGCCGATGATATGCAGAGCCAATATTCAGACAACAAAATTGATCAACATCAAAAAAAGTCAGAGGCACTCGTGTTTTCTTTCTCTCTCTGCTCAAAGACAGAGTGCAAAATGGTCTAGAACTGCATAACAAATAAAAAGATTTTGCCGTTTACTTAAAAGATAGTAAAAAATAAAATTGATCTTAAAAAATGATTCAATACACTGGGAATTTTATTAGATGGTTTTGTGGAAATTAAATCATCTGTAAGATATTTACTTTGGAGAGTTAAATACTTGGGTGTTGAGCTTATAAAGACTACAAAGAAAAATGAGAACATAAAATGTGGATAACATTGAACAAATATAATTGCAAGGAAATGAGTCGATGCCATTGTATCACATGCACATGAAGCTAATCAAAGAAATGTATTTTGTAGCTTCAGATGGTCTGCATAAAAGATTATGAATCACTGAGGATTTCAATAATTCAGGAACAAAGAAAGTAAAACTGAAGCAGAAAAATAGAAAATCGAGTTTTAACAGATGCTGTAAAATTGCTTCCTCTTACAGTTTGCCAAGATCTTCTGCAGTCGTCCTATTACTGTGTACAAGATAGGGAAGGACTTTAGATTGAGTGATGATATCTTGAAAATGGAACACTTATAAGGAAAAAGGCAAGAAATAATAGCAACCCAAAAAATATTGTAGTTTAAGGGCAAACTTGGTAGGTTGGAAAAAATGGCACATAATTTACTGAGTGGGGCCAGCCTGCCATCTATGCTTATCCTTCCATCTCCCCAACACTTACAAACTTGTAAAACAAAATGCTCAAATAATTCAGAGGGTCAAGCAGCATCTATGGAGGGAAAAGGTGTAAAGAGGGATGTTGTCAGAGCAGATATGTGGGAAATGGAGGAAATGAGTGTGAGGGCTAGATCAACAATGGCAAAGGGGAAGCTAGACTTCTGGAGGGAGGGGAACATTTCAGAAGGTTCAGAGCAGAAAGCTTCATCTTAAGAACAGATGTGATGCAGATGGTGAAATTAAAACAAAGGAATGTCACCCTTACAAGATTCGGGTGAGAGGTATGGTCAATGAAATTGGTGAGTTCTCGAGGGGGCAGCATCAACGGGTCGTCGATGTAGCATTGGAAGAGCTAGAGGGGTGGACTTGGAACAAGGACTGCTGCATAGAACCAAAGGACAAGCTTATCCAGGGCCCATGCGAGTGCCCTTGGCTACCCCTTTGATCTGCGTAAAGTGAGAGGAATCAATAATGGTGTTGAGGGTAAGGGCAGGTTCTGCCAAATGTTAGTGAGGAGAATTGGTTGGGTCTTTGTTCAAGAAAGAAACAGATGGTCCTGAGACCTCCTTGATGGAGGAGTGGAGGGATATAGAGACTCGACGTCCATTGTAAAGGTAAACCGTTTGGAACCAGGGAATTGGAAGTTATCAAAACGATGGAGGGCAGGAGAAATGTTCCATATGGAAGTGTGAAGAAATTAGTTCACTGGGGAAAGAACAGGCAGAAACTATGAGCTTACCAGAGTAATCCCGTTTATATCTTTGGTAAGAGATAGAAACAGACAATGCAGAATTGGTGCACTATGAGATTGCAGGTTGTGGATGGGAGATCTCCTTATGCGATGATATCTGTAAAGGTCAGGGAGGTGGTGGCCCAGTGTTTTGGCCGGAGAGAAGTATGAGGAAGTGCCAGAAAGCTGCCATCTGGCTTCTGCAAAGTAGAGGTCAGTACGCCAGACTATAACAGCGCTATTTAAAATGTTTTCCCTGTACGGAGGACCCGACCTTTCCTCTGATGGGTCTCAATTGCCATTGGAGCCTAGCACCGTGAAGCTGCCTCCAACCGGACCTAGGACTCCAGTCGCAGAGCCTGCGGACTACTCACCGTCACGGGAGGAGCTGTGGTGGCGCGCTGCTGCTGCCCAACCCCAGAGATTCGGAGGCTCCAGCTGCAGGACGGTAACACCAGAGCTCGCCGGTCCCTGGTGGGAGACCGCTTTTCGGAGCTCCAGTGGCGGCAACTTCTCCCGCCTGAGGTGCGGAGTTGAAAATGACCTGCAGCAGGGCCTTACATCGCCCGACGCGGCTTTAATGGCCGTGGCACTTGCTATCGCCTGCCAGGGGCTCCAACATCAAGACCCGGAATGCGGCCTTGCATCGCCCGGCGCGGCCTAAATGGCCGCAGGACTTATTTACCATCGCCCGCCGGGGGCTTTGACTCTGACATCGGGAGGAGAATGGGGAGTGCAGGGGAGAGATAAGACTTTACCTCCCATCACAGTGAGGAGGAGATTCACTGTGATGGATGTTTGTGTAAATTGTGTTGTGTCTTGGCTCTTTTCTTGTTTGTATGACTGCAGAAACGAAATTTCGTTTGAACCTCAATGAGGTTCAAATGACAATAAACGGTATTGTATTGTATTGTAGTAAGGAGTGAGGAATCCCCACTGAGGAATTGAGCCTGGAGTTGGAAGAGGACGGACTCGACATCATGTGGACCACAGATCTCACTATGTTGCAGGCATAGGGGTACAAGGTGAGACCTCTGCTGAAGACAGTCTGCTCAGCGTCAGGGAGGGAGTTCAGGAGGAATGGTAAAGACCCCGTGAGAGTTGGATTCCAGCATCTTCCAACTTCTTAATACCCATATGCACCAACCTGCCTCATCCAAATGTTATTGGCCTGTAACCTCCTTGTGCCATGTGCTAAAGGCTTCAGTGATACCAAGCCGAACAGCAAAAATATCTTGCTCAAAAAAGAGTGACAGAGGGCCAGGACATCCAAAACCCTGAACTGTTGGCATCAGCCCTGAATTTGCATATCATAGGTAACATATCTGATTGTTCTTATAGGATAAATTATGAGACAAATCTGGAAACAGTGTATGTTTCACATCTGACGAGTGTCAGATGTACGTACAACTCAGAGTTACATTAATGGTTGTATCTAATGACAGATATAGTTTAGGTTTTACTACTTGTCCTTGTAGAGTTCCAAAAACCTCAGATTGAAGTCTACAAAAATGAAACAATGATCTTTAATTTAAGTCTTCACAAAACAATTCTGCAGCATTCCATAACTGGAAATTATTAGGTGCTGA
Organism: Okamejei kenojei; assembly: GCA_035221665.1. Lineage (NCBI taxonomy): Eukaryota > Metazoa > Chordata > Chondrichthyes > Rajiformes > Rajidae > Okamejei > Okamejei kenojei. The sequence continues at coordinate 19,874,171 of CM069151.1, read as the reverse complement.
AATTCTGAAACAAAGGCAGAATTTGTGGCAAAAACCCAAGAGATCAGGCAACAACTATGAAAAGAAAGTCAGTCAACGAAGACCACAGAACAAAAGCAGTGAGCGTTTCTCTTTTCAGCCTGACTTGCTGCATCTTTCTGTCTGTTTTCTGTAGCTGGTTTGGCTAGAATACATCTTACTTCATTTTACATGGCATTTGTTCCCTTCAAATGTTCACCATGGATCAAAAAACACAGCTCCTCAGCCACAGATTTTTCACTCCTGGCTTCCTTTCAAATTGAACTCGTCTACCATTAAAATTATAGGGTTTGAGACGAGCCGAGAAACAACAAAGTCTCCCCTCGCTGCGTCACACAGCTGCCTGCACCAATGCTGCATGAAGTGCTGCAGCTGCAGGTGGACCAAGGACCAAGGGGAGAGCACTTCCCAACATCTGACACAACAGCGTGCACACAGGCAGGTCTCAAAACCCCACTAAACATTGCTAGAAGAACTTCTCTTTTGGAAAGTAATAGGTCATATTTTTTGCAACAAGCAGATTTCAAAGATAGATGTGCGCATGCTTTATCTAACTTTTTGATACAATGGCATCACTGGGTTTAAAAAAAAACAAATACAAATTTCCTCCAAATGATGATGTTAGTTTCAAAAATAATCAAATTATATTAATTCAATTTATTTCTCCACACCCAACTTTTATGTGTAATTTTGCCACAAATAAAAGTTGCAAGATAGTATGACTTAATATATTGAACTCTAATTAAAATAACAAATTCCTTACCTTCATCGTGCCATCAAAGGACCAGGACAGAAGCTGTGATCCTCTCAACAGCTTAAAGTTTTTCACTCGTTCAGTGTGCCCTTCAAGGACTTTGCATGCTCCTGTGTGCCAATTCCAAACCTATGTTTAAAAAGCATGCAAAATTAAATATGAAATTTTCAGCATGCCTCCTGGTTTCCTGTGCTGCAATCTGATTCACAATTGGGTCACTTAAGAACTCTCTTGTGACATCTACAGAATACAGACAGTGCAATATAAATGCAGAAAAAAATCCTTATTACCTCCGCAAAAACAAGAATCTAAAAATATAAGAAATAGACACAGAAAGAGGCACTTTCACGTAATTTATGTGATAAGAAGTAATTAAACATAATTTTTAAAAAAATCAAGTTTCTTGACACGTGCACAGATGCCGAGGCTTACAGTTACGGAAAACCAGGATGCAAACTGTTTCGTACAAACATAACCCTCCCCCCATCCCTCACTCTGTAACATGGGGGATGGCTACTGCTTTCAATGCAAGAATATCATTTTTTTGAAATAATAACTAAACTGTGAACAATACTCCAGGTGCAATATCACCACCACCCTGTAAAGATGCACCAAATACCCCTATTTGCACAAGTCATACCCCTTTCAACGAAGGCCAATATTCCACAGCCTTCCACAAATACATGGTGTATCTGATGCTAACATTTTTTTTGTTTCATTTACTAGGATCCCAAGATCATCACATTGTGCAACATTTTGTAATCCAACACAATTTAAAAAAGTTTTCTTTTTCATTCCTAAAATTAATAACCTCACATTTTCCAACATTGTACTCTAAATGCCAATATTTTTGCGTTTATTCACTTTTTTCCCCATGAATCTTATTCAATGTCTCAAATTTTTGAGCAGTGAATTCTGTAAAGGCAAATTTCTGTTAACTGAACAACCGTAATGACCAAATTACTCTATTAACCTACAATAGATTCAGATGGTTTCATTTGCGAAAAAAGATCAGTATTTGAAACTCATAATCACTTTCAAAAGTGTACCCGATTGAGAATGTGCAAAATTGTTTTGAATTAACCTTGATAAAAACTCATGCTTGTTCTTAAAATGCAATTAAGCCACTTGTGGATAATTATTCTAATTAATCTAATTCAATGTTTGTGCATGCCGATTTGCAGTGAATTGCATACATCATTCGGATACCTGACACACATGCTTCATGCTAAGTTCTGATGCTGCAAATAGTTTGGGCCAAAATTCATAAAAGTATGTGTTTTTACAGCTAATCTGGAGCCATAAATATAATTTTATAATAGAATATAAATGGCATTTACTTACACCAAATTATAATAGAAACAAATACAATTATTTACAATGCAGTGGTTTATTGGTAAATGTCATTTTCTTTCAATGAATCAGTGACCTAGGTCTATAATCCAGAATCAGCACAGGCTACAATCTGCTGAATGCCTCATTTCTCTTTTTTTCTGGCACACATGTATACTGTTCGTTTCAGCCACAGTGTATATATGCACAGGGGAATCTCACACATGGCAGGCCAGCTGTTGCTGAAGTGTATGCAGGGAGAAATATGCTGGCTCAAAAGAGATACAGTTGCCACTGCCAAATTACTCAGCTAGGCATCCACACCAACAGCACTATGAAGTCATGTACATTGAATTTGCCCAGATGTTAATTCAAAAAGGTCCTAGTAGCCAGCAGTAGCTAGACTCTGGAATGAATCAGAGCTCCATCTGTTAATAACAAATATGTTTCTGGATCCTGAGGCAAGTGACACAAAAGCATAGACACATAGATACATAGACAATAGGTGCAGGAGTAGGCCATTCGGCCCTATGAGCCAGCACCGCCATTCAATGTGATCATGGATGATCATCCTGAATCAGTTCCCCGTTCCTGCCTTCTCCCCATATCCCTTGATTCCGCTAGCCCTGAGAGCTCTATCTAACTCTTCAGTGAATCAGCCCCCTCTGCCTTCTGATGCAGAGAATTCCACAAATTCACAAATCTCTGGATGAAAAAGTTTTGCCTCATCTCAGTCCTAAATGGCCTACCCATTATTCATAAACTGTGGCCCCTGGTTCTGGACTCCCCCAACATCGGGAAAATGTTGCCGGCATCTAGCATGTCCAATCCCTTAATAATTTAATATGTCTCTATAAGATCCCCTCTCATCCTAAATTCCAGTGAACACAAGCTCAGTCGCTCCATTCTTTCATCATATGACAGTCCCACCATCCCAGGAATAAACCTCGTGAACCTACGCTGCACTCCCTCAAAAGCAAGAATATCCTTCCTCAAATTAGGAGACCAAAACTGCACACAATACTCCAGCTATGGTCTCACCAGGGCCCTGTACAACTGTAGAAAGACCTCTTTGCTTCAATACGCAACTCCCCTCTCCAATGCCTACTGTAACTGCATGCTTACTTTCAGTGACTGATGTACAAGGACACCCAAGTCTCGTTGTACATCCCCTTTTCCTAACCTGACACAATTCAGATAATGATCTGCCTTCCTGTTCTTGCCACCAAAGTGGATAACCTCACATTTATCCACATTACACTGCATCTGCCCACTCACCAAACCTGTCCAAGTCATCCTCATAGCATCCTCTTCACAGTTCACACTGCCACCCAGCTTTGTGTCATCTGCAAATTTGCTAATGTTACTTTTAATTCCTTCATCTAAATCATTAATGTATATTGTAAATAGCTGGGTCCCAGCTCTGAAGCTTGCGGCACCACACTAGTCACTGCCTGACATTCTGAAAGGGACCCGTTAATCCCTACTCTTTGTTTCCTGTCTGCCAACCAATTCTCTATCCAGGTCAATACCATGTGCTCTAATTTTGCCCACTCATCTCCTGTATGGGACCTTATCAAAGACTTTCTGAAAGTCCAGGTACACTACATCCATTGGCTCTCCCTTGTCCATTATACTTGTTACATCCTCAAAAAATTCCAGAAGATAAGTCAAGCATGATTTCCCCTTCGTAAATCCATGCTGACTTGGACCGATCCTACTACTGCTATCGAAATGCGCTGTTATTACATCCTTAATAATCGACTCCAGCATCTTCCCCACCACCGATGTCAGGCTAACTGGTCTATAATTCCCTGCTTTCTCTCCCCCTCCTTTCTTAAAAAGTGGGATAACATTAGCTACCCTCCAATCCACAAGAACTGATGCAGAATCTATAGAACATTGGAAAATGATCACCAATGTGTCCACGATTTCTAGAGCCACCTCCTTGAGGACCCTGGGATGCAGACCATCAGCCCCTGGGGATTTATCAGCCTTCAGTCCCATCAGTCTACCCAACACCATTTCCGGACTAATGTGAATTTCCTTCCATTCCTCTGTCACCCTAGGTCAATAGACAATAGGTGCAGGAGTAGACCATTCGGCCCTTCGAACCAGCACCACCATTCAATGTGATCATGGCTGATCATCCCCAATCAGTACCCCGTTCCTGCCTTCTCCCCATATCCCGACTCTGCTATTTTTAAGAGCCCTGTCCCACCTTTAAGTGGGCCTGTCCCACTTAGGCGATTTTTCTGCGACTGACATAGTCGTAGCAGGTGGCCTAAAAACCAACGACTGGACCTCCCATGACAATGTCTACAACAATGTCTACAACAATGTCTACCACCCAGTTGGTGTCAGGCTACAGGAAGCTACCGGCGACGGATTAGGACGTCCACCTGCGACCACACCTACGACAACCTACGTCCATCTGCGACAAACTATGACCCTGTCGGCAACAACTGAAGACTATTCAGTCGCTGGTACCTGTCGCCGGTTGACAGGTGGACGTCCTAATCCGTCGCCAAGGGAATTCATTGAAGTCAGCACCGGCGACAACCTACGTCACCTGGCGACAAGCTACGTCATCATGGCGCCAACCCACAACAGCACCTACATCAGGAGAAGTCAAGCTACGCTCATTGGCGTCATGCCAACTGTCGCCAAAATTTTTTGAACATTTCAAAATCCAGCGGCAACCAGAAAAACGCTACGACTCTGAGCAACTGAGGAGGCTACTCACGACCATACAGGCGACATCCCGGCGACCATGTGGCGACAGCTTAGTCGCCTGTTATCGCCTAAAAAAAATCGCCTAAGTGGGACAGGCCCTTAACTGCCCCATCATCCAGCCAATCCACCATGCCATGTCACCAGACCAGATCCATGTTTTGACAGACTCTATCCCAACTTGATTGCTCGACTGAAGTCGACCTGTTCGTTCTGGGAAACTTATTGCAAACCTCAACGGCTTTCTGCTGGTGGTAATTAAAGCATTGTTTTGATTGCAGGCATCTATCAATTCCCTGTAATATCTGAATCACTGAAATATCCTGGGAGCTGAATATTTGAGAGCACCAAAATGGGTGTGAGCCATTGTAGGCAGGTCTTCACGGACACGCCTTTCTTCATATGCTTAGCCTGCTCTTCTGTCTGTGTTTTTAAAATGTACAGGACTAACTTTATTTTTCAGTATCAGGACTTCTCACCTCCCCCTACATTGCTTCCTCTAGCTTCACAATTCACAACTCTTCGATCCTCTCATCTCCCATCTTCTGTTTTTAAAATCTCTGGCCTTATTCCAACCGTCTGCTTATCAAAAACCTCCCTCGCCTGTGTTCACCTTTTACTTGCCACGCTTTGTCGTGCCCCTCCTCTTTTCCAGCTTCCTTCTCCTCTCCTTGCCCCCCCCCCCCCCCTTCTCTACAATGTCTGAAGAAGTGTCCCGACCCAAAACATTACCCAGGCTCGCCAGGTATGTCTAACCTGCTGAGTTACTCCAGCAGTTTGTGTCTTTTTCCAGTACATAACTTTAGAGTCCAATGAGGTTTTTAAAGTATTTTCTTCTCTAATAGAAATGCTGAAAAATGTTGGGATATCTAGCATTCAAGTTTGAGCTGCAGTTGACGTCTGGACGCAGGAGACTTCTCTCCATTTAATCTTGCAGCTAATCCTTGCCAACCGACTAGGTCATCCTGTAAATAATGTTAATCGAAGCAAGTTGGATCTTTTTCCTCTGATATTTCATTGTGCTCTCCACTTTCTCTACATCGTAGCTTGTAAACATGGAGTAGGAGACCTCATTGTTACATGTTAAAGTATCGGTACTAGAGATTCCAGCATATAATTCACCAGTCAGCAGCAAAGCTCACTTGTTTGTATGTACCTTGACAATAACCTTCAACTTCACTAGAAATAATCTGTGCACATACATAATGGACAGATTATTTCCAACAATAAAACACATGATACTGAAAAATGCAAGTTCCATTTATAAGAGTTTGGTCTGTTACAAATGACTTCACTTCAAAGAAAGGAACGAGAAGATCATTCACATAATTCAATTCTCTGAACAGTCTGTAACATTAATTGTGACAGGAACATAGCTCATATTCAGTCCAAGAACATCTGCTGTTCAAATGAGGCAAGATGCTGTCTGTTACAAAATGTGATGCATAGGGGTCAATTCTTATTAGAATTTTGGTATGATCTGAAGGACAGGAGAGTGCAAGAATGACTACAAATAATTCAGGGGGGGGGGGAGGAGAGAAAAAAGAGAGAGAGAGAGAGAGAGAGAGAGAGAGAAACAGCAATATGAGTAATAGGCCTGTCCCACTTGGCAATTTTTTAGGCAACTGCCGGCGAGTATCATAGTCGTAGCAGGTCGCCGAAAAACCAGCAACAACCTAGGTCATTCTGGCGACAATCTACGACAGCACCTACGTCAGAAGTCAAGCTACGCTCATTGGCATCAAACCCACTGTCGCTTAAATATTTTCAACATGTTACGCTGCGACTTTTTGCGCAACTGAGGAGACTGCTCCCGGCCACCACCGGCAAACATGTGGCGACAAACTAGTCACCTGTAGTTGCCTAAAAAAAAAAATTTCCTAAATGGGACAGGCCCATAACAATGAAAGCAATTAACTTCAGAAGCTGGAAATAATCAACGTAAGTAGCTATAAACATGACAAAATGTTCTTGTTTTGTTAATTTTTCCAAATCTTCAAGTACGCCTTCAAAATAAGAATTTTATCTCGTCAACCTACAATTATGTTGTAAAAAAAAGGATATAAATTTAGAAGCCAAAGCTCTCATTAGTGTCATTGGATACCTACACCAAGCCCAGCTTGTTTGCTGATGACTGCAATTTAAAAGAGCATGGGTAATGATGAAGATACTATACTGAGCTGACTCCCAGAGATGCATCATTTGAAAATATCTCCTCACTAGAAGCAGACAATTGGTGACTTTATCTTACACAAGAGGAGGGCAACACAATTCTTCCCGCTGCTAAGAAGATTTTTAATATCAGTGCTTATGGAAAAGCCCCAGGATAGTAGGCAAAATATATTGAGGAATCAGGACTGGATTGAGGCAAAATGCAGGAGATTCTATCTCTACAAGGGCAGAGGAGAGTTCAAATACAGGCTGCAATTAAAAAAGAAAAAAATTACCCTGCGTTTCTCATGTAATTTTCAGCAAACTATGTCTCTTTCTGAGAGGATCTTTACAAGATCTTTAAGATCTTTACAAACCTCATATGACATTTTCTCAACTGATTCCTTATGTCCTGATAATAATTAATGCTATAAGGCCCACAGAATGAGGGATTCCCACAAAATATTAATAGCTAACATGTCGACCTCCAAGGATCGATGGTCTCACTTCCTACCACAGCCCGTACCATTGTTTCATAACTTATTTACGGAATTAAAACGGGCACGTTAGTATTTCTACCATCTCAAAAGCATAATCAGCCACGAGGCAAATTGATAAACTGGTCTGAAACGTTAACATCTCTCAGGTGGTGAACATCACCTCCCCAAGTTACAATCACTCTTGCATCGCACATGGAAATTAGAACTGAGCAGAGTCAGAAATCAGGTGCACCTGACTCTCCCGTTTTCCACATCCACATTTAATGCTGTTGGAACCAGAGACACTCTATATAAAATATGATTCATGAAAATTTAAAATATCTGTAATTTTCCAATATTCTCTTGAATTATCTAAGTATCTTTGCTGTACATTTAGAAATATTAAAATTCCTCCGAGTTGAAAAAAAGAAATACTAGTCCCTGTATGAGATCATTTTTTCCCTGTTCAGGAACACAATGTACTTTTTTTAATTGTCTGGATAAGAATCCAACTTCAGATAGATGTATTTTTCTATTCAGTCTTTAAGTTCAATATCTTTCTTTACCTGATCTTTTCTCATCATGCAGCCTGTCAGCCAGAAAATAGTCCAAATCAGGCTGCAAAACTCTGCACAATGGTACACATTGAAAACCAACAAACCATTTTGAAACACTCAAACAATTAACATCACACTCATCAAAGACGGGTAGAGAATGAATGATCATAGGCCTGCATGTGAATTTAAATCTTTAACCTTTAATTCTGGAAGCAAATGTTTCATTTTTTGTGTTTGATGGTAAGATCAAAATCAATTCTATGTGTCATCCCAGCACTTGTACTATAAAATAATATTGCATTATTTATTATTTGACGGCTTGGTCTATTGTGATGAAATTACTATGTATATCACGCATCTATGTTGGCTTCCATGGAACAACTTAATTCTACAGGTGCAACAAAGTGATGGAAGGTGTAATCAATTATTATTTCCAACTGCATTAGTCCACAATAATCAATTTTGAGCTTTGTCAAGGCCATTTGGCTCCAGCCCTCATAACAGCTTTGGACCAAACCTGGACCAACAAAATGACTTCCAGAGGTGATGTGAGGGTAACCGTTCTTGACATTATGGCAGCATACAATGGGACATGCTGTGCAGGAGTCTTAGTTAAACAGGGAATCAAGGAATACATTATCCACCAGTTGGATTCATACTGCAGATGAAGGAAGCCTTAAAAGTTGGTGATTTGAGGGTTATTCAGGGCAGTAACTGGAGCCCAACCATAATCAACTGCTTCAGTAATAATCTTTTCTCCATTAAAAGGTGGCAAATGGTGATGTTTGCTAAAGATAGTAAATTATTCAACTCTGCTTGCAACTCTTCAGATAAGAAGGCATGCAGCAAGATCCAAGCAAAATTCAGGCAAGGGCAGATAAATGGCAAGGAACATTCATGGCATAGAGGTGTCAATATCAGAGTGTAATCAGGCTAGATATCCATCAACCCCTAACTTTCCAAAGCTCTTGCATAATTCAGAAGGTACTAGTCAGAAGAATGGAATAATTTTCACTTGCTTGGTGGGTGAAGTTCTGTTGATGCTCAAAATGTCAATTCCACCCTGGACACATGAATGATTGTATCCAAATCCTGCAATTTCCTACCCAACAGCAGAGTGTTTATATGTTCACTGATAAGACAGCAGAGGCTCAATGCAGCAGTTGTGTGTCGTTTTTGCAAGGACAATTAAGTTTGGGCAATGAAGCTGGCCTTGCCGGTGATGCCCATATCCCATTAACTGCAGCAATACAAATTCTTGATTGCAAGGTACTTGTATGCATCTTGCGATATTTAAAGCTAACATTCTAATGCACTTTTTTTCCCAAGAGCGCCTAAGTAGACTGCACGATTTATTGGGCTTATCCCATAAATCACCACAAAGAGGAAACTAATTGCCTCCTGAATTATCCTAAAGCTTCAGTTTCAATACATTTTCCAAAATACTAATCCAAGTACTGATCACTTTATGTGAGGGACTGCTTGAACACATCATTTTCCACTGGAAGGCTAAGCAGTTGCATGGGAGACAGAATGTATTTGCCGTTACAGATTAGGAAAAGACTTCCAAGATAAACCTTACCCTTGTCGTAGCATCATCAGAACTAGAAATAAGCGTTCGCTCATGATGTGTAAACTGACATCGTTGAACGGCGTTCGTGTGGCCTGTTAATGTACTGATAGTTTTACCACTGGGAAGTTCTAGGACCTTGATAGAAAGGAAAATAAATACATCAGCACTTTTTAAATCACCAAAGGAATGAGAGATGGCTTTAAAAAATAATGACTTCAACAGAACTCGGTGGACTGAAGGGCCTCATTTTTTATTCCTCCAAATATTTAACATTATTTATGCTACAAGTGCATTTGCTAGTCTAAAAATGTTTAAAATCTAAGTTTTGTAAATTATACCATTGAGAAATATCTCTGCAAATCTGTTCAATTTCATATTCAGTGTTTTCTGATTTTAATCCTTCGTTATTCTTATTATTGCTGACCTCACTGAATCGACTGAACTGAGCAGAGCAGCTTCACGCAAATAAACATTTCAACATTAAGTTAACCCAAACCACTGAGGTATCAGTTTCAGCAACACTCAGAAACTACACCAATGACAATGCTTTTAGCAAAAATCCAGTGTTATTATAATTGTTAAGTACTTAAATTAGACCTGCACCTTCACTATGCCTTTTTCTAGACCTATCGCTATCAACAGGCTCTTCTGCAATTGTTGCCTCTTCCACCCAATGTTCTGTAGGACGAACTTGGCCGACTTCATGCCTCCCTACAACATTGACAATATGAGAAAAACATTGAAACCATTAACAAAAACAACTTAACATTAAGCATCACTGTGCATGAAAAAATAAACATACACAAAGCTTAGGTACAGAACATTTTTGAATTTGGATCATCACTCTTCATCAAGCCCATGTAAATGGATCATTGCTATGCCGGAATTAATTCTGCCTGTATTGAGTGGTGCTAGCTCATTATTCCCTTTGTTTGATCCACTTTGATTTCCCAGGCACTTGTGATACCTGGTAGTATTATTGTTGTTGTTTCTGCAAGCACTCTAGCCCATACATACTTTCTCACCAATTTGTTGCCAATGTTAAAATCTTATGTGAATTACATATTCATTTATATTTTTCTGTTGGATAAAAATTTAATCAATACAGCTTTTAAAACAATTTTCAACTATTCTATGTCTCAAATATTCTTGGGCAAAACACAAAGTGCTGGAAGATCACGGCAGGTTAGGCAGCATACGCAGAGGGCTTGGATAGATGTTGATTCAGGTCGGAACCGTTCAACAGATTGATGGAGTGGGGAGATAGCTGGAAAAGAAGTGGGTTGGGGCAAAGTTTGGCAAGTAATAGGTGGATACAGGTGAAGTGGGGGGATTGGTAGATGAGTGGAGATCAAATAGGGTGGCATTATTTGAAATTGATGAATTCAATGTTCATACCATTGTTACCCAAGTGGAATGTTACGCTGTTCCTCCAGTTTGTGTGTTACCTCACTGTGGAAATGAAGGAGGCCCAGGACAGAAAGATTGGTACGGGAATGAGAAGGCAGGTTAAAATGGTTAAATACCGGGAACGCCAGGAGGCCTTGGCAAACAGAGCAAAACCCAAGAGTCACAAAAGGTGTTAAAGAAGGAACTGCAGATGCTGGAGAATCGAGGGTTACACAAAAGGCTGGAGAAACTCAGCGGGTGCAGCAGCATCTAAGGAGCGAAGGAGATAGGCAACGTTTCAGGTCGAGACCCTTCTTCAGACTGGTCAGGGATCAGGGAAACGAGAGATATAGACGGTGAGGGTACACAAAAAGCTGGAGAAACTCAGCGGGTGCAGCAGCATCTAAGGAGCGAAGGAGATAGGCGACGTTTCGGGTCGAGACCCTTCTTCAGACGGTGATGTGGAGAGATAAAGAACAATGGATGAAAGATATGCAAAAAAGTATCGATGATAAAGGGAACAAGCCATTGTAAGCTGTTTGTGGTGTGAAAATGAGAAGCTAGTGCGACTAGGGTGGGGGAGGGAGATAGAGATAGAGGGAATGCCAGGGCCCCGAGGGCTGAGGGAGAGGTGGGAAGGGGAGGAGACAGCAAGGGTTAACAGAATTGAGAAAATTCAATGTTCAAGCCCAAAGGATGCAGACTCCCCAGGCGGAATATGAGGTGCTGAGTACAGGAGCAGGGAGGTTCTACTTCAGTTGTACAGGGTCTTGGTGAGACCACACCTGGAGTATTGCGTACAGTTTTGGTCTCCAAATCTGAGGAAGGACATTATTGCCATAGAGGGAGTGCAGAGAAGGTTCACCAGACTGATTCCTGGGATGTCAGGACTGTCTTATGAAGAAAGACTGGATAGACTCGGTTTATACTCTCTGGAATTTAGGAGATTGAGAGGGGATCTTATAGAAACTTACAAAATTCTTAAGGGGTTGGACAGGCTAGATGCAGGAAGATTGTTCCCGATGTTGGGGAAGTCCAGGACAAGGGGTCACAGCTTAAGGATAAGGGGGAAATCCTTTAAGACCGAAATGAGAAAGACTTTTTTCACACAGAGAGTGGTGAGTCTCTGGAACTCTCTGCCACAGAGGGTAGTTGAGGCCAGTTCATTGGCTATATTTAAGAGTGAGTTGGATGTGGCCCTTGTGGCTAAGGGGATCAGAGGGTATGGAGAGAAGGCAGGTACGGGATACTGAGTTGGATGATCAGCCATGATCATATTGAATGGCGGTGCAGGCTCGAAGGGCTGAATGGCCTACTCCTGCACCTAATTTCTATGTTTCTATGTTTCTATGTGCTGTTCCTCCAACTTGCGGTGTTGCTCACTCTGGCCGTGGAGGAGGCCAAGGACCGAGAGGGCGGATACGGAATGGGAGGGGGAGTTGAAGTGCTGAGCCACCGGGAGGTCGGGTTGGTTTTTGTGGACCGAGCGGAAGTGTTCGGCGAAACGATCGCCAAGCATCCGCTTGGTCTCACTGATATAGATCATCTGGCATCTGGAGCAGCGGATGCAGTAGATGAGGTGGGAGGCGGTGCAGGTGAACCTCTGTCGGACCTGGAAGGACTGCTTGGGTCCCTGAAAGGAGTGGAGCGGGAGGTGAAGGGACAAGTGTAGCATTTCTTGTGGTTGCAAGGGAAAGTGGTTTTAAGTTATAAACATTAGCTGCAATTTATCAAGCAATTAGATAATGTGTCTTTTTTTTAACACCTTATTTTAGAAAATGACCAATAGAACATTCATGATGCATGAACAGCACTGCTTCTGGTGCCAAAGATGAGGAAAAGTTTTAATTCCACATCTCAGAGAGGATACTTGTTATAAATTTCTTCAATGCTTCTCCTAACTGTGCTGGTTTACATAAGCAAGAATATCCATTTGCTTTAGAGTAATTCTCACTTAAAGGAAAATGTTTCACACAATTTACAGGATGTGAGCATTGCTGGCAAACCAGAATTTACTCTCCATAACCTTCGATGAAGAGTGATATTGACAATTCGGATGGGAATATACAAGGCATGATTAGTATGTTTACAGATGATACTAAAGTGGGTTGTATCAACAGTGAAGATGCTTATTAAAACTCACAGCATGATATTAATTAGCTGAGCATACGGGTCGAGGAGTGGCTAATGGAGTTTAATGCAGATAACCTTGTCAATGAATGGTAGGGCTCTGGGAGTGTTGTAGACCAGATGGATCTTGGAGTACAGATACATTGTTCCCTGAAAGTGGCATCACGGGAAGATATTAAATGGTAGGCTGGCTTTTGGTACATTGACCTTCACCAAGTAAGGAATTGAGTATAAAAGTTGGGATGTTATGTTACTGTTGTACAAGGCATTGGTGAGGCCACATTTGGAGTACTATGTTCAGTTTTGGTCACTTTACTATAGGAAGGATGTCATTAAGGTGGAAAAAGTGCAGAGAAGATTCATGTGGAGGTTGCCAGGACTCGAGGGGGTATGCTTTTGGGAGAGGTTGGGCCGGCTAGGTTGTCTTACAGGTGGTCGTACTGTTGTCTTACAGTCTTGACAACAATGTAATAATCTTCTTTTAAAATTCTTTCTTAACCTCCTCAATTAACCGTGGGTTAATATTTTGTGGAGTTTTTATTCAATAGAATACAATAATTCTTTTTCCAAATGCTCCAACTTTTATCAACTGATAAATATTTTAATCTAATTTTCCGATATACCTTAGCAGTGCACTGTTCATAGGTTTGTGGTCTTATTATGTCAAATAGCTTCCTGCCATTGTTTTTCAATGCACTATTCAAGAAAGCTTTCTGGAATGGATTGTAGGAAATTGATCTGCAAAGTAGTTAAGGCAATTACAAACCTTATTTCTTACTTCCCTCTGCGTTATGGAGGGAATGGATAGGCACCATTTCAGGTTGGCCTCCTTCAACTGACCGTATCTAGAGAAGGGTCCTAATCCAAAACTTTGCTTATCCATTCCCTCCATTGATGCTGCCTAACCTGCTGAATTACTCCAAGACTTTGTATTTTGCTCAAGATTCCAGTATCTGCAGTTCCTTGTGTCTCAATAGTTTGTCTTTTTCTATTAGATTTCTATTAAAAATTAGTGACTTTTTATTAATTGGAGCAACCTTTGTCAAGAGTCAAGAGTGTTTAAATGTACTGAAACGCAATAATGAAATTCCTACTTTTTTTATTTTATTTTTTATTAGGTTGTTGTAAGCCATTATAGGACAAAGTAAAGTTGATTTTTCCCCTTGATCTGATTCTCTCACTACCTGCTGCAGATCCTGTTCAAGACCGACATCATTCAGGAGTCAGTCAGCTTAGTCAGTGATGACACTGCTGAGCAACTCCTGCTGAATTATAGTAAATTCCCATCAAGGGTCCATTCTGTGCCTTTGCTGCCTTCCAAATGCCATTACCAGGCTATTTCAGAAAATTGCTGACGGTCTGTCATCCTTCTTGAACAATAAAATATTATTCACTCAAGGCCTTTACTGTGAAAGGGCAGTGGTCAAACATCTCATGTCACATACATGGACATGCGACAACCACTCCTGGTATTGTGCACTAAAGCTTCTGATAGCTCCCAATGGCAATTACAGAATGCAAGACCAAACTAATTTTCTTGCCTCTTGCATCGAGGTCCAGGGAGACATTTGCAAGGGACTTTAGCTGAGAACCATTTGACCATAAAACTATTTTAAGATCTAGTCCTAATATTTAAGGTAACTGTTTCCATGAGAATAATAAAAACCCCATATTTACTTTTTTGGGATAAATATTTACACTTTTATTTGGTTTTATCACTTCATATTACAGTTGTCATGGTGGTAAATCTGGAAACAAGTAGAACAAACAAAACAGCCAAAAGCTGAATTTGTAAAATCTATATTTGCTAAAGAGTTTCTCTGAAAAATATTGAAAATTTACACTTCAAAAAGATAGTTTTCCCCTTTGCTTTGTTCTGCTGCTATGTTTATGTTGAGTACTTTGAGATGACAGCACGGCAAACCTGCCATTAGAGCTCCAAGCTCTGAACACTTGACTCTTCTATGTGTTGCCCTTGTGAGAATAATATATTCAGTCTCTGACACCAGGACTGTCACTAAGCTGCCTTTGTTCCACATTGCTTGACACCAATAATAAAACATATTTGTACCCACCACAGCCTTACAAGATAGTTTAGTTTATCCATATCTATCCAATCATATTCCTTCGTGTTTTAAAGAGCTTAATTAAATCACTGCATCTTTCATCATTAAAACAATACAATTTGGGTTTATGCAAACTGTTCTCACCACTTTAAGCTGCCAAGTTCATGCTGCAACCTTGCCAAGTCCCATACATCCCTTCTGCTGTATACTGTCCAAAACAGAATTCAGTACTCGGGATGCGGCTTGATCAAGACTAAAAAGAACCAGTCTTGTGCAATATACCTGATTGAAATAATGGTCAATCTCCCATTACCATTTTTTTTGTTTTTAGCACCTTGCCATAATTGGAATGAATGAAATCATTAAGACTATCCCCACCCACCTTCAGAACATTGTCTGATCTTGTTCAGCCTCAGCTGACCTGCCACTTAAACTTAAT
Organism: Okamejei kenojei; assembly: GCA_035221665.1. Classification (NCBI taxonomy): domain Eukaryota; kingdom Metazoa; phylum Chordata; class Chondrichthyes; order Rajiformes; family Rajidae; genus Okamejei; species Okamejei kenojei. Next base: position 19,858,550 of record CM069151.1, on the reverse strand, counting down.
CTGCTAGTGTCCCTTTGCAACCTGCTCCCATTTCCTTTACTTATTACTAATTCAGTGTAAATCGCAAACTAGGATATACACTAATATTCTTTTAGCTAAGTCATTAATAGCATGAAAAAACTGAGGTTTCTGTCCGAGCAGACCCATTGTTTCTGCCTGTTCTTGTCACCTAACTTATTTCCACATACATCGACTCCATCCTATCCCCCCTGGTCAAATCCCTCCCCACCAATGTTCAAGACCTCACACGCTCTTCATCTCCTTCATGACTGGTTTTCCAGCCCCCACTTCACTGTGGATGTCCAGTCACTCTACACCTTCATCCCCCACCAGGAGGGTCTTAAAGCCATCCGTTTCTTCCACGACAGCAGAACCAACCAATCCCCTTCTACTAATACTCTCGGCCACCTAGCGGAGCTGGTGCTTACCCTCAACAATTTTTCTTTTGACTCCTCCCATTTCCTCCAAATCCAAGGCGTAGCTATGGGCACGCGCATGGGCCCCAGCTATGCCTGCCTCTTTGTAGGTTACGTCGAACAATCCTTGTTCGAGGCGTACCGTGGCCCTATCCCCGAACTCTACCTTCGCTACATTGACGACTGCATTGGTGCAACTCCTGCACCCATGCAGAACTCACTGACTTCGTCCATTTCACCACTAACTTCCATCCGGCACTTAAATAAACCTGGACCATTTACGACATCTCCCTACAGTTTCCAGACCTCACTATCTCCATCGCAGGGAACAGACTACTGATCGTTGTCTACTACAAACCCACTGACTCCCACGGCTATCTGGACTACACTTCTTCCCACCCCGTTTCCTGTAAGGACTCTATCCCCTAGTCCCAATTTCTCCGTCTACGGCGCATCTGCACGCATAATGAGGTGTTCCAGACCAGGGCATCGGAGATGTCCTCATTCTTTAGGGAATGGAGGTTCCCCTCTTCTATTATAGATGAGGCTCTCATCAGGATCTCCTCTATATCCTGCAGCTCCACTCTCACTCCCCATCACCCTACTCGTAACAAGGACAGAGTCCCCCTTGTCCTCACCTTCCACCCTATCAGCCGTCGCATACAACATATAATACTCTGACATTTTCCCCACCTCCAAACGGGATCCCACCACTGGCCACATCTTCCCATCTCCTCTCCTTTCTGCTTTCCGCAGAGACCTTTCTCTCCGTAACTCCCTGGTCAATTTGCCCTTTCCCACACAAACCACCCCCTCCCCTGGTACTTTCCCTTGCAACGCAGGAAACGTTACTCTTGTTGCTTTACCTCCCCCCTCGACTCCATCCAAGGACCCAAGCAGTCTTTCCAGGTGAGGCAGAGGTTCACCTGCACCTCCTCCAACCTCATCTACTGCATCCGCTGGTCCCGGTGTCAACTGCTCTACATCTGTGAGACCAAATGCATGCTTGGCGATCGTTTCGCCCAACACCTCCGCTCAGTTCATAAAAACACACTTGATCTCCCGGTGGCTCAATACTCCGCCCACCATTCCGAATCCGACTTTCTGTCCTGGGCCTCCACCATTGCCAGAGTGAGGCCCAGCGCAAATTGAAGGAACAGCACCTCATATTTCGCTTGGGTAGTTTACACCCCAACAGTATGAACATTGACTTCTCCAATTTCGGTAGTCCTTGTTATCTCCCGCCTTCCCCTCCCCTTCCCAGCTCTCCCACAAGCCTACTGTTTCCGCTTCTTCCCCCCCCCCCCAACATCGGTCTGAAGAAGGGTCTCGACCCAAAACGTCGCTTATTCCTTCTCTCCATAGATGCTGCCTCACCCACTGAGTCTCTCCAGCATTTTTGTCTACCTTCGAGGTTTCAGATCAGATCTCTGGAGTAAACTACCTGCCTAAATTTTTTCCCATTCTTTATTGCCTTTTTCTGATTCCTAATTGCCAAGCCAAATACAAAAATACAAAAGTCACTGGAATTTAGAAGGATGAGAGGTTAGCTTATAGAAACGCATAACATTATAAAGCTAAATGCAGGAAAAATGTTCCCAATGTTGGGGTAGTCCACAACCAGGGGCCCCAGTCTAAGAATAAAGGGGAGGCCATTTAAAACTGAGATGAGAAAATATGTTTTCACCCAGAGAGTTGTGAATTTGTGGAATTCTCTGCCACAGAAGGCAGTAGTGGCCAATTCACTGGATTAATTTAAAAGAGAGTTAGATAGAGCTCTAGGGGCTATGCTAGTGGAATTAAGGGGTATGGGGAGAAGGCAGGCATGGGTTACAAATTTGGATGATCAGCCATGATCACAATGAATGGCGGTGCTGGCTCGAAGGGACAAATTACCTCCTCCTGCAACTATTTTCTACGTCTATGTTTCTATGTAAAAAAACTACCTTTAATTCCATGCAGACACACTTTAGCCAATAATACTTGTGGAATCTTATTAAATACCACCTGGAAATCTATTTAGGCAAGTACCATCTGTGGATACATCTTTGCACTCACTGAAAGTAAATCTGTGTCAGACTGGTGCAACAGGGTTTGCTGGCTTTCTCTATTCAGCTCATATTATCTTAATGGCTCATTCACTATATGTTTAATGATAGTGGCTTGATCACTACTGACACTAAAATTAAATCAATAGGTGACAGTTCAGTTCATTTACCGTCATAAAGTCAACAACATGGAAACAGCTTCTTCGGTCCCAATCATCCACACCAATCAAGACGGCCATTAAAAGTAGTTTAATGCCCATTTGCCTGCGTTAGACCCTCTAAACCATTCCTATCTGTTTATCTGAACATATGTATTTTTAAATGTTGTTATTATACTTGTCTCAACTTATTTTTCTGGCAGGTTGTTCCATATACATATCACTCTCTTTTTGTGAAAAAAAATGTCCTTCAGGTACCTTTTAAAACTTTCCCTTCTCACCTTCAACCCTATACTTGTGTGTTTTTGATTCCCTTCCTCTGAAAAAAAAACTGTATTTGCCATATCTATGCTCCTTTTGGTTTTATACACCCCTGGTCCCGGCCGGATTCTTGTGAATCTTCTTTGCAGTCTTTCCAGCTTAAATAAACATTTCCTGTAGCAGGGTAACCAAAACAGTCCACAATACTGGAAGGATGCCCCAACTCCTGTACTCAATCCCACAACTGATGAAGACCAGCATGCTTAATGCATTCTTCACCACTCTGTCTTCCTGCAACGCCACTTTTAAGGAACCTTGCACTTCTAGGTCCCTCTGTTGTACAACAGACCACAGGGCCCTACTGCTCACTGTAAAATTCCTACCTTGGTTTGACTTCCCAAAATGCAACACTTCACACTAATCTGACTTAAACACTATTTGCTATTCCTCACCTCACTTATCTGGCTGATCCAAGATCCCACAGTAATTGTAGACAACCTTAACTGTCTACCATCCATCCTATTTAAGCGTCAACTACAATCTTACTAATGAGGCCTTGTGCATTCTCATCCAAATTGTTTAAATAACTGGTGAACAACTATGGGCCCCAACACCAATCCCTGTGGCACACCACTAGTCACAGGCCTTCAGTCTGAAAATTGACCTTCTGCCATCACCCAGCCAATGATGCATCCATTTAGCTAGGTCTCTGGAACCCATGAGGTCCTATTAAATTGAGAAACTAACCTCAAACCTACCTTTCCCACAACTTTGTAAACGTAAACTTGAGCAATTACTTAACAACACCAGGAGAGGAAGCAGAAACATGGAAGGCGAGCGGGGGTGCAGGACAGGCTACGGAGGGGCCCACAAAGACCATCGCTACCAAGCGGCTTTCTCACGAATGTCCGGTCACTCTCCAACAAGCTGGATGAGGTGAGGCTCTGTATCAACACCCAGCGATCCCTGAAAGACTGCTGTGTGCTGATCTTCACAGAGACCTGGCTTAGCGCGCTGGTTCCCGACGGGGCTGTGGACCTAACCAACCGGTCACTGCATCGTGCTGATAGAACAAAGGACTCCGGTAAGAGCACGGGCGGCGGGCTCTGCATTTATATCAACAAGGACTGGTGCACCAACCACACTGCAGTATAGAGCTACTGTTCCCCAGACCTGGAATACCTACTGCTTAAATGTAGGCCGTTTTACCTGCCTCGGGAGCTTATTGTGGTTATCATCATGGCCATATACATCCCATCACAGGCTAATGCTAACCTAGTGCTAGCACAGCTGCACTCGCCCACCAGCAAGCAGCAGGATGCTCACCTCGATGGTGCCTTCAATGTTGCAGGGGACTTTAACCAGGTCGATCTACGAGCTGCACTCCGCAATTTCCACCAGCATGTGCAGTGCCCTACCAGGGGCTCAAACACGCTGGATAAAGTGTACACCAACATCAAGGACGCATGCAGAACCCTCCCCTGCCCATCCCTGGGACAATCCGATCACCTCTCACTGTTTCTACTGCCTGCATACAAACCCCGCATCCGCAAGACCAAACCTGCAATAAAGGCAGTCAAAATATGGCCCGATGTTGTCACCCTACAACTCCAGGACTGCTTTGATCGCACCGACTGGGACCTGTTTGCTCAACAGGCTTCCAGTGGTACAGAGGTAGACTTGGAGGAGTACACATCCACTGTGCTCTCCTACATCAACTGCTGTGTGGAGTTTGTCACAGTGGACAAGGAAATAAAGATGTTCCCAAACCGCAAACCATGGATGAACAAGGAGGTTCAGAACCTGCTATGGGCACGCAACATTGCCTTTAAATCCAGGGACACTTCTGCCTACAGTGCTGCCAGGTCAAACCTGAACAAAGGCATAAAAAAGGCCAAAGACATCCACAGGCAAAGGGTGGAAGACCACTTCAACACCGCGGACACCAGAAGCATATGGCAGGGTGTCAGGGACATCACTGACTACAAGAGCAGCCCCGTCTGCCCCCACAGTGATAACACACTGGCCAATGAATTAAACATCTTCTTTGCCCGCTTCAAAAATGGCAACACCACCAGGAGAGGAACAACCCCGGCTAGGACGGAGGGACAGGCCTTAGCACTGAGCACCCAGGAGGTACAGAGCGCTCTGCATAGGATCAATCCACGCAAGGCTGCAGGCCCGAGTGGAGTCCAGGGTAGGTTACTAAAGGACTGTGTTGTACAGCTGGCGGAGGTATTTACAAGGATCTTCAACCTGTCTCTATCTCTGGCAACGGTCCCCAAGTGCCTGAAGACAGCTACCATCGTGCCGGTGCCGAAAAAGTCACCAACCTGAATGACTACCGCCCGGTTGCCCTAACTCCAATACCAATGAAGTGCTTTGAAAGGCTGATCCTCTCCCACATCAAATCCAGCATCCCTGCATCATTGGACTCTCATCAATTTGCATACAGGGCAAATAGATCCACAGAAGATGCCATCTCTGTGGCTCTTCACACTGTCCTGACCCACCTGGAAAGACAGGGCACCTATGTGAGGATGCTCTTCATTGACTATAGCTCTGCCTTCAATACGGTCACCCCCACAAAGCTCACCACCAAACTCCACCAGCTAGGCCTCAGCTCACTGATATGCGATTGGATCCTGAACTTTCTGACGGAGCGACCGCAGGCAGTGAGACTGGGGCCGCACCTGTCCTCCGCTATCACCCTGAGCGCCGGCACACCACAGGACTGTGTACTGAGCCCCATGCTCTACTCCCTCTTCACCCACGACTGTGTACCTGCATTTGACACCAACACCATTGTCAAGTTTGCAGACGACACAACGGTGATCGGGCTGATCACCAACGGTGATGAAACAAACTATAGATCGGAGGTGCAGAACCTGGCGGACTGGTGCTCACGGAACAACTTGTCGCTAAACACCTCCAAGACCAAGGAGCTGATTATCGACTTCAGGAGGTCGCAGAATGGAGAATACACCCCAATCTCCATCTACGGAGACAGTGTGGAGAGAGTGTCCAGCTTCAAGTTTCTGGGCACTCACATCTCAGAGGACCTCACATGGTCCACCAACACCGCTGCGCTAGTCAAAAAGGCACAGCAACAATTGTTCTTCCGAAAAACATTGAAACGGACTGGTCGGCCCCAACAGCTGCTAACGACCTTCTACCGCTGCACCACAGAGAGCATACTAACGTATGGCATCTCTGTGTGGTATCTCAGCTGCACGGAGGCAGAGAGGAGAGCTCTTCAGCTCGTTGTCCACAGAGCACAACAGATTATTGGGACACCGCTACCAGCCTTGGAGGGCATCTACCACACACGGTGCCTCAGGAAGGCCGTCAGCATACATAAAGACTCCTCTCACCCTTGTATTGGACTGTTCGAACTACTCCCTTCCACCAGACGTTACAAGGCCTTCTACGCCTGCACCACAGACTCAGGAACAGCTTCATTCCCAGAGCTATAGCGGCCCTGAACCGGCCATGCTGAGTACCCCCCCCCACCCCCATGGATTGTCTCCCCCAGCCTCGCACTTTAGTCTGTGTTGATTTTACTGGTCTAATGTTCGTTTTTACAAACCTTGTTCTCAGGGTATTTAAACATAAATTTTATTTGTCGATTAAGTTATAACATCGGATGGAAGTTGCAAACCAAATCTCGTTGCACTTATGTGTAATGACAATAAAATATATCATTATTATTATTATTATTATTACAAGAATGACAGAATGACGACAACGTGCTATGTTGTATTCTGTCATTCCTATTTGTGACACGAAGGGGAAAATGTGATTCTAAAATTATTATATTAAAATGTTTTAATTTGCACATAAAACTTTACAAAGTAGATCCTGTCCATTGGATAGTGTTGACTTTCACGGTACAGATGTGCATAAATATTCAATAAAGTTGTATAATTAATCAATACTGAGTTAGCAGAAAAACATATTGGATGCAAGTTTAAATTGAAAAAATTCAATCTGTGACTGTTACAGATTTAATAAAGGTGTATTATTTGATTGCACTGAATGATTGTTAATCAGTTAATGTCTTGGTGCCTGTCATCTGGTTTTTGACTCGTGTCCTACTGGTTTTATTTCTTATTTGGGCAAAACATCTGTGGAGATTCGTTTTATATTTTATTGATGGAATTCTGACTTAAACCAAAAAAGATTATTTTAACAGAAGTAATAAGACCACAATCCTGATTTTTTCCCTAAATCTATATCAGTCTATCATTATGAGATCCAACAAAAGAGCAGGTCACCAAGCAGGCCGAAGAACTTCAATTCTAATTATAGGAGAATATGAACCATTTGGCACTGAACAAGTGTAAACACACTGGACCACATGGGGTCTATATGTGGGCTCACACTTATTTATCAGAGTAAATCAGAGAGAGTTTGGCATGTCAGCAACTTGCCCATTGGAGCAGAATGATGTCAACCTGGGTTGGTTATGAACACATCTCAGCAGCTGGCAAAACTGCAGGAGCAGATTGCTTGCCTCCCTTGTCGACAGGGGTACAGGAAGAAGGAAAAGACACAGGAAGCGGTAAAATGTGGTTAAAAAACGAAACTCATAGAAAACTGCATAGTTAGCTTTTTTTTAAACAAGCAATACAACACAATATTGCTTTAAAGCTTAATTAAGAGTGCCACAGTTATATGCATTTATATCATTTTATTGTCATATTAAATGTTTTCAGAAAATAACAAGGTGGAAGCGGAGGTCACAGATGAGCAGCAGCCAGGCCAGCGAGGGAGTGGATTGGCTGAAGGAAGGCTTTCTCCTAGGCGAGTAAAGTTCTGGAGCTTTAAAAAGAGCGCCGAGCTTGAAGGTCGCAATTACCTTGAATGTCGCAGAGGAGCAGCAGCCAGACCAGCGAGGGAGTGGATTTGCTTATGCATCCTTATTTGTTGAGTGGATAGTTGTCATGATTAGATGAAATAAAGTGCAGGTGTAGTGGAGTGGCCTTGTTAAGGCATAATGCCTTGGCGAGGTAATGTGTGAGTCTTTGTCTCTAGAGTCTTTGGCGAGGAGGCTACATTTATTCGGTTGTGTATTAATTTAATTTAAATATTTAAACTTATTGACGTGATGGCAGGAATATTACTGCAGTGCATTTGCTGCAGGATGTGGAAAGTCAGGGGCACTGCTGGTGTCACTGCCCACTACACTTGTGGGACCTGTGTCTAGATGCAGCTCCTCAAGGATCAAGTTAGAGAACTGGAGCAGCAGCTGGCATGACCTGCGGTCCATCCCGGAAGGCAAAAGCTTCCTGGACAGGACCTAGTCAGGTCGTCACTCCAAGAGGTGCGACGGTTAGAGACGGAAAGGAAGGGGATGAAACTTGTGCAGGAGACCTCGGTGGAAGTACCTCTTGAAAACAGGTACGCTCTCCTGGGAGCTGTCGGGGCACACGGTACTTCCAGTCAGAGTGGTGGACAGGTCTGTGACTCGAATCCTGGTGCTGAGGCTTGACCGGAGAGACCGACATCAGGCAGAGCCATAGTGGTGAGTGACGCCATTATCAGAGGTGCGGACAGGAGATTCTGTGGCGACAGGCGAGACTCGAGGAAGGTGTGTTGCTTCCCTGGTGCCAGGGTCCAGGATGTCTGAGACTGACTTCAGAACATCCTCGAGAGGGAAGGGGAGCAGCTGGAAATAGTTGTGCATGTAGGCACAAATGACGTGGGTAAGAAGAGGAAGGAGGTTCTGCAACGTGAGTATAGAGAACAAGGTAGGCTGAAAAGCAGGACTTCTAGGGTGGTTATCTCTGGGTTGCTTCCAGTACCTCGTTCTAGTGAGGGAGGAACAAGGAGCTAGAGGATCTGAATGTCTGGCTGAGGAGCTGGTGCAGGGCGCAGGGATTTAGATTTCTAGATCACTGGGATTTCTTCTGGGCCAAGGGTGACTTGTACAAAAGGGACGGGTTACACCTTAATTGGAGGGGGACCGACATTCTGGCAGACAGGTTTGCTAGTGCTACACCAAATGGGTTTAAACTAAAAAGTGGGGGGGTGGAGTCAACAACGCGGAAGTGTATCCGTGTTGCTAACGGGAAAGAGAGTGTACGATAGGTCACATTTAAACTAACATGGCAGGGGGTTGGGAATCAATGCAAGGAGACAGAGGGGCATAAAAGGACAGAAGCAAAAGGTAGAAGGGAGATAAGAAAAACAAACCCAAAAGCTTTGTGCCAATGCGAGGAGCATTCGTAATAAGGTGGATGAATTGAATGTACAGTTAGTAGTTAAGGAATATGATATAGTTGGAATTACAGACATGGCTCCAGGGTGACCAAGGCTGGGATCTAAACATGGAGGAGTATTTGATATTCAGGAAGGATAGACAGAAAGTAAGAGGAGGTGGGGTGGCATTGCTGGTTAAAGAGGAGATGAATGCAATAGCAAGGAGTGACATTAGCTTGGATGCTGTAGAATCGGTATTGATAGAACTGTGAAATGGTCAAGGACAGAAAACGCTTGGTGGAGTTGAATGGCATGCTGCTGCACCTATTTTTCTGTTTTTCCATGTAAACACTAGAAATAATTTCAATAGGACAGATGCACTCAAATTTTAAATCTTTGTGATCTCAATCCTGTTTTAAGTGGCTACTTGTGTAAGAAGTTCTCTACAATGACTTTGAATGTTATTGAATTTCCTGATTCACTCAGATCTAACAACATCATCATCTAGGACTTTCAAGGCCAGCCACATTTAGTGTGTAAGGAAAGACACCAATATTAACGCCACACCTATGAATACAGAAGGCACATTTTCCAAAATTCAATTAAAACATTTTGACACTAAATCTAGAATCATACCTTCAAGATTCCATCTCCACATCCAAATGCAGCCAAATTAATGTGTTGATTAAGGCAGCAACAACAGATACGAGAGTCCTGAACATTACTCTGGTACATCACATTGCCAGTGTTTCCATTTATTAGCTGTTTTGAATGCAAAATAAGTGAATTAAAACTGAAATTATCTTGGCAACATTACACATAAAATGATGTTATTAATTACACTCAAAATTATAAGAGGCATCAATAAAGTTGGAAAACAGAAGCCCCAAGCAAGATAAGAGCACTGCGACAGATTCTACAGACAGGTACTTAACGGGAAGGCTCCAACAGATTAAATGACTGAAGTAAATAGTGATACAGAATACTAATTTTATGACAGATTGTGATGGTAACATGACAGGAGAATGAAAAATAAAGATCGATGGACTTGACAGGCTTTAAAAGGATGGGAAAAATATCACGCCATGCTTCATGTGTTACAGACAGGTTTATTTACCATACTATTTTATATTCCCACTGACTCAAATAATTCAAAAATGCTCATTTCGACTCGTATGCAAATGTTCTATCCTCGAGGCTCAAAAACTAGCTAATGTAAAATTCTTCTCCAATTTGTTGCAACATTGTGTTGAATATCCTTGAACAATCTTCATACCTAGAGGTACCATAATGATGCTGGGAATTAATAATAGCCTCATCAGCATGTTCCTGGCGTATGGAATCTTCTTTCCTCTCGGGTCGTGTCCTATGTTCATAGACAACCTACTTTTACTACAGTTCTGTGGGTTCAGAGTTGCCTAATAAGTCATTTGCAGGATCTACAAACTCGATTGCAGGCAGGGTAAGTGAAGTTTGATTGGTTTGGGGGTAGAGGGGACTGGATTATTTATATTACTTTTTGTTTTTGCACTCTGCCTCAGTGGGTTCCCAGCTTGAATTGATGATTCAGCTGGTTTGTAGGATAATTGGCTTTGCTAAGTTGTAAAAGTGTGTGTAGGTTAATATATGGGGTGATCGCTTGTCGGCGCAGACTCTGTGGGCTGAAAGACATGTTTCTGCGCTGTATCTCTAAAATCTGAAGCAAGCATATTGGATATTTTGAAGGAGGCTTTGAAGATCTTTGAAATTTCTTCCTAGAAAAGTTGAATACAAGTTTTACAGTCTGGCACGGATGCATTGAAACGAGGCCCGCTCACCAGTGATTGTTAGGTATTAAAGACATAGACAATACACAATAGGTGCAGGAGTAGGCCATTCGGCCCTTCGAGCCAGCACCACCATTCAATGTGATCATGGCTGATCATCCACAATCAGTACCTCGTTCCTGCCTTCTCCCCATATCCTGACCCCGCTATCTTTAAGAGCCCTATCTAGCTCTCTATTGAAAGTATCCAGAGAACCGACCTCCACCACCCTCTGAGGCAGAGAATTCCACATGTATGAAAAAGTGTTTCCTCAACTCCGTTCTAAATGGCTTACCCCTTATTCTTAAACTGTGGCCCCTGGTTCTGGACTCCCTCAACATCGGGAACATGTTTACTGCCTCTAGCGTGTCCAAACCTTTATTATTCTGATATGTTTCAATAAGATCCCCTCTCATCCTTCTAAATACAAGCCCAGCAGATCCATTCTCTCAGCATATGACAGTCCTGCCATCCCGGGAATTAACCTTGTGAACCTAAACTGCACTCCCTCAATAGCAAGAATGTCCTTCCTCAAATTTGGAGACTTCCTCAAATTCCTCAAATCAGAGCCTTGGTGCCAGGGATGGTGGTCTGATTTGCCTCTTTGAGCAAAGGATTTATGAAGGCATACTTATGCACTGCTTTGAAGTGCTGACTGTAAGCTGACCAAGTTTCCACAGCAAACAACAGAGCAGGGATCAATGCTGTCTGAATTTCAGCTCATTTCCTCAGATGTTCAAGGAGCACTGTAAGCAGTACTAGATCCTCATCAATATCTACCTTCAGAGGTTGTTCTCCAGAAATGGGACATAATCCATAATGATCAAAGTCTCATTGTGAAGATCATCTTTTTATGAGACCTTATGATCCCTGCTTCCAGACACCTCTTCCAGGGAATATATTCCATTTACTCTGTCAGGCGCAGTAGGAATTTTGAATTTATCAAAGAGATCACTTCTCAGAGAACATAGAATCCAAACCACATCATCCAAGGAATTAATGCAGTGAATCGTCATTGCACACCCTGCACCACAAATATACTGCAACTTCAGTGCAGAGACTTCTACACAACGTAGTGTTATGTGATCTATAATTCCAATGGTTAAGAAAGAACTGCAGATGCTGGAAAAATCAAAGGTAGACAAAAATCCTGGAGAAACTCAGCGGGTGAGGCAGCATCCATGGAGCGAAGGAATAGGTGATGTTTCGGTCACGACCCGAAATGTCACCTATTCCTTCGCTCCATAGATGCTGCCTCACCCGCTGAGTTTCTTCAGCATTTTCGTCTACCTATAATTCCAATGGAATCATTTTATCCGCAATGCCTGTATGTCATCCATCAGTGATCCCTGCACAAGGATGACCAACACACTCTGAACACCAACACCATTCAACCTCTTACCCTTTAAAAAATATTCTGCATTTCTATATTCTCCACCTTCTCATTCCATCGTCCATGTTCATTTACTTTGCCTATCTATATTTCCCTTAAGTCTTACTGTATCCACTTTACATTTAGCACTGACATCATTAGCAAATGTATGACACTATTTTACACCTTGCCTCCTCCCCCATCCAAAATGCAATGGACTAGCTGGGGCCCCTGCACCAATCTTTCTGATATCCTATTAGTTACTGGCTTAAACATAAACCTGATCCATTTGTTCCTTTCAGTCTTCAATCCACAAACACTAACTTTGTACGTTTTAATTTTCCACCACTCTGGGATAACAAAACTTACCCCGATTATCTCTAAATGTTGTCCCTCTGACCTTAGTGCTATGCCCTCTAGTTTTTTACATTTCCACCCTAGTTTAATAATATCAAATGTGGTACCTTATTACTATCTCCTTCCTGCACTCCATCTCAACATTGTTTGCATCCGACGCATTACAGTGGTGTCATCTGCAAACTTGTAGTTAGAGTAGCATTTAGCCACTCAGTTGTGAGTGCATAGTAAGTATAGCAAGGGGCTGAGAATGCATCCACGTAGATGCAAGTTCAGAGGTCTTCTTCAAGTCCAAACACACATCTGCTAGATCTACGACATCTATCCCAACTCAAAAATCACAGATTTGTCATAAACAAAATTTTCTTTCATAAATCCATGCTAACCTTTCACAATCAGATTACAGTAATAATGTCTGGCATTTTGCCTCCACCTGATGCTCAGGGTAACATCTATAGTTCATCATTTTCTCTCTTCTTTCTTCTTTCTTATATATTCAGGTAAAGTTCTCCCTTCTAACTTATGGGAACCATATTAGGTCCTATGGAATTTTGGAACGTAATAACCAATAAATGAATCCACCTTTCAAATCTTGAAATGCAGATTGAAATTTTCTGATTAGTTTCTCCATTACATCCTTTTTAACGCTAATTTTTTTCAACACCTCATTTCCTCTTATCTGTTGTTCTCCATTACTGCTGTGTTTTTTTTTGTGAAAGGCAAAATGATTAATTTCACTACCATTTCCTTATTTCCTGATATAATTTTTCTTATTTCGTTATGGAGCCGTATTGTCTTTTGTTAATCCACTTCATATGAGCATAGAATCTATTACAATGTTTTTTTTGTTTCTCGTAAAATTGCTATCATATTCTAGTTTTCCTTTCCTTCACAATTTTTGTCCCCATTTTGCTGAATGCTAAAAATGTTCTCTGTCCTTGGAGAATTTTTATAACGTTATAAGCCTTTACTGTTGATCTAATACAATCTTTCATCATTATTTTAGTTTAGAGATACAGCATGGAAACTTGCCCTTCTGCCCATCGATCACTCGTACACTAGTTCCATGTCATCCACTTTCGTATCATACACACGAGGGACAATTGCAGAAGCCAAATGACATGCAAATCTACACTTCTTTGGAATGTGGGAGGAAACCGGAGCACCCGGAGAAAACCCACGCGGTCACAGGGACAATGTACAAACTTCGTACAGACAGCACCCATAGTCAGGATTGAACCCGAGTCTCTAGTGCTGTGAGGTAGCAGCTCTAACAGCTGCACCACTGTGCTGCCCATTGATGAGGATAGGGCAGTAAATCTTTGTCTACATGGGCCTCAGTAAGGCACTTTATAAAGTTCCCTCATGGTATGCTGATCCAGAAGACCAGATGCATGCGATTCTGAAATCGCTTCCTCTTCTTATGGAGTACCTCAGGATCAGGATCCTGCTTCATTCCAGTTTTTTGAGCTTTAAGTTGACTGATGAGGCCAGTGTAGGAACTGCAGATACTTTCCACAGAGCCACGTGACCGATGGAAGGGTAGTTTGTGAGGTGCTGAACTCCTATGCAATTACGCAAGGCATCTGTGTACTCCCTAAGGTCGGACTCAAGTATCTGAATGCCCCATCTCCATTTTGAAAAGTCCTGGGTCAGGGATTCCAGTAGTCAGTGGGGATGCCGAGTTTCTCCCAAGGAGGCTTCAAGCACACCCAGAGCACATAATTTAAGATTACACAACATTCAATGGGTCAAATTGAAAATATCTAAGGACGTATGCTGTTAGGTGGAAATTAATGATGTATAGGAGTTCAAAATTGAGGAATTTGTGTACTTAAAAAAATCTGGAAACTAACAGCGAATTAGAGCATTTTACTAACTTGGAAATATAAGAAGTAAGCTCATTCACTTAATTAAGTTGTTTCAAACTGTGTTCCAGAGCTCTAAATACCTGAGACACATGGAACTGCCAATGGTGATTTACATAAAAAGACACAAAATACTGGAGTGACTCAGCGGGTCAGTCAGCATCTCTGGAGAGCATGGATGCCTCGGGTTGGGAGCCTTCTTCAGACTGAATCTGGTGCTGGGCAAGTGAACATGTCCTTCCTAATAAGATTGAGGGGATGTAATTTTGGCCTTCATGTTAGCCTGAGCGGTGATAGACAAAGGCTCATTTGTCTGTCAAATAAATTCGAAGGATTTTGCAGAGGCAGCATTGGTGCTATTTTCCCAGTGCCTTGACCTGTTTTGCTGTAATTAATCCAAATCTCAAGGGCACATATGGCATAGATCACAGCTGGTTTCAGATATTTGGTATATATACACACAGTATGTTTGATATACATTTTATCATAGCATAATTTTTTTAAAGTTTAATGTAAAGCTACATGACAAATGTGATGTCCAGATATAGCATCCATTTTACGGATTTGTAGCTTTGTGCATACGTCTAACATTCTATACATCAGTCCTATGAGCAAACCAGAATATGATCTAACCTTCACATTAACCTTGCGTATTTACACTTCTGCTTTTCTTTCAGTTTTTTCTGTTTTCCCAAATAAAGTTTAAATGCCAACTAATTGGATGTGTACATAGTGCAGAGAACAAAGCCACTGATCCACATGGAATTGGTTATTTTTGTTTGAAACTATTTTAGTTACGCTCGCTTTCTTTTCTTTCCAGTAAGTGGGAAACATCGCTCAATATGTAGAGTATATGCTCAAATGTGGAGGAGTCACTGTGGTGGATGTTTATGTTAAAATGTATTCTGTGTGTTCTTTCGTTTTTATTGGTATGACTGGATGGCAAATGATATTCCTCGTATGTTGTAAAACATACTTGGCTAATAAAGTATTGTGATTGTGTTTTAATGTAGTGCTTCCTACTGAGAAGTGCCGTTTAAATAAACAGTGTGGTGCTAATGGGACACCAAAACATAATCTTTCTATTAGAAAAAAAAAGGCTTACCTGTAAACATTTTTTATTATCAGATACCAGAACAAACATGTCACCTTGTTGGAAGATTACATCCATGCACTGTACCAAAGAAACAGCAGAGGAACTGTGCACTTTATTGATCTCCCATAGCTGTCAAAAAACACAATATAGGTGTCATAACCAGGAGATTTGCGCATTTTTCACTCCACATGCCTATTATCCATGTAATAATACCAATTCACTGAAACAAAATGACATTAAGTCTCATGACAAATCTCAAATGATATAAAAGTGATATTGCAAAGACTCAGCACCATCTCACTGGTGTGTAATCTATTTGACATCCACAAAAAAAGTTTATTTGTATCTTTTAAGATTACACAAAATTCAATGATTCATCATGAAAATATATATAAGGATGTATGCTGTTAGGTGGAAATTAATGATGTACAGGAGTTAAAAATTGAGGAATTTGTGTAAAAAATATCTGAAAAAAAATTCTGGAAATTAATTACAATGACCATTTGAAGATTAGTGTGCACTACCATTAATCAGCAAGTTAGAGCATTTTACTAACTTGGAAATTTAAGGAAGCTCATTCACTTAATTAAGTTGTTTCAAACTGTGTTCCCTCCCCATCCCTCCAATACTTTGAAATGTAAATATCTCATAATAAAATAATATCTATTAATACTGATAATAAATTTAGTCCACTTATAACAAAGTACATGACTAGACCTGTCCACAATTTGTCAGAAGAGAAAAAGTCTTGATGTTGAATGGAATTTACTCAGTAACTGGAAATCTGCTGCATTGCAGATCCCTTCAGAAAGGATGAAGCTTACCACAAGACTGAAGATGCAATAAGGATGCTGTTTCTTTTACCTTACGGTCAATATATTAAAAAGTTGAAATGAGACAGTGTACATCTATGCAACTGAATAGTTTGGATAATCCTTTTAAATTGATGTGTCAATTTAAATGAAGACAGTCAAAAATACACTATATCATTGTCTTTGAAAGTCAAGTGGAAATTAAGAGAGCAAGCGCATATTAATTTTCTTTTCTCTCTTCTGGAATACTATGGACAGGTCTAGTCATATACTTGAGATACAGGGGTGAAGGATTACCAGACTGATTTCTAAAGTGGAAACACAAGAGATTGCAGATGCTGGAAGTTTGAGCAAAAAGCAAATTACTGGAGGAATTCAACAGACAAAGCAGCATCTGTGGAGGGAAATGGATAGATGATGTTTTGGCTCGGGACCCTTCATGCTCAGAGAGCAGGTTAGTCTAATGTGACAGTTAACAGACTTGGACAATACTGTCTCAAGTTTGGAAGAATGCAAGGTGATCCCATTGAAATATACAAAATTCTTATCGGGGTCATCAAGGTAGATGTTGAGCTGATGTTTCTTCTGAAACATGGATCAATGAAGGGAAAACAGAGGTCAGCCATTCTAAGCAGCAGAGGAGAAACCTTTTCACCCACAGGGAAGCAAATCAAAGTCCTCTTCCTTAGAGGACTGTGAAGATTCACCAATTATGTTTATTCAATAGACCCTGATAGGTTTTTAGGTTATAAGGGAATCAAGGCATATTGGGTTAGTGTCAGAACATAGTGCTAAGGCAAGTTCATTCATCTTATTGCATGAGAGAGCAGGCACAATGAGGATTGAAAACTTCAACAATAAAGGGAGTGCTCCGATCGCTGGCCCGCCGACTGTTACATCCTGAAGCCGCGGTCTGTGGAGCCTGGGATCCCTCATTGGGGACCCCGGAGAAGAGCTCCGACCGCCGGCCCGCGGCCTACAATATCTTGAAGCCGCGGTCTGCAGTGCATCTAGCCGCGGCGCGACGGGGACTTAGATCTTCGACCACCGGCCTGCGGCCTACATCATCTTGAAGCCGCTGTCTCCGGTAGGGAAGCATCGAATCAGGACTTACCTTCCAGATGAGAGGGCCTGTACATCTGGCCGCCCGCAGGGGCGACTGCGGAGGTTTGTGGACCCGACCACAGGGAAAAATGGAGGAGGACTGACTGAACTTTGTGCCTTCCACCACAGTGATGAATGCTGTAGTAGATGTTTTGTGTTAATTTTTTATTGTGCATTGTGTGTTCTTTTTTATTGTAGCGCTGCTGGCAAGTTCATTTCACTGCACTTCATTGTGTATGTGACGAATAAATCTGACTATTGACTATTGGGCTAGATGCAGGTGCAAATAATGTATTTCTATTCTTGTGATATACAGGATTGATTGGAATCAATTGATCGAGGGGCTGCAAACTCAACATTTAGTCTGAGACAATGAGAGGGAAAGGAAAAGGTACATGGAGTTGGAGGGGAAGCTTTTAATCTGAAAGGAGTAATGTTCCATAGAAAAAAAATTGGAACTGCAAATTAAAGGCAAAATCTAATACAATAATAAATAACATTTTAAAGTCATCATATCCACAGATTTGATGCAACTGCACAAATTGCAAGTGATTGTAGTTTCAATATTGTACATTTTTTGTGTGGTTTCCCAACGCTAGTAAACATTACAGGGAGATCACTGTTTTCCTTGGAAAGTAAAATTTTCTGCCTCAAACTCACTAGGAGAGGCGGATTTTAAATAGTACCATTTGATACGAATCTCTTTTCAAAATCTTTTTTTTAAACCAGTGACAAATATAGCTGATTCTCTCATACAAACAAGATAATAGATTAAACCACATATTGATTTACTACTCATCTCTGGAAAACTGGAGCATAACATTAAAGGCAAGTGAAGGAAATAGTAATCAGTCTGAGGGGATGTAGAGTAAGTACCATTTGAATCTTTTAAAATTTTAAAAATATAGAGATATAGAACTCTTAATTCAGTAATCTTGTTTCTGCAGTAACTGACATTAAAAAAAAACCAACTGTGTAGTTCTCTCACAGTGTCCTTTCATCCTCAGAATAATTTCAGGAAACCTTACATACCCTCACGGTTTGGTCATCTGAAGACGACAATAATTTTGAACCTTCAGGCGAAAACTGGACACAATGAACCCAGCTTAGATGTCCACTGCAGTCAGCCACCCTCTTGTGCAATTCTATATCCCATAACTAGAAGAAATTGACAAAAATGCAACTAAATTAATTGGTTAAATATTTTCATATCCCCAAGTACACAAAATAGTAAGTTGTTGACAATGATCTGAATCTAAAAGTGGGATGTTGATTGACTTCATTAAATCGGCTAAAGGATTGCAATTGGAATTCTGCTTTAAATTTCACTATAACACAGATTTCTCATCCCGATATAGGGAAGCAAAGTGGAAGCAAGAGCAGACATTTCACACAGCAGCTGCCTTTTAGGGAGCGCAGGTACATGTCCTCTCCATCGCTGTACATGTCCTCTGCATACATGGGCTCTCCCTCGCTGTAATTGGCGACCTTTTCCCACTCTTATTTACACATTAGTATCCCATTCCCAGCTCGCCAATGACCTCCTGCGAGAATTGTTTTTAAGTTGACCCTCTCCCCCTCTCCCTCCATAATGTTTGGGACAAAGACCCAACAACTGGATTTGTTTGCCTCTGTACTCTGCAATTTGGGATTTGTAATGGGAAAAAAAAAATC
Source organism: Okamejei kenojei (assembly GCA_035221665.1). Taxonomy (NCBI): domain Eukaryota; kingdom Metazoa; phylum Chordata; class Chondrichthyes; order Rajiformes; family Rajidae; genus Okamejei; species Okamejei kenojei. The sequence goes on along the minus strand of CM069151.1, from coordinate 19,839,375 downwards.
ACATGTGATTAAAGTGCACATTGTCAGATTTTAATAAAGGCCATTTTTATACATTTTCATTTCACCATGTAGAAATTATAGCTATGCTTAAACATAGTCCCCCCCATTTCAGGGCACCATAATGTTTGGGACACATGGCTTCACAGTGTTTTTAATTGCTCAGGCGTGTTTAATTGCCTCCTTAATGCAGGTATAAGAGAGCTCTCAGCATCCAGCCTTTCCTCCAGTCTTCCTTTGGAAACTTTTATTGCTGTTTACCAACATAAAGTTGTGCCAATGAAAGTCAAAGAAGCCATTATGAGACAGAGAAACAAGAATAAAACTGTTAGAGACATCAGCCAAACATCAGGCTTACCATAATCAATGTTTAGAACATAATTAAGAAGAAAGAGCACTGGTGAGCTTACTAATCACAAAGGAACTGACAGGCCAAGGACGACCTCCACAGCTGATGACAGAAGAATTCTCTCTATAATAAAGAAAAATCCCCAAACACCTGTCTGACAGATCAGAAACTCTCTTCAGGAGTGGATTTGTCAATGACCACTGTCCGCAAAAGACTTCATGAACAGAAATACAGAGGCTACACTGCAAGATGCAAACCACAGGTTAGCTGCAAAAATAGGATGGCAGGTTACAGTTTACCAAAGAGCAACCGTGAAGCCATGTGTCCCAAACATTATGGTGCCTTGAAATGGGGGTGGGGGGGGGGGGGGGGGGACACACTATGTTTAAACACAGCTGTAATTTCTACATGGTGAAACCAAAATGTATAAAAATGGCCTTTATTAAAATCTGATAATGTGCACTTTAACCACATGTGATTTTTTCTATTACAAATCTCAAAAGAGCAACCACAGTTCTCGAAAAAGTTCTTGTGGACAGATGAGACTAACATTAACTTATATCAGAGTGTTGACAAGAGCAAAGTATAGAGGAGAGAAGTTACTGCCCAAGAACCAAAGCATACCACCTCATCTGTGAAACACGGTGGTGGGGGTGTTATGCCCTGAGCAAGTAAGGCTGCTGAAGGTACTGGCTCACTTATCTTCATTGATGATACAACTGCTGATGGTAGTAGCATAATGAATTCTGAAGTGTATAGACACATCCTATCTGCTCAAGTTCAAACAAATGCCTCAAAATTTGTCCAACAGTTCATTCTACAGCAAGACAATGATCCCAAACATACTGCAAAAGCAACAAAGGATTTTTTCAAAGCTAAAAAATGGTCAATTCTTGAGTGGCCAAGTCAATCACATGATCTGAACCCAATTGAGCATTCTTTTACATCCCGAAGAGAAAACTGAAGGGGACTAGCCCCCAAAAGGAACATAAGCTAAAGATGGCTGCAATACAGGCCTGGCAGAGCATCACCAGAGAAGACACACAGCAACTGGTGATGTCCATGAATCGCAGACTTCAAGCAGTCATTGCATGCAAAGGATATGCAACAAAATACTAAACATGACTACTTTCATTTACATGACATTGTTGTGTCCCAAACATTATGGAGAGCACTGTATACACAGTGGACTTTTTTTCTCTCTTGTTTATCCATATTGTTTAACGTGTACTATGTTTACATATTATGTTGCGCTGCAGCAAGTAAGAATTTCATTGTTCTATCTGGGACATATGGCAAAAAAACACTCTGGACATTTCCCCTCCCCCTCCTCCACCCTTATCCTCTCATTAAATGCTCAGTTTATTGGAGTGAGAATGCTGCTACGGAAAATATTTTGACAGTTCAGTATGTGCTCTCACGAGGAATCATGGAATACAAGATAATAAACAGGTTCACTGCAAAAGTAGATTAGGCAAAGGAATCGGAGTGCAGATCTAAATTAATAAATTATATAGACTGGAAAGCACTCAAAAGAGGAAAACATCACGAGTCTTAATGAGGAAAAGTACAACGTAATTCAGAAGTATCTGGACATTTTAGATATCGTGATGACAAGAGGCAGATGTTTTAAAGTAGAAAAGTAGTAAATTACTGAGCAGTGTGCAACAAAAAAAGGAGCATCGAATCATTACAGACATAGAAAACTGGAGAGTTAATGTACAAATCTACTAAGCTATAAGCATGCTACTTACAATGTGTAATGATGATAAGATACTGGGTTTTATTACAAAGGAATAATGGATCACATGATGGTCAGATGCAGTTAAAAAGATCTAAAAGAGGGATGTTCATTAACTTAATTAAATCAGCTAAAGGATTGCAATTGGATTTCTGTTTTTAATTTAACTAACACAGCTGAACTTCCACCGTGTTGGGGCAGAAGGGCCACAATTGTCCGAGGGCTTCCTTGTGGGATCTTGAAGTGTGTACCTGCTATTTGTATTGATCTTAGCATTTTAATATTGATTTACTTGGTTCATTGTGTTTAGTTTCGGTCATCCTGTGAAAGGAAAGATGCCATTAAGTTGGAGAAAAAAATGCAGAGATTTACGAGGATGTTGCCAGGACTTAAGGACCTGACCTAGAGGGGGAGATTGGACATACCATGACTTAGTTGTTGGAATGCGGGAGGCTGAGGGATGCTCTTATTGAGGTGTGTTAAATCATGTGGGGAACAGATAGGGTGAATGCAGTCTTTTACCCAGGGTTGGAAAATCAAGATCTAGCGGGCACAGGTTTAAGTTAAGCTTCAATGGGGACTTCTTGGTCGACATGCATGAGATGAGCCTATTTCCATGTTGTATGATTCTAACTATTATTTTTCTAGATACACATAATTTTTCTCTGATTCTATAAAAACTCACGTGGTGCAGTGGTCCTGCAGAGGTCCAGTGATTTAGTTTAATACCGACTTTCGATGACTTCGATGTCGGATGCATGGAATTTCCATTCTCCCCATGACCCTGCTGGTATCGCCTGTGTGCTGCAGTTTCCCCTCGCATCACATGGACGTACTGGTTGGTACATTAATTGGCTGCTGTAAATTATCTCTACTGTTGGTGGATGATAGAGGAATCAAAGGGTTTTGACAGACATGCGATAGGCTATGGGAAAATAGGTGGCGGAATGGCATTGATCCAAAAATCAGCATAGATTCCATGGTCCACTTGGCCTTCTATGCCAGTATGAAATATTAAACACATTTTTGTTGGGCTGGGAGTTTCAAGAGTTAAATCCAGCAATAATTCAGGAAAAGCAATATATTTTTGAGCAGGCAGTGTGACACCGAGGGTAATCTGCGGGTGGTAATGCCCCTGGTACTGTGTGCAGTTCCAATCATCTAGTCAAGACGAATAGTATTACCGCTCTAAAGCAAGTGAAAGTCAATATAAAAGGCAATCAAAGGCAATAGAAATTTATATTGCAAGGAAATAGAAAGGACACAATAGGCCTGTCTGAGGTTACTTTCAAATTTATAATGGGTATTGTTAAAATTCTTTCATGTATGTTGTCAAATAATTATGACTGAAATTGCAGGGGACCGAGCTAAAGTAAAAGAAGTTACAGAAAAAAAAAGATTTTCACCCTAAGATCTGGACCACAATGTGAAAGTGCATCAGTCATGTTGATCCAGTAGGAAAATAAGAGATTTGTTGATGCAAATAATATTTTTTATGATAGAATTATAGCAATAAATAGACAGAAAAGACAAGGTATAGAAATCTACTCAATGATATCTAAAATGCCCCTTCTTCCCAAGTTTTCAGCCCTTTCTTTCTGGTGCTGAGTCAGTCTCTCTCCTCAATATGTGCCCAAGCCTTTCACTGCCTCTGACCTCTGTCCTGCAACACCCTTCTGAACAGTCATCCTTTGGTCAACTCACGGTGGTGTTTAGAAATCTTCAAGCTTTCAACCACCTAACTTAGTTTGGTGTCACTTTCTTCGATAAAATCCGTACGTGGATGCATGTTCCTCAGGACCATCCACTTACCTCTACAGAATTGTGAGACAAAGCCACAGCCAGTAATGGTCTCGTAGGAGAAATATCACAAGACTGAATATTGCTGTAGCGACTAATCGCTAATTCAGTTATCATGTCCCCAGTCGATACGTCATAAATCTGAAAAATAAAATAAAATATTCTGGGAACACCAACTTGGGGAAAATGTGTTAATATTAAAAGTCTAAATATATCATCATATAGAAGGCAAGAGAGAAACCAAAATTCCACCACCAAAAATTCTTCAAACACAAGCATTGAGAGAAAGGGAAAGCAACAAAGCCAAGAAAATGGTACTTTAAACAAGGAGAGCACTCATCAAAAATATACATTTCCAGTGCAGGACCAATTCTCCTTTGGTAGTTTTTCTTAGAAGAATGTGTAAAAAACCATGTCTAAATTTATGATTCTCCACAAAATGTTTTTAATCCCAGTTTAAGTCTAATCTCACTGATTCACACACATATTTACTTGGAAACCAAAGTACAAAATATTATTTAAATAAATGGGCTAACAGTAATGAACTTTGAAGCTGTGATCAACTGATGCTTCATCATACTCTCTGTGCATCGTCTACAATTATATGCATAGCATCAACGCTGAGGGACATTTGGTCTAGTTTTACTTGAAAGCATGTTGCCTTTGTTTACCTTAATAATTCATTTTCATTTAAATTGTCCAGCCCCTATAGGCATGTGTTTCAATGATTTTGATGTTTAAGATCAATAAGTACAGAGACTTGAAGCAAAGTCTTTTGTTTGAATTTTCCTCACCATTAGAACCAAGGAGATGGGAGAAAGTAAAATTTGTGATAAGAAAAACTGGTTGGTTCAAATGTATTTCTGTGATTTTAGTTTACCATGAAAGGTCAGTATTTTAGTATAGGGAAAACACATACTAAAGACATTAGAAATTAATTATTAATCACTTGCATTTTGCTTTTGAAATGAAATTTGGCGTGTTGCTTTACAAAAGGAGCAAATAATTTAAATGATGAGGGAAGAGCTGTTTAATTTCCAATGATAGGTCTGTGTTCAATTCCACTGGATTTTGAATCTACCCACAAGTTCCTTTGATTACTAAGGACTTTTTTCTGTGCATCTTACATAACCCCTTTTCTGCTGATAACATATTTCATGTACACAATTTGGAATCATAACCCTTACTTTTTATATAGTACAACCAATCAGCTGTTGAACACATCTTATTTACTTATTTATCAAGAAAGGTCTTTGGGCTCATGTTTTCAGCCACCTTCGTCTCTTGGTGTTTGTGTTTTGAGTGATTGCTTGCCACAGATGATGTAATGAAACTGGGACTGAAGTCTACTAGACTGGCGGAAAGTACATGAATTCATAGGGAGCCCCAGGGGAAAGTGCAGCTCAAAAGAATTAGAGTCAATCAATGGGAACACAAGGTCAAGAGAAGAAAATGAGTATTGTGGAAATGAAGAAAAAACTGATAGTAAACAGCAATAGTTCCATGAAATCATTCTAGGGCATATTATTACAGAACAAATGACAGATGATGAGGATATTTATAGGCAACGGCGCATGCTGTATATACAGGCGAATATCCTCTTGCGTAAATTTGGTGCGTGTGCAGATGTGGTGAAGATGTCACTATTTAGAGCATACTGCACACCCCTATACACTGCGCACCTGTGGTCGAACTATTTAAAGACAAGTATGCAGAGACTAAAGGTTGCATATAACGATGCCATGAGAACACTGCTAAGGCAACCAAGATGGTGTAGTGCCAGTAATATGTTTGTGGCTGCAGGAGTCAGTACTCTAGAAGCTATCCTAAGACAACACATGTATAAATTCATTTGCAGGATAAATGACTCTAAAAATGTGCTTATTGTGGCCTTGACAAACATAAGGGTTAGCACTACACGCTACGAATCCCAGTTGTGGAGACACTGGTATTATTGTCTCGTTGTACGACATTGATCATTTTTTACTCTGGATTTTTAACTTAAGTATTGTGGGGTTTTTTTTAAATATATAAATTATGATGTTTTTATGTGATTTACCATGATTTTATATATATTTATGATATTTGAGATGCAATGCATTTTTTAATGTAATGTTGCCCCTTGTCTGGACCTTGAGTCCGTAATAAAGTTATTAATATTATTATTATTATTATTACTGTATTGAAAGGAAAGGATTTCAGGTATGTTCAACATGTAGATGAGGGTGCCAAAGGAAATCAACATAAAAACGATTACAATGCGAAACATTTTGCTTTTAATGAATTCATTGGACAACAATTCAAACAAAAATTCAAAATATAAAACAGGAGTTATCTGTCCAGTAGTTATCTTCCAGAAGGTGCAGAAACCAGAAATTGTGATGGAGGGAAGCAAGAGATTAATAATCAAAAAATTAAATGCCAATGAAGATTACAAGGAAGATTGTGTGTTATTAGCACAGAAATGTATTCCACTATAGTTTTGAACTTCTTAAAAAATAATAAATTTGAATTGTATAACTCTTAGTCGTGCATGCCAGGTGTGTGAAGTCACATTTAATGAGAACTGAAAGGAAAGAGGAAAAAGTTGATGTACCCCCTGGTAGACAAAAATGCTGGAGAAACTCAGCGGGTGGCAGCATCTATGGAACGAAGGAAATAGGTAAGGATTTGGGTCAAGACCTCTGGCGTCATTTCAAACTTTTACCCAGCTTAGTTGGAAGGGCTTTTGTGCGGTGTGAGATGTCTTTCAGGTTGATGATGAACTCATGGTACTGGCATAATTCCATGGAAAAACATTATGCATGGAGTTATTTATCCCCACACACAACTGACTGACTTCATCCATTTCACCACCAACTTCCATCAGGCACTCAAATACACTTGGACCATTTCCGACACTTCCCTACCATTCCTTGACCTCACCGTCTTTATTGCAGGGAATACACTCCTGACAGACATCCACTACAAACCAACTGACTCCCACGGCTACCTGGACTACTCTTCCTCCCACCCTGCTTCCTGTAAGGACTCCATCCCCTATTCCCAATTCCTCTGTCTACGCCACATCTGCTCCCAGGATGAGGTGTTCCACACCAGGTCATCACAAATGTCCTCATTCTTCAGAGAATGGGGACTCCCCTCCCCCAATATAGATGAGGCTCGCACCAGGGACTCCTCCATACCCCGCAACACTGCCCTCTCTCCCCATTCCCCCTCTCGCAACAAGGGCAGAGTCCGCCTTGTCCTCACCTTTCACCCCACCAGCCGGCACATACAACACATAGTCCTCCGCCAGTTTCGCCACCTCCAACGTGACCCCACCACTCGCCACATCTTCCCATCTCCCACCCTGTCTGCCTTCCGCAAAGACCGCTCCCTCCGCAACTCCCTTGTCAATTCTTCCCTTCCCTCCCGCTCCACCCCTTCCCCGGGCACTTTCCCTTGCAACCGCAAGAGATGCTACACTTGTCCCTTTACCTACCCCCTCCACTCCTTTCAGGGACCCAAGCAGTCCTTCCAGGTCCGACAGAGGTTCACCTGCACCTCCTCCAACCTCATCTACTGCATCCGCTGCTCTAGATGCCAGATGATCTATATCGGTGAGACCAAGCGGAGGCTGGGCGATCATTTCGCAGAACACCTCCGCTCGGTCAGCAATAACCAACCCGACCTCCCGGTGGCTCAGCACTTCAACTCCCCCTTCCATTCCGTATCCAACCTCTCTGTCCTGGGCCTCCTCCATGGCCAGAGTGAGCAACACCGCAAATTGGAGGAACAGCACCTCATATTCCGCTTGGGGAGTCTGCATCCTCTGGGCTTGAACATTGAATTTTCTCAATTCTGTTAATCCTTGCTGTCTCCTCCCCTTCCCACCTCTCCCTCAGCCCTTGGGCTCCTCCTCCTCCTTTTTCCTTTCTTCTCGCCGCCCCCCCCCCCCCACCCCCACCTCCCATCAGTCTGAAGAAGGGTTTCGGCCCAAAACGTTGCGTATCGCCTTCGCTCCTTGGATGCTGCTGCACCCGCTGAGTTTCTCCAGCCTTTTGTGTACCCCCGAGTTATTTATCAACCTTGGAGATAACATTTTGTCTTTGTGATGGTAATGGATAATTTATGGCATTTCAACAGATTGTGCACCAATAATGACACGGGGGCATAACACAATAATCATAGGTCACGTCAGTATCTGACACAAAACAAAAAAGGCTGGAAGGTCTCAGCAGGTAAGCAGCATATGTGGAAAGAGAAAACTAGTTAATATTTCAGGTTGAAAATCCTACATCAGAACTGAGAGCGGTATCTGGATGATTGAGGAATACCTTTCCTTGCGTCAATGCATTATGCAGTACCAAGACCTGTGTGTGAGACACATGATGGATGCTGTTGTCTCCCTGGTCAACTACATAACATCTGTTCGACTCAACTACTGTCAATGTAAAGTGCCTTCATGAGAAATGATTGCTGAGAGTAGTTATGCCTTTTCGCATGCAGAAGGTGGGCAGCTCAGCTAGGTATTGAGAAAGTTTGGAGCAATGTTGTTGGAATTCAATGTTTTAATTTGAAAAGAAACAATTTATGCATGGAGTCGCCATCTGAATCAGATGTTTCTGGTCTAATCTGAAACTGTTCTTAACGCACTTGCTATGAGGTGATTTCTCTCAGTTATATATTTGACACGTTATTATTTCGTGCACAATAGCATCTCACAGGAAACTTTTACATTCAGACATAGAGAAATGGCGGCTCCATTTACAGTCATCCTAGAGATAATAAAACTGGTCCTTCTCATTGAAATTATCAACCAGCAATGCTGCAGCTAATGCCAACAAAACCTATGCCACTTTTGCAATTGCCTGCATTCTATTTTTTTCCAAAAACATTTCAAATAGTGCAAAGCATAAAGTCAAGTGCGTTCACACGCAAGTTACTGTTCTTTCTGTTGAGACACAACAAATCAATGCAGTGCAATCGTATTGCAGTTCCAAAGCCTGAGCGATTATATATCCATTAAAATGGAAAATAAAACTTGATATTTCCAAGGTCTCTCAGATACAGTGCAACATATCATATCTTGAGATGTAATCAACTGATTGTGTACTGCATTCATTTCATTTGTAAAGTAATTCATATTTTAAAATCTCAGATTCTCTATCATAAACACACCTTGTTACTGAGACCCCAAGACTGATAAAGGATATAAGAAAACTATTTCATGCAAATTAATATCAAACATCCATCAGTGCCATTCATAATGCCCATCACTTTAAGCATCCAAATTGTTATTAGCTGTTTGTTGTTTGGTAAAAATCTTAACAAACCTTTCAACATACTTTGCTATTTATGTCGAGGAAGGAACTGCAGATGCTGGACTGAAGATCGACACAAAATGCTGGAGTAACTCAGCGGGACAGGCAGCATCGCAGGATCATGTCTTCATGCACACACACACACACATACATATATATACACACACATACATATACACACACATACATATACACACACACATACATATACACACACACATACATATACACACACACATACATATACACACACACACATATACACACATACATATACACACACATACATATACACACACATACATACACACACATACATACACACACATACATATACACACATACATATACACACATACATATACACACACATACATATACACACACACACACATATATATATATATATATATATATACACACACATATATATACACACACATATATATATATACACACACATACATATACACACACATACATATACACACACATACATATACACACACATACATATACACACACACATATATATATACACACACACATATATACACACACACATATATATATACACACACATACATATACACATACATACACATATACATATTTATATATATACATATACATAATATACATACACATACACACACACACACACATATATTTACATATATATTTAAATGGTTTGTAAATGGCCCTCAATTGCAATTCAGAATTTCCAGCTCTCCTCCAAAAACATTGTGGATCCCTCATGCAATTGCTCAGTAGTTGTGACAACAAATACGCATTATAAAGCCTATTGTGTATTATAATGTTAAACCAGCGTTTAGACGTTAATCAATAAACTACGGATCAAATTTTAGGTTGTATATGTTACTCTCCTCTGAAAGAAACAATGGACTAAAATATAAGCTATTCATTGAAATGTTTTTGAGCCAATTGAGTACAAGTATAAATGTATGTACAAAACAATGTCCAAACTCTGGAATTTAAAAAAAACACATTTTTTGTATAGTCCAGCCAAACACTATCACCCTTAAAGAAGATGGATTCTCTAATTAGCTAATTACTTTGTGAATTATTGATTGCCGACTTCCAACTGTAATTACAATATAACCAATTCAGTGATTGATATTTACCATTGAAATTGTTCAATAAGCTCAACCTTCGATTAGACACTATTTCTCTGTGTTAAACTCAAACTACTTTTAAACAATTGCTTTATTACTAATCATTGTACGTCAAATGGCATGATAACATGAAACTAATTTGTTTTGTTTGCTGCAAGTGATTTTTTTAAAATCGTGACATCTTTCCCAAGATCCCATTTGGAGCTCACTGGCTTACAAAAGGAAGCAAAATGATTCACTCCAAAATTAGGATAACATGAAAATAAAATAATATTTTAAACTGTTCAGGTTCATTTTAGGAGCTCCACCCTCTCCCAATTTAAGATTGACATCAAAATGTAGAGCAGGTTTATATGAACTTGGTTACATTCTCAGTCCTTACTGTGTCTATACTGGACAGAAACACAGCCGTGCAAACTGCATATGGGAGATACCAAGCACAGGTGGTCTGCAGTGAAGGAAATGACAAAGCAAGTGATAGCTTTCTACAAGGCAGGGTCACAGAATTAGTCATGGTGTTGTACAGTACAGAAATGAGTCTTCCCGCCAACCAAGGCCCTGCCAACCACTTTGCCCATCTGCACTAATCCCATTTGCCCGTAGGTTTGTATTCCTCTACCATTTAACTGCCTGTCCAAATGTCTCTTAAATGTAGTAATTGTATCCGACTCCACCACCTCCTCTGGCAGTGAGTTCTAGGCATCAATCAGAGTGGTTTCAAATAACTTACTTGTCAAAACCCCTGTAGAACTCCTTCCTCTCAACTCTGTCCTCTTGTTTTTTATATCAAACATGGAAAACGGATTCTGAGTGTCCACCCTATCTATTCTGAGTATCCACCCTCTCATAATTTCATATAGCTCTATCTAGTCACCCCTCAGCCTGCTTTGTTCCAGAAAAAAACAAGTCCAGATTATCTAATTACTCTTCATAATCAAAGTCCTATAATCCAGATCAATTTTTGATGCATCTCCTCTGCACTCTCGTCAGCACAACTACATCCTTCCTATGATACACACAGAGTGCTGGAGTAACTCAGCGGGCCAGGCAGCATCACTGGAGAAAAGGAATATGTAACGTTTCAGGTCGGAACCCTTCTTCAGCCTATACATCCTTCCTATGATACACACAGAGTGTTGGAGTAACTCAGCGGGCCAGGCAGCATCACTGGAGAAAAGGAATATGTAACGTTTCAGGTCGGAACCCTTCTTCAGCCTATACATCCTTCCTATAATGCGGTGACCAGAACAGCACATAAGCATGAACTACAAGTGGAAACTACAGCCCACCATTCATCAATGGAAGAAATGCTGGAATCCATTCTTAAGGAGGTAACATAGTTAGAAAAACATTAGTCAATCCAGTAGAGTCAGCATGGTTTTAGTTTAGTTTTGTTTAGAGATAGTGCTGAAACAGGCCCTTCAGTCCATGATGACCAGCGATCCCTGCACATTAACACTATCCTACACACACCAGGGATGATTTACATTTATACCGTGCCAGTTAACCTACAAACATGTTGTCTTTGGAGTGTGGGAGGAAACCAAAGACCTCAGAGAATCCCATGTGGTCATGGGGAGAACGTACAAACTCTGTACAGTCAGCACCCATAGTCGGGATTGAACCAGGGTCCCCGGTGCTGCAAGCGCTGTAAGGCAACAGCTCTACTGCTGCGCCACTGTGCCACTTTTTTTGCGGAAGGAAAACTAGTTGATACATCTTAATCCTCGACACAGTGGCTGCTAAACTTCAGATTAAATCCTTGTGCTTTGTGAAGAGAAGTAGGCTCTGTAGAAGCTCACACAAATATCATCAGCAGCAGAAATATAGTCCATCTGATCTCCAGAGCAAGTTCACTGCAATCTCCAGTAAAATACAGTCTTTCCTCACCACCAGCTCTATTTCATGAGCTGACTCCATGTGCCCAGACATCAGGACTCGTCCCCTCCTAATACACGCGGGAACAACCCCCCAAAATTTACCCCCGATAAGTTGTCGTGCAGATGTTTCCATACATTTACACACCTACATTGGTAGGTTACAAAGCATTTGGAAATTAGCCAATTAACTTCTGTTCCACATCTTATCGTTTTGTGGTGGGTTTGTGGAAGGAGCTGCCAGAGGAAGAGGTAAAGGTAAAATTACAACATTTAAAAGACATTTGGACAGGTACATGAATAGAGAAGGTTGAGAGGGACATGTGCCAAATGCAGGTAAATGGGACCAGCTCAGGTAGGCTTGGCCGGCATAGATAAGTCGGGCCTTATTCTTCACATAACTCTGACTATTTTTTAAGGATATAGTTGAAGGATCGGACAAAAAAAAGCAGAGAAACTAGGTAAAACTATGGAATTGTGGAGCAAATCTGGCCACACACAACTGTGGAACAATCGGTCATGAAAAATTAGGAAGCATAATGCCATAGAAAGAGGAGATTAACGCGAAAAAAAAACACACACAATGCTGTGCTGGAAAGAGAAAACAGCTCCACCTCCCTTCCTGACATTGAACAGCACACATCCTCAACTGGTAAGATCTCCAACCCAGATATAATATCACAAAAGCCACTGAATTTAGTCTCTTTAATCTTAGCAATATGTGTTGTTACATTTTAAGAAATCGCTTCAAATCTGACGAATCGCATCATTATTAACAAACCAGACTTTTAGAAAACACTTACAAAGAGAGTATTTTTTGCAGCTGCCAGGATTTGGGTGCCATCAGATGACCACAAACAGCACTTTAATAGAACCTCCTCATCATCATCTGATATCCGGCATTGTTCATTTACATCAATGGACTTCCACTCATTACCAGATCTTGTGTCCCATAGCTGTGACCAGAGAAAATAACATTACTTCATCAGTAATGTACATTAAACATAAACATGTATCACCAGAATGAATTATAATTTTTAATGCATTATTAAGAACAAAGGCGAGTTATTTATTTTGCTACTCAATGAATTTCACAGTTTCCCCACCCTCTGGGTTAATGATCTGGGTTAATGGAATCAAGGGATACGGGGAGAAGACAGGCACGGGTTATTGATTGGGGACGATCAGACATGATCGCAATGAATGGCGGTGCTGGCTCGAAGGGCCTCCTCCTGCACTTATTTTCTATGTTTCTATGGCTGAAGACTTTCCTCCTCATCTCCTTTCTAAATATACGTCCATTTATTCTCAGGGTCTCCTTGACTATCTTAAAAATCTGTACCCACCCATCAGTTTCCACCCAGACCCAACAAGTTATATTTACAAACTGCCTATGGAAAATCTGCAAAAACAAAATATGACTTCAAGCTCCATAAAGAGAAATTAGGGCAAATTAACCAAAAGTTGTTTAATGTGGTAGGCTTTTAGGAATTTCTTGAAAGAGAAAATTGAGGCAGATTTCGGATGGAAACTGCTGATCTCAGGGGTTTGGTATTTGAAGGTGTAACTAACAATAGTGAAGAAATCAAGAATGTTCAAGAGGTCTGGGATGTTATCTCTGCCATCCCAGGAATCTGTTCAGTAGACATTTGTTGATTTAATTCCTGGGCGAACACAAAACTCCAGATAAATTCTCGCCAAGGCCCTGTTCAACTACAGCAGTTGATTGACACACTATTTCAGAACCCTTCCAGAGACACCATCCTGGCAACAGCTTGCCATGAGTTTACCCCCCAAAGAAAATAGATCTGATTTCTGCCACTGGGATATATGGGACAGAGCCAGCATGGGATGGGGGCTGAGCCTCAGTGGAGTTTTGTATGCCTGTTCAAGCAGGCATAAAAGGCATTGTTGCCAGACATCATCCCTGACCAGCTTGTAGCCCTTGGTGTTCAGATCCTTTCACAGTCACCTGTCATCCAATTTATTAAACTAAGCCTCCAGATATTTTTGGAAGTTTATCTTGACAGCCTTATGGAGATCATACTTTTCCTTGTGTACATTACTTGGTTAAGCTTCTTGAAAAACTTGGTTATTGACTGTAGCATAGAGTGAATCCAAAGTATCCGGTTAAGATGGATCCTAATTGTCTTTGATGTCACAAAATCGTCAACCCATTTCTTCAGGAAACTGGTGACGACTGCGGTACACTCAGTCAGGCTGGATGAGGTGGTCTTGAACATGTTCCATAAGCGACAAGACAGACACCATTGTTTGCAGATGCCGAGAAGTGTGTTCAGCTCTGGCTGAACAACTTCTAATCTTGTGTGTGGACTCAATTAGAAGAATTACTTGTTCCATCCACTGACTTAAGGCAGTCCTGAGATAGACGTCAGTCGCCAGAGACCACTGCCGTCTGTAAATACCTGGCAGAGTCAGCACTGGCTGAAGTGAGGACGAGGAAGGTGCGACAGATTTACGTGATGGTGGTGGAGCAGTGATCATGAGTGTTAATACCTGCATTGGGCAGGGAACATGCAGATGGTATTTGGGCAGTACCTTCCTGACATGAATGCGCAGCATCGAAGGGAGAGTGGTTTAAGAATACTGTCTGCAATTCCAGAACATGTTAGGGATTCTTTTTCACTGTAGGATATAGAGAATACTGAGCAGCTTTGTGATATCTTTGATTTACCAGCCAAGATTGAGCAGAGAAAAGAAGAAATTCATTAAATAACATTTTTCTGCAACATCCCCTAGTGAAATGAACCTGGGAAATAAACAAAAACTGCAAAACAGTCTGCATAGGTGAGAAGAAAAACAGAGATAATGTTTCATATACCTTCACTGTCCCATCATTTGAGCAGCTGGCGACATACTGGTCATCAGGAGAAAAAGTGCAATGGTTAACAGGTTCCGTGTGGCCAAAT
This sequence comes from Okamejei kenojei, assembly GCA_035221665.1. Taxonomy (NCBI): domain Eukaryota; kingdom Metazoa; phylum Chordata; class Chondrichthyes; order Rajiformes; family Rajidae; genus Okamejei; species Okamejei kenojei. Next base: position 19,824,239 of record CM069151.1, on the reverse strand, counting down.
AGAGTGTTTTTACAGTTGCTTCCTTTCAGGTCCCATGTCTACAAAATACAGAACAGAATTACCGGCGATAGGATTGAACATGAAAAAAAGTGTATATAGGTCACATTCGTACATTGCAGTACATCCCTCTTGAAACAATGCCAAAATTGACATCCATTTTACTCTCAATCACTTTTCCTTGTTGAAATAAATTGGTCAGGCTTGCACAAGACTCGAGGTAAATTTCATGGCAACCTTACAACTACAGAATACATGTCAGAAAATAAATTTAATGCAGCACACTATGACGACTCAAATGGCAAATGCCCAGCAACTTCTCAATCCAAAATTAAATGTAATAATTTAAAAAATGTACGACGCATTGGAAACACAATCTACTTTGAATAGCAAAGACTGCATGGTAACAGCTACAACTGTAACAATTATATGCTTGCATTACGTGTGAATAGACTACCCACCATCTCCCATCCAAATTTAACTTAAGTAACTAACTGCAGACCATCTGATCACAAAGGCTGAATGCGGCTGGACACTGCTGAAATAAACTCCATGAAAAGCCGAAGCAACAATGGACATGAAGCAATTTGCATGCTACTAAAATACTCTTTTGAGCATGATATACCCAAAGGTATTGCCATATCAATCAAAGGAATTGTACTTTTTAATGTCACTCTCGTGATCTATTAATTCAAACAAAAGCACTGCTGGCTTTTATGTCTTTCTGTTACTCCACTTCAATTTGAATATCCATCTTGTCTGGTTAATGTCAACAGCAACTATAATAATGGAATAGCTAGGGGCAAACTTAAGTCAAGGTTGATGACAACATAAAAACAGCCAGTCAAAACGAGTTTAGAATGGATAGATCTAAATGAAAATCTCTGATTATTTTTTGAGAAAGTGATATCCCAAGGGGATGCGATTAGCTATATTCTGATCTCAAACTAAAACGTAATCAAGACCATCACTGAGGATGAAAGCTGTGGGAATTCAAAGCAATTTTGGATGGTGTTAAGATATTAGCTCGAGGAAAGATGATTACAGGTACTTTACTTTGCTTGTTGGTTGAGGAGGATTGAGAGGACTGGACCCATCTCTAAACAACGGCCTTCCCCATCGCTCATCTGCATTGAAGACACAGGTACAAAAGTCCAATATTATTGGTTCAAGTTTTCAGAGGATGTTTAAGTAGATTACCCAAACAGAGAATCAACTGTGACTTAAGACAGCATTAACACGATCCCTCGGACCTAGTCTGAGAAACATTTGCCAAGGCGGCTACAGGAGTCCTTGCTGAGGAATGCACTGAAGGATGGTGCGGATAACACAGAGGCTCTTTGGGGGAGGACCACAGTTTAGGATCCTACAGCTGCTGAACATTGAGGAGCTGAGTTGGATGGGGACATCCCGCTTTTAAGGGAAGGGACATCACCACAGGGGGCCACAAGTGTAGATTAACCCTTATTAATTCATGCCATTTATAACCTTTATCACACAATTATGCATGCCACCCTTTACATGGTATTACGGTACTATACAAAGACATTCTCTCTCGGGCACTAGTTAGTAAGTCAGATGCAAGCAGCTGGCTGTTGAAATGCTCCAGTGTATTTGATGGAATAAAGTTGGACTTCATCATGAATGTGTTTTTATTATTGGGCCGCCAATAAACATGGTGTCAGAAGTGGGATGAATTTTCCAAGGTAGTTTACCATGCCTAAGATTCATTGTAGAGCAGTCACGCACACATGTGCTGACATTTCGTTGATGGCAATGGTTTTAAACGGGTCTGGCTTAAGGCCGTTGTTGGTGAATACGTGGCCCACATAAGTCACTTTGCCGACCCGAAACCTGCATTTGAGAGGGTTGAGTTTGAGATTTACCTGCCGGGCACAATCCAGGACCTGTTTCAGGTTTGAGTCATGTTCTTGTGCATTGCGCCCAGTGACCAGGATGTCATCTACAATTATGTAACTTGAATAGCTGTCAAAGAGTTGTTCCCTAGTACGCTGGAAAACCTCACTGGCTGAATTGATGCCAAATGGCATTTGTATAAATCGGTAGCATTTGAAAGGCGTCGTAAATGTGGTTAACATGGACGATGCATGGTCTAGTGGCATTTGCTAAAATGAGTTATTTGCATCTAGGATAGAAAAAACTGTGGCTTTACCCAAGTTGGCAGCGACTTCTTCCACCATCCGCATTGGGTGGTGTGGCCGTTTGATGGCAGTATTTAAATCCTTCGGGTTGATGCAGATCCTTATTTCATTTTTGTTCTGCTTGACTGCTGCAACCATGGTGGAGACCCAAGAGGAGGGGTCGTTGACAGGGGCTATCACACCCAGTGATTCCATTCTGTCTAATTCAGCTTTAACCCGGTCCTTCATTGCATGCGGGATTTTGTGAGGAGAATGAATGACAGGTATAACTTCCTTGTCAGTTACAATGCTGTATTCTGTGGGAAGCTTGCCCAGCTGATTGTCAAAAAGATCTTTGTATTGTTCGAGTAGTTGTTGGGTAGGACTTTGAGTGGTCGACAGCTGATACACAGTTTTGCCGAAGAAAACTAGGTTCATATTACGGCATGCATCGTTGCCAAGAAGGAGTTGCACTTCTTCTTTTACGATAAAAAAAATTCCAAGTTGTAAACTTGAGACTCTAGATGGCATTGTAGTGTAACCGTACCCACTGGTTGTAATTCCCCCCACCAAATGGATGTAGCTTCGAGTTTATTTTCAGAACAGTTTCATTGTTGTGAATTCTTTTGAAATCTGCCATCGAGGTTACGTTACAACTTGCCCCTGTGTCTAACTTACCAGTAATCCTGGTGTTGTTGATACTGAGCATTGTCATGGGATCACAGACTACTGTTTGTAGCCACAGTCGGGAATACAAGAATGCATGCTTTGGCTGATTTCTTGCAGGTGCTGCAGTTGTGGTTCTGCTGTTTCAGTCAGTGCTTCGTGGGAGTGTGGGTTCAAGTGCATAGAGAGATTGTTGTGACTGGGGCCCTGTTGGCACGGGTGCGGCAGCACTAGATAAAGTGGCCTTTCTTTTTACAATAATGACAAGATTTGCTATATGCGGGGCATTGCTCACAAAATTTTGGGTGTGAGCCACTGCAATTACCACAGTTATTGACTAGATGATCAGTTACCATCCCTGGCGGTTTAGGCGATTGTTGAGGGGTTAATGCTTGTCGTGGGGACCTATGGGAGGCATGGACATCATAGGCAGGTGGTGCTGTTTGCCTGCCCAGCCGCGGCGGATGACATTGGCCAGCGATTTTAGCATTTCGTCTGCAGCTGTTTGATACTAGGGTGTCTAAACCAGCAGATGGGAGGCAGGAGACCATCATAACCGTGTACCCCTCATGCTCATCATCAGACAGGTGTTTTTCACAGGTTGGGTGAGGTGCCTGTGAGAGGGTGTCAGCTAAGTGTCAGCATGTCCTTACCATGTTTGTAGGTTAGCCCAATGTCATATCTCTGCCGCCAATAAACAACAAGTGGCAAGGGTGTTTAGTGTAAAGACAGGTCCTAACACCACTGAGTAGAACACTATGATATTTAATGTATAGACAAAAGACTAAGAATGTATTTGTATAGTTTTTGTTCTGTATATATTTTTTATTAAAATAAAATTTATTTTTAAAAAGAGGATGTATTCCGAGGTGCTGTGGTTTTGAGAAGCACCACTACAAGATTTGCACAGCCAGGCTGATCATGGAAGCATTTCTAATACAGATAAAACTGCTGTACAAGGCCTTCACTAATTTGACCAAAGCACCTGATCTCTACAGATCCTCACTAAGTTATCAGATTCTGGCTATCCATATGGATTTACCACTACTGTGAAATTCCTCCAAGATGACTCTCCCTTGCACAGTTAATTAACTTCAGTAATTTGTCACCTCAGATCATGTTTTGGTACCCAACATTTTCTTCAACTATGAAAACATTAATGCAAGACCATCTGTCAAGGGGCAACAGCATTCAATAGCGACAATTTTCATCTCCATGCTAAAACGAAAGTAATCTTGGCAATATTAATAGGACACCAGTTTGTAAATTATTATACTGTTGTAGCACAAGTAAAGGATGACCTTAACATAACTACTTCTCAGAAGCTTACAAAAGCCCACGGCTAATACTGAACATCAGCAAAACAGAAATACATGGTCGGTCTGTTCCATGTCAATCATCACATCCTAAAAAACAAGAATTGGAAAGTATAAAATACTTGGTCAATCTTGCAACCATCACTTCCACAGGGCAAATATTGATGTTGATATTCTGTTGCACCAGCCTTGCCTTTAGCAGTCCATCACGTCAAGCATTCAATAACCACACATACTGTACATCTGCCTTTTAGTTTACAAGGATTCTTCCTCATGGCTGCAAGGCTTGGGTGACCTAAAGAACATACCTGAAAAAGCTGAAATGTCAGCTTCTTCAGAAGATCCTCAATAGGAACTCTAAGGATAACGTGCATTAATATCAGTGTGATCACAGAGCCCGACAACTTCTGTGTTATGCCACTGATTATCATAAGATCATAAATGATAGGAGAAGAATTAGGCCATTCAGCCCGTCAAGTCTACTCTGGCATTCAATCATGGCTGTTCTACCTCCCTCCATTCTCCTACCTTCTCCCCATCTCTGACAGAAGATTATCCAGCTTCTAATGAGATGGAGTCCCTAATGTACGCTTGCCCAAAACAGCCGTTGTAAACCCAACCGATTAATAGGTAAAGGAAATAGAGAAGCTAATCGAGAAGCTCCCAAGATAAACTCCTAGAGCACAGACATTGCAAAATTGGAGACAGCAGCCTCTACATGTCAGATTAATCAGGAAAGGAGTGATTCACTTGAAGGAAAATCATCTCACTCTGGTTGCAAGTAAACATCAATGAATGAATGAATGCCTTTTTATTGTCACTATACACATGTACAATAAAAAAGAAATGAAAGATATCTAACATCAAGTGAGTAATTCTGCCTTCTAACAATTTTTGCCAATGTGTCTACAGCTTTAGGATGTGACAACTTTGACACCTTAAGGCCCATAAAAAAAAATGCAAGAGAAATGATCCTCTGGCCCAACCGATTCATTGCAAGCAACAGCTGTTTGGTTGCAAATCAGTTGATTGTTAAGCAAGTGGTTCACAGAACAACATTAAACAACATATTATAATAGGGTAATGTTTGTACTGTCAAAGTACTGTCATTACAAATCAGTATCATTGACTTATCATGAGTAATGCTGTCAAACAGCAGTCAGTCAAAGTCAACTTTATTCGTCACATGCACCTGAAGGTGCAGTGAAATTAATTTGCCAGCAGCGATACACTTAAAAAGAACACACAATAGAATTTAACACAAACATCCACCACAGCATTCTTCACTGTGGTGGAAGGCAACAAAGTTCAGTCAGTCCTCCTCCTTTGTTTATCCATGGCCATAAATCCTCCGTAGTCTGTGGAATTCTCTGCCTCAGAGGGCAGTGGGGGCAGGTTCTCTGGATGCTTTCAAGAGAGAGCTAGATAGGGCACTTAAAAATAGTGGAATCAGGGGATATGGGGAGAATGCAGGATTGGGGATGATCAGCCACGATCACATTGAATGGTGGTGCTGGCTCGAAGGGCAGAATGGCCTACTCCTGCACCTATTGTCTATTGTCGCCACTTCGGATGGCCTGATGTACTGGTCCTCTCATCGGGATGATCAAACCTCCGACGTCGGGACGGTCAAACACACTCCGCAGCTTGGAGTGCCCAGCGATTTGGCACTTTCCCACCCGAGACAGCGGCATCAGGATGTTATAGGCCGCAGGCCGGCGGTCGGAGCTCTTCTCCGGTGATCCCCGTCAAGGGATCCCAGACTCCGGATGGTAAGTCCACGCCACGCCCGCGGCTAGAAGCTCCGCTGACCACAGCCCCATGATGCCAAAGTCACCAGGCCAGCGATCGGAGCACTCCTCTCTGGCCAATCCCGGCAAGGGTTCGTCCGCTCCATGATGGAAAAGTCCTTGTTGCGTCTGCTGCTGAAGCTCCGGGCCCGACTCCGGGAAAGGCCACTCCAATCCATGCTGTTAGGCCGTGAGGGAGGCGACATGGAAAAAGTTGCCTCTCCGTCGAGGAGACGACCGAAAGCGTTTCCCCTTTTCCCTAAACCCCCCCCCCCCATCACCCTCCACACAAGACACACCAAGAGACACCTAAACTAACATTAAACACACCAAAAAGCAAAAAAAGTCGAAATAACAAACAAGCTGCTGGCAGGGCAGCCGACTCGCAGCACCCCCACTGACCCAGGCACAAGTATTTAAAGTATTTATGTGTCTTCTGTGCAAAAAACACAAAATTCTGCAAAGACTTACTTTTACAAGAGTATCATTGGAGCATGTTACTAACATCACGTTACGCTGTGAATGTGTAAACTGACAACAATTGACTTGTTCTTCATGTTCACGGTATGTGTGAATCAGCTGACCAGTTATGGAATTCCAGATCTACAGAAAAATAACTTTTGTTAGCTATTAAGTAGAGAAAATAACAGAATTAAGATTAATATGTGCCAATCGTATTGGCATTACTAATTGAAGATGTAACAGAGAAAACACATCACCCAGTTCTGCCGTTACCTCTTACCTTAACTTTTGTATCTGATGAACATGTGACAACAAATTTGTCATCTGGTGAAAATGCACAGCACAGCACTTCATCATCATGTGCATTAATCTCCAAAAGTTTCTCACCTGTCTCACTTTTGAAAATCTGTAAAAAAAAGTTTGAAAAGTTTTGAAAAAGGTTCACTTCCCAGACCTTATTTTAAGAACTTTAGTATTAATCGCCCAAATGATATTTAAAATATTCTTTGAACAACTTGTAGAAGGCAGTTTCAAATCATTCTATGAATAGTTTTGAATTAAAATCTACCAATACCTGACTGAAAGGATTAACGCTCCCTGAACTAGTAGCTTTTGAGTACTCCTGTGGAAATGTGAAGTACTGTACTGATCTCACTGAAGATAGACACCAAATGCTGGAGTAACCCAGTGGATCAGACAGCATCTCTGGAGGAAAGGATTTTATCTTCCTTTTCTTACCTATTCCTTTTCTCCAGAGCCAGACCCACTGAGTTACTCCACCATTTTGTTTCTATCGTCATTGTAAACCAGCATCTGCAGTTCCTTCCTATGCATTTTGTCAGATGTACTGTTCTCAGCAATACATCTGTGGTGGAGGACATTTAAAGGGGAAATTGTAAGAGTACAGAATCTTTATGTCCCTGTTAGTTTGAAAGGAAATAGTAAAAATTGGAAAGAGCCATGGTTTTCAAGGGAAATTGGACCCTTATTTCGAAAAAAAGAGAGATATCTACAATAATTATAGGAGGCATGGACTAAATGAGGTGATAGAGAAGTATAAAGAATGTAAAAAGATTCTTAAGAAAGAAATTAGGAAGGCTAAAAGAAGATATGAGGTTGCTTTGGCAAGAAAGGTGAAAGTAAATCCAAAGGGTTTCTACAGCAATATTAATAGCAAAAGGATAACGAGGGATAAAATTGGACCATTAGAGAGCCAGAATGGACAGCTATCTGCAGAGCCAAAAGAGATGGGGTGATATTGAACAATTTCTTTTCTTCGGTATTCACCAAGGAGAAGGATATTGAACTCTGTGAGGTAAGGGTAAGGGTAAGGGAAAAAAGTGGAGTAGCTATGGAAACTATGAGATTCAAAGAGGAGGAAGTACTGACACTTTTGAAAAATATAAAAGTGGAGAAGTCTCCAGGTCCTGACAGGATATTCCCTAGGACATTGAGGGAAGTTAGTGTAGAAATAGCAGGAGCTATGACAGAAATATTTCAAATGTCATTAGAAACGGGAATAGTGCTGGAGGATTGGCGTAATGCGCATGTTGTTCCATTGTTTAAAAAGGGTTCAAAGAATAAACCTAGCAATTTTAGACCTGTTAGTGTGACGTCAGTGGTGGGTAAATTAATGGAAAGGATACTTAGAGATAATATATATAAGCATCTGGATAAACAGGGTCTGATCAGGAACAGTCAACATGGATTTGTGCCTGGAAGGTCATGTTTGACAAACCTTCTTGAATTTTTTGAAGCGGTTACTAGGGAAATTGATGAGGGTAAAGCAGTGGATGTTGTCTATATGGATTTCAGAAAGGCCTTTGACAAGGTTCCCCATGGAAGGTTGGTTAAGAAGGTTCAATCTTTGGGTGTTAATGGCAGAGTAGCAAGATGGATTCAACAGTGGCTGAATGGGAGATGTCAGAGAGTAATGGTGGATGGCTGTTTGTCAGGTTGGAAGCCGGTGACCAGTGGGGTGCCTCAGGGATCTGTGTTGGGTCCACTGTTGTTTGTCGTGTACATCAATGATCTGGATGATGGGGTGGAAAATTGGATAAGTAAGTATGCAGATGATACTAAGATAGGTGGTGTTGTGGATAATGAAGTAGATTTTCAAAGTCTACAGAGAGATTTGGGCCATTGGAAAAGTGGGATGAAAGATGGCAGATGGAGTTTAATGCTGATAAGTGTGAACTGCTACATCTTGGCAGGACAAATCAAAATAGGACGTACATGGTAAATGGTAGGGAATTGAGGAATGCTGTGGAACAGAGAGATCTAGGAATAACTGTGCATAGTTCCCTGAAGGTGGAATTGCATGTAGATGGGGTGGTAAAGAAAGCCTTTGGTGTGCTGGCCTTTATAAATCAGAACATTGAATATAGGAGTAGGGAAGTAATGTTAAAGTTGTACAAGGCATTGGTAAGACCAATTCTGGAGTATGGTGTACAATTTTGGTCACCTAATTATAGGAAGGATGTCAACAAAATAGAGAGAGTACAGAGGAGATTTACTAGAATGTTGCCTGGGTTCCAGCAACTATATTACAGAGAAAGGTTGAACAAGTTAGGTCTTTATTCTTTGGAGCGCAGAAGGTTAAGGGGAGACTTGATTGAGGTCTTTAAAATGATGAAAGGGATAGACAGAGTTGACGTGGATAAGCTTTTCCCATTGAGGGTAGGGAAGATTCAAACAAGAGGGCATGACATGAGAATTAAGGGACAGAAGTTTAGGGGTAACATGAGGGGGAACTTCTTTACTCAGAGGGTGGTGGCTGTGTGGAATGAGCTTCCAGCAGAAGTGGTGGAGGCAGGATCGATTTTAACATTTAAAAGTAAAGTGGATAGGTATATGGACGGGAAGGGAATGGAGGGGTATGGTCTGAGTGCAGGTAGATGGGACTAGGGGAAAACAAATGGTCGGCACGGACTGGAAGGGCCGAGAGGGCCTGTTTCCGTGCTGTAATTGTTATATGGTTATATGGGGTTGCCTTTTATTCTGCCACCTCTTCATGAAGGCAAAAAAAATATTTTTTAACTCGGTAAATGATAAATCACCAGTGAATTTGTTAGTGGTGGTGCTAGTAACGTATGCAGAGTGATCCAACAACAAAGCAGCAAAGATAATTATTTTTAAGAGCAGATTTGTAAGCATAATTCCCTTTTGGCTTTTCCTTTCTATTCTGTCACAGTTATGAACATGAATGGTAGTTACACAAAAGATGATCATGATTAAAACAGCACAAAATAACAAAAAGCACAATGTTTAAAAATAGAACATATCAAAGAGTTATACCAGATTTAATATACTGCTATACTTTGCAGCACAATGCTGGGATAATTTATAGTTCTAGCATCTTTATTTACCTGCAGTGTTTTGTCTGCTCCACAAGAAGCTATCTTCAATCCGTCATGAGAAAAACAGGCATGAAAAACAGCATCACAATGAAGCTGAACAACAAGGCTTGATGAATTTTGCAAGGTGGTCTTGTTTCTATTATGTGAAAAAAACTTGTTAACCTATAGCCATGAAGAATAATGCTTAAACATATTTTTCCATTTATATCTATATATTACAAAATTCCAAACATTCAGCTCAGTAACAGAGAATAAATTCTTATGAAAGTTGGCTGGTTCGGATGCATATAAAAAAAGGGTAAATGGCCAGCAAAGAATAACTCAGCATGTGCTCCAGAGTTTATAAAAATTCTGGATCTAAAGCAATGGAGAAGGGGAAGAGGGAGAAGAAAGAACGAACATTTTGAAAAAGCAGAGAGTAGGTATCAGTACTGAGGATGAGGAGAGATTGCAGCGATGAGCAAGAGTAACAGCATGGTAGATTTGTAGAAGAGTGCTACAAATGTGTTGGGGAGAAGCTAATGGGGTTTGCCAAGGTTGGAGTTATGGGAGCAAGACCCAGGGTGAGACAGAACAATCAGGAAAGAGTTTTAGAAGTTCGAATTTGAAAATCTGGCAAAGGAAACATTGTAGACCTGGGAATTCATGGTTCAACACTAGGCAAAGAACAAGGTAAATTATTCTTTCTCTTATTTTTTTTCTAGGTGTGTTGGTATATTTTCATATGTTTAAAAAATATTGATCTGAACAATTTTTAAATACCAGACATTTAAAAACTATTAAAATTGGTTAAGGTCTTTAACGTGAGGCAGGATCCGTTCCAGATCCACCTTTTTATCAGGTATACGCATGGCTGAGACCTGGCCACTCAGCTTGAAGACGCAGATGTCCAGCCAAATGCATTGGGACCAGGTAAGCCCAGTCCAGGACGATTCAGTCCAATGTTAAGGCCAGAAAGCTGCAAAATGCCAGTAAAAAGATAAAGTTCTCTGGGTGCTCAAACTTAATTGAAACAGTGTATAAAGCCAGAAAGAGAACAAGAATAGTAGTAGTAGAACAGCAATCTGAAGTAACAAACATCTGGGCTGAACATATCAACTAAAATACCTGATCCCTGTTACATGTACTGTACATCTACAGAGAAAATGCAGATAAAGCTACTTGTCCACACAGTTCATGTTAATGCTAATCTTTCATATGAGCAATTGTACTAATTTTGTTCAATGGGACTGTTCAATCAATCTATTTTTAATTATTCACATATCGGTTTCTTTCACCAAAAATGCATTATTGTCCACAATAAAGTGTATTTTACCCCCTCATCTATCAAAACATTGTGTAATCTCAAACAATTTGATACAATTTGGCTGCGATCATGCAATTCAATCATGGGAGATGATGATAAAGAACAGATGTCAGGTTCAACATATTACAACCACTTTAGATCAGCTCTAGCAATATCCGATGACATCTCAACACTCAATGTGTTACTGGGTTTAACACCCTCCAGCAAATGTGCTATTTATATAAACCTACATGCCAGACAACAACTGTTGAATGGAAAGGTGCCAGTGTATTGTATCACAATTTTTCCAAATCGTAACAGCATTGTCAAAAACTGCAGTGTATTTAAAAATAATTGTGGAGATATCTGCAGATATTTCAAAATTACAACTCAAGGCATGAACTATTACATACATCAATAGAGATGATAATCTGTGTTTCTGATTTAGCAAATGGATTTCATAAACAGAAAAGTTAAACTGATCTTAACCAAATTGAAAACAAATTATTTCCATTTACATTGTTTTACACTATTATACAATTTACTATAGATTAAAGAGGAATGACTATGTTTTCACGTTAATTGTGGACAAAATGTGATGACATTAAAGCTCTGTGTTAGCCAATATGCATGTTAAAGATAAATAAGGAGCAAACAATTTTAGTAAATTCAAATCCATTGGAAGAATACAAAGGTGAGATTACAATTATGTTTATCCAGGCTTTCTGACACGGTACCAATTCTGAATACTAACATCCATTCCAAGTACACAGCTCCATACTGGGCTTTTTCTACAGCCTTCAGCTTTGCCTGTCGATATACTTCAGAGGAGTCCGGCTGACAAAGACCCAACTGCACAATATCGGGGAAGGGTTTCTGCACCAGGAGATGGCCTTTCAAAGACAGGAATTCTTGAAAATTCTCCCGCACTGTACTGTTCTGTAAAATAAATAGGACGACTTTCACTTGCAGTTCACATAGCGTTGGATGATAGACCTAGGAGCAGATAGCTACTGTCACAACTGCCTGTACTTGCCGCTTCAGGTCATGAGGTATGTAGATCAGCGAGATCCTTTGACAATCACTGAACAATTGACTTACTGACTACCACACAAGTGCCATACTACTGGAACAGAATTTCCTGTTCCCTATGTCAGTAGGTAGCCTCCTCTTCAAGCGATCACGTATTCACCGAGATTTGTCAGCACACAAGTCAGAGTGGTGAGACATAGAAACATAGAAAATAGGTGCAGGAGTAGGCCATTCGGCACTTCGAGCCTGCACCGCCATTCAATATGATCATGGCTGATCATCCAACTCAGTATCCTGTACCTGCCTTCTCTCCATACCCCCTGATCCCTTTAGCCACAAGGGCCACATCTAACTCCCTCTTAAATATAGCCAATGAACTGGCCTCAACTACCTTCTGTGACAGATAATTCCAGAGACTCACCACTCTCTGTGTGAAAAATGTTTTCTTCATAAAGGAATTCCCCCTTATCCTTGGACTGTGACCCCTTGTTCTGGACGTCCCCAACATCTGGAACAATCTTCCTGCATCTAGCCTATCCAACCCCTTAAGAATTTTGTAAGTTTCTATAAGATCCCCCCTCACTCTTCTAAATTCTAGCGAGTACATCAAGTCTATCCAGTCTTTCCTCATATGAAAGTCCTGACATCCCAGGAATCAGTCTGATGAACCTTCTCTGTACCCCCTCTATGGCAAGAATGTCTTTTCTCAGATTTGGAGACCAAAACTGTACGCAATACTCCAGGTGTGGTCTCACCAAAACCCTGTACAACTGCAGTAGAACCTCCCTGCTCCTATACTCAAATCCTTTCGCTATGAATGCTAACATAGCATTCATGCTAACATAGCATTCAGAGACACATCAGAACAGCAGGTTCAAGTCTCCACCTGAAAGGATAAGTACCTGCGCTACAGAATGCAGGAGGCCAGTGCCAAAGGTTATTTAATAAAGCACTTAAAAAACTCAGCCAAAATATAAATTTGAGACCTTAGAGGCACAGTTGCACAATCTATTACGATTCCCCACACAGATCCTCAATTTTCATGAAGATGAAGATACAAAAATACTTAAACATAACATTGTCAAAGAACTTGAAATGTCAGTGATTTTCGTGTATTTAAATGCGATCTTTTCTTAACAGATGCGTGGAATAATTTTCTACTGTATCAATATACTCTTAAAAAACAACCTAAATATATATTTAAGAATGCGACTGGCATTTAAGCACTACAAATACTGACTGCAGAGGAAAAATGACCTTGTTAATTGATATATTGGTTTTCATCCCTAGCTCATGAACTAAATACTTCATGAGCTAGGGCCCACGTCGTAACATAGCGCATCATAACATTACTCCCACCCATCAGTGATAATCAATTTCAGTCAGGAGCGCCACAAGTCGTTACGGACAGAGGAAAAAAAAGTTGATAAGGAAGTCCTATTTGGGTGTTGGGACTAGCTAGAACATTAGGCAGAATACAAGGAAAAAACTCGCAAATAACTGACAATAAAGCACTCGTGAATGGCAATAGGTGCAAATCATGTCTGATGATACAGTGGTCTACAAGAAGTCCAGATACGACCTTGATAAGGTCATCAAAAAAGGCTAAAATGGCCATCTGCTACAAACTGGAGGATGAGACAGATGTTCGGCAGCTGTGGCGGGGCCTGAATGCAATCACCTCCTTCAAGGCGAAATCAGGAGGTAGCTCGAATGTCGGCGTAGCATCACTCCCTGATTAGCTCAATGCATTTTATGCACACTTTGATAGGGAGAACACTGATGTGCCTTCTCGAGCCCCCATTTGCTGTGATGGTATTTCAGTCACAGTCAAAGAGGCCAACGTCAGAAAATCCTTCAGAGGGGTGAACTCTCGAAAAGCACCTGGAACTGATGCTATACCCGGTTGTGTTCTAAAATCCTGCGTGGACAAACTGGCTGGAGTTTTTACGGACATTTTCAACCTCTCACTTCTGAGATTCCCAACTGCTTTAAAAGGGCATCAATTATACCGGCGTCCATGAAGAGCAAGGTGACTATCGACCAGTGGCACTAACGTCGGTGGTGATGAAGTGCTTTGAGAGGTTGATCATGGTGCAAATCAACTCCTACCTCGACAAAAACCTGGACCCACTGTAGTTCGCTTACTGCCACAACAGATCAATGGTGGATGCAATCTCACAGGCTCTCCACTCCACTCTGGATCACTTAGAGAACAAAAACTCATATGTCAGGCTGTTATTCATTGATCACAGCTCAGCATTTAATACAATCATCCCCTCCAAGCTGGTTACCAAACTCACAGAACTGTGTCTGCACATCCCTCTGCAATTGGATCCTCGACTTCCTCATTCACAGACCACAGACTGTTCGAATTGTTGGAAAGGTGTCAGCCTCGATAACAATCAGCACGGGAGCAACTCAAGGCTGCATACTCAGCCCCCTGCTGTACTCACTCTATACTCATGACTGCGTGGCCGGTCATGTGCGAACTCCATCATTAAGATCGCTGACGACACCACTGTTGTGGGATGTATCACTGATGGGGACGAGTCAGAGTATAGAAGAGAGATCGACCGACTGACCAAATGGTGCCAGCACAATAACCTGGCCCTCAACACCAGCAAAACCAAGGAACTGATTGTGGACTTTGGAAGAGGTAGGATGGGGACCCACAGTCCCATTTATATCAATGGGTCAAGAGCTTCAAATTCCTGGGCGTGCACATCTCTGAAGATCTCTCCCGGTCCGAGAACACTGATGCAATTATAAAGAAAGCACATCAGCGCCTCTACTTCCTGAGAAGATTACAGAGAGTCAGCATGTCAAGGAGGACTAACTTCTACAGGTGCACAGTAGGGAGCATGCTGACCAGTTGCATCGTGGCTTGGTTCGGCAACTTGAGAGCCCAGGAGCAGAAAAGTTACAAAAAGTAGTAAACACTGCCCAGTCCATCATTGGCTCTGACCTCCCTACCATCGAGGGGATCTATCGCAGTTGCTGCCTCAAAAAGGCTGGCAGCATCATCAAGAACCCACACCATCCTGGCCGCACACTCATCTCCCCGCTACCTTCAGGTAGAAGGTACAGGAGCCTGAAGACTGCAATGTCCAGGTTCAGGAATAGCTACTTCCCCACAGCCATCAGGCTATTAAACTCAACTCAAACAAAACTCAGAACATTAATAGCCCATTATCTGTTTATTTGCACTTTAACTGTTTATTTATTCATGTGTGTATATATTTATATAATGGTATATGGACACACTGATCTGTTCTGTATTCATGCCTACTATATTCTGTTGTGCTGAAGCAAAGCAAGAATTTAATTGTCCTATCTGGGACACATGACAATAAACTCTCTTGAATCTTGAAATATATCTCAATACTAATATCTTCAATTTACACAATATCCAACCAGATACAAGTAATTAAATGCTGTGTAGCAGAGGTGTTCGGGGGAGAGGGGGAGAGGGAGAAAGCTGTAAAAAACAGGTTACTTTTTACTAAGGAAGATCTTGGATGAGTCACAACTGAAATGCAAATTCACAGAGATCACATTAATATCCAGCAATTTTGCTTGTGCTCAATGCTTTGGGAATAAAACCATATCACGGTTCCAGAAGCATTTGTTTGTGGTGATGTTTCACTCCTCGGGCAGAGAGGGAACCATTAGAACATGGCCCATGAGAGCATGCAATTGGATGGCTAAAAGGTTTTCTTTATTTCATATGTTATTATTATTGTAAAATGATAAAGCAAATACTTCCCCAATTCTTGGATGAATGAGAAATGAAATCAAATTAAAAGAAGTCATAAAGGCACAAATAAAATATTGGAAAATAAGGTAAAACGCTTTAAGAAGCATCATAAAGGGTAGAGTTATGGTTAAAAGGCAGGCAAGATGTTTTCTGGGAGCAATTCCAGAGTGTGAGACCCAGGCGATGGAATAACAATCACTGATGACAGTTGTACAATAATTTGGAACTGAGGGGCAAAGACCTAAAAGCCTTGAGGATCTAAAAGAGTTGAGATGGGAGCAGTGAAAGATCTTGTATTTTGCAACTGTGAATTTATAATCGAGTAGTTTTGAACAATGAAGATCAGCGACAAGTATCTGCATAATTCATCTTCCCCAGCCTTACTTCTTGTGTGACCGATGCTTATTAACTTTTATTTTTTAAATATCTCCAGAAACTATTTCAATCCATTTTTGCTTTTCTCGCTTCATCTTTTACTCTTGCTTTTCCTTCCTAATGAGTTTTTTTTCAGTCATTCTTTGCTGTTTTCTATATTACATTCATTCTTCTGATTTGCCATCTGCCTTTGCACAATCATATGCTATTTGACCCAGCTGTTTAAAATTGGGACCCCTTCAAGCACAGTGGTGCACCTCAAGTAGCAGAATTCTATTCATGGCCATCTGTAATCTTATGGCCTTTCCCTTTAAACCAGGGGAGAAAATCTGGATTGATGAAGGGTGCAAAAGCTGCGGTTGGACGCAGCGCCAGCGTCATAAATACGATCAAAGTACATCGCTGTTTGCATTTCAATATTATAAACAATGTCAGGATCCAGTGTGCATACAAGGCAAGAGTGAAACATTAGTAATCATCCAAAATCAAAGATCTTAATGGCCCTGTCTCACGGTGCGAGTCATCCCACGAGTGACCCCAAGTGAAAGAAAAAAAACAGACTCGTGGTTATGTACGAGATTTCAAGTTTATGATCAAGTGTTGAACCGAGTTCCCACGGGTATGTCATTGCTGCGATGTTCCAAGTTCCTCTCCCGAGTTACCAAGTTCCTCTCCCGTTACTCTTGAGCCAACCGTGAATGAAGGTAAGTGTGTGAGGGTGTGAGAAGTCCATGCCGGGTGCCAGCCGGCCGCAGCCGCTGTTCTTTCACATCAGTTGCACATCAGATTGTTGGGAGACGGACCTCAGGGGTCGCCTCCTGAGCTGCTTTGGTGCCCAGGCGCAAGTTGAGGTGGAGGGTGATTGGGGGTGGGGGGTGACAGATAAGGCTCTTGGGTGCTGGGATCATTCTCTGCGGGATGGTTAGCGCGGGAGACATGTGTAGGAGAGGCGTGCTGACTGCAGGCAGACATTTTGGTAGTGATTGCCCACCAGTCTCAAAAGCCGCTGTGTCTCCCTGTCCCTATGATAGCAGGGGGCAATCAAGCAGCACAATAGCCCCCTCCCCCTCCACGCCAACACAAAGGGCAACGATCCCAAGGCTTTAGGGGCAGAAACAGCGGACAGGCGACAATCACCTGCCATAACGCGAGAGAGATCATGCGCTATTGTAGGTCTCCTTTGCACGTCGGTGTTTCTGTATTTCTCCATCTCATTGTTGGCCCTGACTGTCACCAACCCCACCCCCACCCCTCTGCTTCCCGGCCATGTGTGTGACCCCTTCCCTCCCCTCTCCAGCTCCCCGTCCATTGCACCGGGCGCGGGGGCTTCGCACCGTCTTCATGTTGGCGACGATCCCAAGGCTTTGGACGGAAGGCAGACGCAACAAGCTGGAGTAACAACGCGGGCCAGGTAACATCTCTGGAGAAGGTGACGTTTCAGATAAGGGCTCGTCTTTGGAAGAAGGATCTCGACCCGAAAAGTCACCTATTCCTTCTCTCCAGAGTTGCTGCCTGACCCTCTGAGTTACTCCAGCTTTTTCGTTGAATGGGTGACGTTTCGGGTCGAGACCCTTCTTCGGACTGAAAATAAAACTTGCCTCGCTTGAAGCAGCTTGTAAATTAAAACATAAAATCAAGAAATATTAAAGGTCGACTCATTTATGTGCTGCTATTCATTCACCTGGCCTATTGCTGTCCTCCCTCGTCCACCGTGAGCGCTGGACAACTCACCGGATGGAAACCTCCGCTGCATCCCGGGCGGAGGGCGATGATCACTGGACTGACCGGCAAGTAGAGGCGGCGGGTCGGCCAAGCCCGGCTCCCCGCCACCGGGATAGACACCAATTACTGGAGTAAACTCAGCGGGATCTCTGGAGAAGTCTGAAGTAAGGTCTCGACCCGAAATCTCACCCATCCCATCTCTCCAGAGATGCTGCCTGTCCCTCGGAGTTACTCCAGCATTGTGTGTGTCTATCTCCGGTGTAAACCAGCATCTGCAGTTCCTTCCCAATCCCACACTCTCGGCCCCGGGGGGTGGATGGAGCATCACACGTGGACACATCCCACCCACCACCCCAGACTTGCCCCTTCGGCAGGTCTTTAACCGCGTCCTCATGAGACAGAGTGACGAATACGAAGCCACGGGGCAGGCGCCTCAGTAATAAAGGACAAGTGGCAGATCATCGCAGAAAGGCCGAAGATAGACACAAAATGCTGGAGTAACTCAGCAGGACAGGCCGCATCTCTGGAGAGAAGGAATGGGTGGCATTTCGGGTAAGTCTGAAGAAGGGTCTCGACTCCATTCCTTCTCTCCAGAGATGCTGCCTGGTCCGCTGAGTTACTCCAGCATTTTGTGTCTATCTTTGGTTCAGTCTTTACTCGAGCAAAAGAACAGATTATTAAAGTTCCCACGGTAGACTCACGAGACACTAAGATAAACGCACGGGCCACTACGTTATTACAACGAGTTTAAATGTTTCCATTTTTAACTTGAACAGTTAATTTGACTCGTGGAAAAAATCAAACATGTTTGATTTTTTTCACGAGTTAACAAATTTCCCGAGTACCTGCCGTTAGCGCCACGAGTCGATAAGTTGCTCGTGCGAGTTCCGACGTTCCCGCTACGTGATCACCACGAGTGAAAACTCGGGGTCACTCGTGGGCCAACTCGCACAGTGAGACAGGGGTTTAAGTATTTCATCCTCCTCACCACCACCACAGAAGACAAGTACAGATTGCATCGAGAAGATCAAATTTGCTGAAGCAGAAGCTGCATGCCTGACTGTTCCCAATCTTAGTACTGAATTATGTTCACAACATTTGCAATGGCTCTACTCATCCAGTGCCTGTGTAGTTGTAACACGAGTATTTAAATAACAATGTGGAGAAATTGTCCTGGAACAATCTACAAAATAATCTACAAAACACAGGCAGCGCAGTGGTAGGACTGCTGCCTCATAGTGCCAGAGACCCGGGTTTGATCCTGTCCATATGGAGTCTGCACATTCTCCCTGTGATCATGTGGGTTTCCTCCTTGATAATTGATGTCATTTCATTACCGATCCCTCACCGACCTCAATGCCAGAGATGAGGCTTAGGAGGAGATGCTGATGTTGGTTTGCTTATCCTTCCAGTCAATCTCGATTTTGTGGAGATAGTACTGATGGTGTTTTCCCAGAGGCTCGAGGTGTCTGCAATAAGTAATCCGTCTAAGAAGCATGTTGGAAGACAGTTATTACTGCTGCCTGTAACACTAAACCATGCAACACCATAAGATTTGTGCCTGGTTTAAAAAGTCTTGACCATCAAACATCCTTTATCCATAGGGAACAAAAAAAAACAAAATAGAAAGTACAAACTGGACAAACTCAGTGGGTTAAAGCAGCATCTGTGGAGGTACAGTCTTGGTTGACACTCTGGGAGAGTGTAGAGAGAAGATAGCCAGTATATAGAAGTGAGAAGGAAGGGTGAGGCAGAGGCTGGTAGATGACAGGTGGAACCTAGATGTGGGGGGTGATGTCAGGCGGGGGAGAGGGTGGGCTGAAACAAAGGCTAGTTGGTGATAGATGTACACACACAAAGGCATTTTTAGGCAGATGGAGCTGGGTGAGGGAGGGGAAGAGAATGATAAAGACATGTGATAGGTGAAAGCAGATGGGGAGGAGAGGAAGGATGGAAAAGATGAACAATGTGTGTGTGAGGGGAGAGAGACTCTGGGTGGACTGGGAGGAGCAGGTTCATGCCTTAGGGCTGTAAACTACCCAAGCTGAATACAAGGTGGTGTTCTTCTACTTTGCATTTGACCTCACCATGACATTGGAGAAGGCGAGGACAGGTCGGTGTGGGAATGATATATAACCAGAAGCTCAAGATGGACCATTACAGACTGAACATAAATACTCTACAAAATGGTCACCTAGTCTATGCTTTGTCTCGCGAATGTAGAGAAGATCATACTGTGAGCACTAAATACAATAGACAAGCTAGGAAGAAGTGCACATGAATGTGACTCAAATGGAAGAGGTGTTTAGATCCCCGGATGGTGAGGAGGGAGGTGGTATTGGGAAAAGTGTCACCTCCTACAGTTGCATAAGAAAGTGCCAGGAACAAGGAGGGGAGGGCTAGAACAGGTGAACCCACCCTGGAATCATGGATAAAATGGGTCCTGTAGAAAGTAGAGAGGGGAGAGAGGTGCAACGGGTGGAAGTGGCAAAATGGATATGGTGAATAGTGGGGTGAAAGATGAAGAGCAGGGAAACTCTATCAGAGTTCTACCTAGGAAGGAGTCAGGGGGAAGGGGGTATTGAGAGCCGACATCCTTTTCCTTAGTTGGCCAAAGGCTGTGCTAATACACTGAAGGCCATCGTAATTTTCATCACCAATGTCCATCTCTGTTTAAAGATGACTCCTGATACAGGGGAAAGGTCCACATTTGCCAGGATCTTATCAGGAAACTTTGTTGTCAGAGACAACATTGTCCCACAAGGTTAAGGTTGAAGATGGAGTAATTCAAGTTCTCCAATAACACCTCTTAAGCCAATGGAGTGCATGGAAATACAAATGTAATTTCATCGCCAAACACACACTCTTATTATTTAGAACTATATCACTATTCCTTAATCCTCATGAGGCAAAATCATGGAATTTAATACCATGGATTGTAGAAATACCTTCTCCAGGAGGGCTTTGGCAGTTCATTCAATTAGCTCACCACCATATTACCAAGGACAATAAATGATGGGCATCAAATGGCCACCTTGCCAGCATATCTCAGTCAATAAACAAATAAAAGGTTTGAGGGTAAAAATAAAAGATTTGTCTGTAGAACAATGGAGTAATCAAGCTGAGAGACAGCTTGGCCTAAATAGTGGTTCCAGACACTGCCTGTCCTTCTGCATTGTGTAATTTTATGTTTTATTCAAAGTTCTCTTCTATTTTAATATAAGAAATGTAGGACTAGTTGTTTTGTAAGAAAATAATCTGCTTAGATCTTTACAGCGACCTCAAATGCGTATCTTGCTTAGGTGATATACAGTCAGAATTTCAAACCCCACTATGAAAGACTGTCAAAATAAAACCAATTACATGTGAGTTAGCACCAATAAAATAAGAAAAATGCAGCCACTTTATCCTTTGGGAAAGGGAAGTCATCGCCCTCAATTGATCTACAAATGGCCATAATCCACAATGCAAGGCTCATTCATGTTCTTTCTGAAGGAGTCTACCAAAGTGAGTTAATGTGCCTTTACTGCTTGGACAATAAATATGTTGACATTAGTGCCATATACATCCTGAAATAAGAAAAATGTTCCATGTTTCATTATTTCCTCTATCTTCTGCTGCTGAGAATTGCCCTCAAGGAGTAAACTAAATTAACTGAAAGCCAATAAAAACCCAGGTCCCGATGAACCAGACCCCACGGTTTTTGAAACAGCTGGCAATGGAGCTAATGAATACACACTTTGTCATCCTCCAAAATACCACAGATTAAAGTTGGCAAATATATCCTCAC
This sequence comes from Okamejei kenojei, assembly GCA_035221665.1. NCBI lineage: Eukaryota > Metazoa > Chordata > Chondrichthyes > Rajiformes > Rajidae > Okamejei > Okamejei kenojei. The sequence continues at coordinate 19,802,544 of CM069151.1, read as the reverse complement.
TATTAAGAGAAGGAGCGAGAAAAGTAAAGAAACTAAACACCCATTAGCTTGATATCAGCAACATGGAAAATGCTAGAATATAGCTGGACACTTGGAAAATAATGACTCGATTGGGTACAACTATGGATTTATAAAAGAGAGATATTGTTTGATAAATCCATTAGAATTTTTGAAGTTGTCACAAACAGAATGTTTCAGGCTGAATGCCATAGAATAAATCATCAAGTAACATTAAAATATATGGAATTGAGTGTTATTCCTAGTGAGGACAGGTTAATAGACATAAAATAGAGTAATAGAAATTGGCAAAATAAAAAAAAAACTGCAGGTACTGGGTACCTGAAAACAAAACAGATATTGTTGGAAACGTAACGGTTCAGACTGGGACAAGAAACAGAGTCAACATTTCAGGCCAGAAACCACCAGAATTAAACTTCTCTGACTGCTGAATATTTCCAGCATTTTGTGTTTAGTTTTGGGAAGCTGTAATGATTTGGATGTCAGAGGAATCAAATGTTTGGGCCCCAGCTATTCACAGAATGCACAATTGATTTGAATTCCCCATCAAGAGAGAACTGTGGGAGGTTTAAACATTCAGAATATTCATGACAAAAATTGACAGATTTTAGGATATTATATTCCTCTACTAACTCAGTATCAAGTAATGATACTGGGTTGGTAGAGAAAAATAGCAAGAGATAAATGATAAAATATATAATTGAGTGGCAGAGCAGATGTGAAGGACCAAATGACCTACTAATCTTTCTTATTCTCTCTCAATGTTCACGTCTATCCCTAGTCTAGAGAGGTATGAATAGACTTGTAGTGTTGGATTACACCCAAACTGTCAATATTGACAATCTAATATAGAAATCCAGACATCCTTGAAAAATTACCATGTAACTAATTATGTGTAGATCACATATTGCAATGCAGGAACTTGAGCATGATAACAAATATTTTATTAGAATATTTATGCTTTGTATGATTATTAAAATAGAATAATATGGCAATGGATTCAGGTTCAGATTTATACCTGTGAAAGGCATATTAGTAACATGAATATTTTAGTGTGATAAAGATTATAAGGGAATATTCACATCCTAAGTTTAAGATCTTTTTAACTTTAAAATAATGCCCATGATATGTTTGTTCCATTAAAGGAATCAAATACATTGTTGCTCGCTCAGCAAACTATTTATCTGTATATAGAACAGTAAGCTGTGACCAAAAGCACACACATTGCACCTCACCAGCACAGTAGTTTTCCCCATTTTTAATTAATTTGCCACTAAGATCAAGTTACTCTTATTGCTAACTCTGAATTTAAGCAGTAAATGACTTGAACAATACACCACAGTTGAATCAAATACTTCGCTGCCTGATATTAGAGACTTCTTACTGAATGTTCAGGTAATTATTATCACATATTCTTTGATATAATTTACCTTTGAACATTATACAAGGGCAAGTTTCATTACAACATTGCTCCAGGGGTTCTTTCCACTGACAACAACATTTTTGTCTGTTCTCCCTAGTTACTGTACCAATTGTTGCAAGGAAAACTGCTTGCAGGCAAAAGGAAGATGAAAGATAACTACCAAAACTCTAATTAAGAAGGTTGGTTATGCAACAAATACATTATTCAATCTTTGCTGCTATCGATTAACGACGTGACGTTTTTTCTGATGGGGTTTTAGACTGGTTCACCATGCCTGAGAAACACAGAAATTTTAAGACCAAATGGACATCCCGAGGCAACTCCAAATTTAACCACAACAAGGAGATTCGAGCACCTGTCAAGGTTATGGCCACTTGGTAGTTCAAAAAGTTTCAAATTACCATGACATTTAGGGAACACAAAGTCTTATTAGTCAATCGAATTAGGTCCAGAAAGGAAGGCATCACTGACTTCATTAAGAATTCACAAAGAATGTTGTTGTTCCTAAATTTAAACTTTGACAATCCCCAAATTCCACACTACACATGTGTCAATTCTTCCTTTTTTGGTTGAATGCATTTACTGTAATAAATATCAATTGCAATCCCCACTCTCCCAGTCAGTCTGTCCCAAGCACTGCAAAGTCACACTGATTACTCCGCCACAGACTTTGCTATGGTCTGTTCCTTAAAAAAAGGACTTTTTTCTTTCAAGAAAATAAATCAATAAGCAGCTATCTAACGTCCAAGAATCACAAAAACATAGGGACAATAGTGTACATAACCGCCCCCAGTATCAGCGTAGTCATTCAGTGGGATAATGAGTTAGATTTAGCTCTTAGGACTGAAGGAATCAAGGGATATGGGGGAAAAAGCAGGAACGGGGTACTAATTTTAGATGATCCGCCATGATCATATTGAAAGGCGGTGCTGGCTCGAAGGGCCGAATAGCCTACTCCTGCACTTATTTTTCTGTGTTTCTAATGGTGATTATGTGATCTGACGCCACAAAGCTTCCCTTCCCTCAAATTGGGAAATAACTTTGTCCATTAAATTTTAAATTTTGCAACTAACATGCCATCAATTCCTAAACTTCCAGCATTCTCCAATTCTTAAGTATTTCCTAATCCCTCCTGAGTGGCCTGACACTAATGTTTAGATTGTGTCCTGAAGTACTAGATTCTATAATCAGCAGAAATAATTTCTCAATATTTACCCTAATTTCTCACGTGTATTTTTAATTTGTTTAGTTTTAGTTTTAGAGATTCAGTGTGGAAACAGGCCCTTTGGCCCTCCGTATCCACGCCGACTATCGATCACAAGTACACTAGTTCTATCCTACACACTAGGGACAATTTTCAGAAACCAATTAGCCTACAACCCTGTACGATTTATGGAGTGTCGGAGGAAACCAGAGCATCCAGAGAAAACCCACAAGGTCACAGGGAGAATGTACAAACTCTGTACAGACAGCACCCATAGTCAGGATCGAACCAGAGTCTCTGGCGCTGTAAGGCAGCAACTCTACCATTGCGCCACTGTGGAAAGTGGAAAGTCAACATTAAATCAGCCTTTTACATTTAAATTCTAAATTCACAATGGCTAATATACATGTCTTCCTTACAGTATGTTGTGAGGGCAGTTTCCAGTTCCCTAGGTGCTATCTAACAAAAGGTTTTGTATTGATTCAGCATTACTTCCAGTGCCTGTACTGGAGACAAAAAAAAGGACTCCATTCAATACATAATCATAAAATTTTAATGAACCATGCAAGAGACTCCGACATATCTGTGGATATTCACTGGTTCTACGTTTTCAACATTTAGAAAGATCCAATATAGATTACTTCAAATCCGCCTGCATTAAACAGCACTAGTCACTTGGTATGTGGCCTTCTATTCCATTATCCAGGCTAATTATAAATGGGGGATAATTAGATGCAACCATACAAATCTTTGCAGGACACCACCTACCAGTTTATTTATCTATAAATTATCCCTATTCTTTGGCCCTTTTCTCTCATTTAATTTCTGAGCCAGGACAATAATAAGCCTTCAACTCTATAGGTTTCAAACTTGACAAATAATCTTTTGTAAAGAATGTTATTAAATACTTTACTTGGAAATCGATTTGATGGAACATCCTGGAACATTCTGTCTCCCTCTTTCATCACCTCTTTGAAATAATTCAATCAGGAACGTCCGGCCTGACCCTCACTTCAGGAAATTCTTTACAAAATTGAAAATGTTTCAAGGTGTTTTCTTCAATCATTAATTATGGATTGGAGTATTTGCCATATATTGCCAGTCATTAAACTAACTGGCCTGCATTTCCCTGGTTCCTCTCTCAACTTTCTTAACTTGCAGACGGCCCACACAAATATCGCACTCAAACAGTGGCTGAATCGACTTTGCAAAGTAATAACTGCGAGTAATAATTGCGAGCCACTGTCCTTCACCACCAAAGTGCAAGCTGTAACCTGCCATCAAGTGAAAATATGGGATTATGGCTGAGCATTTACTCATTTGTTAAACTGTTGACTGATTATAACAAAACTGATATAATGATCTACATGTTTTATGTTAGAAAAAGATTTGTGCATGTTTACTGAAAATAAACTTCCCCAGGCTTCTCCTAATACTCTCAAACGGTTTACCCACTGGACTTCATTATTCCACCCACTACTCCAGTAATGTAATTCAAGTTTTATTTCTACTTGTTTGTCTCAGATAATTCTCCATTCTGTCCATATTTAAATTTGTGACAAAGAACACAGAAAACCTGCAGAGCCCACGATCAATAAATAAGACGCACAAGAAATTAACCTTTAGAATCTATTGCAGATTATATTAGCATCCGTGCAAATTCTACAATCTTTAATGCATAGATTATACACCGTTAACAAATGCCCTGGTATTCATACTTTGGCCTTAATCTTAAATTTGGTCAATGTTAAGAGACCTCATCCTCCACAATAGGCCATAACATTTCTGACAACCCTTACCAATTGTTTTTGTTTAGTTTATCATTGTTAAGTCTACCGAGGTAAAGTGAAAAGCTTCTGCTTGCATGCTATCCAGTCAAATAAAAGACTGTACATGATTACAATCAAGCTGTCCACAGTGCACAGTTAAAGCTAATGTTACAAACTGCAAGAGGATGAAGTCACACACACACACAATGAACCTACGAAGAAAACCCTCTGGCAGAGAGCTCAATGTGAATTAATGTTTCGTTACAGATAAAAAGAAAATACAATAAATTTAGGTTTTGCTCTTGGCAACTAGTTCAACCTTATCCACGCCAAAACCTGCAGTCTAGAAAACAATACAAATTCGGTATAGGACAACTGGCAAGGACCAGTATGGACAGCAATCCCTGCTAAAGGACCACTTTGTTAAATGTTTAAATAGGTTTGGTCTCCCAGAATGATGTGCATGTCATCCCAGCAAACATATTTTCTAAATGAACTGTCAAATGAGATAATCGCTTGTCAAATGCAATGGAAAAAAGAAAATCAGCATTTGATTTTGCCCATTATCTTGGTGCCATGTTACTTTATAGAACATGCTGTTCTCTGGGTACACAGTTTAAAATAAACCAGAATCTGACAGGAGGAAGTCACTCACTAAATCCGGCTGAACTTCAACAAGGCATTTTAATTCTGTAAACAGAGGATGATGAAACTACGTTAACCCTTCGAAGATTACTTTCCCTATGCCTTTCAAATTGCTATTTATAAAAGGAAACATAATTGTACAAGCAAAACAAATTGGAGAATAATCCAATAAATCAGTAAGATTCATATCTTTCTGTATAATAATTACATTTATTGTATAATAAAGCTACTTAAATATCACAAAATAATAAAATTACTCCCAAACACACCAATTATATTTGAGAATGTATATTAATGCACCCCCATCTGGAACTGGATCCTCATCCACTTGCTAAACAATAGACCACAGTGAGTAAGGATAGTTGCTACCACCAGTTCCCTGCAAGGCGTGTCAGCCATTTATTATATTCTCTCTACACTCATAACTGTGCAGCCAAATTCTGCTCTAACTCCACCTGTAAGTTTGTAGTTAACACCACCATAGTGAGCAGTATCTCAAACAATGACGAAATGGAGCACAGAAAGGAGATAGAGAACTTAGTAACGGTGTCAAGACAACATCTTCTCCCTGAATGTTAGCAAAATGAAGAAGCGAGTCATTGACTTCAGGAAGTGGGGTGGGGCACACGCCATAATCTGCATCAATGGTGCTGAAGTGAAGATGGTCAAGACAGTGAAGTTCATAGGTGTAAATATTACCAACTGTTTGTGCTGGTCCAAACACATTGAAGCTACAGCCAAGAAAGCACACCGGCCTCTACTCCCTCAGAAGAATAAAGAAATTTGGCATATCTCAAATGACTTACAAATTTCTACAGATGCACCACAATGCATCACAGATGCATCAGATTGGCAACTGCTGTGTCCAAAACTGCAAGATATTATTGGGCACATTGATCTTTGTAAATCCAGAAAGGCAACTGCATCTTGCGATGGTTTTATACCAGCAATGTTGCTTAAATTTTTCCAAATGAAGCATGAGATGGGCCTCACAGCAACAAGAAACGATTACATGTTAAACACTGCCTATGAAAGTGTAAAGGGCTGCTCAGGGCATAATATTAAGAAGCAAAATGAAGGACAAAAGAATGATGGGGAAAATAAGCCATCTTCTCACCAATGTACGGAAACATGGTACTGACATACACAATCAACCTTACTCTATTCTCCTCCTCCTCTCTCCGAAGACAGTTTACAACCTTCAGTAGCAATGTTACAAAATTTTGAGATTTTAAAAATCAAGTCTGCAGTTTATCCCATCAGATAAAAATAAGCTTAATTTGACACCTAATTCACTTTCATTTCTTCAGTATTAAAAAGGTTATGGCCATTTTTATACTCGGAAATTAGCATCTAGTTCCCTATTGCTTTTCCATTGACTTAACACAAAAGCTGTGATCAAGGACAGTCAAAAGCCCATAACTTTCTTAAAATTTAAGAGAACTGAATGAAATTTTCCGTTATTATAGATTAAAGCATTCTGAAACAAATATGAAACAATCTTACTTGGATGACCTGAAATTAAAACATATTTACCTAACTACCTAATTGTAGCTAATTCCAAAATTCAATTACTAGATCTAAACATCTATCCATTTCTTAAAAAAAGGTTAACATTTTTAAAAAGCCTAAGTGTCCAAATTCACACAAGAATTCACAATATAACATGATTTTAAAATCTCATTAATTTATATGCCAAATGGAAGGCATTTAGTGTTTAATTCCCGTAAATGAATGGCCATTTAAATCATCTTGCGAGTCGGATTTTGAGGAACATGATCGATTGGAACGTTGCGGTTGCGGTGAATTTAAACCCTATATCTGCAGGAAGAATACTGCCGGTTCGTATGGGTCCTAAGTCACCTTTTCGCAACGTGAAATTTTGATTAAAGGCATCCTAAGAAGCAAGTTTATATGAAAAAATAAAAGGTGTACCTTGCCTTGTCCCCTACGTGAGATCTGTCCCGTTGTCGGCATTAGATGATGATTTTAATTTTACTCCTGTTATTAAATTATTCAGCACTAATTTTAATAAACTTAGTAAAACGGCAGTCAAAGTGATTTTTCTTCAGTAACTAAACAGCCTATTCAAAATCGATTTGAATAGTCTGAAGAAAAAACGCATTTTAAACCCGCCCCCCTCTCAAAGGCGCCAAAGTCGCGCACGTGGCCAATGACAGAACTGCAGCGCCGCTGAAGGTAAGTTTTGTAACATACTTACCTTCAGTCTGAAGGTAGGGTCTCGACCCAAAATATCGCCTATTTTCTACACTCCATAGATGCTGCCTCACCCGCTGAGTTTCTCCAGCATTTTTGTCTACCTTACTCTATTCTCAGGCTTGTTAAGACAACAACAAAATAGCGGTATAGACTAATTGTCCAAAACAATATTGTGATGAAGGCCAAAAAACTCAACTGCTTCTCTCTTACCATTGTAACCAAGTGAAAAAATAAGTATTCACAAATGCCCAGGCAAATCTCAAAATTCATGCAACATCACAAAATTACTAAGAAACCTGTAACAATGCAAATAATGCTAATTAGGGAATACTGTGTGGGGAATATAGTAATGAGTCAGAAAGATTCATATCTTTGTGCAATAATTACATTAATTATATAAAACTACTTAACACGCTTAGAATTAAACAGCACCCCGACCACACCACGTTTTTCAGAGAATATCATGTAATTAATCTCAAGTCATTCAAATGAATGGAAAATTTGTGAGTCTGCACAGTGGCAATTCGCTTTGCGAGCTCTGCCGTATCTCCTTTTTATTGCAACACATTATCAACCATTGGTAAGAACCAATAATTTGCCATGCACCAGTGCCGTGGAACACGAGTGCATGCAGACTCACTCAGCAAAAGTCTGACTGAAACCAGAAACCACTGCATGTACAGCATGTCTTTTAGGGTGGTACTATGCCCTAAGATGCCGTCAGAAAGAGCAAGGAAACAGGCCATTCTACCCTGCCAGTCTGCATTGGCGTGATCAAATCATAGTAACCATTTTTATGCCATCTATTCTTCAACTATCCAACCAAATGAATTTGGAATATAACAATTTCTATTCCCTCCATTAACCCTTGAATTTAAATGTTACTCATATCAGCAGATTTTATGATGTTCTGCCTTTTCATTTACCACAAATGTACACAACTTCTCCATTACACTACGATTCATATCTGATTCTCTTGTGACTATTAAAACAATGACTTACCATCACCTTGGCATTTCTCATATTTTAGTTTAGTTTAGAGATACAGCGCGGAAACAGGCCCTTCGGCCCACTGGGTCCGCGCCGACCAGCGATCCCCGCACATTAACACTATCCTACACCCACTAGGGACAATTTTTTTAATTTTATATTTACCAAGCCAATTAACCTACAAACCTGTATGTCTTTGGAGTGTGGGAGGAAACCGAAGATCTTGGAGAAAACCCACGCAGATCACAAGGAGAACGTACAAACTCCGTACAGACAGCACCCGTAGTCAGATTCAAACCCGGGTCTCCGGTGCTTCATTCGCTGTAAGGCAGTACTGCTGCACCACCATGCTCAAGCTATATGACAACTGGAGCAATTCAGCACTTCAAGCAGCATTTCAGGCCGTTGTTCAGACTCGGGTAGACGTCCTGACCCAAAACGTCATCTATCCGGCCTGCATCACAATTATTAACATACACCATAATAAAAGAACACCCACAAATGAACCCCAGGGATACCACCATAATTTTAACTCAAACTGATTTTATAAAACTTCCTCTAAATAACTCATCCATTAACTGCTTTAGCCATGATCTATATCCAACATTATCCTTCACGAGAGGGGCAGGAGGTGCATCTTCCATGTCCCATGTCCCCAGTTCTGTTCTTGCACTGCAAGTCAATTACTTTTTTGTAACTTCCATTAGTCAATTCCTCATAAATTTCAAGAAAGTGAAACATATTTATTCTATTTCTCATTGACAAATAATTTTGATATAATTCCTGGAGTCATTCAGCTGCTGACAGGTTAGATATTGATCGCAGCTAACCAACCATTAAAACCTAGTAGTTAAGATGTCATGGTTGCACTCTAAAGTCAAAATTGCATAATGGAACATCAGGAGTAGTTCAGGGTAAAAGTTCACAGTCCAATGATAAAATATATAAATCCTAGAAATTTCAGCTCGGGAGATGGCTCATCGAGTCTGTCAATTCCTCAGATATAGAATTCTACATGGAATAATACAAATACACATAATTTGTTTTATAATCAAAAATCTCTTATTGAGAAATGAATGTTCACTTTCAGTGTACCGGTAATAGTCATGATAACATCCTTTCCATCTTCTGTATCATGTGAATAGCTCTGATTTACATTTACAGTGCATTCCACTTATTACGCATTACCTACCACCTAAATGGTTAAAATTTACATGATCGCTAATATAGCTTATGGCTGTTGTTGTAACTACAGCCATAAGCCTTAGTGCCATGGCAATTTTATTTACTACAATTGCGAGTAGCTTCCACTTGAAATATATAATTGATGTAGAAGAAGCAAAAGGTCCAAATTGCACTTATACAAACCTCTTAATTACAATCAAAGCTTTTGTGGCGGCACCCAGTGGTTGGACCACTTGCTATGCGAACCCTGGGCAGTCGGGGGGGGTAGGGTCACGCGAACCCACGGCAATGGCGGGGGAGGAGTTGTCACGGGGTATAGGGGTGTGTCCTAGTATATATAATGAACTCCGGGTCAACCTTCCCTCTTTCTTCCTCTCTCTTCGCGTGAGTGTCCTGCCACCTCAGCAGGAGCCCAGCTCACGCCCACGAGACAACAGCCTCTCAACAGCAACAATGACTTTCGTGTTAGAGGACTAAACGTGCATGCATATCTAACCTATAATGCCTGAATAAAGAAACCGTTTATTCACGACATTTGGTGTCTCTACACTTTATTTGTTTTTTTATGGAACACTTTAAAACCAAATTCATAACTTTTGGAAATACTGAAAACAAAGGCCATTACACCTGTACTGATGCAGAGTTTTTCAGGTGTTATTTAACTTAAATTTCTCCCCCTTTATCTCTTTTCAAAAATTTTGCACTTGCACTTTCGTGTCTGTCCTTTACAACCCCAAAACTTTCCAAAGTTACTGAAACAATTTTGAAATGTATTCATGGTTTTAAATGCAATGTCTAATTTGTACACTTCAAGGTTCCACAAGTATCAATGAGATAATCTGTTTAATAATATTGGTAGAAGGGCAAGTATTGGCCAGCATTCTGAAATAATTGCAGTGCTATTCCTTATGTGTTGGGAGCTTTATGTTACAGCAGGGCTTTAATTTACTGCCTCATTTGAAATGTGGTACCTGACTGTGCAACATTCCTGTGGTATCAGTGTACATATGTGCTTACATCTCTAAAGTAGAACTCAAATGAAGTAAAAATATTTAAGAATGTTTTAGTTCAAACTTTCCAAATGTGTTCAATAAAACCCCTGTTAGAAAACCGATCTTTTGTGACAACAGTTTATAAAATAAAGATTTCATAATTTATTCCATAAACACAAATTTTAAAAATATGGTACACATTAAGTCTCAACCATTTGAGATTTAATGTGTGCCATATATTTGTAAAGTTTTCCCATCTTCCAAGAAAATGCTCAAACATAGAGACAACCTTTTTAAGTCATTGTGAGACATACCTCCTCATCCAGCACATGCCTATGTTCCACAAAGTCATTTATTAACTGGGCGGGACCCATCACTTCAGTCTTGGCTTTTATCCAATCCATTGAAAACATCAGTGAGTAGAGTTCCTATGAAAAATAATTTCTATGTTCAGTGCTGAATTTTGAATTGAATTGTTGAAAGAGTGAATATAAAATATAACCTGTCCATAAAACTAAAAGTTAAATTGGAATCCATACTCTGGAAATTACAAGATAAGCAATATCATTCCTTCACAAGAATATAACACATTAGCCACATGTTACTATTGAAATTATCCAGCAAGTGTGCTCTTGACTAGAAAGGGGTTAGAAGGAATTTGATACATAATTGCCACTCAAGCAGTACATTTATGCAATTAATTGAGCATATGGCTGCCTGTTTCATCTTCAGGGAGGTAAAAGCAGAGATTACTGACAAGTTTACCCAATCTTAGCTTGGCATATTACAACAATCTCAGAATGGCACTGACTTCATTCATATTGCAGGTCATGGTCCAAGTGACGACATGCAAACAGTTAGAGAGTTACATGTGATGACAAATGAACAACAAAGAATGAAACCAAAGGCACAACACCAAGATTGTATACTGGTCACTCACTACTTGCTATTTAAACTCGCCCTAATAAAAATACATATGTTATTATTCAAATTAATTAAACTAACTCTAGTGAACATAAAAAATGTTAGTAACATTCTTCATTCTGACTCAATTTCAAAAGACTCTCAGCCAGATTATATTCTTAATTATTTCAGTTATAGTTACTTGGGTAAAATTACAATGGTTCAACTGCAATGTATTACATTTTAAGAGTTATGGGAAATAATGAAATATTTACAACGCTAGTCATTATGGACTCAACTCTTTTGTTAAAAAAAACACATTATTAAATTCCTGATAATGAAAAAGCTAATTTATTAATCTATAAAATAAGAAATGTAATACACTAATTTATCTGAAGTATCAACTCAATTTCAAACAATTTTCTTACAAAAATTATTTTGTGGTGTAATACTCATTACCATTCCTATGTGAAGCATGTAGATTAACTATTCCATTAGGAAATAGAATTTAAAAAGATTAATTATGTATAGAACGTAACTCGATTAAAGATCCCACCCCCTGATTAAATTACTTATTCTTCAAAATAAATATTTTATTCTCTCCTCACCAAGATACTATGGCCATGAGAGAAGGGGAATGAAAATGTCATTTCGGAATATGTAAAATATTGCTTGGCAACGCTTCATTATTTGATTATATCTCTACAGGAAAGCATAACAATTGCCTATGAATGAATGGAAGATTTAAATCCCAACTATTACTTTGTATCTTCATTTGTAACCAGCCAGAGCTGCAAAGGTCAGCGGGTTTCCATATTCTCCACAATGCAGCGATAATGAAATGTCTATACATGGTTGTTTTTATAGCTAAACTAAATTTATGTAACAACTGTAACACACATCCATTAATTGTACAACATTCAAATATCTTTGCAATAAAATGGATTGGAACTTATGAATGGAAAAAAAGGCAACAGCTTTAACCTTCCTTGGTTAAATTTAAAACAATTCTTCAAATTAAATTCAGAGGTATTTCAGGTGCACTAATTCAAAGCCATCTGCATTCACGGGCCACCATCTCAAATGAACTAATCACTACCGAGTTAATTCATTTCAAAAAAATCTATTTTATTGTGCTACAAATTAAAAATACAAAAAATATTACACAAAACCAATATTATCCTTTTAAATATGCCCAATTAGAACCAAACAAATCATTTTCCATGATACTAACAGCAAGCGTGCACAAAATCATGCAATTTTTAAAGTGATGCCACTGAAATATGTCTGGAACTCATGAATCTACCATTTAATAAATTCCAGATAACTTTGTCAAGCAAATGGCAACTAAAGCAAAACAAACTGAAAAGCAAGAGTAACAATTGGTAAATTGAATAGTAAGAGTCACGTTATAATGCAATAACTGTTTCAAGACAAGACCTAACCTCCCTCAGAGTTAAAGCTATCTGCTTGTCAAATATAAAGTTTCTAATGTAATCAGGTAAAATAAATATCATCAGGATATTCAACCTTTCAAATGTATCTAATGGAGTAATTAAACAAAGCACATAAGGAGACATTAATTTATCTTCACTGCAACTTAAAAATTCATTCCTAATAATAGCACACAAAAAAAAATCTTAATTGTTTCTTCTTTGGTTACATTTATGGCTGCTTGAAAACAGTTTAAATATAAACAGTTTTTTAAAATGACATTTTAAACACAAAATAGTTCATGAAAACAAGGAAGAAATAAATATTTATGGCCACAGAGAAGGTTATTAGCCCAATTGATCGAAAATTGTTCCTGGGTGTAAAGAAGCCATGATAACCTTGAGTGTTACGCAACTGTTTTCTTGCACTGTGGTCTTGGAAACAATAAATGGAAAGGCTATGACCAGATCTTGACAGGGTTCTGTGGCCTGTACAAGTATATGTTCTATATGGTACAAGTACCAATATTTACATTTATTATGGTATAAGTACATTTTCTATTTCGATATAGTTATTTCAGCAATGGCAACCGGCATCTTTAAGGTAGGTTTTACTTTTTAAAGACAATGTGTTCATAAAATGAGCACTGACCTTCTTCAAATTGGCTTTGGCCATATGGTCTGCCAGAAAACTGTACCAATAAATACAATCCTCATCAGCAGATGGAAATCCAATTTTATATGTCTTCTGATACTGATGAACCATTTTGACATGTAAATCCTAAATTTAAAAAATATAGTAATCCATTAAATACTCTCCAAGTGTTCTAATAATAAATAATGTGCAGAAATTAGATAGGCTTGTACTCATGTTATTTTTCACTAATACACTGTTTAAAATGAAAATTGGGAACCTGCTCCAATTGTAGGTCTCAACTACAATTTTGAAAATGGCAGTAATTCATTATACATATTCTGACCATTGGTTTGTAAATTGTGGGGATCTACAGAAGGGTGGCGCAAAGGTACAGCTAGCTGAGCTTTACATCAGCTCCAGTGACTAGTTTCAATCCAGACCTTGTGTGTCGGTGGGGAGTTTGTACATTTATTGTGTGGGTTACCCCGGGAGTATTGGTCTATTCCCACATCCTAAACAGATATGGATTGATAGATAAGTCATTACAAATTGCCTTCAGTGAAGGTGAGCAGTGAAATCAAAGGAAAATTGATGGGGAATTTGTTGAGAATAGAATGCAGGAAAAGATATTGTGAGAATAGGATTAATCTATGAGCCTGACCTACGAGGCCAAAATACCACTGAAGATGATAATTAATTTGGAATGTTCAGAGGATGCAGGGATTGAAGAGTATAAAGCAACTTCAGATGACTGCCATAGGCATTCCACAATACACCACACATTATTGTATTCTAGACTTTACAACAATATTTGTTAGCAAACAAGGCTCACACCAAGAGCAGCCTTTTTTTTAAAATTATTTTCCACCCTTACTGCCTCTTGTCCATCAAACACAAATGATTAAAATCTCAAATCACATTGTAAAAATGTTGTAATACCCGAAATATTTGGCACCTCTTTGGAAATGCATATTTCTGTGCATATGCTTTCTAATAGTTTAGAGATGCAGCATGAAAACAGGCCTTAGGCCCACTGAGACCACACCAACTATCACTAACCCCTTCAAACTAGTTCCATGTTATCCCACTTTACACACTGGGAGCAATTTATGGCGGCCTATTAACCTACACATCTGCATGTCTTTGGGACGTGGGAGGATACCATAACATCTGGAGGAAACCCAAGTGGTCACATGGAGAACAGGCAAACCCCACACAGACAGCACCCGAGGTCACGATCAAACCTGGTTCTCTGGTGCTGAGGCAGCAACAGTAACAGCCGTACCACAGTTCCACCCAGTTGGTTAATTAAAGTAAAACTAATGTATACAAGAAGTCAAGTATGCAAAATGAAGAGCAGTAAAAGATGTTTATAGAAATAAGTTCTACCATCAGTTGATCATGATTTTGTTCAGTCAGAAAGTCCAATTGTAAATCATGCAGGTAATACCGAAACGATCTCTTGTTTCGGTCACAGAATAGTAAAGATTTGTTGACAAACACTTGTAAAATATCTTCCACTTCTTCCACATCCATTTCCCACAGAATACACAGAACCTGTTCAAGATATGAAAGATCACAATAATAAATATCACAAGACATTTCAATTTGTTTATTCCTCTAAAGAAAATTAATTGCAAGCATCAATCAATATATATATGCCCCACTTCCTTTGATCAAGACCCATACAAATGTTATCTGATGTTCTGTTTAAATATCCCAGATTGGTAGACCAAAATTCAAAACATCTTTGAAAACATATGGAAATATGTATTTTAAAGCAAAAAATGTGAGCTCTTTGGCATTTGATTAGTATGCTTGCAGGGATGGTTCTCGTTAGTTAAAAAACAAATAAAAAGGCAGACCTCACTCCAACAAAGATAATGGATGAATCATACTGAATGATGAAAACATATACAGCAAATTTGCATTCACCCAAGTCCAAAAAATGCAAGCAAAACTTATTTTGTGTTCTCTGCTCTTATTTTGATTGACCTCTATCAAACCACTTGCACACTGAGGCACCGGGCTAGAGTGAAAATGTTGGTATGTGAAACGTTTTGATCCATCCAGGAGACAATTACTTCAGTTCAGTTAGATTACTATCACAAGGTGGCCAAAAGTATCTCCACATCATCCCGACAGATTTATTGGTGATGTTTTATCAATGTATAAAATGAATCGTATTATATACAATTCCACTGTTTTCTTAAAGGCAAGTTTCAAAATGGCTCATGTCAGAAGTGGTAAGTATGAATATATATGAACAGGAGCTATTCTACAGATAATTCAACTCATTCCACATTGCAGCAAATTACAAGTCACTTTTCAGTGCGTCTTTTCAGTCACCTCCTACCGTCATCTGTAAAGAGCAATACAGGGTTTACTATTTACTCGGAGCTTGAAATAAACTTAATATCAGAAAGTGCCCTGCAGGTCACATAATAGAAATCAGCCAACGTATTCACATGTTTACATCTTTACCAAAAGTAATAGCTATCCATGGAAGTAGAGGGTCTAGTTTTCCAGCAGCATCTGCCAATTTTCCAGCAGCTAAAAACCACCAATAAGACATGCTTGGCTGCATCACCACCCGTCTCCTTTTATTGTGCCAACAGCAAAATGGCATAACATACAATTGCCTGTAAACGTATGTTAAAATGTCAATTATATTCTCCCACTTGCTCTGAATATAGTGGACCAAGAAGATGCATTATCTTATTTTGTACTAATAACACAAGATGCTATTCAACCCATTCCGGCTTCCAAAGAAGCAATCAGTCCTATTCTCCCACTCTTTATTTCCTTATGACTTGTCCTCTCTCACATCAACTCACCTTTTTTCCTTTGACATTAATCCATATTACGGGATAATACTTTTGGGACATGGAAGAGAAAATGCAGAGTCTGAACAATAGCAAAGGGGTCAGGATTGAACTCTGGAGTTGTGAGGCATTGGTGCTAACTAGTGTGCCATCCTAAATTCTAAGCCACTATAAGTGCTTTGAATGTTCATTTGCAGTCTGTGCACTCTCTCTGTGAATTATGCCGTGTGAAGACTCTAGGAACTGAGATTAGAATTTTCTTTAGACAGCTTTAGAAATACTTAGATAGATCAGAGAATGATAAAGGCCTCTATGGCAAGTTCCCTGGCCCAATAATTTGTCAAAGACCAAGAATCGCTTACAACTGGCAAATGATCCCATGATGGATATAAATACAAGTCAACTCAATGTAAACTTCTCCCACATATCACCACCTGCTAATGAAAAATCACAGGTATCAAACTTTTAAATGCAAATTCACATATTATTAGTAGAACTTACCTTAGTTGGTACTTTCACATCTTTTTTAAGTATAGAGAGGTCCTTGTAGTATTCTCTATGGTCCTGTTCCAATACCTCAATGCTAATTGCCATAGCCTCATCGAGTGCCTCATAATCATAGGAGGATGACTTACGAATTCTTTTGAACTGTTTACCCTGCAGCTGTTTGAGGTAATAAGCCCAACGATTTGGAAATTCTCTCAACAGAGCACCAATAAGGGAGACAACCAGAGGAGAACCTGAAAAATATTAATACATGTTTCCAATTAAAGTATTTCAGAAAAATAGCGAGATTATTGGTATTGATTTATTATTGCCATGTGCATCAAAATACTGTGAAAAATCATGTTATGTGTGCCATCCGGGCAAATAATACAATAGGTAGTGCAAAATAGAACATAAACAGAGAACAAAATGTAGTGTTACTTTATAAAGTCAGAGCCAGGAAAAGGTCAGTTATTATGTTGGCAAACAATGCATCACATTATGATTAAAGCTAATTTTTAAACAAGCTCTGATCAATTAAATGATTTTCCCCATGATTATCAAACCAAACAGAATCTTGCAAGGCCTCAAATCCAAGTTTCCTAAGCCAGTTTGGTACAATAATTTGGCACAGACCAAGCAGTGCTTACAGCTAACTAAGGATTCCACGAAGAACAGAAATGCAAGGGCAACTCAAAGCAGACTTCTCCCACATTGGGTTACCCACTGGGTTACTACAGCAATGTGTGTCTATTTCTGTACGCTGACCTTTACCATTATCTTTTCTAATTTCAGATGGTGGTCATTTGGAATGAAATGACTACTAGATCTTAATCACTATATCTGGAAAAGACAATTTAACCACCTTGAACTTTAATAATGTAAAATACAGTTCTAGGAAAAACCATAACCAGCGTCAAAAAATTAAGGCCATTCAATCATGAATTCCCTTAATAGCCATTCCCCTTCCACATAATCTGCCTCCTCTGCTTCTCCAAACAATCCATTCAATAAACATAATAGCCCAGAAGTAAAATAATGAAAATCCCAACTTGTTCTCTAATCTCTGCTTAAACCTGCGATCCATGGTGATAATCTCAATCAGATCAGAATCTGTTTCATTTAGATTTCTGAATAAGTGAATACAGACTCTGGCACTTCATCTCTCCAACCAATTTAAGACCCTTTCACAAGATGCCAGCCAAGTTAACTTATCTTGAACCATTACCAGATACACCAAATCAAGTCTTACCCACACCCTTACTAAACAAGAAGATATTTAACACAATTCCCTTTCTTGAGGCCACACTGTTGCCTGTACCGAGCTGCTGAAGCCTCAAATTTAATATTATGCCCTGCAGTCCAAAGCCATTCTTTCCCTATTTTCCACGTAACGGAAACATCTGCTGTTCATTAATTTACCTGCCCAAACCATTCAGAGCTCCGTGATTTTGATTTACTGTGTCCATTGTCTGAAATTCTCTCCTCCTTACCGCATCTCCAATACTTGAACCTCATCCACAAACCTCAAGATGCCAAAAAGTTGTAATAATTTGATTACAAACATAACACAGACCACCACTATGAAATAAACTTTTCATTTTTAGTAGGAAGGAATTATTATTTTTGAATGATCCTGCTGCCTGCAGAAGATATTAGCACTGGGGCTGCAATGTGTAAAAAGGAAGAGCAGTACAGGTAGATACTTCTCTTTATAACTATATAAGAGCATTCAAGACTACAATAAAACTCCGATAATCTGTCAGAGATTGTTCAGAATTCCCGATGGTTCAGCATCTGTTAACTGGGATCTAATTAGCATGCTTCCTTTAAACTCCATTTTCCTTGCTCCCTTTAAAATATACAGGTCTGTATATCGTATTCCATTTAACGTCAATTGGCTCACTGGAAAATGTATTGTACTATCTATCGTGCATTATCAAAAAGTGAATTAAAAGTGTGTTGGAATTTACTAAGAATAACATCCTGTAGCCTGGAAAATCTGCCCTTCCAGTACCATTAAAATTGTTAGGTGCTGTCTTATTAGAGTTTTACTGTAATTTGCTTAGGTGGTCATATCACACATGCTTCTAATTCAAATCATTTATTAATGAACTTTACCTTGCATTTATCTCCCAATGTTATCTGGACTTCCAACTCATTTTTAAAGTGAGAGCATCTGCCACAATCGAATTTCAGTATTTGATTCTTCAGCGAAAGAGTCATTGTCGATAGGAACAAGGAGAGGGAACAAGACAAAATTGGAAAAGACGGTGGGAAAATAATGTGAATCGTACTTCTTTGCAACAATCTGATTTTTGTTATAGGCGAATGATAGCCAAATTAAGGCTAGTTGATATTAGTTTGTTATTGCACATGTATTTTTTTTTTAATTGTATATTTGTAAGCATTCCAATGTTAAAGGAAGAAAATAATTTGTGACATCTTATGGGCCTGTCCCACTTAGGCAACTTTTTTAGGCGACTGCAGGAGACTATGCAGTCGCCACATCTTCTCGGGTGGTTGCCAGGGTGTCGCTTTTATGGTCGTGAGGAGTTCCCGCATTCTGTGAACTAGTCGCAGCCTCTTTATGGTCACCATGAATTTTTCAACATGTTGAAAAATTAGCAGCGACTAGAATGAAGCAACGAGAATTCTCAAGCCGTAGGTGGATTGCCAGGAGGTCCTAATGGGTTGGCAGGAGGTCGAAGATTCTCGTAGGTTGTAGCCAGTGCTGACAGGTGAAATTTCATCGGCTCATTGGGGAAAAAAAAAGGTAAGCAGCAGTTTTCAGAACCAAGGATAACCGACCGGTAATGTTAAATGTCACAACCATGTATCCCTGGTTTCTTAAAAGTTGTCTCCACTCCTTCTCCCCCCCCCCCCCCCTTTTGAAGGATTTACTGTCCACTGTGCCTTAACTATCCTTTTTACAGCGCCAACCTTCCTGTTCATCGCAGTGTGTGTCTGTTTCACCTTCGCTTTGCACCGTTTTTTAGAGAGAGCTCCCCCCGCTTGCCCTGTCCACCACCTGCAATGTGTGTGTGCGTGTGTTCTAATTCAGATCACTTTTGTTCCTTGATGATCGCTGTTCCAGTTTGTGGCTTTTCAGTCGCCTGCCGGCAACTTGACAGTCGCCAGCAGTCTGCTGAAAAATCGCCTAAGTGGGACAGCCCCATTAGGCTTAAAGCTCCAGGAAGCAGAGAATTTCCTGGAATTAACAACAGCCAACAATTGAAATGAACAAATGTGAATAAATAAATCAAACTCAGTTCCACAATTTAATATTGTTAGCTGACCACTTTTACCATTTGTCCAGAAGAGTGTTACTATTTAAAGAACTGGAATATGAACAAATCGTAACATAATTTTCTCAATGTGAAAATGATTATATTCACATAGGGAAAAAACTATGACGGCCAAAACTCAGGAGTTCAATAATCTGAGGTGGCATAGGACACAATCCAAAGTGCCACATTTCTTCATAGCTGGACCTCAAAGAAAAAAGAAAGGCAGCTAACAAAGGTATCACAAAAGTCCAATTAAATTATTGATTGAAACTCTGCAGCACCTCATCAAAATGTATTTTACTCCAAGCAGTTTCACTTGTCAGTAAAAGATTTCAAACACATTCCCTTAGGTATGTATCATAGTCCACAAAACAAATTCAATATTTGTATTGCCTTACTACTGACAGGAAAGACCACCACTGTCCTCAAGTTTAAATTACAACAACTTTCTAATCATCTACAAGAGAGAGGCACTTTGTTTTGCAGTTCACCGTTAAACATTGCTATGAAGCATTGCTGTTCTATGCATATACATCATGCTAAGTTCCTGCAGCACCATCTGTCACAAAAGGCTAGAAAACTGGTGCACTAGAATCTCATTGCTCCAGTTTATAGCTGTTCGAGAAAAGTCAAATGGACAAATTATGAAAGTGTGTCAACATGTTATTTTCATTGTTTTTAACAAAATAGCTCTCAAATAAATAACAAACGGGAAAGTGAAATTGTTCCGGCGCTGTTTGGTTCTGTTTTCAGTTCAATGAACTGCTATTTGGTCCCCATGCATAAGTGAAGACTTTGGCGAGTTCTTGTATTTTCCGGGTCCTTTGACCTATATTCAAACAATGCCAATTCATTCCAATTATATAAAATAGGAGAGAAAATATAGTACGCAAAGGAATAAACAGTTCCAATTGCAATTCAAATCCTATTACTGCAAAAAGATAAAATCATTTGCCAAATTTGAATAAATCAGTCCATACGATGAAACAATAGTTTACATGCTCAGGAGAGAGCAGTTAGAAATACTGGGACTGACTCAGCAACCATTTTGAAAGCTACTTCCTACTACTTAGGGTAAAGCTTCAAAATGAAATGAAAATTTAAAATAATTTCAGATGATGAACAGACTGAAATAAAAACAGAAAATACTAGAAATCCCAGCAGGTCAGGCAGCATCTGTGGAAAAAAGAATAGTCAATGTTCCGGATGAGCATTCTTTTGTCGGAACTTGGAAAGGGAGATGCGAGTTAGTTTTCAGTAGGAGAAAAGGTGGATCAGATTTATGTACAACAAAGTGAATGGACTCCACAGATCAGTTAGCATCTGTGCAGACAAAAGGTGTATACACTGGAATTTAGAAGGATAAGAGGGGATCTTATTAAAACATATAAGGTTATTAAGGGATTGGACAAGCTAGAGGCAGGAAACATATTTCCAATGTTGGGGGTGTCCAGAACCAGGGGCCACAGTTTATGATATAGAAAATAGACATAGAAAATAGGTGCAGGAGGAGGCCATTCGGCCCTTCAAGCCAGCACCACCATTCTTTGTGATCATGGCTGATCGTCCCCAATCAATAACCCGTGCCTGCCTTCTCCCCATATCCCTTGACTCCACTAGCCCCTAGAGCTCTATCCAACACTCTCTTAAATCCATTCGGTGACTTGGCCTCCACTGCCCTCTGTGGCAGGGAATTCCATAAATTCACAACTCTCTGGGTAAAAAAGTTTTTTCTCAGCTCAGTCTTAAATGACCTCCCCTTTATTCTAAGACTGTGGCCCCTGGTTCTGGACTCGCCCAACATTGGGAACATTTTTCCTGCATCCAGCTTGTCCAATCCTTTTATAATTTTATATGTTTCTATAAGATCCCCCTCATCCTTCTCATTGGATCCCCCTCATTCAACTCCAGTGAATACAAGCCTAGGCTTTTCAATCTTTTCCCACTTGACAGTCCCGCCATCCCAAGGATCAATCTCGTGAACCTACTCTGCACTGCCTCAATCACAAGGGTGTCCTTCCTCAAATTAGGAGACCAAAACTGTACACAATACTCCAGATGTGGTCTTACCAGAGCTCTATACAACTCCAGAAGAACCCCTTTACTCCTATACTGAAATTCTCTTGTTATGAAGGCCAACATTCCATTAGCTTTCTTCACTTTCACTCAACTTCACTTTCTTCATTTAGAACAGAGATGAGGAAAAACCTTTTCACTCAGAGAGATGTGAATTTGTGGAATTCTCCGCTTCAGAAGGTAGTGGAGACCAATTCTCTGGAAGCTTTCAAGAGAGTTAGATAGAGCTCTTAAAGGTGGCGGAGTCAAGGCATATGGGGAGAAGGCAGGAACGGGGTACTGATTGTGGATGATCAGCCATGATGACAGTGAATGGTCATGCTGGCTCGAAGGGCCAGCATGGCCATTCTCAACGTGTTCGATTGAAATCTCTGAATCAGGACTGCGATGAGAAGATGAAAGAGTGAAAGTGAGAGTGAGAGCGAGAGCGAGAGTGGGCAATAAGCTGATAGAATCCAATTAGGGGAAAATTCAATGTTCATACCATTCGGCAAGTGGAATGTGAGATGTTTTTCTTCCAATTTACATTTAGCTTCTCAGTAATAATGGTGAGGGCCCAGGATAGACAGCATGTGGGAGTGGGAAAGAGCATTAACATAGCATGTGATCGGTGGCTCAAGATGGCCACTGCTGAAGGAGTCCAGGCACTTTGCAAAAGAGTCACTCAGTCTACACTTTTCAATCAATGTTTCATCAATGCAGAAGTGGCAACATCGCAACTACTGAATGTAATTGACCATGAAGAAATGAAGGGATGGGGTATTGCATCTACTACAATAATTGGGATAAATGCCAGATGATAAGCAGCAGTGGTCGGGGAGGGACGAGCTTACCAGGGGGTCATGAAGAGAAAAGCCAGCGGAAAGCAGAAAGTGGGGGAAAGGGCAAGTGTAAACAATGGAGGGATCATGTTTGATAACCCCATCACTTCCAACCTGGTCTACTGTATTCAGTACTTATAATGTTTCTTTCTAACATTAGAGAAACCAAGTATAGACTAGGCAACCACATTGCGGAGCGCTGTCTGCAGGGTGGGAGATTGCAACCTTCACGTGGTCCGCCCTCTTTCGACGAATACAATCAACCTTGTGTGCACAATCAAATAAGATCAAACAGAACAAGTTGTCCTACAATTCTAGGCTGTGCATGCCATACGCAAGAACAAGAAGCGCTGTCTGCCATAGCCATCTTGAGCTTTTAACTCTCCATCCCACTCCCATACCAATCAGTCTGTCCTCGGCCTTCTCCATTGCTACAAAGAGGCTAAATGCAAATTGGAAGAACAACATCTCATATTCCACTTGAGTAGCTTACAGCCCAATGGAATGAATATTGAATTTACCAATTTGAAGTAACCCGCACCACAGTCTTCTGCTCCCTAACACACTCACTTGTCCACCTTTTCTTGTTCACCTATCACATTCCCTCCCCCCACTGGATTTCATCTGTCCAACACCTCTCTGTCTAATTTCACCGATCACCTAACAATCTCCCACACACCACTCCATCTAGTATATTGGCAATCATTCTCCTTCCTCCTCAGACCTGAGGCAGGGTCTCGGCCTAAAACTTGATTTATATCCTTTGCCTCGAGAGATGCTCTCTTCTGATGAAGTCTTCCAATGAAGATCCACTGCATTCTTCCAGGATCTCATTTTTAGTCCAGATTCCAACATCTGCATTCTATTTCATCTTCATACTTATGGTTTTCATCTTACTTCTTTTGAATTGTAACATGGAAATTTGAGTTTGTCAGCTTGAAGTGTAACTGATAGAATATGAGGTATGAAGAATATTTTATAAACACCAGAAAACCAGGTCAGTGTTGATTAGCATAAAGTTGTACACTAGTTAATTATACATAAATTTACAAAGACAAGAACATGACATAAAACATATTGGCCCAGTTTTTATTACAGATAGAAAGTTACTCACTATGGACCTCAATTAAAGCAATGCAAAATGTTTTAGCAGACTCCAGAGCATAGATTTCCTTAAATACAATGTCACTTTGAGTTTGGAACTATTTATAGGATATGTGTTGCATCTTGTACTGGGTGAGGCAGGAGGCCGGTGTATCTATCAGTCAACCATATTGAACATTTATCATCTACAGCAATGCGGCAGGTAAAAGGTGAGGATTATAATTCATACTATTAGCATTTGCAGAAATCCAAACAAAGATTGGAAATACGTAAAGGATTAAGTGAGAAATTAAAATACCGCAAGCTTTGAAAAATTCAGTCAACCAACTTTTAAAATATTTTGAGAGAACGAGTCATCACTTCATCAGTGGGTTTTTTAAAGACTGGTAAGTTGCTTAGCAGCATTTGGATTTAGTAAGTCACTAAAAGCTCCGTTATTCATAATTGAGTAAAGCTTAACATTTTTCTTTTTTTAATAGTGAAACAGAGCAGCTGATGGAAGAGATGAGTATCACTGACAGCATTTGCTGGATTCCAGGTTTAACTGCACAGATGTAAATACCAGATGTTGCTCTCAATGAAAACTGTAGGCAAACATTTTCCAGTGTTACTCCACGAATTACAGGCCAGTATCTTATTTTCCCCAACTTACTTTAGAGATTGCTTCCTTTCAAACCCACAAAACCATATGTATTTGTTTATAGATCAATTAAGAAGCTGGAATGATTCAGCTCCAGTAAATGTGAGCAGCAGAGATTCGATTAAACCCGCCTTGAAGCGTGCGTTAAACACATAGGAAGTGTCTGCTCCACATAAAATTGTTGTAATATTTGAAGTATGAATCAACTGATACTCCAAAGGTAGTATTCTGAATTTAACAATTTATTGCTTAAGTAATAGGCACGTGCATAATAAACAAAATGGAATGGCGATGTATTCCTTAGAAAAATACATGAAACTACATTCTCCTTCAAAATGCGCTCAAATCATACAGCTGAAGTTATATCATTGGATCTCAATATCCATTAAACTGGCAATATAATTTGCCAAAGTTATAATGAAATTAAGAATGATATAAGTTAATGCTAAAATTAAGTTTTGATTGCCATGTATTTCAAAACTGTCATTCTACGAGTGATTTAAATCATGTAACTCTGTCTTGTGACACACAGTAGTTTCCATATATATATATTTTACTGATCTTCAGATGCCCAAGTACTGTGCAGGACATAATCACTTTACAATTCAACAAAATCCCACATTACCATAATTAGGTATAGCTTTATTAAAAGAAACAAGCTTCAAAACTGAAATTATGTGTTACACTGCCATGCAGTGGTAAAACTAAATACTACAGCACCAATGCAAAATGACAACACAGCGATGCCAGTGACTGAAGACAGACATAAAATGCTGGAGTAACTCAGCGGGACAGGCAGCATCTCTGGAGAAAAGGAATGGGTGACTTTTCGGGTCGGGACCCTTCTTCAGACTGCACCCGAAACATCACCTATTTCTTTTCTCCAGACATGCTGCCTGTCCTGCTGAGTTACTCCAGCATTTTTTGTCCATCTTCGATGTAAACCAGAACATGCAGTTCCTTCCCACACCATGCAAATAACTGCTCCCATTTAGCTACTCTTGTATCTAAGGAAACACAGGCATAATCTGCCTTTTTGGTTACAGCTTCTCTCCAATTCTATCCAGTATGGTTTCTTACTTGCAAAGCAATCCGTTTAGTTTCCATACACTTAGATGACTTACCTTTGCACTCCTGCACTATGCTGTGTGCTTCATCCGGCAAACAGGAGACCTTCAAATTAACAAAACGTGCTAGTATTTCCAATCCTTTATCATTGCTCAGGCCACTTTGCACCAAAATGAGGAATTTATTCCCTGCAAAACATTTTTTGAGTTTAATGAGTGTTTATCTTTAGGATGTACTTATCTAATTTGTAAGGCAAATTAGAATCACGATTCAATAACAACCAGGATGATTTGAGATTTTCAGAGATAAACAGGAATCTGCATATTCTATGTCAGTCGAATGGTAATTCTCTGCTTGATTCTCATTCTAATGCTTAGGCGGATTTGATCTTTGAATGGACTCTAGTCCTCAACAGAAAATCTTGCAGAAAAATAGAAATAATAAATCAATTCCCCAAATACACCCATGGTAGCAGAATATTGTGACTCTAATTTCACATTCATGTAGGTTAATTGGATCTTTTATTTGCCAATTTTAAATTAATTTGAAATTCCTGCACAAATTATCCACCTGCTTATTTAATTTGTACCTGTTGTGGGACCCAGCAAAAACATCTGTGCCTTCTGGTCCTATACTCTCCCACTAGTGGAAACACCTCTGCACATCCACTTTATCCAGGCCTTTCATTATTCAGTGAATTTCAATGAAATTCCTCACTCATCCTTCTAAACTCCAGCAAGTACAGTGCCAAAGCCGTCAAACGTTAACCCAATCATCCCTGGGGTAATTCTCGTAAACCTTCTCTGGACCCTCTCCAATGCCAGCATATCCCTCCTCAGATATGCAGCCCAACACTGTTCACAATACAGCAAATGTGGTCAGACCAGTACCTGAAAAAGCCTCAACATTACATCCCTGCTTTTATATTCTAGTCCTTTTGAAATGAATGCTAAAATATAAAAGCAGGGGTGTAATGTCGAGGCATTTTAGGGCACTGGTCAGACCGCTTTTGGAGTACTTGTTTCTCTCTCATGATAATTCTGTGCTGCATTACCTCCAAGTGGTTTGGTGCCCACATACTGAATATCTGACTATAGCATCTCAAATAGAAACATAGAAACATAGAAATTAGGTGCAGGAGCAGGCCATTCGGCCCTTCGAGCCTGCACCGCCATTCAATATGATCATGGCTGATCATCCAACTCAGTATCCTGTACTTGCCTTCTCTCCATACCCCCTGATCCCTTCAGCCACAAGGGCCACATCCAACTCCCTCTTAAATATGGCCAACGAACTGGCCTCAACTACCTTCTGTGGCAGAGAATTCCACAGATTCACCACTCTCATCTCAAACAATTTTCTCATCTCGGTCCTAAAAGACTTCCCCCTTATCCTTAAACTGTGACCCCTTGTCCTGGACTTCCCCAACATCGGGAACAATCTTCCTGCATCTAGCCTGTCCAACCCCTTAAGAATTTTGTAAGTCTGTAAAATGGAGTTTGATCACTAATAAATTCTAAATTGTTTGTCGTAATGGCTCAGAACGTATTGATAAAATACATGACACTAACAGTATTTATAAATTTGAGGGCAACTCATTTTGGTCAAAATAAAAATCCAGACTGTATTAAGATGCACACTTTAGTTGGTACAATAAACTGTTGCTAAATGCTGGAGTTGCACAATGGGTGAAGCAGCATGCCTGGAGAACATAGATAAATGTTTTGGGTCGGGACCCTTCTTCAGACTGATTACAGGAGTGGGGGGGGGGGGGGGGGGGGGGGGAGAGGAGAAGCTAGAACAATGGAGGAGTCTTCAGATTTTCTCCCCTTAAGTATTTTAAACAAATAATAAATGACAGCATTGAAAATTCTTAGAAATGTTGTTCCAGCTTTTTGCGTCTATCTTCAGTTTAAACCAGCATCTACTGTTCCTTCTTGCATATTCCTTTTTTGGACGATTTCAGATTAAAATCCACCACTTTAATACATATTTTCTTGAACAACCCTGTGCAATTCACTTTTTAAAAAAACATAAAGACTAGACACTAGAAATCATGAACATAGAAACATAAAGTGATGGAAACCATCAGCGGGTCAGGCAGCATCCAGGGAATGAAAAGAAGAAAATTGTCACTTCAGGTCAAGACCCTTCATCAGAATTGCGAGATAGATAAAAGCAAGTTCAGTGTAAGTTGTAGAGGTGGGGATGGCAGTGGAGAATTATTAGAATCTGCTCTCATCCTCTCTCCTGCTGGACAGAGCAAAGTCAGAGTTCTCTTTCTCCCCTGCCACTCCACCAGCCTCTACAACACATGGACCGTTCTTTGCCTTTTCCACCTAGATTCCCCCACCAGGGCAGCACAGTGCCACAGCAGTAGAGTTGCTGCCTCACAACGTCAGTGACCCATGTTCGATCTTGACTACGGAAACTAACTGTGTGGAGTTTGTACATTCTCCCTGTGACCGTGTGGATTTTCTCCAGGTGCTCCGATTTCTTCCCACATTCTAAAGACTTACAAGTTGGTAGGTTAAATGGCTTCTGTAAACTGCCCCAAGTGTGTGAAATAGAACTAGTGTACTGGTGATCGCTATTCGGCATGGATTTGATGGGCTGAAGGGCCTGTTTCCACGTTATATCTCCAAACTAAACAAAACATATGTGTACGAAGGAACTGCAGATGCTGGTTTAAACTGAAGATAGACACAAAAAGCTGGATTAACTCAGCAGGTCAGGCAGCATCTATGGAGGAAACGAATAGGTGACGTTTCAGGTCAAGACCCAACATCAGACTAAGAGTCAGGGTAAAGGTAAATAGAGATTTAGATGGTGATATAAAGAGATATAGAACAAATGATTAAAAGATATGCAAAAAAAAGTAACAATGATAAAGGGAACAGGCCATTGTTAGCTGTGGCATGGGTGAAAACAAGTTACAGACAATGAGACTCAACATGACGGCTCTGAAGCTGGTACAACGACTTGGGTGGGTGAAGGAAGGAGAGAGCGAGGTTGCAAGGGTTATGTAAAGTTAGAGAAATCAATAATCTGACGCTGGGTTGTAAGATAGTTGGAAGTTTGGTGTGGACAACTCTGAAGAAAAGGCAAAACATTCATTTTTTTTAAATTTCTTAAAGTTTCCAGTTTGGAAGTGCTGGAAATTATAGGATACAAAAACAATCACGGCAGGATAATTAATTGATTAATTGATTAGTTAATTGATTGATTTATTGATTGATTAAGTTACCTGTTCCTTCGCTCCACAGATGCTGCCTCACCCGCTGAGTTTCTCCAGCATTTTTATCTACCTACGTTAGGAACAAAATCTCATTACCTGCTACTGCTTCAGATATGCTCCTATCTCTGCTGGTGATCAGAACACGACATTGAACATCAAAACACTTTAGTACCCAGTTGTCCCAAACATCATCAAGGACCAAAAGTGACCTGAATTAGAATAGAAATGGAAAACGTTAGGGCATGTAAAGTGATTCATAGCCAATTCATTTCTTGAAGATGTGTCAATTATTAATTACAATATGAAAACAGTTTTAACTAATGTACATTGACGTCTAGCTTCAGTAGTAAAAACAAAGATTGTTTCTTCGCCCTGCCCCACCCCTCCCACCCACCCTCCCTCCATCAGTCTGAAGAAGGGTTTCGGCCCGAAACGTTGCCCATTTCCTTTGCTCCATAGATGCTGCTACACCCGCTGAGTTTCTCCAGCATTTTTGTCTACCTAAAGAACTGCAGATGCTGGTTTACAAAAAAAGACACAGTGCTAAAGTGACTCACGGACCCAGGCAGCATCCCTGGAGGTGACACTTCGGGTCACGACCCTTCTTCAGACTGACCCATCGGACTGAAGAAGGGTCCGCACCGAAAACATCACCTATCGATGTGCTCAAGGGATGCTGCCTGACTCGCTGAGTTACTCCAGCATGTTGTGTCTTGGTTTATATTTAATATCAGTATGAAACTGTTCTATATATTGAAATAGGCTAAGGCTACCCATTGTCCCCCCCCCAAAAAAAATCACATGCAACAAAAATTCAATATACTAAACCAAGAATAGGCCTCCCAACTAAACCACAGAGACACGTTTACTTTTCATATGGTAATTTTCTTGGTCAGACTATTAAACTCCAATTATTATGAGCTAGCGGTTGTATGTATGACCACTCAAAGTCAAAACTTTCATTCACAAATCAGTTTGCTCACTTTCATCTCATGGGTTTAATTCGCCCTGAAACGTCACCAATTCCCTCTCTCCAGAGATGCTGCCTGTTCCGCTGAGCTACTCCAGCATTTTGTGTCTATCTCCCATTAAAATAAGGTGAGCTAAGCCTCTACCGCACCAAACTCTTCTCCAATCTGATTGGGACAACCTGATATCTATGATTGCACGAGGCATGTGAACATTATTCTAAACAGTGAGAATTTCATGTAAAAAACAATTTAATCAGATAATCTGAATTAAATAAACACAAATTAAGATTACATTATGCCACCTGCATAGTTACTTTCACTTTGATAATCTTTCCCTTCAGTTTCTTGCACAATCTTCTCCAGTGAAACGTATAGTTATTTTGAACAAAATACGTTAGATTTGAACATGTTTTCACTTAAAACTTTTACTTTGCTTACCGAGGATATTTACGTGTCATGAAGAAACGGAGTCGGTCCCTGGCTTCTTCGATGTTAAGAGGTGGATTTAGGTAAGTCTGGGATCCTTGATTAAATCGACTGCAAAGGTTCTGTAGTTTAACCAGAATACCAGCGCGATCTTGCTTTCCAACTGCTACCCAGTGGACTCCTCCGGGAAAACATTCTGTCAAATTACAACCCAGAAAGAATGAATCAAACAGAGACACAGACACTACAGATGCTGTCAGTCCGGATGCAGGGTCTTGATCTGAAAGGTCGACCAAACCTTTGTAAAAGTAAATACTGGAGCAGAATGTGGAACAAACTCCTCATCCCAGAAAATGATAGCTCCAGACTACAAACATCCAACATTCAAGGCAGCTTCTGTCACATTTACTGACATTCAGAACTTGGGAGACCACACAGACATATAGATAAAGCTAAAGTCCAATTTACCCGCAACAGCAACTCAAAATGTTTCAAAGATACCGCAGTCATTGTTTCAGATAGCTGAAACATTCCAGCACTACACAATGCAGCTTTCTGTACCCTGATAATCTCACACTGGGTTAACAGGACAGTGAGCAGACAGAACCACAAGTGAACATTTTGTGGTAATTTAATTCAGATGCCGGGAGGGGCGAGAGCAGGTGAGGAGAATCAGGTGTTAAAGGAGCAAAAATGCAGCCTCCTGAACGTTCATATCAGGCGCCATCAAATTTTCAAAACTTTTATCTTAAAAGTGAACTATCAGCACAGGCATTGCGGGGCACTTAAAAGTGTAAAAAATGATAAGAGCAGAGCTAGAAATTTCCCTGGGGCAACTGCCTAAGGTGATATTTGTTGTATCATATACCAGAACCTTTGACACTTGTCAGAATCCATTAATCTGTATATTTTTCCATCAATGTACAATAAACAGATAATAAAATTATTTATAAAATTATGAATATGTGTGGGTAGTTATAAACCCTAAGGGCACAGCTTTAGAGTCAAACAAAAGAACAGATATACCCGTGGGCACCAAGTACCACATAAACAAATGTCTACAAGAAGTGAGCAGATCTTTCTTGCAGTGTCCTGCTGCTACAACTGCATCCTCCCTATGTTCTTAGCCTCTGGCTCAATCATTTCACCATCTGCTATATCTCTTTCTCAATTAACAAAAAATTGTGGAAGAAACATACAGTTAATCGAGCAGAGATAGCTAGACACCAGAATCGGCCTTTCAATAGTTTTCTTTACTTCATTGATTCCTTCACATAAATGAACAGAAACCCCCCTTTAGTGTTCTCTGGTTCATTAGTGTCAAGAGATGGGGAGTAATGACTAACCTTCAACATTAAAAGACATACCGTAATATAATGGAATCAAGGTAATTTCCACATAGCTGGCATTAACACAATCATATAAGCAGTCTGCTGTTTTAATATATTGGAATATTCAAAAAATAAAATCCTTTTGGATTAATTAAACAGCACGTAGATAAATTTTGCTTGTGTTTACCACATGCATATTTTAAGTAAGCTTGAAAAATTTTACAACTCTATCAATTACCTGCTTGACAACATGGTTAAAGGCGATGAATTGAGTTACTTTGATCAAAAAAGAACTGATTATTTGCCTAATACAGCAATAACCTAAATAAATTTCAAAGAACATTTGGAATACTTCTTATCCTGTCCTTAAGAGGTTCTTAGTATGAGAACAATTAACATCTCTTAATTTGAGATCTTCCATTGTCAAAAGTATGAAATATGTAAATGAGGCTTCCATGCAGTCCCTCATTTTCATGGAGAAAATTATTTGAGTGACAAATTAAAATTATTGTCATTATTATGCATCAGCTTGTACAGAACAAATTTGTGTATTAGTGTCAATACATTAAAATCAATCTTATACCAATTAACCAATGTCAAAGCAAAGAATTGAACTTCCATTTTGAAGCTCTTTACTACCTGTGCGGTTAGAAAGAACTGCATTTTCAACCACTCAATAATATACAGTGCCTTCCATAATGTTTGGGTAAAGACCCATCATTTATTTATTTGCCTCTGTACTCCACAATTTGAGATTTGTAATAGAAAAAAATCACATGCGGTTAAAGTGCATGCACATTGTCAGATTTTAATAAAGGCCATTATTAAATATTTTGGTTGCACCATGAAGAAATTACAGCAGTGTTTATACATAGTCCCCCCATTTCGGGGCACCGTAATGTTTGGGACCCAGCAATGTCATGTAAATGAAAGTAGTCATATTTAATATTTTGTTGCATATCCTTTGCATGCAATGACTGCTTGAAGTCTGCGATTCATGGACATCACCAGTTGCTGGGCGTCTTCTCCGGTCATGCTCTGCCAGGCTTGTATTGAAGCCATCTTTAGCTCATGCTTGTTTTGGGGGCTAGTCCCCTTCAGTTTTCTCTTCAGCATATAAAAGGCATGCTCAATTCATGTTCAGATCGGGTGATTGACTTGGCCACTCAAGAATTTACAATTTGTTTCTTTAGCAATATATTTGGGATCATTATCTTGCTGTAGAATGAACCGCCGGCTAATGAGTTTTGAGGCATTTGTTTGAACTTGAGCAGAGGATGGGTCTATGCACTTCAGAATTCATTATGCTCCTATCATCAGCAGTTGTATCATCAATGAAGTTAAGTGAGCCAGTACATTCAGCAGCCATAAATGCCCACGCCATAAGCCCCCCACCACCGTGTTTCACAGATTAGGTGGTATACTTTGGATCTTGGGCAGTTCATTCTCTCCTCCATACTTTGCTCTTGCCATCATTCTGATACAATTTAATCTTCGGCTCATCAGTCCACAAGACCTTTTTCCAGAACTGTGGTTGCTCTTTTAAGTACTTTTTGGCAAACTGTAACCTGGCCATCCTATTTTTGCGGCTAACCAGTGGTTTGCATATTGCAGTGTAGCCTCTGTATTTCTGTTCATGAAGTCTTCTGTAGACAGCGGTCATTGACAAATTCACACCAGACTCCTGAAGAGTGTTTCTGATCTGTATTCAGGTTTGGGGATTTTTCTATATTATAGAGAGAATTCATCTGCGATCAGCTGTGGAGGTCTTCCTTGGCCTGCCAGTCTCTTTGCAATTAGTAAGCTCATGAGTGCTCTCTTTCTTCTTAATGATGTTCCAAGCAGTTGATTTTGGTAAGCCTGAGGTTTGGCTGATGTCTCTAACAGTTTTATTATTGTTTCTCAGTCTCGTAATGATTTATTTGACTTTCATTGGCACAACTTTGGTCCTCATGTTGATAAACAGCAATAAAAGTTTCCAAAGATTATGAAAAGACTGGAGGAGAGCTCTCTTATACCTGCATTAAGGAGGTAATTAAACACACCTGAGCAATTACAAACACCTATGAAACCATGTGTCCCAAATATTATAGTGCCCTGAAATGGGGGGACTATGTATAAACACAGCTGCAATTTCTGCATGGTGAACCAAAATGTATAAAATTGGCCTTTAATAAAATGTGACAATGTGCACCTTAACCACGTGTGATTTTTCTATTTCAAATCTCAAATTGTGGAGTACAGAGGCAAATAAATATATGATGGGTTTTTGTCCCAAACATTATGGAGGGCACTGCATGTGTTCGACCAATACACAAGGACACAATGATCTAAGATTTGATGCATACATAACATAAAGGAGACTCACAAAGGATGCTCACAATTTTGAATATAAGATTAACCAACAGAAGAGTGGAAAACAAATAGTGTGAAAGTTCTTAGCAACAACAATACTGACCAGAGATAACTCTGTGATTGCGTAAAGCTTCAGCTGCTAAAACTGACTTGCCACAACCTGCCATGCCACATAAGGTGATCCAGCCAGGCTCTATTTCCAAATTAAACAATTCACTTCTGATAGTTTGCAGCAGCTCTGGACGATCAACAAACACAACAGGACGCTGGGGTACACCACCTTCACAAAGTACTGTTTGAACTGTGGGAAAAGAAAAGTACAAGACAATAAAAATTATTTGCACAAAATACTAATGAACAAAAATTAGCTGTTCAATTCAATTCATTGTTTTCACGTTTAGCATTGGATAGAGTATGCAAAATTAACCTCATAGTTATGTGGATAGGTCAGATTCATAACACAATCTGGTTAGTTAATAAATTACTTGAAAAACAGAAATAGAAAGTCAGATGGTTACTTCTAAACCCAATAATAAAAAGTATTATGCTGAAGGTTCTAAAATAAAATTTCAGAAGCTTTATATGGGATTGTGTAACAAATCATTTCTGAGAGGGATACCGATTCAAGGTACAATTTATTAAAAGTTAACTGACAGCAAAGAAAAGATGAATGGAAAATGAATGCAAGTAAAACTTTAAAGTTGGAAAGTGACACTGCTATTATTTATCATGATTTTTAATGTACAAATTGTTTCTTAAAAATATACCAACAATATAAGCAGAGAGTGCCCACAGCCAAAAAAAGGCAAAAGAAATAAGAGTACCCAATATTGACTGATAAAACACTTTCACGTCAGAATATTTTTCTTCATTACATTTATATTTCCATGGCTCCTTGGAGGCAATGGCTTCTGAGGCATGCAGACAAGTAATGTACTGGGTTCAATCCTTGGTGTATAGAGAATTAAATAATTTCTACCAGGTTAACTGTGGGAGCACTGCAGTTGTATTTTTCTCTAAATCTACTCAGCCTTTAGGCAGAAATGGAAAAGCTTTTTCCAGTTACTACAGATTCAAAATGCATGACTCCCACTGAAGATCACCCGAGGACAGATCAGTCCACTGATTCTAATATTGTCGCTGATAATCACGGTTTCTACATGGAAGCCTGCACATGAAACAAAGCACTGAAGAGCTGGCTGTGTCAACAGATTAAGTCATAACTGCATAGAGCAATGGAATGGGGCAGTCAGCCCTTCGTGCCCATGCAGACCAGCGTGTACCCAACCATATTAATCCTGTCTTCCAGTAATTGGCACTTTGCATTCTGTGCCTGGGCATGTGCTCATCTTCAATGCAATACGTCAGCAACTCTGCTTCTCACAAGTACTACCAAGTATTACAAGTACTCTTATCCTCTGGGGAAAAAGGTTTCGCTCCAATCTTCTCCAAATTTCTTGGCCCCATATCCAAAATCCATGTGCACTAGTTTTATCCAGCTCTGATATGTGGAATGGTTTCCTGCTGTGAACCTATCTACACCCCCGAGTCTTATGTACCTCAAACTAGTCCCCTCTCAACTTCTTCACTTTACGGGAAAAAGGCCTAGTCTCTCCTCATAATTGAAATGCTGCATCCCAGGCAACATCCTGGTGAAGGGGGGTTACACAAAAAGCTGGAGAAACTCAGCGGGTGCAGCAGCATCTAAGGAGCGAAGGAGATAGGCGACGTTTCGGGTCGAGACCCTTCTTCAGACTGGTCAGGGATCAGGGAAACGAGAGATATAGACGGTGATGTGGAGAGATAAAGAACAATGAATGAAAGATATGCAAAAAAGTTTCGATGATAAAGGGAACAAGCCATTGTAAGCTGTTTGTGGTGTGAAAATGAGAAGCAAGTGCGACTAGGGTGGGGGAGGGAGATAGAGATAGAGGGAATGCCAGGGCCCGAGGGCTGAGGGAGAGGTGGGAAGGGGAGGAGACAGCAGGGGTCAACAGAATTGAGAAAATTCAATGTTCAAGCCCAAAGGATGCAGACTCCCCAAGCGGAATATGAGGTGCTGTTCCTCTAACTTGCGTTGTTGCCATTGAAGAGGCCCAGGACCGAGAGGTCGGATACGGAATGGGAGGGGGAGTTGAAATGCTGAGCGACCGGGAGGTCGGGTTGGTTTTTGCGGACCGAGCGGAGGTGTTCGGCGAAACGATCGCCAAGCCTCCGCTTGGTCTCACCGATATAGATCATCTGGCATCTGGAGCAGCGGATGCAGTAGATGAGGGAGGAGGTGCGGGTGAACCTCTGTCAGACCTGGAAGGACTGCTTGGGTCCCTGAAAGGAGTGGAGGGGGGAGGTGAAGGGACAAGTGTTGCATTTCTTGCGGTTGCAAGGGAAAGTGCCCGGGGAAGGAGTAGAGCGGGAGGGGAGGGAAGAATTGACAAGGGAGTTGCGGAGGGAGCGGTCTTTGCGGAAGGCAGACAGGGGGGGGAGATGGGAAGATGTGGCGGGTGGAGGGGTCACGTTGGAGGTGGCGAAACTGGCGGAGGACTATCTGTTGTATTTGCCGGCTGGTGGGGTGAAAGGTGAGGACCAGGGGGACTCTGCCCTGTTTGCGAGTGGGGGAATGGGGAGAGAGGGCAGTGTTGCGGGGTATGGAGGAGACCCTGGTGCGAGCCTCATCAATAGTGGGGGAGGGGAATCCCCGTTCTCTGAAGAATGAGGCCATTTGGGATGACCTGGTGTGAAACACCTCAAACTTGGGAGCAGATGCGGCGTAAACGAAGGAATTGGGAATAGGGGATGGAGTCCTTACAGGAAGCAGGGTGGGAGGAAGAGTAGTCCAGGTAGCTGTGGGAGTCAGTGGGTTTGTAGTGGATGTCGGTCAGGAGTGTATCACCTGCAATAGAGATGGTGAGGTCAAGGAATGGTAGGGAAATGTCGGAAATGGTCCAAGTGTATTTGAGTGCCGTATGGAAGTTGGTGGTGAAATGAATGAAGTCAGTCAGTTGTGTGTGGGTGCAGGAGGTGACACCAAAGCAGTCATCGATGTAACAGAGGTAGAGGTCGGGGATGGGGCCCTGGTACGCCGAGAACAAAGATTGTTCGACGTACCCGACAAAGAGGCAAGCGTAGCTGGGGCCCATCTCCTCTGCACCCTATCCAGCGTCATCACATATTTTATCTGGTTTAGTGACTAGAACTACACATGGAATTCCAACTGAAGTCTCAGGAAGGTTTTATAACATTGGAGCATAACCTCCCTACCCTTGTAAGCAATGCCCAGACTTATGAAGACCAGCATTCCATATGCTACATGCTGTGCTGTCATCTTCAAGGATCTTTGGACATACACCACAGACCCTCCAATTCTCAATATTCCTTAGAACCCCTCCATTATGTTTTTTTCTTGCCTTATTAGTGCTCCTTAGAAACTATCACCTCATATTTATCCCAATTAAACTGCATTATGTAATCTACTCTTCACACTAATGCTACCGGTCCTAGTTTCATCTGCAAACTTACCGAATATGCCTCATACAACCACATCCAAATTATTCATGGTTATTACAGACATAAAAGTAACCCTCTACTTCCAATGATTTTGTAACATAATCCATCTTTAAGATATTAGTTAAAAGTACACCATTCTTAGCAACCTGGAATGGCCAAAGATAAATATTTGTCAAAACAAGGCAAAAATGGGCAATAATGACCTTACCAGTCAATTCTGTAAGTGTTGCACAAGACAATGGAATTCACCAAAAAATGAGAGGCCCCACATATCAAACATACTCCACCCAAGTACAGTGAAGGAATCTCGAGAATAACAAGTAATACAGATAGACTGTGAACCATGTTCGTTTCAGCACATAATGCAAATCCAAGACTAAAGCAACACACTGCAGATTTCTGCTTCCACTACCCAGCAAGAAAAAGATTTTCAACAACTTTCTAATCCACCTACATATCATTTAAAATCTATGGATACTAACCGATTGATATTTTCCATGATGCAAGGTTAGCACCCTAATGTAATAAAATTACTTGTTGCAGGTCCAAATTTAAAAATAACAGAATGCCCCAATTACATTTCAAAATTTTCCTTTCTTTTACGTGCAGTTTCTCGACTGGTTTTTCCTTTTGTCTCTGACTCAAAATCCATTGCTCATTATTTCCCGTTTTCTTGCGACTAACAATCTCTTAATGTAAATAAAAAGACCAAAGTCAAATAAATTATGTTTGAATAGCCTAAAAAATGTGGACTAATGTAAAGTGACCACTGGTCAAATGCTATTTTATTTTCTCTGTAATTGATATCCACCTACCAGCCCGGCAGGGTGTCATTTTCATGGAGTGCAGAAATGAAATTAAGTATTAAGCAATGCTGGAACAAAACCCACAATGACTGCAACTATATCCTCCAAGATATGGCACTTCAGTGATTACTTCAGATCCATTTAGCAACTGCAATCATTAGCAAATGCACTGGGAATTACATAGTCACCCATCAACATAACACTGAATATTAATCATCCTCCAAATAAATTGTGTTACCTCACCCCCTTGAAAGGATTGAGCAACCACAAGGTGGTTTCCAGAAATAATTGTGGCCTAGCGAAGCAAACACAATTTTTAGATGTTACAGCACCACAATAAAAGAATAATACAGGCAACCCCACGTTGCAACTCCTCAGGTAACGGAAATTTGACCGTACAAAATTCACCGTTCACTACTCATAATTTGAGATATGGCATATAATTCACTCTCACCTCCCCCGCCCTTGTGACGTCGGGGTCACCTGTGTACATAACTGTTAAATACAGAAACAATTACAAAAATCATGCTCACCATAAGGAGTCAAACCGTCTATGGAACTTTTAATTGAGGTTGATATGATTGGAAGGCCATCTTGAAGAAGACCAGCAAGTTCCTTATAGCCTTCATTCAGCAATGCATTGTAGAAAGATATGACAGCATAATTATCCTTCTGAAGTATCAGGTCAATAAGTAAAGCAGCCCGTTCTTTCTGTGTGGCCTAAAAAAAAGCGAAAATCATAACTAAGAATTTATACTCCATCAAAACATTTGCCATGGTCAAAGAGAAGCTTTAATTTACATCTCAGTATTAGTGCAACATTGATAGGGCACATATTTATTGCCCACACAGAGTCACCCGAGATGGTGGTGGGAACTGTACTTCAACTTTAGTTCATGTGGACAATCTGCTCCTGTAAGTTGTTAGCTAAAGTATTCCAGGATCTTGACTATGCATCTATCATAGAATAATGATAGATGCCCGAGGTGAGATAGCGGGAACTTGAAGGTGATCGTATTCCATAGAAACAGAAATGCATAAGAGCAGTAGTCCATTTGGGCCTGCTCTCCAATTCAACACAAACATAGCAGATGAACCATGTGACTGCCATGTTCTCACCTTGCTCTGCATATCCCTTCTTTCTTTTTGGAATTATGAAGTATATCTGTGTTCTTGAAGTTATTTAATGATTTGGTCTCCACAGACTTCTGTGGTACAGTATTTCACAGGTTTATGAAATTTCTCCTGAACTGGATTCTAAATGGTACACGATTCCTGCAACTATGGTCCCTAATTCTGGACTTCCCAGCCATTGGGAACATCTTCCCTGTATCAGGTCTTTCCAGTTCTTTCTATGAGATCCTTCTCATTCTTCTAAACTCCAGTGCAACAATCAAACTTTGGACACACCAGTGGGCTAATCCTTCAACGACTTCTCTTAACTCCTCTCACTTTCTTCAAGTTAAAGTCGCAAGGGGCCCAGTCCTTGTTCTATTTGTACAGTGGCACGAAGTCCCAACTCTTCCTCCTCTACATCAACAATTGCATCTGAGCATGCCTCCTGCACCCATGAGGAACTCATTGATTTCATTATTTTTACCATGAACATCCAACTTGCCCTCAAATTTACTTGTACTATGTCTGACCCCTCTCTCCGCTTTCTTGGTCTCTCCGTCGCCATCATAGAATTGAATTGAATTGAATAAATTGTATTAGCCAAGTATGTACACATACAAGGAACTTGCCTTGGTGCTTTGTTCGCAAGTAACACAATATACAGTAGACAATTAAAAATAAAACATTCTAACTTAAACATGTGAAGAATGAAATAAAATACCAGAGCATTTTTGTCTTTTCATCTCTAGCCTTTGCCCAACCATCTGCTATGACCCCCCCTCCCCCCCTTAGCTGTATTCACCTATCACGTGCCAGGCATTGTCCCACCCCAATTTCTCTCCAGCTTTCTCACCCCTGCTAAAATCAGTTTGAAGAGGCTTCCAGAACCAATACTTCACCAACCCGTGTTTTCCCTGAGATGCTGCCTGACCCACTGAGTTACTCCAGCGCTCTGCGTCTTTTAATGGCGAACACATCATGCCCATTGTTGAATACATCAGCATATAGGCAATCACCTGAACTTTAACGTTTTGTTCATCTTCAAGATTCAGAACCTCTTCACTTATTAGGTGGTCCATAATGTACGAGGTCTTGATATCTTGCTCAAGTGCAGAGCGATTTCTCAACAAACAACTGCGGGTCCGTTCCTCCATGCTTGCTGTCTGGAACAGATTTAATGAAACCATGAATATTAAAATAGAAATGCTGAAATCTTCAATATTAAAATGAAACTTGGCAAATGTAATAATGTGTTATCTGCTAACAAGATTGAACTATTTAATTAGTATTTTTTATGCTTCACGTTTGAAGATTACTTCCTGAAAACGATGGCACAATCATTAAGAGTCAGAAATATTCTTGGATTTTATGATTTTATTTTTACATTTAATATGGAACTGAAACAAACTTTAGCACCTTCTAACCTTCGTTTGAATATGATTGTCATCTGTCATTAAAAATGTAACTTTATATAGGATGTAGAACACACAGCATAGGAAAAAGCCCTTCAGCCAGTCAAGTCTGTACCGCAAATTATGTCTACATAAATATATCCCTTCTGCCTGCACGTGCTCCATATACCTCAATTTCCTGCATATTCCTAAGTCTATCTAAAAGCCTTTTCAATGCCACAATTGTATCTGCTTCCACCACCACCACCCCTGCAGCACATTCCCAGCACCCACCACTCACTGTGTAAAATAACACATGTCCTTTGACATCGTACCCTTTTGGCTTCATTGCCACACCCTCTAGTATTTGAAAATTCCTTCTAAATTCCAGTCGATACAAGCCCATTCGACGCATTCTTTCCTCATATGGAGGAAAGTCCCACCATCCTGGGAATTAACCTGGTGAACCTACGCTGCACTCCCTCAATAGCAAGAATGTCAAATTAGGAGACCAAAACTGCACAAAATATTCCAGGTGAGGTCTCATCAGGCTCCTGTCCAAATGCAGTAGGACCTCCTTGCTCCTAAACTAAAATCGTCTCGCAATGAAGGCCAACATGCCATTAGCTTTCTTCACTGCCTGCTGTACCTGCATGCTTACTTTCAGTGACTGAATTAATGAGAAAAATAGCCAATTAACATTATGAAAAAACTTGGAAATACAAGGGAGTTGCAATATCAGTCGTTTGGAAGTAGAAAGAAAGGGTACTGAGTTACATCAATATCAGGAGTTAATTTCCCCATTAAAGTTGCCACAGATAACAGAACTGATCCACAACCAATGTATCCCAGTGGTCTGAGCATTCCACAACAGAGATATGTAGCACAATGACCTCTTACTGCCAGACCAGTATTTGATGCAACTCATAATTAATCCTATAAACAATTCAGGAGAGACTGAATTACTCACTCATTAGAACAGAGCAGCTGTATGCAGATGTCCATTTATATTAACAATGTAGTCAATGGGAAGTTATACAAGTGCACAAGGAGAAATGTAAAGAGGGAATTACAGACAAAGTAAATGGCAGCTTAGGTGAAGTAGCAAGTGAAGAAGCTAAAAAGCAGAAATATCCCCATAAACCATAAGGCCAAATGGCCGGATTCTGTTCCATAAGTCCTGAGAAAGACTAAATCTATTTAAAGATACAATATGGGAATAGGAATAGGCCCCTTGAGCTCCTCCGACGTTGATTAAGTACATGGCTGATTTGTCTGCAATTTCAACACCACATTCCTGCCTAACAATCTTACACCATCTTGCTTATCGAGAAACTCACTCTGCCACCCCTGCACTTTGAGAAAGAAAGTTCCAAAGAACCTTGTGAAACTCGCAGGGAAAAATTTGTCATAGGTTTGAATTAAATGAATAACTCCTTGTTCCTAAACAACAACCCCCTGGTTCTAGATTCCCCAACAAGGTGAAACATACTGTCCACATTCATATTGTAAAAAAGGACATTGTATAATCATAGAACACGTAGCACGGGAACAGCCCTTTGGCACACAATGTCTGTGCTAAATAGGGTTGCCAACTGTCCAGTCTTAGTCGGGACATCCCGTATATTGGGCTAAATTGGTTTGTCCCATACGGGACTGCTCTTGTCCCATATTTGACTGCAACTACTCGGGTCGAGGGGACTGTCGGGTCGGAGCGCCACGTCCGGCCCCGCCTTATCCGTTCTGACGTAGTGCAGCCCATGAGTGCAACAGCAGCAGCACCTCGCACATGGCCCCATTGGTCGGCAGCCCAGTCAGCTGTCCGACCTTCGAACCTTCGCTTACCACCGACACCACCACTGCTCCTCCTCATGGTCGATCATCGGTTCACGAGTTGGATGGGGTGCTGGACTTTGCGCGCGATGTCGCGTGGCCTGGGACAAAACTCAGCTGGCCCGCCAGCTGGGGTTTGGGTGTAGTCCAGCCCCCGGACCAACTCATCATTCACCCAGCCACGGCCGAGTCGGTCGACAAATTGCCGTCGGAAATGTGTCCCTTATTTTGACCTTTTGTCCCCACTTGGGAATGAGAAAGATGGCAACCCTATTGCCAAACATGATGCCAGATTAAACTAATCTCCGCTGCCTGCATGTGATTCACATCCCTCATTGCTTAGGTGTCTTTTTACAATACTGCACACAATAATGTGACAAAGGGGGTCAAATGTCAAATTCCTTCAAAAAAAAAATTGACAAGCACTTTATTGGGTGCATGACTAACATGGTATCAACAAAATATCAGAAAAAATAGCATATTGATGGCAAGTTTCCAAAAATGGCATCAGAATACACAAATACATTTTGTGTAATGGTTGTTATGTGGTTTCCACCAGTGACCTGGTTGGCACAGTAATTGCACGTATTTCTTATTCCTTTCTATGTTTATGAATACCACATGGAACAATAAAATTGCAAACACCATTTCCACTTCATTCACCTGATCATGTAGCAGAATACTGCATCCATCTGAGTGGACACCGCAGCACGTGTTACACATCACACACACAAACGTACGTTGTGGTGGACACTCAACCGTTTGGTGTCCCTGAAAATGAAGGTTACGTTATTAGCAAAAACCAAACATTTTCACCAATGTGATCAGAACGATACATTACCGTTTTACTGGTCAAAAGTTTTGATTTGGG
This sequence comes from Okamejei kenojei, assembly GCA_035221665.1. Taxonomy (NCBI): domain Eukaryota; kingdom Metazoa; phylum Chordata; class Chondrichthyes; order Rajiformes; family Rajidae; genus Okamejei; species Okamejei kenojei. Next base: position 19,758,973 of record CM069151.1, on the reverse strand, counting down.
ATGATTTTTCAGTAAGTAAAATGTCCCTGTAACAGTCGTTGTGGAGCTTTCGGAAGTTGACATGAAGGAATGTACTTAGCGACTTGGTCGATACGAAAGGTAAACAAGAGACAGTGTGTTGCCAAAGTGAAGATTGGCTCAATTTTCTTAGTTTTGATGACCAGTAAAACCCACGGCAATGCGTCGACCCAGTCCGGGTCCGTGAGCTGAGCCTTCAGGGCATCCTTGAGCTGGCGGTGCAAACGCTCCACCAGGCCGTTCGCCTGCGAATGATACGCTGTGGTGTGGTGCAGGTTAACCCCGAGAAGGCGGGCCATGGCCGATCACAGTTCAGATGTGAATTGAGGCCCCCGGTCGGATGTAATGTCCAGCGCACTCCGAATTGGGCAGTCCAGTGTGTCGCCAAAACACGGGCACATGTGGCCGCAGAGCTGTCTGCCTATGGAACCGCTTCTGGCCACCGCGTGAAACGGTTGACCACAGTCAGGAGGTGGGTGAAGCCCCGAGAAGGTGGCAGCGGCCCCACGATGTCCACGTGGATATGGTCAAACCGCTGGCGAGGGACGCGGATCTCCTGGAGCAGTGCCCGCACATGGCGCTGTACCTTGGCAGTTTTATACGGTATGCAGGTACGCGCCCAATGTCCAACCTGTTTGCTCAACCCGTGCCACATGAAACGGGAAGCCACGAGGGCCGTCGTCACCTCGACCATTCTGCGCCACCAGGCAACGGGGACGATGGGCTGCGGCTGACCAGTCAAGACATCGCCCAGCAGCCTCGCACCCCCGAGGCCACATGGAACGTCCTACAACCGCAGGCCCGAAACTGTGGTACGATAGGCGGACATCTCATTATCCGTCAGCTGGGCAGCAGCCATGGCTGAGTAGTCAATGCCATCGTACACCTGTAAAATGGCGTTGACTGTGGGACGAGACAAGGCGTTGGCTACTCTGTTGTCTTTGCCATCGATGAAACGAATGAAGGTCGTGTATTGAGAGACGAACGGCAACTGCTGCTGCTGGCGAGTGGCCCACAGGTCGGAAAACTTGGCAAACGCAAAGGTGAGGGGCTTGTGGTCCGTAAATGTAAGCGGTAAATGTCTGCCCCTCCAAAAAATAACGGAAGTGGCGCACGCTGAGGTAAAGGGCGAGGAGCTCACGGTCAAAGGCACTGTAGTGCCACTGTGCACCGCTGAGGTGCTTGCAGAAGAAGGCCAGAGGCCACTAACGGCCATCGATCAGCTGCTCTAGCACCACTCCAACCGCTACCTCAAGAGTCAACCGCCAGTCTGATTGGTGTATCCGCCCGTGGGTGCAAGAGCATCGTGGCCCTAGCCAGAGATCCTTGACCTGGTGGAACGCCGCCACCACTTCGTCAGTCCATTCGACCTCCTTTCATTTGCCCGCCATGAGGTGAAACAGTGGGCGCATGATCCTTGCTGCGGACGGTACAAAACATGGTAGAAGGCCACCATCCCGACAAATTCCTGGAGGCCCCTCATGGTGGCCGGTTGTGGAAACTGGCGCACAGCATCTACCTTGGCCTGGAGCAGAACAGCACCCTGCTGAGTTACGTGGTGGCCCAGGAAATCCTCCCGAAATGACATTTGGCTATATTGACGGCCAGCCCATGATCGCTGAGATGTTGGCATAGCTGGAGGATATGGGTACAACGCTCGTGCCGCAAGCAGCTTGCCACCAAGATGTCATAGAGATAAACAAACACACAGTCCAGGCCACGGCACACGCAGTTCATAAGCCACTGAAAGGCTTACGCAGCGTTCTTCAACCCGAAAGGCATGTGCAGGAACTCGAAAAGGCCGAATGGTGTTATGATGGCAGTCTTGGGCGCGTCGTTGGGGTGGACGGGAATTTGATTGTAGCCACGCACCAGGTTGACCTTGGAGAACACCGCAGCCCCAGCCAGGTGCGCATTGAAATCCTGAATGTGGGGGACCGGGTACTGTCAACGATGGTGGCATCATTCAGTCTTCGCAAGGGCGCCAGTCACCGTCCGCCTTGGGGTTGTTAAACTGAGTCATTTTGTCAATCTAAAGTCAACTTGACTCAAACACTTGTAGCTGTTGAAATCGATTCTTTATTCAGCTGAGACTAGTCTCTGAACCTTCCAACACAGAGCTGATGCTCTGGGGCAGGTCCAGAGAGGAGTAACTTTGATAGAACTCATGTCATTTATATAGGTATTAGACATTTCAGATACAGAGGGTATGACAAGCTGATAACCAATCATCTGAGTCCTTCTGGTGATTTACAACATCAGTCACATGATCCCCCTTCCCTGGCCTCACAACCTTCGATTGCCTGTGGTATAACTTAGCTTTAGAATTAATTTACTTCAACACAGCAAAACCCCAGAAGGCTCAATTATCAAAGACCATTCCACAAAATATAAGATACATATGTAATACAATGATCACATAAGTCATACACACTTCCCATACCAAGAAGATGGAATGGTTTATGGAATTCCCTGCCACAGAGGGCAGTGGAGGCCAAATCACTGGATGGATTTAAAAGAGAGTTGGATAGAGCTTTAGGGGCTAGTGGAGTCAAGGGATATGGGGAGAAGGCAGGCACGGGTTATTGATAGCGGACGATCAGCCATGATCACAATGAATGGCGGTGCTGGCTCAAAGGGCCGAATGGTCTCCTCCTGCACCTATTTTCTATGTTTCTATATGTTTTTAAGAAAGATATTTCTATAAATCTAAACAATTTCTATGTCTAATGTTTACATTCCTACCAATACAATACATTTCATAAATTGTTTCACTAATGTTACACATTTTACAATATTATTACATATGTATGTAAAATATAAAATTATATTGAGTTTGCTGAATTACAGTTTCTAAGTTCAAAACACCCAATCTTCCAACCAAGCATACATGGGTCGTAAATCTGTCAACTTAGTATGTCTCTTGTACTCAATGCTCTAACCACATTGCTCCAATTGCCATTTTCAGGGAGCTATGAGCTTTGACCCCAAGATCCCACTGTACATCAGGACTGTTATGGATCTTGACATTTTTACGATTCTAAAACACCAGAGCATACAGGGCTCGAAATTAGTGGTTGCCCGGGTGCCAATGACCACTCAAAGCGCCGCCGGGCAACCTAAACACAGAGTCATTTTGCCCGGCTTGACAACCAGATACTGGTTTGTACCGAAGATAGACACAAAAAACTGGAATAACTCCGCGGGTCAGGCAGCATCTCTGGATAAAAGGAACGCGACGTTTCGTGTCGGCGACGGCTGTGTGGAGCAAAGATACTAGATGCGGGGTGGGGATTAGTCAGATTGAATGACGGGCCCGAACAGCGGCAGCAGCGGCTCCATCTCCTCCCGCACCCCGCCCGGCCTGATAACGGTCTCTGCTTGTAAACCAGCTAATGGCGCTTTCAATACAAACCCTCCCGCACGCCGAGGCCTCCCCCTCCCTCCCTCCCGGTCTCGGCGTGCGGGAAGGTTTGTTTTGAAAGCGGTTATCGTCGTTAGCGGATTTACAAGCAGAGGCCGTTATAAGGCCGGGCAGGGTGCGGGAGGAGGAGATGGAACTGCAGTCGCGGCCGCTGCTGCCGCTGTGCGAAGCCAGTCATTCGCTTCGGCTCGTCTGAAGAAGCTGCACCAAAGATCTTATAGCTATAGGATCTCTGAGCTGCACCGCTCGGCCCCGCACCTTGCTGATAATTTACTTGTATTTATATTTCGGCCAGCAAGGTAAATGTTGCCCGAGGAGCGCTACCTTATTTCCCACTTGCTGAAATATAAATACCATTCTTTGCAAATCATGCTCTGGGATCCCGCACAGAACCCCTCTTCATTCTTCTCACCATCCCCTTAGACCCTCCCCATCTACTCCCCCCCCATGTAGTTTTTTTAATCCCCGCGCTAATACATCGCTAAATCAAACTTCACATTTTTCCACATTGTACTCCATTTACCATGTGTTCCTGCGGTGCAGGGCTGGAATCGAAGGTAGACACAAATCCTGAAGCTGGAGTAATCAGGACATGCAGCATCTCTGGGGAGAATGAAAGGGTTGACATTAAGGGTTGGGGACCCTCATTCCCCCCCATTTTCATAATTTCATCCTGTAGTGATCTCCATTTCATCTGCATAGGACCCTCCGTTCCACAGTACAGTCCCTAAAGATGTTTCATCCTGTGCTGATCTATTGGATCAGCTTTCAGGCTGTAAACCTCGTAGCAAGTCAGAATAAGTCTGAAGAGGGTTTTCAGCTTTGTCACATTGCCTACCGAGGTATCCAGCACTTTGAAAACTTTTTTCCCGTTGAATCCCCCCATGCTGACATGTAGTCAGGGAAAAGATTATACATGATTACAATTGAGCCGTCCACAGCTCACAGACACAGGATAAAGGGAAGCCAAGATGTGTGTTTTAAAGTCTCCATACTTGCATTAAAAGCCACAAGCATTCTAACAGTTAATGCTGAAGCAACTTCTGTTCAAGTTTATCCACTAAAGTCACAGGTCTTTCCAATGACAGCCATAATGACATAATTTTATTCAGTGAAGAATAACAACAGAATTAGCTGTCAAAAAAGTTGTCTTCAACAGAGTCCCTGCTATGGTCCCAATCATTGAATAATGCGGCAACAGCTATGAGAATGTAAACCAATGTTGGTGGATGATCTTGGGGCAGTAAAGTCCTTGATGACTACTTAAGCCAGGCACGGAAATCACTATCAAAACATGGGGAGGACACAATTTCTTGGCGGCCGCACCCACACACGCAAGCATGAGAGCACACATGCGAGGCTTCGGCCCTGTGGACAGTAACATCGGAAGTTGACCTGGTTGGTGACCCACTCCGAACTCCAGCAACAGCTGCTTCGACCGCCCCGAATCGTGGGCCTTGAATCGGCCCGTTCACAGGGTCTTTCATCGGCCGGCGGGGGCTTCAACATCGGGAGCCTCGATGCAGCAGTTTGATTTTAAGCTGTGTCGGGTGCTGAAAGGTCTAATTCAGCCCTTAGAATGCGTTTGATAATGTCCGGATTACAAAGCATGGGGGGGGGGGGGGGAACGTGCCCCATGCCCCACCCCCCCCCCCCCGTCCACCCCCCCAGGATTTCCACCCATGACTTAAGCTACTATTCACCAGTTTCAATAATAACTCAAATCTCTTTGTTGCTAGGTCAAGTGAATAACTGCTCCAGAACCTACTGTCTGTACGGAGCTTGTACAGTCTCTTCCTGTGACCATATGGGATTTCTCCAGGTGCTCCAGTTTTCCCCAACATTCTAAAGATGTGCAGGTTTGTAGGTTAATTGGCTTCTATGAATTGTTCCCTAATGTGTAGGATGATCACTAATCAGAGTAGACTCAGTGGGCCAAAGGGCCTGCTTCTATGCTATCTTTCTAAACTAAATTAAACATGATTTTCCTCTGGAAGCCCAGCTCCCAGTCAACAAAAAGCCTCACTAAATATATGGCTGACAACAATGAGAGGAAGAGTGCCGACTGTCGCGAGAGCTTGAATAATGCACCACCCTGACCTGATCTGTCTCCACGGCTTTCAAATCTACCTGTTTGCACTGCCTCCATAAGAACACAAAAAGGCAGCACAGAACTCCAATAGCTGCCCTTTGCTGAATACTACAAATGAACCAGTTCATGAACTAGTTCTGAGCACAGGCATTGGGAATTGTGGTTGAACAATGATTTTCTGATTGAACGGTTGTGACTAGTGAGGTGTCTCAAAGATCAGTATGGGATCTCCATTTATGTATAATATAGATGAATGATTTGGATGAAAATGTCTGATTTGTTAATATTGCAGAGGAAACAAAAATTAGTGGGCTTGAAGAAAGCTAGGAAGGTTGTCAAACGATTATATATATATATAAAGCAATATAAATCAGTTGTAAGTTTGGACAGAGAAATGGCAATTTGAGACAAATGTGAGGTGAAGCATTTTTTAATGTCAAACATAAGGAAAAAGCTACAGTAAATGGCAAGACACTTATTCATGAACATTAATGTACAGAGGGATCATGAGTGCACAGCGTCCGAATGCAGAAACACAAGTATCAAAGGTGGACGGTGTAAAAGTTGGGAACTCATATTGCCACAGTATAAAACTTTGACTCAGTCATATATGGAGTACTGTGTGGTCACCACATTATAGCAAGTATGTGGGGGATTTTAAGAGGATGCGAAAGAGGTTTATTGGGATGTTGCCTTGATTGGAGTGTATTAGCTACAAGGAGAGGATAGAAACATGTAGATTGTTTTCCCTGGAGCATTGGAGGCTCGATAAGGGCATACAAGTTTGTGAGAGCCATAAATTGGTGAATAGTTCGAGTCTTTTCTCCAAACTGGAAATGGGAAATGCTGGAGAGCACACGTTTAAGATGGGGTGGGCAAGTTAAGGATTTGCATGACAACGTTTTGTCTTTACACAGAGAGTGGTAGACACTTGCTGCCAATGGAAGTAGTAGGAGCAGATATAACAATGTTTAAGAGGCATTTAGCCACACACGTGAACAGGCAGGGAATAGAATGACATGGACTATGTGCAGCCAGATGGGATTGGTTTAGATTGGCATAATGATTGGTGCTAATACTAGCATGTTGTGCTGATGCTGTTTTGTATGTTTTAAATAAAGTGTACGTCAAAACAGTTGGGGAGGTTTACAGAAGAATAACAGGAACGCAACTCCTGCATGACACCTGGATCCAAATTCACCATTCCAAAATGATCTATGCCAGCCTAAACAAATCAATACCCAATAGGTTGCTTTAGAAATGACAGAGATAGATACAATCTGAAGAAGGGTCTTGACTTGAAAGGCCACCTATTCCTTTTCTCCGGAGATACTGTCTGACCTGCTGAGTTATTCCAGCTTTTTGTGTATATCTTCGGTGTAAAGCAGCACCCGCAGTTCCCTCCTACACGCTTTAGTAGTGACATGTTGTGCTCTGTCAACAACATGGTATAATGACATCATAACACATCCAAAGGCAAGGTAACTGCAGGTCTCTCTGCTCTCCAAGCCGTTTGTGCCCGTCAATAATGTTGTGGGTATGGACAATACTTATAGACTTTGCCACATTGGAGTCTTCCAGGAACAACACTAACACACACCCTTCATTCAGTAGTAGTATTACAGATTATTGTATGTTCACGCACAACTCCAAACATTTAAATGCTAATTCCGGGCACTCCACACTGCAGCACCAAAACAGTGTTGTGTCATCAGACGTGCGGTTTCAGTTGAAATGCTGAACCGACTCCACAGTTGTTCTTGCTGAATGGGCTTTAAAAGATCCCATGAGCACGAATGAAAGGCATTTCTCCCAATGTTTTAAGCGGTGTTGCAAGCTGAGCCGAAACTTTAGTGATGTCGTGTTGTTTGTAAATGACCGCGAGAGGCTACATTTAAAGGGGCAGCTGGTTTAAATACAAGTTTCCCCTGAATAAGGAAGGAGGTTCCTACCTTCCTACCGGGAGCAGCGCAGGCCCACACTGACCCTCCTCGCTGGGAATGCGATGCAAGAGGTGAATCCCCGGGACTCGGTGGGAGTCTCCCCGCCGGCCGGGATCGGCCGGGATCAGCCCGCCTCACGCCGCGCCCCGACAGCCCGTTGCCGAGCCGACTTCCGGGCGCGCCCCCAGCACGGGGCAGGGCGCGCCCCCGCAGAGACAGGCCAGGCCAGGCCGGGCCGCAGGCGAGCGGGGGCGCGCGCATCCCTCCGACCCGGTGAGATGGCGCGCGTAACCGAGACTGGCTGCGTGGGCGCTGTGGGACAACAGCAGCGGGGGAACTGTGCACGGTTGCAAGCGGAGAGACAAAGAACTGCAGAAGCTGGTTAATAAGCGAGTTCGATATTCCGACTGCGCATGCCCAGGTCACTGGTCACTGTATATAAATAGCCCTGAAAGCAGTGGACCTTCATTTATGCCGTTTTTTCCTGCTTTGACTACTCTAGGTAAGAAAATACTGCATTCAAACTATGAAATTGTTAAAAGCTAAGATTGTTTTGTTGTTTTTATTGCTTTATTGTGCTTTGGTGAATGAGCGAGATTGTGCTTGTCCGTGGTTGGTGTCCGTTCCGGGTCTGTTGAGTTGCTGCTGGGGCATCCCAGTCCCCTCCCGGGTGTCTGGTCCCTGTCCGGGGGTGGCCGGAGGTGTCGGGCCGGGCTTGCTGCCGGCTCGACACCTCTGGGAGGATGCTGAGTTGCTGCAGCGCTTTGCGTGTATGGGTTTTTAACAAAGGGACAATAAATACAACTGTTTCATAGTTTGAAAGCAGTATTTTTTTACCTAGAAAATTCAAAGCTGGAAAAAATGGAAGAAATGAAGGTTCACTGCTTTCCAGCAATGTTATGCATGGTGACCTTTGACCTGGGCATAAGCAGTTGGAATACCGAACATACGCTCCCTCTCTATGACTTTTCCAGTTATAGAGAGGGAGCGCTGCTTCCACAGCTCCAATTTCCTCCCCACCCTGGCTACCCGCTCCAGCCAATTCCTTGTCACACGCCTCCGCCCCCCCAAACCAGATCCCCAGCACCTTCAAGCTTGATGGTGAAGGGGATGGGAGTTTAGTCGGGCCAGTTGCCAAAGAACATCGCCTTGCTCTTCCTGCGGTTCACCCTGGCGCCCATGGCCAACTCAAACTGGTCACGACCCTGGATCCGAGCAGAAGACGGTGACATCGTCCATGTACAGGGAGGTTTTGATTTGAGTGCCCCTACAGCCTGGCAAAAAGTCACTCCTCTTATGCTCGCATCCTTCCTGATGGACTCGGCAAAAGGTTCAATACAACAGACGAACAAGACGGGAGAGAGGGCAGCTCTGCCTGACTCCAGACCTGACGGGGAAGCAGTCTGATTGCAACCCATTGATTTGGACTGCACCCACCATTTGCTGCCCACCATGTAACTTCAGCAGAAGAGTTACATTTGGCCCCAAGTCCATAATCCTGTTCTTGATGAATATCATCGTCCACCTAACAAAAAATCATTAAACTTATACTTTGACCAACTGTTGTGGTACCACACATAGATGACCGCTTTGGTTTCCAAGGGGCCCAATTTTCTCTCTCTGGTAATAATAACTTTATTAATAACTTTATTACGGACTCAAGGTCCAGACAAGGGATATGTCTAGTTATACCTTTGCCTTTAAAATACTGAGAAAACTACTTTGGATTCTCCTTAATCTTTTTTTATTTGCCCCCTGTCCCCAGTTTTCCCTTCTGAGGTAGAGTTCAAAATCCCCAATACTCATCCAGGTGTACACTTGATCCCAGCTGCCAATACTTGACCCCTCCTGTTTTCTGATCAGAGCCTCAATTTCTCTTGTCATCGAGGGTTCCTTACTCTCAGATTGACACAAAAAGCTGGAGTAATTTGCTTGGGCAGCTTACAACCCAGCGGTATGAATATTGATTTATCTAACCAAGTAACCCTGGCATCCCTTTTCCATCCCTCCCCCACCCAAGTCGAATCAGCTTCTCATTTATATCTAACAAACAGCTAACAATGGCCTGTTTCTTTCATCATCGTTACTTTTTTTGCATATTTTCCATTCATTGTTCTATATCTCTCTATGTCATCATCTACATTACTCGTTTCCCTTTCCTGTGACTTTCAGTCAGAAGAAGGGTCTTCGACCCGAAACGTCACCATTCGTTCTCTCCAGAGATGCTGCCTGTCCCGCTAAACTCTCTCCGACGAGAGTTCCTTACTCTCACTTCCCTTGCCATTCACTCTAACAGGAACTTAGAGAGTTGAATTCTCATTGAGGCCCTTATGTTGCATCATTGACTTTTCTGTGTTAGTGTGGAAATGTCTATCTTCCATTTGTTCTAAATGTTATCATCTTGACACCTCTTGTGTCACAGGTTACTATTAATGCACAGACCCCTGGTGTCGGATGAATGAAAAATCCCTCCACTTCACACCAGTTGAAGTCTGCAACCAGAATATACCGTTCAATGCACAGGCCAAAATTCAGTGGATTTAAAGTTTGCAACCAGGTCTTGGACTAATTGTATATGAGGTCTCCGTGTACATTAAAATTTCTCTCTCATAGAAGTTCATAGCTCCCTGAAAATAGTGATAATGATGGATCTGGTGGTGAAGGCGACATTAGGCATGCTTGTCTTCATAAGCGAAGGCAAAGAGATAGGGTGTGTAAGAAGGAACTGCAGATGCTGGTTTAAACCAAAGATAGACACAAAAAGCTGCAGTAACTCAGCGGGACTGGCAGCATCTCTGGAGAGAAGGAATGGGTGATGTTTTGGGTCGAGACCCTTCTTTCGAAACATCACCCATTCCTTCTCTTCAGAGATACTGCCTGTCCCACTGAGTTACCCCAGCTTTTTGCATCTATCAAAGATATAGGTTGTCTCATTTCAACAGTACAAAACATTGGTCAGGTCCCACCTGGAGTATAGTGTACAGTTCTGATCGCCACAATACAGGAAGGAAGTGATAGCAATTAGAAAGAGTGCATTAGAGACTTACCAGGATGTTGCCAGAATGGTAGGCTTTACTTTATAAGGAGAGATTTGATAGGCTGAGTTAATTCACACTGGAACATAGGAGGCTGAAGGATGACCTTACTAAGATTTATAAAAGCACGAGCAGCATGCATATTGTAAATAGTTGGAGCCTTTTTCCTAGGCTGGTGGAGCCTAAAACTGAAATTTAAAGGCAGTGTTGGGGGCAATATTTTCACAAAGAGGGTGGTGATTGTATGGGATGAGCTGCTAGAGGAAGTGAAGAGGCAGATACAATAATTATCATTAAGAGGTATTTGGATAAGTATTTGAATATGGGAGTAGAGCGATATTGACCTAATATAGGCAAATGGGATTAGCATTGATGGGCATTAGGATTGGCACTGACAAGTTGGGTTGAGGGCCCAATTCTGTCCTGCATAACTTTATGACTAGGCAACTCAAGAACATAACTTTGATCTGAAGTTACATTTCTTCTGAACTAGTCTATTCCTGAACACTTCAAATTATCTTCTGTTCTTTGTGACATGAGACTTAAGTAATGCATTTTGTTCCTGAGCATTGCCCGCAGGAAGACTGCTTTTTAACTTTCAATTGAAGTATCAGAAAATTCATAAATCACCAAGGTATATCAGCGAATCTGAATGGTTCTTTTCTGAAGAATGATAATGTGAATGATCATAAAATATGTCACAGCCATCATTTTATCAGAACAATTATGGAAAGTAGGTCAACAGGCAAATATTCCAGAAAGTCGAATGAACATAGAAGTGACTCTTTTGGGCTGTGCAGGTAAAACTTTACCTTTATTTTAAATTCTTGTTGAATCATCAGGATAATTGCCAAGCAGTGATGTCTAAAGACCGGAAGAATGGACACATGTTGGAGAGTAAGAAGGACATAGAAATAGTAGTAAAAACTCTGACGTCAAAGTTGTACTTGAAAAATATCATGAACTAATGAAAGAGCTTCTGTCAGTGAAAGCAGAAGACCTTGCTATAAACAATGCCTATGGACAAAGAGATGTAAGTAGGAGGCATAATTTGATTAAGTCATGCAGTGAAGCAATGATCACAGAACAGACGCCAAACAGAACAAGGATCAGTATTCCTCAGCATCAGGACAATTTAGGGGCGACTGGGAAAGAAAAAATAAATCAGTAAGGCAAAACAACTAATTATTTCTGGTATGTTTTCAAATCTTTCATTCAATGCCAGCTCATGAAGCAATATATAGTGTAAAATCTAATGCAGGAGTAGTGTTAATTCAGTGGCAGTTAAACTAAAGTATGGTTGTCATGCAATATGTTCACATTTAATTGGTTATGTCCTAGATATTTACATTTCATTTATATCTGTATACAAGGTTTAAATGTTCTGTGACACAGGCCACATACTTTATACATTTGTGTGCACCAGCTATTATTTTATTGCACCAATTAATTTTCTCCTCGCATACATTCACTTGGCTGCTATGGGGGACATAGATATCGCATAGGAACGGTGGTAGCATTGGAAAAATCAGAGGCCACACAAAAACCTTCCAAAGGTGATTACTCTTCTAAAGTAATGGACTTTAACAGAAAGCACATTTCAGATACCATCCAAAGCTGATGCTGGGAGGTTAATAGCAACATGTTTATCTGATATCATAATGAAGAAGGGAATTACAATAAGGTTCATTTACAGCCTAAAATAATAATAAAAGATTATAGAAAATTTGGCAAAAAACAGAAACAAAAAATAACCTTAAAACATTTACCATGAAAATGATATATTTTTTAAAAATACAACTTAAAATAAATGAACATACTTAGAAGTATTTGAGGAATTAAAATACATATTTAATTTATCAATCCATACAAAGCCATGTGCTGAAGTGGGTTAACATTTGTACCTCAAAAACTCAAGAGGTAGATATCAAGGTTCCTTCAAAAGGTAACAAAGTTTACTAAAAATAAACCTTAATTACAAAATCTTAAAATGTCTCCTTCAGTAAATCACAGCTTACTGCAAGGATTAGGAAGAAAACACAGAATATAGCAATGATTGGCTCTCCCCTGTTTTCATGGCATTTCTATTTTATACCTTTATGCAAGTTTCTTTTTAAACTTTAAGACATTGTTAATAAACTATCAACAGAAGGGGTGGTGTGGATTTTCTCGAACATCCGATTGTTTTTCATGTATCTGATAAGAAGCAGGAGTGAAGGACTGAACCTTTAGGTGTTATAGGTTCATCAACTGAGATTTTCTGCAGAATACATTTCCGTCTTTCCTGCTGCAGCCAGAAGAGCATTTCCACTTTATCCCGTTGCATTTTCTCTATATACGGCCGGCCCTGTAAGCAAACATTACATTGGTTGGTTGCAAATCATAGGCAAGTACACTCTCTACACAAATTAGCAGTCAGCTATAAAACTGAATAAAAACTAAGTGAAAATAATTTGCCTGCCCTATTTTATCAACGATGAGTTGATTAGTAATACACTGCAAAACACTAATTTGATCTGGTGCTCTTGGTCCTTGCATCCTTTCACTCACATATAGGTAGCCCCCTTATACTCTACTTTAATGAAGACATTTGCTTGGGATACACACTGCAATGATGGGAACCACCATCCTCTTGGTTGTTCCAGGAAACTGCCCAAAACCATAATCTCCTCCAGGGCACACCCACAGCAATAAAATGTGGGGGCTGATGCTGGGCTGGGCGTGGTGAATGATACAGCTGCTTAATGCTGAGATGCGAGGCTCTGAGCTGCACCTGCTGTATACAGTGATTGTGGGTAATAGCTGAGGACTGGTAACATGTGTGTGGACAGACTACGTATATCCTACAGTACCAGTAAGAGGTGATGAAATCTGCAATCTCTTCAGCTTTCCCAAATCTTAAGACATCAGTCTAGTAACAATTTCAATGGTGGTTGTTGGCCTTTGCACTGTAGAAAAGTCTTCAGGTTGGAGAAAGATGTGTACTCACAAATAGAAAGGTTCAGCAGCTTCCATTGTGGAAAGGACAGAGCAGAGAAATGTTCTGCACTCACCGTGACAGCTGGGGTGCATCTATGACCCCCACATCCCAGGGCTGAACAACTGCACCACTTTCCCCAGTCTGATCAATACCAGGTCTCGCAGTAGCCTTTCTACTACACCGAGCCATGGGTGATTGATTGATGCAGGTGCTGTCGCTGAGCGTAGGAGGGATACGTGCTCAGTTCCCAGTGCAGCAGCAAGAAGAGGAGGAGTCTACCGCAGGTTCCCAGTGCAGCAGCACTTCAGGTAGAGAGTCTTTCACTATAGAATGTTAAAATGACCCCTCGTAGTTTTGATTCCATTGGCGCTCTCAACACCCTGAGTGTTAAACAAGGTATCACTACACATAAAATTTTAAAAGACATATCTAACCATATTGACAAAAGGTTGTGGCATTTCAAGTACAAATACTCACATTCCCACAAAAATCACACTGGGAGCACAGATTTTACTGTGATTGAACACCCTTACCTTGAAAGTAACAATATCCTTAAAACTGACTTTAATCTTCATTAAAATTTTAGACAATTGATTTTCAATTTTTGTTAAGACTGAATGAAACCGATCCCTCCTTCTGGACTCCTTTAACCTCAGTGTTGAGGTACCCATGTAACCTGTGAAACAAAATACAAAATATAGGATCACCACCAGTTTTCTCCAGGAAAGAAGAAAATATTCCACATCCAAGCGAAGATCTAATGTCATGAACAATATCCATGGACTTTCCCAGAATGGTAGGAAGATCAGTCAGCCAACATGTATATCTGTTCACTGTTAGAGCAATTTAAAATGAGTCACTACCTCCTCCACCACCCCTCTACCAAGCTTAGCTCTGCCAGAGCCCCCTTCCTTCCATGGCTTAAAAAATGTATCCAATGTAGGCCGGTCTGAAGCCTCGGGCTCAGTTTTAACATCGTCCCAGGAGGACGTTTCAGTGGCCCAGAAGATATACATAAAGAAAAGAGAAATGGATGAACTTCACAACAGCATTACAATGGAAATTGCAAGTATAAAAGAAGAATTGATAAGTTTTAAAAACGAATTGAATATTAAAGAAATTTTGAAAAGTCTTAAAACAGAGATTAAAGAAGATTTCTTAAGAGTTTGAAAATAAAATGACTAATCTTGTGCGTACGAAACTGACTAACATGAAGGAGGAAATGTCAGCAAATTTCGACTTACAATTTAATGAAGTATACGAGAAAATTAAGTCAAATGAAACCAACACGAATGATAATCTGGAAGCAACCTTCACTACAATGCAGCAACAAATGGAAAAACAGGCTGACGCCATAACTCATCTGGAAGTAACAACAGAGACACTCCTTGCTGAGAACAAGCGTTTATCAGATTTACTGCTTAAAGTAACTGAAAAATGCATTGACTTGGAGGGCCGTCAGAGAAGACAGAATCTGAGAATCGTGGGCATTCATGAGGGTAAAGAAGGAAATAAAGATCTCCGTGACTTTGTTGCAGACTTACTAAAAACAGTCTTGAATTTAGACCAAAAGCCCTTATTAGGGCGGGCACACAGAGTTCTTGGACGTCGCTCTGACCCAAACGCGCCCCCCCGCCCCCCCCCAGGCAGCTGATAGTGAAGGTCCAATACGATCATGTTTTGGAGGATATCATGAAAAAAATTGCTGGCACAAGAAATCTTATGTTTGATGGAGACAAAATAAGCATATTTCGAGATTACCCTGCAGAGGTGGTAGGAGAGCATTATTCAACGAGACAAGAGGGATTCTAATGGCCCTGTCTCACGGTGCGAGTTGACCCCGAGTGACAGACTCGTGGTTGTGCATGAGATCCTAAGTTGATGTTCAAGTGTTTGAACCGAGTTCCCACGAGTATGGTATTTTGCCGTTCACTGTGATGTTCCAAGTTCATCTCCTGAGTTAACCAAGTTCGTGAGCTGACAACGTCTCCTGAAAAGTGACACAGTGTTTCTATTTGGACATGTTCTATTTGGACATTAAACTGACCTGAATATAGACGAAAGCTGAGAAAAGGGTTTGGGAAAAGCCTCAGGTGTAACCTGACGAGGCGTTGCACCTGTTTGAACCTGTTGGGCAGTGGAACCCACCGATCACAGCCCGGGATCAGGACGGAGACCTCCCTCCAGCCTTATTTTAATCCACAACAGTCTGCACCTGTCTCTCATGCAGCAGTCTTGTTTATTATTTAAAGGATATTTTATGACCCTTTAATATTTATTTCAGTATGCAAAGGTTCACTTAGATTAGTTAGATTAGCGCGAAAACAGGCCCTTCAGGGTCACCGAGTCTGCACCGACTAGCGACATATATATAATAGGGACAATTTTACACAAACACCTGTAATGTGCTCGATTGTAATAATGTATTGTCTTTCAGCTGACCGAATTTCACTGTTCCTCGATACATGTGACTATAAACTAAATTGAAAAGCCTTATTCCCTTTCCATAGGCACAAAATGCTGGAGTAACTCAGCGGGACGGGCTGCATCAGGAGGAATGGGTGACGGTTCGGGTCGAGACCCTACTTCAGACATTCCTTCTCTCCAGAGATGCTGCCTGTCCCGCTGAGTTACTCCAGCTTTTTGTGACCATGTCCGGATGTTGGACCTTCATTGACGAGGTTCTGGATTTCCGTTGTCATTACTGGCTGCACTTCATTTACGCAGGTAAAGAACTGTGGTCTCCGAAAAGAGATGCGAGGATATTGTATAAATGTTAGCGTGTTGTGACTATGCAATGCTGAGAACTATATGCTGCACATTATATCTGTTCCTTTTCAGCTTGATTGTAGTTATCTTTGTTATTATTTACTTTGACTGGACAGAATGCAAAACAAAATCTTTATATATGTGAAAATAATAAACCTAGAACTAAACCGTTTGGGACTGGAGATACTGCTGCAGGTGGGGGTGGGTGATGAGGTGAGTGCCGGGGTGGGAGGGGGGCGTATTGGGGGGGGCGGGGGGTTTCTCATCCTCCGGTGTTTGTGTTCGTACCCCGTGTTGTCCGTGATCCGAAGGGCCGCCTAGTACTGATGGTGGCCTCAGCGCAGAGACTTTTGGAAATTCTGTGAAGAAAGTAACATATCTGGAATATAAATCGATGACAATTTATCTGGGTGGCATGCATCTTATTTCGTTGATAAATTCACTGCACTGTCGCATCACAAACGCTGCTGTGGCTGGCGGAGTGTTCCAGTGTTTACAGCAGCCGCCAGCAAGATCCAACGACGTGGGTTCTGCCTGTGTGGACTTTGTTCATTCAACCCGTCCCCACGTGCTTTACCCGCCTGTGCTCCGGTTTCCTGCCACTTCCCGAAGGTGCGAGGGCCTCTCGTTGTATTGGCTGCTTGATGTGACCCCAGTGTAGGTTAGTGGGGGTGGAGGGGGGGGAATAGGGTAGGGTGAAGGGAGGTGATGGTACGAGTGCAGGATAAATGAGTGCAGGCAGTGGGGCAGGTGGGAATACAGTGCGTGAGTGGCGGCACAGGGTTGAGACACAAGAGCCAGGAGATACTGGAATCTTGAACAAAAAACTAATTGCCGGACGATTCAACGGGTCAGGCAGCATCTGTGGCGGGACATGGATATTTCACGCTTGGAATCGTGATCCTCAGACTGGATGGACGATTGGCCTCTTGTATTTTGAATCATGCGTAAAAAAGAACGAGCCTTCCCCTTGAAAAGAACTTGAATTTCCCCTTGAACCGTGCGGCCGTTGGTATGACTTAATACAACTTGATTGTACTCGCATACGGTATGATTTGAATGGATAGCACGCAGGCAAAGTTTTTCATTGTACATCGTTGCACGTGAAACAATAAACCAAATGATATCAATACCACCATGTTGTTGTCAGTTAGTGAATAACTCCAGTCCCGTCCCGACCCCCTGGGAAACTGAAGGGAGCGACAATCAACTGCCACGGACACAAATAATGACTTACACAAGAAAGGGCAGATGCTGGTTGACAAAAAGTGAACACATGGGGCTGGAGAAATTTGGAAATGTCATCCTGTCACCCATTCCTTCTCTACAGAGATGCTGCCTGCCCGCTGAGTTAAAGAGTTCCCACGGTAGACTCACGAGTCATTAAGGTAAACGCAGGGGCCGCTACGTTATTACAACGAGTTAAAATGTTTCAATTTTTAACTTGAACAGTAAATTTGACTCGTGGAAAAAAATCAAACATGTTTTTTTTTCACGAGTTAACAAGTTTCCCGAGTACCTGCCGTTAGCGCCACGAGTCGCTAAGTTGCTCGCAAGAGTTCCGACGTTCCCGCTATGTTGATTGTACGTGATTACTGCGAGTGAAAACTTGGGGTCACTCGTGGGTCAACTCCCACCGTGAGACAGGGGTTTAAAGAAGATAGACAACTTGAAATATGGATTGCTGTACCCCGCAAGACTGCGAGTCACTTATCTGCAGAAGGAACATTTTTTCACTGATCACAAGAAAGCACTGGCGTCTGCCCAGAAGATTGTGGGTTCGAGAGAGGATTGAATAATTTACAGATAATACCGTCATCTTGCTGAGAACAAATGGAACTTTAATTTCGTTATATTCAAGGACTATTGAAAGCTGATAACGACAATCGTGCTGTCCCTCTTGTTAGGGACATTTTTTAAATATTTAGTACTAATTTTTACTAACATTTACTAATCATCAAAAACACTCGTTATTATTATTGGAATAATTAGTTAAAAACATGATATGTTAAATATAAAAACCAACAAATAAAAAGTTATAATTTAGATATCTTATTAATTGGAATTTGTGATGTTCACCCTTTATCTACATTAGACTAACACTTGATTAATAACTAACTAAGAGAGTAATAGTCTCTCACTATATGATTACCAATACTCTGGTCCAAAATAGTTTTAATATAATCCCGTAAACTACTCATGTTCAAATTTTTCTTGTAAGCATGGAGCTAGGAATAATTTTTTTTTTTAATCTACGGAGATCTTTAGATGGACAGCCACGTTAGTGTGGCTAGCACTAACTACACTAAATTTAGATGTAGTTTCTTCTTTCTTTTCACATTTTATTAATTTTCTATTTTTTTACTTTTTGTATTTTTTACTTAATTATTATATTAATCTTGAATTTATTTACAAATATTATTTGTGGAGATGTGTCCGTGAGGAGAATTTATATGAATTAGATTTACAACTCGTCTGTCCAGTGTTTGGGTGGAAGGTCGGGTCTACGGTGCTAACCTATCTGCTCTTTTATAGACCACCCTAAAAGCAAGATGCAAGACGTAAATAGAAAAAACGGGGGTCAAGGAATTATGTTTTGTAGTTGGAATGTCAAGGGAGTTAATGAGCCAATCAAGAGAGGTAAGATATTAGCACACTTAAAATCACTCAAAGCAGATATAACGTTTCATCAAGTGACTCACCTTAAAAAAGACGCACAGCATAGATTGAAAGCAAAATGGATCGCTGAAACATACCATTCTTCATTTTCCCATAAGGCCAGAGGTGTCGCAATTTTAATTCGTAAAGGTATATCTTTTAAACACATATCAACTGTAGCGGAAATCAATGGTAGCTATATTATACTAGTGGGTGAATTTTATGTATAAAAAAAAGATTTTTCTCAATGTTTATGGACCAAATTTTGATAATCCAATGTTTTTTAAGAATATACTTAATACTATTCTGGAGCTCACACAACATAATTTGATAATTGGTGGAGATTTAAATTGTACATTAGATTCCTATCTCGATAGATCAACAAGACAAAGAAAAGCAAAATCCAAATCAAGTGAATTAATAAACTCATATATTAATACCACCAATATCAAGGATGTTTGGAGAATTGAAAATCCATCCGGAAGGGAATACTCATTTTACCCTTCAGTACATAAAACTTATTCAAAGATAGACAACTTTTTAGTATATTCTAAACTCATCCCATTTACTTATAATTCAAAATATCATAATATTATAATTTCAGATAATGCTCCTTTAACATTCATTATCAAACTAAGTGGTATGACTGACAAGCAGATACAATGGAGACTTAATCCTCAAATTTTAAATGATAAAGCATGCTATGAATATCTTATCAAACAGATAAATATGTTTTTTGAGACACATGACTGCCCTGAAATTTCTGCCTCTCTTCTTTGGGAAACATTTAAAGCATTTATGCGAGGAGCGTTAATCTCTGCACAAGCCTTTCGTAATAAAGAGAACCGCGCCAAACAACTGGTATTGGAAATGGAAATAAGGCAATTAGATATGGAAAATGCAATCGCGCCTTCTATAATAATACATAATAAAATTGCTGTACTCAAATATAAGTTAAACCAAATATACTCAGACCAATTCATAAATTTTATCAAAAGACTAGACAGTTACACTGTGAATTTGGTGATGAACCACAAAAATTACTGGCACGCCAACTCCGGAAACAGGAAGAGGAAAAACAATATATAAAATTAAATTAGATACGGGAGAAATATTAACACTACCCAAAGATATTAATGATAGATTCTCTCAATACTATCAAACACTTTATTCAACCAAAACGGCAGGGGGTTCTGTAGGAATGGAATTATTCTTACAGAATTGTAACCTTACTGGTTTAGATTTGAAAGAGGGAATTATTAGGGGCTGAAATATCAGTAAAAGATATTGAGGAATCTATTAATTCTTTAAATAATGGAAAGACCGCTGGACCAGATGGTTTAAATAGTGAATTTTATTTAAAAAAATCATGACGATCTCGTAACGCCTACAGACATTATATACTCAAGCATTATATACTCAAACTCCCAGAAACTTGAAATGAATCAACTATAATACTTATTCCAAAAACGGATAAGGACCTTGAAGATCCAGGTTCATATAGAGCAATTGCTCTATTAAACATCGATCAGAAAATTTTAACCAAAATTTTAGCACACAGATTAAGCTTAGTGATTTATAAATTAATACACCCCGATCAAACTGGCTTTATTCCAAAACGTTATTCATATTATAATCTGAGACGATTATTCAATATTATATACTCAAATCGAATAGCTAATGAAGACTTAGCAGTCATCTCGCTAGACGCTGAGAAAGCATTCGATCAAATTGAATGGCCCTATTTATTTTCGGTGATGGAAAAATTTCAATTAGGTGAGAAGTTTTGTACATGGGTTAAGCTTTTATATACCAATCCAACAGCCAGAATAATGACAAATCAAATGTTATTAAAAAAAATTGATTTATCTAAAGGTTGTAGACAAGGATGCCCGTTATCACCATTACTATTCGCCCTTGTTATAGAACCACTAGCAGAAAGAATTTGAGCTCATCCAGAAATATATGAGTATAATACTAAAAATACAGTTAATAAAATTTCTCTATATGCAGATGATGTATTACTATATATTACAAATCCAGAAATTAGTATCCCTAACCTGTTAAATCTTGTAACTCAATTTGGTTTATTCTCGGGATATAGAATCAACTGGAAGAAGAATGAGATAATGCCAATAATGGAACCTAATTTATATATATTGCAACAATCACCTTTTAAAATAGTGAATGAAAAATGTAAATACTTAGGAATCTATGTGACCAAGAAATATACTTTATTTAAATCACATTTCGTGCCTTTACTTAATAAATTGCATAAGAATATTCAATATTGGAAAACGCTTCCTATTTCAATGCTCGGTAAAATTAATTGCAATTAAAATGATTTTCCTTCCTCAACTTCAATACCTCTTCAAATCAATTCCAATATACCTCCCTAAAAATGAATTTTAAAAAATTGACTCTATTGTAACAAGTTTTATTTGGAATTATAAGAATCACAGAATAAGTAAAAAACACTTATGTAAACCTAAGACGAATGAAGGATTAGTCTTACCAAATTTCTTATTTTATTTCTGGGCAATCAATGTCAAAAACTTAAATTTCTGGTTGGAAGATATGGATCAACAACCAGACTGGTTAAAGATGGAAAAGGAGGATTGTCTGCCATTTGAAATTGGCCCGATTTTCCTATCCCTATAAAATTGAATAAAAAGATCTATAGTGAAAATCCAATAATACAGCGGTTTTCGAATTTGGAAACAAATAAAAAAGACATTAAAATTGGATAATTTATCACTTTCGTTTCCTATTGCAAATAACCCTTCATTTAAGCCTTCGGTATTGGATAAAGGCTTTACACAATGGAAAAACTATGGAATTAAAAAGATGGGACATCTTTATAGAAAAGGTGTGTTCCTCTCGTTTCTGGAGGTACAACAGAATTATGGATTACATTCAAATTTTTTTTTTAGATATTTACAATTGAAAGATTATGTTAAATCACATACACTATGATACAGAATTAGAGAGCCAGAGATTCTAGATGAATGTTTGAATAAACATTCAAATTAATATCATTTGCACAGTCAAATTAATATCATATATTTATAATATTCTAGATAGCGAGAATCCGTCGACAGAATCACATAGACAAGCATGGGAAAATGAATTAGTTCAACCCATAACGAAAGATATTTGGGATGAAAGACTGCAACATATACATCAATGTTTGTTAAACGCCAGACATTCTTTAATACAATTTAAAATATTGCACAGATTGCATTATTCTAAAACAAAATTAAATTGAATTTTTCCTAATATCTCTCCTATCTGCGATAAATGTCAATACTCTGAGGCTAGTTTAACCCATAGCTTTGTAAATTGCATAAAAATTTAAACATTTTGGGTGGATATTTTTTTAATTATTTCCGTAGAGGTTAATATTCAACTGGATCCCTATCCTAAATTAATAATATTGGGCATATCTGAACAATACCTAAAATTGACAATAAACCAAAGAAATTTCCTGGATTATAGTACAATAACTGTGAAAAAACTAATATTAAAATTTTGGAAAAACCCTGCATCCCCTACAATTAAAATGTGGATTATGGAGATGTCGGAGACCTTAAATCTGGAAAAAATTAGATTTGTCTTAATTGACAAACCAGACTTATTCATTAGAATATGGTCGCCGTTCATAGATTATTTGAAGGGGTAGAATGGGCCAGCGCTGAGGCTTGACGGAAGCTTGAACCCAGGACTAGACGAATAGTTTTGTTTTCTTACCTACGGACCTATCTCCTAAATTGTATTGTGGATAGTTTATTTTATGTTTCTAAGTGTTTTTTTTCTTTTTCT
This sequence comes from Okamejei kenojei, assembly GCA_035221665.1. NCBI lineage: Eukaryota > Metazoa > Chordata > Chondrichthyes > Rajiformes > Rajidae > Okamejei > Okamejei kenojei. Next base: position 19,736,232 of record CM069151.1, on the reverse strand, counting down.
TTATTTTTTCTATCTATTAAAAATAAATAAATAAATAAATAAAAAATTTTTAAAAATGTATCCAATTAATTACATTAAAGGCGCAACAAATTCGGAATGACTTTTCACGGGAACAATGAATCCTGCCAAGAAAAGTATTTGATCCACTCTGTAGCTGAAGAATTAGAAAACCAATAATGAATGTTCAAGGACTTCTCACTGATTTCAAAGCTAATGACCACCAGGGGTGCCGTACGTATGGCAGCCTCTGCCTACAGTCTGTCTGTTTTTCCGCCTTTTTGCTATTTTTAGTCTGTTTAAAAGTATGTTTTGGCGGTTTCTTAGTCTTTTTATGTGGGGGAGGTTGGGAGGGTAAGGGGGAAACCGTTTCTCAGTCACTTCCTTGCCGAGGATGCGACTATTCTCCGAGTCGCATGTTCCCCCCCCCCCTGTGGCCTACCATCTGGATTGGCGTGACCTTTCCTGCCGGAGACCAACCAGAGCATCAGCGGCAGCGCAGCCTGATTTACCATCGAGGAGCGACGATGCCTTACCGGGGATCGCCGTGTTGAAGCTCCGGAGTGTTGGGCCTGCTACTTTGACGTCGTGGAGCTGTGGTCGCGGAGCTTCTAGCCATGGGCGGCGCTGACTTCAACATCGCGGAGTCCTGGGATCCCTTTGCCGACGGCCTCCAGTGTGGAATCTCCGCCCAGCTCGGCCTGTAGACTTTGGGAGCCGTGGTCTCCGGTAAGAAGTGGCCGATTCGAAAGCTCCTAGCCGCTGAGAATGTTCTTCCGTTCCGACGTCGGAGTTCCGATCATCCCAGCGAGAGGGCCTGAACATTGGTCCGCCATAGCGGCGTGCGGAGGACTCAAAAGGCACCGACCACAGGGGAACAACAAAGAGGAAGATCACTGAACTTTGGTGCCTTCCCTCACAGTAGGAAACGTTGTTTCCGCTGTGTGGGGATGTTCATGTTAAATTCTATCGTGTGTTGTTCTTTTTTATTCGTATGGCTGTATGGTAACCTAAATTTCACAGTACCAATTGGTGCAAGTGACAATAAATGTAAACTTGAACTTCAATGACGCAACTTTGAAGGAATGATAATTTATAGATTTGTCTAATTCCAGGTGAAAGTTGGATTATTGAAACATCTCACAATTTGCTCATCTAAACTCAATTCAGCTTCATTTCACTCTTGCCAGGAAGAGTAAATAGATTTAATTGGAATGGGAGTTCCCCCATGGTGCAAGGCACCATTTATTGCGCACACAACACTGTCATTTTTGTCAAAATGTCTACAATTATATAAAAAGGGATTCCATCATGTCCTGATTGTTTAATAGCTGTGTAAATACAGGCAAGAAATAATACAAGGCCCTTCTTCAAAATTCTACAACAGGTCTTTGTTGCCAACAAGTGACTCCTTCATTCACCTACCTTTTTCAAAGAACCGGTTAGGGTTGGATGCAAATCTTTCAAAATTTTCAAGTTTGAACAAAACACATTCTCTTTCTTGAATCAGTCTGACAGCATTTTCCCAAGTATCCAGAGCCTGAGGAAAACAGAAGAAATATGTTTTGTTCTCACTATAGCATTCCAGATTTAACTTGATGTGAGAAAAAACTTTTCACCCAGAGAGTTGTGAATTTGTGGGATTCCCTGCCACAGAGGGCAGTGGATGCCAAATCACTGGATGGACTTAAGAGAGAGTTAGATAGAGCTCTAGGGGCTAGTGGAGTCATGGGATATGGGGAGAAGGCAGGCACGAGTTATTGATTGGGGACGATCAGCCATGATCACAATGAATGGCGGTGCTGGCTCGAAGGGCCGAATGGCCTCCTCCTGCACCTATTTTCTATGATCTAAAAAATGTTTGGGCAATAATAGCACCAATAAATGCATGTGTGTAGTAAAAAAATTACAATGTAGAAAAAAGCATTAGATCACCTTCATCCCAAGGTAATCTAATAACTTCTACCATTTCCTACAATTAATTTAATTCCTTTTGTCAGTGATTGGGACTTTTAAAGGATTTATGTCCATGTGGCCTTACTGTAGGTATGATTGCAAAACATTCCTTTCTAGCGACGGGCGCTGCAGTTCTGTCCACTGGCCATGTGCGCGACTTTGGCGCTTTGAGAGGGCGGGGGGTAATTTAGTAATAAATGTAGTTTTTCCAATGCCTTCCGGAATTAATATTTTTCCCGGCGAGTGCAAGCTTTGCTGGAGATTCGTTCCGATGCCGGTATGGTGTTAATTATTATTATTTTTATAACTCGCCGCGCGACTTTTTCACGCTGGAGTGTAACAAATAAAAATATAGTAGCTTTCAAATGCCGTGACGCGACAACTGGGGACAAGATTTTAATAGGGGACAGCGTAAAGGAAAGCTGCTTTTAGTTTTCATATAACTTCCTTGTTAAGATGACCTTATCCCCAACATTTCTGTTGCAAACGGTGATTTAGTTCCCATACCAACCGGCTGTAATTTTTTCCGGTCACCGATATGGGCTTTATAAATTCACCGCACAACAACGTTCCAATCATCGCGGTTTCCATGAATCCACTGTCGCAAGCTGATATAAATGCCCCATTAATTTACGGCCATTAAATCACTAAAAATTCCTTCATATTTAGCTTATAAATTTCATAACAATGAATTTATAAATCATGTTATATGGTGTGTGGATTTCTTGTGTGGTGAATGGTCTATGGGACACTTTAGAACTTTTTCCCAACAAAAAATGTTTAATATATCTCTTAAGAAATAGATAGCTGCTTTCGTAAATGAATTTTGTAATTAGCTACAATTGGGTAACTAACTAATTATATGCTTTAATTTCAGGTTCAATCAAGTAAGATTGTTTTCATATTTGTTTCAGAATGCTTCAATCTATATAACTGAATATTTCTTTCAGTTCTCTTAATTTTAAGAAAGTTATGGGCCTTTAGAGCTGTCCCTCGATACAACTTTTGTGTTAGAGTCATGGAAAAAAAGCAATAGGACACGATGCTAATTTATGAGTATGAAAATGCCATAACTTTTTTAATACTGAAGATATGAAAAGTGAAATAGGTGTCAAAGTAAACTTCTTTTAATGATTTATTCGCTGATGGGATAAATTGCAGACTTGATTTTTTAAATCTCAAAATTTGTAACATTGAACCTACTGAGTTCAATAATAATCAAGTCCTGGTCCTGAAATTTTCATCTTCATCGTTTGGCATGGGTAAGAAGAGTTTATGATGTTTGGATGTAAGAGGGAAGAGGAAAAGTTCATAGAAATAAGGCTGGTTATGAGCTGGGAAAAGGAAAGATAAGGAAGATATGGAGGTGAAGAATCAGAAGGGTAGCAATCATTAATTAGATGGGAGAGCACAGTCAGAAGTATGTGTAGACTATCTAAATGGCATCAAGTTGGGATAAAAGGGTAAGTAACAACGTGATCTGGGTACTTTACTCAGTGTATGAAAGTAAGCATCAGGTCAGCAGGCAGTGAGAGGAAGCGAAATGGCATGTGTGGCCTTTAAAACAAGAGGAATCGAATATCGGAGCAAAAGAGGTCTTTGCAGTTGTACAGAGCCCTAGTGATACCAACACCTGGAGCTATTGTGTGCCAGTTTTTGTCCCCTAATTGAGAAAGACCATTCTTGTTTATTGAGAGTTGTATCCGCTAGGTTTAAAGATTAATTCCCGGGATGGTGAGACTGTCATATGCTGAGAGAATGGCAGCGTCTGGCCTGTACACTCTGGAGTTTAGAAGGATGAGAGGGAACTCTCATTGAAAACATCTATAATGATTGTTTAAGGGCTTGTCCACTCTAAAGCAACGGAAACATGGTTCTCGTGTTGGGTTGAGACCAGAACAGGGGCCACAGTTTAAGAATAAGGGGTAAGCCATTTAGAACGGAGACGAAGAAACATTTTTTCTCACAGGGAGTGGTGAGTCTGTGAAATTCTCTGCCTCAGAGGATGGTGGTGGCAGGTTCTCTGGATGCTTTCAAGAGAGAGCTAGATAGGGCTCTGAAAAATAGCGGAGTCAGGGGATATGGGGAGAAGGCAGGAACGGGGTACTGATTGGGGATGATCAGCCATGGCGGTGCTGGCTGGCTCGAAAGGCCGAATGGCCTACTCCTGCACCTATTGTCTATTGTCTATTGATAAAGCAATACTGAGGCCACAGGTTGTTGATCTCTGAGTGGAATGCAGCAGCTGATTGGAAATGGAAAATAAGTCAGGTCATTTATGGAAAAACAAGTTAAAGCTATGGATTGCAATAAATCAGCAAAGGGGCACTAGAGAGGCAGGCCTGTCCCGCTTGTGAATAAAAAAGGATAAAGAGATGAGACCAGTCACACCACGCTAGGCAGGTGTGGGGAGAGATGTCAAACAAGGCATCCAGATCAGGGTCCTGGCTTGATTTGTAATCACAAGGGGGAAGACTGAAGAGAGGCTTGATTTATGAAAGCGAATCAAGAGAGAGAGAGAGAGAGAGAGAGAGAGAACAAATGGTTGGAACAAAGGCCAGGAGAACAGACTGATTAAAGAATTGGAAATTGTGAAGCCAGAGGAAGGGGAAAGGGAGGGGGGAAGAAATGGGATGTGTGGGGGTTATTTCAGGTTATGTAAAATTGTAGAATTCAACGTTAATACTGAAGATAGACACAAAAAACTGGAGTAACTCTGGATCAGACAGCAAATCTGGAGAAAAGGAATAGGTGATGTTTTCGGGTCAAGACCCTTCTTCAGACATTCATAACGTTGGGTTGAAACGGTTACTGAGTCTACACTTGGTCTTCCCAATGTACATGAAGCGAGACCAATCATAGTTTCCTGTATATTGGCGAGACCAAGCCTGGTCACGGAACATTGGTGCTGAGTTTGCCAGGGCTTTCTGGATCTCTCGGTGGCCAAACATTTAATTCCCCTTCCCATATTGACATTACTGACCTGGGCCACCTCCATTGCCTGAGTGAGGCGACATGCAAATTACAGCAACAGCACCTCAATTTGACTTGGGTAGCGTACAACCCAACAGTATGAACATTGAATTCTCCAATTTTCGATAAGCTATAACCCCTCACTCCCTCGCTTTTTTTCTCACACACTGTCCCTTTCTCCCCACCTCCTCCTTTGTGCCCCACCTGGACACACACCTATTCCTCTCTTTCCCCCCTCCCACTACATTCTTTCCTCTGGCTTCACAATTTCCAATTCTTCAATCAGTCTGTTACACACATATTTAATCTATGGCTTTAGTTCCGCCCATCTGCCAATCAAATCCCCCTTCAACTGTGTCCACCTATTACTGCCGCGCTTCGTCTTGCATTTTACCCCCCCACTCCCTTACAATCAGTCGGAGAAAGGGACCCAATCCATAATGTCACCTACTCATGTTCACCAGTGATGCTGTCTGCCTCCCCGGATTACTCCAGCACTTTGTGTAAACCAGCAACTGCAGTTTGTTGTTTCAACAAATATTTTAACCTGTTATTTAACATGGAAATTTAAACTGCTAAACAGCAGCACTAGATTGCTAGACCTAGCAACTGCAATCAAATCCAATGTAGTTATATCTTAATGGGTTGGAATATTTTACATGGACTGATAGATTCTTCAATGGCAAAAGTATACTTGGTTCTGTGTGGTTCTTATGTATGTTTAAAGTCCTGGTCGAATTCAGCAACATATTTTACATACATACCATGTAAACTTGGCGCCAGTGTTTTTGCGAGCTGTACTTAATGGCCATGTCAAGACGTTCTTTATCAGGGACGTGCAGTATAATCCAAATAAATAGCGTCCAAGTCCAGTTAGCAGGAATCCTTAATTTTTCCTTAGCTGTAGTTTTCTATACTCAGCTTCCAAGTCCGAGTTCTTGGTCAGGGATCCCAAGCAGATATTTCTGAATCCTTAATTTTTCCTATTATCCGGTGAATCCCTGTGTGAAAAACTGAAACACATATGTATATTGTATGTGGTTTGTACAGATTTAAAATATATCACTTCCTAAAAAGGTGCATAGACTAGATCTACATTTAACCCTCCTTCCCAAATCTAACAATTTTTCTTCTCTTTCCTACTTCCACGCTGCTTGATTTCATTCGGTAGATAAAAATGCTGGAGAAACTCAGCGGGTGAGGCAGCATCTATGGAGCGAAGGAACAGATGATGTTTCGGGTCGAGACCTTTCTTCAGTCTGAAGAGAGGGGCACAGAGGGGGAGAGAGGGGGTGGGGGAGAGAGTAAAGTAAAGTAAAGTATCCTTTATTGTCATTCAGACCTTTCGGCCTGAACGAAATTTCATTACCTTGCAGTCATAACATGTAATAAAAAACAAAACACACAATAAACACATATTTAACATTCACCACAGTGAGTTCACCAAGCACCTCCTCACTGTGGTGGAAGGCAAAAGTCTTAAAGTCTTTGTCTTCTTCCCTCCTTGATCTCCCTCTGCGCTGAGGCGATCCAGGCCTCCGATGTTATCGTCCACTAGGCCCGCGGCCGAGCCTCCGACGCCGGGCTGCTGAAGCAGAGTCCGCCGCTGGATCGCTGGAGCCCCGCAGCTCTGAAGCCGGGTCGCCGCTGGAGAACCGCAGCTCTGAAGCCTGGTCGCCGCTGGAGCACTGCAGCTCTGACGCCGGGTCGCTGCTGGAGCACCGCAGCCCTGAAGCCGGGTCGCCGCTGGAGCACCGCAGCCCTGAAGCCGGGCCGCCGCTGGAGCACCGCAGCCCTGAAGCCGGGCCGCCGCTGGAGCACCGCAGCCCTGAAGCCATGCCGCCGCTGGAGCACCGCAGCTCTGAAGCCGTGCCGCCGCTGAGAGCACCGCAGCCGCTGAAGCCATGAAGCAGCCGCTTGGAGCACCGCAGCCCTGAAGCTGTGCCGCCGCCGCTGCAGGAAGCTGGAACGCCGCCATAGCTCCGAGGCCGCAAACTCCGCCATTAGGCCTCAGCACAGACGGAGACGGTGACGGGGGACACGACAAGAAAAGTCGCACCCCCCGAAGGGAGAGACTAAAACCCTGTTTTTCTCCCCCCCCCCCCCACACACACCACCACACATACACCACCTAATAAACCAAAATTCTAACTAAAACAAACACAAGAAGACAAAAAGAAAAGAAAAAACAGACAGACTGCAGGTGAGCCGCAGCTGCCAGGCAGCACCGGGGTGGAGAGAGAGGGGGGGAGGGAGATAGAGGGGGGGGGAGGGGGGGGGGGGAGAAAAGCTTGGATCTACCGGATAATGTAAAAATGTTATCGTTAAAGTGTAGATTTTTCGACAAGATGTGATATCTCACACACACACACACACACACACACACACACACACACACACACACACACACACACACACACACACACACACACAGCGCTTGGTCTCGCCTATATACAGGAGTTAACACCAGCGGATACAGTAGATGAGGTACTGTAATGAGGCCTAAACCTACCTGATCTCCCGGTTGCTCAGAACTTCAACTCCCCCTCCCATTCCCAATCTGACCTGTCTGTCGTGGGCCTCCTCCATTGTCAGAGTGAGGCCCAGTGCAAATTGGAGGAACAGCACCTCATATTTCGCTTGGACAGTTTACACCCCAGCAGTATGAACATTGACTTCTCTAACTTCAACTAGAATTTGCTTTCCCTCTCTCTCCATCCCCTCCCCTTTCCAGTTCTCCCACCAGTCTTACTGTCTCCGAGCACATTTTATCTCTGTCCTGCCCGCTCCCCTGACATCAGTCTGAAGAAGGGTCTTGACTCGTAATGTCACCCATTCCTTCTCTCCAGAGATGCTGCCTGTCCCGCTGAGTTACTCCAGCATTTTGTGTCTAGCTACAACTTTGTTTGTTCTGCTTTGATTTTCCATTAACTGATCACAAACGTTAATGACCCTGCCTTCCTAAAAATGCCAGACTAAATTAAAGAACGCATTCCATCTTGGAGGTTTCATTCAGCCATAAACTCCTGCCATCAACAATCCCCGTGCACAAAAAAATTCACAGATATCTGATTCGCCACCAGTGGAGACTTTCTAGTAACATAAGTTTCAGGAGATTTCAATCTCCAAGGGGATTCAGTGATGGACCAATTTGAACTATCTAGTTACAAAGATTGATTTTCAATAATTGACATGCATCTCAACCAAGTGACCTGATGGTAAATGGGTTTGAGAAACGAAACCAATATTTTCATGCAGATCAATTGAAATGATGACGTTGTAATCATGGATACAATCCAATGTCATTTCTGTACATGTATGAAACAGTTCCTCAAATGTGATAGCTAATTAATATTTCATGTTTGTTCTGATTGTAATATAGGCAGCAACATCTAAAAGATGGTGGCAATATCAATAGCAGACATTTCTAGATATACTTCAAGGTACTCGGATATTATAACAGAACCCAAAATATTACTTCATTACCTTTTCATCAGTCATCTTACCTGAGCAGCTGCAAAATATAAACATAAGTACAACATTTGTTAATATAGTGAAATTCCAATAAAAAAATGACAGCATTATTAAATATTACATTATGGCAATAAGAAACAGATGTATCAGAATGTGTACCAAAAATACTCTCCAGAAAAAAGCTGTTAATCATATTAAAAGTTTTTAAAATGACTGAATTTTATAGTCAGCACATTACAATCATCTTAATAAAAGCAGGCAATAATGCAAACTAGAGGAGTCTGGAAAGAAAATCCAAGCATGTTTCTGTTATAGCTTTAATATCACAGTCATGTGTATCTACCCATGCTCTGAATTAATCTTCCTTCCCCATCAGAAATTTTCCAATAAATGAATGTAGTTCAGGCTATCTGACCTTCCTCACTCGCTGTCCTGCTCCTGCATGTCCTACCGACTGAATTTAAAGAGAAAGTACATCAATGGGTGGGATTGGTGGTATGGTTCAAACCAGAGGTATTTGCAAGTTGACTGTAGCTGTGGCAGACCACAGGTGTGAGCCAGGAAACTGATATTTTGGCACAGCTCTGGACAAGATCAAAGAGATCATTCACCCAGAGTGGGAAAACTACCGAAGCAGGCACGTGGTAGTGAAATCATGAAATAAGTTGCATTTGAAATGAATCGGAGAAAGTAAGTTTCCAATACAGATGCAATATTGCAATAAAGATTATTTCCATTCTCGTCTGATCAACATCAACCAATCACAACCTCCACTGCCAAACTTACAGATCATAACACAGTGCCCTCCATAATGTTTGGGACAAAGACCCATTATTTATTTATTTGCCACTGTACTCCACAATTTGAGATTTGTAATAGAAAAAAAAAAATCACTTGTAGTTAAAGTGCACGTTGCCAGATTTTAATAAAGGCCATTTTTATACATTTTGGTTTCACCATGTAGAAATTACAGCAGTGTAAATACATAGTCCCCCATTTCAGGGCACCGTAATGTTTGGGACACAGCAATATCATGTAAATGAAAGTAGTCATGTTTAGTATTTTGTTGCATATCCTTTGCATGCAATGACTGCTTTTTTTTTGAAGTCTGCGATTCATGGACAACATCCAGTATAGCTGTGTGTCCTTCTCTGGTGGTGCTCTGCCAGGCCTGTATTGCAGCCATCTTTAGCTTATGCTTGTTTTGTGAGGATAGTCCCCTTCAGTTTTTCTTCTTTCAGCATAGAAAAGGCATGCTCAAATGGTGTTCTGATTCATGAATTCTAGGCTGGACAGTGGTCAATTGCCTTGGCCACTCCAAGAATTGACCTTTTTTTAAGCTTTATGAAAAACTTGTTTTGTTGCTTTGGGTATCATTGTCTTGCTGTAGAAATGAACTGCCGGTCCAATGATTTTGAGGCAATTTGTTTGAACAAGCAGATTAGGATGTGTCCATACACTTCAGAATTCATTATGCTACTACCATCAGCCAGTTTTCATCAATGAAAGATAAGTGAGCCCATACCTTCAGAAGCAGCCAAACAATGCCCCAGGCCAATAACACCCCCACCAACAGTGTTTCACAGATGAGAGATATATGCTTTTGATCTTGGGCATGTCTCTTCTCTCCTCCATACTTTGCTCTTGCCATCACACCTCTGATACAAGTTAATCTTATATGTCTACGAATAATCTTTTTCCCGAGAACTTTTTAAGTACCTTTTGTACAAAACTGTAATCTGGCCAATCCTATATTTTTTGCAGCTAAGGAGCGGGTTGATCTGGCAAGTGTAGCCTCTGTATTCGGTTCATGATGTCTTCTACGGACAGTGTCATTGACACAATCCCCACACCCAACTCCTGAAGAGTGTTTCTGATACTGTCGGACAGGTGGTTTGGGTGATTTTTCACACACACATTCATTATTATAAGAGAGAATATCTTCTGTCATCAGCTGTGGAGTTCTTCCTTGGCCTGCCAGTCCCTTTGTGTTTAATAAGCTCACCAGTGCTCTTCTTCTTCTCTTTAAGATGGTTCTAAACGTTGATTTTGGTATAACCTAAGGTTTGGCTGATGTTTCTAAATAGTAGTTGAAATTTCTTGTTTCTCAGTCTCATAATGGCTTTATTTGACTTTCATAGGCACAACTTTGGTCTTCATGGTTGATAAACTGCAAAAAAGTTTTTCCAAAGGTGATGGGAAGACTGGAGGAAAGACTCGGTGACGAGAGCTCTCTTATACCTGCATTAAGGAGGCAATTAAACACGCCTGTGAAGCCATGTGTCCCAAACATTATGGTGCCCTGAAATGGGAGGACTATGTATAAACACAGCTGTAATTTCTACATGGTGAAACCAAAATGTATAAAAATCACCTTTAATAAAACCTGACAATGTGCACTTAAACCACATGTGACTTTTTCTATTACAAATCTCAAATTGTGGAGTGCAGAGGCAAATAAAGAAATGTTGGGTCTTTGCCCCAAACATTATGGAGGGCACTGTGTACTTCAAACATTTACCTACCAACAACTTTGTACGTCAGGATTATGATTTAGTAATGGAATGCCATGTGGCTCGCCTGTAATCACCACTTGCCAATGGCTTCTTACAGATGGGATCAACCATGGACCCTTGTTTGTTGTAGTTGTTGAGTTTTGAACATTTAATGTACTCCATAACACCATCTCCCTCAAAGCACTTCATGATGGTGAGACACCAAGGCCACTGGAACTGATAGTCATTAAGGCATGATCTCGTTTTTTCTTGGCAACCGGGATGATAGGTGGTCCTTTTGTAAGCAGGTGGGATGCCTCACAATTAGAATAGGGAGAGGATTAAGGTACCATGAATACTCCCGATAGTTTGGACCAACGCAGGTCCTAAAGTTGCCAGGCCAGGAAACTTTTCCCTGGGGTTCATTCTCATGAAAGCCGATCGAAACTTCTGCAAGTGACCTGGAATTAAAGGCACACTCGATCTCTTCTGAAGGGACGGATGTCATCCGATCTGCAGCCTTCGCTCAAAAACCGAGCATAGATAGGCATAGATGTTAACATTGAGAGGGACCTACACTATCACCAGCGATGCTGCCTGACCTTGCTTTGCAGTGCAGTTATGTATTCAGGCCTAGCCACAGTCGAGGTGTCAGATATAATTAGACCTGGTCTGATGTTTTTTATCCCGGTTTGTCTCATGGGCATTCCTGAACGGCTTGCAAAGATCGTTACGCGAGCTTTCTTTATCCCAACTCGACACTGCATTTTGACTGTGACACAGTCCTGGCCTTTCACAGTTCATTCCCCTCCATGGTTTCCATTTGGGGAACACTCGGATTGTCTTCTTTTCGCAAACAGTCCCTCTATGAACTCGCTGATGACAGTCACAAGGCCATACATACTTAATTCAGGTTGGTCACAGAATTTTTCTTAAATGGAACCAGTGGCTCAGAATGCTCAGGTGATCATCATGGGAATGATTACCCACTGCTTCACTGACATTGACCACAATGTTTTTGCATATCGTTTCATGCACACATTGAACCTTCGCAGTACCGCTGCTGGACTTTTCCTGGGGTTTTATAAGACAATTCACACTCATGATTAATTGGCTGGTGCTCATTTCCATGTGGATGAATCTAGCTTAGACATAGACTTAGAAAATAGGGCAGGAAGAGCCATTCAGTTCCTTCTCTTCGAAGCTAGCACGTACAGGCCATCATTGGTGATCTTGGTTGATCATCCTCAATCCAATACCATGCCTGCCTCCTTCTCCATCCCCTTGATTCCCCACTGACCCCCTGGAGCATTCTATCTAACTCGACCTTAAAATCATCTTGATTTGGACTCCACCTGGCCCTCTGTGGCAAGGACTTCACACAAATTTCCACAACTCACTGGTGAAAAAGTTTTTTCTCCACCTCCAGTTTAAATGCGCATCTTGGACTACTTAGCTATGTACTCTAAAAATTGCCTCACTGTCTAATACGATAACAGTCTGCATATTGAAACATATTGTTTGATGCAGTATCCCAGCGTCAACTCAGAGGTGAGTGTGATACATTTGTGCCCAACATCACCTCATGCTTGTTTTGTGTCTGAGTGGAGGCAGATCTTCAGAGATGCAAAGTTATTTTTACATTGTGTTGTCACTGCACTGCCATTATATCAAAAAGCTGCAACCAGAAGATTCTCAGTGGATAGGATCTCCTGCATAGCAGCAGCATAAAAAGAAAGAATGAGCAGGAAAGGTTTTAGTGAGTGATCATCTCTCCTTGGTAGGATGTTTCACTGAGTTTATTACTCTCTCCCAAAATACTCAAACTCTGCACTAGTTACTGTATCTTCTAACATCATCTAATTGCCTTCATATTGTTCAGATTTATATGCTACACCCAAACTGCAAAAATGAACACTGTCAAAAAATGAAAAGTAACAAAATATCTCAGAAATATTATTTGGGTGGAATGGTTTCCAGGCTCCATGCACAGGTCTGAGTGGTTGGAAATGTGTTATTTTTATACTTTGAGCATGGTACAGACTTGCCCTGTCCATCTATCACTTTCTAAAAAATAGTAAATAAAATGTTTTGCATGGATAGCAACATCACCTTCTGAAAGAGGTTCCTTTCCTAAGCCTCCGAGCATTATAGTATTAATATTCCAAGAACCAATGGCTAAATCATCTTATTTTGGTGGGGGGGGGGGAGAGCGCGTATGTTCTGCATTTGTTACCTCTTACCACCCAACTCCACACATCACTCTTGGGGGGTTTCTATTCACGGATAATAATAAATGGTAAGATTAGATCTTTAAAAATTGATTGAAAAAAAAAAATATAATTTGAACTATAATTAAAAAAAAATAATTTCTAGCTAAGTTTACAGTTTCAGTTCGAATTCTTGAGCAACAAGTTCTCGTCTTTCCTCTTCATTCTCATCCTCACTCTCGTAGAAATGATAAAGAACTCCCAAGTAGTCAGATCCCTGTGGGCACAAAAGCAAGAGTGAAAGCTCTGACCAATTCCTGGATTCCTGAATCTTAGCTGTGCTATGTTTCACAAAAATAGAAAGTTCTTAAAATGTTCAGCAGGTCAAACATCATCTATGCAGACAGAAACAAAGTTGATGATTTGGTCTCTGTGACCCAATAGTGGAACAATAATAACTTTGATTTATATCGTTCCTTTAACAAAGTATGCCAAGGTGCTTCAATGAAATATTATAAACTAATACGGGGTTATTAAGACACATGACCAAAAGATTGAACAGACATGGGCTTTAAGGAGCATATTCAAAATGGAAAGAGAGGAGGACAGGAAGTGGTGGTGAGATGTGAAATTTCGGAGTTTAGAGCTTCAACAGCTACTGGCACAACTGCCAAAAGTGGAGCAATTGAACATAGAACTAATCATCAGAACAGAATCAGATGAACACACGTGTGCCTGTGGATTGTATGTCTGGAGACAGGGAGGTTCAGATCATGGAGTATTTTAAAGACAAAAGTGAGAATTTTAAATGAAAGCTGCTTCTTAATGAGGAGTCATCATATTTTGTTCTATAGGGGAAGAGATGCACGGTGTGATGGGCTGTGAAACAAATTCTGCACTTCTTCAACCTCTTGAAAAGTAATTTTATCCCTGTGTGGAGGCGAGGATTTAGTAGAGGTGCGAGCTTACTTACCCCTGCGAGGAGTGGGCGAATGTGACCTGGAAGTTGCTGCAGGAAGGAAACCCTGCAGCAAACCCTTAACGGCAGTGCAGTGCCGGGAGAGAGTCGCAGTCCAGGCCCGGGGGAAGGGGCACCAAGTTCAGGCGGTGAGCAGCCGGAGCCGTGGTCCGAGACGGGCCCGACCTGGGCCAGGGGTCAGTGGTGCTTGGAGTCGGGCAGCGGAGCCCGGAGCTGGGAACAGTGGAGACCCGGAGCGTGGAGCAGTGGAGACTTGGAACTTGGTGCCGGGCAAGAGGCAACGGGAGAGCTGGTGCATCAGCCACAGGCAGCAGGCAGGCAGGCAGGCGAAGATGGCGGGCATTGCACCCCGTCTTGGCAGGTCTAGAGTGAAGCCTGAGATCTACAAGACTGTTGACGGTAAGGTTATTGTTGAGGACGAGTTACTTAATTTTCTTGCTGTAAAGATTAAGACATTAAGCCAGGATGAGGTCGTCCTTCTGGCCACAAATACCTTTGACTCTGAGTGGATAGAGACCTCGAACTCTGCCCACTACACAGCGGAACGTCTCCCATAAAGGGGCACAGAAAGACGTAAACAACATAAAGAGTTGCCTTAAAGTAATGAATGAGTGTGGGGAGAATACTCCTAGATTTGTCTCTCACTACTTGGATGAACTGCCGCCGGTGACATTTTCTAACATGGATGTTTCGAGCCTACTTGGGAGAATGGAGCAGCTGTACGCTGAGGTCTGTTCTATGAAGCATGTCATGCAGCTACAGGCTGATGTAAGCGAAGATTTTCGTGCCATCACAGTGGAATTTGATCGCCGAGTGGGTGCATTGGAGCGCACCTTGATCACTACTCCAGTTGGGTGCATGGAGCGCACCACTGACCTGTCTCGGGGCGGTGGTCCGGATGCATTGGCGGCGTTGGATGGAGCCATTGGCATGGCAGATACAGCACTGGGAGCTGCACCGGCAGGAGCCTCTGGCTTAGTTGCCGGAGTGAGGGCTGCGGCGGAGGGTCTTGCATTAAACGTGGAGAATAGACCCAGTGGTCTAACGTTGCAAGACTCTCCAAAGTGGAGTCATCTTGTGAAAAAGGGTCGACGACATGCTCCAGATAACACTGTTGGTAAGCCAAAATTGTCCACTGGGCAGATAAAGAAATCCAGTAACGCTGTGCCTATTATTGGTACCGGAGCTGCGGGCAACATCAAAATGCTTAATGCTAAGCTGGTGAGTGTTTTTGCCTCCAAGTTTTCACCAGATCTAGACGTCAGAACTTTATCTGTCTATCTTAATGAAAAACTTGGCCGTGAGGTTACCTGTCAAAAGATTGACACTGTACACAGTAGATACAGTTCATTTTAAATGTACTGCGGAATGCAATGGGTTGGCGAAATGTACAATTCCGGAGCTCTGGCCAGAAGGGCATTTGTACGGCGCTTTTTACGAGCCGCGCAGGTTGGAGTCATTGGATCAAGCACTGCGCCTGCCACAAGGGGGGAATGAGTATACCTGCTGGTGCTAGGGGCACTCACTAGTCTTACTAAATGAACATTAGAGTACTATCGTACATTGTCGTGGCCTGCGTTTGGGCCAGAGCGTAGGGATAAAGCTCGCCGCTCAGTTGTTGACAACCTCCTGGAGAACTGTGACATACTATGTATGCAAGAGACATTCTTAGCGAAGCAAGACTTGGACAAACTCAATTCTCTCAATGACAACTTTCATGGGGCTGGGGAGTCTACAACTGACCTTGGCATGGGAATAGTCAGAGGTAGGATACCAGGTGGTGTGGCCATTTCTATGGAACAGGAAGCTTGACTCATCTGTAAATGTGATTCGGCTTGATGTTGACTGGTGCATTGCCATACACTTTATTCACAACAACAAGGAATTTGTTATCCTGAATGTATAATACACCCTATGAATGCCATCAGAATGAGATGAATATTTAAATATATTGCTTACATCTATCTTTCATTCAAAACAATAATTATTGTAGTGTAGATGTCATTGGGGATATGAATGCAGATATCTCAGATAGGAACTCATTATTTGCCAATCATATGGCTCAGTTCTGTCAAGATAATAATTTAATATTGTCAAGCAAAGTGCTTTTTACCTACAGATAGCTATACTTATATTAGTGAGGCTGGCACAACCACATCATGCTGGACCACTGTATTAGTACAGCTGATGCACATGCCTCATTGGGGTGTATGAGCATTCTGTACGGGGCAGCAATGACTGATCATGTACTGTTGCTATAAAATAAATGTTGAAACACATACCTGTGGTTATCCAGAGATAGAAAATACCTTAATACAGAAAAACTGGACTGGTCAACGCTTACAAAGGAAGAATCCTAGCCTATTATGCCCATACAGATAAATCCTTAAGCAATATTCATCTACCTAAAGATGCAATAATATGTAGTAATGTTAACTGTAAAGATATGAAGCATAGGAGAGATATACTGCTCCATGTATAATGATATAGTAAGCGCCTTATATGTAGGCAGTAAGCCCTACTGCAAGCATAAAAATAAGACACATAACATCAGACCTGCTGGAATAAGTATGTAGCTGAGTATCATACTGAAGCCCGTGAAGCCACCAAAGCAGGGCTATGGCAGGTAGACCCAGACAGGGCCTGTGTTTGAGCACAAGCAGCTCACTAATGCAAGGTATAAGTATGCTGTCCGCTTCAATGTAAAAATGAGCCAAGCTATGAATGGCTGATTCCATGGCTAAGAAGCTGCTAAGTAACAATGCTACAGATTTTTGAAGAAGTGAGAGCTCTTAGCAGTTTGCAAAACACTCTACCATGTACTGTAGATGAAAATCTCCGGAACGGCTAATATCGCGGAGTTATGGCGACAACATTATAGCACTTTATTCAACTGTGTCCAAGGTGACTTGTATAGAGTGGACAATATTGAGAGTAATGACTCGATGGTGATTATGTCACATGAGGTGTATCATGCCATGAACAAGCTGTCCCAACAACAAAGCAAGTGGCTTGGATCATATCTCTCTGAACATCTTAGTATGCGGTATGAGGATAGCTCCTCTCCTAGCTATTTGTTTTACTGGCTTTATGATTCATGGCATGTTTACCAGACTCAATGTTGTCTGTCCTGTTAGTGCCATTATTAAGGACAAAGCGGGGTAAAGTAGGCAGTTTAAATAATTACAGGCCCATAGCTTTAGCCAGCATATTGTCAAAAGTATTAGAAAGCGTTCTGCTGGATAAATACATGAGTTTGTTAACTCCACAGATAACCAGTTTGGCTTTAAAGATAAAACATGGCACTGACTTATGCATATATGCCCTAAAGGAGATTGTAAACAAATATAGAGGCAAAAACTCTTCAATCCTTATGTGCTTTACTGATGCCTCCAAAGCCTTTGACCGTGTTAATCACAGAAAGCTGTTTGGTAAAATGCGTCAAAGAGGGGTGCCTAAATACATTGTGAGAATACTGGCTTACTGGTATGCCCACCAGACTATGCAAATAAAATGGGGCAATAGGGTCTCAGCCCCATTTGGGGTTAGCAATGGTGTTAGACAAGGGGGATTTTATCCCCAGTCCTTTTTAATCTATATATTGATGATCTGTCTAAACAATTGAAAACCTGTAACACTGGGTGCGTGATTGGTAATATTCTAGTGAACCATATTATGTATGCAGATGATCTTGTGGTCTTTAGTCCATCTAGCGCTGGTCTCCAGCAGCTCCTTACTGCATGTTCCGTGTATGGTTTGGAACATGACATTAAATATAATGCTAGTAAGAGTGTGTTTATGGTCTGTGATAGAAACCAAAGAGGATAAGAAAGTCAAAAATATATCCTGATTTTTAAATTTGTCTGACGAACAATCTATAGCGTCTTGTAATAAGATAAATTATTCTCTAGGGCATATTATTACAGAACAAATGACAGATGATGTGGATATTTTGATAGGGCAACGGACGCAATGCTGTATATACAGGCGAATATCCTCGTTGCGTAAATTGGTGCGTGTGCAGATGTGGGTGAAGATGTCACTTATAT
This sequence comes from Okamejei kenojei, assembly GCA_035221665.1. Classification (NCBI taxonomy): domain Eukaryota; kingdom Metazoa; phylum Chordata; class Chondrichthyes; order Rajiformes; family Rajidae; genus Okamejei; species Okamejei kenojei. The sequence continues at coordinate 19,718,099 of CM069151.1, read as the reverse complement.
AGGAAGACATACTGCAGCATCATCCTCTACACTGCGCACGGCTGGTGGGTCGAAGAACTTTTAAAGACAAGTATTATGTAGAGACCTAAAAGGTTGCATATAACGGATTGCCCATGAGAACACTGCTAAAGGCAACCAAGATGGTGTAGTGCCAGTAATATGTTTGTGGCTGCATAGAGTCAGTACTCTAGAAGCTATCCTAGACACCACATGTATAATAAATTCATTTGCAGATAAATGACTCTAAAAAATGTGCTTATTGTGGCCTTGACAAACATAAGGGTTAGCACTACACGCTCTACGGGAATCACAGTTGGTTGTGTGGGAGATACACTGGTATCGTTGTTCTAGTACGACCATTGTTGATCATTTTTACTAACTCTGGATTTTAAACTTAAGTATTGTGGTTTGGTTTTTTTTTATAATAAATAACTTATGATGTTTATTATGTGGTTTACCCATTGCCTTTTATTATATTATTTTTATGATTTTTTAAATTGTTAATGTTGCCCCTTGTCGGTGGACCATTGAGTCCGGTAATCAAAGGTTATTATTATTATTATTTATTAATTAATATAATACCTCAGAGTCTCTGGGTTAATAGGAGAAGAAGAGAATTGGTACAATTTGGACCCACATTACCATACTCATATTCAGACTAGAAATGAGGCAGACTTGACTGTCCAAGGTGCATTTAGTATTGTCAACTCTAGAGGTAACAAGTAATGCTACGGGGTGAAGGACCATATTAAATCAGTAGAGGAGGTAATGCAACACACACTATTTATGCAGATTGCTGGATATATCAGCAATAGAAAAGTTGGATAATTAATTAGCTTGTCAGCAGCGCGTGAAAATAAAGTTTTGTATCAGCAAAAATGACCATATATAAACAATTTATTAAAATGTAAGTGGGCCAACAGAAAAATGGACGGAGAGTATGAAAGAAGGAATGAAGTTTAGATTCAGTGTTAAAGAAGGAACTGCAGATACTGGAAAAATCGAGTTGGTACACAAAAGCTGGAGAAACTCAGCGGGGGGCAGCCAGCACATTAAGGGAGCGAAGGAGTATAGGCAAACGATTTTTTTGTTTCGGGCTACATAATCTTTTTACCCTTCTTCAGATCTGAGAGATATAATCCTTCTTCCCCCCCCCCCCGGGAGGTGGGGGAGGAGGCCCCGGGGCGGGGAGACGAGAAAACAAGGACAACGGAAATGGAGCGGAACCAGGTAAGAGCTCTGAGGCCTCGCTGTGGTGGACAAGACCACCGTGGAGTCACCCTTTACCGGTTGAGGACCGTGGAGGCCGGAGGAGCAGAGCATGGGTTACAAATTGAGCAATTGCCAATGTATCAAGCCCAGAGGATTGCTAGACCCTCCCCTCAATCGGAATATAGGGCTGCTGCTGTTCCTCCAATTTGCGGGCTGGTGTCTTAGCTCACTATCGTGGCCGTGACAGCAGCGGCCCACCCCGACCGACTCCGAGGTCGACGATACGGAATGGGAGCGGGGGGGGGGGACCGGGGGGAGTTGCCCCCAGGGGGAGAGGGGCGTGGGAGTGCCCTGATACCAACCAGGAGGTTGGGTTGGTTATTGCGGACCTAGATGCGGGAAGTGTGTTCGGCGATAACGATCGCCAAGCCTCCGTTTGAGGTCCTCGCCGATATAGATCAGTCAGGCATCTGGATAGCAAGCAAGCGGATGCAGTAGATGAAGGTTGGTGAGAAGGTGCAGGTGAATCCTCTGTCCGCTGACCTGGAAGTGATGCTCTCCGCTTGGGTCCCTGAAACAGGAGTGGAGGGGCGGTTCGGATAAGGGGACCACAGCGCCTAGCGGAGGGAAGGGAAAGAATTGTAGGGAGCGGTGGGGGGGGGGGGGGGGGGGGGGGGGGGGGGGGGGGGGGGGGGGGGGGAAAGTGGGGGGGGGGGGGGGGGGGGGGGGGGCCCGGGGAGGGGGGGGGGGGGGGGGGGGGGGGGGGGGGGGGGGGGGGGGGGGGGGGGGTGGGGGGGGGGGGGGTGGGGGTTGTGGGTGGGGGGGGGGGGGGGGGGGGGGGGGGGGGGGTGGGGGGGGGGGGGGTGGGGGGGGGGGGGGGGGGGGCCGTGGGGGGGGGGTTTGGGGGGGGGGGGGGGGGCGCTGGGGGGGGGGGGGGGGGGGGGGGGGGGGGGGGGGGGGGGGGCGAGCCCGGGGGGGGGGGGGGGGGGGGGGGGGGGGGGGGGGGGGGGGGGGTGGGGGGGGGGGGGGGTGGGGGGGGGGGGGGGGGGGGGGGGGGGGGGGGGGGGGGGGGGGGGGGGGGGGGGGGGGGGGGGGGGGGGGGGGGGGGAAGGGGAGGTTGGGGGGGGGGGGGTGGGGGGGGGGGGGGGGGGGGGGGGGGGGGGGGGGGGGGGGGGGGGGGGGGGGGGGGGGGGGGGGGTGGGGGGGGGGGGGGGGGGGGGGGGGGGGGGGGGGGGGGGGGGGGGGGGGGGGGGGGGGGGGGGGGGGGGGGGGGGGGGGTGGGGGTTTTGGGGGGGGGGGGGAGGGGAAAAGGGGGGGGGGGTGGGGGGGGGGGTTTGGGGGGGGTGGGGGGTGGGGGTGGGGGGGGGGGGGTGGAATGGTGGGGGCGAGGGGGGGGGGGGGGGGGGGGGGGGGGGGGGGGGGGGGGGGGGGGGGGGGGGGGGGGGGGGGAGGGCGGGACTTGGGGGGGGGGGGGGGGGGGGGGGGGGGGGGGGGGGGGGGGGGGGGGGGGGGGGGGGGGGGGGGGGGGGGGGGGGGGGGGGGGGGGGGGGCGTACCCCTTTGCCGGTGGGGAAAGGCAGTACGGGGGGATGAATGGGAAGATTCACGTGCAGTGTTTCCACTCTGAAGAAAATTAGACCAGAAACATTCTGGAAATTCTGCCGTTGTCTTCTTCGGGTAATATTAGGTAAAATTGAATAATTTCGGGAAATTTCCGCATCTGAACTCCGCGAGAGAAGTGGTCGTGTAAAGGTAATACACACACCACTTGCCAGTTTGGTGCTCAAAGGGTTTTTAAAAAGCAGCAGCGCTGTCATTAACACGTGGGAATTTAAACAAAGATCCAGCCTGGGTCGCCTTGCAGCCGCCATCCTCCCCCCTATGGGTTACCCCACCGGTCCCCATATACACCCCCACAACCTTGCTCCCCCCCAGCGTCCGCCCACGAGTCCCCTCCTTTGGACTTCTCTGTCCTTTCTCATTGGGTTCCGAAGTAGTTGACGCGCTATGATTACTTTCTTAGGAAAGTTGGTTAGATATTCTGCAGCTTGAAGTAAGCCACAGTGGTGTAAAGTTCCAGTGGGGCAGTGGTGGATGGTGCCCCCCCCGGTTACTACATTGGATTGGCTCTTGATTTTACAGAACGTGTGGGCCGTGGGGCTCAAGCGGGCACAAGAGGGGAGATGAGAGGGGCGAGAGTGGGAGGGGGCGACGAGATTAGCAGAGACTGAGACACATGAGAGCAGGTTGAAACCAAAACACAAGACAACGAAAGCTGTTGGAGGCAAACCAAACGCTGCCTTGCATAAACACATGTAACATAAGCAGGGCATATGCTGTGTAGTTACATAGATCTGGTTTTTTTTGCCTTGTTCTTTCTTTGTGTTGTTAACGTGTGCCCGTGAAAAAAAACTCTAACGGAAAATAGCACCCGGGTACAGTTCCGACGACATACATCATCTAGAACTCCGGCCAGCGCGAAACTTATCATCTCGCCCGCGACGGGGGGCCTTTGACATCGGGAGGAAGAATGGAAAAACAGGGTGATAGACAATGACTTACTTGGCATGCCTTCCATCACAAGTGAGGAGGAGATTCACTGTAATTGATGTTTGTGTAAATTTGTGTTGTGTGTGTCTTGGATCTTTTCTTGTTGTATGACTGCAGAAACCAAATTTTGTTGATGAACTTAATTTTGAGGTGTTAACGGTTTCCTTAATTATGCAATAAATACGGGTATTGGGTATTGTCGATAGTAATGAGACCAGGAATTGCTAAGGATAAGATCTGGCAAATTTATACTTAAAGTGGTTGGAAAAGTGGAGATGCAAATTGACAAAAAAAATTTAACGACCGCATGATGATGAACTCTCCATAAATTGTACATCCCTGTCTTGGCTAAAAAAAAATAATAAAAACTAGGGAAGGCGTTCTCAACGTGCGCAGACGAAGGGAAGTTCAAGGAAGACACTTTCAAAAAGCTTTGACAAGGTCCACACAACAAAGAGATTAGTGTGCCAAAATTAGGAGCACATGGTATTGGAGGTTAAGGGTATGATATCGGATGGTAGAACTGGTTGACAAAAAAAACAGAAGCAAAAAGAGTAGGACCCCATTAATTGGTCTTTTCAGAATGGCCTGGAATTGACTAGGGGGTCCCGAAAGGCTGAGAACCCTGTTGTTAACCAATATATTATTATTTAGAACAAGGGGAACTCTTAAAATGTAACATCTGCAAAGTTTGCTGATTTGCAACAAAGCTGGATGGCAGTGTGAGCCTGCGATTGAGGATGCTAATGACCGGGCAGGCAGAGGTGAATTGAGATAGCTTGGGTGAGTTGTGGCCAGAAGCATGACAGATGCAGTATAATGTGGATAAATGTGAGTTATCACACTTTGCGTGCACAAGAACAGGAAGGCAGATTATTATCTGTTCATATGAGTGAAGAAGGGGTGGTGCATGATCGAGACCTGCCCGCTCAGGGTGATGCATTGTACTTCGAGTCTACTGAATGTAATGCATTGCAGGCCTACGCAGCATCGGCAGATGAAGCAGGCTTCATGGCATATTTGTGCCTGCATAAAATGAGAGGATTTGAGTTTAGAAGCAATGAGGATCTTACTGAGTAGTACAGGGCTCCTGGGTGAGAAACCGCACCTGGAGTTTCACATGGTGCAATTTTGGGTTCTCCTGTATTTTGAGGAAGGAAGAACATTATTGCTATTGAGTTCGGTTAGTGCAGCATATAGGGTTCCATCCCCCCCAGGGTTCCCCCAACCTTCCCGGGTGGTGTTGGACTGACGTATGTTGAAGAATGGTCCGACTGGGCTTTGTTATTTGCTGGAATATAGAAGGATGATAAGGGATCTCTTTTTGAGACCATTATCAAGATTCTTAGAGGATTGGACCAGGTAGAAAAAATAAGAAAAAATGTTCCCTGATGTTGGGAGGCGGAGTCCAGGGGTCACAGTTTAAGATAAGGGGTAAGCCATTTAGGACTGAATGAAGGATAAAACCTTTTCACCAGAAGAGTAATGAATCGGTGGAATTTCTCTGCCAAAGGCGTGATGCAATTCACTGGATTTTTCAAGAGAAGATTCAATTTTAGGCCAAAGGAATCAAAGGAATCAGGGGGGAAAGCAGAACGGGGTATGATATTGATGGATAGCATGATCATAATGAATGGTGCTGGCACGTATGGCGAAAGACAAGCCCTGCTCCTATTTTCCTAATTTTCTATATATCAATGTCCTTTTTCCGCCACTCCTCCTACCTCACCGTTGCTGTTGACACTCGCCGCTCCTCCTCCTCCACTGTCAGCACCACCTCCTGTTCCCCCTTCTTCTGTTCCCACAGCGCCAACATCTACCAGGTGGAGTATGTCGGGGGCAACGTCCAGAGAATAATGATTGAGAAAGGTGGGGTCAGCAGTGGAGGGGAGGGGAAGGGGAGCGTGGCAAAGCTAATTCATGCCTTCTCTCACCTGAAAGAATTAACTGATTGTCTGCACAAATTGTCATCATCTTCTTCAGTAATTTGTCCCAAAGTGATAATAAAAATATAATCTAGGAAAAATTATTTCTGACCGTGGACTATCACTGAAACAAATACCTCCATTATTTATCCTTTGGCCTAATTCTCATTTGGGTAGATGAATAAGTTGTCAATTGACATACCATTCTTTGCTAGTACTGCTGCATATAAAGATGAATTCCTATGTCATTCATTATTCATTAAAACATAAATAGCAATACTGAAAGCTTGGGAGATGCTTGAAACAGAATCAAAATGACCTATGGAAAACACTCAATGCACTTCCATTACGGACTCTGATTCTGACAACTCTATCAAATTGCCAGCTCCACACCTCCTCAAGGAACATAATGTCGATAATTCCATCGATTTTGTTTTTGAATCCTGTTTTTTGAAATATCATTTGGTAACGATTCTTTGAGTCAACTTTTACTTCTTCTTCACTTTCTTTTTGTCATCGATAAATATCTGCAAACTTGAAAAATCAGTTTCTAAGTACAGTTTTTCTCAAAGTGATTGCACTTTTTAGGGCTATCATTTATTAACACATCAAACATATTTTTGTTCGCTATCCAATCTCTGGACATCCTAATCACTTTCAACTTCCTCACATCCTTGACCCCCCACACTACAATTTCTCTCTAGATACCCTATTTAAATTAGTCATATTTTTGAACATCATGTTGAATCTCCTCCCAAATTTCTCTTTTTAAGAAAACCAGACTTCCTCATCTTACCTGGTAATAGAAATGGCTCACTCCTGTAGCCATTTTGGTAAATGCTCTATGGATCTCTATAAGGCATCCATATCCTTCTTCCTCTTCTTGCGTATGGCGTGCACAGCCTAAAGTTGTCAGACAACTTGTTCTATTTGATCTTGTATTTGTGCACGCCGGGTTGATTGCATTCGTCAAAACAGGGCGGACCACGTGAAAGTTGCAATCTTCCACCCCATCCATATCCTTAGTAAATTTTATACCAACTCAAGCTTGTAAGGACAACTGTACAAAGTCTACATATACGTTTTTAATGTCATAAGGATAATGTCATACTATAATTAGCCATTCGGTCCATCAAGTGTACTCCGCATTCAATCATGCCTGATGTATCTCTCCCTCCTAACCCCATTCTCATGCCTTCTCCCCATAACCTCCGACTCCTGTGCTAATCAAGAATCTATCTATCTCTGCCTTAAAAATATCTCTGACTTGGCCTCTACTGTCTTCTTGTGGCAAAGGAATTCCACAGATTCACCACTTCTATATAATAAATTTCTCCTCACCCTCATGGAGTCATAGTCAATATATACAGTGTGGGGAAACAGTTCTTCTTCGGCCCCACTTGCCCATACCGGCCAACAATGTCCAGTACCCTAGTTCTACCACTGTGCCTCGCTTGGTCCTAACCTTCCAAACTTGTCCAATCCATTACCTGTCAACTGTTGTTTCTAAACGATGGGATGGTACTTCATCCTCAAACTATTCTCCTCTGCAACTTTGTATCCATACACCCCCACCCTTCTATGTAAAAAGTTACCCCCCGGGGTCCTATTAAATCTTTTCCCTGCACGTTGAAGCCTATGTTCCTGGGTTCCTCTCGATTCCCCTTACTCTGGCAGGGTAAAAGATATGCATCCTACACTTGATCTATTCCTCTCATTATTTGTATACCTCACAAGATCTCCCCTCATCCTCCTAAGCACCATGGAATAGAGAACGCCACCTACTTCAAACTCACCCTATAACTCACACCCTCTAGTCCTGGTAACATCCTCGTAAAAATCCTTCCTAAATGAACGTCCATTAATTCTGAGGCTATGACCTCTAGTTCTAGACTCTCCCACTAATGGAAACATCCTCTCCACATCCACTCTAACTTCCAAGCCTTTCACTATCTGTATGTTTCAATGAGGTCCCCCCTCATTCTTCTAAACTCCAGCGAGTACAGGCCCAGTGCTGACAAATGCTCATCATAGGTTAACCTACTCATTCTTGGGATCATTCTTATAAACCTCCTTGGGACCCTCTCCAGAGCCAGCACATCCTTCCTCGGATATGGTGCCCAAAATTGTTCACAATATTTCAAAATGGCCAGACCAGCACCTTATCGAGCAACAACATTACATCCCTGTTTTTGTATACATGCTCTCTTGAAATAAATGTTAGCATTCAGTTTGCTTTTTTTGCTACCAATTCGATTTGCAGATTAACGTTTTGGGAATCCCGCACCAGCATCTCCAAGTCCATTTGCACCTCCAATTTCTGGATTCTCACCCCATTTAGAATATTAATTTGAATTATTATTTTGTAAACCAACCTTGCAATCAAGAACACAACAGGGGGGCAGATTTTGCTGCAAGGAATGGGACAATAGCACTTGCAACTGACATGCTTGGGTTTTTTGGACCCAGTAATGGTGACTTGTGCTACTATACTGACCTTGAACAACATGGAGGCAGATATCCACAAATGTCAGGCAGTTAGAGAAACCTCAACAACAAAAATCTCTCTCACAATTATTCCCTACCATGCAAATCAATGACCTTGCTATAGTTGCTTCTTTAGGGCCTGTCCCACCAGCATGCGATTGCACGCTTGAGGCGTACGGCCTCACGGGTCGGTCCCACTTCCAAGTGCGGAGGAATAGAGTAGTGTGCGGGTGCGGGGCTCCAAAAATCTTGCACTGTCCAAAAATCCCATGCGCCAATGGCCTGTCGGCCTGCAGGCACATTGAGGACGTACGCAGTGTCTTGAAGGGCGTACACAGTTTCTTGATGTTGTACACAGCGTCCTGACGGCATACGCCTAGCGTGTGGCGTTGCGCCGATTGACGTCCACGCCCGGCCCGCCGCCCGAGAGGAGCGTCAAATTCAGTCGCCGCCTCCCCTGCCAGCTTGATTGGTATGTGTTTGGACCAGCCCTGCACAACTCCATAAGCCACGCGCGTTCAAAGTGGAAACGCCAACCGCGAGGCCGTATGCCTCAAATGACCACGTTGTGGCCGCCGCACTAGACTCATGCCATCGCATGCAGTGTGGGAACAGCCCTTTAAGCTCCTGTCCCCCACTGTAAGAGGTAAATCACGAGTTCTCCCGATATTCCCTTCCGATTCAAACTCATAGAATGTCCGTAGTGGGTCCGTAGGAAGTATTCGTGATGTCTCGTGGGGCGGCTCGAATGCAACGGGCAGGTACTTCGGAAACCATAACCTCGTGCAAGACTTTTCAACACTGTGAAAATGTCTCGACTTAAAAGAAATACTCATGATGAAAAAAAATTGTTAGTTTTACTCTTAGTTATTTCGTGGCCATCCGTAGTAACTCGTAGATAATTCCACATGTCAACGAAGAAAAAAAACGCTTGCCTTTAAGTCTTTCAGCCTACCTACAGATACATGAGGATGAAGAAGGATTGTTTTCTGTCAGTTGCCATATAAAGCTGTCAGCCCCGATAAAACTAGTCCACCTGGTCGTCATTAGATTGTATATGTAGTGTATGTGTGAGAATATTTATATATATATATATTGTGGGTTCAAAGGGACTGGTTCCAGAGTGCAAGTAATGGACATTGTGGGCCGAATGTGAATTCTTGGGCTGGCAAGCTCAGTCAACTTCTGGCCATGCAGCTCAGACGTCCTCAGCCTTAGGTAGCTTCAGTCACTCTGGCCAGGCAGCCATCACTCTGGCCAGCAGCATTTTAGAACCAATAAGAGACACAATTTTGCAAGGCTTTTTAGAACAAAATGGAGAACACATTTTGCAGGCCTATTTAGAACCAATAGCGACACTTTTTGCAATCATTTTAGAACAAACAGATCACCTTTTGCAAAGCATTTTAGAACCAAATAGAGAACAAACCCTTTCAGCAAGCATATTAGATCCAATAGCGACACTCTTTGCCAACCATTTAACAACCTATAAGACACAATTTGCAAGAATTTCCCTATTGCAAGCATTTTTCAGAAGCAACAACGACTTTTTGCAAGCAATTTAGAACCAATAACCTACCATTTTGCAACAATTTAGAACCAATAGACACTTTTTGCAAACTTTTTGAACCGAAAGACACCTTCTGCAAGCATTTTAGAACCAATAGAAACAATTTCTGCAAGCAAATTAGAACCAATAGAGACTTTCTGCAACCATTTTAGACCCAATAGAGACACTTTCTGCAACCATTTTAGAACTAATAGACGCTTTTTGCAACCATTTTAGAACCAATAGACACTTTATGCAACCATTTTAGAACCAATAGACACTTTTTGCAACCATTTTAGAACCAATACAGACATTTTGTGGAGGAATTTTAGAACCAAGAGACACTTTTTGGAGGCATTTTAGAACCAAGAGACAATTTTTGGAGGCATTTTAAAACCAAGAGACACTTTCTGCAAGCATTTTAGAACAAAGAGACACTTTTTGCAAGCATTTTAGAACCAATAGAGACACTTTTTGCAAGCAATTTTAGAACCATAGAGACACTTTTTGCACGTAAATTAAAACAATAGAGACACTTTTTGCAAGGAAATATTAGAACCAACACAGACTCTTATTTGCAAGCAATTTAGTACAAAAACACACAAATTTGCAAGCATTTTAGAACCAAAAGACCCTTGTTTGGCAACCATTTTTCGAACCAATAAGGCACTCTTTCCCGCAAGCATTTTTAGAACCCATAGAAACACTCTTTCAGCAAGCATTTAGAACACTACAGACCTTTCAGCAAGCATTTATAGAACCTCTAGTGGCACACGTTCAGCAAGCATTTGTTAGAACTAATAGAAACACTCTTACAACACGCATGTTTAGAACCAATAGATATACTTTCCGCATCTTTTTTAGACCCAATAGACACTTTCTGCAACCATTTTAGACCCAATAGACACTTTTTGCAACCTTTTAGAATGAATATGACACTTTCTGCAAACCATTTAGAACATAAGCACTTTTTGCAACCATTAAGAACCAAAAATACATTTTTGCAACCATTTAGAACCATGAACCCATTTTAGAACCAAAAGAGACACTTTTGTAACATTTTAGAACCAAAAAGACACTTTCTGCGAGTATTTTTAGAAACCAATATAGACACTTTCTGCAAGCAATTAGAACTTATAGAGACACTCTTTCGCAAGCATTTGCGAACCAACAGAGTGCATTCTTTCAGCAAGCATTTAAGACCACGCCATAGAACATTCTTTCACACGCCTTATTGAAACCATTAGAAGATTCATTCAGCAAGCATTATAGATACTAACACACCAATAGAGACACTCTTTCAGCAAGCATTTCGGGGGGGGGGGGGGGGGGGACCAATAGACACTTTCTGCAACCAATGTAGACACCAATAGACACTTTCTGCAGGTAACACAAAAGCGGGAGAAACTCACGGGTGCAGCAGATCATCTAAGGAGCGAAGGAGATAGGCGACGTTCTCGTGTCGAGACCCTTCTTCAGACTGGTCAGGATCAGGGAAACGATACATATAGACGGTTATGTGGAGAGTAAGGAACATAGTGAAAGATATCAAAAAAGTATCGGTGATAAAGGAAAAAAAAAACAAGCCCATTGTAAGCTGTTTGATGGTGTTAAAATGAGCAGCTGGTGCGACTAGGAGGGGAGAATAGAGATAGAGGAATGCCAGGGCCCGAGGGCTGAGTGAGAGTGGGAAGGGGAGGAGACAGCAAGGGTTAACAGAATTGAGAAATTTAATATTCAAGCCCAAAGATGCAGACTCCCCAAGCGGAAAATGAGTGCTGTTCCTCCAGCTAGCGTGTTTGCTCACTCTGGCCGTGAGGAGGCCCAGACCGAGAGGTCGGATGTGGAATGGGAGGGGAGTTGAAGTGCTGAGCCACCGGAGTCCGGTTGGTTTATGCGGACCGAGCGTAGGTGTTTGCGAAGCGAACGCCAAGCCCTCCCGCTTGGTCTCACGATATAGATCATACTGGCATCTGGAAGCAGCGGATGCAGGAAAGGTTGGAGAGGTGCAGGAGAACCTCTGTCGACCTGGAAGGACTGCCTTGGGTCCCTGAAAGGAGTGTAGGGGGGAGGTGAAGGGACAAGTGTTGCATTCTATTCGGTTTGAAGGGAAAGTCCCGGGAAGGGGTAGAGTGGGAGGGAGGGCAGAATGTGGACAAGGGAGTTGCGAGGGAGCGGTCTTTGCAGAAGGCAGACAGGGGGGGAGATGGAAGATGTGGCGGGTGGAGGGGTCACGTGGAGTGGCAGAAACTGGCGAGGACTATCTTGGTGTATTTGCCGCTGGTGGGGTAAAGGTGAGGACCAGGGGACTCGCCTGTTTGCGAGTGGGGGAATGGGGAGCGAGGCAGTGTTCGTGGCGGCTGGTGGGGTGAAAGTTGAGGACCAGGGGACTCGCCGGCTGGTGGGGTGAAAGGCGAGGCCTCAGGGGACTCCCCTATCTGCCATCCGCAAAGTACCGCTCCCTCCGCTAACTCCCTTGTCCAATCTTTCCCACCCCTCCCCTCTACCCCTTCCCCGGCCACTTTCCCCTTTGCAACCGCAAGAAATGCAACAGTATGTTCCCTTCACCTCCCCCCTCCACTCCTTTCAGGGACCCAAGCAGTCCTTCCAGGCTCCGACAGGGTTCACCTGCACCTCCTCCAACCTCATCTACTGAATCCGGCTGCTCCAGCATGCCAGATGATCTTATCGGTGAGAAGCGGAGGCTTGGCGATCGCTTCGACCGAAAACCTCGCTCGGTCCGCTCTAACCAACCCGAACTCCCGGTGGGCCTCAGCACTTCAACTCCCCCTCCATTCCACATCCGCTCTCGAGGTCCTGGGGCCTCCTCCACGGCCAGAGTGAGCAAACCGCAAGCTGGAGGAAACAGATCATATTCCGCGTGGGGAGTTGCATCCCTTGGGGCTTGAATATTGAAATTTTCTCAATTCTGTTAACTCTTGCTGTCTCCTCCCTTCCCACCTCTACCCTCAGCCCTCGGGCCCTGGCTTCCCTCATATCTCTATCTTCCCCCACCCTGTCGCACTCGCTTTCTCATTTTCACACCACAACAGGCTTACAATGGTTGTTTCCCTTTATCACCGATACTTTTTTGCATTATCTTTCACTCAATTGTTCCTTATTCATCCAACATTGCCTCTATATCTCTCGTTTCCCTGATCCTGACCAGTCTGAAAAAAGAAGGGTTCCACCCTCGACCCCGAAACGGTCGCCTATTCTTCGCTCTTAGATGCTGCTGCACCCGCTGGAGTGTCTCCAGCTTTTTGTGTACCCTCGATTCTCCAGCATCTGCAGTTCCTTCTTTAAGACACTTTCTGCAACTATTTTAGACCAATGGACACTTTTTTTGCAACCTTTTAGAATGAATAGACACGTTCTTGCAACCATTTAGAACCAATAGCCACTTTTTTGCAACCATTTAGAACAATAGACATTTTTTGCAACCATTTCGAACCAATAGACACGTTTTGCAAGCATTCTAAACCAATTGAGACACTTTCTGCCAAATATTCTTAGAACCAATAGAGACACTTTCTGCAAAGCCAACTTTAGAACAATAGACACTTTCTGCATTTCGAACCAATAGAGACACTTTCTGTGCATTTTAAAACCAATAGAGCACTTTCTGTAAGCATTTTAGAACCAATAGCCCTTTTTCACATTTTTTAGAACCAAAAAATACACTTTTTGACAACCTTTTGAAACAACAGACATTTTTTGCAAACCATTTTAGAAACCACTAGAGGGACATCTTACAGCAAGTATTTTAGATCCAATAGAGATACTTTCAGCAAACATTTTATAACAATGAGACACTCTTTCAGCAACCATTTAGAACCAATAGGAGACTTTTCCAGCAAGCATTTTAGACCCAATAGAGACACTCTTTTTAGCAAGCATTTTAGAGCAATAGAGATTTTTGCAACCCATTTTAGACCCAATTCATTCTTTACTTCATGCAACCATTTTGGAATAATAGACAATTTTTGCACCATTTTATAACCAATAGACACTTTATAAGGAACCATTTAAGAACCAATAGACACTTTTTGAAACCATTGTTAGAAAACAAATAGATACCTTTTGCACCATTTAGAACCAATACACATATGGAGACATTTTGAACCAAGAGACACTTTTTTTGGAGTGCATTTTAGAAATAAGATACACTTTCTGCAAGCATTTTTGATAAAGAGACCACTTTCTGCAAGCCAATTAGAACCATTAGTGACACTTTCTGCATTTAGAAACCAATAGAGGACACTTTCTGCACTAGAGCACTTTCTGAAAGCATTTTAGAACCATCGACCAATTTTTGCAACTTTTAGAACCAAAAATACACTTTTTGCAACCATTTTAGGAAATAGAGGACACACTTACAGCAAGTATTTTAGAACCAATAGAGATACTCTTTCAGCAAAACATTTATATCAATAGGACACTTCTTTTCGAAACTATGTAGTACCAATAGAGACTCAGCAAGGATTTTAGACCATAGAAACTCTTTTTAGCAAGCATTTTTAGAGCCAATAGAGACTTTTTGCAACATTTAGACCCAATAGAGGACACTTTCTGCAACCATTTTGGAACTAATAGACAATTTTTTGCAACAATTTTAGAACCCCAATAGACACTGTAACACTTTTAGAACCAAATAGACACTTTTTGCAACCATTTTAGAACTAATAGATACTTTTTGCAACCATTTTAGAACCAATCCACATTTTCTGGAGACATTTTAGAACCAAGAGACACTTTTTGGAGGCATTTTAGAAATAAGAGACACTTTCTGCAAGCATTTTTAGAACAAAGAGACACTTTTTGCAAGCATTTTAGAACCAATAGAGATACTTTCTGCAAGCAATTTAGAACCAATAGACACTTTCTGCATTTTAGAACCAATAGAGACACTTTCTGCATTTTAGAACCAATAGAGACACTTTCTGTAAGCATTTTAGAACCAATAGACCCTTTTTGCAACCATTTTAGAACAAAAAATACACTTTTTGCAACCATTTTAGAAACAACAGACATTTTTTGCAACCATTTTAGAACCAATAGAGACACTCTTACAGCAAGTATTTTAGAACCAATAGAGATACTCTTTCAGCAAACATTTTATAACCAATAGAGACACTCTTTCAGCAACCATTTTAGAACCAATAGAGACTCTTTCAGCAAGCATTTTAGACCCAATAGAGACACTCTTTTAGCAAGCATTTTAGAAGCAATAGAGACTTTCTGCAACCATTTTAGACCCAATAGAGACACTTTCTGCAACCATTTTGGAACTAATAGACAATTTTTGCAACCATTTTAGAACCAATAGACACTTTAAGCAACCATTTTAGAACCAATAGACACTTTTTGCAACCATTTTAGAACTAATAGACACTTTTTGCAACCATTTTAGAACCAATCCACATTTTCTGGAGACATTTTAGAACCAAGAGACACTTTTTGGAGGTATTTTAGAACCAAGAGACACTTTTTGGAAGCATTTTAGAACTAAGAGACTTTCTGCAAGCATTTTTAGAACAAAGAGACACTTTTTGCAACCATTTTAGAACCAATAGAGACACTTTCTGCAAGCAATTTGGAACCAATAGACACTGTCTGCATTTTAAAGAAACAATAGAGCTCTTTCTTCTTTTTCTGTATTTTAGAACCAATGGACAACTTTCTGTAACGCATTTAAGAACCATATAGACTCCTATTTTTGCCAACCATTTTAGAACAAAAAATACACTGTTTTGGCAACCATTTTTTTAGAAAAACAACAGACATTTGTTTGCAACCATTTAGAACACAATAGAGACACTCTTTCAGCAAGTATTTTAGACCAATAGAGAACTCTTTCAGCAAAACAGTTTTATACCCAATAACCAAGAGACCTCTTCAGAAACCTATATTTTGACAATAGACGAGACTCTTTACAAGCAAGCATTAGAGGACACACTTTTGCCATTTAGGAGAAGCAATGAGTCTTTTTGCACCATTTTTAAGACCCATTAGGACTTTCTGCATATTTGGAACTAATAGACATTTTTGTCAACAATTTTAGAGACATTTTACACCTTTAGAACAGTTAATTAGACCATATAGACACTTTTTGCAACCATTTTACACCAAAACCCTTTAAGGAACCATTTTAGAACTCAAAATAGGACACTTTTTGCACCAATTTAGACTTAGACACTTTTTTGCAACAATTTTAGAAACCAATACACATTTTCTGGAGAACATTTTAGACCTAAGAGGAACTTTTTGGAGGCAATTTTAGAACCAGAGTAGACACTTTTTGGAGACATAGAACCATAGCAGACCTTTTTCTTTCTGTAATTCAAGCATTTTTAGAACAAAGAGACACTTTTTGCTCAAGCATTTTAGAACCAATAGAGGCACTTTTTGCAAGCTTTTAGAACCAATAGAGACCACTTTTTGCAAGCCATTTTGGAACCAATAGAGACACTTTTGAAGCGTTTTTAGAACCAATAGAGACCACATTTTGCAAGCATTAGAACAATAGTGACATACTTTTTGCAAGCATTTGAGAACCAAACGGAGAACTTCTTTGCAAGTCATGTTGAACCATTAGAAGACACTTTCTGCTGCAAAACCCACCCCCCCCCCCCCCCCACACACAAGTATTTAGAACAAATTAGTAGACACTTTCTTCAGCAGTAGAACCAATAGAGACAGTTAGAACTTATGACACTTTTAGTAACAATTTAAGTACCAAAAGGACACTTTCTGCAAGCATTTTGTACCAAAAAATACACTTTTGCACCATTGTAGGAAACAACAGACATTTTTTGCAACTCTTTAGAACATAGGAGACATTCAGCAAGCCCAATTTTAGACCCCAATAGGAGACACTTATTTCTTCCAACTATTTTAGATCCATAGACCTTTGCCAACCAATTATTTATCCACTAGACACTATTTTTGCAACCTGTTTAGAACGAATAGACCACTTTCAGCAATCCTTAGATCTCAATAGAATTATTTTGCCAACCCATTAGAAAACCTCAATACGACACTTTATTGCCAAGCATTTTAGAACAAATGGAGACACTTTCTGCCCCAAGCAATATAGAACATAGACGCCCACACTTTCTGCATTTTAGAAAACCAATTAGAGACCTCTTTCTGCATTAGAAACCAATAGCCAGACACTTTCTGTAGGATTTAGAACAATAGACCTTTTTGCAACCATTTTAATACCAACCAAATACCTTTGAAAACCATTTTAGAAAACAACAGACATTTTTTTGCAAGCATTTTAGAACCAATAGAGACACTCTTTCAGAAGCATTGTTAGAGACCACTAGAGGACATCTTCAGCACAGCATTTTAGAACACAATAGAGACCACTCCCTTTTTCAGCAAGCACTTTTTAGAACCAATAGAGACACTCTTTCAGCAAAGCTTATTTTAGAACCAATAGGGCACTTTCTGCAACTAATTTACAGATCACCAAATAGACATTCTTGCAACCATTAGATACCCAAAATTAGGACTTTTTTTGCAACCATTTTAGATAAGAATAGATACTTTCTGCAACCATTTAGAGTACCAATAGGGACATACTTTTTGCAAGCATTTAGAACCAATAGAACACACTTTTTTGCAAGCATTTTAATAACCAATACATCATGCACAGCAATTTACGATACGCTTTCCCATGCAATATAGAAATAAGAACTTTCTTTTTAGAAATCCAAATTAGAGACAACTTTCATTGCCCAAGAATTTTAGGAACCAATAGACCCTTTTTGCAACCATTTTTAAAGCTACCTAAATAGACAACTTTTCGCAACCATTTTAGAAAGCAATAGCCATTTTTTTGCAACTCATTTTTAGATCGATAGACACATTTTCTTTGCAAGCATTTTAGAAACCAAAAGAGACACAATCAGCAAGCATTTTAGACCACACTCTTTCAGCAAGCAGTTTAGAACCAATACCAATTTTAGAACCATTCGTTCAGTAGACAACTTTTTAGAAAGAATAGATACTTTCGCAACCCATTTTAGACCAATAGACACTTTTAGCAATGAAACTCTTTTTGTTTTGCAAGCATTTAATAATAATAATAATAATAATAATAATAATTAAATATCTTTAGAACCAATATAACTTTCCAAGCATTTTAGAACAATAGACACTTTTTTTCTTTTTTGCAACCCATTTGGCTAATAACAGCAACCACTTAGAGCCATATAGCCACTTTTTGCAATCATTTTAGAACGAAGACAGCACAGCATTTTTAAGAACCAATAGACAATTTTAAATCATTGTAGGAACCGACAGACACAATAGAACCAGATTTTTTGCAAAGCAATTTTAGAACCAACAGACACTTTTTTTTGCAAGCATTTTTAGAACCAAAAGAGACACTTTTTGCACTCATTTTTGAACCAATAGAGACACTTTTTGCAAGCATTTTAGAACCAACAGAGACACTTTTTGCAAGCATTTTTGAACCAACAGACACTTTTTGCAAATATTTTAGAAGCAATAGACACCTTTTGCAAGCATTTTAGAACTAATACACTTTTTGCAAGCATTTTAGAACCAACAGACTCCTTTTGCAAACATTTTAGAACCAATAGACATCTTTTGCAAGCATTTTAGAACCAGTAGAGACACTTTTTGCAAGCAATTTAGAACCAATAGACACTTTTTGCAAGCATTTTAGTACCTATACACACTTTCTGCAAGCATTTTAGAACCAATAGACACTTTTTGCAAGCATTTTAGAACCAAAAGAGACATTTTTTGCAAGCATTTTAGAACCAATAGAGGACACTTTTCTGCAACCACCTGTACAACAATAGCACGCTTTTTGGAACCAATTTAGAACCAATAGAGACACTTTTTGCAAGCATTTTAGAACCAAAAAATACACTTTTTGCCACCATTTTAGAAACCAATAGACATTTTTTGTTTGGCAACTCTATTTTAAACCACATTAAGGGTACTTCACAGCAATCTGAGTAGACACGTGTTCAGTGTTATTCAGAGCTCAGAGAGACTGAGTGAGGCACACCACTGGCTTCCTCCATCTTGCAAAAGATTGCCTAGGTGAGGCACACCACTTCCTGGTATTTTTTAGTCCCTCCACCCCCCCTCCAGCAGGGGCAGCAGAGAGAATGGGGAATATTTAAAAAACTGTAATATCTCTCTGATTTTTCATCGATGGGAAAAATTCTCTGGTCCTGGAAGGCGGAAGAGGGCTCTAAGCGAGGTGGCCATAAATGACGGCCGTAGGTGGCGGCGTTCTCTCGGAAATCACAGCACAGCAAGCCAAAAGATCAGACTTTTAGTAATATAGATGTATGAGTGTGTGCTTGTATATATGTGCATTTCTGTGTATAATGTGTGCATATATGTGAATTTGTGTATGAGTCTGTATGTGTACAAGTGTGTATGTATAACGTGTGTGTATATATATGTGTGTGTGTGTGTGTGTGTGTGTGTGTGTGTGTGTGTGTGTGTGTGTGTGTGTAGTAAAGTGACGGGGGTGTGGGGTTAGAGCTGTGGTGGAAGGGTTCGTGAGGTGAGAAGAAAAGCAAAGACCAAAGATTGAAACATTTTCAGATTAAAAATCTCCGGTGTATTTTTTGCGCTCAGGGCAGTGCACTGCGGTACTGGGCTCCTGGCTCCTGGGTTCTGGCCTTTTGCTCAGTCTTGTTTCGCCCGAGGCGGACCGGGAGATATGGAAACAGCCAATATAACTGGGTGATTCCACTACCACTACCACTCTCCTTCGTTTGTCAAGAAGAAGAAACGGGGCATCTGATGCATTGACACGAAGAGTGGCCTTGTCCGTCGTTGAGAGTTTGTGAAACAGAAAGTACTTTTCCTCACACTCCAGATATATTCCCAGTGTAAAGCACAACATTGCAAAGTTGTCACAGTCAGAATTTAAAGCAAGCACACACGGTGCTGGTGTTGAAAGATATCATATATCTCTCTCACTCGCTCATCTCTCTGTTGCTCTCTCCCTTTTTCCCTCTCTCTCCCTTTCTCTTTCTTTATCTCTCTCCCTTTCTTTCTCTATCTCTATCTCTCTCCCTTTCTCTCTCTCTATATATATATGTATATATATATATCAATCCCCCCCTCCTCTCTCTCTCTCTCACTCCCCTTTCTTTCTCTCTCTCTCTCTCTCTCTCTCTCTCTCTCTCTCTCTCTCTCTCTTTCTCTCTCTCTCTCTCTCTCTCGTGTGTAGGAAGGAACTGCAGGCGCCGGGTTTAAACTGAAGATAGACATAAAAAAAGCTGGAGTAACTCAGCGGGCCAGGCAGCATCTCTGGACCTCTGTATCTTTATAATTTCCCTCTCCCCTGACTCTCATTCTGAAGAAGGGTCTCGACCAGACACATCACCTATTCCTTCATTCCAGAGATGCAGCCTGACTTCACCCGCTGAGTAACTCCAACTTTCTCTCTCTCTTTCTCTCTCTGTTCCTACTGCAGAATCTAAAACATTTCTCCCCTATTCCCCGGCTGTGTGGGGTTTACAAGTGTGAATGTAACTGGGCTGGGGACGGCAGCGAGCAATGCAAGCGTGGAACAAATTGTTGATTCGGAAAGACATGTTGCGCTTTCTCTCTCCCCGCTGCGATCGTCTCTCTTGGGGGCCAAAGGGATGGAGGATAGGGGGAGCAAAACACTCCCTTTAAAGTGGAGGGGGAATCATGTGATCAATTCTCCACTCGTAACTACTCATAGTTGGTTCAAGAGTACCTCGGGAGAGGAAGTAGGAGATTGTTGAATGAGAAGTCAACGGAATACGTAGACATACTCATAGGAGCTCGTAGGAGTTCGTGAACATACTCGTAGAAGGTCATAGGAGTTCGTAGAATACCACGAGTTTGATTTTTTTTAACTAAAGGAGAGCCAGTGTGTGACTTTGTTTAACGTGGGGAGACTGGTGCACAGACAACCACCACACAGTCCTTGACAGATCTGGGTCAGGATTCAGTGGCATGGAGTCCAAGACGACCGGAGCACCTTTTCTGCTGCAGCTTTCATCCGCCTTCCCAGCCGTTGCAACGCTCCACTATGGTCAGTCATCATCCTTCGCCTGTTCCACCATTGAGGTCTTGGTGGGATTGCCCTTTGTCAGAGACCTCCCCATCGACCTTACCGCCATGGGTGATCCTACCAGGAGCATAGCTCCAGACGGCATTGCTCTCAGGAACTCAGGTCCACCCAAGCTTCTCCACCACGACAAGGTGACAATCTACGCCATGTTCATCAGGTAGAGTCCTCAGGTGCACTGGGTTTGAACTGCACTATTGCACTGCACCTGATGTTTAACACAAGAGCACGGATGGAAAAACATGCTAGCAACGCCAAGGTTGCAAATTTGGGAATTGCATGTTCACACAAATTATTCTGAACTTATTGACAGTTTTGGGGGATAAATGTTGACAAATTTCTTTGCAACTTCTGGTCTATTCATAAAATCATTCCCATGCCAATCTTCAAAGCCAACCCATGGCTTACCTTTGGGTCGCAAAGATCGAGTTCAATAATTTCAGATCAGGGTTAATAACACGTTCCCTTAACCTCAGAGACAAAGTATCAGATGGAAAACATCCAGTAAGATCCACATCTTTTGCTGGAGGAGCTATTATTAGATCCTAACAAAAAAAGAGTTCGAACATAGTTAGAACATTAGATATTTTTGACCTGAATCCATTTTTTAATCTTCAAACTTCAAAACAGTTAACTTCTTACAAAACAAGCATTGCCATATTTACAGCCCACTGAGAATAAAAATGGCTCCTGAGAGATTCAACCTTTCAACCAATATTCTAAGATACAACCTTGCGGTATAATTGAGCCTGAGACAAATTTCCAGCTGGCACCTCTGTTCCACGTTATCACAATTCATTCCTTGTGATAACGTGGAACAGAGGTGCCAGAACGATACCAGACTGCGGAGTGGAACATTGTGAAGGGAAACAGACAGAGCAGGAGAGCAGGATATAGCGGCAGTGATCAGCAGAATGAAGTAGTGGTGACTGACTCATTTAATGTATTGAGCAATCACATCTTTCCCTCCTAACCCCATTCTCTTGCCTGCTCTCCATAACCTCTGACACCTATACTAATCAGAAATCTTGCTATCTCTGCCTTAAAACTATCAACTGACTTGACCTGCACAGCCTTCCGTGGCAAAGAATTCCATGATTCACCACCCTCTGACTAAAGAAACTTCTCCTCATCTCCTTCCTAAAAGAACATCCTTTAATTCTGAGGCTACGGCCTCTAGTCCTAGACTCTCCTGCCAATGGAAACATCCTTTTCACATCCACTCTATTCAAGCCTTTCAAGCCTGTATGTTTCAATGAGGTCACCCCTCACTCTTCTAAACTCCAGCAAGTACAGGCCCATTGCCGACAAACGCTCTTCGTAGGTCAACCTACTCATAATCTAGTTCGTTACCAAAACTTTAAATATGCAATCACCTCAGTACCAATTTCTACAAATGTTTAGGGTTGAAAAGAACTGAGACTTTAACCAGTGTGCAGGTTGTAAATGAAACTAGTATAAAACTAGCCTGAGACAAATATTATTCAACCATGAGATTATATACCTAGGCCATGTACCTGGTTGTGTCCTGAGAGTAGAGTTGGATTCATGGGAGGTGGGCTTGGAGGGGAGGATGCCCCTCAAACTGCGGAGCATCTTGGACAATACAGCTCACCCCTTCCATGATACACTGGTCAACCTGAGGAGCACCTTCAGCAACAGATGATCTTCCAAGATGCAGCACCGAATGCCACAGGAGATCCTTTTTCCGTGTGGCTATCAAACTGAACAACTATGCCACCTTCTGTCATGGGGTAGACTGACTCCCCTTCCTCCTCACCCCAATCTTTGCACATCCCCAATCCTGGACTTCCCACTCGTCACTTTAATTTCATGTATGTTGTTGTATTTTATGACTGTTGGCAGATCAATTTCCCTCCTGGGATAAATAAAGTTATATCGTACCGTATCATGAATGCCGCAGTATGTGCACTACAAAAGATGACTCGCAACACAAAATTAGAATCTATTAACAGAAACTTTGATGCGTTTACAAATAATTTCACACAAGTCAACAAACACAACAAAATGATACTTATGAATACTCAATATGTAATTGCTATATTCCGGACGGCAGAATGAAAAGACTTACACACTGGTTGCCTGGATCACGAGAGAGAGATTTTTTACCAAGCATTCCCCGCTTCTATTGAACACCAACTCATTAACATACAAATGAATATATATGAATACATTACACTACTCCCCCTTTTTTTTAAAGTATTAAATCTAAGTACTCGGTTACAATTGTGTGATACTGATTTAAACCAGTATTGTTTATCCTACATTTATGAAATTTTAAATGATAAACATAATATATTTTGCATATCTACACATTTTCGTTTTACTTGGCAGTGAGTTACTTAACTTACAAACCTAACCTGACTACTGGTTTACGGATCCTGCCTGATCGTCTAATAGTAACAGGTGTAACAGGTTTAAGTGTTGACTCAACTGTAGAGGCTTGTTTGGCTCTGTTTTAGTACCCTGACTTTGATCAGAGGAATCTGTTTCTTTGTCTGCACTAACTGAACTTTGTGTTTCAATCACAATGGTCTCTTCCAACACTTTCAGATACAAATTCAGGGATTAGGGCTTCATGCTCGGTTTTTGGCTCATCTTTGGCTGGAATCATTTGATCAACATGAACACTTTTGATCCTATCTCCAACTAAGCATCTTTTTGTTCCACACACTACTTCCACTATTTTCCCAACATCCCATTTGTCTCGACTGGACTTGTTAGGACTGAGAACCCAAATTTGCTCAACGGGCTTTAAATTCCTCTCCTTTTTGTGGGAGTCAAAATGCTGTTTTTGACAACTGTTTTTGCTGAACTCTCAAGGCCAAATTGGGTTGAACTAGACTTCGGCGTATTCTTAGCCTTCTCTTCATCAACAGGTGAGTAACCCGTTGTGTGGTTCTGTACTTCAGCAAGAAACCTGCCAAACGATGTTTCATGCTGAGCTTTGAACTATCATTTGATAAGGTCCCACAAAGGAGATTAGTGGGCAAAATTAGGCCACATGGTATTGGGGGTAGAGTGCTGACATGGATAGAGAAGTGGTTGGCAGGCAGGAAACAAAGAGTAGGGATTAACGGGTCCCTTTCAGAATGGCAGTGACTAGTGGGGTGCCGCAAGGCTCGGTGCTGGGACCGCAGCTATTTACAATATACATCAATGATTTAGATTAAGGGATTCAAAGTAACATTAGCAAATTTGCAGATGACACAAAGCTGGGTGGCAGTGTGAACTGTAAGGAGGATGCTATGAGAATGCAGGGTGACTTGGACAGGTTGGGGGAGTGGGCAGATGCATGGCAGATGAAGTTTAATGCAGATAAATGTGAGGTTATCCACTTTGGTAGCAAAAACAGGAAGGCAGATTACTATCTAAATGCCGTCAAGTGGGAAAAGGGGAAGTACAACGGGATCTGGGGGTCCTTGTACATCAGTCTATGAAAGTAAGCATGCAGATACAGCAGGCAGTGAAGAAAGCAAATGGCATGTTGGCCTTTATAACAAGAGGAATCGGATATAGAAACAATGAGGTCCTTCTGCAGTTGTACAGAGCCCTAGTGAGACCACACGTGGAGTATTGTGTGCAGTTTTGGTCCCCTAATTTGAGGAAGGACACTCTTGTTATTGAGGGAGTGCAGCGTATGTTTACAAGGTTAATTCCCGGGATGGCGGGATTGTCATTTGCTGAGAGAATGGAGCAGCTGGGCTTGTACACTCTGGAGTTTAGAAGGATGAGAGGGAATCTCATTGAAACATATAAGATTGTTAAGGGCTTGGACACACTACAGGCAGGAAACATGTTCCCGATGTTGGGGGAGTCTAGAACCAGGGGCCACAGTTTAAGAATAAGGAGTAAGCCATTTAGAATGGAGACGAGGAAACACTTTTTCTCACAGAGAATGGCGAGTCTGTGGAATTCTCTGCCTCAGAGGGCAGCAGAGGCAGGTTCTCTGGATGCTTTCAAGAGAGCTAGATAGGGCTCTTAAAAATAGTGGAGTCAGGGGATATGGGTAGAAGGCAGGAATGGGGTACTGATTGGGGATGATCAGCCATGATCACATTGAATGACGGTGCTGGCTCAAAGGGCCAAATGGCCTACTCCTGCACCTATTGTCTATCCTGCACAAAGCATATTTGTTAATTCTAACAG
Source organism: Okamejei kenojei (assembly GCA_035221665.1). Lineage (NCBI taxonomy): Eukaryota > Metazoa > Chordata > Chondrichthyes > Rajiformes > Rajidae > Okamejei > Okamejei kenojei. The sequence continues at coordinate 19,693,094 of CM069151.1, read as the reverse complement.
ACCTTTCTGCCCCCCATTGGAGACTGGATGGTTTGGGGGAACAAGTGTGTGTTTTACACCATTCTGCTGCATGAACTCTTTGAACCCTTCTGAATGAAACTTTATCAGAAACAAGTTCTTCCAGTAAAAATTGATCTCAACTCTTCTTCTTCTTCTTGCATATGGCGTGCACAGCCTAAAGTTGTAGAACAACTTGTTCTATTTGATCTTATTTGATTGTGCACGCCGGGTTGATTGCATTCGTCGAAACAGGGCGGATCACATGAAGGTTGCAATCTTCCATCCTGATCTCAACTCATCTATGGTACACTCAGTAGTAGTGCTTGTCCTCGTATGCTTAACCTCAATCCATTTAGAATGACTAAATGGATCAGAATGACAAGTATCAGAAAGTGATCATTACCCCTTTTACAAAAATCTACATTAACTCTCTGAAAAGGTCCACTTGGCCATGACCAGGGTTGCGGTGGTGTTTTTGGTGGTTTACTCCGACAATTTTGGAAGATGCTGCATTTGCTCACCAGTGGCGCAATGTCACTGTCACTACCAGGCCAATACACAAAACTTCTGGTAATTGACTTCATGCTTACTATGCCAGGATGTTCGGCATGAAGTTCATTCATAATTTTGTTTCTCAAAGACTCTTGTACAACCACTCTGTAAACCCACAATGCATCCCTGCTCACATGATAATTCATGGCGTCGATTATGGAAAGGCTTCAGCTCTGAGTTTAGAACCAAGTTCAATCCACTATCGATTTCAGTCCAACTGTTCAATGTCTGTTCATAGGCACTCTTCAGCACAGTGTCTTTCTCTGTTTCTGCTGCATTTTCTGTTGTTGTCACTGGAAAGCCTTCATCTAAAACTTGCAGTGTGTAGATTGAGTTCTCACTTCCCACATCAGAGTTCTCATGGGGCAACCTGGATAACACATCTGCAACAGCGTTGTACTTGGAGCTTCTGTACTCAACCTTGTAGTCATACTGGGACAGCAGAATTGCCCAGCGCTGGAAGGTACAGCTGACTTGAGACTAAGTATCATTATATCGCTTGTGATCAGTCACTAGGGTGAATGGTCTGCCGAGAAGAAACTGATGGAATTTCTTTAGTCTGAACACAATGCTGAGTGCTTCCTTTTCTATCTGTGTATAATTGCGCTCACTTATAATCTATATTATAATCTATGACTATATAATCTCCACTACACATGTTGTGTATGTCACACATTCCACCATATAATCCAGTCTGGGTTTTGGGCATAATGAGTATTGTACTTTTGTCAGCCTGTCGTTATGCCACAGCAGTTAGTACGTGAGCTTGTGTGATGAACACAGCTGCGTGTAACATTCTCTCTTTATGATCATAATAAAAGACTTATGGTTTACTCCAGACTTTGTAATGGATCACTTACAAACATGGTGTCAGAGTGTTTGAACCACTTCTCCAGCAAGTTTGCCCGAGTTTATTTTAGTTTATTTTTTTGTGCCACGGATTCTGTTTCTTGCCATGGCTGGGTCCTTTCACAAGCCCGATCCTTTGGTATTTGATGGCAACCTCGGGGAGCATTGGCGCATCTTTGAGGTAGAATTTGGAGTTTTCATTCATGCAGCCAACCTTAATGCAACCCCCAAGGTAAAATACTCCATTCTCCTCAATGTGGCTGGTACTGAAGCCACCCTGCGGGCACAGGACTTCCATTACGCCCCAGAGCAACATGATGAGGGGGGCCTTGTCATGGCCCGGGCTGAGTCTATTGATGACCCTGAGTGCTGGCAGTTGTGCCATTTACGTACCAACTTGATTATGGAGCACCACAGATTATTTTCTCACAGCCAAAAGGAGGACGAGACAGTCAAATCTTACATTGGTGCCCTGAAGAACATCACCGGCAGATGTCAATTTGGTGACCTATGTGACAATCTAATTTGTGGCAAAACTCGTGTATGGCATCCTGAATGACAAGGTGAGAAATGAACTGCTCCGGGATGAGAAGCTCACCCTAGAAAAGGCTGAACATGCCTGTCGGGTTGCAGAACTAACTGATACCCCTACCACATTCCTGGGGCCGGGAACACATTCTGCCCACAATGTTCATGCATTCTATGGGTCTCCGCGCCAGCCACCGGCTGTGCCAGGGAGAGTTACCGACAACATAATTCATAACTGCATTAATTGTGGCACCTCACACGTGAGAATTTGTGACAAATGCCCCGCTTTTGGGAAAACCTGCCATTATTACAAGAAAAAGAACCATTTCATTCGGTGCACGCCGTGCTCGTGAGAACAGAGTTTAGCCACAACAATCTCTCCATACCCTTGATCCTACACTTTCCCACAAAGCCCTAGTGAGCATTTTGGCACCAGCTGGGCCATCATCGCCTGAGCTGCAGGAAGGCAGCCATAACATACATTCCTTAATGGATCCATTGTGCAAACACAAGGATCCCATGACAACGCTCAGTATCAACAAAGCCAAGGTTGTTGCGAAGAAAGATACTGGGGTTCGCTGCAATGTCCTTTCCTTATCTCACTTCAAAAAAATTCACACCAAAGATGATATCAGGAAAACCAATGCCAAGCTGTACCCATCCGGTGTAGGTGAAGTTCAGCCAGTTAGAAAAGTGGAGATGCAATGCCACTACAGTCCCCGCATTCGTCCACAACGCCGACAAGACCGGTACCTTCTCCTGTTCAATCTCCAGTGAAGGAAGAAGACGGATACCACCGTACACGTGCAGGACGTGTTTGCAAGCTGAATCCGAAAATTGGAAAATTGACCGCTATGTCTGAACTGTTTGCGACTTCCTTTGATTTATGCACTAGCACGATGTATAAGTAAAGTGTACTTGCCCTATATTGGTGTTTTACAATATATTCCACCAAGTGTTTTTTTTTAAATTATGCATGCTTCTTTAAGAGGAAGGATGTAGATTAACCATATTAATCCATGCCTATATAATCTCCACCACATTTTATGCATGTCACACATTCCACCATATAATCCAGTCCGGGTTTTGGGCATCAGGAGTACTGTACTTTTGTCAGCCTGTCGTTCTGCCAAGGCATTTAGTACATAAGCTGATGTGATGAGCACAGCTGTGCATAACGTTCTCTCTTTATGATCTTAATAAAATACATGGTTCACTCCAGACTTTGTAATAGATCACTTACAAACAGTTAGTAACGGATATTGGTTGAATGTGACTTTGCAGTCACCGCATAGTCGAACAGTTTTGTCGACCTTGTGTACGGCCACAATTGCCATTGTCCAGTTACTCCGGTCTGTCTTCACGAATACGCCATTCAGCTCCAGCCTGTCAAGTTCATCTTCCACTTGTTGCTTTAGTGCATATGGTACAGGTTTCACATCTTGCTTAAGTCGAATGTGTGCAGTGTACCCTATTATTCCCATGTAACTGTTGGCAAAAATATCTGCATGTTTGCTTATGACTTTTTCCAAGACGTGATTTAGACAAATCAACGCTGAAAATGTTCTTCCAGTCTAACTCTATTCTGCTCAGCCAATCCTTTCCAATGAGGGTTGGTTTATTTCTGTAGCTGGCCACTATGATGGGCAGTTTTACTGACTGACCATTATACTGAACTTTACAGTTCATTTGTCCACATGTCTCCAAAACTTTGCCCGAGTAGGTTCTCAGCTTGACCTTACTCTCAAACAATGGTGTCTGTGGGCACTTTGTTTCATACAGGTCTTTGATTGCTCATGACTGAACAATCTGCTGCCGTGTCAATACTCATATCGATTAACTGTTCATTAATCAATAGTTTCGTTTGAAAGTCCTTGGCTTGGCTGGTTGTAGGCTTATCGATGTTGGTTGCACAAATGCTGTACAACCCAAGTTCATTTACATCTGGTTCATCTCCAAGTTGTGAACTCCTTTCTGGTGTTGTCGCTTGTTTCCCGCAGGTTGTTGGTTTCCTGTTTTAAGCCGAGGCGATATGGCCTTTCTTCTGGCAGTTATAGCACTTGGCCATTTTGAACCGACAAAATTGGGATGAGTGATTACCGTTGCAACAATAACAACTGGCTGAACTCAGCTCCCTGGTTTTGGTTTAGTGCCTCTTGGTTTGGCCATACCCATGCCTTGTGACTGTAAATGGCCACTGCAGTCTGTGGTGCACAAAAATCGCGAGCATTCTTTGATGCCATCTCCATTGTGGTAGCAATCTTGCATGCTTTCTTGAATGTAAGATCTGGAGTGTTCATGAGTTTGGACTGAATTTGTTAATCCACTAGATCACAAAAAATCTTTCACGTGGTGCGCGTCCGAGAAAAGTACATTTTTCAAGTCAACTATGTCTCATTCTGCTTCTGGTTTATTGTGCCAAATTTATAGCTTTCTGCAATTTCCAGGGGCTTTGGCTGGAAGTCCTCCAACTTCTTCATAATGTAATTGAATGGCACATCTTTTGCCTTTATGGGCGCAAGGAGATTCACGAGTGTGCCGTATACTTCAGGACCGATCTCCACGTGCAGAATCGCTTTAATGTGTTCGCAAACGGCCTTATTTGTTTCAGTCACTACCTCTCCTTCACCACTAATCTCCATTATGCTGTTTACCGTGAAAAACATGTTCGCTCTCTCCATATAGGAGCTGAACGGCTCTCTACTCCACTTATCGAAAGTGCCAAGGTTTCCGATGTAGCCCGTGAACGCCGCCATCTTGTCGTTCTCTATTTTTTTAAAGTCCGTTCAAAAACCCCGATTTCCTGTCTGTTCTGGTGTAGCAATTCACTAAAACTTAGCTGTACAAAGGTGATACAGCTTGAGGAACTCAACAAAAAAATAACTCAGTCTACAATCCTATACAATCCCAAAGACACCATCTTGCCAGGTAGACACAACATAGAGATAACAGCTGTGCAAATCGTCAAGAGTTTGTCAGGCTGTTTTAAACTACAGTAACCTGCATAAAAGGATCTGTGGCCTATTGTATCCAGTTCGCAAACAACTGTGACACAGCTCCGTATTTGCTGCTTAAAATGTTAAACAATACTGAATGTTGCAAAACAATCCTGCACTGTATTTAAAGGATGAGTTCACAAAATCTATCCCATCCACAATTTTGTTATATTGTGAACAGAAGAAAGAAGAACAAGACTTACACACTGGTTGCCTGGATCACGAGAGAGATTTATTACCCAGCTTTCCCTGCTTATATTGAACAGCAATTCATTAACATACACATTAATATATATGAATACATTACAGTAATCTATTCTACGCTAATCAAAAAATCCCAAATGTTAGCATTTTTTAAATGGGGTTAAAACAGAAATTGGACAGTGACATTTTGTATTCATTCTGGATGTCTCCAGTACGTTTTTATCCTTAGAAAGGGATAGGCTAGGGCTTTGCTTACCATCAGTTTTGAGGGGAAAAAAACCTTCAGCCTCTGGAACAAACATCATAATTCGCCATCAAATTGCCATTTAGGCAGTATTAGACCAGTACATTTCCTGTCAAATTGTTACTGATAACACAAGATTATTTTCTAGTTTTCTGTACAATTACTTATTACGTTTTACTAATTCATGCGCATATAAAAAGAAACAAACTTCATTTCTTTAACAAGAGCTTTGTATTGCAGTAAGCGTATCTGTATAAAATGGCCAAAGTTTGAGAAAGCAACTTTAATAAATTAGTAAATATGACGTTGCCTTTCAGTTTTATTTTCTTAGAAACTTCATTTTTTAAAACTATTTGAAAATGTTTCCACATATGAGAAATAATGCTTCTTACATCATCAAATAACAGGTGATTACTTGGAATCGTTTTCGCAAGGTGCTCGTAAATCTCATGTAACTCTTCTTCAAAGGATAAGTTTTTATCCATTGTTTGTATCATTTCCTGGTCAACCTTTAACCAAATTACAAGAAATATAATTGTGTTAATTAACTCATTTTTACTATTCCTTCAGCTTTAAACACAAAAGTCAAGTTATGTTAATAGGGAACAATGCACCGACTTTCAATTTTGTTGAGTTGGAAGGTAAAAATGTTTGTAACAATGCTACAACAGTATGAAAACTTTATTGGCTGAAATTATAGAGTAAACTTGTTGTAAAACTATTTTAATATCGTAAATTTATCTTAACATAACATATGTGCATGCAATGCCAATGAGCATTCATGCCTCTGAAATAGAAAGTCCTGGATTGATAATAGTGTGTGTGGTGTACAGTGCTATCAAATATACTGTCTTTCGTGAAATTTTAATCCAAAGAACCTTCTAACCTTGACGATGTGAAAAAGCATAGAAACTTTTCCCATGTCCCTGTTAATAGTCATCTCTGCACCAACACACCAAAATTATTTGTCTGTTATCACGTTGCCATTTGTGGGAATTTGGAGTGGGCAAATTGGACAATACATATTTTCTCTACAATAATGACATATTTTCTCTACAATAATGACAATAAGTTCAAAAATGGTTCATTGGTGATAAAGTACTTTGGACGCAGGTATTGTAAACAAATGCAAATATTTATTTACAAAATAGGAAATTATTTTAAACCATAGACTAGATGCTACTGGAGCAGGAGATCTGACATAAACGACCATTGGTTAGACTCACATCTTTAACCTTCAGCTTAAAAATCATTAGCAACAGCTCGGACCTTGGTGCTTAACAGGAACAAGAGCAAATTCCCTCAAACAATATGATTTAAGAAATGAAAAAGTAACATAGGTACAATGAGGAAGATGGCGAATTAGAGTCAAATCAGCAAAGGTGGAAGAAACAAAGAGAATGAAATAAATATTGGTATTGGAAAGGGAAAAATAATGTTTAAACAACAGGTTTGAAGGAACAAGATTTAAGAGCTTCAACTATTAATTTGGATCTGGCAGCTTGATTAACTTTACATTTACAATCATCACAGTAAGGCAGTTCTGCTGTTCAATTCTAGACATGAACTTTGCAGGAAACGACGTGTAATTATTGTGCAAATCCAGCAAGCTCTCAAATATATTAGGGATGCCCAGGACAAATTATTATTGCATACAGTAGAGCAGTGTAAACGCAGCAGCATATCATGGAACAAAAACATAAAAGCTGGAAGAACTCAGCCAGTTTAGCAACATATGTGAAAAGAAAAAGCTGTTGTTTGAAGTTGAAGACCCTTCATTAGAACTGAGGTCATACTTCTCCTTCCACAGATCCTGCTTGATTGATTGAGTTCTTCCAGCATTTTCTGTTTTTCTTTCAGATTCCAGCATCTGCAATATTATGCATTTTCCAGCACATTGTGGTCATTTACATCTCACACTAATCTCTTCAATCGCTAAAATTTGTGAAATAATTTGACCATTAAAAGATGTCATGAATTGTTACCACATTAATATTTGTTCCCAGGAAGATCACGCCATGCTTTGTCTAAAACCAACAATATTCTAACTATATTACAATACCTCTTCCTCTTGGGGATCATATACAGCTGGGTATATTTCGAGGTAGACACAGTCAAAATATTGTCTGTCTGAAACTCGAACATCAGCTGTTCGTGCCATCAACTGTCGGGACAAGTTGACGCAGACTGTAGCTGGCTGTGCATGTTCTGGCTTCTTTGGTTGAAATCTCTGCTTTACCTCCTTTTCCTCTTCTTCCTCAAGTTCCTAAAAAAACATTATTTATGTACATTTTTGAGATGCAAATCAGTCTTAGAAAATTACAAAACACACAGTTCAGTTTTGTTTAGCGATTGTTCACTCTAATTTGATCCATGTTATTTATGCATATGTTTTAGTTAAGAAGTGCAAATATATCCTGGGCAACCAACAAACAGCTGATGAACAAAATATTAGAAAACTTGATGCAGGATAATTTATTGGAAATATAAACACAGAATATTAAAACCTTTCTCAGTTTAAACCTTGATTTTGAAATATTTGAAACAGCACTTCGATGACTGAGAATCCATCTAAAAAGATGCCTTATTAAAAAGACCTCTGCTTTGCAGTTATTTTGCACATGCTTTGAATTTATTTTGTTTGCAGAGACAATTGAAAATTGTATAAACCACAATAATTATTTGATGCCAACATCTTTAAAAGTCAATAAAGGTACAAGGACTGCATAATGAAGAGTTAAATTTAATTTATTGTACATTGGGTGTGCTGGTGAAAAGGGCTTCTCTCAATGATGATGGTTATTAATTCAGCGGAGCAGAACACTTTAATCATTCAATATCAAGGTGAAACACAAAGCTAGGTAAAACCCTCTACACATTCCATGCTAACCTACTGTATCTCATCACTGATATACTACTATTATATAATTGACTCCTTCCCGAGAAACATAGCCCAGAAAAACATGCTAGTTGTCCAACGAACCCCCTCCTCATGGACACCCCCTCGTGGCCCTCCGGCTTTAGAACTCTTTATCCAAAACTGCCGTCGCGACATCAACCACCTCGACTTCTCCACTCCCATGTCTCACTCCAATCTCCCCCCCCCCCCCCCCCCCCCCCGAACGTACTGCCATCGACTCACTCCGCAACAACCCAGACTGGGTTATCAAACCCGCCGACAAGGGAGGTGCCGTGGTAGTCTGGCGCATCGATCTCTACAAAGCTGAGGCCACGCGCCAACTCTTGGACACCTCCTCCTACTTACCCCTGGACCATGACCCCACTGACGAGCACCAGGCCACCATCTCGAGCACCATCACTGACTTCATCGACTCCGGCTCCCTGCCGCTCCGAGCCTCCAACCTCATAGTTCCCCAGCCCCACACAGCCCGATTTTACCTTCTCCCCAAAATCCACAAACCTGACTGCCCCGGCAGACCCATTGTCTCTGCCTGTTCGTGCCCCACCTAACTCATTTCCACATACCTCGACTCCATCCTATCCCCCTTGGTTAAATCCCTCCCCACCTATGTTCAAGACACCTCAGACACTCTCCGTCGTCTCTGCACATTCCATTCTCCAGGCCCCCATCCTCTCATCTTCACCACGGACATCCAATCACTCTACACCTCCATCCCCCACCAGGATGGTCGCAAAGCCCTGCGGTTCTTCCTCGACCAGAGGAGCAACCCAAACCCGTCCACTGACACTCTCCTCCGCCTAGCGGAGTTGGTCCTTACCCTCAATAACTTTTCTTTTGACTCCTCCCATTTCCTCCAAATACAAGGCGTAGTTATGGGCACACGCATGGGCCCCAGCTACGCCTGCCCCTTTGTCGGGTACGTCAAACAATCCTTGTTCGCGGCGTACCAGGGCCCCATCCCCAACCTCTACCTCCGTTACATCGACGACTGCTTTGGTGTCACCTCCTGACTGCTGACTGACTTCATCCGTTTCACCACCAACTTTCATCCGCCACTCAAATACACCTGGACCATTTCCGACACTTCCCTACCATTCCTTGACCTCACCATCTCCATTGCAGGGGATACACTCCTGACCGACATCCACTATAAACCCACTGATTACCACAGCTACCTGGACTACTCTTCCTCCCACACTGCTTCCTGTAAGGACTCCATCCCCTATTCCCAATTCCTCCGTCTACGCCGCATCTGCTCCCAGGATGAGGTGTTCCACACCAGGGCATCACAAATGTCCTCATTCTTCAGAGAATGGGGATTCCCCTCCCCCACTATAGTTGAGGCTCGCACCAGGGTCTCCTCCGTACCCCACAACACTGCCCTCTCTCCCCATTCCCCCACTCGCAACAAGGGCAGAGTCCCCCTGGTCCTCATCTTCCACCCCACCAGCCGACACATACAACACATAGTCCTCCGCCAGGTTCGCCACCTCCAACGTGACCCCACCGCTCGCCACATCTTCCCATCTCCCCCCCGTCTGCCTTCCGCAAAGACCGCTCCCTCCGCAACTCCCTTGTCAATTCTTCCCTTCCGCTCCATCCCTTCCCCGGGCACTTTCCCTTGCAACCGCAAGAGATGCTACACTTGTCCCTTTACCTCCCCCCTCCACTCCTTTCAAGGACCCAAGCAGTCCTTCCAGGTCCGACAGAGGTTCACCTGCACCTCCTCCAACCGCATCTATTGCATCTGCTACTCTAGATGCCAGCTGATCTATATCGGTGAGAGCAAGCGGAGGCTTGGCGATCGTTTCGCCGAACACCTCCGCTCGGTCCGCAATAACCAACCCAACCTCCCGGTGGCTCAGCACTTCAACTCCCCCTCCCATTCCGTATCCGACCTCTCTGTCCTGGGCCTCCCCCACGGCTAGAGTGAGCAACACCGCAAATTGGAGGAACAGTACCTCATATTCCACTTGGGGAGTCTGCATCCTCTCGGCATGAACATTGAATTCTCTCAATTCTGTTAACCCTTGCTGTCTCCTCCCCTTCCTACCTCTCCCTCAGCCCTCGGGCTCCTCCTCCTCCCCCCACCCCCCATCAGTCTGAAGAAGGGTTTTGGCCCAAAACGTTGCTTATCTCCTTTGCTCCATAGATGCTGCTGCACCCGCTGAGTTTCTCCAGCATTTTGTGTACCCTGCTAGTTGTCTTATTAGAAACATAACTGCAGGAGGCAAAATGCTCATCTTTAATTCACTACACCACTCAGTGTTATTATGCCAGTCGTGCAATTGACTCATTTTGACAATAAGTAAAATTTGTAATTGTAAATTGTAATTGCCGATTAATGCGTTTCATTAGTTTTCATTAAGGACAGATAATAACGTTAATTTCCTTCGCATTATGTACCTTCAGCATTTTCTCTTGCTTCTGTTTTTTTATTTCATTTCTCCTATCGTATGTAATGGCTTCAATCAGGGGGGGAAGAGAAGCTTCAGGATCATCATCGTACCCCTGATCAACAGTAGAAGTTTGCAACAAGCTAACGAAAAAAAAAAACATTGCCTTTCAGAGTGATGCAGGAAATTTTGAAAATTATAAGGAAGATGAGTAGTTTGCAATCTGTTTAACCCAAGACCTTACATACTGGGGACACATGATGGCAAACATGGCCAACAAATGGAACACAAGGCTCTTAGTGAGACAATAAATAGATTTATCTTGATATTTAGGTTACACAGCATTTAGTTAACATGAACATTGGAGGTTGTAAACTTAGCCGAGGGCAATTAAAACCAACCAGGGAGGTTAGACAAATGGGAGAGTGGTTTTCTAAATAACAGGTAACATAATGTTGAAGATCACTCTGGGGAAGACAAAGATGAATTGTTACAAAGACATCGATCAATGATGAATTATTTTTTAAATGTAGAATCCACATGTAACCAACGTGTCATGAGAATATAAAAAACTGTGGGTGCTGTGATTCTCCAAAACAGTTTGGGTTCTCTCGGTGTTTCCGAGTGCACACTGTTAAGGCCTTGAATAAACTCACTTGTTTGAAAAGCTCACCACTGTTCCATGTGATGTTTTATTTTGTGACTCAGGGTATAGGTTAAACACAAAATTCTCTCCTACACTGAGTATTTCTTATTTAATTTTTTTTAAACTTTATTTTTCACCGATAACAATGATTTTGAATTTTTTGTGGTATTTCTTAGTTTTTATTCTTGTAACATTGAAACAGGTCATTTGGCCCAACTTGTCCATGATGTCTCATCTAGGTGACTTGGATAGGTTGGGTGAGTGGGCAAATGCATGGCAGATGCGGTATAATGTGGATAAACGTGAGGTTATCCACTTTGGTGGCAAAAACAGGAAAGTAGACTATTATCTGAATGGTGGCCGATTAGGAAGAGGGGAGATGCAACGAGACCTGGGTGTCACGGTACACCAGTCATTGAAAGTAGGCATGCAGGTGCAGCAGGCAGTGAAGAAAGCGAATGGTATGTTAGCATTCATAGCAAAAGGATTTGAGTATAAGAGCAGGGAGGTTCTACTGCAGTTGTACAGGGTCTTGGTGAGGTCACACCTGGAGTATTGCGTACAGTTTTGGTCTCCTAATCTGAGGAAAGACGTTCTTGCCATAGAGGGAGTACAGAGAAGGTTCACCAGACTGATTCCTGGGATGGCAGGACTTCCATAAGAAGAAAGACTGGATAGACTCGGCTTGTACTCATCGGAATTTAGATGATTAAGGGGGGTTTTCTAGAGACTTACAAAATTCTTAAGGGGTTGGACAGGCTAGATGCATGAAGATTGTTCCCGATGTTGGGGAAGTCCAGAACAAGGAGTCACAGTTTAAGCATAAGGGGGAAGTCTTTTAGGACCGAGATGAGAAAATCATTTTTCACACAGAAAGTGGGAATCTGTGGAATTCTCTGCCACAGAAGGTAGTTGAGGCCAGTTCATTGGCTATATTTAAGAGGGAGTTAGATGTGGCCCTTGTGGCTAAAGGGATCAGGGGTTATGGAGAGAAGGCAGGTACAGGATACTGAGTTAGATGATCAGCCATGATCATATTGAATGGCGGTGCAGGTTCGAAGGGCTGAATGGCCTACTCCTGCACATATTTTCTATGTTTCTATGTTTCTATCTAAGCTCGTCCTTGATGGCTATATCCCTCAAAATTTCTCTCATCCATGTACATACATGTACTTTCAGACTCAACTCCCTTGTTAATGAAGGCCATCATGTCGAAAGCCTTCTTCACCTCGCTATCTACCTGTGGCGGCAATTTCAGGGAACTCTGTACTTCTAGAACACTCTGGTCTACAACACTCTCCAGGGTCCTACCATTCACTGTGAATTGTCCTGTTTCTCTTCACAAAATGCCACACCGCACACTTATCTGAATTAAACCTCATTTGCCCTTCCATTGCCGACATGCCAGGATGATCAAAATTCCACCGTAATTCTTGATATCCATGTTCACTGTCTACAAAACCACCTATTTTGGTATCAGCTGCAAAGTTACTAATCATGCCTTGTATATTCTCATCCAACCTGTTGATATGGATGACCAAAGATACAACACTGTTCTCTGCGGCACATCAATTTTCAGTCCAAACCACAGCCTTTTACCACCACCCTTGAATCCAATTCTGCATCTGTTCTGTTCTGCAAACTGTAGCTCTCCCCGATCTAACATTCCAGAGCATCCTACCAAACGGAACATTAACCCAGGCCTCCAAGTCCTTGCAGGCAACATCTGTGGCCCTGCCCTCATCGGCCCCCTTGGTTATGTCTTAAAAAAACCTCAAATTCATGAGACAATCTCCCATGCACAAAACTGTGATGATTATACCTAATCAAGCCATCTTTCCAAATGCATATGTATCTTATCCCTCAGAATCATCTCTTGTAACTTTGCTCCCATAGATGTTACATTCACTAGTCTATAGTTCCCAAGTTTTTCTTTGCAGCCCTTTTTAAATAAAGGGACAACATTAGCAACCCTCCAGTCTTCCACCACCTTACCTATTGGAGTTGAGGAATTAGTTTGCCTGGTTAGCTGGGGACAGTGTTTTCAAAGATCAAGAAAAGCCCATAACTCTTAGTGGACTCTATCTATATGAAAGGTAACTTTACCCCCCAGCCACAACACTTTCTGACCAATCCTGAAAGCAATAAACTATGACCCAAACACACACTTCAGTTGTCACCAATCATTTGCCCCCAATATTTAGTTTGACAATGTGATAGATTTGAGCTGAGCAAGAGGGATTAAAAACAAAATCATCCTTCTGTTCATTTGCCATCCAATAACATCACTCTAAACCAATGCGCAAATGTTTCCACCATACTTTCCAATTATGTCACATATTCTTGCTTAATCATTCTTGCTGAATGATGTTCAACACATTAAAATAAGCTTGCAGCTCAGTAATTCTAAAGCACTCTGCACATGCTTGCAGTCCATTCGTGAGATTGTCCATTTAGCTGACTTAACACATATTGTTTCCAAATTCAAAGCAAAACAGGAGACTGATGAATGTGGAAGTCTCACTCTTTCATGCGTTTTCGCAGATCAAATCCTGTAATACCATTAATAATGTTAGTTTGTGAAAGCTATTTTGTTTTTAAAACACAAATCGAGCTGGGCAATTATTGAAAAATCTGCAGTAATTCCTACAAGCAGCATCTGATCATTTTGCTTTATACATGTGAAAACGTATTACTCCTCAAACTCCTCCTCAACCACTTTAACATTATATAGATCCAGACCATTGAACTTGCTAAATGATGGTTGTGGGGAGGGAGGGGGATGGATGCAGGGTGATGTATGTGGTGGAGTAAAATGAATTATCTAACATTGTACCACACAGGATGATTGACTATATTCTTGATGTCCTCGCCCATACTTTTGCAATGAAAGTCTAACCATTTTTTCTGATGCAGAATTATTAAGGCAATATTTTTTGCCTCACCACTATTCCATTTAGAATTGAACTCTCAGCTCAGACCTGCATTTGCTTTACTCCCATACAGCAAAATCTGTGTTCCAGTCATGTTAATTCATTGGTTAAATAATCCAAATGTCAACTGCACAAACAATAATTTATCAATTTAAAATATAAACTTCATAGCTTGTTTAACATTCAGGGTTTTCATATAGCTGTACTATAAACCGAATTAGTGAGTTTTGTGGTGCTTACATCTGGAGATCATCAGCAAGTGAATAAGGTGCATTTTCTTCATCTTTTGGATCCTTGTACAAATCAAGCAAGGATTTCCATTTAGAAGTAATGGTAGAGGAATACCTAGTTTGCCTTTGTAATAAAAGAGCTTCCACACAGAGCATTTGACTTTTGCTTTTCTGAAATGGAGAAAACATAATTAATCATTCAAATTCCAGCAGAGCCATTGAAGTATTTTTGCCCTGCTTACATTCAAACTTGCAACCATGATGATCAAGTCATTATGAGACACCAAGTAAACAACTAGATCAAGTTCACACCTGAGCCCAACTGTAGTAACCGTCAGTGCTTCTGTCAAATCCGCAGCATGGAAATACAAACGTATAGCATTTCAGCTTTACACTCCTTAAAGCTTTCCTATTTCTTTTTTTTTTTTTTTTTTTTTAAAAATTTTTTTATTGTAGAAACAATATATACCGAGTACACTCTTATACGGCAGTGAAAATTATATAATATACAAAATTATATAATATTGATTATCAGTTGATACTGTTTGTGTTAATTGTAATGTTATCCATTATACATTTCCTGGTTATTTATTTTGTATAATTGGGAGTGTATGTAGTATATTCCTAAAATAAGCAATATACTCACACTTCTCATACCACAGATATTCTTCTAATTACCAAATACAAATCCCCCCTAATATAACTACATAATACCCAATCTTAACCAAACTTCTATGATATTCATAATATTTTCATAATATTAAGAGTGTTTGTATTATTATTAACTTTATATTTCAAAATTATTATATAGTTGAAAATGCACAATTTTATATAATTACAAATTTAAGACATCTATAATCTTTTCATACAACTAATAATAGGTGTATTCATACTAATATTAAGAATATATATAATATGTTTCTATACTTTTTTTCCCTAGTTAAAGATAGAAAGATAGAGAAAGAGAGTAGAAAATAGAAAAGAAAATGTGAAAAGTTTGATGGAGATTAAAATATTACTAAATAATCCATTCTTGGAGATACATTCATGGTTTATTATATGTCTTTCTTCATCCATTCAGATATTCAGGCCTCAGTCAAGTCCCTGCGCCGAACCATTATGACCCTGTAGATATTTAATGTATGGAGACCAAATCCCTTTGAAGAGATCTAACCTGTCCATAAGGACAAGTCTCAATCTCTCCAAGTGAAGTGTCTCCGTCATTTCTGTATTCCACATTTTAATTGTTGGGGATGCAGGGCCTTTCCAAAATTTTAATATTAATTTTTTCCCAATTATTAAAGAATAGTCGATAAAAGTTCTTTGATTCCTTGTAATTATTTGTTCCGTTTCCGGTATTCCAAGTATGATTAACTTTGGATCAGGAATCATAGTAATATTAACAACATTCGAGATTATCTTAAATATTTCATTCCAATATTCTACAATCTTTGTACAATTAGTAAATGAATGTGACAAATTTGCTTCTAAGATTTGACATTTATCACATATAGGTGATAATTTTGGAAATATATTATGTAATTTAGATTTGGAGTAATGTAATCTATGTAAAATTTTAAACTGCATAAGAGCATGTTTAGCATTTAACGAGCAGTAATGTATGTGTTGTAAGCTTTCTTTCCATATTTCTGGGCTTATTATTTGACCTAATTCATTTTCCCAACGCTGTCTGTGTATTTCCGATGATGGAATATCACTTTCCAACAAAATATTGTAAATGTATGATATCATTTTTTCTGTATTTGGATGTTTATTCAAGCATTCATCTAAAATTTCACTCTTTCTATTTCTGAATTCTTGTGTATTTGCAGAGATATAGTTTCTGATTTGTAAGTATCTGAAATATTCATTATTATGAAGCCCGTAAGCTTGTTGTAATTCTTGAAATGAAAGAAAAGAATTTTCCTTATAAAGATCCCCTATATTTAAAATTCCTTTATTTTTCCATTGTATAAAAGCCTTATCCATCGTTGAGGGTTTAAACGTAAAATTGTTGGCAATAGTAAGACCTAGCGGTATAAATTTTAGTTTTAATGTTTTCTTTATTTGTTTCCAAATACGTATTCCACTTTCTATTATCAAGTTTTCACTATAAATTTTCTTAGGTACATTAATATTAGCAAATATTATAGAGCTAATTTCAAATGGAAAACAGTCTTCTCTTTCCATTTTTAACCAGTTTGGTTTATTATCTGTTTCTTCTAACCAGAAATTCATATTTTTAATATTAACTGCCCAATAATAAAACATAAAATTTGGTAATGCTAAACCCCCGTTTATTTTAGCTTTACATAAGTGTTTTTTATTTATTCTATGGTTCTTATAATCCCAGATAAAGTTAGTGACTATAGAGTCTACTTTTTTAAAAAAATTTTTAGAGAGATATATCGGGATTGATTGAAATAAATATAATAATTGTGGGAGAAAAATCATTTTTATTGCGTTTATTTTACCTAACATTGAGATAGGTAAACTTTTCCAGTATAAGATATTTTTATTTAATTTATTCAGTAATAACGGGAAATTAGACTTAAATAGAGAGTCAAATCTTTTTGTAACAAAAATACCAAGATATTTAATATTTTCATTTGTTATCTTAAAAGGAAATTGTTGTAATATCTGTAAGTTATTCATGGTTATTGGCATAAGTTCACTTTTATTCCAATTGATACTGTATCCTGAAATTAAACCAAATTCCGTTATTAGTTTTAACAAATTACGGATACTTATTTCCGGTTTAGTAATATAAAGTAATACATCGTCCGCATATAACGAGATTTTATTCTTAGTATCTTTAGTATCATATCCATATATTTCCGGGTGCAATCTTACCCTTTGGGCAAGAGGTTCGATTGCTAACGCAAACAGTAATGGTGATAAAGGACAGCCTTGTCTACAACCTCGAGATAAACTAAACTTAGTTGATAACATATGGTTTGTTGTTATTCTAGCTGTTGGGTTTGCATATAATAATTTAATCCTAGTAGTAAACTTATCACCAAGCTTAAAAGCTTCCATCACCGAAAATAAATAAGGCCATTCCACCTGGTCAAAAGCTTTTTCTGCATCCAGCGAGATAACTACTAAGTCTTTTTAATCACTTCTTTTTGAATATATGATATTAAATAACCGTCTTAGATTATATGAAGAATATCTTTTAGATATAAATCCTGTTTGATCAGGATGAATTAATTCGTTAACAACTTTGCTTAATCTTTGTGCTAGTATCTTTGTTAAAATTTTTTGATCCGTATTTAATAAAGCAATTGCTCTATATGATCCTGGGTCATCCAAATCTTTATTTATTTTGGGTATAAGTGTTATAATAGATTCGTTCAATGTATCTGGTAATTTCTCTTGTGTATATATCTGTTCATATAATGATTTTAAATATGGGACCATTTGGTCATGAAAAAATTTTATAAAATTCCGAGCCTATACCATCTGGTCCTGGAGTTTTACCATTTTTTAATGATTTAATAGATTCTTGGATTTCTTTTATTGAAATATCAGCATTTAATAGTTCTCTATTTTGTAAATCTAATTCTTTTAAGTTACATATATTTAAAAAGGCATCTATTTCTGTTTTTATTTACTGTCGCTTTACCAGTATACAGATTTTTATAATATTGCATAAATCTTTCATTAATATCTTTGGGTTGTATTAATAATTCACCGTTTTGTGATTTAATCCTATGTATAATTTTTTCAGCTTCAATTTTCCTTAATTGTCGAGCCAATAATTTTTGGGGTTTGTCTCCAAATTCAAACAGCAATTGTTTAGTATGTTGATAATATTTTAAAACTTGATCAGTGTATATTTTGTTTAATTTATACTTCAATGCTACAATTTTATTATGTATTATTATATCTGATTTTGTTGCATTCTGTATATCTAATTGTTTAATCTCCCTTTCTAAGTCCTGTTGTTCCTTCCGAATCTTTTTATTATGGAATGCTTGTGAAGAAATCATAATTCCTCGAAGATATGCTTTAAATGTTTCCCATAATAAAGAGCGAGATATTTCTGGTTGATCATTTATTTCAAAAAACATCTTAATCTGAGTTATAATATATTCCTGAGTGGCTTTGTTTTTTAAAATTTGTGGGTTAAGTTTCCATTGTCCTAGATTTTCTGTTTTACCATTTATTTTAATTTTAAATGTTAATGGCGCATGATCTGAAATTATAATATTATGATATTTAGATTCGTAAGTAAGTGAAATAAGCTTTGCATCTACCAGAAAGTAATCTATTCTTGAATAAGTTTTATGTACTGGCGAGTAAAAGGAATATTCTCGACCAGTAGGATTTTCTGTTCTCCAGACATCTTTAATGTTAGTCGTTTGGATGTATGCGTTTAATAAATCACTAGTATGTGATTTAATTTTTCTTTGTTTTGAAGATCTATCTAAATAAGGGTCTAATGTACAATTAAAATCTCCTCCAATTATCAAATTGTAATGTGTTAATTCCGGAATATTATTGAGTACTTTCTTAAAAAATAAAGGACTATCAAAATTTGGTCCATAGATATTAACGAAAATCATTTTTTCCCTATTTATTTCTCCTATCACAATAATGTATCTGCCATCTTTATCAGATATAGTAGATGTATGCTTAAATAAAGTACCTTTACGAAATAATATTGCTACGCCTCTTGATTTATGCGTAAAGGAGGAGTGATATATTTTGTCTATCCATTTGGCTTTCAGCCTATTTTCAGCGTCTTTCTTTAGGTGAGTTTCTTGAATATAAATTACATCAGCTTTAATTGCCTTTAAGTGTGTCAATATTTTTCCTCTTTTTATTGGTTCATTGATACCTTTAACATTCCAACTGCAAAAGGTTAATCCCTCATTCCCCATATTTCTTTTTAAATCCTGCATTTTAAATTTGTGGGAATCTAGAATAGAGTCCAAGGGTCCGTGCAGTAGACCTAACCTTACACCCGAACACCGAATAGATGAATTTTAAATCTCTTTTATGTACTTCACGAATATATCTCCATTGTTCCAGTGTATAGCTCCATTCAAACTGAAAGATATAATAAGCATAAAAGGATAGTAAAGAGTAGATAAAGAGATTAATAGAGTGCATAAAGAATGAAAAAACTACAAATGAAATATTTGTAGTTTGTGTAAGCCATACTATATTGGCTATACATCTAAAGGCTTCCGGCATTGATGTTATTAAATTAGCCAGCTCCTAGATTTAAGGAATTGTTATTCCATAATAATATTTTAACGGGGATATAATATTAAAGAAATGAAAGAAGTGATATTGATCATCATAAAAGTATGTATATCTAAAATTAAATTAAAAATCTAATTATAAAACCGCAGGTAAAGAGTTTTTAAAGTACAAAAAATAAAAATCATTATTAAAAAAGAAAAAATAAGGGGAGGGTATCTCCAAATTTAACAAGATATAAGATATTAATTATTAGTAATATTAATTAGCAATAGTGAACAATCTTGGTTAATAATAATCATAGTGATAATAAAACCGCGTTATGATTTTAGTATGTGTGTTATTTGTTTGTGTTAGTTATATATTATGACTAATTGTCAATGTTCAGCGAGCATCTTCCAATCCGGGAAAACATTTCGTTCCATACGACATTGTCCGTTCCTTCTAGTTTCTTCTAATTCCATATTATCGTATGAAGTCTCATAGAATGTTAAGAGACCGTACTAGGTCTTTAAAAATAGTAAAAGACAGTATGTTTGCTTGTAGATGGTTTTCAAGTGTGAAACTGCTTTGCAAATTCCATTGCTTCTGCTGGAGTCTTGAAGAAATGTTCCACGTTGTTATAAGTAACTCTTAGGATGGCTGGGTAATTCAAACCGTATCTCAAGTTTTCTACACCCCTCATAAGGTTTTTGGCTTCATTAAACGCTTTTCGTTTTCTGGCAACCTCTGGGGGATAGTCTCGATAGATACTGATTCTTTGTCCTTGAAATATCAGATTCTTTGTTCCCGAGGCTCTCCGCATAATATCCTCCAGGATAAAATCATATTGTAACTTTACAATCATTTGTCTTGGGGGGGCATTTGTACTGGTCTGTCTTCTGCCGACTCGATGTGCACGAGCTAATACAGGCTTATCATCCAAAGATAAAACAGCTTGCAGTAATTTAGCAGTGAATTCTCGAGTGTCTTCGTGTTTCTCTAGACCTTCAGGAATCCCTGCAATCCTCAAGTTCTGCCTTCTCTGATAGCCTTCTAGCTGAGTGCATTTATCTGTTACTTTAGATAACAACTCCAGTAGACGTTCTTGTTCTGTTATCAGCTTTGCTGTAGACACAGTACTAGCCTCCGCTATCTTTTCAAGGTTTTTCATGCCATCTGCCTGTTGTTCCACCACATTTGCAATAGGATCAATCTTATTTTGAAAGTCTTTTTTAACATTTTCAAGTTTAACCTCCATCTTGCGTTCCATATTATTGATCATATCAATAAATTCATTCTTCAATTTTTCTGATTCTTTCTTGAACTTATTATCAATTTGTATCTTTGTATCTTTTTGAAATTCACTCCATTGATTTTTCATCAAGTCCATCTGGTTATTAATTTGACAAATTTCTTCCTTTATATCTCCCTTTATTTCTTTCATTTCTTGCTTTATATCTTTCATTTCTGCCTTGAACTCTCGCTTTAAATCAGCCATCTGATGAGAAATAAAAGCTCTCAAATCCTCACCTTCTGTGCCTGCTTTCCTGGAGACATCTTCCAGGGAGCTGGCCCTACTCGAGTCCGAGGCTTCTCCCAGGCCTTCTCCCGCTCTCGCCCGGGTTTTTCGACCTTTTGTCTTGTCGGTAGGGCTCCGTGCCGTCATGGTTTGTCGCAGGGCTGATGACGTCACCCGGTACCGTCGATATTGAGGCGGCAGACAGTGTAAAGCAGGCAGCCGGTAAGTCTTTTTAAGTCCCCGTTTTTCCAAAATTTTTACGGAGCTGGCTGGCGCTATGCTTTAAGACTCCATAGCGCCACCGGAAGTCAAAGCTTTCCTATTTCTAACTAAGAGGGATCGCAAATATGATTATTAACATTATCTTTATACTTACTGAGAGCTGAAAAACCAGATCATTTTTCCAAGACATGTACACCCTTCACTGATTTCTTACAAGGATAGTATGGCGCAACACAACTTTAAATCTAACTATGGGTTGGGTGAGGTGGGTGGGGAGGGATGAGAGGCAGGTATACCACCACTTTTCTTTCTCTTTTTCTTTTTATCCTTTTATTTTTTTCTATTCCTCTCTTCTTTCTTTCTTTTATTCACTCTTTGACTACACTACTTTGGTAGTCTAGGGGTCCTATCTTTGCACATCTCACTTTCTCTTTCTTGCTTCTTCTCCTTTATTTTCTTCTAATTCAAAGTTAAAAAGTTAAAATTGTACAATAAGTGTATAATTTTATATGCCGTTGGTTCTACTCTTGTACATTTGCTTCTAGTAAATAAATAATAAATAAATAAATAAACTTACTGAGAGCTCTGGCTGTTGCCGTTTGTTTACGCCAATGTCTTCATTTTGTCGTGCTTGATGGTTCAGATTTCGCACTGCAATAACTGAAGACAAAAGAGAATATTAAATACCTGTGAAGCTATTTATAAATCACGTTTTCTTTTAGTCTGTGAAGTTCTATCAGTCAGATACTAATCAAAATGATAGTCAATTTTCATACCATTATTTCTCTCTAGATGTTGATTTCTTTAACTTGGACTTTTGAAATTTGTATATGTAAGACTATCCTTATTCTTCTACCTGATATAGACATTTAATTTGCTGAAAGCTTTGGCAATCTGATCTGCAAATTAATGTTGAGTTTTTCAAAATCATTTTATGGTTTAGGATGATGTCCTTGGATTTTTAGCAAACTGCAAGTAAATTTGGACCCAAGCAATGATTTATGACAATGATTCAATTTAGCTTTCTTAACCAAAGTAAAATGCAGTAGATCATTATTTTCCAACCATGGAGGAAGTGGCAATTGGTACAGCTATTGGAGCATATTCACTCTCCAGCATCATGTGCCTTAAAGCATGTAATTAATAACAAATGCAGGCAGAATATCTTACTCTGCATTGGTTTGTGATCTCCAGCTGATTCATCTTCATGAAATAACATCTTAAAACGTCGCGATAGATGCAGATGTGGAATATTGTCATTGATCTATAAAGAAACATTCCACAATTGCTTGAGAAACAAAAAAATCATCCATCATTCCGAAAGAACAAATCTGCAGTTCACATTTTAATATTTGACCAACCTCTTGAAGATCACTTCCTATTGTTCTCATCATTGGTTTTGGTGCTTTCTTGGGTCTGCTCAGGTTGACGAAGTGGTTAAATGTAAATGGAGCTGCAGGACACATTGATTTGCTGCCCATGGGTTTATATTTGCCTAAATTTCCCAACTCAGAAATTCTATCATCAGTTTCTTCCGGTTTGCGTAAATCCTTAATATCGGTAGAAACTTGACGTTTTATAGCTGGAATATTCAAACTTTAAGAAAGCAAAAAAACAGTTGATTCATAACTAATCACTGATAATTAATTCACCCCTTCCACTCCCTCATTATTTCTCAGTTAACATCCATTTTTCTATTCCTCTTCTCATAACATTCTGTGTCCTTTTTTCTAAACTACTTAAGTTAAGGGCCCACTGTCAAAACATGAAGTTTTCGTTATTTCCGAGGCATAGATGGGATTCTTTCATCCCAGGATTTAGCCTGAAGTAAAATGTTGTTTAATTATGAGGATATTTAAAAAGGTACAAATGGATTACATCATTTATACATGTTAAACCAAGGTATGGGGAAAAATCACAGCATGTCAGTCAGCAACTGTGGAAAGGGAAATAGTAATAGTCAATCTTTTCAGTTTGCAATCCTTCATCAGAACTGGAAAGAGAGGGGTACAAGTTAGTTTTCAGTAGAAGGGGATGGATGTGTAGAACAAAGGGAATGCCTGAGCTAGTTCAAGTCAAGATGGCATTACAACACATTCAGTTTCATGATAGTGGGACCTGTCAGGCAAGCCAAACATAAGTGAGATAAGAATAACTAGACAACATGATATAAAAACAGAAAATGAAAAATTATGGAAAATCTAAGCAGGTCAAGCAGGATGTGTAGAGAAACAACCAGTTAACACCAGACCTGAGAAAGAGAGAAACAACTTAGTCTAGGTAGTGGTAAAGGTGGGGATGGTGACAGGTGGAACAAAGGATGTTTTTCTAATAAAGCCAAGTCATGTGACAGGTGGAATCAGGTTAACATTGGGCAGTGGGTCAATGAATGGCAAATTGAGTTTAATTCAGATAAATGTGAGGTGTTTCATTTGGGAAGTCAAAATAAGGCAAGACCTTCACCGTGAATAGAAAGCACCTGGAATACACACAGCATCAAAAGTAGATAGGGTAATGAAGTTGGCTGTTGGCTTATTGACCTTAATCAGTCAGGGAATTAAGTATAGAAAGTGGGACAGTTCTTCAAGATATTGATGATGCCACACTTGGAGCATTGTATTCAATGGTAGTCACCCTGCTATAGGAAACAGGCTGTTGATCTGGGACAAGTGCAGAGACAATTTATGAGGACGTTGCCAGGAGTTGGAGGCCTAAGATATCAAGAGATGTTAGGAAGGCTGGGACTTTATTGCCTGGAACGCAATAAATCCAAGTCATGTGACAGGTGGAATCCTGAAGGTAAATGCAATGCTAGCATTTATTTCAAGACGGCTAGAATACAAAAACAGGTAATGCTGAGGCTCTATAAGGAGCTAGTCCGGCCATATTTGGAGTATTGTAAGCAATTTTGGGCATCATATCTGAGAAAGGATGTGTTGGCTGTGGAAAGATTTACAAGATTGATCACAGGAATGAGGGTTAACATATGATGAGCGTTTGACAGCACTGGGCCTGTACTTGGTGGAATTTAGAAGGATGAGGTTGGACCTCATTGAAACTTAACAAATAGTGAAAGGCTTGGATAGAATGGAGTGGATGTTTCCACTAGTGGGAGAGTCTAGGACTGGAGGTCATAGCTTCAGAATTAAAGAATGTTCCTTTAGGAAGGAGGTTAGGAGGAATTTTGTTAGTCAGAGGGTGGTGAATCTGTGGAATTCTTTGCCACAGAAGGCTGTGGAGACCGTCAATGGATATTTTTAAGGCAGAGATAGATAGATTCTTGATTAGTAGTGTCAGGGGTTATGGGGAAAAGGCAGGAGAATGGGGTTAGGAGGGAGAGATAGATCAGCCACTATTGAATGGCAGAGTTGATTTGATGGTCCGAATGGCCTAATTCTGCTCCTTTCACATATGACCTTATGTGACAGGGTAATCATAGAGGTTTATAACATCATGAGTGAAAGAGATAGGGTGAATAGAGGTATTTTCTCCCCAGGGATGGGGAATTAAGAACCAGGAGGCATAGGTTTAAGATGAGAGGGGAAAGATAAAAATCTGAAGGGCATTTTTTTCCTACAGAGGGTGGTGGGTATATAGTACTGCTGCCAGAGAAAGTAATCGAGGCAGGTACAATAACAACATTTAAAAGACATTGGACAGGTACAGGATAGGACGTTTTGGAGGGATATGGGCCAAACACAGGCAAATGGGTCTCGATTAGGTGAGGTATTTAGTCAAGCATGGACGGGTTGGATCAAAGGGCCTGTTTCATATTATATGACTGAATGCTGTTAGGGCAAAGTAATTAGTTGCTAATGGGGTCCAGGGAAAATGGGACTTTCCCCACAGGTCTACACATCTCTGGTTTCTTCCCACAGATGTGTAGGTTTGTATATTAATTGCCCCAAGTGTGTAGGAAGTGGATGAGTAAGTGGGATAAAATAGAATATGAATGAGCAATTGATGGTCGGCATGTTCTCAGGGGACCGAAGAGCCTGCTTCCATGCCGAATTTCGAAATTAAACCTTTCTCTTATCTTAAACCTATGCCCTTTTGTCTTCGATGTCCCATCCATGGTAACTAGGTTTAAATTATCTACCCCATTGTGCCTCTTAATTTTAGATATCTTTATCAAGTCACTCTTAGCATTCTTTACTCCAGGGAAAACAAAGCAAGCCTATCTATTATTATTATTATTAAACTTTATTTTGGACTCAAGGTCCAGACAAGGGACATTAGATAAAATTAATTGCATATAAAAACACCATAAAATACATATAAAATCTTAGTATATCACTTATAAAAGCATCATAAATTATATACAAAAAACACAATACATGATTTAAAATCCAGAATAAAAAATAAAGATCAGTATCCAACA
The DNA here is from genome assembly GCA_035221665.1 of Okamejei kenojei. NCBI lineage: Eukaryota > Metazoa > Chordata > Chondrichthyes > Rajiformes > Rajidae > Okamejei > Okamejei kenojei. Next base: position 19,667,275 of record CM069151.1, on the reverse strand, counting down.
ACGAGACAGCGAGACCACTGTCTCCACAAATACGATTCATAGCGAGTAGTGCTAAACCTTATGCTGGACAATGCCACGATAATCTTCTTAGTAGAAACAATGACCTACAGATGCTGACTAATACTCAAAAGGACACATCTTCTTTACACTGTGGCTTAATTTATGAAGCAAGCATGTTATATGCTTCCTTCAGCACCCTACCTACCTGTGTTGCCACTTTCAGGGAATTACGGAGTTAAGCCTCAAAATCCTTTTATTCATCATCAACTTTTCTTTGTCCACTACCATTAGGTACATATATCCGATCCCTATTGGATGTTCCAAAATGCATCGCCTTCACACATGTCACCATTAAGTTCCTTCTGTCAACATTATCTGATCTAAATCCTGCTGTTGTCTTACATTCCTCAGTATCCATGTCACCACCAATTTTTATGTTATCCATAAATGTACTCATCATTCCTACCAGGTTCACATCTGTGGTGCTAATACATGTCAAAAGCAATGGCACCAATCCCCACAGAACATTTGCTAACAAACTTCAAATACAAGAAAGCATTTCATTCAATACAATTTGTTATTTAACAAATATATTATTCACCGCTACAAAGAAAAGGAAATGCATTTTTAGATGCATTTCAAACACAGGTCTGTGAAAATCAGCAATATTTAACAGAACTTTTAATCAAGCCAATAGTAAGGAGCCTGTGAAATGAGCTGAAATGTATTTTTGTTTTTTTTTTAAGCTCTTCAGCATATGTGCTCTGTCATCTGCCCACGGTGGTTATTGGGTAAATGAATTACATGTTTCATCTTGTATATATCAGTTGAGTAAAATACTTATGGTCTACTTTTCATTTATTGTGAGAAGATTTAGTAAATAAGTAGTAATAAAAGCAAACTCATTGCTAGCATTTATTTCAAGAGGGCTTGTGTACAAAAACAGGGATGTAATGCTGAGGCTCTATAAGGCGCTGGTAAGGCCGTATTTGGAATATTGCAGGCAATTTTGGGTACCATATCTGAGGAAGGATGTGCTGGATCTGGAGAGGGTCCTGAGGAAGTTTCCAAGAATGATCCCAGGAATTTGTTGGTTAACCTATGATGAGCGTTTGTCGGCACTGAGCCTGGACTCGCTGGAGTTTAGAAAAATGGGAGGGTGCCTCATTGAAACATACCGAATAGTGAAAGGTTTGGATAGAGTGGATGTGGAGAGGATGCTTCCACTAGTGGCAGAGTCTAGGATGAGAGGTGAAAGAATTAAAGGACATTCTTTTAGGAAGGAGATGAGGTTTCTTTAATCAGAGGGTGGTGAATCTATGGCATTCTTTGCCACAGAAGGCTGTGAAGGCAGTCAGTGGATAGTTTTAAGGCAGATAGATACATTCTTGATTAGTACAGGTGTCAGAGGTTATGGGGATGGCAAGAGAATGGGGTTCGGAGGGAGAGATAGATCAGCCATGATTGAATGGTAGAGCAGATTTGATGGGTCGAATGGCCTAATTCTACTCCAATCACTTATGACCTTATGAAGATTAATTAGATTCCAAATTCTGTTCTTAGCATCCACAACAAGCAAAATTGGTAGTGAAAGTTAAAGGTTTTATTGTAACAATTTTGATATGAATTTTCACATAATGAAATGTTGTTTGGGAACCTAAACATTTCAATAACTGAAGGAGACCTTTAATCATCAAGAAATTCATTTTGAAATTTAGAGGAAATGGCTTTATTCAAAGCATGTGAGAATGTGGACGTTGGTAACAAGGAATGGTTATTCCGAATATTATGTTTGTATTAAGAGAGGAGACTGGACAAGGAGGAAAGAGAAATAAATATGGGATTACACTGTGTGGAAAGGAACTGCAGACACTGGTATATACTGACAATAGACAAAAAGACAAACTCAGCCGGTCAGGCAGCATCTATGGAGAAAAAGGATGGGTGACATTTCAGGTTGGGACCTCCTTCAGACACACTGATAGGTTTTGAGAGGTAAGTGATTGAGTACAGCACAAACCTCAGCATGGGACTGATTAGGCTAAATAGCTGGTTGCTATGCTGTATTTGCCTTTCAATAAACCTATTGATTATGCACTTATTTTATATCAATCCATGTTGTCAACATTCCCATAGACAGTTTCATGAAAGAAAACTGAGAAGCAGAAAGGGATATTGCAAAACTTACAACTTCATGCAGTCAAGAGTAAGCTGGGCCTTCAGTCTACTTAGGTTAGCCTCATCAGTGAAAACAGAGCGCTGTCTCACTCTGTCCACCATACAAAGGTAGTGAAGGAATAGCTGTTCACACACTGTGATGATGTACGCAGTCATTCGTCGGCTGAGCTCTTTGTTCTCCATTTTTGTCAAAGTTCTGTCATGAGAATAGAGTTTAAACTCCTCCCAGAGCAACTTAACATCTGCTATAATGATTCCTCCCTAAAAATAGCAATTCCAGCTCAAAATTAGTATACACAGAAATTAACTATTTTTCCAAAATATACTGTGCGCAATTCAAATGATTTTATTTTAAGTTATATTAAAAGTAGTTCCTTTCCAAAAGAGCAGTGGGTAGTTTTAGGTGCAATGTACTGACTGGTCCAACATTTTATCCTTGGTCAATCATTTATTTATTTACAGATCTCAGTCACATAATCAGCTTTGAATTTTCTGCAGTGGCAGAGTTTCAAACAAAATGTTACGTTTCTTCTCCGAAACATAAACAAAGTTACGAGGAATGCATTTTGGATTACATTAAATTTGGATTCAGCCTTGAGGCTCTCCAGTGGTCCAGAGACCTGCCAACACACACAATCTTGGAACTACCTCAAACAACAATGGTATGGTTTTGATCAGGTCAGAGAAGTGAGGAGCTAAAGCTAGAAAACCAAAACACACTGATAAATGAAATCTTACATAATATCAACCATTAAGGTTTGCTGATAGGAGGCCGAGGGTACTGATGGAACATTGCTTTTCGTTTGGAAGTCTATGACCAGCACTATACCACAGAGATCAGTGCTGGGATTTTTATTGTTTGTGATACATGTTGGATGGGAACACAGGAGGAATGTTTATTCAGTTTGCAGATGAGTTCACAAAAGTGACAACACAGACAGATGTGCAGGTAAATGGGATATGTAGATGGGCAAGAGGTTGACAACTGTATGGTGGGCTAAAGGATCCATTCCTGTGCTGCGTTATTGCATGAAAATGTAAAACAGAAAATCTGAAACACAAACATTGTGGATGGGAAACATATAACTTGTTCATCATCACACTCAAGGACATTTGACATCACATGTCAGGCTCTCAACCTACTTCAGGGTTCTAATGAAGGTAGTAACCAAAAACATTAGGTGTTGTTTATTATCGGTCCTTTCACAAATTAAATAAAACACCTCTTTAAAATAATTTACCTACCAGTTCTTGTTGGGCCGCTAAAGAGACAGTTGTAACTTCTGATCTGGCAGCAATTCTTCTCTGAATCAGGTGACAAAGATCTGAGATGGTTGTTGGGGCTAACTTCACATTCTGATCAATAGGGGTTATTGGACGCTCCTGCTGCAGTGCTTACAAACATAATTAATAATACATTCAGCCCAATTCCCAAATCACTTTATGTATATTCTAGATATATCCTATATTTCTATTTCAGATACTTGTATTAAATCATATTATTTTGAAGGTACTATGAAACAATGACATATTATACTGCATGTAGACACAAAATGCTGGAGTAACTCAGCGGGACAGGCAGCATCTCTGGAGAGAAGGAATGGATGACATTTCGGGTCGGGACCCTCCTTCAGCCCGATGTCAGGGGAGTGGGCAGGACATTGATAGAATGTAGTCGGAGACAGTAAGACTGGTGGGAGTGGGAGGGGATGGAGAAAGAGGGAAAGCAAGGGCTATTTGAAGTTACAGAAGACAATGTTCATACTGCTGGGGTGTAAGCTGCCCAAGCAAAATACGAGGTCCTTTTCCACTAAGTTGTGCTGGAGCTCACTCTGACAATGGAGGAGGCCCAGGACAGAAAGGTCAGATTGGGTATGGGAGTGAAAGTGCTGAGCAACCAGGAGATCACATAGGTTAAGGCAGACTGAGCGGAGGTGATCAGCGAAATGATCGTCGAGCCATAATATACGAATATATATTATACTGCCTAGGCTAAACTGTTTTTTACTCAAGAGAAGAACTCTGCATACAAACATGGGACCATAATTGAATTTTGACATCCCTTTACACTCGTTCTTTTCCAACATCTTCAAAAACTTGATTCACAGTGGTTCCAGGTACTCCTTCCAATAAATTATTTGCTTTGAACATGGAAAAACATCATGGCGTTCAATGATGAATGCAAGCCCTCAGTATACTTGGGCTGCAATTTTTTTTTTTTAGATATTGCTAATGATGTTAGTCATTGATTGGACATTTTCCTAGACATTTCATCATTCAATCTCATATCTCCAACTCTGCTGAATTGCTGTTATGTTTACAATATTACAGTGGCCACAGTACACAAGATTTTCATTGGCCACATAATGCTTTGAGATAGCGCAAAATCAAGAAAGGTGGGGAATAAATGAAAGTTGTTCACTTCCTGTCTCCTTCCTTCCTGCTGGATGAGGTTTTACTTTGTATACATCCAAAATATACTTCAAACACAATCACACACACATTACTTTAAAATAATTTTGATGCAATTCAATTATGAATTAACCAAAAAAAACATTATCAGCAGTGCACAGTACATTTTTTGGAGGTACCTGAAATGTTCACAGGTTTGGTTTTGGGTGTGAACAAACTGATGGGATCAAGGAGGTCTTTGTATCGCTGGTGCAGTTCTTTAGCTACTACAGTGCTTCTCATCGTAGAACATAAACTATTTCTATTTGGTAGTCCGCTGCTTTTATTTTCCATAACTGCTACGTTCAAACCTTTAGTCATCATGGTAGGAAATCACTGCAGAGAGGAAACATAACCAAAAAGTGCATTTCACATATATGCACGAATTCCACAAATAAGCAATTAAAAAATATTATTATACTTTACAAGTAAATAATGGTTCAAATAACTTTGCACTCCCAAGAAATAACCAAAGCATCAAGGAGCACTAAGGCAGCTCACAAATGCAGAGACCCAGGTTTGCTCCTGACCTCAGATGCTGTCTGTGTGAAGTTTGTATGTCTCCCTGCAATTGCTTGGGTTTCCATCGGGTGTTGCAGTTTCCTCCCACATCCCAAAAAACATGCAGGTTTGTAGATGAATTTGTCTGTCAAATTGACCCTAATGTGTAGGGAGTGGATGCAAAAGTAGGATAACATAAAACTAGCGTGAGCGGATGATCAATGCTCAGGGTGGAATCGGTGGGCCGCAGCGTTTGTTTTCATCCTCTATCTTTCAATCAATTAACTTGTAAGATGCCAAATTATAATTCTTGCCTCTCCTCCCAATGGTCCAGATAAAAGGGGTAAGGGGGTAGGAGTGGAAGGAAAAGGGCAGGATAGTGTGAGAAATTGGTGCAAATGAGGATGGGGCACAGGAAAGAGAGGGCAGAGAGGAAAGGTATTGTGTTCAGTTTTGGTTACCCTGTTATGGTAAAAATATTTTTAAATTGGAAAGGGTACACAGACGATTTGAGGATGTTGCCAGGACTCGAGGGCCTGAGCTTTAGGGAGAGGTTGAGCAGGCTAAGCATTTATTCCGTGGAGTGCAGGAGGATGAGGGGGTATTCTTATAGTGGTGTCCAAGACAATGAGGGAATTAGATAGAGAAAATGCAGTCTTTTACCCAGAATAGAGAAATCAAGAACCAGAGGAGATGTTTATGGTGAGGGGGGGAAAGATATAATAGGAACCTGTGGGGTGACTTTTTTTCCCCACAAAGATGCGGTAGGTACATGGAATGGGCTGCCAGAGGAGGTAGTTGAGGCAGATATCATCGCAACATTTATGAAACATTTGGACAGATACATGAGAAGAAACATAGAAAATAGGTGCAGGAGGTGGCCATTCGGCCCTTTGAGCCAGCACCGCCATTCATTGTGATCATGGCTGATTGTCCGCTAACAATAACCCGTGCCTACCTTCTCCCCATATCCCTTGACTCCACTAGCCCCTAGATCTCTATCCAACTCTCTCTTAAATCCATCCAGTGATTTGGCCTCCACTGCCCTCTGTGGCAGGGAATTCCATAAATTCACAACTCTCTGGGTAAAAAAGTTTTTTCTCACCTCAGTATTAAATGACCTCCCCTTTATTCTACGGCTGTGGCCCCTGGTTCTGGACTCACCCAACATTGGGAACATTTTTCCTGCATCTAGCTTGTCCAGTCCTTTTATAATTTTATATGTTTCTATAAGATCCCCCTCATCCTTCTAAACTTCAGTGAATACAAGCCCAGTCTTTTCAATCTTTCCTCATATGACAGTCCCGCTATCCCAGGGATCAATCTCATGAACCTACGCTGCACTGCCTCAATCACAAGGATGTCCTTCCTCAAATTAGGAGACCAAAACTGTACACAATACTCCAGATGTGGTCTCACCAGAGCCCTATACAACTGCAGAAGAACCTCTTTACTCTTGTACTGAAATCCTCTTGTTATGAAGGTCAACATTCCATTAGCTTTCTTCACTGCCTGCTGTACCTGCACGGCAACTTTCAATGACTGGTGTACAAGGACACCCAGGTCTCGCTGTACCTCCCCCTTACCTAACCTAACCCCATTGAGATAATAATCTGCCCCCTTGTTTTTGCAACCAAAGTGGATAACCTCACATTTATCTATATTATACTGCATCTGCCACGCATCTGCCCACTCACTCAACCTGTCCAGGTCCCCCTGCAACCTCCTAACATCCTCTTCACAGTTCACACTGCCACCCAGCTTTGTGTCATCCGCAAACTTGCTAGTGTTGCTCCTAATTCCCTCTTCCAAATCATTAATATATATGGTAGATTTAGAGGGATATGGGCCAAATGGAGGCAGGTGGACACAAAGTGCTGGATCAATTCAGCGGGTCAAGCAGTATCTCTGGAGAAAAAGGATAGGTGGAGTTTCGTGTTGGGACCCTTCTTCAGGCTGTGGGACTAGTGTAGAAGGGACAAGCTGTTTGCCTGGGCAATTTTGGGCAAAATGCCCTGTTTCCGCACTGTACAACACATGACTCCATTATAGAAGAAGGCAGCTGTGTGTGTCTTTGATTAATTTAAACAGTCATTCCTAGTGAGGCAGGGATTGACATGTACTTTTTCCAACCTGGTCTATTGCATTTGATGCTTATGTTGAGGCCTCCTCTGCATTGGTGAGACCAAGCATAGACGAAACGATCATACACATGCACTGTCTGCAACAGCCATCCTGAACTTCCAGTTACATGTTATTTCAGCTCCCCTTCCCATTCCAACCAGCCTGGCCTCCCACTTTCTACTGTCACAGTGAGAACAAAAGCAAACTACAAGAGCAACACCTCATATTCGCTTGGGTATCTAAAGCAAATTAGTAATATCACTAAACTTTCCGATTTCAGGTAACCCACCCCATGTTCCTTTCCCATTCTCACAAGCTCACGCAGATTCTCTCTCCTGTTGTTCAACTTTTCTATTCCTCTCACCTTGTTAACAAGACTCCTTACCATCCCCACCTGGTTCCATTGGCACATCACCCATACACCTTAGTTCACTCATTATATTTTCAAGAGAGAATTAGATATAGGGCTTAGGGCTAACAAAATCAAGGGATATGGGGGAAAAAGCAGGAGCCGGGTACTGATTTTAGATGATCAGCCATGATCATATTGAATGGTGGTGCCGGCTCGAAGGGCCAAATGGCCTACTCCTGCACCTATTTTCTGTTTCTACTTTCTATGTTCCGACACATCCTGTATCCAGTTATGCCTATCACCTACTAACATTGGTCTCACCCACCCTCTCACTTCTATATCCTGGCTATTTTCCCCTGGACACTTTCAATCCTGATACAGGGTTTCCACCCAAAAGGTCAAGCATCCCCTGGCCTCCCACAGGTGGTGTTCCAAGCTGAGTTCTTCCAGCAGCTTAATTTTTTGCTCCACATTCCAGCAACTGCAGCCCCTTGTGTCTTTCTCATTTGAGGTTTCAGTGTTGTGAAAGGCTTCATTATCAACATTGACAAGTCATGAGTAAAAACGCCACACAAACGATGCTGTTTAATTCCCCACCTGAGCAATAAAACAAGAAACATTAGCTCTGATTTCAAAACAAACCTTCCAATTCCCACACAGCGTACTAGAGAAGGGCGCCTGGCTCCACCAGATTCACACAGGTTGCAGCGAGTTGAGTAACAACATCCCCCTCCTCACCCACATCTCCCCCGCCGCACTTCTTCCACCCACTCACACCGCTCTCCGGGCACACCTTCCTCCGCAACCCCATTGTCCGCAGAACGGCGGAAGGATCCCGGCGCGGCGACACGCCTGGTTGCCAGGAGACGGCGGTACACGGAAGTCGGCGAGGGCGCGGCAGTTCCCACCGCGTCCGCATCGAGCCGAGCACCGCCCGCGTGACACAGTCAATGCAAACCTGCACCCAGGTGGCGCAGCCCAGGCGCTCCCTCCACACTCTCAGTAGCAAATAGATAGCTCCAAGGTCTTTGCTCAGCATCCTCCACATTGAGCTCAGTATCCTCCTCCACATTGAGCCTCCTGCCTGCAATAATCCCTTATCCCTCTGCTCCTTTCCAACCGTCCAAATTGCACACTTCCCTGCTCTGGCATCTCGTTTTATAATCCCATCACCCTCGTGTGGAAAAACATGTTCAGATCCCCTTTAAGTTTCTCATCGTCCACCAGTGCAAGGAACTGCAGATGCAGAAAGAACACAAGGTGCTGGAGTAACTCAGCACGGCAGCATCTCTGGAGAACATAGATAGGCGATGTTTCTGGTTGACCCTTCTCAAATGGTAGATGCCAAGGTAGGATTAGGGTTGTGCAGAACCTGATGATTGCAGGAAAGTAGGTGCTCCTGAACCAGGTAGTGTGATACTTAAGGCTTTGCCATGGTGAAAATCGATAATCCTGTATGTGCTGTTGTAGTGGGGTCGCCAGGCAGTTATAGGTAGTCATAGGTAGTTTTAATTAATTGCCTTTGCTGACCGGTCATTTTCATTGGAGACAAAAAATGTGTGTGTGTGTGAAAATCGCCTAAGTGGGACAGGCCCATTACACTATCCTACACACACTAGGAACATTTTTTTTACATTTTGCCAAGCCAATTAACATACAAACTTGTACGTCTTTGGAGTGTGAGAGGAAATCAAAGATCTTGGAGAAAACCCACGCAGGTCATGGGGAGAACGTACAAACTCCGTACAGAGAGCACCCGTAGTCGGGATCAAACCCGGGTCTCTGGTGCTGTAAGGCAGCAACTCTACTGCTGCGCCACAGTGCCGCCCATCTTGAGGCACACCTCATACATTTTTTATGGTGGGAAGTGTGGTGCCCGTGATGGACTGGTCCGAATCCACCATTCTTTGCAATCTCATCCGTTCTTCTGTAATGGAATTGCCAGACCAAGCCATGATGCAACCAGTCAAGATATTTTCTACAGTGCATCTGCAGATGTTTTTTAAAAGTTTTTTTCTCATTTGTTGGAGTATTCGGTGGCATGCTGAATTCCATTATTCCTAGAAATTAGAGGCATTGATGCACCGTCTTTGTGATTACTGTTCGTCCCAGGACAGGACAATTGAGAGATTATGGGTCAAAAATTTGAAGCTGCTAACTCTCTCCACTACCACCCCGCCAATGAACACTATTTCCAAATTATATAGGCCATTTTGGCCCACTGAATCCACACTAGCTCACAGAGCACACCAATTCCACACACTAAATTTCCCTGTAACCTAATCTCCACACATTTTCATCATCTTCCCCCTACTACTATTTCCCCCAAGATACCACTAGTCAGCCACACACTTGGGGCAACCTATAAGGTTCAATGTGTCTACCAGCATAACTGTAGGATGTGGGTGAAGACTAAAGTTCAGGAGGAATCCTATGTAGTCACAGGAACAATGTGCAAATTCCACACAGATTCAATCCTAAAATCTGGACCCCTAAATGTCTAGTGCATATGCCACTGTGCCCCCTATTTCCCCTTCTAGATACTATCTCACATCAACATTAACCAGAAATAGACATGCCATTTCACAAAGTATACTGATGATACTCTCTTTGCACTTATACTGTAGTTTCCCCTCAATTGTCAGGTTGGGGTTGTCAACATCCAGCATTGGATTAGCATATTTTTACTGAATAAACATTTGGAAGAGCAAAGCAATCCTCTTCAGTATCAATCACAACCTCTCTTCTTTGGATGCCTACTCCATCTCTCTGTAAAAGGCTATTCATTGCTGTCATCTTGGACAGAATTCTACACCTTCTAACTATGCTGATGTCACAAAATAAGTGGCTATAATTTCAATCTTCTCATTATTATGTTCTATTATTGATGAATAATACTTTTGGTCTTGCTGGGCCCTGTTAAAATAATGCATTTTATATATAATATTTACACATTCAATTCTTCAAAGGTTCTGTGAAATTTCAACAAGCAGGTAAAAAAGTGGATAAAAATGAAACCAATACCCACTCCCGGGTCTTTTCTGAACTATATTAAATAAATTATAGCCACTGTATTTTGAGTTGCTTTGTTTGTGGTCTTTCAATCAAAAATAGTTCTATGCCAAAAATAGTTCTGCATCTCTAAACTAAACGTAAAAAACAAAATCTCCACATCTGCGTCTATTTCAAAAATGGGCAAGAATGTCACTTTCAAGATCCTGGAATTTGTGATGAATATTTTTTATTAGTTGTAAATACATATTAATAGAAAATACTTCTTACATACATTCATAATATTATTAATATTAACATTTAAGACTTTATATTTCTATACATTTTTTTGTTTTTAATAAGTAAGAAAGGATAGAGAAAAATAATATAGAGGTAAAAAATCGAAAATAAGGAAGTGAATGGAGTATTAAAAAGTTAACCATCGTTGGAGATATATCCATGATTTATTATACGTAACTCTTCATCTATTCTATTATTCAGGCCTCAGTTAGGCTCTTGCACCGAGCCACTTTGACCCTGTAGATATTCAATATATGGAGACCATATCCCTCTGAAAAGATCCAACCTGTCCATTAGGACGAGCCTCAATCTTTCCAGATGGAGTGTCTCCGACATTTCTGTATTCCACATTTTGATTGTGGGGGATGTAGGACCTTTCCAGAATTTTAATATTAATTTTTTCCCAATTATTAAACTATAATCAATAAAAATTATTTGATTTGTTGTTATTAATTGATCTGTTTCCAGTATTCCCAGTATTATTAACTTTGAGTCAAGAGTCAGGTTCATATTAACAACATTCAAAATTATCCTAAATATATCTATCCAAAATTTTGTAATTTTTACACATTTTGTAAATGAGTGTCAGATTAGCTTCTAAGTGCTGACATTTATCACATATGGCAGATACATTTGGAAAAATGTTATGTAGTTTGGATTTTGAGTAATGTAGTCTATGTAATATTTTAAATTGTATAAGAGAGTGTCTAGCATTTAACGAACAGTGGTGTATGTGTTGTAAACTTTCATCCCATACTTCTGGTCTAATAATTTGACCTAATTTGTTTTCCCATGATTGTCTATATATTTCTGTTAATGTGACATCATTTTCCAATAGGGTATTATAAATGTATGATATCAATTTTTCTGTGTTCGGATGTTTATTTAGACATTCATCTAAAATTTCTTTTCTATTTCTAATTTCCTGTGTGTTTGCTTTTACATAGTCTCTAATTTGTAAGTATCTAAAATAATCTTTTAAATGTAATCCATAAATTTGTTGTAATTATTGAAATGAAAGGAAGGAGTTTTCCCTGTAGAGATCGCCCATCTTATTAATTCCCTTATTTTTCCATTGTAAAAAGCCTTTATCCATCATTGAAGGTTTAAATGTAACATTATTTACAATGGTAAGGGCTAGTGGTATAGATTTCAATTTTAATATTTTCTTTGTTTCCAGATACGTATTCCATTTTCTATTATAGGGTTTTCTTACCTAAATTAATATTGGCAAATATTATTGAACTAATTTCAAAAGGAGAGCAATCTTCTTTTTCCATTTTAACCAAATTGGTTGTTTATCTGTCTCTACTAACCAAAAATTCATATTTTTAATATTAACTGCCCAGTAATACAACATAAAGTTTTGTAGTGCTAAACCTCCATTTATTTTTGATTTACATAAATGTTTTTTATTTATTCTATGGCTCTTATAATCTCAAATAAAGTTGGTAACTAGAGAGTCCACCTTCCTAAAGAATTTTTTAGGAAGATATATCGGAATTAATTGGAAAAGATATAGTAATTGCGGAAGAAAAATCATTTTTATTACATTAATTTTACCTAGCATTGAAATGGGTGGAGTTTTCCAATATAAAATATTCTTATTTAATTTATTCAATAATAGTGGGAAGTTGGATTTAAATAAATAATCAAATCTTTGTTACATAAATTCCAAGATATTTAATTTTTTCGTTTGTTATCTTAAAAGGAAATTGTTGTAATATATGTAAGTTATTTACCATTATTGGCATAAGTTCACTTTTATTCCAATTAATACTATATCCTGAAAAGATCCAAATTCAGTTATTAATTTTAATAAATTTTGGATACTAATTTCCGGTTTTGTGATATAAAGTAATATATCATCTGCATATAAGGAGATTTTATTTTCAGTATCTCTGGTATCATACCCATATATTTCAGGATGTGATCTCACACGTTGAGCTAATGGTTCTATTGCAAGTGCAAACAGTAGTGGGGATAAAGGGCAACCTTGTCTACAGCCTCGAGATAAACTGAATTTAGTTGATAGCATTTGATTTGTTATTATTCTGGCTGTTGGGTTAGTGTATAATAATTTGGCCCAAGTAATGAACTTCTCTCCCAATTTAAAAGTTTCCATAACCGAAAACAAATAGGACCATTCCACCTGATCCTGGAATTTAAAAAAGGATGTAATTCAGTAATTTATTTTACATAATTTGAAACAGGACTTTTCGAAACACAGAATCAGAATAAGAATTGAAATATGGCAATTAGAATGACAAAAACAAAAAAAATTCATTCAGATTTAGAATTCGCTGTATTTTTGTTCTCAATTTGGCCAAGGTTCAATGGTAACTTTCTTCCCCATTCACACAGTGTCCTCTAGATTAAACACATATTGCATTCCATATTCACTTTGCCCAATCAACTTGATAGCACAATCACCAGAATATTCTCAGCTTTGAGCAATAATGGATCATCTCTCACTGGTCTCCAAAGAGGACAGAAAGTCTCATATTTGTGGCTCCCCCAAACTCACTATTTAGATTATTAAGGAGAGTCTCAAGTACCTATCAGAATAAAAAGTAATGAGCATAAAAATAGATGGATATGTCTGAATGCTATAATGAGATAATTTAATGTAAATTATTCCATTACAGCTGTGCAATCTTGCAACCTAATTTCAATGTCTACTAGACTAAGTATCGGGGAGTGGAGTTATGGGGGTAGGGGAGTATATGGGAGGATGGTGTGTGGGCTCAGCGGCTCCGACCGCACTCACTGGCTGCAGGTCCTGGCTCTGGACTCAATCATCGGCTCCAAGACCCGGCGCCTGTCGAACTCAGTGGCTCCCAGCTCCACTCATCGGCACCTGGCTCCTCATGGTGGTCACCGCCCCTGCTCGCAAACACATCAGCCCGTGAACATAGCAGCCCCCTCTGGGGAAAACAGCAGTCCACGAACACATGGGGGGGGTGGGGTGGGGGGGGGGGGGATGGTCGCAGCAAACACAGCTCTCCCCGCACCTTCAGCTTTCGACCTCACGCACAGCGCTTGGTCCACTCCGACTTCACCCAGAGGCTTCCGGTTCAACTTGCTCTCTGCGCACACACAGCTCAGACAGCCCTGCCTCCAAGACTTTATTCTCTGCAGGTGCCAGTAAGGGTGTTACCTTCATGATGACTGACAGGCGAGAAGATCAATCTGCTGATCTCATGATTTTTTAAACATTCATAACTTTTTTATTATTTCGCTGATCAGAAAAAAACTATGGGGTGGTTGGAGGAGAGGAGGACAGTGAGTAAGATGGCGAAAAAAATCATAGCGATATAGGGTAGCGTTTTTTTCTAAAATTTATTTACAACGTAGACAGGAATTGGTCAAGATGAGACTTTTAGTATTAGTATAGATAGATATTCCATAATGTTACTGCTTAATTTCTGAACAGTAGAGCTGAAAATCTGGCCAGTACAAACTTAAATAACTACTAAATTGATTTTAACTTGCAAAACACAAAACCCTCTCCGCATGTAAAGCACACTTTTTCAATGAATTGAGTAGCATATATGTAGAGGTGCAAAGCACACACACACACACGCATTGTGCACTTGTTTGGAAAGTTACCCAAGAAAAGCCACAGGTGAATAGCAGAAAAGTATTCTTCCAAATCTTGTTCAATTCAATATTTCAATATCTAAAGCTAGAAAATTACTGGCTTACAAACCTGCTATTTTTAAATTACAAAATAATTATTTTGATTTGAATACTATTCGGCAATTAACATTAAACTTGACTCCAGTACATGCCAGTAGGCCTACAATGTAAATGTCAAGATACACATGTACAAAATACAGTTCTAGTTCTCGTGTTTAACAAATTAAAGAACCATGCTCCAACCTACTGAAATTATGAAAATGAAACACATGCAATTGGATTACATACCCTCTCTCTTCCATAATTAAACTAGAAACCATTCTATGCAGAATGGAAATATACACAATGAACCCAAACCAATTACATCTAAGAATTAGCACCACTTTTTATGTTGAAACTACTTTCAAGTTTCTAATGGACATAAAATACTTGCAAAAAAAACCAGGTAAGTGGGGTCTGATGAGGAACTTCTGCTGTAGTAGAATACGGGTGTCTCACGGTAGTTTTGTAAGAACGAGGGAAGAGGGAGATTAACATTAAATTGCTCACGTGAGATTGCTGACCTGCCATCGGTTCCGATAAAGCCACACTTTAGTTCTTAAAATTATCATTTTCAAATTCTTCTCCATTTAACATAGTATAAAAGATACATTTGATAAAGCCTTCCAATAACTTCCATGCAATCAATGTCAAATCTTTATTTGATAGTTTTTTTTTGTCAAGTCTTGGTGTCTTTTATTAAAGTAAAGTTGCTTCATAAGTATTGCTTTATAAGTATTACAAGTATTGATCTCGTCATCACATGACTTTGATAAGAGCCATTTCAATAGTAATCATAGAGGAATTTGACTGAAGGATTTTAAACAGAACAATGGAGACACACTGTTCTTGTGGGATCACAAGAATGGTAAAGATTTTTGAAGGTGAGTGCGAAAAACAACTAAGAATTTTCTTAGACTCCAAAGTTATCTTAACATAGATTCTTCTCAATATCAATACAATTAAAATATATTTACTCTTGTTCTTGTGTACAACTAGGGTCGCAACCAATCTGGTACATCCTCGTAATTAAAACTGATTCCAACCGATTTGTTTTGTGGCGCTTATTTTCAGGTTTTACAATTACCATATTGCCGTGGACACCACACGAGTATTAAGGGCCTGTCCCACTGTACTTGGAAAACTTTATTGTCATTCAGACCTTGCCGTCTGAACAAAATTTCGTTGCCTGCAGTCATACATATAGTAAATAACAAAAACACACAATAAACACATATTTAACATCCACCACAGTGAGTTCACCAGACACCTCCTCACTGTTGTGGAAGGCAAAAATCTTGTCTTAGTCTCTTCCCTTCTTCCTCTTCCTCTGCGCTGAGGCGACCCGGGCCTCCGATGTTGTGACCGCACCGGGTGACGTAAATTAGTCCAGCGGGTGAACAAATCCCGCGAGCCGGCTGGTTCAACTCCGCGGCCCGGGGCGGTCGAAGCTGCCGCCCTCCAGTCCAGCGGACGCAGCTGTTGCCACGGGAGTTAATTACTGTACGAGGTAATTCAAGAGTTCTCCCGAGTTTTCCCCCCGATTGGAACTCGGAGAATGTCCGTAGTGGGTCCGTAGGAGTTCGTGGATGTCTCGTAGCAGCTCGTATGAGTAAAAAGTAACTTTTTTAAAACTCACGAGTATTTTCTTTTTACTCGTGGACACTTTTCACAGTGTTGAAAAAACGTCACGCGTTTACCGGATTTCCCGAGTACCAGCCGTTACTCGTACGAGCCACTACGAGACATCCGCAAACTCCTACGGATATTCTCTGAGTTCGAATCAGGGGAAAACTCAGGAGAACTCTTGACTTACCTCGTACAGTGGGGCAGGCCTTTTAATGTACTTAACAAAAAGAGGTTTTGAATCTTAAATACTTAATAGAAAAATACTAAATAGCTTGATGATCAGGGTATGAGTTAAAAGTGATGCCAATTTAAACATTCTCTACAAGGTCAGACTTACAAACACAATGTATAAATTTAAGGTTCAAGTGATTTTATTATATAAATTTATATAATTTGGTGACTTTGCGAAAGAATAGTAAATGTTATATATATATGCGCAATTAGCCAAATATATTTAGGTAATATGCCAATAACACCATTCAATACAGTCAACGGTGAAGATGCAATACAAAACACTACAAACCAAACAGGCGTGCTCCCTTTTATTAACCTTCCCCTTTCAAGGAGAATCTGATGACGTTGTGCTGGTTGTTGCAAGATTACTGAACAGTAATTTTCGCAGAATGCCAGAGTAAAATGGCCCATACACCTGTCTGTTGTATTTAATAATGCAGACATACTGGGATCCAATCTCTTCCAGTTCAGCTTGAATGGGTTCCAGACCTCCCGGAACAGGTATAGACTTCTGTTGATTCTCTACACTGAGCATGTTTTTCATGTAAAGCTCAATCCGGTTATCTGAAAATTAAAGCATTTACATTAAATAGCTAAAAACCCTTGGTGGATCATTTTCCCCTCACCATTAGTGTGCATGCACGTGAACAGAAGATCTCCAAACTCTTATCAACATAACAATTTTTTGCCCATCTTCCCTCTCCATCAATGTTTTCATCACTAACTATACCAAGTGGCTTTAAAGCAATGTTCTACTTTTAAAATCTACATATAAAGTATAAGCAACTTGTTATGCTTAATTTTTTAAATCAGTCCCCTTCTTATTTACCGTGCTAATTAATTCACCTTAAACTGTTAATGTCCAGAAAAGTACCCGAGGAGAATAGGAAGATTAAACGAGAACTTACCAGTTCGAAGTTTGATTGTTATTTTATGAGGAGTAACGATGAGGGATAACGTGAAGAAGCCCCGCCTGGCGCATGATCGGCATTAATTCAAAGCAGCGGCATGAAAAACACAGAACCAATATAGCCGGAATAAGATAGTACGGCTGTACATAGATTGAGAACTACCAGTATGATCATTTATTTTATGAGGGTTGGGAGTGGAGGGCACGTAATCCCTCATCATTACTCCTCATAAAATAACGATCAAACTTCGAAATGGTAAGTTCTCGTTTAATCTTACTATTTTACTTCGGAGTCACGTGAGTGACTACATGAAGATTTTGTAGCTCTGTGTTTTTTATGTCGTCGACTCATTCCATACGACACTCTGGCTCAATCAACACAGTAATGAGTAAATAACATTTTTTCCCAAATAATGCTTCAGTTTATGTGATAATTTTTTTTTTCATTATAAAAGAATGAAAGTAATGCTCTTTCTATTGAAAGGCAAATTTATCACCAAAATATCAATTGATAATATAAATTGATAATATAAACAAAGCAACAATTACAGAGAACCCAACACTGCATGTCCAATCCTGACACCATGAATGGTTCCTTGTAACTTTAAAATTTATTTTACATCCTCCTACGGCCTTTAATCATTGCTCGAGCGGCCCATCCTGTGCCATTCCTGTGAATGTATCTACCTCCTTAATGGAGTGATTTTCCACATCTCAATGTCTACTTCCACTGAGTCTTAAACATGTTTTAACCATCTAGAATGTAATTATCTAGAACCATCAGTTTTTACTGATACTTAATGTGGTGTTTGTGTGTAATACGTAGTGCTGTCTCACCACTACAGAGACTCTTACCTACTTTAACATATTGAGTCAATGCTGACCCACACACAATTTTTGGCCGACCGGATATACTTAAATTTTACCTTGGTTCCAAGCTCCTCTTTGTGTCATAAACACAAAAGATAATGTAATCTGTAGCCACATGCAATTATATAACGTAACATGTGCAATGTTTGCACTCTTATGCTGATACTAAACTCATGAGCATTATTACTTTCAATGTTAATTTTTTTTTTTTTGAATCATTGATAGAATTGGAGTCCATTGCCGAAGGCAAGTCAGGACTATGCTGACGTCCCAACTTCTGTATTTCAACTTTGGAATACTTTCACAGTTCGGGATATTACTTTTACATATCGGGATATTACGGATGAGCCCGATAAATTCTTGGTCAACAATTTGTCCTAAATAGGACGATAAACACTATGAGCCCTATTATTGGCCCCGTCACTTAGATGCTGAGAAAAAATGCAATCCACAAGGAACTCCCATATATCTAATATGATAAAATAGTAAGATTAAACGAGAACTTACCAGTTCGAAGTTTGATCGTTATTTTATGAATGAGTAACGATGAGGGATTACGTGAAGAAGCCCCGCCTGGCGCTAGAACTGCATACTTCAAAGCAGCGGCATGAAAAACACAGAACACAATAGCCGGAGTAAGATAGTAAGGCTCATCATAGATTTAGAACTACTAGATGATCATTTATTTTATGAGGGTGTGGAGTGGAGGGCACGTAATCCCTCATCGTTACTCCTCATAAAATAACGATCAAACCTCGAACTGGTAAGTTCTCATTTAATCTTACTATTTTACTTCGGAGTCACGTGAGTGACTACGTGAAGATTTTGAAGCTTCTGTGTTTTCCATGTCGTAGAATTCTTCCATACGACTGTCCGGCTAGGTCAACACATACATGAGTAAAAACCTTTTACCAGACTAGTTTTAGTTCTTTCCATAAATCTTTTAATGATAAAAGAACATATAATAACCCCTTTTTTACATCTGAGGGAAACCATTACAAAGTGAGAAAAGATATAAGTGATAACATAATTGATAATATCAATCGATAGTGAAACAAAGCAGGTGATTATAGTGAACCCAACACCGCGTGTCCAAAGCCTGTCATTGTGTGAACAGGTTTATTGTAGAACTTTGAAAAAGTTTCTTCTTTACACCACCCTGCGGTTTCTAAAATATGTTCGAGTGGTACGTCCTGTAACTTCGCCGCGGATGTAGCTGCTGCCCTGGTGGAGTGAGATTTGAACACATCAGTGTCTACTCCTGCTAAAAGTAACACCTGTTTTAACCACCTTGAGATTGTTTGCACTGAAGCTTTTGTGTGTGGTTTCTTATGCGTAATCATTAATGTTTTTTCATCACCTCGAAGAGTTTTGGTAACTTTTACATATTGATTCAAATGTTTAACTACACACAACTTTGGATCAATAGGGTAAGCTTGAAACATTACCTTTGCTCCAGTTCTCCATGGTCTGCTTTGTTTGATCAGATCGTAAACATAGAACACAATGTTATCTGCAGTCACATGCATACAGTCTAAATGTAGCATTTGTAATGTTTGCACCCTTTGAGCTGAAACCAATGCCATTAACATTACTAATTTAAATGTTAACTTTTCCAATGACAAAACTTCGATTGGAGTCCATTGCCTAAGTAAAGTAAGTACAATGCTGACATCCCAAATGTCTGTATATCTTGGTTTGGGTGGTTTTTATGTTAAAGATTCCTTTCATAAATCTGGATATTAATGGATGTGATCCAATTGATTTCTGGTCAGAGATTTGTCCTAAATAAGATGATAAGGCACTATGTGCACTATTAATGGCACTATAACTTAAGTGCTGTTCAAAATGCAACTCGGCAAGGAACTCCAATATGTTTGCAATGTTTACAGTATGATAGGATATATTTGATTGTCTACAAAAATTTTCCCATTTCTTTATATGTGTCATATATTGTCTCTGAGTGCTATCTCGCCATGATGCGACTATAATATCCATAGTTCTATCCGACAATCCAAGCTCTTGTAGTGGTCTGGTCAAAACCTGCAGATTAACAAATTCATATAAGCATGTAATGGATGAATTTCTTTGGTTACTGGTTTTATCAATAAATCACTGCTGCTAGGAATTGACATATATGGTTCTTTAATCATGCTTAACATCAATGGGAACCATGGTTGTGTTGGCCAATTTGGAATCACCAATAATCCTGTGGCAGAATCTTGTTCTATTTTCTTCTATTTCTGAACCAGAGTAAATGGCGGAAAGGCATAAAAGAACATATTCCTCCAATGTAGTGAAAAAGCATCTACTGCTACTGCATCTGGATCTGGTTCCCAAGACACATATTTAGGCAATTGATGATTTAATCTTGATTCAAACAGATCAATGTCTGGTAACCCATATTGAATCACAATTTTACTGAAAATTACTGGGTTCAACATCCATTCTGTGTTGTCTTTAAACATCCTTGACCTATTGTCTGCCACCACATTGTCTTTACCTAGGATGTAATTTGCCGAAATCCAAATTTGGTGCTTAATACACCACTGCCATATCTGATTGACCAAACAAACACATGATACCGATCTGACTCCACCCATGTGATTAATATATGCAACAGTTGTTTTATTGTCTAATTGTATCAGTACATGCAGATTCTTTTTTGTAGAACAATAGGCTATCAACCCGTAAAATGCTCCCAATAATTCTAAATAGTTAATACCATATGTTTGGAGAAACATTTCCTCTTGGACAGTCCATCTGCCCCCACAGCTGGTGAATGAATCTGTCGCCCCCCATCCGAGAGCACTAGCATCTGTTTGTAAAATTACTTCAGGCTGTTGTATCAGAATGTTTTTAGCAGCTTGTGGGACATTTTCAATCCACCATTGTAATTCCAATAAAGCTTCTTTTGTTAATTGCATAGGCCTATCAAAATGGCTTGCTCTCTTTTTTAGAGCTCTTATTTTGTCCCTTTGAAGGTTTTGGTAATGTAATGGACCAAATTCTACTGCAAGAAATGCTGCCACTAATTTACCAATAACCTTTGCTACTTCTCGGATGGAGGGATAAGGTTTGTGAATGAGACCCCTACTTAGGTCATTAAAGAAGGAACTGCAATGGAGAATCGAGGGTCAATCTTATCTAGGCGACGTTCGGGCCGGAAACTGGGGCGAGTTACTAACATAGTAACTGAGTTGATCACAAACCCCAAATAGTTAATTGACTGTGCTGGCTGCAGCTGGGACTTAATTGGATGAATCAAGAAACCTAACTTCTCAAATAAAGTTTTAGTTGCTGAAACTGATTTTTCAGCTGATTCCTGATTACTATTGATGATTAAAATGTCATCCAGATAAGCCATAATGATGTGCTTTTGTGCTCTTAATTGTGCTAAAGCTGGTTTCAACAGCTTTGTAAAGAGCCTGGGAGCTGAACTTAACCCATTTGGTAAAGCTTTGAATTGCCACAGCTGTCCCAGCCAATTAAATTTTAAATACCTTCGAAAGAACTGATGTATTGGTACTGAATAGTACGCATCCTTTAAATCAATTGTAGCCATATAACAACCTGCTGATATCAAATGTCTTGTAGTGTTGAATGTTTCCATCTTAAAATGTTTATACTCGACAAATTTATTAAAGTTTGTAAGGTCCAGAATAATTCTGCAACCACCATCTTTTTTACTTCTTGGAAATATATTTGACACAAATTGATGTTTATGTTCAACAGTTTTTTCAATAACACCGTTTTTAAACAATTTGTCAATTTCCACATTAATTTCTGCCTCTTCAATTGCAGAAAACATGAAACCATAAGCAGGTTTATTTTGTACCGGAGAATTAACACCTTCTTTGAATGTAATAGTAGCTCCTGAAACTGTTTGTAAAATAAACCGATCAGATGTGATGGCAAGCCATTCATCATAAAACATTTGTAATCTCCCTCCAACTGGAGATTTGTCCACAGTTTCTTTAAGAATAGAATAATTTTTTTGTACCTCTCCATATGAACGTGGTGGTCTCCTTCTCCCCGTATACGGGTGAACATTAGGCTGTGTCGGATGATAATATTTTCTTATCATATTCCTGCCTCTGTTTCCAAAATCAAATCCCCTTCTTGACGAAAAATACCTTTTTTGTCCAAAGACGAAAGGTCTCATGTGGCTAATAGATTTAGCCTCTTCATCCATTTCTCTTATTTGCTTAGGCAGGTTCTCTCCAAATAGATAACCCGGAGCTTGAACACCACTTGATCAACACAGACCTGCAAACCTTGGATGAAATATGGGCAGAATCGCAATTTTCCTCATACAATTAATTTCATAGAAGGAATTGCACAATCAGCCCAAAGTATCTTTTTGGATTTTATCCATCTCCGACCCCTCCATTTGCCTTCCAAAAGCAGTAATGGCAGCTGAAATCAATTTGAGGATCCTTTGAAATCTTATTTCTTGTCCTCTCATGCCTGGAGTCATAGGCGTCCGTATAGACGGATTAACCGTAGGTACCTTCAATGAGGTGCAATTTTCCGGTGTTTTATATAATTCTGCTGTTTCAATCATCATAGAATCTTGAAGTTGGTGAGATACCATATAATTAATACTGGCAGCTAGGTTTTCTTCCATAGCCTCACCACTTCCTTCAGGTATAGCAAAATCTTTTGCCATATCAGGCACATCTGGCCTCATCTTTTTTATTCGTGGTGTGCACTCATACTCCACATCACCACTTGCAGGGTCTGTCTTTTGCAGCACTGATACACTTGGAATTATATCCAATGAGACTTCCTCCGCCCTTCATCCTGGGTCTGGAGTTTCAAATTCCCAATTTGGCACATAGCCATATTCCGTATATTCAAACCCCTCGGGGTCATTTTGGGAAACTTTGGGTACTGTGACCGTTGTCTCATTATATTTTGGAGCACTTTCTCCATATGTTCCATTTTTAGCCATATAGCTTTATTATCCGGAGGACTTTCATTATCAGAGTCATTATCAGAAACCACGGGCCTCACGGATTTCTTTTTACTTTTTCTAGGAACATTTTCCTCCGTGGTTTGCATTTCTGGAGAAATTATAGTCTCACTAACGGGTGAATCAGCGGCCACCGGTATCGGAACCGGATCCGCACTAAACTCGTGTCCCAACTCTTTAGCTTCACCCCGGGACGATCTTTTTACCCGCGAAATTTTCCTTTGAGACTTCTCAATTTTTCTTTTTTTTTTTAATTATCTGGCTAAATCAGTACGCCAGCATGATTCTGATTTTAAATTTTACTTTCTCTTTTGCTGGTTCTTCCAGCGTAACGTCTTTTTTAGAACGTCCCCTATTTTCCTTACACTTACCTGCGGGTCCGTTCCGGCCGCTGCGAGGAGCTGCGCTCTGCAGCTCTTGCTTCTGCCGTCAGCGTCGACGTAATGCCGTTCTAGCGCCAGGCGGGGCTTCTTCACGTAGTCACTCACGTGACTCCGAAGTAAAATAACCTTTACTGTCTACAAGAGACTTCCAATTTCTTATAAAAACAAAATATTGTTTTTTTATGCTATTTCTCCAAATTGCAGGTATAACATTCCTTTTGTACATAATCGTTAAAACATTCATAGACCTCTTTGACCGTATACTCTTATAATGGTCTGGTCAAACCTGCAGATAGCCAAATTCATATCTTCATGCCATGGATGAATTTGTATAACAATAAATTACTGCACCTATGAGTCATCATAACTGGTTCAAACATCACTGTCAACATTAATGAGAACCATGACAGTCCGGTTTGGGCCACCAAAGCGCCCCTGGCAGCATCCTGCTACATTTTCATCAGACACTGCCCTATCAGACAGAATGAGGAACATAAAAGAACATCTTTCCTCATTTAATTTAGCGAAAATGTATCCACCGCTCCTGCTCCCGGTTTTCCCACGAGAAACATTTGAGCAATCAGTGATTTCATCTGGACACAAACAGATTAATGTTAAGTAATCCATATTACTGACAATGTTTTTTCCCATGATTTGTTGTCTGCGACAACATTGTCTCTCCCTTAGAAATAAACAGCTGAACTCAAATATCTTTAGAATACACCACATCTGGTTACCCAGATAATCACTTGATAATGATCTTCCTTGACCCATGTGATTGATATATGCCACAGCTGTGGTATTGTTCACCTGATTGGACATGCACACTTTCATAGTAGAACAATAAGCTTTTAATCCATAAAAAACTCCTGATACTCCAATAATTAATACAAATGTTTGGAGAAAAAAAGTTCCTTAGGACAATCCATTTGCAACTCCCTGGTGTTATTGTCCGTAGTCCCCTAAACAAATATTAACATGATAAGAATAGATATTATACTTATCTTAGCCCAAATAATCACAGAAGCTATCCATCATCTGAGAATACTTGCTTCAGTTTGCAACGGCTGCTAAGCATATATTTTCAAAGCAGGTTGTGGAATCTTCTCTATCCACCACTTTAATTCTGATAAAGTATCCTTTGGTAATTGCATAGGCTTGTCAAAAAAGGCCTGCATACTCTTATAATACTTGTGTATCATTTACCTAAGCGCCTTCTCGGATGGAGGGACAAAGTTTGTCAACAAAGCAATGACACATATTTGTAATATTGACATTTTGTTTCTTGAAAAAAATTCCCCCATATGGTGCTGAATTACTCCTAAACCCAAAATAGTAATTTGTTTAGGATTTCCTAAAACATAGTTTTTATTGGATGGGTCAGGACCCTTGCCTCTCAACAGGCTTGTAATTGCTGCACTAATTTGCAGCTGACTCCTGATCAACCTTCCAATTTAAAATGTGATCAAGATGAACCATGACCATGTGTCCTCATTAATGCAAGTGCTGATCTTTTATCAGTGCAAGTGCTGATCTTTTATCAGTGCAAATGCTATTCCAATAATTGTGTGAACAACCTAGAAACTGAGTTTAATCCATTAGACAATGTCTTAACTTGCAACAGCTGACCCATCTAATTAATTTCAAGCACCTGTAAATATGATAATAAATTGGTACTAAACACCATCCTTCAAGTCTTATAGTAATGATTAACAATTTGTTAATAACAACTGTTTTGCAGTGTTGAAGATGTCCATTTTGATCAAATGTTTTACACTGTAAAAGTGTATTTAAAATGATGTCTCGTATGGCTTTACCACCACATCTTCTTTTTCCTGGGGAAATTTATCTGATACAAATTTTCTTACCTCTTCTTTATTGGGAGATATTTCAGGTGCAAACCTAAAATCAATTAGGTTTTCCTATACAGGTGAATCAATTCCTTCTACAAATTTTTTGTAGATCCTTTACACATTGAAATAAATCAATCCGTTGTTATGCTATACCATTGATCATAACACACCTGTAATCTCCCGCAGTTGTAGATTTCATCAACTTCTTCTGTAACAAGTTTTTGCACCTCTACAAATGTACATGAAGCCTTCTCTCCCCAACCATATGGGTTCACATAAGGCTGTGTTGGATAAAATATTTCTTTATCATACTCCTGCCTCTGTTTGAACCATTATCAAATCTTTACATTGGATCATAATTTGCCAAAGTTTAATGACCAATAGTCTTTCCTTTGCAATCAATGTCTTTGATTTATCTTTAGGCAGGTTTACTCAACAAATAATCAGGAGTTTAGCATAACTTGATCTGTATTGACCTGGAAATCTAAAGTGCAAAAAGTGCTGTGTGTGTGTGTGTGTGTGTGTGTGTGTGTGTGTGTGTGTGTGTGTGTGTGTGTGTGTGTGTGTGTGTGTGTGTGTGTGTGTGTGTGTGTGTGTGTGTGTGTGTGTGTGGTGCACAATGTGTTTCACATAAGTGTGTGAAATTCTTGTGTGTCTCCATATAATTGTGGGTCCGTCAGATTCATGTGTTTCAATTATAACAGCCTTATGAAGCTGGTGACAATTAATGTTGGTTACCATGGTGCCTCACTCTTCATTCAGGTATCGTATACACCTGTATGTATATTTGTGCTGTGGTGGGTACTTATGACCAGCCACCACTATCAATGCACTTTCAGGGTCAGTGATTTCAGCACTACTCCTGAGATTTTGCTCAAGGAGACGACCTCCAAACCAATCTGAGGTAGATATTCCCACATTGTAAAAACCACCATATATATTAGTATATGGAAACCCCTCAGGGTCTGTTTTGGGGAATATTCCGGGCCTTTTTTGGTTGAAATTTTAATTGGAGTCTTCCTCCATTAATTTATTATAAGCCATAAAGCTTTTTTGTCTGGAGGCCTTTTTTATTAGAACTTTTAAATCATGGCCTCTCTAACTTCTTAAAATTTCTCCCCATTGGAGTTTTTTCACATAGCTAAAATTTTGTGGAGCAACTAAAGTCTCCCTAATGGTAACTTTAACGGCCACCAGTATCGGAACCGGCTCCGCACTAATCTGCCGTCCCGATCGCTGAGTTTTCCCCCGGGACGCTTTTTAAACTCTGTTTTTTCACCCGGAGTAGTTTCTTTTCTTTTTAACTTTTAAACACCGTTTTTTCACCCGGAGTATTTTCTTTTCTTTTTAACTCCTGGTGGCTCTACACACCAGCCACGGAGTTTGGACATGCCCTGTAAGTAATTCAAATGTACTTACATGCGGGCCCGTTCCTAACGCTGAGAGGAGCTCATTTTTGGAAATCGTCTGAGCTGATGTTAATCCATTAGACAGCGCTTTATACTGCCAGAGCTCCCATCCAGATAAATTTCAAATATCTGTGGTGATCTTTGTCTATCGGTTCTGAGTAGTATGCATCTTTTAGATCGATGCAGCCATGAAGCATCAGTCTGAAGAAGGGTCTCGACCCGAAACGTCGCCTATCTCCTTCGCTCCTTAGATGCTGCTGCACCCGCTGAGTTTCTCCAGCTTTTTGTGTACCCAAGCATCCTTTGGAAACTAGTTGTATTAGCAGTAACAAAAACATTTTCTCCATTTTTAAGTGGGTGTACTGCACAAAAGTATTCAGTTGTGTCAAATCAAATGATGCGGCATCCGCCATCTTTTTTGTTTTAGGTGAAGATGTTTGATACAAACTCAAGAGACTCATGATTTGGTTTCCTCTATTGCTCCTTTTGTATATAGATTTAACAGTTCTGCATGACCTTCTACTTTTGCTTTTTTGTGAAGCTCAAATTTTTGGCTAGGTGCATGTTGAACCGGAATGGAGGAGTTTGTCAACAAATTCAATTTTGTATCGCTGACTACTGTGCAGTATGAAAGATCAGAAGTTATTCCCTGTACAAGTGTAACCTTCCCCCAACCTGTGAAGAAGTTACATATGCTATGTTCCGAAGGCAACCAAACCCACCTACCTCCATGGTTACCGGTGGTGCAGTGTTGGTTTTCTCCTTCCTTAGTTCCTGGGAGGTGGAGGCGTTGTGGTGTGGGGTTGGCGCATCTTCCAGGAAGGCCGTTCTGGGACATGGCCTGAAAAAGACCTTTGTGTAGGTTGTACGGCCTTCGAGCTTTCACCAGCTTTTCTTTCAGTGTGATAACGCAGCCTGCTGGTGGATGCGTAGGGGTGCTGCCACCAAATATGTGAGGACCTGGTAGCGGCCGGCACCTTAATCATGCCGACGGCTTTTGTCTCTTTGTCGAGGTCTTTTAACTGTTTGGGCAGGTTGTCCCTGAAACAGAGTAGGCAGCTATGCACTGCTGGTTCTACACAACCCCGAAAACTTGGGGTTTAGTGTAGGCCGGATGGCATTCTTCCTGAAGTAGTTGATCTTAATTGACCATACTGGAGAGTGCCAGAGCTTCCTGTTGCTCCTCTGACATATCTTCCGTCTACTGTTCTGGTAAATCTGGTAATACCCGAGGCCAGTAGTTTGAGGATTTGCCGCAGGCACATTGAGGGAAATACAAATTCCTGGAGCTAGATAAGTTGTTGAGGAATTTAAACTGGCTGCCCGTTGACAATGGTAGCCCCTTTTGTGAGGGCATCGCAACATGGATGCCATCCCGAGTAGCTCTTCTTCTTGCACCCCTAGCATGTTGTGTTTCTTCTGCCAACACCCCTTCTTCAGAGTCAGCCCAGACCCGATTCCTTATGCTCCCCTGCGAAGAGGGTGAACATTTGGCAGCCCTGTAAAGGGTACTGCCATGGGTCTGCTAGGAGATCCACAGTGACCAGACTCCTGCTGGAGTGTGTCACGTTGGAGCTAGTGCTCCCCATCCACTCCATGCGGGATATCAAGCCCGGACCCTACCGGGTCAACGGGCTTGCCCGACCTCCGGGTCATTGTGCCACCAGTCCGATGTTCCTGCGGGCTGTCGTGGTGTTCGGGCTATGGTGTTGAATTGGAGCTCCTGCTCTGCCTTCACTACCTCCGAACGACGAGGCTCCGAGCCCAGACCCTGCTGGGTCAACGGGCTTGCCCAACTTCCTGGTAGCGTTGCCGCCAGTCCGCGGTGTTCCTGCAGGCTGTGGCGTTGAGTCGGGCTGCCGCTCTGCCGTCGCTACCCGCGAACGGCGAGTCTCCGAGCCCGGACCCTGCCGGGTCAATGGGCTTGCCCGACGTCCGGGTTTGAAGTGTCGTTCTGCCGCCGCTGACTGCTCGCGTCCCGCGGTCCGCAGTCAATCTTTCGAGGCGGACCCTTTGTGCGGTACTCTGTCCCACAGAGTCCAACCTCAGGTTAGTTGTTTCTTACCTGCAGGTCCATTCCGGTGGAGGAGCGACCCTCCTCCCTGCCTGTCGCTTCACACGCATTCGACGATACGTCGCGCATGCGTTCTGGTGGGGTCTTCACGAAGTTACTCACGTGACTCCGAAGTAAAATTAGATAACTTTTCATGCTGACACTGCCATGAATCAAGCTGTTGTTTTCAAATTTTAATTGTATACTCAATCATTCCACTGTGGAAAGTTATCTTCAGTGAACCGGATAGAGATATAAACTCAAAATGATCAAGCAGCTAACTTTAAACAATGAGTTCAAGTCAAATGTGTTAATGAAATTGATCTTCCCCAACCACAAAATGTGCTTTTGCTTTATCTGCTAGCTTATATACTCCCATTAATTCTCGAACACAATCAACTTTGGCTGGCTTGGAGGAAAAGGCCATTTTAAACATTTCATTAAAAATCTTTGTTTATTTTGTATAAATAGGCAGAAGTAATAAATGACATAACAAATCTAAATGTTCCACTTACTAACAAATCTAAATGTTCCACTTACTGATTAAGGTGCGGACAGGATTTCCCTCCTCCTTTATGCTGCAAATTTGTCCTGTGAGGTTCCCTTGATTTTCATTATTAAGCTCAGGGTAACCACGTTCAACTAAGGCTTGGCTTATCTCAGAACAGACCTTTACACTTATGGTTTTAAGTGTTTCTTCGAAGTTGAAATTTCTTCATAGTATTATTAATAAAGAAAAAAAGTCAAATTAGGGATTAGTGCATTGGATATCAAAATGAACCAATAATTTTGTATAGGAAGGAACTGCAGATGCTGGTTTAAAATGGAAGATAGGCACAAAATGCTGGAGTAACTTAGCGGAACAGGCAGCATCTCTGGAGAGAAGGAATGGGTGACGTTTTGGGTCGAGACCCTTCGAAGCATCTCGATCCGAAACGCCACTCATTCCTTCTCTCCAGAGATGCTGCCTGTCCCACTGAGTTACTCCAGCATTTTGTGTCTACCAATGGTCTTGTATTGTGTAACCAACAGAAAGTCAGATTCAAATATTATTTCAAGTAAAAATTAGTTATAAAGACCAGAGAATTATTTAAAGGAGGGGATAAACGAATATAATTCAGTCTAATAATTGATCATAAAAAATAGAAAGAGCAATTGGCATGCAGCCATTCAAATGAAAGAGGAAAATATACAGTGAATGGCAGGAGCACTCATGTACAGATTAATCTTGGGGTGCAAGTCCATAGCAATACAAGTAGATAGGGAAGCAAACAAGCATTATAGTACATGTGCCTTCAATGGTCTGGTTATTGAGTACAAACATCGGGAATAATTGCAACTGTACACCATTTTATTAGGGCATATTTTGAGGTGTTGTATGCAATTCTGAACACCACATTAGTGAAGGGTGGGGATGCTTTGGAGAGGGTGCAAAAGAGATTCACAAAGATATTGCCTAGATTAGATAGCATTAGCTACAAAAGAGAGGATGGACAAACTTGGATTGCTTTCTATAGAGCATTGGAGGATGCAGGGTAAACTGATCAAAATAAAATTATGAGGCGCATATTAAGGTAGATAGTCAAAGTCTCCCCTCCTCGCTGCCCCACTCCCCAACCCCCCCCCCCCCCCCATCCCCCGGGAATGTCAAATATGAGAGATCAGCACAAAGACATGCACACCCCCCACAGTCAGTGTGGTCAGTGCTGGAACACACTGCCCGAAGTGATGGAAGCAGATCGAGAGCACAATTTAAGAGGAATTTAGGCAGACAAATTTACAGGCAAAGCATGGAGGGGTGTAGACTATATGCAGACTGATATGCTGTTTAAATAGGCATTGTGATCAACACAGACATTGGAGGCTGAAGGACTTGTTTTTGTGCAGTAATGTTCTATGTTCTGATGGAGATAAAGTCATTCCCTAGTATCACTTACTGATTGTGGTACCCTCTCTTATTCTTTAGCATCTCAAATTCCAAAAACTATTACTACTTTAGTATGACAGAAATAAAATCAAACTCACTTGTCATTCATGCCTTCAAGCAGGACCATTATAACTCGCTTTACTTTTTCACAGAAATCTGGTAGGCTTGAGAGAGTTGTTCCCCCAATGTTGCAAATGATCAGCATTAGATACGCTGCAAGTCTTTGCTGGTTAAGTCTTTGCTGGAGTTTTTGGAGACGTGATTGATCAGTCAAAAGAGTCTGAAAGGGAATTATAATTATAATTTGATAATGAAAGACACTCACATTTTGTTCCTTTGAAAAAAAGCATGTCTATTCTAGACATTTTGTCCATTGAGGATACATTCAAAATCAACCAGTTTTCTCTCCTATGCACCCAGCTCTATAGAAATATTCCCTTAACTCTTGTCCACATCTCAGTCAATAGAACCCAAAGATGTTTAGATTGGACAAGTCAGAGATACCCATATTTCTTCAACTTTAGTTTAGTGAACTTGGAAAAATATCTCCTTTATATACAAATTTACCTCAGGTACTGGCTTACTGTTGTAGTTCCACTGCAACAATTTCAAATAGCCATTGTTTAATACAGAAGATGGGCTCAGAGAAAGACTGGAACTTCCATTGGTGCCAGAGGATGATGGCTCTGATGAGGGACACAATGCTGAAACTTCAGCAATAGATTCCTTTAGCCACTGAGTTGTGTGATCAAGAGCATCTACAAACATAAACATTCATGTTTATCCAAGAGGTAAAAGCAATTCTCCAGGAAAGCTCATTACCAATGTGTTAATTTTCTACAAAGATAGTCATCTTTTGATGCAAAAATGATAACTCCAAATTCAGTCAGGACAGTGATTATAATTAACATGGGATAAGGATGCAACCCTCTTTACTGAGCTACTTCAATGCATCAACAAAAAGTACTCAATAAGGAACAACCATTTCCAAAAACACTTATATTACATATTGTTAGAATTAACCCCATTATTATCATCGAATGATCTTGATTCCAGCACCTTCATTAATCAAACTTGTTTTGCCATCCCTACCTCCTGGTGGCACCCAAACCATTTCATTGCACATCTTCAATTCCGATTATTATAAACCGACTAAACCAGAAATATTTTTTGATACAATTCTGCATTCCTCAAAATGGCCATAAGAAATGAACTGCATTCCATTGGAGGAACATATCAAATATTTCCTTGAGGATTGCCTCCAGCTGCATCAGAATCTCAGTCAAACAAACTTCTTAGCCTCCCATGTAATGGAATATAAATTCTATATTCAATGTGCAATGATCAAAGGGGTAAACTGTAAGCCTTCTGACTTACAGGTTGGAAAGAAAAATGTTGAATATGCACTTAGTCATCACATATCCATCAACTTACTGGGCTGTTTGTTGAGAAAATCCTGAAATTTGCTTCGTTCATAGTCTACAGAACATTGTTGAACGTGCGGCCGAATATATTGAATGGTGAAGTTGACCATATCCATAGTCATCAAATCAAGGACATGGAATATCTCTCTAACGAAGAAATACAAACCTCATTAAAGTTTTACTTGTGAAATATGCAAGAGAAAGCAATGTTATGTATGTTAACAAAGATATAACGAGTTAGTCGTTTTAAAATCAGCTTCTAATATAAAGAGTAAAGTTTGTGTCCAAATTAAACAAAAACTTAAAAAGCAGCACCCCTCGACAAAGAAAACTTATTTACCTGAACAGTGGCACTATTTCTGTAAGCGATTTTAATTTTTTGACTTCATCATCCCGAACTGGGGCGCAAAACTTGCCCATTAGTGTGATTATATAGTCAGCCAGTTTATGAATATCAATAGCATTGTGTTCAGCCTGTTGTTGAATTAGATCCAAATCAAGGACCTCAGAGATCTGGTTTCGAAGTCTATTTTGGCCAGGTATCAAAAATGATAGCAGTATCTAATAACAAGAAAAATTGTTACGTAAATTAATGACCCTGCATTTAGTAACTGAATACATACATTGTATTCAATGGAGTGTTACATTTAATAGTAATTTTGGAATAACATTTACAATATTTTTCCCCTTCACTTGGAGTATAGTTATTCATAATCCGAAATTAATTTACCACAGTACGTTTTAAATTGTACCTGATGAAAAATGTCTAAACTGTTCAGGCGAACGAAATGAAAGCAGGTCAATGTGCAGATTAAATGGGTGATGAAGTCAGAGGATGTGTGATGATATTGTTACCAAACTGTAATATGGAGTTGACGGCCTATTTAAAGAAATGCTTTAAAAAGAGACAGGAATTCTGGAAATCCAGGGCAATGCATTCAGGGCAACTGCTTCATCATATGGGTGGCAAATAATTGAGTAACCGTCAATATTTTTCTTCTCAATGCCTTGTCACTGCATATAACTAATTATACTTGATCTTTTAAACAATCAACATATTTTTCTCACTAAAATGAACCAGAAGAAAATTAGATCAGGGCAGTAGCTATCAGAAGTGCTGCGAGATCCTCTTACACATTAATTGTTTTTATAATTTGCAAAAGTGAAAAAACATTAAAAATGATGAAAATACTAAATTACAAACATATTGTAAGCAACTCATTTATGCAGGAGTTATTTTCACATCAAAATTAAGCACAGGAAAAATCATTTAAAAATCACACTTCTTTGAAACTTTCCTCATCTTTAAACAGGACATCCCCCAGACCAATTATAGTCAGAAAATATAACTTGGTTGATGATCTGAAGAAAATGAAACAGATGTTTCTTTACCTCTTTAATTTCACCCAAAAGCAAGAGGGCATGATCATATTCAGGGGGATCCTTGTTCAGCTGAGCCTCCAAGCAATCCCAGAATGCTCTGTGAACTATTTCTTTTACTCTCCTCTGTAAACTGTACACAGAACATGGTCCTGGGTGAATTAGTTAAAACTTACAGTTTAATTATTCAATCATATTTCAAATATTTTGGGGGTTGCAGTAAAAGTACTAAGGCTTTAATACTCAGTGTAATAACTACACAAGATTAAAAAAAAGTGGGATCAGAAATTGGATAAGATAACATTAGAAGACAATCTGGCTCCAGTCCATATTGCTTAGAGTGTGTGTGTGTGTGTGTGTGTGTGTGTGTGTGTGTGTGTGTGTGTGTGTGTGTGTGTGTGTGTGTGTGTGTGTGTGTGTGTGTGTGTGTGTGTGTGTGTGTGTGTGTGTGTGTGTGTGTGTGTGTGTGTGTGTGTGTGTGTGTGTGTGTGTGTGTGTGTGTGTGTGCACGAGAGATTGTGTAAAGCATGCTTTCTCACTTCCCATTTTCAACTGCTTTTACGTAATAATGAATTGAAGAGGAAGCAGATGCTATCCAAAAGCAGACATTGAAACCAATATCAGAAAGGAGACAAAATATGTTTTTAAAAAGCACAGAAATATAATTAGAGCTATATTGAAAATAACTAAAATGATGGGTGCATATCCTTCCACTTTTTCAAGCACACAATTATAAGTTTTCATCTATCATGTGAAAAAACATGCCAGTAATTATGCCAGAGATGCTTTCTCTTTAAAACAAAACAAACAGAATGCTATTACTGGAAGCATTAAAAGACAAAATAAATACATATTCTGGCAAGGAATTATTACCCAATAACCAATTTAATAAGATCCTATACCATAATTATTTTTTATAAGTAAAGTTCATCTTGGAGGCTCTAAGGCATCTGAATGTCATCATGAAACATCAATTCAATATTCTGGTATAATGCACAACTGTATTCAATTATCAGCAAAGGTACTCACTCATATTTTGAGTTTTCTTCAATTAAGACTCCTGAGCATTAGCCCCTTAAAAACATTTATACAGCTCAGAATTTGATAGGTTTTTATAGTCAATACTGAATTGGTACCAGTTCCCATGGGAAATAGGCCACTTATTTCATTTATTTAATTATACAGTGACTTACAATGAAGCATGATCATCTACTGCTCTTCACAATTTTCTGCAGAAACTCAGGATCAAACTACAAGGAGTCAAACCATACAAGATGAAAAAGGACAATTAACATCCCACGCAAAACTTGCCTATGGACATGGCAAAGGAAAATATTTTAAAGAGAGATATCTGAATTCTCAGTGTATTTACATTCTAATGAGAAATAAAATCTCTGCATATCTATTCATCCACATTTGTGGAGAGCCATAGATGTTCCATATGATATTGATTTTATTATAACGTTGTCAAGCACAGTATTAATCTTTGGGTTTGGGTTTTAAAGGGCTGTCCCACTTGGGCAACCTAATTGGAATGTTTAGAAGAGTTTGAAAAAAATGACATGTTGAAGACCTCCTACAATCTCCTTCGACTATGTTGAAGACCAGCTTTGACTAGCTACGACTAACTTCGGGAAAATTGGACACCGAATAGTGGAGAGTGAAGACGACCTCCTTCGACTATGATGAAGACTATCTACGACTACCTTTGACTACCCTCGATTACCAACGACTAACATGCCGACCTACTATGACCTACTACGACTAAACCTACAAGTAAAAAAAGTATAGATTTTTTCCATGGCAACCTTTTTTTACTCGCGGGCATTTTTTAACATATTGAAAAAAACGCCTCGACCCAGCTGAGGCCTCGAATACGTGGAGACCACTCTCGAGCATGAAAGAGAGTTACGAAGACCTCCTACAACCTCGCGTCGACCATGCTGCGAGTATTAGTCGAGGGCCAACTCGCCAGGACTCGCGGATTAGGTCGCCCAAGTGGGACAAGCCCATTAGGAACCAAGAACAAAAAAAGAAAATATAGTAAAGAAGGTATGCAAAATTTAGCTATCAAGAATAAGAAAAAAATGACAACAAGAGCAATGTTTAAGAGGAAATTAAGTGTATGACCAAGCAGGCAATTGATGGACATTAATTATATACTGGCAAATAACATTGATTTAATTTGGCATTATGGTCAGTGTAAATATAGTGGGCCAAGGTTGTTCCTGTACTGTCTATATTACTAAAAGTCTGATCTTGACCGCTTTTGGCCCATTGTGCTGCGATTACCAAGAGAACGCCGCCACCTACGGCCGTCATTTCTGGCCACCTCGCTCAGAGACTCCCTCCACCTTCCTGGCCCAGAGGACTTTTCCCATTGATACAAAATGAGAGAGATATTAATTATTTTTTTTAAATCCCCATTCTCTCAGTTCGCTCTGCTGCCCCTGCTGGCGGCAGGGGATGGGGGGGGGGGAGGGACTATAAAACTCGGAGGTGTCGTGCCTTACTCAGTCTCTGCCAGACCCAGGAAGCAAGAGGGTCACGACTCTGAGCTGTGAATAACACTGAATGGACGTCTACTCCATAGTGTGTCCCCTTGATGTGGCTGCTGCCAAATTGTTTACCTTTGTTTTTAAAGTTTGTGTTCACAAAATGAATTTTGGTTGCCAGGTGGCTGCTTTTTTTTGTTATAATATTTTTATTAGAAGCAATCCATCATAACAACGGTATAACAACTTTTCAAATACACAACCAACTTATTTCAATAAATATACGGATGTTACGAATAATTCTTATAAACTATTTTTTTAGAAAATAGAAGAAAATAATAGATTTTAATCAATAAGAATGGTGATTAAATAATAATAATTATTATATAGAGAGAGAAAGAGAAAAGAGAAAAAAAAGAAATTTAAAAAAAATAATAATAATTGTTATAGATATTTAATTAAAACAAAGTATTATATATATATATTTAAAAAATAGTATACATCTTAATAGTGAATAACACAATTTCAAATAACGATATCAATAGAGACATGTATACAAATAAAATAAAAGGAATTATTTTCATCTAATCCTGCCGGGTACCCATTGAGTTGTGATGCCAAGAACAGCTACCCCTTCAAATATTCTGTATATGGACCATATCTGTTCAAAGAGTTCGTATTTGTCCATTAGGACAAATCTGATTCTTTCCAAATGCAATGTCTACAACATTTCCACGGTCCACATTTTAATTGTGGGGGATAATGTTCCCTTCCAAATTTCAATATTAATTTTTTCCCTATTATCCAAGAAATGTCTTTGGTTTACTGTTTAGATTTTAATCCGGAACTCCTAATATTATTTATTTTGGATCTGGGTCCAGTTTAATTTTAAGAACTTCACAGATAACTCTAAAGATTTCTGTCCAATAATAATTAAGTTTTATACGTTACAAAACTATGCGTTAAAATTAGCTTCCAAGTTCTGAAATTTATCACAAATAGGAGAAATGTTAGGATAAAATTTCGTTTTTGTTTAATTTCGTTTTTGAATAATGTAATCTGTGTAATACCTTAAATTGTATCAATATATGTCTAGCATTTAATGAGCAACAATGTATACGTTGCAGGCTTTCTTCCCAAATTTCCTTTGTTATAGATAAACTTATTTCATTTTCCCATGTTTGTCGATATATTTCCGAAGTTGGGATTTCCCTATCCAAGATAGTATTGTATATATACGCTATTAATTTTTCTGTATTTGGGTGTTTATTAAACAATTCATCTAATAATCCTGGTTTTCTATTTTTATAGTCTTGCATATTTGACTTAATATAGTTTCTAATTTGTAAATACCTAAATATGTTATTTGACTGCAATCCATAGATATCCTGTAACTCTTGAAATGAAAGAAAGTTTCCTTTCTTGTAAAGGTGTTCTATCCTTTTAATTCCTAAATCATTCCAATGTCTAAACCCCTTGTCCAATAGAGAGGGCTTAAACAAAGGATTATTCATAATTGGCAAACAAAGTGACAAATTATCCATATGTCGGGTCTTAACTATTTGTTTCCAAATACGTCTATTGCTATGAATTATAGGGTTATCACCATACTTTTTTTTGTACTTCCCTTGGTGCAAAAATAATCAAACCTACATCAAAAGGCAAACAGTCTTCCTTTTCCATCTTTAGCCAGCTTGGCTCATAATCTAAATTTACCAACCAAAAATTAATTTTCTTAATCTGAACTGCCCAGAAATAATATAAGAAATTTGGTAGTGCTAGTCCACCATTTATTTTAGATTTACACAGATGTTTTTTACTCATTCGATGATTTTTATAGTCCCAAATAAAACTATTAACCAAAGTATCTATTTTTTTTAAACATTTTAGGAAGATATAAAGGGATGGCTTGAAATAAATATAACAATTGTGGCAAAAAAAAATCATTTTTATAGCATTTATTCTACCGATCATTGAAATAGGTAGTGTTTTCCAATATAATTTTTTTTTTAGTTTATTTAACAATCGAGGGTAATTATATTTAAATAGACAGTTATACGATTTAGATACATTAATTCCTAGATATTTGAGTTTGTCTGTGACTATTTTAAGTGGGAATTGTTCTAATATATTTAATTTTATTCCAGTTATAGGCATAATTTCACTTTTATTCCAGTTAATTCTATACCCAGAAAATGTGCCAAACTTAGTGCCAAACATTAAGCAGATTGGGAATACTAATCTCCGGTGTTGTGATATAAATTAAGATGTCATCTGCGTATAAAGATATTTTATTCGTTGTAGTTTTGGTATTATATCCATATATTTCTGGTTCTGATCTAATCATTTCAGCTAATGGTTCTATTACCAGAGCAAATAGTAATGGTGATAACGGGCATCCTTGTCTACAACCCCTAAAGAGATTAAATTTTGCTGATAACATTTGATTTGTTAATATTCTTGCAGTTGGATTCGAGTATATGATTTTTACCCATTTGGAAAATCTATCCCCCAGTTGAAATTTCTGCATTATTTTAAATAAATACGGCCATTCAATCTGGTCAAATGCGTTTTCAGCATCTAAGGATATGCCAGCTAGTTCAATTTCATTCACTCTTTTTGAGTATATGATATTGAATAGACGTCTCAGATTATAAGATGAGTAGCATTTTGGGATGAAACCTGTTTGGTCATGATGTATTAAGTTATTAATCACTAAACTTAGCCTCCGAGATAAAATTTTGGTTAGTATTTTTTGATCAGTGTTTAAAAGAGCTATTGCTCTGTATGACCCAGGGTCTTCCAAATCTTTATCAGCTTTGGGGATAAGTGTAATTGTAGATCCATTTAATGATTCTGGTAACCTTCCTTGTTCATAAGCATATTTATATTATATGTAAACGTGGAGAGATCAGATCATAAAACTTCTTATAAAATTCAACACTTAAGCCATCAGGGCTGCGGCTTTTCCGTTATTTAATGATCCAATTGATTCTTCAATATCTTTTACTGATATATCAGCATTTAATAAGTCTCTACCTTCCTGGTCCAAACTATTAATATGACATTCTTGTAGGAATGTTTCCATTCCATCTGGTTGTCCTGCTAGTTTAGATGAGTAAAATTTTGATAATATTGTAAAAATGTATCATTGATATTTTTTGGTAAAGCCAATATTTCTCCTTGTTCAGATCTAATTTTATGTATCATTTTCTCCTCATCTAATTCTCTAAGCTGGCATGCCAGTAATTTTTGTGGTTTATCCCCAAATTCAAAGTGTACTTGTTTAGTCTGTTGAAAAAGTTTAATAATCTGATTTGAATATTTTATTTAGCTTATATTTTAATGATGCAATTTTATTACTTAGCCCCTTTGAAGGGGATATTGCATTTTCAACATCTAATTGTTTTATTTCATTTTCCAACTTTTGTTTAGTCTTTCGATTTTCCTTATTAAAGTATGCGTGTGCTGATATTATCGCACCATGCATAAGTGCTTTAAATGTATCCCAAAGCAGTGATGGTGAAATTCCAGGTTTGTCATTAGTTTCAAAAAATAATTTAATCTGTTTTACCAAGTAATCATAACAAGCCCTATCCTTTATTATTACCCATATCACACATCTGAGCTATGCTTTTACAAAATTGTATTCCCTTCGTTTTGAGTGCCAGCAGGGTTAACAGGGGAATATTTTCTTGTATTCCCCTTTCTTGCGAACGCCTATGGACTTTACGTGTTAAAACAGCGGTAAATATAGTCTTATATTCCCCTGGTCTCACATCCGGGAACTTGGCAATGTGACGCTGCGTGGGAAATTTAGAATTTGTTCTCGACAAAACAAGCAAAATGGCAGCCTCCTGCGAGAAGAGGTTCGCGACTTTTGACGAACAGCAATTTGACGAGATTTTACAAAACAAA
Organism: Okamejei kenojei; assembly: GCA_035221665.1. NCBI lineage: Eukaryota > Metazoa > Chordata > Chondrichthyes > Rajiformes > Rajidae > Okamejei > Okamejei kenojei. The sequence goes on along the minus strand of CM069151.1, from coordinate 19,627,234 downwards.
GACGCGCAGAACACGAAGAAGGCAACGAAACAAGCAGTAACAATATTCAAGGAATATTTGATGGAGAAGGGTCTAGATGTCGATATTCAAACGGCAGACAGGAAGACTTTGGCGTCCATTTTGGCTAAATTTTACGTGGAAGTCCGCTGAGCTGATGGATCTCACTACAAAACATTCCTCTAGATGTCTGATATGGGTAATAATAACAATATTGACTGTCCTCTTTCGGGCGATTCGACATATATTGCCCTCACTAGATCCATATTGCCCTCGTCTTCGACTCGGGCAATATGAATCTACTTCAGGCAATATATGTCGTATCCCCCTCAAGGCCAGTCAATATTCTATTAATATTTGAGCGTTGAGTCTCCAGTTAGAGGTTTTAATAGTTATGTCTTTTAATTTTATCTTAAATGTTAATGGAGCATGATCCGAGATAATGATATTATGATATTTTGAGTCATACGTAAATGGGATTAGTTTTGAATCTATTAAAAAATAGTCTATCCTTGAATAGGTTCCGAATACAGGGGAAAAAAAAAGAATATTCTCGACCAGATGGGTTAACTGTTCTCCAGATATCCTTAACATTTGCTGTGTTAATAAAATAATTTATAAGTGTACTTGACTTAGAAGGGGTTTTCCTTTTCATTGATGATCTATCTAAATAATTATCTAAGGTACAATTAAAATCACCTCCAATTATTAGATTATGTTGAGTGGATATAGGGATATTGTTAAATATTTTCTTGAAGAATAATGGGTTATCAAAATTAGGACCATATATATTCATAAAGATTACTTTTTTAGAATGTAATTCACCTGTAATTATTATATATCTACCCTCAACATCTTCTATTATTGAGCTTTGTTTAAAAGGTGGTCCTTTACGAATAATTATTGCTACCCCTCTAGACTTATGTATAAATGAAGAGTGATATACTTTGGAAATCCATTTTGCTGTTAATCTATACTGCGCGTCTTTTTTAAGGTGTGTCTCTTGGAGAAAAATAATATCAGATTTCAATCTATTCAATTGAGCTAAAACCTTACCTCTTTTAATTGGTTTGTTAATTCCCTTAACATTCCAACAACTGAGTGATTCCATCACCCCCAATCCTAGTGTTTATGTCATACATGTTATTATTAAGGTGGTTTATAATGGAGTATAAATCAATCCCCCAACATGTATGACATAAACCCCCAATCCTAGTGTTTATGTCATACATGTTATTATTAAGGTGGTAGTATAATGGAGTCCTATACCCAAACATCAGATCGATGAAATTTAATATCTGTGTCATTGTCTTATACACACGTCTCTTTAAACTAACTATATAATACCAATCATACTTAAATCCATATAATATATAATATGAGATAAAATACATAATATAAAAGTAATAATAAAAAATGTGAGTAGAGTAAGTGATGTTAGTGAAGTGTAAGGGGAAAAAAAATGACTACAACTATAATTAGTGCAGTTAGTGTAAGCCACACTAGAGTGGCTATTAATCTACGGACTTCTGTGAAAAAAAATGTTAATAATTCCAGCTCCTTTTTGCCTTAAGGGCTATATATGTCGGGGTGTGGTATTAAATTTATATACTTAATAATTAATAATACTACTAATATCAAATATAGTTAGTGCCATAACACTATATTAGGAGAGCTAACATACATTTTTAAGGGGTAGTTAATACAAAACTATATTTATTAATAATCCATCCATCCCTCCTTGACCCCAAGATAAAGTCCATGTCCATTGTTCCTCCTCCTTCCCTGCGGATCCTCCTTCAGTGTGAATCCTCCTCCTTTTCTATGGGTGGGCAGTATCATCAGGTAAGTGATCAATAATATTCAGTATTCTTCATCTTCATCTACTTCTTCCTCTTCCAGTTTCTTCTAAATGTTTCGAGCAAATTCAAGAGCTTCTGTATGTTTGGTGAAGTGGTGCTCCTTGTTATCATAAGTTACTCTTAATGTTGCCGGGTACATCAGGCCATATCTCAGATTCTTTATGTTCCTCAGGATACCTCTTGTTTCTATAAATAAAGATTTTCTCTTGGCCACTTCTGCAGGGTAATCTCTGAAGATACTAATGTTGTCTCCCTCATATTTGAGATTTTTCTTACGTATTATCTTCATCATATCTTCAAAAACATGATCGTAAGCCACCTTCACAATCATCTGTCTTGGGGGAGCATCCCTCCTAGGGGTACGTCTCAATGCCCTGTGTGCTCGGCCCAGCAGAAGTTCTTGGTCCAAGTTCAGAATATCTTTTAGGAGTTTTGCAGCAAATTTTCGAGGGTCTTGATCTCCCTCTCGGCCTTCACTCAATCCAACAATACGCAGATTCTGAGGTTCCTTCAAGTCAATGCATTTCTCAGTTATTTTGTGTAATAATTCTGATAAACGCTCGTTCTCGGCAAGACGCTTCTCGGCTGATTCAGTCAATTCTTTTATTGCGTCATTTTGTTGGTTAAGTGAAATTCTAATAGGTTCTAACTTGGTATCCAGCAGCAACTCCATCTCACCAGTTTTACGGTTAACGTCATCCAACTGTTGTTGCAAATCAGTACCCGCTTTATCTTTCCATTCGTCCATCATAGTCTTTCAGTGGCTATAACTTCTTTTTTGAACTCTTCTTTCAAATTTTCATGATACACCAAAATATCAGCTCTTAAAGTCTTTATTTCCTCTTTATATTCTTTCTTCATATCCTTAAGCATTTGTGTAGCTCACCCATAATAATTTTTTTGAGGTCATCCATCTTTAAAATATCTTCCTGGGAGGCACTCAAACTCGAGCCCGCGGCTCCAGTGAGGCCTACTTCCCTTTTCACAGGCCTTTTCCCTTGGTGGGGGGGGGGGGGGGAGCGATGCATCGACATTTTCTTAGTAAAGCCGCGCGCCTGATGACGTCACGCACCTTTTTAACGCTACTGGAACCGTTCACACCCGTTCTCCTCTGGTGAGTAGTTACAGTTAGCCCTTTTACCCCTGTTTTTTAATACAATTTTTAGTGGAGCTGAATGGCGCGAGTTCCACTCACTCCATAGCGCCACCGGAGGTCCGGTGGCTGCTTGCTGCCCAATTGTTTGCCTCGCCTTTTTTTTTTTTTTAAAGTTTGTGTTCACAAAATGAATTTTGGTTGTCAGGTGGCTGCTTTCTGCCCAATTGTTTGCCTCGCCTTTTTTAAAAAAGTTTGTTTGTTCACAAAATGAATTTTGGTTGTCAGGTGGCTGCTTGCTGCCCAATTGTGTGCCTCACTTTAAAAAAAAAAAGTTTGTGTTCACAATATTTTGGTTGTCAGGTGGCTGCTTGCCGCCCAATTGTATGCCTCGCTTTAAAAAAAAAGTTTGTGTTCACAAATGAATTTTGGTTGTCAGGTGGCTGCTTGCTGCCCAATTGTTTGCCTTGCCTTTCTTTTTCTTTTTTTTAATTTCTTTTTTTTTTTAAATCGAAGAGTAAAGAATAGTCTAGTGAATGTAGTGTAAAGAAAGAAATGTGAGAAAGTGAAGCAGAAAGGATATATACAAGTCAATATATATATATTTTTTGTTCTTAATCATTTTTCACTCAAACCCAGAGTTTTTAATTTTACGATGTTATTACAGCCCATGAATCCACAAGATCAATAAATGGAGACCAACTCGTTAAGGATTGGTCTTTTTTTCTATTAGGAGGAGTCTCATTTCTTCCAAATGGGCCGTTTCCAACATATTACCAATCCACATTTTGAGTGTTGGTATTGTAGCCTTTTTCCAGAATTTGAGTATGAGTTTTTTCGCTATTATTAAACCATAATTAAAAAATGAGATTTGGTATATTTAATTTGTTTCCATCTCCTAATACTCCAAAGATAATCATTTCCATGCTAGGTTCCATTTTTATCTTAAATAAACTAGTGAATATATCACACCAAAATCTTTAACGTTTTGTGCAAGAAACAAAAGAATGTGTGAAGTTGGCATTTTGAGAAAGGCATTTATCACAGATGGGAGAAATATTTGAATAAAATTTATTCAACCTAACTTTTGAATAATATAATCTGTGTAATATTTTAAATTGAATTAAATTATGTCTAGTGTAAATCGCACATTTATGTATATATATCAAATACCTCTCCCATGTTTCTTTAGAAATTTTTATCATTAAATCTTTTTCCCAGTCTTCTCTAATTGCCTCTGTTGATGGCAATTCTCTAGTAAGAATACTGTTATATAGATATATTAATGTTTGTGAGTCCGCCTTAATATTCATTGCTTCTTCCAGTGGGTCTATCTGTAAATTTTATCTGTATAATATCTGTAAATATTTAAAGTATTGGTTATTATTCAGATTAAATTTTGATTTTAATTATTGAAATGATAATAAATTTCCCATTTCATACATGTCACCCAACTTTTTAATTCCCAATCTTTCCCATTGTCTATATGTTTTATCCATAAAAGATGGTTTAAATACCGGATTATTCACTATTGGTGTTAATGATGATAAGTTTCTTAATTTAAAAAAAGTTAATTTTATTTGTTTCCAATTTCGAATTATATTGTGTATGATTGGACTCTTCTTATATAATATATTATTCAATTTTATCGGGGAGAAGAGGATCGCTCCTAAATCGTAAGGAAAACAATCCTCTTTCTCCATTCTTATCCATTCCATCTGTTGAGAAGGACAATCCAACCAATAAATAATATTCTTAATATGCACTGGCCAATAATAATATTTTTTTTTAAAATAGGCAGTGCAAGTCCCCCTACATCTTTAGGTTTACACAAATGATTTCATTTAATTCTATGTGCTTTGTAGTCCCATATAAAATTAGTAATATTAGAGTCTAGTTTTTAAAAAAAAAAAATATATATATATATATATATATATATATATATATATATATATATATATAATAATAATTTTACCCATCTAATAAAATTATCTCCCGAATTATATTTTTGAAGTCCTATATATAACTACCTCTATGTATGCCACTCTACCTGGTCAAATGCTTTCTCTGCATCTAAAGATATAACTGATAAGTCTTGCTTTTCCCCTTTATGTGAATACATTATATTAAAAAGTCTTGCCTTTTTAAAAAAAAAAAAAAAAAATTTGTTGTTCACTATATTTTGGTTGTCAGGTGGCTGCTTGCTGCCCAATTGTTTGCCTCGCCTTTTTTTTTTTAAGTTTGTGTTCACAAAATGAATTTTGGTTGTCAGGTGGCTGCTTGCTGCCCAATTGTTTGCCTCGCCTTTTTAAAAATAAATTTGTGTTCACAAAATGAATTGTGGTTGTCAGTTGGCTGCTTGCTGCCCAATAGTTTGCCTCGCCTTTTTTTTTTAAAGTTTGTGTTCACAAAATGAATTTTGTTTGTCAGGTGGCTGCTTGCTGCCCAATTGTTTGCCTTGCCTTTTTGTTTAAAAGTTTGCGTTCACAAAATGAATTTTGGTTGTCAGGTGGCTGCTTGCTGCCCAATTGTTTGCCTCGCCTTTTTTTTTTTTTTAATTTGTGTTCACAAAATGGATTTTGGTTGTCAGGTGGCTGCGGCCCAATTGCTTGCCTCGCCTTTTTAAAGAGTTTGTGTTCACAAAATGGATTTTGATTGTCAGGCGGCTGCGGCCAAATAGTTTGACTCGCCTTTTTAAAGAGTTTGTGTTCACAAAGTGGATTTTGGTTGTCAGGTGGTTGCGGCCCAATTGTTTGCCTTGCTTTTTAAAAAAGGTTGTGTTCACAAAATGGATTTTGGTTGTCAGGTGGCTGCAGCCAAATTGTTTGTCTTTGCAACAGTTGGCTTCCAGCCCAGGAATCCATTCGGCCCACAATGTCTATACTAGCCCTCTTGAAACCAGCACCTTCGGCCCACAACACCCATTCTAGCACAACAGAAAGCCCCCCCCCCACTGGAATTGGTGGAGAGGTGACCAGCCCTCCCGTCTGATGCTGGGACCCAACGGGTCCCACTTAGTCTAGTACTTTTATATTTTTCTGAGAGCTTCTACTATAATGTGAAATGAAAAGCAGAAATAAATTAGGACCTTTTACAAAAAAGAAAATAAACAGCTGAGGCATCAAACAACTATTTTTTTCCCATCCCAACTGCATAAGGCACAATAATGTAAAAGACAAAGCAACAAAGAATTTAAGGAAATTAATAAAGTAAAGAACCCATTGGATTTTATAACCTGTATCCAAAGACTTCTAATATAAATTAATGTGCAGCTTTATGAGTTCATTAGTACTGATGTTTTGAAATTGTCTAGATCCTGGAACAGTCCCAAGTCGTATTAAACTAATAACTATAACACTGCCATTCACACAGTATTGGAAAATTGCAAAACCCTTTACCGGTACAGTGATGTGTTGCTTCACAGTGCCAGAAGCGTGGCCTTGGGTATTGGCTGTGTGGAGTTTGCACATTATTTATGTGACACAGGGGTTTCCCCCCTGTGCTCCATTTTCTCCCTACATCTCAGATGTGTGGGTTGATAGGTTTACTTGGCCACTGTAGGCAGTCACAGCAGGTAGATGACGAGTGGAATCTGGGAGAATTAATGGAAATGCAAAGAAAAAGGCTAGGAATAATGCAAGATTAGTGTAAATGGGTGGTCAATGGTTGGCATGGACTCCAGCCAAAGGAACAGTTTCTGTGCTGTATTTTGCTATGATTTTGCAAAGAATATTGCACTGGCATTCATAGAAAGGGCACTTAGAAAATCAAAACATGATTAGACAGAGGGAGGACGATTTTATAAAGATTTTAAAAAAATGTGACCAATTGTTCTTCAGGTTAGAGAAGGAAAGTCAACAGCCGTTAGGTATCTGAATTTTCAAAAAGCATTGATAAAGGACATTCGGGGGCGGGGACGGAGGGTAAATACTAATGTTGATTTTTTTTTTTAATTAAGGGGAGGATAAATGTGTATTTTTCAAGTTGGCTGATATTGCTAATTGGATGCTATAAGCTTCAATATGGACCTTTTGTCTCTTTATACTAAAGGCGTTGGATACAACAAAGGCAATAGACCTTGACAATATTTCAGCAATAGTGCCTGCAGATTGGTGCTCCAGAACTTGCCACAACCTGAAACCCGTCTCACGGTGCGAGTTGGCCCACGAGTGACCCCGACTTTTCACTCGTGGTGATCACGTACAATCAACATGGCGGAAACGTCGGAACTCGCGCGAGCAACTTATCGACTCATGGAGCTAACGGCAGGTACCCGTGAAACTTGTTAACTCGTGGAAAAAAAATCAAACATGTTTGATATTTTCCACGAGTCAAATTTACTGTTCAAGTTAAAAATGGAAACATTTAAACTCGTTGTAATAACGTAGTGGCCTGTGAGTTTACCTTAGTGACTCGTGAGTCTACCGTGGGCACTCTTTAACTCAGCGGGACAAGCAGCATCTCTGGAGAGAAGGAATGGGTGACGGGATGACGTTTCCAAATTTCTGCTGCGTCTTTGTGCTCCGCTGCAACTTTAAACTGACATATGACAATCTTAACTCTTCACATTTTAAAGGATTGGATGCGAAATCAGTGATATTCACGGCCATTCTCCGCCACATGGTGGATGTCTAAAGGATGCAACTCCAGGGCACTGCCCCACACACTGACCCTTGACTGAAGCCCAGGGACTGCTCAGAACAGACAAGTCCGCCCTCTTTAACCCGACTCCGCTCCTCGTCCATTCTGCTGGAGCCCTTCCTCAAATTCTACCGGGGACAGTTGGGCATCACAGTTAAAAGGTGCAGCAGTACAGAGTGGTGTCCAGGGAATTTGGTGCCATCTCTCTGACACGCACAGGTAGACAAGAAAACGTCAGGGGCACGGGAGTAGTGGTGATGGGCAGACACGGACTGTGGGAAAGTCCCCGTGTGGAGGCTGATCCCGTCTTGATTTAGATTGTGCTGATTGAAATTATTACTGTCACTCTCTGTATTACCCTCTTGATTTCACATTGTTTGTTACACCAAGGTTTGGAAATCTCACAATGTGTTCTGTGCTTCCTGTGATTGTGATTGAACTGTAACATTGCAGTTTCATCAGCTCAAATAACGAGCATCAAAACAAAGGATCTTGATGTGAATGACGTTGTGTGTATGTCTCACCGTGATCTGCGTGGGTTTTCTCCGAGATCTTCGGCTACCTCCCACACTCCAAAGATGTTCAGGTTTGCAGGTTAATTGGCTTGTAAAAGTTGTCCCTAGTGTGGGTAGGATGGTGTTAATGTGCAGGGATCGTTGGTCGGCACAGGCCCAGTGGCCTAAAGGGCCTGTTTCCGCGCTGTATTCTCTAAAGTATTTAAATAGACAAGGCAGGGAAAGGATAAGGACCTAATTTGAGCAAATGCGATTAGTGCGGATGGGTAAAAAGGATGTGAAGGGATGGTTCTGTGCTGTTTGAATCTGTAATTCTATTATCAGGCAATGACCATCTCCAACAAAAGAGATTGGTAACACTTTTCGAACAACATTCACTGATAGTCCCGGGTCCAATGATATGGGCTCCACCACGGTTGGGAGTTTCTCCCTGCTGCAGCCTTCTTCCACCTTCTCAGCCGCCGGCTAAACACCATCCTCGGCCAATTCCACTGAGGTCATCTTCTTGGGCCGCACTTTGGCACGGACCTCCCCCTCGACCTTCCTGCCATGAGGCCAGCTTACAGGATCTAAGGCACACGCATATGTCTCCACTATAAGGTGGCGAATCTCAGAGAAGTCCCAGCCTCACAAACAACTCAACACAATAAATAATGTAAAGCAGCCTGGGGCAAGATGGTTTGCCCGTGATTTAAATTTTAAACGTCATCCCGTCACCCATTCCTTCTCTCCAAAGAGGCTGCCTGCCCGCTGAGTGACCATACTGAGGGAATTCCCACGTATATGAAGCAGAGAGAAACGTGAGTCTACACGGCTCTGCCCGACATTTGAGAATGGATTCGGTGGTTTGCACCCACTCCCCCTCCCTGCTCACCCACCCACCCACCAAGCCAGCCAGCCGGACCCCTCCTCGTTACAGCGGCGGAAGCGACATTTCCAAGAGAATGGGGCAGAGGGCTGGGGCAGCGCTGGGATGGGAGCAGGGCAGATGAGGCGCACCAAAGGAACAAACAAGTTGATGGCTGCAAGGGGCAGGCGGCAGTGGTCTTGTGCCCCAGCGAGGTAGACCGCTCTTCCCCCTGCTAACGCACACACAGAAAGAGAGAGGTGAGAGCAGAGAATGATCCCAGCCTAGCTCTGGCACTGGACGGTGCACATTTTACCTTTGTATGTCATAGGGATGGTCTAAAAATAGAATTCAGCGGCCGTGCTGAATTCTATTTTTAACTCAAAGCCGCAGGATGGAGTTGTCTTCTTTTTACACTGTAGCTTCGCCATCACCTCCTCCTTGCTGCACAATGGCAGCGAGTGCAGGGCCGAGATCTTGCCTAGTTTTTTTAAGTTCTGAAATTGAATAACTTTCAATACTGAATCAGAATATACTCTGTCCAGCTCCTCTATTTGATACTTTTAAAACAGGCTTTCATTCACGGTTGGATCAAGAGTAACCCGGGAGAGGAACTTGGTAACTCGGGAGAGGAACTTGGAACATCGCATAAACGGCAAACTTAGTCATACCCGTGGGAACTCGGTTAAATTCTTGTTCATAAACTTGGAGTCTCGTACACAACCACGGGTCATTCACTCGGGGTACCTCGTGGGTTAACTCGCACCGTGAGACAGGCCCATTAGCCAAGCTGTTCCATTACAATTACAACACTGGCATCGACTCGGCAATCTGGAAAATTGCTCTGGTCTGTCCTATCCACAAGCATGACAAATCCAAATAGGCCAATTGCCGCCCCATTAATCTACTCACAATCATCAGCAAAATGATGGAGGGGATAATCAATAGTGGTATCATGCTGTTCTTGCTTAGTAATAATCTGCTCATAGTATGGCATACAGGAGCACTGGGTAAACCAAAGTCATTGGGAATCAGGGGGAAAACACTACTGTTTGGAATCATACCGAACACAATGAAGGATGGTTGTGAAAGTTTGAAGTCAGCCATCTCAGCCACAGGACATCCCTGCAGACGTTCCTCAGGATGTCCAAGGCCCAACCATCATCAGCTTCTTCGTCAAAGACCATCCCTGTAATCGCAAAGCCATAGGGGGGAGAGATGTTTGCTGTTGACTGCACAATGTTCAGCACCATTCCTGGCTCCTCAGATAATGAAGCAGTCCACGTCCAAATGCAGCAAAATCTGGGCTATATCTAGACCCAAGCTGATCAGTGGCAAGTAACATTCTTATCACACAAGTGCTGGGCAACGATGATATCCAACAAGACAAAATCCAGCTATTATTCCCTCACACACAATGCTATTACCAATGCTGATTATGTATCAATATCCAGAAACTGAATTGGAATACGTTGTTACACTGGGAGGCTTGGAATTCTACTGTCAGTAACTCATCCCTTAATTCCTCAGAAATGTACATCATCTGCAAGGCTCAAGTCACAAGCGTGATGGAAAATAAAGTACAATCTACTTGCCTGGATGAGTGCAGTTTCAACAACATTCAAGAAGATCAACACCATACAAGGCAGCACCCAAATACAATATTTCACTCACTCCAGCTCAGAAGCAGTGGATTGTACCAATTGGAACAAGCACTGCAGTAACTCACCAACAATCCTCAAACAGTTTCTTCCAAACAGACATGTTCTACCAGGTAGGAGGACAAGGGAGTAAAAGCCTGGGAGCACTTTCAGCTTAATGTCACTTTCAGAATTGAAAATATCGCTGTTCTTTCACTGTGATTGGATCCAAATTCTGAAGCTCCCTCCCCACCAGCATTGCAAGTGTAGCCACATCTCAAGAAGGCAGCTGACAATCACCTTCTCAAACCCAATTAGGAATGGGCAATTAATTGCTGGCTCAATCTACAAAACCCATATACTTTGATTAAGTAATAATAAAAACATCTTAAAGATCCAAGTTTGTTGATGATATAAACCCAAGTGTAAAAGTAAATTCTTAGGAGGTGGAGTAAAACAAAAGCCAGGTTAAGTAATTGTCAAGGTGGTGATTTACATATTATAATGTATAAAATTTGAATATATTCACCGATAGGAAGAAAAGAAACATAAATGTTATTAAATGGCAAGAAACTAGAATACGTTGGTGTAAAACAGTGTTCGGTAATCTACGGCCCACGGGCCGAATGCGGCCCATGACCCAAAATCATCCGGCCCGCAGGCGTTTTTGTTTTCTGTAATCATCCGGCTCACAGACTTCCGTCATCTCCAGTACCTGGAAGGCGATTTTAGGACTGGGGGTCGGGTGAAACTGTGAAAAAGATGCATTCAATCTTGCTGCCCATCGCCCTGCGCGAGGCCGGGCTCCTCCTCCTGGGCCCGAGGCCGTGGTGCCCAGGAACGGTGACGCAAAGACGCAAGGAAGCCTGCGCTGGTGGCCGCAATGGTGGAGCCGGTGAGTGCGGCCAGGCGCGAACGAGCGCCGTGCGCCGAGCTCTGGCATCCTGCGCAAAGCCGCCGGCACGGCCGTGCACCTTCTGTGTCTGGGCTTCATTTTCGGGATCAGGGTTGTCAATTGGCCGGGGATGAGTGAGTGCGATATTTGAGCCACCGCCTTTAGGATAGAGCCAAGGCAATGGTCCGTAGGTGCGCTATGTTCGTGAGCGCCCGTAACTAGGGGCCAGTGCTACAGGTGGCGTCCTTGAAGGGGCAGGATCTATGCAAACATGTGATATGATGCCTGCCATCCGGGCGGGATCCATGTGTACATGTGATAGATGTGGCCCGCCATCCACTCACAGACATTCATCCTGGCCCCTATGCAGAACAAGGTTGCCGACCCCTGGTGTAAAACAAGATCTTGGCATGTAAACAATTAACTTTTAGGGATAGTGTGCCATCTGTAAGTAGGATTGTGTTTTTTTCTTTATTGCAAGAAGTTTTGTTTAAAAAAAAGTATCAATTTCACAGTACCTTTTGACACCATTTGACTTAGACATTAAAATATTGCAGAAGAAAAAGGTACCAGAAAGAAATGTTGCTTCAAATAAATGAAACAAATCTTGATTGCTTTATAAAATCAGAAGATACTCAAAATGGTAAGCAGGTCTGACATTACTTGATTGGCAATGTTAATTGTGCATCCTGTTTACACCTATTTTGCCAATAGTTTCAGATTCCCGCATCCACACAGTGCTTATTCTCTTTCTAGATTTATAAAAAGCTGGTCAAGCCTGAAAGGAATAATTGGCGGTCCTATTAATAGTAAAGTCCGTTTCCTGTGATATTGTGTTTATTAGCTGAAAACAAAGTGACATTTAATGAAAGAGCAGTTTATTAATGCAAGACTCTTGGAATACATCCCAGGAGTGAAAGTGAGCCAATGCAAGAAGAAGCAACAGCAACACATGGGAAAGTGGACAGTTAAAAAAAAAAAATAAATCTTGGGATGTTTCAACTCCTGCAATGTAACTAATTCCTTTGATTAGGTCTAATCATCTTCACAACATTTTCAATGATTTTATCAGTGGTATTCCAACCAAAAGAAACAGATAGATTGCTGCTGGTCGTAATCCCTTGACAAGGAGAATAGCCCTATATTTATTCATCTAATTCTAATTATTTTAACTTTGTGGACACCCTGCTACCTACCAGAAGAATGTTGCAGAGACTGTATCATGTTTACCCAATGGCCAAGCCCAAAAAGGTAATCAGATAGAGGAGATATTTAATCCTCAGCATCTGCTGGCTTTGTACCAAGTAAAATTTATTTATGTAAGCTGCTATAAAAAGGAATGATATACTATAAATACAGTCAACTCTTTTTTTAAATGGTCTAAATTAAGAGACTACTGATAGGATAGTGTAGCAGGTACTAGATCAACAGACAGGAGCTCACAACTTCAAATCCCCACCACAGCAGTTAGCAAATGCCTTAAATCTGCCGAATAATCTCGGGCCATACAAAAAATAACCAAGCGTCTACAGATTTGCAGCATTTCTCACCATAAACCAGGGATTCCAGGAAGTCTCTGGGCTTCATATCAACAACGTCCAAAGCAACTTCTCAGTAAATGGCATCTATTCCAACTTTATTTCTCATGATCAATCTAAACTTCGTTGTGCCTTTTTGGAAGAAGTATTGAAGGAATCAAGGGATGTTAGAGATACTGTTGTCCCAATGATCATACAATATGATTTTGTCATTACTGGTTGTTGAAGCTGCTGATGGGGAGATTTTTTTCAATACCAGCCTAATGATCTAGCGCTTTACATCGTGTGGACAGCAGACATCGTAATCTGTGCCCTGCTGATTGGAGGTAGCTTTTAAGTCTTCAACACCAATCAGTGTACTGTTTCAGGATGAAAGATATCTTCCGATCTTACACATCACACATGTATATGATTGTGGTGCATTTAATCATGCTTTTGACAAACAGGAATGAGTTCTTGGGTGTTCAGAGGATGAGATACACATCCTCTTCCTAACTTGTCTTAATTTTAATACTGTATAGGGGAAATCATTTCTCACCGTCCATATTCAGAATGAGGAGTCAAATCATAATGTGGCCATAATTTTTAGATTTTAGAGAGAAGAGTGCCGAAGTATCTTTTAATGTTTAATTTTTAAACCAGCTGAGGTGCATCATATGGGAATCTAAACAAAAAACTGATTTTCTAGAATGAGGCTTTAGAATATTCTATTCTTTAAAAAAAAAAAAAAAAAATGGTGAATAAAATGAAACAGTTTTCATTCTCTTATGTGAAATAGTATTTAGCTCCAGCAAAGATTACAGTTCAAAATGAAGTCACTTTTAAAATAAACAAAATTTATTTTTCTGTTTCTGCAAGCTGTGGTCTTGTACAGTCAAACTGCTAGCTAAATGCAAATCTAATATGCCATCCCAAACTCAAATAATCTTAGCATATTGTAGCATCTTGGATCATGAATGCCAGTGGGCACATTTCTGGCAATAGGCTTCAATCTATTTCCAAATGATCTTATCATCTGAGATACAATAATATCTATCAACTCATTTTAGTCTAGAAATATTACTTCACACCTTTTAAGTTTTTGAAAGTATTATGTATTATTTAGGGGATAGGTGTAATTAAAGAAATTATTAACTATGAAAACTAAAATGTGATTCTTGCCTAGTTCACAGGGAATCAATTGATCTGTCAATAATACAGCAATCCAGTTATAAAGCAAATACAGCACAAATATATTTCTGATCTTGAGTGAAGAAAAATACGTGTCTTGGAACAACAGAAACGTTCACTATTTCTTTCTCAACTGTTAAATACTTAGCACCATTTGAGATCACGATCAGTGACATTGCAAACTGAAATTCATGGCATATTTTTACGGAAGCTTTTTTTAAAAATCATGACATTCTAAAGCCATACATGGTTTTTGTTAGAACTGAATTCAGAACAAAGGAATGGACGCAGTACGATTAAGAAGTCATCGAGCTGTGCTGACTCTCAAAAATTATTTTGCATCTGAAAAGATGTATCAATGTAGGCAAAAGTGGCAGATGTTTATTAAAATAAATCACTTTGAACAAAGATAATCTGTATCTTAGGTGTGACATGTCGGTCCTATATTTATACATTCACCAACCTAACTTAATGAATGAATGATACTTTATTTTCATATCTTAGAAACTTATCTTACCTTTGTGGAGGAAGATCAATTGATTTCATTTGAAAGTTGCTGTTCATAACTATTTCATGAGCCAGAGTCAATTTTGACAATCCATTTGCAGTCTCTATTAGATCATCAAAAGAAACCATTTTAGGTGGGCTTGCTGTGGGAATAAACAAAAAAAACTGTCTGTACACAGGCCATTTTTCAGTATAAGCACACAACTTCTTAATTATTATAATTCTGTGTGGGAATAGTTTTCTCACACCATCGATTCAATATAAATTTAATATCCATGGTTAAAGACTGAAGACGAACACGCATGATTAAAACCACATTACAAATCGGGATTGTTCTAGAACCCCCTCGCATAAATAAATAACATTTTACTGCCATCTGATAATATATAAAAGATTACATTCATAAATGCATAGATCTTTATTCTTTACATGTTCACCGGTAGCACAAAAGTGGATCACCACTTAAATATTATTATTGAATATATCCAAATGTTCACCTTCGCTGTACAATGGAGTAATCAAGGGGATGAGGGAGCAAAGATCAAGCCCATACTGGCAAGATCAATGGTTTTCTACCAATTATAAAGAAACCTTGGATAAATGAATGAGGAAAATTCAACCTATCACATAATTACCAATCATTAATGTTGGAAAAATGCCGTTATATTTCACAAAATTAATAATTCTATTTGGTGAGACAAGCACACACAGGAGAAAGAAATGTCATATACAAGATGCTTTCGAAGCCATGGTTAAAGCTGAAACAAAAAGGCATTTCTATTAAAGTATTTGGATATATCAAATATTTTCATTTCATTTAAATAACTTAAAAGGTAGATATTTGTCAATTCTCTGGTATGCACTGTTATCACATTAAGCAGAAGGAAAATTGACTCAATTGTTCAGGTATCACCATGAACTCAAATTTAAGAAGGTATGATGCAAATGGCCTTAAAAAATGAAGAGTTAGTATTTTAAACTTGAGAATAATGGGCAACAGAAATAGTCCCAATTGTTGGTCTTCTTTCCTTGATCGATATTGATTCTGCATCTGAACTCTTCAATTATCAGTTACTTTAAAATGTGCTTTTTGTGACTCATTTTGTGGTAAAATGGTTGAAAGCTTATTGACAATTTCAAAATTTTAAATTTTGTTTAAGATTTATTACAATCTAAACCCTCAAGCCTAATTGTGTTGATCAAAATAACAGATCCCTGTCCAACAGTGGGAACATAAGAACATGCCAATTGATTATTTTGGTAACTTTTGCACACTCGACTGATCTCTTGTACTTGACAACACTAGTCAGACATAAACATAATGAAACACGTTTTAAGCTTGTCATGCACAGCAAATATAATTTAAACCCAGAAATGTGAAGGATGTTGACTTCAGAAATGTTATTGTCCATCACAGATTACATTTGAAAATGTAAAAAAACCTACAGGCTGGTGAGCTGGGCTTGCTGGAAGAATCACTGCTGAAGCTTTGTCGAGCATTTTCATAGTCACTGGAGGAATTGACACTATCTGATCGCTCACAAGATTCAGCATCACTGTTCAATGATTCATCATTCAATGAATGTTTCTCATTTCTGAAAGGCATCTTCTCTCTGTGAAAACAAAATGTGCCAACATGGAAATCCATTTTCCGCCAAACAGGCCATGTGATTTTTGGAATCATCTTTTCCTGTTTGAATAGGATTTTGTGAACACAAACATTCCATCATTCAAATTAAATGACCATATAGACAAGCGGTGCATAAGAGACAAATGCCAGGAGTTAATTGTACACTATTCAACCAGAAATGCTTATTTTGGGAAATTAGGACAATAAATCCAAAAGCATTAAACTTGAACTGAGTAAATAGGAATAGAGCGGAAGGAAGGAATTGTGGAGAATACCAGAAAAATAAAGTTGCAATGAAAAATCAAAGAAGTCTAAAAAAGGAAAACAATACTTTCTTTGACAAACTAATTAACTTCTTACGGTGGTGCTCATATGGAAAAATAGAGGTTTACTATCAGAATCTCTTACTGTAACATTCTCACCGCCTCCTTATCTGCCAATATTCATATTCATCCTTCTTCCTTGTTTTGCCCATTGCCAACCCCCACCCCCTCCCCTGACCCTCCAGACTTGTTGCATAAACTTCTAGTTTGCAGGTGACATACTGCACTGAATCACAATTGATGACAAGAAAGATTACAGGAAGGAGATAGACAATTTCATGACATGGTGCAGTACATGCCTCAATTAGCAGCAAGGGTGTGGAAGTGGAAATGGTTGAGAGCTTCAGGTTCCTTGGCATTAATACTACCAATGATCTGTAATGGCCCAACCACATTGAAGCAACAGCCAAGGTGGCATTCCAACACCTTCCTGAGGATAATGAGGAAATTTGGTTCATCTTCAGTGACTCTTACAAACTTCTACACATGCACCGTAGAAGGCAGGGTGTCTGATTCACCTCTATCTACCCCATTGTGGACACTGGACTTTATCAATGGTACTGATGCACTACAATGCTGAGAACTATATTCTGCACACAGTATCTTCCCCTTTCCAGACTTAAGCCAGACTTGCCACCCTTTAAAGCATTGTAGAAACAAAGTCTTACTAGATGACAGTGCATTTCATGTATTCAAACCTCAACAGTAAGAATGTCATTGTCCTATCTGGGACATATGCCAATAAAACTCTTGACTCGTGACAATATTAAAATTTTCTTCAAATTTCATCTACCATATATAGTTCATCAAGCATGTCACACACAAACATTATCACTAAACAATGATCCTAGAAGGATCAAAACAAATCAGATTGTATTCTACATTAAACAATTTTGTCATCATAATTGTATGCCGTTGTGTGCTTGATCAGAATCTGCATATGCAAATAGGATCAATGAACAACAATCAGAAATGGATCCTGCCATATCTTTCTCTGCCAAGCTCACAGGCATGGAGTACATTACAACTGAACTCGATAGGATAAAAAGTAGAGATATCAGCAAGCCGACATTGAATGTTATGACTTTTTAAGCTACTGACTTTCGCCATCTTTTAAAAGACCCTCATAGCTCAATGAAATAGCCACAATGCTTTAAATGCAGGTCATGATGAAAAATATTAACCCATTGTTAAAACTAGATCAATAATTTATAATTTTAATCTTACAATTGTAAGCCAGTGGAGTGGCGATTTTGGGTTTAAACGTCCCCATTAATATCCCAAACAGTCATGGAAAGATTCCCAGGGTGAAATGTATTCACATTTCACCCTTCCTTATTCACATTGTATTCACATTTCACCCTTCCTTATTCGTTTAAATTACACGTCTTTTAAGGCAATTGAGTTAAACAGTAAAGATTCAACGGAACAAAAAGTGAATTAGAGATGTCAAATTAAGCATTTACAGGCACTTCCACTTATCAACATCAACATAAGAATTAAGACTTAATTGAGGCACGTGTTACTGCTTATGACAATTGTGACCTCGCGTATTTCCTCCTTGTTATAGTGCTGTGGTATCGACATTGGTAGAAGAATGTAATTGCACGCTTATAGAATAGAATTTATAATATAAAAATATAAATAACGTATGACTTTAACACGGGAACGTGAATATATTTCAGCAGGGTACACAAAAAGCTGGAGAAACTCAGCGGGTGCAGCAGCATCTAAGGAGCGAAGGAGATAGGCGACGTTTCGGGTCGAGACCCTTCTTCAGACTGGTCAGGGATCAGGGAAACGAGAGATATAGACGGTGATGTGGAGAGATAAGGAACAATGAATGAAAGATATGCAAAAAAGTATCGATGATAAAGGGAACAAGCCATTGTAAGTTGTTTGTGGTGTGAAAATGAGAAGCTGGTGCGACTCGGGTGGGGGAGGGAGATAGAGAGAGAGGGAATGCCAGGGCCCGTGGGCTGAGGGAGAGGTGGGAAGGGGAGGAGACAGCAAGGGTTAACAGAATTGAGAAAATTCAATGTTCAAGCCCAAAGGATGCAGACTCCCCAAGCGGAATATGAGGTGCTGTTATATATTTCAGCACCCTGATCGGATTATCCCTCTCCGCTGATCATAACCATGACCGGGGGGTTATTCGACCCTTGATCGCAACTGTCATTACATTGTACTGAAATCCTAATAACCCTAATAAAACCTTCCGATTTTAACTCTGATCGCAGTAATTGTACGTAGTGTTTGATACAGTAAATGCACTTCACACTGAATAACACCACCCTCTATGTCAGGCAATAGGATTGATTTTAGTGGGTCATGCATAACAAATATAGTTAAAGCTTTAAAAACACAAGTTCAGACAACTGTAACTCGCCGAATATTTGAGCGCCGGCAAACTGCCTCAAGGAGTTTATTATCGAGCAGCCAACTTGGAATGGTAGCGATAACTCTCCAGCCGGAAGTATAAACAGCATCAGAATATTCCGTATAGAAGTTAGTGAACTCCCAATAAACCAGTACTAAGAAAGCTATTCTTGCACTCAGTGCATGACCGCCATAGATGGGTCGCTCCGGAGAGTTGATGTTCAGCTTTAAGCTCCCTAACACGTCACGCAAGCACACATGTGATCAGAGCGATCAAAACATGACCTCCAAGCCCTCCGTGGAAAAAAATACAACTATGCAAGCAGCCCAGGGAGGACAAATCAACCTGTGAACTTCACAGGGGAGAAGGGGGCAATTTGAATGACTTCCTCCTTCCAAAGCAGACCCACCTTATGAGCTAGCTCCTGGCCCGAATGTTTTTTTTTTAATTTTTCGAGCAATCCAAAAAGGGCAGCCCATGCATAAACACTTCGAGGCTACAGAGTCTGGAGGTAGCGGGTGAATAATGTTGTTGTCGGAGTTCAGCAGCGCCGGGCCGATGCTAGGTTGGATGCAGCGGGTTTGTACACTAGCAGGCTGAGCTGCGGCTGTCACACACAGTTAAAGGGCTCCGCCAGCAGCTGGAGAGGCAGCGGCCGCACTGCTATTTATCAACAGCCCAGGAGCCGGCGTGTCCACCCCGCTCGCAGGTAGGCTGCCAGTCATTCCGCTGTCCGTCTCCGCATGTTTAATGTCGCCACGCGGCTAGAAGGTCCGTCGGTCACTTGTATTCGTTTCGCATTGCGTAAACCGATGCATCGTTCCCGCGAACACCGTCTTCTTTCCGGACAGAGCAGTTGTTGCGCAGCAATCCCCCCCCTCTCCAGCGGTCCAAAGGGTTGTGAGCTCTGCCTGTTTGTTTACGGACATGACGCGCTGTTAAAACGTTACATTATCACATGACGGGAGCGGCTGGCGGCGGCGGCACCATAGTAACCACCAAACTCTGCAGTATTGTCCAGTTATGTTGCCAGCGTCTAGTGCCTAGAAAAGCGTTTATGCTGCTTTGCTATTCTCCTCTCCGCCCAGCGACGCGTCCAAACAGTCGAATCCATGTACCCTGCTGTAACAAACGTTTGTCATTCTGATGTTTCACTAACGATTATTGCCCGTTTTGAGCTCTACGTCGTGTACTCCAGTAAACCCTTCGTTTAAATGTCATAATTGTACTAGTCCGGAAACGAGTCAGTGATAAATATTTTAAAATATACATACTCATCGACGGATCTCTATAATGTGTACTTCTTCGCTAAGGAAGCATTCTAGTTGTTTTCACTGTATCCTGAGCAAAACCATTCGTTCAATTCGAACACACGTCTATTTTTAGTTATTTCAAATGCTTATTCTGGTGAAACATACTGCGCTCCACCATTTGAAGGCACTGGGATACAAACGCCACACAATACATCCACTGTTTAACTAAAAATAACGCTCACACACACTTCCGTCAGAAGAGATTCTGTACTTTTTTTAAACATGTTTGCGACATTTTCATGTCATTATTTTTGCGATGGCACTAAGCCAATCGCAGCTTGGTGGTTTCTTCGAAAAAGTACAGGCTTCAGGGTATGTCCAGTAGCCACTCGAATCTTGGTCATATGGACACTGAGTGCAAGGCGCATCCCCTTGAAATGGCACATCTACAGTTTGGTATTCAATATCAGAGGGCATTCAACAGCCAATCACAGAGCGAGGGTCTGGTAGCCCAAATGAACTCAGCAGAGTCGGCATAGCAGATTTCAATTTCTGAAGGACAAAAGTGACCCTGATGAGTTTTTACAACAATCTAGCAGTTTTCATGCTATCATGATTAAGACTTATGGGTGCAATTTCTGTCCAACTTCTCTGCCTCAGAGGGTTGGAGGCTGGTTCTGGAGGCTGGTTCTCTGGATACTTTCAAGAGAGAGCTTGATAGGGCTCTTAAAGATAGCAGAGTCAGGGGATATGGGGAGAAGGCAGGAAGGCAGTACTGATTGTGGATGATCAGCCATGATCACATTGAATGGTGGTGATGGCTCGAAGAGCATAATGTCCTACTCCTGCACCTATTGTCTATTGTCTAAAACAACTCTGCAGCCAACAGCAGAATGTGCATTTCATTGGTAGGCTACAATAAGATACTTCACTGCCAACCAAAGCAAATTTGACAATAAGGAAATATGGCAAGTGACCAGACGTTTAGATATAGAAGCATTCTACATGATGAAGACTGCTGGGACATACATTTCTAGAGCTCGGTGCCTCGACAATTTAAATCAAGTAGGATGAGATATAGGAGTCAGTGACTTCAATAGATCTTGGCTAATCCAGTCTTAGCTTCAACCCACCAACCCGCCTCTCTCCACGTGACTACCTGGTAGTTTTAAATATCTGTCAATCCACATCCCTCATTGAAAATTTTCAATGACTCTGCCTCTACAACTCCTAGAAATAAAGAATCCAAAGAATCATGAACCTTCTGATAGAAAACAACACCTCTTCCTAATCGCATTAAAGAAGGAACTGCAGATGCTGGAAAATCGAGGGTACACAAAAGGCTGGAGAAACACAGCGGGTGCAGCAGCATCTAAGGAGCGAAGGAGATAGGCAACATTTCGGGCCAAAACCCTTCTTCAGACTCTTCCTAATCTCTGATTTAAATTGAGTCCTTAATCTGAAGCTATGTCCTCTTATCGTAGATAACATCACTGGCATAACACCCTCTCAGCATCCACTCTGTCAAACGCACTCAGAATCTTATATATTTCAATAAGCTCAGTGATTCTTCTGAACTCCAGTGAATACAGACCCAACCTATCAATCTCTTTTCACACATAACATCCTTCATTAATATTATACAAATCAATCTGGTGAATTTCTCTGCACAGCCTTAGGTAAGAAATCTATCTAATTAAAAGTTTCATCTTGACCATTTCCTGTTTGCACTGTGCTTTGATTTTAGAAAAAAACGCTACCACATATGGCTGTGAATTTTTGGCCATCTTACTCTGAGTCCTCCTCCGCTGCGCAGGCCCCGAAGATTTTTCCCATCGATGAAAAATAAAAGACTTATTAGAGTTTAAAAAATCTTGAAATTCTCTCTCCTGTCAATCACCGCCATGAAGGCCATGCCCCTTCCGGTGGGAGGGGGGAAGGGACTATAAAACCTGTAAGTGTGGGCGTGGCTCAGTCTGTCTGCAAGATGGTGAGGGATAGGTCACGACTCTCTGTCTGAGCTGTGAAACTACAGAATGCTGTGAGTATGCAATGTACTTGAATACATGATTTGTTAGCCCTTAATGAAAATGAAATCAGTTGTTTGGCCTGTCCTGTGCTTGAAACTGCAATGGCCATGGAAATGAAGTGAAAATGCAATCATCTGTTTGACTTGAGCCTGTACTGTGCTTGAAAGTGCAGTGGCAATGGAAATTAAGTGCAAATGCAATGAGCTGTTTGGCTTGGCCTGCCTTGAGTCAAGTTTATTCATCACATACACATACGAGATGTGCAGTGAAATGAAAGGTGGCAATGCTCGCGGACTTTGTGCAAAAAACAAACAAACAAACAAACTACAAACAAAATGAAACAGAATCACATATTATTTTACATATTACATATTGTGGTAGGAAGGAAAGAAGAAAAAAAAAACAGCAATTTAAAAAAACAGTAGAATGGTACAGTAAAGTTAGTCCTTGGTGAGATAGGAGTTTACAGTCCTAATGGGCTCTGGGAAGAAACTCCTTCTCAACCTCTCCGTTCTCGCAGCATGGCAAGGAGGCGTTTGCCTGACTGTAGCAGCTGGAACAGTCCGTTGCAGGGGTGGAAGGGGTCCCATGATCTTATTGGCTCTGGAGTTGCACCTTCTCATGTATAGTTCCTGCAGAGGGGCGAGTGAAGTTCCCATAGTGCATTCGGCCGAATGCACTATTCTCTGCAGAGCCTTCTTGTCCTGAGCAGAGCAGTTCCCAAACCAAATCATGATATTTCCGGACAAGATGCTTTCCACAGCCGCTGAGTAGAAGCACTGGAGGATCCTCAGGGACACTCTGAATTTCCTCAATTGCCTGAGGTGGTAAAGGCGCTGCCTTGCCTTATTCACGAGTGCTGTAGAATGTGATGTCCATGTCATATCCTCAGCGATGTGGACTCCCAGGTATTTAACCTGTGCTTGAAACTGCAGTGACAATGGAAGTGAAATGAAAATGCAATGAGATATTTGGCCTGCCCTGTGCTTGAAACTGCAATGCAATTGGAAATTAAATGAAATGAGTTGTTTGGCCTGCCTGAAACCACTAATTTCGGACCACATGGTCCCTATTAGCCGAGAAACCAGTCCCTTTTGCCCAAAATGCCCATATTAGCCCCGGAGGAGCATTTTAGCCCAAAAGGTCCGTCAGGCCAGGAAAAGTCCGTAAAAAGTGCCTTTCACTGAGATTTCACTCCGATTTTTTTTAAAGAGCCCCTTCGGCCCATCAGGCCTGTACTAGCCCAAGTATTCCCCCTGCAAGTATTAAAACCTCACCCCAGTAATTTTTCTCCCTCCATTCATTTGCTCCCTGTGAGATCCAGGCCCCAGGATAGACTTTCCTCCTTCATTGCTGTGATCTGCAGAAAAAGATGAAAAATGTCTAAAATTGATTCTCCACCATTTCCCACTTCTCTCTCAGAGTCTCTCACCTATTTTGGGCAGAATCTCTGGCGGTTTCTGAGCTGCCAGCCCACCAGGTCTGAATGACTGAGCTGCCAGCCCACCAGACCTAACTGAGTTGCCAGCCCAAGAATCCATTTGGCTCACAATGTCCAAACTAGCCCTCAGGAAACCAGTCCCTTTGGCCCACAACTACCCATACTAGCGATCCAGAAAGCCCCCCCCCCCCTCTTCCCCCCCCCCCCCCCCACTGGCCAACAATATTGGAATAGGTGGAGAGATGGAATATTGTGTTGGGGGAGCAGCCCTCCAGTGTGAACATGGGACCCAACGGGTCTAGTAGTATACTATAACTGACTAGACTAAGTGGGACCCGTTGGGTCCCAGTCACACTCGGGAGGCCTGGTCCCCCAATGCAACCTATTCCCCAAAGCAATATTCCACCACTCACCCATTCCCCAAACGCAACCCTTTCCCCCAATGCATTATTCCACCACTCACCCACAGCCCCTAACTGCACAGGAGCGGCTGACAGGTTCCCATTGTGACGCCCCTGATCCCCCTCCTTCCCAGACCCCCCCCCCCACTCCGCCACTTGCCCTTCCCCCCACGCACTCACTCCATCCCCCCTCAACCCCCCTCCCCCATCCACTCTCAGCGACTCTCTGGCGGCGCAGACATTCCCGCCCATTGGGCTCTCATTGTGACATAGAGGGGGGGGGGTAGGCAGGATGCGTGTGGGGGTAGGGGGGTGTGTGTGGGGTAGGGGGGTGTGTGTGGGGCAGGGGGTGGGTGGGGAGGGGGTGTGGGGGAGATGGGGAGGAGGGGATGGAAGGGAGGTGTGTGGGCGGGGGGGCTATGGTGGCGGGGGAAGAGAGCTCGGAAAAAATACGGGGGACCAGAGGGGAAGGGGCTAGAGCGGACTCACAGCAGTCGCTGGTCACTGGGCCGCTGGAACCGCTGGTCGCTGTTCGCTCTCCTCCGCCGAGATCAGATTCTCCGCTTTCCGTTTGGTTCTGGGCCAGGCCGTTTCCAGTCCCTCCGAAAATTGTGTCCGGTTGGAAACCTCCGCCTGCCATCCAAAGCTCCAGTAAAGATGTGGTGGCGCAGGAAAAGGCGGCCCGTCCCACGGAGTGACAGGAGGAAAGACCAATCCACGTGGCGCTGACTGGCAGGAGAGGAGATGGATCTGAGCACGCGCGGTTTTTAAGATTTTTAAACCTCGCTAAAGTTTACATTAGACCGTCGACTGCAACAAAACTTGGTGCAATAGCAGCGCAGGAGAACGGTGAGTAAGCTGATGAAAAATCGTAGCGCTATCGCGTAACGTTTTTGCGCAAGTAGAATGACCGCGCAACCATAAGATAATAAGATCAGAGCTTTAGTTATGTATAGATATACCAGTGTTGCATCAAAGCATAATACATCCCTTGCAAGGCCAACATTTCATTAGCCTTCACAATGAATTACTGACCCAGCTTGTCAATCCTTTGTGTTCCATTCACAAGTATTCTTCCTTTGATATAGAATATATCACAAATTTGATCCTCTGGCTGCAATTTGATGAACAAGTCTACAATCAGATACATTTGATTTCACACAGTGAAGCATTGTAAGAGGATGGTCTGGCTGGTCATGAAAGGTTGAGAATGATAATGAAGGACTTTTTACCTTCGTGATCGGCCCTAGGGATCTTGTTTGTGATTTCTGTGGTTTTTGTTATTTTGTCATGAGGGAATTCTGTTTGAAGGAATACGAACAAAGAGGCCTAGAAATTATTTTGTTTCTATATGAGATAGTTAAAACATTCTGTCCTTTTCTCTGGCATTTAAAAAAAAAAATTCCAAAGGTACTAATATTTCCTTATTGGGAATGTGACATTGCTTGGGAAAAACATCCAAATGGAATGTGCATAACTGCTACTATACAGTTACAACACCATAAAAACACCAAAAAATAGGAGCAGGAGTAGGCCATTAGACTCTTTGAGCCTGCTCTACCATATTCATCTAATTACCACTCTCTCCCTTGATATTTTTTTTTGATCTTGAAAAGTATTTTTCTCCTTAATATATGGCTTTGTCTCTAAAGCCCTTTGCAGTACCAACATCTATAGGTTAATCACCTTATGAGTGAAGATACTTCTCCTCAGGAAAGTCCTAAATAATTTCCTCCTTATCTTTAGATCTCTTGTTCAGAACAACCACCCACGGAAAACACCCTCCTATCATTAGGCCCATTCAAATTCAATGGGTTTCAATTAGATTCTATCTTATTCTTCTAACCTCTAGTAAATAGAAACCCAGGCGACCTATCTCTTCCCATATGGCAATCCCACTATTCTAGAAATGTCCGATCATTTTTCAATGTGCTTGCTTTCTTTAAAGCAAGCACATAAATCCTTATTTTAGATAATGAGATTAAAATTGCTCATAATGCTCCAGGTGTGGTCCCGCCAAGGTTATGTGTAATTGTGGTACGACATCCTTGCTCCTACTCAAATTCATGCAATAAATAGCCAACATCCCATTTATATTCTTAACTGTTTGCTTTATCTTCATATTTGTTTTCAGTAGTGTACATTAATACCTAAGTCTCTTTGTACATCAACACTGCACAATCTAACACCAGTTAAAGAATGCAAACTCTTTCTGTTTTTCCTACCAGAGTGAAACTTCTTCTTGCATATGGCGTGCACAGCCTAAAGTTGTAGGACAACTTGTTCTATTTGATCTTATTTGATTGTGCATACCCGGTTGATTGCATTTCGTCGAAATAGGGTGGACCACATGAAGGTTACAATCTCCCACCCCACCAGAGTGAATAACTGCATTTATCCACATTAAACTGCATCTGCCAATTTTTTTGCTCACTTGCTCATTCTGTTGACATTACCTTGAAGCTTCTTTACATCTTCCTCACAATTCACAATCCAACCCAGTTTAGTATCATCAGCAAATTTTGAAATATTACATTTAGCTCCCTCATCCAAATCATCAATTTATATTTAGCCATAAGCACTGATCCCTGAGGTACCCTGTTAGTTACTGCTGGCCAGTCCACATAAGGATCATTTATTTATAAGGTGGTGGAGGGTGGTGTGGGCAGCCAGGGCTGTAAACTATAGATCAGTAAGCCTAACATCTGAAGCATGAAAAGTTACTGGAGAGGATTCTGAGGGATAATGTATACATGCTTTTGAAAGATCAGGGATTGATTAGGGGTTGAACCAATGCACATGTTTTGTGCATTTGAGGTCAAGTCTCCAGAATTTGTTTGAGGTTTTTGAAGAGTTAACCAAGAATGTTGGTAAGGGCAGAACCTAAGGGATACATGGTAGAAACACGCCCGCCGAGTCCACGTTGACTAGCGATCACCCCCATACACTAGCACTATCCTACATACCAGAGGAAATTCACAATGTTACCTAAGCCAATTAACCCTTAAACCTATAAGGTCTTTAAACCTATACGAGTATGGGAGGAAATCAGAGAACCCAGAGGAAACCCACGTGGTCACAGGTGGATGTACAAACTCCGTACAAAACAGCACCCATGGTCAATATCAAACCCAGATCTTTGGCATTGTAAGACAGCAACTCTACCATTTCACCTAAAATGTAGTCTATATGGACTACATGAAGGCCTTTTGATAAGCATCTGCATGGTAGGCTGCCCTGGAAGTTTAGATTGCATAGGATAGCTAGCCAGATACATAATTGTCTTACAGGGTGGTGGTAGAATGCTCTTTCTTGGACTAGAGGCATGATGTGCATTAGGGATAGATGCTGGGCACATTCCTGGTTGTCACCTGCAACAACGATGTGGGTGAGAATGAGAATTATTGGTAAGTATGCAGTTGATACTAAAATAGGTGGTGTCGTATGCAGTGAAGATGGATATCATGAATTATATTAGGAAAAAAGTCGTGCCATGTATAGAAACACAGGTTTATTCTCTAGTTCTTTCTTCACTGTTCTGCAATTTTTCCTTCCTCGAATACCTATCTGATTCCCCTTTGAATCTGCTTACACCATGCTTTATGGCAATGAATTCCATAGCATGCCGACGATGATATTTATACATATTATCCCTTTTATTAATCACCTTAGATCTTCAGTTCTCATCCCTCCTGTTGATGGACATAATAATTAATTGATTATTATTCCTCAGTTATGGCCAGGAGTCCTGCATTCAATAATGGAGAATAGCATTCTAAAGGCGCAATCCTGGCTCTATTCTGGTATCCTACCAGCCTTGAACTCTTCCTCTCTTCTTATATTACATATCCGAATGTTGACCACATTTAGAATGAATTTCAAAGCTCCTGCCTTGTAATGTTTCTGATTCAGATTCCCTCACTTCCAGTTTGGTATTGGTGTTCTGTGATTGCAGCAAGTCACGCTAAATCTCCATCTGCGATAACTTGGTTAATTGCTTCTTGTTTTGCTGATTGTCTTATGGAATGACCTGCTTCCATTTTGCATCACTGATTACACAATAATGGCAGCGTCAGAATAACGTTCTTGGTTACTTGGTTCTAAATCATGGATCAGCATGAGAAGCATCAGAGGAGGAGTTGGTGGTGTTTTAGGCAGGCAACATCAGTGCAAATGAGCCAAGATGGCAACAAATTTGAATTATTTCAATGTAGCCACCTAATTTGCTGATTCTTCAACCTTGCCCTGATAAAAATCATGGTAAATTCAAGAAACTAATGAGAAAAGTCACAAGGGTTTCAAAATGTGTGCTACTGTCATTTTATTCAAACATTTGTGATTATTAATTGTAAAAGGTGTGATAGTTATAGAGTAATAAAGATGCTTAGTGCAGAAATGGGCCCTTTGGCTTAACACATCCACGCCAATCCTTTTGACAATCCACTCTAATCCTATTTGAGGATTGACCATTGACTATTTGCCTACAATCTGTTCATCTTCCAATTCCTTGCCTATTCAAGTGCCTGTCCAATAAACATAGTAATTGTATCTGATTGTACAATCTCATTTTGGCAGCAAATTCCAGATATCAATCATGCTCTATGCAAAATACTTTCCCTCGAGATCCCCTTGAGAACCAATTCCTCAAAACTTATACCGATGCCCTTTTGTTTTTAGATGCCCGATGATGGACAAAAATCATTCTGGTTACCCATCATATCAATGTGTTTTAGAGTCATACAGCATGAAAACAGATGCTTCAGCCCAACTTGTCCAAGCTGCCAAGATGCCCCATCTAAGCTAGTCTTATTTACTCATATTTGTCCCATAGCCCCCTAAACCTTTCCTATCCATGTATCTGATATTGTTATCTTTTAAATGTTTTAAGCAATATCTTTTAAATGTTGTTTTTGTTCTTGCCTCAACTACTTCCTTGGGCAACTCACACCTTATACCCACTCTTGCGTGAAAAGTTTGTCTCTCAGGTTCTTATTAAATTCCCCCCCCCCTCTCACCTTAAACCTATGCCCGCTCTTGATTCGTCACGGGGCTGGAAACTGGAACTATCCTGAGCTAATTCTGCTACCACCATCGTCTATTTCAACAATGGCTCCCATTGATTGTCGCCGGAAGCTTGCGTCCTTTTCAGGATGGACGATGACAACAATGTCAACATTTCAAAAATGAAAGATGGACACGAAAGAAGACAGGGTGCACAAAACAGAACACAACACCCCAAGTGCGGCTTCACCAGCATCAACATTATTTGTACAAAACCTTGCTGACCTATTCAGCCACTGTATATCCAAAAGCATATATACCTTATCCCTCAGAATCCTCACCAGATCTTGCCAACCACAAAACCATCACAGTCTGTATGTCAATATTATTTTCTTGAGTGGGGGTGTCTCAAATGAAGGAGCCTGGATTAAATATATGGTGCCAGTCATTTAAAAGTGTGATGTATAGAAATGTCTTCTTGCAGAGGGCAGTGAATCTCTGGAATTCCCTATCCCACAGTGCACAGCCTAAAGTTGTTGGACAACTTGTTCTATTTGATCTTCCGTTTGTGCGCGTCGAGTTGATTGCATTAGTCGAAACAGGGTGGACCACGTGAAGGTTACAATCTACCACCCCCCCAGAGTGGATCATTATGTAGTTAAAGCAGAGGTAGGTACATTTTTGTACCAGGGAATTGAGGGCTATGGGACCAGGGAATTGAGGTCTGGCACAGATCAGCCATGACTATGTTGAATGGTAGTTTGTTAAAGAAGGAACTGCAGATGCTGAAAAAATTGAAGGTAGATAAAAATGCTGGAGAAGCTCAGCGGGTGAGGCAGCATCTATGGAGCGAAGGAATAGGTAGCGTTTTGGGTTAAGACCCTTTTCAGACTGATGTGGGAGTAGTGGGGGTGGCAAGAAGAAAGGAAGAGACAGTGGGCTGTGGGAGAGCTGGGAAGGGGAGGGGAAAGAGGGAGAAAGCAAGGACTACCTGAAATTGGAGAAGTCAATATTCATACCACTGGGGTGTAAACTATCCAAGCAAAATATGAGATGCTGCTCCTCTAATTTGCGGTGGGACTCACTCTGGCCATGGAGGAGGCCCAGGACAGAAAGGTCGGATTCAGAATGGGAGGGGGAGTTGAAGTGCTGAGCCACCGGGAGATCAGGTTGGTTATTGTAAACTGAGCAAAGATGTTGAATGGTAGGACAGGTTTGAGGAACCAGGTAAACGATTCCTGCTCCATTTCCCTTGCATACAAAGGTAAGAAATATTACTCCAACTGTGGAACCATACCTGGTAGGCAGAAACAAGGAGGGCAGATGAAGGTTTATATCAAAGATAGACACAAAGTGCTGGAGTAGCTCAGTGGGCAGGCAGCATCTCGGGAGCAAAAAGATGGGTGACATTTCAGGTTGGGACCCTTCTTCAGACTGAAAGTAGGGGGCAGGGGGGAATGGGTGATGAAGAAATGGAGGCAAGTGGGGAGCATTTTAGGGAATCTTAGTTCTAATAATTTTAAGGTAATTAAGACAGAAATGGTACAGTTAAATGTTTTACATTGGCAAAAAGGAAATGTTGAATGTTAAACCAGGAATGACGTGCAGGTTTGTAGGTAAATTGGCCTCTGTATAGTGCCCTAGCATGTAAGGAATGGGATAGCACAGAAGTAGCGTGAATGGGTGATTGATGTCAGCATGGACTTGGAGAGCCAAAGGGCCTATTTCTATTCTGTATTTCTAAAGTTAAAACTGAAGCCTGCAAAAGTTGTTTTGAATATGTTGCTTGAGAGTAATAGGTTGCTTGAGAGTCATCTTGGATCGCAAGAGGGACTGAGGTTTTGGTTAGACAAAAGAAGGAGGTATGGATTAGGTACAGTCAGGTGGGATCACATGAATTCTGAGAAGAGTGCAGAGGATACAGGAATAGACAAAATAATGAAATCCGGCAAGCAAAAAGTGAGCATGAGACAACTTTGGTGGAATAGATTATGAAAACTCAAAAGAGATTTGATCAGTAATATTATGGAAAAAAGAGTAACTAGGGAGAGGATAGGGGTCCTCAAACAAAGTGGACATCTATGTGTGGTGTCGCGGGAGATTGGCGAGGTCCTCGATTAATATTTCTCCTCTGTTTTACTGTGGAGAAAAACATGAAAACTAGGAAGCTTGGGAAAGTTAACGTGGGGTAGTCCGCAATACAGAAGAGAAAGTGCTGGACGTCTTAAAACATATACAAATAAATAATTATCTGGGGTTTGATCAGGTATGTCCAAGAATGTTGTGGGAAGTTGCTGAAGGAATTGTGGAAGACATGGCTGAGATATAATCACTAGCCATGAGTGGGATGACGGATACAGGAGGGTGAAGACTGTTTAAGATTTAAGAAGGGCTGCAAAAAAAATCCCGAAACTATAGACCAATGAGCATAACGTCTGTGGTAGGCAAGTTACTGAAGGGGATTCTGAGGGATAAGATGTACATGTACTTGGAAAGACAGTGGTTGATTAGGGATAGGCAGCATGGCTCTATGGGAGATAATATCTCACAAATTTGATTGTTTAAAAAAAAAACATAATCAAGAAGGTTGGTGAGAGCAAGACGGTAGACATAGTCTGCCTAGTTGAAAGAGTGCCACTGGTTGACAGGGTGGCGAAGAAATTTTTGGGCATACTGGCCTTCATCTGTACATGAGTACAGACATCTGTAATGTTGCAGTTTTCCAAGACATTGGTGAGGCCACACTTGAAGTATTGTGTTCATTTCTGGTCACCTTGCCAGAGGAATGTTGCCATTAAGCTGGAATTAATGCAGAAAAGATTTACGAGGATGTTGCCAGGACTTGAGGGACTGAGCTATTGGAAGAGTTTGGGCTTTATTCCTTTGGGTGTACGAGGCTAATGGTTAATTTTGCAGAGGTGTACAAAATCATGAAGGAAATAAATAGGGTGAATGGAGAGAATCATTTTCCCAAGGTATATAGAATATAGAACAATACAGCACAAGTACAGCACTAAATGTTCAGCCTACATTACTATCCATATCACTCTATTCCCTGCTGTTCCAAGTGCCTATCTAAAAGTCTCTTAAATGTCACTATCATAGCTGCTTGCACTACCACTCCAGGCAATGTGTTCCAGGCCCCACCACTCTGTGCAAAAAAACTTGCCTTGCACACCTCCATTAAAATTTCCCCCTCTTGCCTTATAGCTACGCCCTCTAGTGTTGGACATTACCATCCTGAGAAAAAGATTATATCTATCGATGCCTCTCATAATTTTAAATACTTCTATCGAGTCAACCTTCCGATGTTCCAGAAAAACATAGGATAATCAAGAACTAGATGCTCAGGTTTAAGGTGCGAGGGGAAAGATTTAATAGGAAGCTGAGTGGCAACTCTTTCACGCAGAAGGATGCATGTATATAAAATAAGCTGCTTGGGGAAGTGATGGAGGCAGGTACAATAACTATTTTTTTTTAATGGACATACAATGATAGGACAGGTTTGGGAGGATATGGGTTAAATGCAGGCAAGTGAGACTAGTTTTGATAGGCATCTTGATTAGCATGAATGAGATAGGATGAAGGGCCTGTGCTCTTTGACTTAAAAAATAGAGGATCAGTCACAATCTTATTGTATGGCAAATTAGGCTCAAAAGGTTGTACGGACTTGAGCTGCTTTTAATTATCGAGTTCCAATTTGGCTTCCAATTCACCTATATTCAGCAGCATTTGCAGATATCATTATCTTATATTCACTTTAATTTGTTAATTCATATAATTTGTTTTAATCTCGTTCATCATGCTTCCTCAATAGCACCTGACACTTGAAGAGCCATCACATAAATTGTTTGTCTTGAATATGATGTGCCAACAGCTTCCCCTGTGCTGTAATTCTTTATGATTGTTTAGGACAGGCTCACCATCTTGAATATATTCCTGGAGATCGTATCTTCCTTTCAAATGCCCTCTGCCACTACTGAACTCCACATATGACCATCCGCATGGACCTTTCCAAAACAATCTGGATGTGGAAAATTCTTCATTCACTTATGCTTGAGTAGATGATTCATCTCTGTCATACAAGCAGGATGTATCCTCCTCACTAATCTTTTATATAATTAATAAACTGGTGCTCAAAGAACAACATAAGGCTCTCCTGTGATTTTTGTTGTTGTTGTGGCGAATCTAGCTCATCACAATGTCCTTGAGATTAAGTTTCGCATTTAGTATTGATGGTCGGTATGGACATGGTGGGCCGAAGGACCCGTTTCTGTGCTGGGTTCTATTGTGACTCTTTAAAAAAATAAAAATTAAAAAATTAAAAAATAGAGGATCAGACCACTAATTGTTGAATACTCCAAGTTAATTCTGGAGGATTGACATTCCCACTCCGTGTTTACAGAAACTATTTTTAAGTAACCTGCCAAATAAGTTATTAATTACAGTTTAAAGGTACTTCTCGTTCTACAATCGTGACCTACCTTTATGTGTATGTGTTTTTTTTTTAGTTTTAGAAGTCGTTAAGCCAGCAAGTCGTCTCACTCGCTCTCTCTCGCTTTAAATGATAAACCCTGTGCTTTATCGGCGTTTTTCTGAAGTGCGGAACCTTGTGGTGGGGATTGAATGCCGGGGGACGGCGGAGCGGTGCGGGCCGGTCGCCTGGTGACGGCCGACATGGCGACCCTGGTGCTGGACAACGGCGCGAGCACGGCCAAGATGGGCTTCAGCGAGGAGGGCGTGAGGTGCGTCCCGTCCCGTCACAGTGCAAGCGGCCGCTGCCGTCCACACACCTCCCTCCTCCAGCTCCGACTAATGCTATTTTTTTCCCCCCTTGCAGCATTTTGCCCAACTGCCAGTTCCGATCCAGGACTGCTCGCCTCAAAACCTTCACCGCCAACCAGATCGATGAGATCAAGGATCCCTCTGGCCTGTATTTCATCCTTCCCTTCCAGAAGGTGGGTGCCTGCCCTGACCCCTCTGCTCTTGTGCCCGGCGGCGATGGGTTGTACTGGCCAAGGTTTTGTAACAAAATAAAACATGCAAGGGTCACAATGGGTTAAGAGATTGGAACTGTGTCTTCAGTTTATGTTCTTTTTACAAACCTTGTTCTCGGGGTATCTAAACCTAAATTTTATTAGTTGTTTAAGTTATGACAGCGGATGGAAGTTGCAAACCAAATCTCGTTGCACTTATGTGTAATGACAATAAAATATATTATTATTATTATGAAGATAGACACAAAAAGCTGGAGTAAGTCAGCGGGACAGGCAGCAAGAGTTCAAGAGAGTTTATTGCCATGTGTCCCTGACAGGACAATAAAATTCTTGCTTTGCTTCAGCACACCAGAACATATATAGTAGGCACAAATACAGAGCAGATCAGTGTGTCCATATACCATTGTATAAATATATGCACACATGAATATATAAACTGATAGTGCAAATAAACAGATTATGGGCTATTAATGTTCAGAGTTTTGTCCATGCCGAGTTTAATAGCCCGATGGCTGTGGGGAAGTAGCTATTCCTGAACCTGGTTATTGCAGTCTTCGGGCTCCTGTACCTTCTACCTGAAGGTAGTGAAGGCAACATCTCTGGAGAGAGGGGATGGGTGACGTTTTGGGTCGAGACCCTTCTTCAGACTCGTGAGATCTGTTGGCAGTGGAGGAGAAGTTGTTTCTGAATCTAGTGCTTTCAAGGTTTTGTATCTTCTGCAATGTGGGAGAGGAGAGAAGAGAGAATGGCTGCTGTTCTGAGGCAGCGTGTGTTGCAGATGGTCATGGTTGGGGATAATGGACTGGGCTCCATCTACAACTCTTGCAGTTTCTTGTGGTCTTGGGCAGAACAGTTGCTAAACCAAGAGCTGTAATGTGTTCCAATGGGATGTATTCTATAGTGCATATTATAGAAATTTGGTAAGCATTGTTGGAGACATGAGAACTTTTCGTAGTCTTCTGAAGAAGTTTAGACATTGATGCGCTTTCTTTACCATAGTATTGATGTGATTGGACCAGGACAAATTATAGGTGATATTTGCACACAGGAACTTGAAACACTCGACCATCTCCACTTTAACACCATCAATGCCAACCAGGGTGTGACACCACCTTATTTCCTCCTGTCATAATGCCGAACTCCTTTGTCTTTCTGACACTGAGAGAGTGGTTGTTGTCTTGATACCATGTTACTAAGCTCTCTATCTCCTTGTACTCCATCTCAATGTTATTTGAGATCTGGACCACTGTGGTGGTGTCATCTACAAACTTGTAAATGTCCCTGTACATTAACTATCCTACGCCCACCAGGAACATTTTATTTCAACATTTACCAAGTCAATTAACCTACAAAGCTGTACGTCTTTGGAGTGTGGGAGTAAACCGAAGACCACGGAGAAAACCCACACAGGTCACGGGGAGAACGTACAAACCCCGTACAGACAGCACCCGTAGTCAAATTGAACCCGGGTCTCCGGCGCTGTAAGGCAGTAACTCTACCTCTGCGCCACTGTGACCCCCCCCTAGTTAGAACAGAATTTGGCCATACAATTGTGAGTGCATAGGTAATATAGCAAGAGGCTGAGAACTCATTATATGTATGGAGAATTAACATGGAAGATATTTTGTTGCCAATCTCTACTGATGGGTGTCTATGAGTCGGGAGCTAGAGGATACAATTGCAGAGCCTACTCCTAGTTCTGGGAGTTTGAAGATGTTTGCTTGAGGTTATGTTGTTGAAGGTGGAAATATAGTCAATAAATAGGAGTCTGACGTAGGTGTCCTTGTTATCATCATGATCCAGGGATGAATGAAGGGTTGGGAGATGGCAAATTGTCAATGTGCCGATTCAAAATGTCGACAATTACAGTGGCTTGCAAAAGTTTTCATACCCCTTGAACTTTTCCACATTTTGTCACGTTACAACCACAAACATAAATATATTTTGTTGGGATTTTATGTGATAGACCAACACAAAGTGGCGCATAATTGTGAAGTGGAAGGAAAATGATACGTGGTTTACAAATGTTTTTACAAATAAAAAAAACTGAAAAGTGTGGAATGCAAAAGTATTCAGCCCCCTTTACTCTGATACCCCTAAATAAAATCCAGTGCAACCAATTGCCTTCAGAAGTCACCTAATTAGTTAATAGAGTCTACTTGTGTGTAATCTAATCTCAGTATAAATACAGCTGTTCTGTGAAGGCCTCAGAGGTTAAAGATGGAGTACTGCCACAGAGAGTGTTTCTTGGGAGTATGGCGTATCAAGTGAGGGAGTGTGGCGTCAGCCTAAACTCGGGCCACTTATGCTCGAAGCCTCGTCAGGAGGTACGAGGGCTGGCACGTAACATCATGGGCTAGAGGGAGTGTCCTGCTATTTAAGGTTATATCACCTCGAGACCTTAGCAGCCCCACCGGTAGCTGAGCCCGAGAGAACAATCTCTTTCAGTGACAGCCGCAATGATATTATAGTTAGCGGACCAACCTAACGTGTAGAGCCTCAATAAACGACTGTTTGAACCTGCCTGACATCTGGCTTTATTCGCCACGTATGGTGCCGCTACATTGGTGATCCCCGACTGTACAAATTGAAATTTGGATTTTACCTGACGCATGCAGCCTCAGGAGATCTGCAGCCGACTGACCAGCCCTGCAGAACTACGATGCCGCCAACCCGGCCCAGCAGTAAAGTATGCCGGTACATCTGGGATGCCGCTGCTACCCCACCAGCTGCTGCTCACAGGAGCTGAGAAGCCGCGGCTGCCGCCGCTCTCCCGCTCTGGCAACGGACCAGGCCCCGCATTCAACCCCCACGCCGCTCCAGGCCTCCTGAAACAAGCGGCCGCACAACTACAAAAATAGCTGCCGCAGCCGGCCGGAAGAGAAGCTCGAACTTCCCTGATCACCGTCCACAGCGCCACCTTCCGGCCGGATGCCGTCCCTGCAGCCTGACCACTGGCAACAGCGCCTCATTCAGGTCGGAGGCTGTCACTGCAACCTCTGGTGTTCCAGCACAGCTTCACATCCTGCACCATGGACACTGGACAATTTGAACTTACCACTTTGCACGTGATTGCTCACTGTAATTTGTGTTGTTTCTGTTAATTTTGTTTTCACTGCATCACCACGCCGGGTTCAGCAATCAGTTTATTTTATTTAGTTTTTTTTCCTCATTGTTGCCGATGTCTCCCAGCCGTTGCTGGAGGCCGTATTTCACAGGACACTCTCCCTTAGCTGGTCAATGAGATGTGACCCGTGTCTCTTCGGTCTCCTTGCACCCCTCAGTACATCGGGATCGCCCACGCAGAGCGTCACTGCGCCCGTGGAGCTCTCCGTCCCGACCCACTCCCGGGGTGTCCCAGACCCCTTCTGTCCGGCGGCTCCTGCATCAGTCTCCTAGCACCCCTCGGTATTTTGGGATCCCCCACACAGAGCGTCACTGCGCCTGTGGCGCCCTCCGTCCAGACCCACGCCCGGGGTGTCCCAGACCTACATGCAGGAGCCTCCCTCGACCATGATATTCCTTCCTCCTGTTCTGGGGGGGTCCTGTGGCATCAGACTAAACTCAGGCCACTTATGCTCGAACCCTTGTCAGGAGGTACGAGAGCTGGCGCGTGACGTCATGGGCTAGAGGGAGTGTCCTGCTATTTAAGGTTATATGACCTCGAGACCTTAGTAGCCCCACTGGTAGCTGAGCCCGAGAGAACAATCTCTTTCAGCGACAGCAGCAATGAAATTATAGTTAGCGGACCAACCTAACGTGTAGAGCCTCAATAAACGACTGTTTGAACCTGCCTGACATCTGGCTTTATTCACCACGTATGGTGCCGCTACAGGAGTATATTAAACCACCATTGCGATGCTATAACTGTCAGAGGTTTGGACATGTTGCTGGGTCTTGTCGGGGTAAAAGAAAGTGCTCAAAGTGAGGTGGAGATCATGCAATGCAAAATAGCAAGGCAGAGGATCCTAAGTGCCCTAACTGTGATGGGGATCATGCAGCAGGGTTTCATGGTTGTGAGCGCTTTGTTCAGGCGAAGTGAGTGCAGGAAGTGAAGGATCAGAACAACGTGTCATATGCAGAGGCAGCTCAAAGGGTGGCTAGAGAACGCGGAGATGTGAGCATTGGGACTAGAGTGGTGCTAGGAAGCCAGATCACTGTGCCAAACTTGCCGTCGGCTTTTCCATCTGACATGTTGATTTTTAATAAGGAGTCATTTCTGTCTTTTGTTTCTGATGCACTGGTAGGAGCTAAGAAAGCAGCTAACTGGTCTGATATCCTCAGGTTAGTGTTGGGGGCAGCTGAAAGGTTCCTCAGTGTAAAGCAGTCGCCAGAAAAGTTGCATCAATACATGACGGAGAGTCAGTGTATGGAGAGGTCACCGTTGTCGAGAGCTAGCAGTATGGAGTATGTCAGTAAGGTGGATGATGATGATCCTCATTAACGTCATAATGTTTTATATACTTCAATGGAGCGCCCGGAGTCTGATTGGAAATGGTCAAGAGTTAAAGAGATTTGTTGATGAATTTAAAGAAGCACCAGAATTAATATGTATCCAAGAGACATGGTTAAAGCCCTGTCTAGATTTTGTAATCCCAGGTTATGAATGTATGTGATTAGATAGGTCTGATAGATCAGGTGGGGGTTGTGCAACTTTTGTTAAGACTGGGTTGCAGTATAGGAAAGTTGACATTAATTCTAATCTTGAGGTTTTGGCTGTGGAGGTTTGGAGCAGTCAGAATTCTATTACTGTGATAAATTATTATAACCCCTGTCAACCCTTAATATTGTCAGATTTTGATGAGATAATGGAGAAGGTAAGGTGTCCCGTTATATGGATTGGAGATTTTAATGTGCATAATCCTTTATGGGGTAGTGATCACAAGGATAAAAATGGTGTTATTGTTGAAGAATTTCTAGATAAGTATGAGTTGGTATTGTTAAATGATGGAAGGCCGTCGAGGTATAATATTGTGAGAAACACCTGCAGCCACATAGATTTATCAATTGCTTCATCTAACTTAGCAAGAATTGGTGAATGGGATGTAATGGATAGATATACACTGGGTAGTGATCATTATCCAATTTTATGTTGGTTTGGTAGGGATTTGAGGAGAGAAGTGGAAAAGAAAGTTCCTAGATATAACTTTTCTCAGGCCAAATGGGATAAATTCCAAGAGAAGGCTCAAAGTTTAGTAGGAGAGGTTAATAGTGAGGGTTCTGTAGATAGTTGAAATACTTCCATTAGTCTCATGATTCATGAGGCAGCTTGTTGTACTATTCCTGTGAAGCAGGAACCTAGGTCCCGTATGTCTGTTCCTTGGTGGAATAAATAATGTGATGAAGCTATAAGGAATAGGAATATAGCCTATCGAAAATTAAGAAAGTATCCAATTTTGGTCAATGCAATGGCAATGGAGTACAAGCGGCTAAGGGCAGTAGCAAGACGAGTTGTAAAGGATGCAAAGAGGAATAGTTGGAGGAGGTTTTGTGGTACGCTAGGCCCTGAAACTCCAGTAAGGCATTTGTGGTCAGCTGTGCGTAGAATGTCAGGAGTATATAAAAGAAGTTTGTTACCAGTGTTGCAGAAGGGTGAGGTGGTAGCAGTCTCCAATAAGGAAAAAGCAGACGTGTGTTGACAGTTTTCAAGCAGTGCATAGATCAGAGAGCATAGGAATGGAGAGGTGTAGAAAGAGAACCGAGCTGATGGCAGTTAATCAGTGGAAGCAGGAGAGGAGTTTAGTAAATGATAATACCTTTAATCTGTTTTTTACTATAAAAGAGTTGAAGGATGCAATTATGTCCGGGGCAAATACCACCCCGGGGAGAGATAGGTTGTCGTATGAGTTATTTAAACATCTGGATGATACTGTACTTAATGAAATCTTAGCTTTGTTTAATACTGTGTGGGCAGGGGGTTATTTACCAAAGGAATGGAAACATGCAGTTGTGGTCCCTATTTAAAACCGGGCAAAGAGGCATCTGACCCTAGTTCATATCGCCCTATAGCGCTCACAGAGATGCCAAATTCGCCGTATTTTATCCCGCGAAATAAACTTTTTTACGGTGTTCCGGCAGCCAAACATGCTGTTACGGAACACCGCCCGCGCCGGTGTTCCTCCCGTGGTGAACGCCGGCGCCATGTGTCCCCGGTTTGCCAGCCCGCGCGATCAGCGGCACTTTGCCGGGCCCTAGTGTCCGCGCGTGCGCAGTGGGGGAGGGTTGCCGGCCCCAGTGGCCGCGCGTGCGCAGTGGGGGAGGGTTGCCGGGCCAGTGGCCGCGCGTGCGCAGTGGGGAGGGTTGCCGGGCCCCAGTGGCCGCGCGTGCGCAGTGGGGGAGGGTTGCCGGGCCCCAGTGGCCGCGCGTGCGCAGTGGGGGAGGGTTGCCGGGCCTGGCGCCATTTCGAGCCACGCCACGCCCGGCCCAGAGCCCGGGCGGCGCCGCCCGCGCGATCACGTCACTTTCTTGCCGCCAGCCGGCCGCTCGCGGCAGCCCCATCACCGGGCCTCCCTCCCACCCCCCACCCAGTGCGCAGGCGCAGACCCGCCGCAAACCTTGCCAAGTGCGCATGTGCCGCACCCGCCCGCCGCAGCCCGCTGATCTGCACCAATGCGCAGGCGCATAGCCGCCGCAACAACCCCAGGTGAGTATGTTACGGAGAAAATGCATTTAACCCCATTTGTTACGGACAAATGGGTTGAATGTTACTGTGAACTAAATTTAGGGTTGGCATCTCTGCGCTCACAGCAGTGCTCTGTAAAATTATGGAGAGGATGGTAACCAACAGACTAGTTTATTTTTTAGAAACCAGAGGACTATTTGTTGATGTACAGAATGGCTTTAGGAATGGAAGGTCTACAATGGAGTCTGTATCAGTTTTGGATCAGGATATTAAAAGGGCATTTAGAAGCAAGGAAACAGTAGTGAGTGTATTCCTTGATATTGAGAAGGCATATGATTCTTTGTGGAAGGAGGGATTAATGATTAAAATTTTTGACTTGGGAGTCTGGACGAATGTTTAACTGGATTAAGGATTTTTTTATTGAGTAGAACAATACAAGTAATTGTTGGTAGTGTCAGCTCAGAGACTGTAGAAATAGAGAATGGAACCCCGCAGGGAAGTATTATCATCCAGTTTTATTTAATATCATGATAAACAACATATTTTGTAAATTAGAGAGGATTTGGTCTGTCTTTGTTTGCAGATGATGGGGCCATCTGGTAAAGAGGTCGTAATGTAGAGTTTGTTTTAAAACAGATTCAAAGAGTGTTAGTGTCTGTAGAGGAATGGGGGAACACGTGGGGCTTTAAAATCTCTGCCTCTAAGACTCAATATATGGTATTTGGTTTTTAAAGTTTTAAACCTAAGTTAGGGCTATATATGTATGGGTCCCTATTGGAGAAGGTAAATCTTTTTGGGTGTTTGGTTTGAAGAGCGTATGACTTGGGCTGTGCATGGAGGTAAAATTGTGTTGAAATGTGAAAAAGTTCTGAATGTTATGAGAAGTCTGGTTGGGTGTGAGTGGGG
Organism: Okamejei kenojei; assembly: GCA_035221665.1. Lineage (NCBI taxonomy): Eukaryota > Metazoa > Chordata > Chondrichthyes > Rajiformes > Rajidae > Okamejei > Okamejei kenojei. The sequence continues at coordinate 19,585,545 of CM069151.1, read as the reverse complement.
GGCCAACAGGGAGACAATGATGCTAATTTATCAGGCCATGCTCAGATCTTCTCTTGACTACGGGTGTTTTGTGTATGGGTCTGCGTCTAAAACTGTTCTGGCTAGGCTAGATGTGTTGCAGGCAAAGGCTTTGAGGCTTTGCTGTGGAGCCTTAAGAACTTCTCCAGTCCCTGCCCTGATTGTTGAAATGGGAGAAATGCCCTTATGGTTAAGGCGCATTAAGCTAGGGTTACATTACTGGGCTAAACTTTGTGGGTTTAATGATACCTTCCTAGCAAGGTGTTTGTTGCAAGAGGTTGATGATGGTAACAAATATAACACTTTTTTTGTCATTATAAATCAGTGGGCTAGGAAGCTGGGTTTGGAACAAGGGGGTATTATAGAGCATACAATATGGCTACCTGTGCCCTATTGGGTTCTTCCTGAACTGTTTATTGAGCTTGCTTTTCTTCAGGAAAAAGATAAGCACGAGGTGACTCCAAGAATAGTGGAATATCTTAATTCAATCAGTGAGAGCACTTTGATTGTTTTTACAGATGGATCTAAAGATCCAGTTAGTGGGAGAGCTAGGTTTGGAGTGTATGTGGAGCAGCTTGGGTTGAAGATTGGCCGACGCATTTCTGATGGAAGCTCTGTTCTCACGACTGAATTAATGGCAATTCAATGGGCTCTATGGTGGATTGAGGAAGCCAGTTTTAGAGAAGTCATTATCTGTTCTGATTTTGTAGCTGCTCTTGAAACTTTAAGAGTAGGGAAATCGAAAGCTCCTGGCATTCTAAATGAATTCTTGAGTGTGTTTTATAGAATTGGGTTTGCGTGTAACATCACTTTTTGCTGGGTTCCCGGGCATGCTGGCGTAAGGGGGAATGAGCAGGTGGACCTCATAGCAAAGGAGAGTTTAAGAAGAGAAATAGATATCCATGTATCATTGGGGAGAGTGGAACTGAGAGAAATAATTAAAGAGGGCTTAACAAAAGAATGGCAGAGAGGATGGGAAAAGAAGTCAGGGGTAGACACTACTTTTCTATATAATCTGAAGTTAGGAAAATATGTTTCTGTACATCTCTGTCCCATAGGGACTCAGTTAAACTATGTAGATTGAGGTTGGGACACTGTGGGTTAAATTACTATTTGTGCATTGTAGGGAAACATGTTTCTGGCTTGTGTGAATGTGGGAGTAATGAGACAGTTAAGCATGTTTTCCTAGAATGTAAAAAGTATAGGGTAGAAAGAAAGATATTGTTTGTTAGACTGACAGGACTTAAGGCTTTTTCTGTTTTATCTTTGTTTGGACACAGTGAGAAACATCAACTGATATCCAGGGCTGTTCTTCAATTCCTGCATGTTACAGGACTGTATGTAAGAATCTAGTTCAAACTTTGACCTGTGAAGGGCAGTAATACGCTTTGCAGCGTCTACACTGCCAGAATCCTACAAGAAGAAGAAGGCCTCAGAGGTTTGTTAGAGAACATTAGTGAACAAACAGCATCATGAAGCCCAAGGAACACTCCAGACAGGTCAGGGATAAAATTGTGGGGAAGTTTAAAGCAGGGTTAGGTTATAAAAAAATATCCCAAGCTTTGAACATCTCACGGAACACTATTCAATCCATCATCCGAAAATGGAAAGAGTATGACACAAGTGCAAACCTACCAGGACATGGCCGTCCATCTAAACTGACAGACCGGGCAAGGAGAGCATTGATCAGAGAAGCAGCCAAGAGGCCCATAGTGCAGAGATCCACAGCTCAGGTGGGAGAATCTGTCCACAGGACAACTATTAGTCGTGCACTCCACAAATCAGGCCTTTATGGAAGAGTGGCAAGAGGAAAGCCATTGTTGAAACAAAGCCATAAGAAGTCCCATTTGCAGTTTGCCACAAGCCATGTGGGGGGGACAGCAAACATGTGGAGGAAGGTGCTCTGGTCTGATGAGACCAAAATTGAAGTTTTTGGCCTAAATGCAAAATGCTATGTGTGGCGGAAAACTAACACTGCACATCACCCTGAACACACCATCCCCACTGTGAAACATGGCGGTGGCAGCATCATGCTGTGGGGATGCTTTTATTCAGCAGGGACAGGGAAGCTGGTCAGAGTTGATCGGAAGATGGATGGAGCCAAATACAGGAAGAAAACCTGTTAGAGTCTGCAAAAGACTTGAGACTGGGACGGAGGTTCACCTTCCAGCAGGACAACGACCCTAAACATACATCCAGAGCTACAATGGAATGGTTTTGATGAAAGCATATTCATGTGTTAGAATGGCCCAGTCAAAGTCCAGACCTAAATCCAATTGAGAATCTCTGACAAGACTTGAAAATTGCTGTTCACAGATGCTCTCCATCCAATCTGACTGAGCTTGAGCTATTTTGCAAAGAAGAATGGGCAAAAATTTCAGTCTCTAAATGTGCAATGCTGGTATAGACATAACCCCAAAATGACTTTGCAGCTGTATTGCAGCGAACAGGTGGTTTCTACAAAGTATTGACTCAGTGGGGCAAGAAATACTTTTGCACGCCACACTTTTTCAGTTTTTATTTGTAATAAAATATTTGGAAACCATGTATCGTTTTCCTTCCACTTCACAAATTTTGCACCAGTTTGTTCAGGTATGTTTATCACCATAAAATCCCATAAAATACATTTACGTTGTGGTTGTAACGTGACAAAATGTGGGAAAGTTCAAGGTGGAGTAATGAAAACTTTAGCAAGCCACTGTATATTTCCGCTCACACTGCTTGCTCAAACCGTTGAATCCTCCCTCGCACATTTCTCTGAACTTTCCTGCGTACTATTGTTGACAACAATTCCCTTTCGCTTTACACTACGTTGTTCTTTTGTTAATAACAACTATCATTTATTGTCAAGTGTGTACATTATTGAACCGATTTTCCACGTACTATAATTTCTCAAGTTGTAAATCTAACTGTTTTTCTATTGTTTTCCAAATAATGACATAAGTATGGACAACATTCCGCTGCTCTTGCTTGCTGGAAGTTGGCTCAAGAGAGCAACTCTAAACCACATCAGCATCTGTAATACAGTTTTTTGACCTCATACTGATTTAACTTGTATATTATATATTTCCAGATCAGCCAATAATCAGCCATCTGGAGGTATGTTTTACCAAATTATAATCCCTTCCTATTTTTGCCTCTGCAGTCAGGCACTAAACAGGGGAAATATTTTCTACTTTATTTTGCAACACCTCAGATTGTCAAGAGCATCACACGTCATATATTCTAGTTCATGGTTTGTGCATTTTGCATGATGTTTGGCATGTACGACACCTCACGATTTTAGTGCAAAATGCAAACAAGACATCAACTTTTATGAACGAATTTTCAATAGTATGTGCTTGTGGGGAAACTATGATATACAGCTCCGTGTTGTGCATGTCACGGGAAACTCACAGCGCTTGATAAGCATTATTCTTGTTTTTTTCTTCTTTTGTTTAATTGTTTGATCCCAAATATATAAAACATATTCTTGTATTTAAGTTTATGGTTAAGAATATGGCACAAAATAGTAACACTTCGGGGCTGCGCGCCCACAGACACAATTGGAGGCAGTGCTCTGCCCATATTTTTAAACCCAGAACACACTAAAGTAATATATGTATAATATTTCACTCCCCTAAGTTAACCTGTTTAAAAAACAGCGGGAAATATAACCTTATATTCCCTGGTCTCAATTCCGGGATACGTGACTGCGTACGGCACGTGGCAACGTCACGCTGCGTCTAACATTTAAAATTTATTCTCTGGGCTTGCCCGGTTGCGAGATGGTTCCCGTTTTAAAACTTCGACACCTTCACATTGTCACATAAATGAACACAATGACATAAATTACGGCATAAATGTTCAATTGTTTTGTACACCTTATTTACATGATTTCTAGTACCCTATTTACAATGTTTAATGCCATATTGCAAAATGTAATATATATAACATTCATATCAATAGAGATGTTCAGATTTTCCCTATAGATGTTGGATAATTAATACAAATCGTCCCTCTTTTCGGGAGGACACGACATATATGCCCTCACTAGTCATATTGTCAGCCTTCGATCGGGCAATATGAATCTACTTCTGGCAATATATCATCCCCCCTCAAGGCCCGCTTCTATAATATAAGCATCTTTCATTACTCATGTCTACTCAGCTACATTTATAAATATGTGCATTTCAGAAATAGTTACTGAACAGAAAAGGAAGAGTGGCTATAACTTGATTCTTCTTGGGTTAGAGGCGTTGGTGGGTCATCATAAGGGTCAGTGCTTGGGTTATTTGCAATTTGTATCAACAGTTAGGCAGAGAGAATTATATTTCCAAATTAGTAAGGACATAGCAGATTGAATCAAATGTGGGAAAATGTGGGTTTGCTCCAGTTATTAAATGGTGATCACCTCATTTAAATTATTGTGGGGGAAAATAAAAGTTGGAGATGAGACAGTATGTTCTATAGGTTGTTAATTCACATCCTTATTCTGAGTAAACTTCTAATTTCACACGAGCAACTCGTATTTGATCATGTTACACTTGCAGTCTGTTTAAAACTGTATTTAACTTTTTGTTTGTTTCTTTAAATGTGGTTATATTATGCTGAATAACATTTCTCATTTTAGGGATATTTGGTTAACTGGGATGTTCAGCGGCAAGTATGGGATCACCTGTTTGGGAAAGAAATGTATAAGGTAAGCTCTATTGTTTTGCATGTAAAGGTGTTTTGTTATTATCCGTGTGAAAGCGAATTTTTAATTTTTGTGATCCATCATTCCAGAAGAAGCTCATCAAATCTAAACTATTAAAGTTCTAGATCATTTGTAATGCTAATTAGCAACATATTTTCTAGATTTGGAGTAAACAGCAGTTATGGAAACAAAGTAATGGATAAAAATATCAGGAAAAAAGTATAAATAAATGAAGCAACCTTAAAAAGTTTATTTTTACTGGAGCCACTACACAAATAGTATTTAGTAGTTGTGAACTTGTTCTTGAAACTTTGAAATTCCTTTCCACTAACTGCTGTGTTTTGTTGATAGCACAGCTGCCTCTGAATATGGAGGTGATAATTTTTGCTTCCCCAGGGGCTGAAAACTTAAATTGCAGTAGTGCTCGCAATTTTTGGGTGAGGTCACTCATGGAGATGTTGTCACAAGGAACTGCAGAATTGGAATCTTGAGCAAAACACAGAATGCTGGAGTAACTTAGTGTAGAGTAACTTAATTATTTGAATTATCCTAATGGGAGGCACAGATGAAGCATTATACAATGTTTTATTTTCTTGCATGAATAAGATTCAATCTGCTTAACTTGATTGGTCCATCTACTTAAGGATATTTCAGCGCACCTATAATTTTCTGATTTGTTTGGATAGGTATCTTATTACTACATGCGTATTTGGGCATGCAGAAAAGCTCAAAAAACAAAACTTTTAAATAGGTGTATTTGCTACTAATTTGTGCCACCAAGTAACAAATGAGGGATCGAATTTATATAGGACCCAGTTTTTGGTTACAAGATATGAGCCTCGAGTATATTAGATTTTCAGCTTTGAAAAAAAGCACTTGATTGAGGTCGATCTTGCATTTAATTCACCAACTGAACCCCACTCACATATTCTTTATCAAAATCTATCTACAGTTTCCGTACCCTTTAAAATCTCAGATTTTAATTAAAAAATCTAGATTTTTTATTAAATGCAAATATATGCACCTTAGTACAGATCTTCTCTCTAAACCAAACTCTGGGTAAAGTAACTAATGACTATTGACAAGTAAGGTGAAAAGAGACTGCAGGGCTGGAAAGGCTTGGCAGAATGGAGGTTAAGTATATCACCAATGTCCCTTAATTAATAGCTTGAGCAAAATATGAGAAGTCAAATATATTCCTGTTTGCTGTTGCTGAGTTTATGTTAGTACATTATGCTGATGATTGTTGCTGAAAACCACTGTTACTACTCCTGTATTTTTCATAACTAGTAGATGGATAGGGTGATGATTGAGCAATTTGGTTTTGTTATTTTGATGAACAGGACAACAACTGGCATTTTGCTCCATTGTTGGGTAAATCCAAATTTTGTAATTGTGCTGGAATAGTTCTGAAGCACTGATTTTCAATGCAATAGGTCTGATGGTATAGGGACCCATCAATTTTGCTGAAAGCAGCATGCACAACTTTCTTGAAATTATGTTGTGTGATTCATGTTGGCTGAAGTCAAGCATTTGTGATGGTGGGAACCTCAGAAGGAGGCTGAGATTAATCATCCATTCGGCAATTCCAGCAGAAGATGGTCACAGCAACATGGGGCTTTTATGCTCCCATGCTGGGTCAAGCATTGCTTGGGTTGGGCATTTTGTTAGAAGCAGTCTGATTGCAGTTTCATTTTCCACCACTGTCCCTGGACCTGGTAGACATACAAAACTTGGATCTAATCTATTTGTTGTAAAACTGTTGTAGAATTGTTTTATTGAAGATATTTGACTTGAAAGTAGACCAATCTATTAACTAGATTGATGGTTCGTTTGTGGTTAAAGGCTTGGATAGAGTGTATATGGAGAGGGTGTTCCAGCTAGATGGAAGTAGGACTAAGATCGTAGCCTCAAAATTAAATAGTTACGTTTTCTTTTAGGAAGGAGATAGGAGGAATTTTGTTTAGTCAGAGGGGGTGAATCTGTGGAATTCTTGCCACAGAAGAGAGTGTAGGCCAAGTCAGTTGGTATATTTAAGGCAGAGATGGATCGATTCTGTAGTACGGGTTCGAGGTTTATGTGAGAAGGCAGGAGAATGGGGGTGGGAAGGAGGAGAGAAGATCAGCCTGAGTACAATGGAGGAGCACGACTTGATGGGCCAAATAACCTAATTCTGCTCCGATCACTTATGATCTTATCTTATCTAGTGTTGTTTTTGGCACTCTCCTTAACATCTCTTGCTGAAATTAGATGTGGCCTGCCCCTCCCTTATTGTTTGTTAAAATGTTGAATGATGATACAAACCACGAGGTTATGATTTCTGTTTCTGTTAGCTGAAACCTCCTCATAGAAACTGTTTTGAGTTTAAGATCCTATTCTATTTAGCTTAATCCCAATTTATTTGGTATCTTGCTTCCAGTCGATTTTCCAAAATTACTATAAATGGTTTTTATAAATGGTTTCTTAGTGCATCAGTAACCTTCCTCTTCTATCATAATGGTTATACATTCACTACCTACCATCTAATTATGCTAGGTAACTTACTTGATAGACAGAAAAATAATAAATCTTCAAAAATGATAAATCTTAACTGTTTAACTGTTTAAAAATTTGCATTTAGGTGGATTTCCCTGACACCAATATAATCATCACTGAACCGTATTTCAATTTTAACTCCATCCAAGAATCAATGAAATGATATCTATTTGAAGAATATCAATTTCAAGCAGTCTACAGGACAAATGGTGACTGAACACACACTTAACATTGTTCAATGAAGTCGGCCAACATGCAATTATAGATTATTATTTTGATGGGACTTTTAGAAATCAGGAAAATTATTTAGAGAAATTTTAGAATGTATTTTTGTGGTCATTGAGTGCTTCACTTCAAGTATTCAAGAAATGGTTTCAGGAACTCAGCTGTCTGTGGTTGACAGTGCTACTCTATTCACACATTGTTCCATACTGTAAGGAGAAAAGATGGAATGAAGGTAATCTTGCAGGTAAAATATAATGTTTCCACATGTTCTTCAATATTGCAAAATATTACATCACGTTTTAAAATTACTATTTCATTAATGCTAACACGTCTGTTTGATTGCAGTCAACTATAAAGCTTTGATTGTAAAAAAACATTCTTCAATTACACTTTACTCTGGGGTATTAACGTATTCCACTTACTATTTGTAGACAATTGATCACTATATTGTCCCAAGATGTATCACTGCTAGGATTAATTTTGCAATCACATTGAGAATGACCAGCAGCTAGACTACTTTGCCTGCCTTTGATGATGAGACATTGCAACTTGAAGATTGGCTTTTATTACTGGAGATAGTATATTTTATGGTTTGTTAAATTACCAACATAATCCCTTTTACATTTATACATGGGTCACCTGCTGATACTGTACTTTATGTTATCTCACCTAAATACTCTGCAAGGATAGATTAGCATGTTCTCTTTAAGACAAATGAACCAGTTCATTTGTCCGTTTCACACTATTTAGGTTGCTGCCATTATTGGTGGTTCTACCTCAGAGAAGCAAAAAAAAATTAAGCCCTTTCCCTTCAGGATTAAATGTTTGGCGGGTAAGTTTGTGACGACCATCTTAAGGAAATCATAATCCTTACAGTAACCTGTCCAGAATTTGCGATCGGGAAATTAATTGTATACTGACGACGTTGTTTATGGGGGATTCTTTGAATTTGCAAGGGATTTGGTATCAATGTTGTCACAAATTATTTTTGCTGGTGATTGATTTTTTATATCAGTGTATTGTACTTGTTAATAGCAATAATTTCATAGTGATTGTTTTCTTTAACAACCAAGCTAAATCTATTACTTTAACCAAAGCCAATATTAACAATTTTGGTAATTTAGTAGGTATACCAACATTTGCTTTAACTAAATTTACTCAAACCCACTATAGATTCTATATGTAAAACAAATGCGACTGAATTTTGAAGTACAGATTAAGTTATCAATTACAGGCAAAAAACTATTTTTTTGAATATTCATAAGGATATCTAAAAGTGTGTGGTTTATTGAGACAAATGAATAAAATGATTTGTTTTGAATGATCTTTCACAGATTTCAATTATTAAATGGAACAGTTCAAATCAAAAACAAACTATATTATTCACCAAGTAGCCTGCAGAAAACCTTGCTTGCCTTTTATAGAGATTAATAATAACCTTTATTACAGTAAATGCTTTCAGTTTACAAACTGACCTCCCATTATATGATCTTGAATATTTGAATGCATTAATTCTTGGCTTTTTTAAACTGAGAGAAACAATGCTAACTATTGCCATGCATCAATTTCTCTAATAACCATACTTCTTTTGGTAATTTGAGTGTGGAGGTCTCTTAGGGTACAGAATTAAAGCACAGAGCAGGTTATTTGGTCACTCATTACCTTGGAATGGTGCTGCCAGTAAAATTTGCTTCCATATATTTCTAAATCCACTTTACAGCATATCCTTCAATTCATTTTTGTTCATGCCTTAACTAGTTTCTTAAATCACACACTTTAAGGAGGCAGGGTGTTTCAATGATTTACAACTTAATTTTTTTTTTTTTAAACTTGCCAAATTAAAATCTAAAAAATAAAAAATCTGACATTGCCTGGTAACAGTATTTTTATGTAATTATAAATTGTAATTATGATTGCTTGGGCATGTTCATTAGCATTAGCAACACAGTACACAGACAAAATCTCTCTTCAGTACATTAGATAATTTGGTGATGTGCTTTTCAGAGAATATTCCATTTTGTTCCTTTTCACCCAAACCTTTATTGTTCCATCTCTCCGTTAAACAAATGCTTCTCTTTCTTTCCGAGTTTCAACTTAAACTTTACCTGTTTCTCTTCCTTTCCATATGCTACAACACCTACTAAGTATTTTCTGAATTGAAGTCATTTTTTACAAATGCATTTTTTTTTGGTATCTGGAATTTCCACTTTCTCCTTTGTTGTTTCCCATAACCACAACATAATTAACTGAAGTTGCACAGAGCATCTAGGATTTAAAAAAAAAACTGGTGTGCCTAAAACCATATAGATTCATACTTTTTGAACTTTCTTGGTTGTTCAAAAGTCATTTTAGCCTCCACAGTTCTGAAGAAGGGTTTCGACCCGAAACGTTGCCTATTTCCTTCGCTCCATAGATGCTGCCTCACCCGCTGAGTTTCACCAGCATTTTTGTCGACCTTCGATTTTCCAGCATCTGCAGTTCCTTCTTAAACATTTCATAGACATACTGTATAGCCATATTTCTAATTTGTGTTCCTAAGCACAATTCAATTCATCATGTTGATCTTGTATACAATGGTGCAAATGTCAAAAGTCTTGGCAGTGAAAATGTGTATTTTACATTTTAAACTAAAAGTGCATTTGTGGAATTCAGTTGGAATTTCATTTTTGTGCACATTGCAGTTTAAAAAAGTTTAAAAAGCAGAGGAAAGGAATGTTTTCTGTTTAATAATTCCACTTTCAAAGAAGTTAAACTCTGAAGTCAGCTGGTTAACATCTGCCATGGTCCAGTTGCCAAAAGCGTAAATGCTTAATGTTGGTATTTAGAAAAAGGAAAAACCTGTAGCATGGATACAGACTTCTATTTTACAATAATTGACACTCAGGAAATGTCTTTCAGCATTCTGATTGAATTTCGTTATTTCAAAAGTAACTGAGCGGGACAGCTTCGGAGAAGGGTCTCGACCCGAAATGCCACCCATTCCTTCTTCGTCTCTCAGAGATCGCTGTCTGGGTCGCTGTGCGCCCGCTGAATTAACTCCAGCTTTTTGGTCGTCTATTCTATCGCATAAATCCAGTATCTGCAGTTCCCTTCTCACACAAGAATGTCAACATCATGAGTTTGCACTTAGTTAAAGTGCCTGTCCCACTTTCATGCCGACTTGCATGCGTCGGGGCCGCGCTCCAAACGAGGTCGCTATGGGTGTAGGGTCGCGCGGCCCCCTGTCCCCACTGTCCAGCGCGGAGGCGTGTGGAGTTGTGCGGCTGGTCCCTGACTTTCGTGCCGGGTGGAGTCTCCGAAAATATCCGCACTTGTCGAATAGTTTTAGCTGCGCCAACGGCTCGGCCGGCCCCGAGGCTGATTGAGTAACGTACAACGCCTGTGACTTGACGGGTACACGCCGACGCACGGCGTACACGCCACGTGACTTGCGTACACGCGCCACACCGCTGACGCCCGACTTGGACGTTACACGCAGACACGGGCGCATAGCGACGACGGCGTACACGCCACGACTTGACGTACGACGCCACGAGACTTGAAGGCGTACTCCGCCACGACTCTATGCGGCGTACAGCCCCCCGACCTTGACGGGTAACACGCCCGACTTGACGCGCGTACACGCCTGCCGCTCTCTTGACACACAGACACGACTGACGGCGTACACGCCACGACTTGACGCCGCCCGCTTACAACTGCGTACACGCCACGACTTGACTTAACACGACGGCGTACACGCCCACGGCGTACACGACGACTGCCACACGCCATGGTACACGCCACGTCTTGGACGTACACGCCACGCATGACGGCGTGCCACCTTTGGACGCGTAACACGCCACCATGAACTAACGCCACGACTTGACGGGGTGTCACGACGACACGGCGTACACGCCCGACTTGAACGGCGTACCACGCCACGACATGACGGCGTACGCCACGACTTAGACATGAAGGCCGTACACTCCCACGCCACTTGACGTTGACGGCGTAACATCACGCCCAACTTGACGGACGGGGTAACAACGCCACGACGACATGACGGCATACACACCACGCCACTGAACTTGACGGTCAGTACACGCCACGACTTGACGGCATACGCCGACGCATACCCGTGACATGAGCCGGCATACGCCTGCGACTACGTTATGGCGTACGTCATCTTGACGGCGTAACACACCTTAGACGCGTGGCGTATGCGTGATTGACGTCACCCACCCAGCGAGGCATTGCGTGATGACGTCACACCGCCCGAACGCCCATGCGTCCAAATTCAGTCGGCCCGTCTCCTGCCCAGCTGATTGGCAAGTAATGACCAAATTGTGTGACCTCGAACTTAGCCGAACTTACTGCGAATCGCTTTTTCCTTTTCGGTAGGACGCGTCGACAGCATGCATTCGCATGCAAGTGGGACAGGCCCTTTATGGATAGGCTGATAACACTTGATAAATGGGAAGTGGTGGACCCATTATCCTAATTGACTGGCCTTAAAAGGGACAAATTTACTGCTTTACATTTCAAACCAGGAGGTGATTTATGAGAATTTGTTTCCCAGTAAACCAACATGCACAAGAAGTTGTCCTGCAACTTTAGGCTGAAGAAGAAGAACATACGCAAGCAAACCTTTTTATCAACTTATTATCTCCTTTACAAAGAACCTTTCTATTAGATTTTAGTGAAGGTGTAGCTACCAATTTAAAAACAAGAACATGAACTATGTCCCTTGAAGGGATCAGAAGATCTTTTGAAATAATGCATTGTACGAGGTGCATTATTAATCGTCAAGCTGGGCAGGCCAGTCTTGCATGAATTCATTGCTGATTTTTGCCCCAAAGAAGTTACAGGGCCTTCCATAATGTTTGAGACAATGACCCATCATTAATTTATTTGCATCCGTCATCCACAATTTGAGATTTGTAATAGAACAAATCACATATGGTTAAAGTTTGTCTAAATTGTTTGTTTTGGGGTTACTTTAGCGTTTCTATTGGGGGAGGGGGCAGGGTAAGGGGGAAACTGTTTCCCAGTAAACCAGTCGATTCCTGGCGGGGACGCGACTATTTCTCCGCGTCGCGTCCTCGCTCCCCTCCTCGCGGCCTACCACCTGGATCGGAGTAGCCTTTCCTGCCGGGGACCGGGAACTGGACCAGAGCTGCAACAGCGGTGGCGCGGCGCTGAATTCACCGCGGAGCAGGCGTTACCTACCTGGATCGCCGTTTGGAGCTACGGTGCATTGTGCCTACAGCATCGACATCGTGGAGATCTGGTTCAAGGAGCTCCCAACGCGGGCGGCGCAGACCGACATCGCGGAGTCCTGGGGCCCTTTGCCAAGGGCCGCCAGTGTTGAATCTCTGCCCGGCGCGGCCTGGGGATGTCGGGAGCTGCGGACTCCGGTGGAAAGCAGCCGTTTTTTGAGGTCCAATCAGGTGAGGTTGGCCTCCAGTCCCGACGTCGCCAACACCCTGTCGAGCGGGACTGAGCGGCGGGCTGTCCGTAGCGGCGACTGCGGAAGGCTCCGGAGACCCCAACCACGGGTGAACATCAAGGAAGAGACTGACTTTGGTGCCTTCCCTCACAGTGGGAAACGTTTGATTCTGCTGTGTGGGGATGTTTTATGTTGAACTCGATTGTGTGTTGTATTCTTTATTTTAGTGTATGGCTGCATGGTGATCACATTTCACTGTGCCATCTCTGTGCAAAAATTATCTGTATGTGATTGTCAAATAAAGGATTTTTTTTTTCATGTAGAATGTACATAGCCCCCCCCCCCCCCCCCCTTAGGGCACCATAAGTTTGGGACACAACAATGTCATGTAAATGAAAACAGTCGTGTTTAGTATTTTGTTGCATATCCTTTGCATGCAATGACTGCTTGAAGTCTGCGAATCATGGACATCACCAGCTGTCATCTCTGGTGATGCTCTGCCAGGCCTGTATTGCAGCCATCTTTAGCTTTTGCTTGTTTTGGGGGCTAGTCCCCTTCAGTATCTCTTCAGCATAAAAAAGGCATGCTCAATTGGGTTCAGATCAGGTGATTGACTTGGCCACTCAATAATTGACCATTTTTTTAGCTTTGGAAAACTCCTTTGTTCCTTTAGCAGTATGTTTGGGATCATTGTCTTGCTGTAGGGTGAACCGCCAGTCAATGAGTTTTGAGGCATTTGTTTGAACTTGAGCAGATAGGATGTGTCTATGCACTTCAGAATTAATTATGCTACTACCATCAGCAATTGTATCATAAATGAAGATAAATGAGCCAGTACCTTCAGCAGCCATACATGCCCAAGCCATAACACCCCACCACCTTGTTTCACAGATGAGGTGGTATGCTTTGGATCTTGGGCAGTTCCTTCTCTCCTCCATACATTGCTCTTGCCATCATTCTAATATAAGTTAATCTTGTCTCATCTGTCCAGAAGACCTTTTTCCAGAACTGCAGTTGCTCTTCTAAGTTCTTCTAGGCAAACTGTAACCTGGCCATCCTACAATTCTTGTTTCTCAGTCTCATAACGGCTTCTTTAACTTTCATTGGCACAACTTTGGTCCTCATGTTGATAAACAGCAATAAAAGTTTCCAAAGGTGATGGAAAGACTAGGTGTTGAGAGCTCTCTTATACCTGAATTAAGGAGGCAATTAAGCACACCTGAGCAATTACAAACGCCTGTGAAGCCATGTGTCCCAAACATTATGGTGCCCTGAAATGGGAGGATTATGTGTAAACACAGATGTAATTTCTACATGGTGAAACCAAAATGTGTAAAAATACACTTTAATAAAATCTGACAATGTGCACTTTAACCACATGTGATTTTTTTATCTTACAAATCTCAAATAGTGGAGTACAGAGGCAAATAAATAAATGATGGGTCTTTGTTCCAAACATTATGGAGGGCATTGTATGTAAGCTGTTTTCTATAAACTTAAAGCTTGGACAATCCCATGGTTTGATGATGCCTCCTTCTCCCTCCCTGCTACTACGCCTTGTGACTGTTCTTCCTTCTTCTCACTATTTACCTATATTCTATCAAATTATTTGCCTGTATCGAAACTTGAACATTTAAATAAATGTTTTCTAAATAACTTTTTGTAGTAATCTTGCCAATAGAAAGTACAAGGGGGGATAATGGGGGTGGGTAGAAACAGGGGGGTAGATATTAGATTGACTGAGCAAGTAGAGGTAGTTCCATTCCATTTTTTAAGATCATTCATTCTGTTATTTTAAAGCAAAGCTTGATGAAACACATTACAATTTGGTAAGCAATTAACTGCAACATATACATTTTAACTGCACAGGTCGAAAAGACAGTTGATATAACCAAGCAAAGAGTAGGAGTAAACGGGTCCTTTTCAGAATGGCAAGCAGTGACTGGTGGGGTATCGCAAGTAAATAGCTGTACCCCAGCTATTTACAATATATATTAATGATTTGGACAAGGGAATTGAATGCAACATCTCCATGTTTGCGGATGACACAAAGCTGGGGGGCAGCGTTAGCTGTGAGGAGGATGCTCGGAGGCTGCAAGGTGACTTGGATAGGTTTGGTGAGTGGGCAAATGCATGGCAAATGCAGTATAATGTGGACAAATGTGAGGTAATCCACTTTGGTGGCAAGAACAGGAAAGTAGACTATTATCTGAATGGTGGCTGATTAGAAAAAGGGGAGATGCAACGAGGCCTGGGTGTCATGGTACACCAGTCATTGACAGTAGGCATGCAGGTGCACCAGGCAGTGAAGAAAGCGAATGGCATGTTAGCATTCACAGCAAAAGGATTTGAGTATAGGAGCAGGGAGGTTCTACTGCAGTTGTACAGGCCTCGGTGAGACCACGCCTGGAGTACTGTGTACAGTTTTGGTCTTCTAATCTGAGGAAAGCCATTCTTGCCATAGCGGGAGTACAGAGAAGGTTCACCAGACTGATTCCTGGGATGGCAGGACTTTCATTTGAAGAAAGACTGGATAGACTCAGCTTGTACTCGCTAGAATTTAGAAGATTGAGGGGGGATCTTATAGAAACTTACAAAATTCTTAAGGGGTTAGACAGGCTAGATGCAGGAAGATTGTTCCCGATGTTGGGGAAGTCCAGAACAAGGGGTCACAGTTTAAGGATAAGGGGGAAGTCTTTTAGGACCGAGATGAGAAAAACATTTTCACACAGAGAGTGGTGAATCTGTGGAATTCTCTGCCACAGAAGGTAGTTGAGGCCAGCTCATTGGCTATATTTAAGAGGGAGTTAGATGTGGCCCTTGTGGCTAAAGGGATCAGGGGGTATGGAGAGAAGGCAGGTACGGGACATTGAGTTAGATGATCAGCCATGATCATATTGAATGGCGGTGCAGGCTCAAACTAGAATGCGTGAGCATATTATCAGGAGATTGATTGCAATCTCTATCTCTTTCAGACAATTGCATGTCATGGATGAGACTCATGTCATGAATCAAGTGAAGGAAGATGTATGTTATGTATCACAAGACTTCTACAAAGACATGGAAATAGCCCAGTAAGTAAATACTTGGTTGGAACTTTCAATTGACTTCCTTTTAACCTTCACAGTTGGGATTGCTATTGATGTAAGTTTGGGAGATGGAGATTAGTGAAAGACTAGCTCCATATTCCTTGGGTACATTTCTTGAAGCATTAATTTAATCTGTCTCTATCGATGTTATCTCTATATCTTTCCTGGATTACTGCATTTTCCATCTAAGAAAGTATATGGGGGATGTCAGAAACGGGCCTGATGAATGTTCATGTGGAATGGGATAGTCCCTCATATATGACCCTTTTGCTTGTGTACCCAAGGGAGGCTTTGTTTATTTTTTTTGGGGGGAACCCGGCTTGATTTCTACTTTGGCTTTATGAGTAGGTGTTCTAGTTTCCAATAGTAAACACCACTACCTCAGAACACGTGACTTGGTCTGGAAAATTGAATTGAGATCTATTGAATTTCTCATCATTAGATTAGCGTTTGATTATTCAAGTTTGAATTTGAAAGGGGGAAGACCAAAGGAGTTCCGGTATGCGGAGACTGCTGTGCAGGAGGGAGAAGGGGGGAGACAAAGGTGGATCTGGAGTGAGGAGGAGGTGGGGAAGAACAACAAAGGAGGACCTGTCAGTGTCAGTGTAACATTGTCAGTGTGCTTGATGTGACGATCAATTGCATACCTTGGATATGCATGCAAATAATTTTACTGTGACTTGTCACAAGTGACAATAAAGTATTCGATTTAATTTGAATCGAATATACCCGAGCATAGCAGAGAGCAGGTAACATCATAGATTCCATTGGGGTGCTAGCTGGTGGGCAATTCTTATCCTCTGAATGGTAAAGCCATTGATAATTATGGTCTAAGATTCTACATTCAGGCTTATTGTATCTTACTGCAAGATAGATCATTAAAAATTAGTGGAGGGCTAAAGCATCACATATACCTCTTCACCAACGCATGAACTGACTCGATTTACCTGTAAGAAAACAGCAAATGACTGAAAAAGTAAAACCCTTCAGCAGATCTAAATCCATAGTTTTCCATTCTACTTTATAACATTTGGGCTTTTACAACATTTTTTCACTTTCTGCAGGCTGAAAGGAGAAGCAAACACTCTAATGAGAGATTATGTGCTTCCAGACTTCAGCACCATTAAGAAGGGTTTTTGTAAGGTAAATCACCTGGAAATGTTCTTGTTTTAATTGTTACGTTATATAAGCACTGAACAGTAGCTTTTCATCTGAAAACTATATTTTATTGCAATAAAGATGTATTGCTCATACCATTGAGTGTAATGTACTACTGCAGATATGATATAACGTATTGTGCAACATCTTTGAGCATTATCATTGTAAAGCATGAGGTGCTTTTATTATTTAGAATAACGTTCAGCAACAGCAATGCAAAATATGCAATGTTGTAAGTGGCACAGTAGTGCAGTTAGTACACTGCCGCCTCACAGAGCCAGAGATTCTGGCATCTCTTCACAAAATTCAGACTTGCACCATATGAGTGCAGAGGCATTTGATATGCTGTGAGCTCCAGCATTCTTTTCTTTGCAACATTTTCTCGAGCTCGAAAACCAGTTTAAATTAATGTTTTTTCTTTAAAATCAGTTTTGTCATTTGAAACAGCAGTTTTATTAAATGGACAAGTTTTTTTTGCAGCTGTACTTTCATAATTGATGTTGCCTTGTTGCAGCAGCCAGTTCTGCCTCAGGTTATTTCTTCTGATTATTTCACTTGAATGGAAAGTCGATTCTGTGACCTATAAATTGAAAGACATGGGCATTGACACACAATAACTCAATGACACAGGAAGACATACATAAAGGTAGCAGCCCTGTAAGAAAATAGAACATGGGAAAGTACAGCACAGGAACAGGCCCACCATGTCTGCCCTGACCGTGATGCTGCATTAAACTTATCCCAACGGCATGCACAATGTTCATATCTCTATTGCCTGCCTGATTGAGAGCTGGTGTCTGTACTGCTATTGGGACCTTTGTCTGAGCGGTATATATTTGCTATTGATGCCATTCTCTTGTGATAAACATGCCACATGTTATAAAGTTGCAAGATTTATGAGGAATAGATTGCAAGTAATTGTTGAACAAAATCAGTTTAAAGAGATAATCATGTGGCTTCTCTGAATATTAGCCCATCTAAGTTTAAGATTTCTGAATATGTTTTTTTACTCAAGTTACTTGGAATCTGATCTGTTTAGAGACCGAGGAATTATGAGTTTATTTTAATAATTATGTTTATTTTAATGAATTATATTATGTTTATGCTTAACAAAATAAAAGGGATGATAAAGTTAAAGAGGATTATGGTAAAAATTCTCACCGGATCAATCTGGAAAGAGAAAATTCAATTATATCAATTCTATGACCTTTCATGTGAGCATTTCCCGTATTTTTTGAATTGCGGCAGCTCTCGGACATTCCTTATACCTACCATTTGATCATGACCGCACAGGCAAATGCCAGGCAATCATCTTCCAGACCTATACCGATCATGTCACCTCTGGCAATCTCTCCTTCACAGCCTCCATCCTTATAGTTCCGCAACCCCGTACTGCCCGTTTCTATTTACTTCCCAAAATCCACATTCAGTGCCCTCCATAATATTTGGGACAAAGACCCATCATTTATTTATTTGCCTCTGTACTTCACAATTTGAGATTTGTCATAGAAACAATCACATGTGGTTAAAGTGCACATTGTGAGATTTTATTAAAGGCCATTTTTATACATTTTGGTTTCGCTATGTAGAAATTACAGCTATGTTTATACGTAGCCCCCCCCTCCCCCATTTCAGGGCACCATAATGTTTGGGACACATGGCTTCACAGGTGTTTGTAATTGCTCAGGTGTGTTTAATTGCCTCCTTAATGCAGGTATTAGAGAGCTTTCAGCACCTAGCCTTTCATCCAGTCTTCCCATCACCTTTAGAAACTTTTATTGCTCTTTATCAACATGAGGACCAAAGTTGTGCCAATGAAAGTCAAAGGAGACTGAGAAGCAAGAATAAATCAGTTAGAGATATCAGCCAAACCTTAGGCTTACCAAAATCAACTGTTTGGAACATCATTAAGATGAAAGAGAGCATTGGTGAGCTTACTAATCGCAAAGGGACTGGCAGGCCAAGGAAGACCTCCACAGCTGATGCCAGAAGAATTCTCTCCATAATAAAGAAAAATCCCCAAACACCTGTCTGACAGATCAGAAACATTCCTCAGGGGTCAGGTGTGGAATTGTCAATGACCACTGTCCGCAGAAGACTTCATGATCCGAAATAGAGGCTACGCTGCAAAAAGCAAACCACTGGTTAGCCGCAAAAATAGGATGGTATGGCAGGTGATTAAGCAAGACACACGTGGTAAAACAAAGAGATATTTATTGTCAAAGCGAAGAGAACAACACATGTGAATGGGGGAAGGTTGACCCGGGGCTCTTTATATATATATTATATAATATATATATATAAATATATATATAATAATATATATATATATATATACTAGGACACACCGCTAAACCTCGTGACGACTCCTTCTCGCCATTACCCAGTCACATGACCCTACCCCCCAACTGCCAAGGTTGCATAGTGAATGCCCTAACCACTGGGTGCTGCCATAAGACCCCCCCCCCCCCCACCCCCCCCAACCCCCCCCCCCCCCCCCCCACAGAACCAGAGGCACAAAAACGAAAGGGCAGACGAGCGAGGTGTTGCCCCGCACATCCACCAATAGAGATTGGGCCCGTAGGAAATCAGCGCCTAGCAACAGTTGGTAGACGACAGCCACTATAAAAAGCCAGATCAAATGGCAAGGGCCAAAGATGAGCGGGATCGTGTGAACCCCTTACGTCCGTATGGAGCTGTCATTGACTGCAGTCAGAGAAGGCCCCCGCTTGCCGGAACGAGTGTCGACCCCCGATGCGATCAACAGGAAACCGTCGTCCCAAGTGTAGAGGCGGTGTTTCAGGCCTGGCTTTTCCAGGATACGAGCAAGGCGGGCGGTACTGACGGGCTGCGGGACCCCAGCGTGGTGATAGTAACACCACTTGCCCTTACCGGCGTCACTCAAAGTCAAAGTCAATTTTATTTGTCACATACACCCGAAGGTGCAGTGAAATGAATTTACCAGCAGCGATACACTTAAAAATAACATACAATACACAATAAAATGTAACACAAACATCCACCACAGCATTCCTCACAGTAGTGGAAGGCAACAAATCAGGTTGGTACTGGGCCCCAAGAAAGGGAGTTTATGGATTGCCTCCGTCATGTATTCTTAGAGCGCCTTGTACTGGAGCCTACCAGGGAGAAGGCAATTCTGGATTTAGTGTTGTGTAATGAACAGGATTTGATAAGGGAACTCGAGGTAAAGGAGTCATTAGGGGGTAGTGACCATAATGACCATTAATGCTAGGAGCATTGTAAGACAGGTGGATGAACTTAGAGCCTGGATTGACACCTGGAAATATAATAACCATATAACCATATAACAATTACAGCACGGAAACAGGCCCTCTCGGCCCTTCCAGTCCGTGCCGACCATTTGTTTTCCCCTAGTCCCATCTACCTGCACTCAGACCATACACCTCCATTCCCTTCACGTCCATATACCTATCCACTTTACTCTTAAATGTTAAAATCGATCCTGCCTCCACCACTTCTGCTGGAAGCTGATTCCACACAGCCACCACCCTCTGAGTAAAGAAGTTCCCCCTCACGTTACCCCGAAACCTCTGTCCCTTAATTCTCATGTCATGCCCTCTTGTTTGAATCTTCCCTACCCTCAATGGGAAAAACGTATCCACGTCAACTCTGTCTATCCCTTTCACCATTTTAAAGACCTCAATCAAGTCCCCCCTTAACCTTCTGCGCTCCAAAGAATAAAGACCTAACTTGTTCAACCTTTCTCTGTAACATAGTTGCTGGAACCCTGGCAACATTCTAGTAAATCTCCTCTGTACTCTCTCTATTTTGTTGACATCCTTCCTATAACTAGGCGACCAAAATTGTACACCATACTCCAGAATTGGTCTTACCAATGCCTTGTACAATTTTAACATTACTTCCCTACTCCTATATTCAATGCTCTGATTTATAAAGGCCAGCACACCAAAGGCTTTCTTTACCACCCTATCTACATGCGATTCCACCTTCAGGGAACTATGCACAGTTATTCCTAGAATTCCACAGTTCCACAGCATTCCTCAATTCCCTACCATTTACCATGTACGTCCTATTTTGATTTGTCCTGCCAAGATGTAGCACTTCACACTTATCAGCATTAAACTCCATCTGCCATCTTTCAGCCCACTTCTCCAAATGGCCCAAATCTCTCTGTAGACTTTGAAAATCTACTTCATTATCCACAACACCACCTATCTTAGTATCATCTGCATACTTACTTATCCAATTTTCCACCCCATCATCCAGATCATTGATGTACATGACAAACAACAGTGGACCCAACACAGATCCCTGAGGCACCCCACTGGTCACCGGCTTCCAACCTGACAAACAGCCATCCACCATTACTCTGACATCTCCCATTCAGCCACTGTTGAATCCATCTTGCTACTCCGCCATTAACACCCAAAGATTGAACCTTCTTAACCAACCTTCCATGGGGAACCTTGTCAAAGGCCTTACTGAAATCCATATAGACAAACATCCACTGCTTTACCCTCATCAATTTCCCTAGTTACCGCTTCAAAAAAATTCAAGAAGGTTTGTCAAACATGACCTTCCAGGCACAAATCCATGTTGACTGTTCCTGATCAGACCCTGTTTATCCAGATGCTTATATATATTATCTCTAAGTATCCTTTCCATTAATTTGCCCACCACTGACGTCAAACTAATAGGTCTATAATTGCTAGGTTTATTCTTTGAACCCTTTTTAAACAATGGAACAACATGCGCAGTACGCCAATCCTCCGGCACTATTCCCGTTTCTAATGACATTTGAAATATTTCTGTCATAGCTCCTGCTATTTCTACGCTAACTTCCCTCAATGTCCTAGGGAATATCCTGTCAGGACCTGGAGACTTATCCACTTTTATATTTTTCAAAAGTGTCAGTACTTCCTCCTCTTTGAATCTCATAGTTTCCATAGCTACTCTACTTTTTCCCCTTAACTCACCGAGTTCAATATCCTTCTCCTTGGTGAATACCGAAGAAAAGAAATTGTTCAATATCTCCCCCATCTCTTTTGGCTCTGCAGATAGCTGTCCATTCTGGTTCTCTAATGGTCCAATTTTATCCCTCGTTATCCTTTTGCTATTAATATAGCTGTAGAAACCCTTTGGGTTTACTTTCACCTTTCTTGCCAAAGCAACCTCATATCTTCTTTTAGCCTTCCTAATTTATTTCTTAAGATTATTTTTACATTCTTTATACTCCTCTAGCACCTCATTTACTCCATGCCTCCTATAATTATTGTAGATATCTCTCTTTTTTCGAAACAAGTGTCCAATTTCCCTTGAACCATGGCTCTTTCCAATGTTTACTATTTCCTTTCAACCTAACAGGGACATAAAGATTCTGTACTCTTACAATTTCCCCTTTAAATGTCCTCCATTTCTCTTCTACATCCTTCCCATGAAACAAAGTGTCCCAATTCACTCCTTTAAAATCCTTACGCATTCCCTCAAAATTAGCCTTTCTCCAATCAAAAATCTCCACCCTAGGTCCAGTTCTGACTCTCTCCATAATTATATTGAAACTAATGGTATTGTGATCACTGGTCCCGAAGTGCTCACCAACGCATACCTCCGTCACCTGACCTGCCTCATTTCCTAACAGGAGGTCCAGCACTGCCCCTTCTCTGGTCGATACCTCTATGTACTGCTGCAAAAAACTATCCTGCACACATTTTACAAACTCCAAACCATCCAGCCCATTTACAGAATGTGTTTCCCAGTCTATTTTTGGAAAATTGAAATCTCCCACATTCACTACCTTGTGCTTACTATTAATATCTGCTATCTCCTTACATATTTGCTCTTCCAATTCACGCTCCCCATTTGGCGGTCTATAATACACCCCTAAAAGTGTTGCTACACCGTTCCCACTTCTCAGTTCCACCCAAATAGCCTCCCTAGACGAGCCCTCTAATCTATCCTGCCAAAGCACTGCTGTAATATCTTCTCTGACAAGCAATGCAACACCTCCCCCTCTGGTCCCTCCAATTCTATCACACCTGAAGCAACGAAATCCTGGAATATTTAGTTTCCAATCACAGCCCTCCTGCAACCATGTTTCACTGATTGCCACAACATCATATTTCCAGGTGTCAATCCAGGCTCTAAGTTCGTCCACCTTACTTACAATGCTCCTAGCATTAAAATATACACATTTTAGAAACCCACCATCCCTTATTCTCTGTCTATTATCTTTTTCATCTTTTTCGCCTACATTTTGGATCCGAGTGCTTCCCTTCTCTGCCTCTTGCCCCACAACCTGACCCCTAGCCCCCTCTACCCGAGTCCCTCCCCCCAGCCTTTCTAGTTTAAAGTCTCCCCAGTAGCCTTTGCGGCAATCAGTGAAACATGGTTGCAGGACGGCTGTGATTGGAAACTAAATATTCCAGGATTTCGTTGCTTCAGGTGTGATAGAATTGGAGGGACCGGAGGTGGATGTGTCTCATTGCTTGTCAGAGAGGATATTACAGCAGTGCTTTGGCAGGATAGATTAGAGAGCTCGTCTAGGGAGGCTATTGGGTGGAGAATATTATCCTCTTTTCAGCCCTAAATGGCCTGCTGCATGTTCTCAAACTATGCCCACTAAAAATATAATTTGAGAATGTATAAGCCAGTGTTCTGAGGAAAGAGGACATTTGTTTCTTTGATGTAGGGCATTCTCTTGTGGCCAACTAGTTCAGGATGCACTGAAGGCCAGTAATCGAACATAAACCCTCAATACAATTTACCCATTATCAATCAGGATGTCATTGTTAAATACTGGCTTTCCTTCAACCTATTCTCCTGTAGCTTCCATGTCTTATTTTGGGGTTGGTTTCAAGGATAGATCAATGCTTCTGATTAACAACACTGTGATATCTTTCAATGGTGACTTCTGCCTTCTCGCATTGTATGAGGTGTCTTTATATGTATTTATTTTTTTTTAATTCTGGTTAAGAATTACAGGCAAGAATTTAGCAGTTAATCATTAATCATAATCTGTGTTATTTCCCTATTTATCCTGCAAACTAGTATGTTCCATTGCATCTGCTATTTGTGGTAAATGTGCTTGTGCAGCCTAAGAATGAGACTTATTTTCCCTCTTTTGTTCAAAGTCATCTTTATTAATCCATTCAATGATCAGGACACAGTGGTATTGTGGAATTGGACATATTGTACTTTTTAATTAATACTCCTTTAGAATATTGACAATTTGGTAACCTGAATTAATTCTCCACGCCAATGGTTCACAATAATTTTGAATGAAAACCTTACTTTGTGGCAGGTAAAATACTTCTCCCCCACTTCCCCTGATGTCTTTCCCTCGCTTCTTCTGCCTCACCTGATCATCTGATGATGTTGTGTTATTGCAGGAAGTGGTCACCTTTTAATTTTCTCAACTCCACTGAGACCATTTGCAATTTTACCAACTTTCATCAACATTAAAATTCTTAAGTCCTCAAGGTTTTGGTAACTTCGGTATCATTTAGTAACGCATTTACATTTTCCCCAACATTTCCTTATAGCTCACAAATGTTTCACACCATATACATGGCAATATTTTTTAGTTTCTTCTATCTCTTCTCTTTAAGTGCAGTCTTGGACAGACTTCACATACTATTGTGCACACTGTCTTTTGATGCCTCTCCACCCTATACCTCCTGCAAGTCTGTTGACTTGATTGCTTCTCTATGGGCCCCTTTTTACACTCTCATTCTCATTGCATAATTCAAAGAATTGTGATAACTTGCCAGAATTAGTGATTATTTCCACAATATTCAAGCTCATTTAGTTGTTGGCATAAACTTTGGGGCTTCTTTGGGAAGGGAAATTATGCTGTCATCTGTCTTGTTGTGCGTGTTTTTTTTTGGAATCTCTCAATTGTGTTTGTTTTGCTGATCTTTTCTAATTTAGCCTCAAGAGGAAATGGTTTTTAGTGGAAAATACAAGACAAGTGAACAGATTCTTCGGCTAGCTAATGAGAGATTTGCCGTTCCTGAAATCCTCTTTCATCCTTCTGACATTGGCATTCAGGAGATGGGAATTCCAGAAGCAATTGTTCATTCTGTGCAAAGTTTACCTGAAGGTGAGGAGCTGCAGAGTGGAATCCATTTTTAAGAAGGAACTGCATGTGCTGGTTTAAACCGAAGATAGACACATGAAGCTTCTTCAGTCTGAAGAAAGGTCTCGACCCGAAACATCACCCATTCCTTCTCTCCAGAGATGCTGCCTGTCCAGCTGAGTTATTCCAGCTTTTTGTGTCTATCTTTGTGAATATACGTTATTTATGAAGTGTCTTTTGTGCCCTTTTTGGTAAATCTGTATCTTCATTTCCATGTGCCTACATTATTATCACCTGCATTCTGCAAACACCTATTGCATGCAATTATATATAGCAGCTTTACTGTTGGAAAATGTTCCATGCATTCCACAAGATTATCATCTAAAGAATGTCAACACCGAGCATCTTAGGAGGTATTCTGATAGGTGTCAAAGAGATGGTTTTAAGAATAAGTGAAAGGTGAATGTAGCAGAAGACTTTAGGGAGGGAGTTTGAGCGTTGAAAGCACAGTCATATTGCTCTGTTGCTAAAGATCAAATTATGAAAATAGAGGCTGTGCAAGAGGCTGGAATTTGAAGTATAGAATTCTTGGTGTGGCTGTGGGGCTGGAAGCTGGAGAAAGGGAGCAGTAAAGGTATGGAAGGTTATGGAAAAAAATGATAATTTTAATATTGGTATTGGTTTATTATTATGTGACCAAGATACAGTGAAAAGTTTTTGTTTGCATGCTATTTGTTTAAATCAGATAATACTATACATGTATCCTATCAAGCCATTCATAAGCACAACAGGTAGAGCAAAGAGAAAAATACCAGAGTATTTATACCAAGATATATAGTTTTCGAGCATTCTAATGTAACAGTTCCAGATAAAAAGTGCAATGTCTGCGTTGAGGTAGGTTGAAAAATTGGTACTGTACCGTGGCTGATGGGAGAACTGTTCAGAGGTCTGATAACAGAAGGGAAGAAGCTGTTCCTGACTCTGGTGGTATGTGTTTTCAAGCTTTTATATCTTCTGCCTGACAAGAGTGGCGAGGAGTGGAAATGACTGGGGTGGAAAAGATCCTTGATTTTTGCTGGCTTCTTTCCAGAGGCATTGTGAAATGTGGAGGGAATCAGTTGTGGGAGGTCTGGTCTAGGTCTGTGTGATTGAGCTACATCCACAATTCCCTGCCTCAAATCAAGACAGTCTTACAATGTGCTCATTATTTGAACTTATTTAAACCTTTTTTTTTTTTTAACTAGAGATGCACCCACATTTCTATAAGAACATTGTCCTGACTGGTGGTAACTCGCTCTTGCCAGGGTTCAGAGATCGTGTTTATGCAGAAGTCCGATCTCTTACACCAAGTGAATATGATGTATCGGTTATGTTACCTGAGAAGTAAGTCTGTTCGCACTTCACTTCAAAATGTGTTTGATGAACTTTATCAAACTTTATTTTGGAATATATTATGTCCTTATTTTTGCAGTCTCAATCTATGCATTCTGCATTGCAGGTGGAGAATGAACAGATAACCCCTGGATTTCCTGCTGTGTCTGCCAGCAGCTTATATGAAATGCTCCCAGCATGAACTCTTGCTTGTCATTTTAAATGTTAATTCTATTTTAATAATCTGAAGGAACAGTGGCAGAGGATGCTATTCCATCTATAGGCCCAAAGGTGACCATTGCAAAAACTTGCCCAGTCAGTTCCAATTGCCCGCACCCCCACCTTTTTCCTGGAGCTTTCTTTTCAACTTTGAATGTTTATCCAAGTGCTAATTGATAACTGCTTATGAAACAGTATTGCCCTACAAAACAGCAAATTCCAAATCACTAAAATACTTTTCCCTGCTGTTGCCTCTGGATTTTCTGTGTCACTTTAAATCCGTTTCATTTTATCTTAGATCCTTCATCTAGAGGAAACAGGTTTTCTGTTTGCTGACTCTACAGGATTTTAAAAATCCCTTTTCAGTCTCCTTAGATTTTTCTTGTACTAAGAAGCCCAATTGCTACTTCTCCAATCCATCAATTTACCAATAACCTTTGATCTGTTTGAGCAGTTTCCCCTGCATCTCTGCACAATCTTCTCATTCATCTTATAGTGTAGTTGTCAGAATTTGGTGTAATGCCCCATTTGGTCCAGGTTAGTATGGTAGGCAATTTTGTTCTAACTCTTTGTATTCTCAAGAATCATATGAGGGTATTGGTTCTAAGATGACTAAAGTTAATTGCAGGAATTAACCAACCCTTTAGCACTTTAAAATCAATGCGAGTCTTATTGCTTGCAGGCTTTGTATCCATATATGCATCTGCGATTTGCTGTTTTTAACCTTTTTTTTTTTTTAACCTCTGTTGAAGCTTCCTTACAATTTTGTACTATTAACAAGAGAGCCTGGCAGATGTTTTTTTTTTCTTGAGATACTGGAGTATCTCACCCCCTGATGCTGTAAGTGCAGAGGAAGGTAGGAAAATGGCAGCTTGAGGGGGATCTGGAACAGAGATGGGAAACACATACATGGAAGCAGAGGAAAGGACATTGGTACATCCCAGACATGCTTTGTTCCATCAGAACATTTTGTGCATTTATGTGGTGAAGAGCCTAATGTCCTTCCAATACTGAAATAAGTCAACTTAGATTTTGGCAGATGGAGATCCTCCCTTTCATGTTGCTTGGTTGGTACGTTATGTTGTGCTGGGCTTGGTGTGGACATCTTTTACAGAATTTATTTTTCCGTTCTCATGCAATTCAGATCTTTAATGAAGGAGTAATGTTGGTTTCTTTTTGTTTCAGTCCTATTACGTATTCGTGGGAAGGGGGAAAGCTGCTTTCTGAAAATGATGATTTCATGGACATGGTGGTTACCAGAGATGATTATGAAGAAAATGGGCATTGCGTCTGTGAAGACAAATTTGACGTCTGATGCCAAAAACTGTTCAAATGAGAGAAATTATTACTTTAAAGAAAACAATCAAGATCCTACAGACGTGGTAATGACACTCTTCGAATGGAAGAAAGTATTTTATTTATCTGTGCAGTTGTTGTGAACTGTTTTATAATAAATCTAATAACTGCCATAGTGGTGGTGAGAAACCCGGCATTGTCGATGAAGCACCTTATTTCCCATGGTTTTATCAGAGGCAGTCTGTGTTTGTTATGAAAAAGCAAAATCTGTATGTACTGTAAATCTGATATACGCATTGAGACTGCTGGAATTCAGACAGCATTTAGGAAGGAAATTGAATTAATTCTGATGAACATTTGATCAGAACTAGAAAAAGTTAGTAGTCTAGCATATTTCAGACCTACATGAGGCTGCCCCTCGCCTCTCTCTGGTATTTGTTGACTGTATTGATGCTGCTGCCTGCTGTTTTCAGTTTTGATGCCACATTCCATCCTGCTGATCTACCCCTGGTATTTTCTTTTCCTTTCTCATTTGAATTTCTATTTCCGCGGATAGTTCAACAACCAATATCCATTACAAAGACCACAGACCTCCTCGGGTATCCAGACAACATCCTTCCTTTGCCAGTCAGAAATCATTCCAAATATATTCCCTTCCAGCACCAGGTCCATAGTCCTTCTGATTACAGCTCTTCAAATATACATCCAACAAATGAGGTGCGTGATTCTTTCTCTAACAATATTTCAGACAGGGAATTCAGACTTTGTGCGAGATACTGCAGTTTATGCTTATTGATGTGGTTTTTTTTTTTTTTTAGCTACTGCTGAGGTATCCTTGCAACTTTACATTACCAGCAAGAGTGTCTGGCAGAGATGCAACTTTTTTTTAAATTGTGGTCAGTGGAGTAGCCCACTGCTGATATAAAGAGTGAGTGCAGAGGAATGTAACAAAATGGCTGCTTGGGAATAAGAATGTAGATCTTCTTTCGTGTGGCGTGCACAGCCTAAAGTTGTAGGACAACTTGTTCTATTTGAGAATGTAGATGGGAAATGGACACTGGTTTCAGGCAGTGATTTCCAGATTACAACCCCCTCTGGGTGGAAAAAAAAAAGTATTTCCCTTCTAGTTCATCTCCCAGTTATTTTAAAACTATGGCTTCTGCTTTTTAACCGCTCTGATAAATGGAAATGGGTCCTTCCTATTTATCTAGGCCCCTCAATTTCATACACCTCAATTAAATTTTACTGCTGCCCTCTCAGTTCCCAAGAAAGCAATCCAGCTTACTCTATCTTTCCTCTTAATTAGAATTTTCCAGTCCGGGAAATATTCTTGTAAATGTAGTCTGCTCCCTCTTTCCTCTAATGTGGTAACGTAATCTGCATGCAAATTTCAAGTTGTGGTGTAACCAGTATTGTGAGGGTTAAAGTGATTAAACCCCACTATTGCAAGGGTTCGGGCGAGGATTCTAACTTGTAAAGAGGATTCTAACCGTTAGAGGCCAGGGAGAGGATTCTGACACAGCTGTGGATGAAGTTACCAGAACTGTCCTTGAGTAAGGATTGATGGCATTGTACAGCGGTAGAAGGGGAGTGATGGATGTGACCCTTATCAATAGAGCCTAGTGATGGATGCGACCCTTGTCAGTAGAGACTGGCTTTTAATTCAGATACAAGAAAACTGAGACAGGTTAGTTGGAGGTGAGCAAACTGGGGCAGGTCATTTACAACTGAGCATGCTTAATGAAATAAATGAATATTACTAACACACCCCTGGTCAAGAAACTGCTCATTACCATGAACATGCGATGTATGATGTGGGAGGTACTGGGGGGGGGGGGGGGACATACCTATAGACTGTGCATCTCATTGCTCTGATTGGGGAGGGCCAGAAGGGGAGGTTAAATGTAGAATTGTGTGTATAAAGGGGCTTTACTTTCCTGACTTTGGTGTGTCTCAACTTGGAGAGGCACCCGACTCTGCAGACTCGCAAATAAAGAATTTCCTGTTTCAATGATTTAGTCTCTGAGTAGTGATTGTGAGCACAACCTATATCTCACAAGTATCGTATGTAATTCTAGTCACAGTATTTCCTGTGCCTGATGTTCTACAACCTGGCTAGTAATGGAAAGCATCCCTTTTGCCTTTATAGACATTTTGCCGGTTTGATCTGATAGCTTTAAGGATCTGTGATTCACATTCCAATGTCCCTATGTTCTTCAACATCAGCAAAATACTCCCATTTACTCTATCTTATTCTGCTATGTTTCACCTCCTCTGCGTGGATAAAATTCCAATAGACGTTTTCTTGCCCAGCTAACCACACTATTTGTTTCCTTCTGCGATTTAAAGCTTTCCACTTCACTATCACTATGCGGTCACTGTAAGGCCAATATTGGTATAATCTGCAATGTTATTTATTTGAGCCTGTTACATTTGTGTCGACATCATTAAAATCTATTAAAAGAACAAGAGGTTGTTAAAGAAGGAACTGCAGATGCTGGAGAATCGAGGGTACACAAAAGGCTGGAGAAACTCAGCGGGTGCAGCAGCATCCAAGGAGCGAAGGAGATGGGCGACGTTTTGGGTCGAGACCCTTCTTCAGACTGGTCAGGGATCAGGGAAACGAGATATAGACGGTGATGTGGAGAGATAAGGAACAATGAATGAAAGATATGCAAAAAAGTATCGATGATAAAGGGAACAAGCCATTGTTTGTAGTGTGAAAATGAGAAACTAGTGCGACTAGGGTGGGGGAGTGAGATAGAGAGAGAGAGAGAGAGAGAGAGAGAGAGAGAGGGAATGCCAGGGCCCGAGGGCTGAGGGAGAGGTGGGGAGGGGGGGAGACAGCAAGGGTTAACAGAATTGAGAAAATTCAATGTTCAAGCCCAGAGGATGCAGACTCCCCAAGCGGAATATGAGGTGCTGTTCCTCCAACTTGCGGTGTTGCTCACTCTGGCCGTGGAGGAGGCCCAGCACCGAGAGGTCGGATACGGAATGGGAGGGGGAGTTGAAGTGCTGAGCCACCTGGAGGTCGGGTTGGTTATTGCGGACTGAGCGGAGGTGTTCGGCGAAATGATCGCCAAGCCTCCGCTTGGTCTCACCGATATAGATCATCTGGCATCTGGAGCAGCGGATGCAGTAGATGAGGTTGGAGGAGGTGCAGAGGATGCAGTAGATGAGGTTGGAGGAGGTGCAGGTGAACCTCTGTTGGACCTGGAAGGACTGCTTGGGTCCCTGAAAGGAGTGGAGGGGGGAGGTGAAGGGACAAGTGTAGCATTTTTTGCGGTTGCAAGGGAAAGTGCCGGGGGAAGAGAACAAGAGGCTTGTGTACTAAACCTGATAGGACCCCAGTTCCTGTTACAAAAACATCTGTTAACCATTAACCTTTGTCTGAAGGGTCCCGAATCAAAATGTCACCAATCCATGTTCTCCAGAGATGCTGCCTCACCCGCTGAGTTACTGCAGCATTTGTCTTTTGTTTTTGTAAGCCAGCATCTGCAGATCCTTGTTTCTACATTAATCTTTGTTTCCTGTCCCAGTGTCAACTTTGGATCCAATTAGTGACTTATTGGATCCCATAGGCTTTTACTTGCTGTTTAACCTTGTTAAAAGCAAAGATCATAGCAGGCTAAGATAGACCACCTGCAAAATCCATTGGACTGATGTGTAGTACGCAACAGAGCGGAACGTCCGCCATTTTGGGAAACCCAACTTCAGTTATGCCTCTTGCAGTGTAACCAGTGTTGCGGGGGAAAAGTGTGTGTGATATAGATCATCTAATAAATTCATAATGTTGTTAATTTTCTTTTTTTAATGTTTTCCTCCCTGCTAAATCCATCCGTTTCTGCCCATTTCCATCGCATCCTTCCTCCCCACCCCCCTCTTTTCGGCAGTTTCCCTTGTATTGCTCTAACACATACTATATATATATATATATATATATATATATATATATATATATATATATATATATATATATATGCATGTATGTTTGTGTCTGTGTGTGAGAGGTAATATATCATATATCTATTTATTTATCTGTCTGTCTGTGTATCTATCTGTGTGTCTATCTATCTGTGTATCTATATTATATACACATACATATAGTGTGTGTGTATTTTTACAATACTGGAGAGATTTCAGCCCAGAACATTTAAAATGTCATATCACTGTTTCAAGTAGTATGGTGTTAATTTTTCCAGGGATTGTTACTCAGATGTGCACGAGATAGTAGAGATAAAATCAAGTTAGGACACCATAAATGTGACGTGCGTTGACAATGAAATTTCTGCATTAATTTCATTATAATTCAAAACATTTTCAAGTTTGTTGCTTTGCGCAGATGCATGTTTCACAGTAATAAGCAAAACTTTTGATGAATTTGGCATTAAGTGCTCAGAATGACCATATTTCAAAGAGTGTAATGGTGGTTACTCTTGGTGTCCACCCTATTTTAGAGTCATCACCATTACACCGTAAGACCAAAGAACTTCCCAAAGAGATTGAAAACTTTCTAGTTTGAAGATAATTAAATTATGAGAAGAAAGTAAAGGGCCTGTACCACTTTCACGACCTAATTCACGACCTTTTTTACTCATGGACATTTTTCATCTGGCTATAAAAAATGCCCCGACCTACTTGATGCCACGAGTACCTACGTCTAGCAATACGGCCTGCTACGACCTACCTACGACTTTGTGACGACCATGCTGCGAGTACGAGTCACGGGCAAACTCGGCAGAGGTTGTGAAAGTGGGACAGGCCCTTAACCTTAATATCAAGATTCTGTAAAAGCTGCTGCATGCCAAAGTTAATGAATATTTTTGGTGTCCACCATCACATGCGTAACACCAGGATTTTGCAGTAGCTATATTTCCATCAAATTATGTACCTGCAGTCCCTTATTATGTATGGACAATTATTTCCATAAAGTTTATTCAAAACATGAGAAAGAAATTACAAAAAAAGAAATACCGGAAGAATGGAAGAAACAGGAGCTACTTTCATTTTGGTGTCCACCCTTGGGCACTGTGTAACGCACGTTTCAGTAGATAACAGGAATATTGCTCGTTTGGTCACATACTCTATATTTATAGCAAGTATGTACATTTGTAAGTTGAAAAACAGCAAAAGTGAAGAAATCAGCTGTCATGCTTTAGAAAAATATGACTTTCTAAATTCCATGTAATTGTTGTTATGGTGGACACCAAACATAAAGTGTAAAGAAACACATAGGAGCGAAAGTTAAACAAGGAATTTTGTTCATTAATGACATTTTCTCAAACTTCATGAACTATCTCTCCCTGTCATGTACTGCCGCTGTGAGGGTTTTTGATTAATCTGAATCATGTTGAAATAATTTAGTTGTGAACCTCAGTTCTATGTATGATGTCACACTTCTCTCTCTCTCTCTCTCTCTCTCTCTCTCTCTCTCTCTCTCCCCCTCATATATATTTCTCTACTTTCTTGTGATTTCCTCTAATTATTGAGCAACACTTTTCCTTAAATCTCTCTATGAAATTCTAATATTGTGAATAAAATATCCATGAACACATGCCAGGTTTGTTCATTCGTTTAATTCCATATTAGTGTAATAAAATGTAGTGTATACATACCTACACTGATACAGAAGTGCTACTTTAGACATGAATAATGTGCA
Organism: Okamejei kenojei; assembly: GCA_035221665.1. Lineage (NCBI taxonomy): Eukaryota > Metazoa > Chordata > Chondrichthyes > Rajiformes > Rajidae > Okamejei > Okamejei kenojei. Next base: position 19,551,789 of record CM069151.1, on the reverse strand, counting down.
TTGTTACCATGGTTTAATTTTGAATTTAACATGTATCATGATCTTTATTTTTTGAAGTCCCATTAAATCATTTAAATGGTGTCTAAATTATGCCTGAGGAAGTTTTAAAATTTAAATTGCATTTTTGTGTGCAATATCTAAACGTTACCTGCCTCTTAATTACTTTTTAAAACTTGAATAAAAGTGAATGCGTGAATACAAGCACCCAAGGACGGATCGGGGGAAACTTTCCACATTTTCACTCCTAGAGTGCGTGCATTATTCACTGCAATCCCATTCAAAAAAGTTTGCACAATGAATTAATTGCATGGTCCAAACTTAGGAGAAATTACTTCCTCGGAGATAACGCGGTAAGTACACAGAACTAGGAACTCTGTTGCTATGGTGCAAGCTGACTCGAATCGTTTAATCACGGCTGCAGATTTGTGTATAAACAAAAATGATTATCCCATTAATGTGCCTTAGTATAATGACATTAATGCACCACGCTGGCATGACTAACATGGTGCTGCGTACTCTGTACTTGCAGGCAAAGATACTAGAGCATGACAGTAATGATGAAGCCAGTTCCCAAGATGGGGTAAAAAAATCACCCATGACCTACGGCTTTTTCGCTGGGTGGACCATCTTGCTCTTGCTCTAGTATCTTTGGTTAAAAGGCTTGACTAGATCCATGCTTAAATGATCCATGTATATGTTGAACATTGTGTCCTGATCAACTCTCCTTGTTAGTTTCCCAATGAACTAGGCTGAAATGCCTGTTTCTGTTCTTCATTGTATGTAGTCAATGGGTTTGTGCCAGTTCACTTTATTTCCTACTTTAACGTACAGGGAACCATGCCTTTCTTTAAAATAGTAACAATTCGGTTCAGATGTATAAAACTGTAAGGGGCATATTTTCTGCCAAATTTACCTTCGAGTCTTCATTAGACAGGCGATTCTGGTCAGACGCACAATTAGGAAAGTGGGAGTTCATCTACAAAGGAGTTAATTGTCTCACTTTAACCTGTAGATCTTTATATATTTATATTAATAAATGCACACATCAAAAAATGAATATAAACCTGATGGAGCTGGAATTTTCTTTAAAAGTAGCCAAAGGTCTGGGTTCTCCAGTGTTTGTGAATTTGCTTAACTTTTCTCTCAAGTTGATTTTGTGTTAACATTTCTGCAAACTTGATTTAAAATTTTATGATAATCTAAGCAATTTGATTGCTGTATTATTGGAATTGTTCTCTTTCAGATGAGATGTCTGTTCTCTCATGCAGGAATTAAAGATTTGAAAGCACTATTTTGAAAAAGCTGTGTTCTGGGCATCATCTGAGAAGGTCACTTCACATTGTTTTCTGGGTATCATCTGAGATGTTCACTGTCTCAATAAAATATCAGATTGTCATTAACAGCTTTGTTTGCAGATGATTGTTTGACTGTTGTATTTCTTATGACTGACAATATTACATGAATGCAGATTACTTCAGGATCACGATCCTGTATAAATTCAAGTCCATCTATAAATTAGTCTTATTTGGTAGTTGGTGTGAGTCCCTAAAGAAGATCTTACAATTGAGCAGCAGATGGCAGTATTTCTTAAATTGACAAAGATAGTCTGAAGGTAGACAAAAATGATGGAGAAACTCAGTGGGTAAGGCAGCATCTATGAAGCGAAGGAAAAGGTGATGTTTCGAGTCGAGACCCTTCGAACAGTCTGAAGAAGGGTCTCGACCTGAAACGTCACCTATTCCTTTGCTTCACAGATGCTGCCTCACCTGCTGAGTGCCTCCAGCATCTGATTCAGATTCAGATTCAGATTCCTTTATTGTCATTCAGACCTTTCGGTCTGAACGAAATTTGTTACCTTGCAGTCATAACATGTAATAAATTAAAACAAAACACACAATAAACACATATTTAACATCCACCACAGTGAGTTCACCAGGCACCTCCTCACTGTGGTGGAAGGCAAAAGTCTTAAAGTCTTTGTCTTTTTCCCCTACTTGTTCCCCCTCTGTACTGAGGCAATCCAGGCCTTCGATGTCATCGTCCACTAGCATGTCATCTGCAGTTCTTTCTTAAACAAGATAGTCTGAAGGAGTGGTTTTGGATAGTTTATCTAATTAGCAGAGTATCAGAGTTTCAGCATGAAAACATTTTTAATGATTGAAAGTAAAAATCAATGTTACTTTGAACCTCAGAGGTCACATGTGTCTAGCATATCAGTTAAGCAAAATTAATCTTTCAAGTTGTTCCAAAACACTGGAGATAAAGGTGAGCATTTATATATTTGCAGACTTGAGAGGATTTCACAAAGTTAATATTCAAACTCCAATCTTGCAAATACATGAGGATCTCGATAATTCTGTACAATAGTCCTGTTAACTTTAAATTATGCCATAAAAATAGGTTAGCGATCGGTAGCAAAAAAAAACTTAGATGAATTACCATGTTGATATCTCTGGTACTTTCCCGGTTACATGGGATATAAGAATATCAGTACATCATTTGTTCTTTCCAAAACATGCGTGAGGAGCATTATTCCCAGATGTTTCCCATTCAGGACTTGGCACAGTTAGGATCTGGCATGTGTGGAAGGATGTCAGTGGTGTGGGTCAGCAATTTACTCAGCCTGGGACCCACCCACTGAGAGCATGAATAAAGGATCTTGAACAGGCATTCAGAAAATTTTGATAATTTCACGATAGTTCAAACTGTTATAGAGCTTTTATACCAGTTATAATATTTAATTCATTGAAAAAATAATTCTGAAACAAGTTGTGCATTAAGTTCTAATGTAAATAATTTTGGTGTATGCAATGATCTGAATCATATTTATATGTGAAATTAGCAGAACAACTTTCACAGTCTTGCGTTCAGTTGTCTGTTTATAAAGGTAGGAGCCCAATGATGCTATCGTCCTCAATGTACACAAAACTATGGTATTAATAGCTTTCTAATTGTGCCATCATACCTAAAGTTCATAAGTTCATTTATTGTCACATACACCAATTGGTGTAGTGAAATTCACTGGCTAGGTCAGTCGTACAATTTAAGAAAGCAACAGACTCAAATAAAGACTTTTTAACATAAACATCCATTACAGTGACTCCTACACATTCCTCACTGTGATGGAAGGCAAAAATAAAGCTCCAAGTCCTTCCTTGTTGTTCTTCCCTGGTCGGGGGCCTCGAGCCCCCCATTGATGGGACGATCTTGACTCCCGTAGCCAGCGGCGTTCTGGCCCTCCGCATCGAGGCGTTCAGCTCCCACATCGGGGTGATGTCAGCTCCCCCGCGCCGGGCGATCAAACCTTGCATCTGGGCTGGACGAACATTCTGCGGCATTGGAGCTCCCAACTAGCCTCTGCCGAGACTGCGAGCCCTTGTTGGTAAGTCCGCAGGCTCAGTGCTGGGACCTGGTTATTAACAATATATATTAACCATTTAGATGAGGGAATTAAATGTAACATCCACAAGTTTGTGAACGACACAAAGCTGGGTGGCATTGTGAGCTGCGAGGAAGATGCTATGAAGCTGCAGGGTGACTCGGATAGGTTGGGTGAGTGGGCAGATACATGGTAGATGCCATATAATGTGGATAAATGTAAGGTTATCCGCTTTGGTGGAAAGAACAGGAAGGGAGATTAATATCTGAATGGTGTCAGATTAGGAAAAGGGGAGGTGTAACGAGACCTGCGTGTCATTGTACATCAGTCACTGAAAGTAAGCATACAGATACAGCAGGCAGCGAAGAAAACTAATTGTGTGTTGGCCTTCATTGCGAGAGGATTTGAGTTTAGGAGCAAGGAGATCTTACTGCAGTTGTACAGGGCCCTGGCGAGACTGCACCTGGTGTATTGTGCAGTTTTGGTCTCCTAATTTGTGGAAGGACATTATTGCTATTGAGGGAGTGCAGCGTAGGTTCACCAGATTAATTCCCGGGATGGCGGGACTGACATATGATGAAAGAATGGGTCAACTGGGCTTGTATTCACTGGAATTTAGAAGGATGAGGAAATCTTATAGAAACACAATTCTTAAAGGATAGGACAGGCTGGATGCAGGAAAAATGTTCCTGACATTGGGGGAGTCCAGAACCAGGGGTCACTGTTTATGAAGGGGTAGGCCATTTAGGACTTAGATGAGGAAACATGTTTTCACCCAGTTGTAAATCTGTGGAATTCCCTCCCTGTGGAAGGCAGCAGAGGCCAATTCCATGAATGTTTTCAAGAGTTAGATTTAGCTCTTAGGGCTTAAGGAATCAAGGGATATGTGGATAAATCAGGAACAGGATACTGATTTTGGATGATCAGCCATGATCTATTTTATGGTGGGTAGACAAAAGTGCTGGAGAAAGTCAGCAGGAACCCTTCTTCAGACTGATGCAGGGTGGGGAGGGGGGAAGTATAAAGGAAGAAGAGGAGCCAGAGGGCTGAGGGAGAGTTGGGAAGGGGAGGAGACAGCAAGGACTACCGGAAATTGGAGAAATCAATGTTCATGTCGCTGGGGTGCAGACTGCCCAAGCGGAATATGAGGTGCTGCTCCTCCAATTTCCGGTGTTGCTCACTCTGGCCATGGAGGAGGCCCAGGACAGAAAGGTCGGATTCGGAATGGGAGGGGGAGTTGAAGTGCTGAGCCACTGGGAGGTCGGGTTGGTTAATGTGGACCGAGCGGAGGTGTTCGGCGAAACAATCGCCAAGCTTACACTTGGTCTCACCTATGTAGATCAGCTGACATCTATGTGCAGGTGAACCTTTGTCGCACCTGGAACAACTGCTTGGGTCCTTGAATGGAGTCGAGGGGGGAGGTAAAGCGCAAAGTGTAGCATCTCCTGCGGTTGCAAGGGAAAGTGCCCAGGGAGGGGGTGGTGCTGGTGGGAAGGGAAGAATTGACCAGGGAGTTATGGAGGGAGCGGTTTTTGCGGAAAGCTGACGGGGGGAGATGGGAAGATGGGCGAGTGATGGGGTCACGTTGGAGGTGGCGAAAATGACGGAGGACTATTTGTTGTATGTGACGGCTAGTGGGGTAGAAGGTGAGGACTAGGGGGACTCTGCCCTTGTTCCGAGTGGGGCGATGAGGAGAGAGAGCAGTGTTGCGGGGTATTGAAGAGACGCAGGTGAGAACCTCATCTATGGTAGGGGAGGGGAACCCCCTATCCCTGAAGAATGAGAACATCTCCGATGCCCTGGTGTGGAACACCTCATCCTGGGAGCAGATGCAGCGTAGACGGAGGAATTGGGAGTAGGGGATGGAGTCCTTACAGGAAGCAGGGTGGGAAGAAGTGTAGTCTAGATAGCCATGGGAGTTAGTGGGTTTATAGTGGTGCTGGCTCAGGGCATGGCCTACTGCACCCATTTTCTATGTTTCTAAAAGCAATTCTTGCTGCTTTATTAAATTTAGCTTCTATTAAACTTGAACTCGGCTGCATTTAAAAATGTAAATGAGATTTTGTGTACTTTTATTTCAGCAATGGTCAGGGTTCTCACTATTTTTTAGATTGTGATTTTTTTTTTCTGGAATATGATCCAATATTTGTAATTGGGCTTGAATAAGTTGAGCTTTTTGACATCTGACAAAATACTTGTTTGGTTTATTTGACTACATAAATTCTGAGAACTGCATCTTTGGTGTAGTTGAATCACACTTTGAACTGAATGGTTCATTTCCATCAACCCAATGTACTTCCCTCTTAAAGCACCAACTTTGTTGTAGTTTAGAGAATAGCTAAAGCATCTATTTTAGACAACTCTGCCAAATAGTCAAATTTCTTGCAAATTTTCAGCATGACTCAATTTGAGACAAGGAACCGTGTAAAAACTGTTTCCCCCCCCTGCTGTTGTGGATGGATCTTTTACCTGTGTCTCGTGTGCCCTGCAGTTCTATTTTTACACCACGTCCCCTAATGGAACAAGGATAGAGATTTGCGGTCCTTGCCTCACATCAGGCTCCACATCCAAAACATAATTACCTGACATTCCCGCTATCTCATTGTGATCACGAGCTATTTACATCTTTCCGTCCCACCGCTTTCTGCAGAGACTACACCTTCCACGACTTTTTTGTTCCCTCGTTCCTTTCTACCCAACCTGCCCCTCACAGGCTACTTTTACCTGCAACCTCAGGAGATGTAACGCATGTCCCTGTATCTCCTCCATCTACATCCAGGGAACACTGCAGCCCTTCCAGGTGAGACAGGTTCACAAGCACATCTTCAAAACACCGTTTACTGCATTTGGTGTTTCAGATGAGGTCATTGATGATCTACTGGATCTCCTGGTTGCCAACCATGTTAACTTCCCTTTCCATACCAACCTTTCTGTTTTGGACCTCCTCCATTGCCAAAGAGGCACCACATGCAAACTGGAGGAACAGCACCTTATATTTTGTTCATCAGACTGCTGGATTGTAATTAAATTGGAGTCAAGCTGATACTAGAAAATTAAAAAGTTGTCAATCATCTGGCAAGTCCTCTTACTTCAATCTTTCTAGCAGATTGTGTGGGGTGGAAGATTACAACCTTGTTTCGACGAATGCAATCAACCCGGCATGTACAATTAAATAAGATCAAATAGAACAAGTTGTCCTACAACTTTAGGCTGTGCACGCCATACGCAAGAAGAAGAAGCAGATGGTGTCAAAGATGCAAACAGTAGATAGGCCAGGGCATAAAAAAGCTTGAGCTTAAGGTAGCTGGAGTAGAACAAGGGGCAGGGAAGAGAATGGGCTACCTGGGAAGGCAAGTAAAGGGGTAGCAATTGAGTGGAGAACCAAGACTATAGAGGAATTTTGGAGAAAATACACATTTGTAGCGGGATGCGGGAAGCCAAGGGAAAAGGTGTGAACATGTGTGCCTGTGCTTGTAGTGAATGGGTGATCATAGTGCATGTCCGTGTGTGTACACGCACGCAACAACACACAAACAGCTAATGTTTTTGTTCAATAATTAGGAAGGGTTAATTCTTTGGTGATCTTAACTGACTGAATGCTATTAATCAAAAGTTCGTAAGGCAGCTTGCCGCTGAGAACAGTAAATCTCAATGCAGATCTCAATTGGAACTGATCTGTAAATTTAATTAACATTCTGACTATTTCTCTGGAGAACATGCTGACATTTCACATGCCTGTATGTAGGTACCTGGAGATGCAGTGTTTTTCTTGTATAGAGTAGCATAAATAATCTAATTTATGCTGGATTGGTATAAATAATTTACAGAATCCACCTATTCTTAAAAAAATACTATTTCCTGTTATGTAAATAAGTATGGGTAAAGCTATTCTTCAATATTCTTGGTATTTCCATACTGCCTGCCAAAGATCTGTTCCCAAACATAAGACCTCTGAGATAATTAGTTTGTAAAATAATTTTGCCCCAACACTGGCCTGAGGGCTTGCTTAGATTTACTGCAGTGATAGTTAATATAAGACAGTTTCAGTACAACAATAACATAACCCATGTCCTATTGCTAGTGAAAGGTGCAGCTCCATTGAAAGATACTTTCAGAAAACGTGCTTCTCTCATGACAATGCGTGTTTTTGCTAGTGGATATCAATGAATCTGTCAGTGAGTTAATTCCTACACAAACTATTTTTTTTTTTAAACAAAGCATTTATTGCTGTATAAATGGTTACTAAATCCATGTCAGGTTTAGTGTGATTGCGATAAATGGGTTAAACATTTGCTACAAAAATCTGCTACACCTCCAGAGATTTGTTTTTAAACTTCATTGAATTGTCTCTGAACGATAATACAAAAATACTGAGTTTAGATTGGATTTTATATTTTAAACATTGTCTTCTACTGGAAATATTAAACTGAAGTGCATTAAATAAAAGATGCACTTTTTATTAATTCATTCAATTTATTTAAAAAATATTAGGCTTGGAGTTGATTGTTCTTCAGCATTACTAGAGCATGGACAGACTGCTTTACGTTTCCAGATGTCAGTGAAACAATCCTCATTATAAACAAGTACTATAGATAGCAACTTTCTGGCTGATTGTCTGTAGCAATGTGCGCACATCTTCTTCCAGTTTTACTAACTGTTGTGCTTTTTCCTCCAAGGCCTTCTGGTTTTCTTCATAGTTTTTCTCCAGTTCTGTTGAAGACAAGTTAGTTGAAAATTACAAATCTTGGATAGTTTGATAATTTAGGTATGTCAGTCTTGTCACACAACTGCTATATATATTGTACTTTCTATTAGATAGTAACTGTAGTACAATCAATAAAACCACTATTTTCTATTTATTTTATATATTTAGATAATTGGGATTTCAATTCCAAAAATCGATCAAGTTCAACCTTAAACATAAACCATTAAGTCTCTCGCAAACAGTAGCTATTGCAACCACAAAATTCCCCTGCATCTTCAAATAAGCGTTATGGATGTAAAGTGCTCAAAATGTAGTTCATAAGGAACAATGAACTGCAACAAGAAACAAAAATATTAGAAAGTAGAAGATTAATAGTTCCCCCCCCCCAATGCACCTGCTCTGACTTGGGGGGGGGGGGGGGGGGGGGGGGGGGGTTGAAGAGGGAAGGGGAGAAGAGAGAGAAAATTAAAGTCAGGTGGCCATTAAAAATGGCAGTTTGAGGGGTTCCTCAAATAAAATTGGTGCACAACAGCTGGTCTGTAAAAGGTTTGGTGCAGTCAACTCTGAGCAGAGAGCTGTTCATTAATGCCTCTCCTTGAACCACGAATGTGGGGCAAATGGTGAAGCCCTGCACAGTGCAGGATTTCCCTGCTGAAAAGTAAAGAAACTCATAGAAACACCACTCCACTGCTAAATCAAAATGTTGACATTCCTGTTGAAAAATTATCAACTTAAATTCATATCCGTAAAGAAGTGGAATCCATTTACTGTATTTCCCAGCGATGAAGACGATATTTTTTACCCAAAAATAAGGCACGAAAATTTACCTGCGTCTTGGAGGCCAAAGTTTGGGTTGTTAGCCAAGAAAGATAGACTTGGCTATCGCTCAGTACAGCAACATCAAGAACGATGTTACTGTTCTGACGGATAGCCAAGTCTATCCCTCATTGCCGGCAGCTGATGGGAAGCGGCTGTAAAAGGGCAGTGCCGCTTGGGGGGGAGGGATCCTTGATCCTGTCCTGCCATGCTTTTTAAAATATTTTGCGACTTAAATTGGGGGTGCGTCTTCATTGCCGGGAAATACGGTAATAAAAAAAAGTCAACCATTCCTTCTCACCAGAGATGGCTGTCTGTTACTCCAGCTTTGTGTCGATCTACGATTATTCAAACATTGTAATGTGGCCAAAATGAAATCTGCAGGGACATCTCGGGAAACTTCGACCACTACATGCATGCAGGAAGCCCTCCAGAGAGGTCTAAATCAGCAATATGGCCCTTTCTGCCAAAAGGTTGCACCACAGGTATACATGGACATTCGTCTAAATAAAGGTTTACATTTGTGCTTCTCAAAATGGACAAAGAAATCCTGTGTATTGTTCAGCTATTGTAAATCAGATATGGTCGCTAAAGTCAACAGCTACCATAATTGCTGAGATCTATGCAGCCTGCAGCATAGACCAGAAAAGTCTAATAGAAACTACAGCCACAATTAATCTACAGTGCAACAAACTTGTTTTGAATATTATTTATCTTAAGAGTGGAGAGACTGACATTCAATTTTGTCCAGCTCTGTTCAATATTCAACTTGAATATTTCAAAAACAAATTGTTGCAAGCAAATAAATTGTTTCCAGAAAAGATCTTATGCAAGGTGTACAAATTTTAATCACCACCACCAAATATCTTTTATCAGTATAGATAAAAGTCAATTTAAGAATTAAAGTAAAAAAAAAAAACAGAATATCCAGCACACTCATGACTGATGGTGCTGGATCCGGCAGATTTTCTGATTCATGAATGCGATTCAGCCTTAATACATTAACACATTTTGAAAATTCACTTTTTCAGATATTAACAACTTTCCAATGAACCAAGTTTATAGAGAGCCTCTAAACTGGGGTCCTGACTAAACAGGAGGAAGCCAGTTGCCAAACCCTCAGGATTTCCAAATGGTCAAATAGCAGATTAGCTTATCTGTTGTTAGTGAAGATTAAAGTTTAATGATTCCATGAAACCAGAACAAAGATGTTTAAATTGTAATTATTACCCAAAAATATTTCCTGGTATATTGTCTCATGAACTGTCATTGTAAATTTGCATGGGAACAGAGTACATTTCTAATAATCTGTTATCTAATTATTCTGGGTTACTGATAGTTTGGTGCCTGTTCACCGGGACCAGCTTCCTTCATGCTCCCTACCAATTAACCCAGTAAGTGTTATTTAAATCTGCAACATCTGAAAAATAAAATTAAGTGTGTTGGAGATTTAACAGAAATAATACCCAATAGTCCCAAAGATCTGTTTGTCTGGCACCATGTCCTGAGGGTGCTGGATAACGGCCCAGTGGACAGCAGGATCGGGAACCCGCCCAGAGGCCTTCTGGACCCCGGAGGGTGCTGACATTGGACGCAAGCGGCAAGGGCCAGTAGAAGGGTGAACCGGGACAATGCCTCCAGCACCTTCAAGGTCAGTTGCAGGAGGCATCCCCTGGACACAAAGATGGCCGGACAAGGAGAAGGACGTTGGTTCGCAGGAACTGCTCCACTACATCAAGCATGTGGAAAATGCACCAAAACATGCATGTGTAATATTTGCAAAAATGTCACTGCAATTGCATATGTGATAAACAAAGCACCATTGAGTTTTATTTCAGTGCTCCACAAGGAACTTGTCTTGGAGCCAACAAGCTCCATACAGCATGCTTCCCCCATCTACAATTGGCACTCAGCAGTGACTGAAATATTCAATTTGGATAAGCTTAATTCCTTTTTAAGGATCACTATGAAAAAAACACAAGTATTTTGTCAAGCTGTGATTTTGGCAGAGTAACTTGTGCTTTTTCTCCCAGGAATTACCACAGTTTTAGTCCCTAATTAAGCAGCTGGACTGCATTCCATTCTGCTCAAACCGTTTACAATATCAGGAATGAATATAATTACAAACTAAATTTAAATGATAAATATGTGTGTAACTTTTAGTTTTGGTCTGTGTTACTCGCTCACAAATCACATTCAGTACAGTACTTACTCTTCAATAATTCCAGCTTCCGGCTTGCATCTAATAACAAAGATTCAGCTTCATTTTGTAACATCTTTGCTTTCTTTTGAGCATCAGAAGCCATATCTGATTTTTTCTCAATGGTGTCTTCTACCATATTGTACTTTTCTTTAAGGACCGTGTCAAGGACCTAGGTTTTGTTAAAAGAAAATCTTGTAAATAACAGTCTACATCAGACAACAGATTGGCCAATGCTGATCATCAGCAGCAGTTTGGGAAATTATGTTAAATGCTAACCATTGTCTGTCAAGTGTCATACAAAATAAATAATACACAATTTGCAACAAATATACATTAATAAAAGGCATACAAAAGTGATAAACCATGGATTTAAGGGGGAAAATGGCTTTATTAAATTATGGCTTTAAGCTTATCAGAAAATCAGGAAGCCTAAAGACAGGGAATGTTTTAGAACTCAGCAAGAAATTGATAAAAGGGAAAATAGAATGAGAGAAACGATCATTAAACCTTAAAACTGATGGCAAGATTTTAGATAGGAATGTCAAAAAGGAAAGGAACAGCAAAGACAAATGTATGTCCCTCACAGCCAGAATTAAGAGTGGGGAATTAATGAGGAAATGACAGAGGAATTAAATATGTTTTGTATCGTTTTATGGAATCGAGAATGGAGGCAGGGAACTGCAGATGGTGAAATTTTGAGCAAAAACCAAAGTGCTGGTGGAGCTCAGCAACTCAAGCAGCATCCGTGGAGGGAACAGACATGTTACTTTTCGTGTCAGCACCCTTTTTCAGATGTTCTTCAAACGTCAATTATCCATTCTCTCCACAGATGCAGCAAAACCTGCTGAGTTCCACCAGCATTTCTCTTTTTTTTAAACCTTGAAGAGGAGGTAACATGGATCCAGTAGGTACGAGTGTATTTCGCTTTTAAGGCTTTCAAGCAGGTGATGGAACAACTTCTAATCACGCAAAGTTGAAGTTGCACACGGTAGTGTGAGGAATGAACAAGCAAATAGAAAAGCGGGTTTAACTGGACCAAGTCAGGGGAAACAGTGAGAGAACAGGAAATAATGTCTAGCGCAAAGTGATGCGTGGTCACAGTGAAGCCTGCACAATGGCAGCAGCAAGAAGAGAGCGTACCTGCAAGCTCATCACCTCAAGGAGAGCACTGGCAGAGTAGGGGGAAGCTGGTGGGTAATAGGACCATATGAATATTTATACTAATATAGTTTCACCGATTAGGATAAAAACAAGGCAATCGCTAAAGTGATGGGTATTCTTCAAGAGAATGAGATTCTTTCCTTTAAGTGAAAGGGCCTTTTTAATTGCTTCTCACATTTAATGTTTTTTTTTTTAATTTCCTTTCCCAAAGAAGTCGGTTTGTGCAAGGTACTTTCCAACCAATCTTTAAAAAGGAACCTTGGACTCTCCCAGAGAAAGGATAAGAGTGAGCTTACTATTTTTGTTAGCTATTAGGTTTCTCCTACACAAAGAAGGACACAAATAAAGTAAAAAGAAAAGGACTTCCATTAATACAACGTTTCTGGAAATTCAAGGGACGTCAGAATGATACCTCATTAGCCGCACACTACACCTTCTGTTGCAATGTAGGAGGTTTGTAACTTTTTTTTAAAGGCCCCTTTGCTTTAAATGTAACTGGACCAAGGGGGACGGACCCATCCCCTCTTGGGTCCCGTCCCCTCAATGCGGGCGGGGGGCGGGGGGAACACCACACACACTGACGCCACTGACCACCCCCCGCACACACAAGGGGGGGAGGGGAGGTGGGATAGAGGGGGAGAGAGAGAGAAGGGGAGGGGAAGAGAGTGGAGGGAAGGAGGGAGGTGTAGGGGGGGGGGAAGGGGAGAGGGTTGGGATGTAGGGGGAGAGAGTGAGAGAGAGGGGTGGAGAGGAGATGAAGGGGGGGGAAGGGAGGGGGAGGTGGAGGGGGGCTGGAGGGGAGAGAAGGGGAGAGACAGGGGGGGGGGAAGGGGGGAGAGAGGGGGGGGGGGGTGGGGGGGCGCTGTGCTGCGCTGTGCATGGCCACAGATAAATTTTAGTAAATATCTTGGGAAATAATGGACCAAATTTATTGGGGATTGGATATTTGAAATCATAAGGAAATTTCCTACCAGAAGATGTAAAGAAAATCACTGTTATTGTAATGTCAACAGCTGGGCAGCGGTCAGATTTTAAAAAAAAGGTCAGATTGGTCAACAATTTTAATAAAATAGTCGGGAAAATAATGTACCAAATGTACAGAGGAGTGGAAATCACAAGGAAAATCTCTACTGAAATATGTTTAAAAATTCCCATTTTGGCATCTGGTTTTCGAGGAGTGTTTCACATACAAAATGACACACACATACACACACACACACACACACACACACACAGAGTTTTAATAGATATATATGATAGATTCAAATAGGACAGAATTTGTATTTAACTATTAAATAATACTTATCACGTTAGTGATCACTAGTTTAATCTTAATCGATGAAACTATAAAAAATGTAGTGAAAATATTTACTTGGTCCTGTGTACCCCTTAGCATGCCCAACTCTGCCTCTGGTTTCTTTGAGGACAACAAATTTTCTTCAGAGTAAAGATCCACAAACAATGAGATACATGATTAGAATTTTAAAAAGTGACGGAGGAACTCAATGGTACAGACAGCATGTGTAGAGACTGAATAGTCTGAAGAAGAGTCCTGATCCAAATCATCATTTGTTCGTTCTCTTCGACAGATGCTGCCTGACCAACTGAGTTCCTCCAGCACTTTGTTTATTGCTCAATATTCTAGCACCTGCAATCTCGTAATTTTCCATGATCAGATAATTTGTCTGATGCCAAATGAAGAACGATTATTGGCCACACAATCCACAAATACTGATGGTCCACTTTATGTAGTATTATTGGATCAATCATATCCATTTCACGGGCATCACAAACTCAGTTTAACACCGCAATGTATGTAATTTTTGCATCAAATCTGACTAAAACACATGTATGGTGCTGAGCACGGAGGGTTTGGACTTGAATGTACATTTGTGTCACTCAAGAGGTGAAAGTGCTCGCACTTTGGTAGTAATATCCAGGCAGATATCAGAAAGATCAACCAAACTGAAAGACACTATAATGCATCATTGTAGCTGTAAAACATTTCACTTTAGGAGATGAATGCTTTAAGGGCCTGTCCCACTTGCGTGATTTTTTTGCGGACTTGCCGTCATAGTCGCAGCAGGTTGTTGAAAATTTTCAAAATGTTGATAATCCAGCGGCAACCAGAAAAAGGTACGATTCTTTGGGCGACTACTCACAACCAAACAGGCATCACCCCACGACAAGTCATGTAAGTAGGACAAGCACTTTAGGATGAAGCCAGTCAACAACAATTTAATGTAGAGAGTTAAAGGGAATGTGAATTTATTCAAAGAAAAACTGAGTAGATTATTTAGTCTACAATCGCAAATTTGATACTTTAGTTTTAAACTAATATTTAGATAAAATTCTAATTTCAGGAAGAAAATTAGGCAACAAATAGATACAGCATGCAAATATTTGTTCTGAAACACTAACATCTCAACCCTAGAACTAGAAAAACATTATGCAGAGTTAGTAATACTGTTTTATATCGTTTGTCATAACTAGCAAATAATTAAAAACAGTACAGTACCAAAAATGCACAGGGCAGGAAAGTATTTTCTAGTTTAAATGTTGAATCTAATGTAATGAAAACACTCATGGTATGTTAATTAAGCTATTTCATAAGATTCAAGATCTTGATAAGGAAAGGGAAAATAATTGGTAATATTATTGGATAAGTGAAGGTAATTCAATTTCCTGGTCAACCGTCCTCTCAATTAATGAATACTCTAGACAAAAATTGGCTCTTGTTTTTGGTTACAAAGGAATTTGGGATATCCTACTGTGCTATAAAAGGAAAACGTTTTCATTACGCAAATCAGTGCCTACCTGTTTAGCCTCAGTTGCAGCCTGCTTCACTCTCTCTGCTGTTTCTTCAATGTTTTCTGCAGCATTTGTATTATCTGTAGTTTTTTGCTTTAGTTCATCAATATCTTTTTCAATCTGTGCTAAGCGCACCGTTGCATTGTTGAGACTTTGTTCTGATGCTACAGTTTCAGATACAATCTAAAATGTATTGAAAAAAGGGCAACATTTTACACTGCTGAACAAACACAATGCAGGTCCAATTCACTCTCTGCAGTTGTAACATCGAAGCAACAGTTCAACACAAGAGAGATATTACACACAATCAACATAGTTTCACTCAGATTATACATCAGGGGTGTGAAAATCTAGTTGAATTTTAATATGACAGATTTCCCAACAGTGACTGGAACCCTCAAGTCCTATCCAATTGCCACAGGCACAAACCCATTACCCCAGGTGGAAACGAACTGTGGAACACACCCAATACAGAAAATAAATATCGCGTCATTAAAGTAAGAGGTTCCTGGTTTTACTCTCTCCCAAAGATAATATACAACTCTTCACAAGACTATGGATGCTACTCCAATAATGGCAATGTATTATGATCCAAAATGTCACTGTGGCTAGAGTTCCAAACCAAGGAACACGCCATTTTAACCTGTACACCTAGGTGTACATAAAGGCACCACAATTCCCAGGCAATCATAGAGATTTGGCAGATTGAACATCCGAGTGCGAGGCTTTTAATGTCGTATGAAAGAAGAAAATAACTACTAGAATATATAAAATTACAGAAAAATTAGTAACGTCAAGTAAGTAGAAATACTGGGCAAATCAGAGATTGAATATACATTAGACTGCATTCAGTATGATAAATATGTAGATAATCAATCTTCTTTAATGTAGCTAACCCAAGTGTAACAAAATTCTATTAACCCTGTAACATATTATGATTTCTTACGTATGCAAGGTGTCAGGAGATTTCAGTGCAATACCCGTGACTTTTCAATACTTTGCTATTTTCTTTGTCATCAGTTAGATTTACTTTACATTTCGCTTAGATAAGAAGTTTAAACAAATAGGTGCCTGTCTGCAAGGCTGAATGGATTATTGCAACTGACAAAAGCCACATGCTACAACTGAAGATGCGACAGAGATAAAAGATTGTTTTAATTGGAATAGATTACGCTGTGCATTTGCTGTCAAACAAATGTGCACTTTGGAGCCCGTAATAGTTAACATTGCTCTTGTTCTTTGATCTAATCACAGGAGTTACAGAGACTGAGCATGGACTATTCTGTTGATACAAATGGCAATGCAGCTGCAGGCAATGGATGAAATGCTGGTATTTTATCAGGAAACATGAACCTACAAAGGGCAGTTCAAAGACTCTTCAGACTACAACATTAGCACCCAGATGTTTTACTGCTCTGGGGTTAGCTGTAAATTAACAAGAATCAAATTTGTTTTAAGCATGGCTGTATGACAAACTTGATTCATTCTGACAGGGAAGAGTTGTTATTTGATAAACATTTCAGTCAGCTCAAAGAATGAATTCCTCAATGCTTCCCATGGTTTGGTGGGTCGGTACAGCACCTTGTGTGATGCTGTCCAGGTAATGAAAGTCTCAGATTCCTGGTATGTGTGGAGTTGCCAGTTCAGCTTGGGCACTGCAAATACCCTTAACATGTCTGGAATGTGGATGACCACAGTAAATCCTGGACTGATTATTGACCTGATCATTGTTATACAAGGTTCATGTACCTGATGGAGCAGCTAACTACATGCTCCATCTCCTGACCAGCAGCCCTCCTCAGAGGAAACATGGGAGATGAGCTGGATTGCAGGTGAGACTGTAACAATGAGGTTTCGAGTGCTCCCTCTCCAGCATTCTGCTGGTAAATGTACAGGCTACCTTGAACAAACTGGATGAACTTAAAGCTAGACGTGTAAGAAGGAACTGCAGATGCTGGTTTCAACCATAGACACAAAAAACTGGAGTAACTCAGTGGGACAGGCAGCATCTCTGGAGAGGAGGAATGGGTGATGTTTCAGGTCGAGCCTGAAGAAGGATCTCGACCCGAAATGTCACCCATTCCTTCTCTCCAGAGATGCTGCCTGTCCTGCTGAGTTACTCCAGCTTTTGTGTTTAAAGCTAGACTTATCCACCTTAGAGGGACTGCTGTATGCTCTGTGGCTCACTCTTCCTCACCTAACAGTGCCATTCAATCAGAGAGCTTCTCGCTACCCCAGATGGACTGCAGAGCATCTTTGGGTAAGGTTAGGATGCTTTATAATTAACTCCGCATGATGCTCAGACGTGTTGGTCCTGATGAGCTCCTGCTCCCCAGAACTGGAATATCTTAGTGGTGTTGTTTTCCCTACCACCTGCCATGGGAATGCCCTTGGGCTATCCTGGCAACAGTCCACATTCCACTCCAGGCTGATGCTAAGATACTTGAGGTACTACACACCATCGCCAATAACCTTGAAATTAAGTACCCTGAGGCCCCGGTCATAATAACCAGGGACTCAAATCAGGCCAACCTCAGGTATGTCCTGCCAAAATAATATCAGCACTTCTCCTGCTCAATCAGAGACTCAAACATCCTCGTCCACCACTACATAACCACCAGGAACACATGCTGTTGCAATCCCAGGCCACACTTTGGTAAATCTGATCGCTAGCCTGTGCTTTTACTCACTGCTGACAAACAGTAACTGAAGTGGGAGAATCCGGTTCAGAAAGTCGTACAGTTTTGGTCCGAGGAAACAGATGAGATACTTTGTGACTGCTACGAGTCGGAGGGCTGATCCTTATTCAAGGACTCGGCAGCTGAGCAGGATGAATGAACCTGTTGTCACAGACTTCATCAACACTGACTACACACAAAGTGTGTAAAGGACCGTGTACCAAAGACGACAATACATGTTCCCCAACTGGAAACGATGAATGAACCACAAGGTACACTGCCAGGTGGTCGAAGTCTGCAGCATTCAAGTCAAACAATCCCGAGCAGTACAAGAAATCTATATCGACCTTAACACACCCATTAAGGATGCAGAGGGGGAATTGTGGGCCAACCTGGAGTCCCAAAGCAATGCTATGGACACCCACAGATTGCGACAGGGTAACAGGCTAAAACGGCGAGCAGCATCATTGGCAACAACCGATTGCTCCCAATGAACTCAATGCATCTACTCTCGCTTTCAACAGAAGGTTGGTGGGTGAGGATGTCACCTACCCTGCCAGTCTCGGGTACACCCGTACCAACCGTTACCCGTGGCAGATGCGAGGTTGGCCTTCCCGAGTAAATCCGTGGAAAGGAACTGGTCCGGCAGAGAGCCTGACCCTGGCCTAATGACCTGTGTGGATCAGCTGGCAGAGGTGTTCACAGACATCTTTAACCTCTCACTGCTCCATTCTGAGGTGCCCTCCTGCTTCAAGAAGACCACTATCATTCCAGTAGCAAAGAAAAGTGAGGTAGCATGTCTGAATGACTACCATACAATGGCTTTGATATCCACCATTATTTAGCTTCAAAGTGATGGTGCACATTAACCCCGGCCTCCCAGCTTGCCTTGATCCACCCACCGATTATTTACAGTCACAAAGTGTTCACAGCAGACACCATCTTTCTGGTTCTAAATGACCCCAGTCATTTCTCCTTCTCCCTGCTCCCATCTGGCAGACAGTACAGAAGCTTTAAAGCATTGGACTTTGTCTGCAGAACTGATGCACCACAATGCTAAGAACATTATTCTGCACTCTGTATCTTCCCCTTTGGTCTAACTATTGTGCTTGAGTTTGACTTGAATGTATTTATGTTGGGTTTCCCGATTTCTTAGTAAGCGAAACAAAGCTTTTCACTGTACTTCGGTGCCCATGACAAGAACTGAACCTAAATCTATCAAGATTGCTGAATCAGATTAGCCCAAACTCAGCTGGGACATCCAAACAACTCATTGGCACCACTAAATCTATATATGTGGCAAAATTATCGGGATGATGTTATCAATTATTGTATCAAGAGGAATTGTACAATTATTTTGTACAAGCAAGAGGAATACAATTTTTTGGAGTGTTGAAGGAGAGGAATGACTGAATTACTACACAGCATTGATTTTTTTTGCAGATTAGCACCAATATCCTCAAAGAGGGAACAAAAAAAGTGTACGGTTTGACCCAACAAGACAATAAGTAGCAGTGCAACGTGGGCGTGTGGAAAGGTCAAATGTTACATTTCACAGAGATCATTCACTAATTATATATTATTTAGGTGCACAGCAAAATTGTGAAAATATTAATAAGGTGACAAGAGCAGATGCCTGAAGACATTTAGGTTGATGAATGAACATTTAGATTGCAGTAGAGTTGAGAACTGATTTCATGTTTCAAGGATATCAGAAGTTATACAACTAATAATGATTGCAATTTAACTATGGGTCAATTGCCTAAATAGTAACTTACTGAAGTCAGCAGGTTCTGTGTTCCCTCAATGTCTTCATTGGCTTGTTTGATGGCTTTTGTTGCTGAATTTTGTGCCCTTTCAGCTTCATGCAAGGCCTCCTTTACACGATCAGCTGTAACTTTAAGATCTGTTGCATGAATTCTGCAATGGGCCAAGAGTTAGGGAGACATTATGTTTAAAAAATAAATCAGCTTCTATTGTAGAGTGTATAATGCATCTGGACTAGCTCTTGTAGGTTTGAGCCATTAAAATGGCGAACGTCAAACAACATGCCAGGCTACCAGTAGTTTATAGTGCGGATTTAATATATTACTGGGAACTGAGTTTTAAATGACAGGTGGCAGCAACAGTAAAAATTAGAATTGATATATTACAGTATTAATCTGCATTTAGAAAACTGTATTGCCTTTGAGTATCATTAACATACTTAAAATGAGCAAACAGGTAGAAAATATTAATTTTAAATAAATCTTCAGAGATATAGCTGGTAGATGAAGCAGGACATTACCTGGATTTCCTGGCCTCATCCAGTAGCATTTCTGCTCGTTCAATGTCTGCTGCACTCTGGTTTAGGATTATCTCCACATCTGACAGACTCTCTACCCGTACGCGGATGTCATTGGTCAGATTCTGCAGCTGCTCAGGAGTAGTTGGCATTTCTAGTTTCAATACTTCATTGGCAACTGCTTCAATGCTCTCCAAGTCAGCACCATCCTCTAAATGAGAAGCAAAATAAAGCTGTTGAAATACTTTCAGATTAAGTAATTAATGTTCCAACGTAAACTGGTGTATCATGTATAGCCACAGAAAAATAAGATAACCCAAAATATAATAGATAATTCCAAATTGATCACACAGGACATCACTGAGGAAAGGCCAAAATACTGCTTCTTGTGGCTGATTTTGAGTAAACTGCAATTGATCTGTATTGTGAAAAATAAATCTACTTGTTTGATTTCAACATAATTTCGACACTAAATAGTAGTTTGATTGAAAATGCTGCAAAGGAATTTGTCACAAACGAAGAGTTTCATAATGTAAACATTTATGTATGCATCTCTCTTGGATTTTCTAAACATGTAAAGTGATTAGTACAAATCTTGTTATATTATCTTACTAAAAAATCCATCTTGAATGTTGACTGTTTCTGTCGAATGAGATCCACTTGGATCTTTCTCTCCAGAAAGATCCAAGTGGTTACAGTCTGTTTCCAATATTCTGTGTTAATACAACTAAATAACAGCATCACCACAGCATTGCATATTCTCCTGTGTCGATGCCAGTTTTCTCAAGACAAACAGGCTTGCTGATTAATGATCAGTGTGGTTTGTCCCTAGTAAGATCTAGGAATTGGGAGAGGAGGGCTTGGGTAATTGGAGAAAGAATGCAAGATGAGGTTCCGGGGAAAATTAATGGGGAAATGGGTTTGCTCTGTGAAATGGCATAGACTCAATATGCAGAAATGCTTACCTGTGTCATAAGGAAAGATGGGGAAAATACAATTCTTTAATTTAAAAACAAATCTTTGAAAAGAGAAGACTAACTCTGGAAATATAGTTGATTCAACTATATTATAGATCATCAGCTCCAATTGAAAGTTTTTCTTGTTCAGTCTCTTGGATGTCAGAACATGCAATAGACAAGTTAGCGAAAAGAGAAAAAAAGCAGCAGCAGTTCAGGCTGGCTTTATGCAATAAAAACGATGAGCGTTAGACGGCACTGGGCCACTACTCGTTGGAGTTTGGAAGGATGAGAGGGGACCTCATTGAAACTTACTGAACAATGAAAGGACTGGATCGAGTGGATGTGGAGAGGATATTTCCACCAGTGGGAGAGTCTAGGACCAGAGGACATAGCCTCAGAATTAAAGGACATTCTTTTAGGAAGGAGATGATGAGGAATTTCTTCAGTCAGAGGGTGGTGAATCTGTGGAATTCATTTCTACAGACGGCTGTGGTGGTCAAGTCAATGGATATTTTTATGGCAGATAGATTCTTGATTAGTATGGGTGTCTGGGGTTATGGAGAGAAGGCAGGAGAATGGGAAAGATAGATCAGCCATGATTGAATGGCGGAGTAGACTTAATGGGCCGAATGGACTAATTCGGCTCCTATCATTTATGAACTTATGAAAAATACACATATGAACTTATTGAAATGAAATGGGCATGTAGTGGACACAAGGAACTGCAGATGCTGGCTTACAAAGTGTACTGCTGGATTGACCCTTCCGGAACAGTGGCAATACAGCAGCAGGTGATATAGAGGGGGCAGTCTACAAACAAATTGTACAAAGCAATGGTGATCGATGCAAAGTGTCTCAATAGAATAAAGACATTACAAGTTTGATTTACATGGAGTGTTCTGAGATTATGCAAATAAG
This sequence comes from Okamejei kenojei, assembly GCA_035221665.1. NCBI lineage: Eukaryota > Metazoa > Chordata > Chondrichthyes > Rajiformes > Rajidae > Okamejei > Okamejei kenojei. The sequence continues at coordinate 19,529,875 of CM069151.1, read as the reverse complement.
CACCTATAACAGACTGGTGTTGTTTTCAGGACAGCAATACAAATTTAACATCAAACTCAGAGCATTTGGGACCCCATGATCATTTGGCCCATTCCTTATCTGGTTATGAGGACACCGACTTTAAATAATCATGCCTAGATAAATGCAAGATAACATTAAAAACAGATTCATTTCAATACTTACGTGTAAGAAATTCTCTGATTTGTTTGATTAGATTTCTCAAATCTTCATTGCTCTTATCCACTTTTTCTTTTGTTGCATTTGTTTTTAACAGTACTTTTTGTGCATTTAGCTTAGCCTCATCTGCTTTTACTTTCGCATCAGTGACCTGCAGGGATATAAAATTATCCCCTATTAATGCTCCACATATTATACGTAAACAGTTAATGAAACGTGTTAAATTGCAGCCGCACAAAAATTGAGACTTGCAACTTAAAGTGGATAACAACAAAAAATAGACTTTTCTTGGCAATTGACCAGTATCTCAACTTTGTATAACTTTATAAAAATGACACCAAAATGTACTTGGATTACTTCTAACACGACAAAAAGGCTGGGTACGTTTAATTCCAGCAAAGAACGCAATTAGAAACTGCATCATCCCTTAGTTGTTGTGTAGACCTATTCCACCTTAATCAGCATGTGCTGCCATTGCCAAATACTGCAGCCAACTGTTTGCCGACTTTGTTCTATTTAATTTCTTATGTTTCCTATAATTTTCAATGCATTTGAAGGAAATGGCTTCCAAACACTGTCCACTGTCATATCCAACAACACATTTCAGCCAAAGTACTTTTGATACAGTTCCATGCTGTATTGTTGCATGCAAAACCTAATTTGCATGCAACAAACAGCAATTGCACTAAAATGTTTTAGATTTCCACCAACAGCTCCCGCCAATAGCAAAGGCACTAAAATGTTTTAGACACTTGCTTCAAGAATCAACCCATGTCTGAATACTAGGTGCAACTCCTCTGTTTTTCTCAGAACGAGTAATATGGAATGCTTTTATAGAAACATAGAAATTAGGTGCAGGAGTAGGCCATTCAGCCCTTCGAGCCTGCACCGCCATTCAATATGATCATGGCTGATCATTATGCAGGGTGGAAGTGCAGAAGGGGGCTTTGATTAATGTCTCATCCAACATGTAGTCTCTCTGGACAGTGCTGCATTCCAGTCAAAAAGGACTAGAATATCAGCCGAGATTTTGCTGCTCAAATCTCAGGTGGGTCTAATACCTGGCATCCTTTGACTCACTGGGCAGATTGTTGTTTGCCATAGATACTAACTGATGAGTGGAAAGAACAGTTGCAGCCACACCCTCTCACCAATGGATGCATAAACTCATCGTACTAAATGTCCTTGCTTCCTATCCTGGCCCTATGGACCAGCTTTGCTATCGTTCATACTTTGCTTAATGAAAATCACAATGGTATAAAAAAAAATTAAAATTTTATACCATTGCTTTCAAACTCTCCCCATCTTTAGCTGAAACATTCAAATTTTTAAGCTTCTCCAAATCTGGCTTCCAACACTTTCGCAATTTTTATAAATCAACCATTTGTTAACATGCATATCTCTGGCTTCTGTTCTAAAGTTACCCTTCAAAAGTCTGCCTTTCCCCATTTTAAGGCTGAAACTCCTTACCACTCCCATTGAACAATTTTTAGTTTTTTGATTCCCAACATCTTTGGATCTCGGCATCAAATTTTGTTTGCTAATGCCTTTGAAATACGTACAGATATTTTACATGTCAGAGATTATTGATGTTGAGGTAGCTTTAGATTTTAGAGATACAGCGTGGGAACGGAACCTTCAGTCAACCAAGTCCGTGCCAACCAACAATCACCCATACACTAGTTCTATTCTACACACTAGAGAGAATTTACATAAGCCAATTAACCTACACGTCTTTAAAATGTGGGAGATAACTGGAGCACCCGGAGGAAAACCCACGCATTCACAGGGAGAATGTACAAACACCGTACAGACAACACCCGTAGTCAGGATCAAACTCAGGACTCTGGTGCTCTTGAGGCAGCAACTCTACTACTGTGCCACCCCTAAATCCCACTGCATTGCAGAGGTAATCCCACTGGAATGAGTTGTCGAGCTAAACCTGCCCAAAGCACTCAGATGTTTAATGCAGTATAAATAGTACTTGTGTTGTCGCCATCTGTGGGAATTGAGAAGCTTATTATCTTTTATCAGATTCTATTGAAAGGTCAGTGGTCTGAAATAGTGCCTGGATCTCCCCACCAAATTTGCAGGACCACCCCCTCCCCACCCCTCCGAGTATTTCTAACATTTTTATTTTTTATTTCAAATCTCTTGGATCTGTATTACATTGCTTCTGTATTAAAAATATCACCCATCATAGACAGTGAGTTCCTGAATTACTGAAAGCTGTTCATATATAAAGTTTGTCATTGTATAAAATTGAATTGTACAATAATGGGAGCTCATACAAAAATGAATCCAAACAATCCAGATATTTATACCAAAGGCAAATTAATTAGTACTCCTCTTGGTCAAATCCCACAGAGAGTTTATCTTGTATAATGCAGATACCTGCAAGAGATTCATGTTTTTGTATGTGATGCACAAATTAAGTATTATCTTATTCCAAACTTTCTGCAGAATGGCCTTGATTTTGGAATCAGTACCAACTAGTGTGTTAGCAAATGCTATCTTACTGACTGCTGTGGCAGGATTTGCTGTCAAAAGGGTTTGTGTTTTTGGAGTGGCAAAACAAAGCTACAATTTACTTTAAAAATTCATTTTATTTCTTTCAACTATGTCGCTGAAAAGGAACATACCATTTTGGAAAGCTGATCCACTTCTGCCAGAGCGCTAAGGATATCTGTATCAAAATCCATAGAATTCTGCCATGCGTTGTGTGCTAAAGTTACGAGTCCATCACAGCCCGGCCCTCCACACTTTCTAGTTTTGTCATCAGCTCGACAATTTGGACCTCCGCACTTTGCCTCATCACAAGGTATACCGGCAGGACTCCCGCAAACCTGGACAAGCACACAAGTGTAGTTTAAACAAATGAGGTTTTGCACAACATATTTTCCTTTAATCAAGAAAGGCTGGAGTGATTTAATGGAAGATTCATAAAATTAGGATTGAGAGTGTAAATAGGTCAATTTCACATTCACTATATTGAAAGGTTAAACCACAATTTAAATGGAGCGCATCCATTTTGAACGTTATAATTAAGAATCAGCATTAACTGGCAAATGTGCATTTCTACCAGAGAAAATGTCTACACATCTTTTTTCACTGCATCACTAGAAATGGTTGGCTAGAGCAGAACATAGAAATTCCTCTCATGCTTTAGAATGTTAAAATTAGCCATGAATGTGTAGAAACAAAAATTGTACCATTTCACTTAACGGTGAAAGGTCTAGGCTCTTCAATTTATCTGCCAATTCTTCCAGGCTCTGTGAATGTTCCTTTTGCTGTTCCCCAAACTGATCCTCTCTCTCTGTAATAATTTCATCCACCTTTTCTCGAATGGTGGAAGATTCCAGCAGTGTATTGTCAGGATCGGTGGTGGAAGCATTCACTTTTTCCTCAGCCTCAACAGATTGCTTATAGTATTTCTGCACACTGTCCAAGGCGCCTATAATTGTAAAGATTAGAAAGTACCAAATCATACTTCGTTTCTATTACTGTAAAAATGAATTCTGCAAAACAGAAAATTTGGTCTACTGTTTATAAATTATATATCTAACCTTAACAATTTAGGACCATGAAAAATAAACTTTTGCACTGGTAAAGTCAACTATAGCAGTGTGACCCAATATAGAAATTAACACCTTGATACATTAAACTGAAATACTTAGAACAAATTATGGCTTTTACATCAACAGACAACGTGGAGAATTGTTTAGATATAATAGTCATGGAATCTTACAGCATGGAAACAGGCCCTTTGGCCCAACTTACTCATACTGGTCAACATGTCCCATGTACACTGGTCCCAACTGCCCATGTTTGGCCCATATCCCTATAAACCTGTCCTATCCATTTACCTGGTCAAATTGTTTCATAAATGTTGTGATAGTACCTGCCTCAACTAACTGCCTCAATGATAGTACCTGCCTCAATAATAGCAGCTTGTTCCATACACACACCACAGTTTGTGTGAAAAAGTTATGGCTCGGGTTCCTATTAAATTATACCCCCCCCCCCCCACCTTAAAACTGTGCCCTCTGGTTCTCGATTTCCTTACTCTGGGCAAGAGACTGCTTCTACCCGATCTATTCGTCTCATGATTTTGTACGCATCCTCCTGTGCTCCAAGGAATAGAGTCCTAACCTGCTCAACATCTCCCCACAGCTCAGGCCCTCAATTCCTGGCAACATGCTCGTGAATCTTCTCTGCACCCTTTCCAGCTTGACAACATCTTTCCTATAAAATGGTGCCCCAAACTAAACACAATACTCTAAATGCAGCCTCAGCAATGCCTTATACAACTGCAACACGACCTAACTTCTATACTCAATGCTCTGATTGATGAAGACCAATGTGCCAAAAGCCTTTTTGACCACCCAATCTACCTGTGATGCCACTTTCAATGAAATATGTACCTCTACTCCTAGATCCCTCTGCTCTACAACACTCCCCAGAGCCCTATCATTCACCGTTAGGTTCTGCCCATGTCAGTGCTCCCAAACTACAACACCTCACATTTTTCTGTATTAAATTCCATCAACCATTCCTCAGTCCACTTGCCCAACCGATCAAGATCCTGCTGCAATTTTTGACAATATGTTTATAAAAGCAGTTACATTTTTGAAATAATCTGAATATTTAATCATTCTTTAGAATGTTGCAATGAGCTTGGCATTTCTAAATTATATTCACACCATTTGAAATTCAGGGCAAACCAACCACAGGTGTGCAGGGTAGGTTCATTTTTCATTTGAAATTATAATTAGAACTTCATTAAATAGAAATCTATACTTGCCGTGGATATCAGAGTTCTTAATGTATTCCAGTCGCTCTGCTAGCTCAGTTACAATAGCTTTTAAACCCTCAGTGTCACTCTGAAGATCGCTTAGTTCTGTGGCAGTCACATTATTTTGGTCTTCTGTTGCTGCAAGATTTGATTCCATTGCATTCACCTTTTTTGCAAGATCAGCTACTTTCTTCCTGAAATATCAAGAGCTTGAGAGCTTAGTACCATTATTTCATTTCATAGGAATTTGGACACCCATGTACATGACAAAAAGAGAGAGGTATGGATGTTTAAGAAAGAACTGCAGATGCTGGAAAAATCGAAGGAAGACAAAATGCTGGAGCAACTCAGCGGGTGAAGCAGCATCTATGGAGAGAAGGAATTGGCGATGTTTCGGACCCGAAATGTTGCCAATTCCTTCTCTCCATAGATGCTGCCTCACCCGCTAAGTTTCTCCAGCATTTTTTGTCTACCAGAGGTATGGATGGGGTGGCCCAATGGACTGGGCTTGGTTCTGTGCTGCATGCCCATAGGTCTGAGCAACCATCTAGGATGGTGAATTGTTCAGGGTGTAAAAGAAAGTATTTTACAATTCCATTCAATTTCAACACTATCCAGGACGAATCAGCTTACAAGGGGTTCAACGTTAGACTACATTTAAAAGAGTTGGGATGGCTATGTGGTGCAAAATACCCAATATTCTTCCTTTGACCTATTTTTTTTTTCAACACCAGGTGGAAATAAACCCGAGGAACTTAAGAGATGTTCTGCGATTTTAAAGAAATCCTGGAGCAACTCCAAACATGAGCCTCGATTGTTAAACCGAGCCTAAAAATGTTTGTAGAGCATGAAAATTACTTTACAGCTGCGTTGCAGATGGTTTCTTTCAATAAACATTTCCAGATTGAACAAACATGCTGCCAGACCACTAGTAGAACAAGCTAAGACTAACATAATGAAACCAACAGAAAGAGGGCTGTGTATCAACCAAGATTTCAAAATTAAAATTGTTGGCTGGCTCATGTTTTGTTTAATGCAAGCAATTCCCAAAACAACCTATAAATCATCTTCTCTTAGGAGCATACAGTACAAGAACAAATAGTACAATGGCCAGAAAAACAAGCTCCATTAGTTTTTTTTAAATGTACAATATAGTGATTTTAGAAAAAATCCATGGGTGTTTGGATTCTTCAGCTAATTACATTTTAGTTTCACGTTAATTGATGCCAAATGGTCCCAAACATGTTCCTTCCTACTCGTAGCAAACTTACTGACATTGGACCCATTCCACATTTTAGAAAAAAATGTTCAAACGATAAATACGCTATAGTATCAGGAAAAAAAACTTGTACAAGTCAACATCTAATTTGTACCTGTGAAAGACTGTGTTCATGGAAAGATCCACTGATAGGCTGGATCTTGCCAGTACTAAGAAGGTGGTGGTGCTAGAAGAGTTGGAATGCACGAGTGGATAAACCCCCAGGAGCAGATGAAGTCTCCTCCAGTGTGTTATGAGAAGGGAGGAGATGGCCCCCTCAGGTTAGCTTATGTTGTCCCTTAATTTAAGAAAGGCAGCAGGAATAAGACAGGTTGTGTCAGCAGTTAGGAAATTATTCAAGAAAACTCTAAGGGATAGATTTTATATACATCAGTGGTAGTCAGCAAAGCTTTGTGTGGGAAAACCACGCCTCACTAATTTTACTAAGAAGACAGGACAGTAGATGTTGTCTATATGGACTTTAAGACATCTGGCAAGGTCTCACATGGTAAGCTACTCCAGAAGGTTAGGGTGCATGGCACCCAAGACCAACTGACTAATTACATGCAAATTAGGTGGAGCGCTAGGAGACAGGATACTGGTGAAGAGATGTTTTTCTGATCAGAAGTCTAAAAGGTGTACGACAGAGATTGGTGCTGGGACCCTTTTTTATTTGTGAAGACTAATGACTTAAATGTACACATAGGAGAAATGTTTCACAAGTTTAAGGATGACAAAATAATTGTGGAGTTGATAGCGAGGAAGGTTGTCCAATATTACAGCATCATAAACATTTATTGAAAAGTTGAGCAGAACATTAAAGATGGAATTTAATCCTAATAAGTGCAAGGTGGTGCATTTTGGAAAGTCAAATGGGGGTACGACACGCAGAGTAAATGGTAGGGCACTCAGGTGTATTGTTGAAAGGAAGGGACTTTGAGGTTTAAATCCATGGCTCCTAGAACGTGATCATCTGGGTAGATGGGAGGTGAAGGCTGTATATAGGGCTTGCTGTGTCAAGGGTCAGGCCACAGAATATGAGAATTGGGCAAACACGTTGCAACTTTATGGTTTGGCAATTCTTAAGGGCCTATCCCACTGTACGAGGTAATTCAAGAGTTCTCCCGAGATTCTCCTGATTCAAACTCGGAGAATTATGGTAATAGCCATTCGTAGGTACTCGGGGACTCTCATGGACACTCTCCGCACTGTTGAAAAAACTTCACGAGCTTACTGCGTTTCACGAGTACCTGCCGTCACGTAATGCTAACCTGCCGTTAGCATTACAAGCCGCTACGTGACATCCACGAGCTCCGACGTACCCGCTACGAACATTACATGAGCTCTCAATCAGGGGAGAACGCGGGAGAACTCTTGAATTACCTCGCACAGTGGGACAGGCCCTTCAGAATATTCTGTGCAGTTCTTGTCACCACATCAGAAGGATGCAGTTGCACTTAGAGTGCAGAGAAAATTCACCAAGATGTTGCCAGGATTGGAGAAAGTTATGGGGTGAGATTGAATGGGCTGGGTACATTTCCCTGATGTAAATGAGGCTGAGGAGTGATCTGATAGAGGTAGATAGAAATACAAGAGGCGAGACAAATAAGGTAGCTAGACAAATATTTTTTCCATTGTAGACATATCAAAAACAAGACAAGGAGGAGTTCTAGAGATTTTGAAGGGTTTGATATTCTGGAATGCACTACCAGAGGTGGTGCAGGAATCAGATATAATCACTACGTTCAACAGGCATTTAGACGGATCCTGTACAGCATTAGGTACGCCATATAGACCTATTGCGGCAAATGGGCAGAAGGGCCAATGTCTTTACTGTCCAACTCAAACTCTAAATTAGAGTCTACATTTCATGGACTATGGGGCTTTGGGAAATTTTGAAATGGATGCCAAAGTCCATATTAATATAATTCCTGTTTTCTCTTTCTTTTCAGGTTTACGGAACATTTTTCATTGTGACAACCCGTACTGTGTCACCTGCAGTTTTCTGCCTGCGTTCATAGAACGGTGAGAAAGTTAGCATGAACTAAGCCTACTTACTTGGCTTCTTCCAAAAGATCCTCAATATTGTCAAGTGGTTGTGTTGCAGGATTTGCAGCAAGCAGTGATTGTATCTCATTAATCTTTTCCTGCACGGTGTTAACAGTTTCTTGGTAAGGACCAATAACTCCATTGGCTTTGACTGTATCAGCTTGCTCTACAAGTTGTCTGCTTTGATTGGTCAGCTCGTCAATTATTTGATCCCAGAGGTTGAAGCATGCATGGCATTGTTCACAATGAGGGAATGTTCCAAAGTAGCCTCGGGCACATCTATCACACCGTTCACCTGCAACTCCTTTTCGACAGACACAGCGTCCATTTGTCTGGTTACATTGCTGTGTCTCGATGCCAAGTTCGTTGCAGTCACATTCTTAAAGTAAAACAAAATTGAACAAGCACATTCATTTAATGAAAAAAAAAAATCACAATCTTTTGATGCATTTTCCATATGGTAAAATTGAAGGGATTGGTCCAAACATCTGATGTACAACAACAAAAGTTTTTTGTCCACACCGTCTCCTCCTGGCTCAAACATCTTTTACTGTTTGGCACCCACATTGTGGCAACAGATCTCAAATCTTATAATATAAATAGCACAGAGGTCCCTGCATAACTGGGAGTCAATATGACAATTGTTTTCTAGGCAAATTAATTTAGTTTGAAGGCCTTGGAAGAGCAAGACTCCATACTTAGTGGAAGGCCCCAGCACTGACAAACTAGCAGCCTAGCCAGTAACACAAGAACTATACGAGAGGAAGCCCAGTTTTCACAAAAGGTACGCCAATGCTAATCACATGATTGGAATGTAAGAGGCGCCAGGGATTAAAGTCAAACAACAAAGCAAAATTAAATTACAGAATTTTGCTTTCCCTTTCTTGAAAAGATCATTTACAGATTTAATTTAGTCTTCCCACCCAACCGCCCAAAGCTTTGATGTTCTGAAAGCAATGTGTATTATTGGCAGCATTATATCCACATATTGACTTCATTAGGGCGATGTTTCTTCATTCAATGCCGTAACATCTTGCATCCCTTCCTCCAGTCCTGGCTGGATCAACTTCTAAGATGCACTCAGTCACAAGATTAATTGTATTTTCTTGTATCTTTCTGGCAAATATTGAGATTAGAGCTCTAATCTTATCTCCCATTTTCACAAGATACCCTCTGCATATTTCAACAACCACGCCAACATTCTTTTTCCAAGAGTCAGGTTTCCTTGAGTGCTTCCACAAACAGCAGCTATCATGCAGATTGTTTTTTTTTTCTCTGTTCACAATACTGAATGGCCATTTCCACTCATGCACTGCCTTCGCCAGCAATCCTTACAAGCAGGACACTCATCTACTCTCTGCCAGTAAGCAAATCAATTTTCTCCCAATATATCTGCTATCTTTGCCAACTCCATTGCTGCAGTGCATTCTCTGCTTTTTGCAATGTATCTGAAGTTGAAAATTATTTCAACGCTTCTGCATTTCAATTATGTAATCACATTGAGGTAAAAAACTGGGGCCATCATTGCATAATTGTCAGATTTAGAACTACAAATCACTAATAAAATGTTTGTGATGTCTGAACAAAGTAAAAGGTTTTTCCAATAGAATTTTATAAAATCATTTCTCTACAGAGGTAATGCTCTACTCTTAATTTAAGATTGCAATACAATGGCAAAGATCTATACTGTCTGCAGAAGAGTCTTGGCCCAAAACATCACCCACTCCTTCTCTCCAGAGATGCTCCCTGTCCCGCTGAGTTACTCAGTTTAGGCGTTTAGTAAAAACTCAAACAAGCATAATCTCTCAAAATACAATGTCCTAATTATTTGTGATGGAAAGGATCATGGATTCTCGTGCATAACAAATAGAAATGTGAATAACCACCAAGGCATTTGGCAAGGACATACAAAAAACAAGTGTCAATCCCTCCATGGATGCAACAAGTTTCAATTTCAGCTTGTGTGCAAAGTTTCCATTCCTAGCCGCCCACCTGACTTGCACTCAGGGCTCTAACCCTAGCCCCCACCATATGCATGACCTGACCCCCCTCAACCCAAATCACCCCCAGCCCACACATGTTCCTAACACAGTAAGTGAATCCACATGTGGTAAACGAGCAGATGAGGATTGTGTGCATTGCAGAGTTCTTATCCACTTTCAACTGCACATAAGCACATGCCTGATATAGTCCATCTCCTTTTAACTCTGCACACATCAAAAGATCAACAGGCATTGGATGCACCTTCCCAGCAGCCTGGTATAAGATCATCTTGCAATCAGGCATCTCCAACAGTTTTGTTCACTTTAGATACAACCAATGCCCAATCACTCGGGTTCAATCTTCACCAGAACTTAACTTTATTTTAATTTATCCAACTCTTCCTTCACCTAGCTGTTGATGCACATGGAACAGGTTAAGGCTTGTAATGTGTAGGAAGGAACTGTAGATGCTGGTTTACACCAAAGATACACATAAAACACTGGAGTAACTCAGTGGGACAGGCAGCATCCCTGTTTCTGAAGTCTGAAGAAGGGTCTTGACGTAAAACGTCACCCATCCCTTCTTTCCAGGAAGGCTTGTAATATTTGCTTTTGCATCCGATTTGATGTGTTTGATATGAACAGGTACTGAGAATTTTAATACTCAAGTACTATGGAAACTTTCTGTATGCTTTCCTAACAGTATGCCCAAGTACAAGTTTGAAACATTCATGCTAAATGCAGTATAGCTTCAATTTTCATCGAGATTGTTTACCTAATTTTAGTCTTAATATAAACAATCACAACAGTTCTCTTTGCCCATTGTGACTCACTAAACTTCGTGTCTAAGTCGTCTTCTTCTTCGTGTCCATCTTGTTACAAATGTTGAGCTCGCTGTCATCGTCCATCCTGAAAAGGACGCAAGCTTCCAGCGACAATCAGTGGAAGCCATCCCTTGTCGCAATAGATGATGGTGATACAAAACGTCATTAATATCTTTTGAAATTTGTTCTATTCTTCGTCTATTAATTCAGCCACACTTTTTGTTATCAACGCTTGCCCAGAATTGATTGATCTCCTGCCCCACAAATACTCAAGATTATGTATTGACCAGTGAACCCTGATTTAGTCTTGAAGTCAATCTATTTTCTCCTTTATTCTAATGAACCAAACAGTACAAAATTCCTGAAGGGTCCCAACCAAATATGTCACCTATCCATTTTCTCTGGAGATGATGCCTGACCCACTGAGTTACTCCAGCACTTTGTCTTTGTTTTTGTTAAGCCAGCATCTGCAGTTTCCTTGATCTGAAGACTTTCCTCTGAAAAACGTTAGTTACAATTCCTAGAATAACTACAGCAGGTTTGGAATTGTTTGCCAAAGATACATGTCCTTTTCCTGAAAGCGAAAACATTTTGCCGATGTAACTTAACATGATAGTTTCTTCATAACAGCAACAGCATAAAAGACATTCCTACCCATGTGCTTCAGATTGCTCTTAAATGCAAGTCTGTGCACTTCTCTATGAATGCAAAAGTGTCTGGCACCATTTCTTGCCATCTCCAGGTAGGTTGTAATTTTTCCAAACGTAGATCAAAAGTGAGAACAGCTACTTTTGCTTAAAGCAGGAACTGATCATAACAATGTTGTAACATGACTTTCAATATAATATAGAAAATCTCAACAATTTCTGATTCCTAATCCTAAATTTCGAGGTCTCTACAATTTAAAGTTTAGACTGTGACAACCTTTGAACTAAAGCACTAGACATTTTTCTTTTGTAATGACCATGTTGAGACAACATTTTTCAGAAACCATTCAATTAAAGTCTCGTTTCTGCACTCCCATATAACAATATTCTGTGCAGGCAGGCTCACAATTTCTATCAACTTTCACTGTTTTTTGATCTAAAAAACACAAAATTTCCACACCTTCTAATAAGAGAAAGTCTCATGGACTGACAACATACACCATTGTGTACATGATTCCAAGTTAAACTAATCTCCTCGGCCTGCACGTGATCAATATCCCTCCATATCCCTGTGCCCATCTAAAAGCCTCCTAAACACCAGTATAACCATTTGCCTCCAGCACATTCTAAGCACCCACCACTGTGTTAATAAAACTTGCTCTGTACATCTTGAAATGTTCCCCCTCTGACCTTAAAGCTATGCCCTCTGGTCTTAAGACATTTCCACCCTGTCTACCCCATGTATATTTCCCAATTTTACATATTTCTGTCAGATCTCCCCTCAAACCATCCAACTCATCAACAAAAAACAATCCAAGTTTGACATCTGCTCCTTATAGCCAATAACCTCAAATCCAGCCAGCGTTCTGGTAAATATTTTCTGCATACTCTCCAAAATCGCCACACTCTTCTTGTAATTGGTACATTTGAGACTCAAAATGTTATGGAAAATGCTCATCTTTTTATTCTGAATTCCTTAGACCACACTGTGAGAATTGAGTGCTTCAACATTTATGCAATAAGGCTAAACAATCTGCAAAAACTTGGACTTTGTAACAGCAAATTAATTGCATTCACTAGTAAACTACAAATGCTGGCATCAAAATGCTTCAGATCTTGTTTTCCTAATAAAAAACAACTAGTGCTAATTATAAGGTACACTGGCATCCATTAACAATAATTAAAACAGAAGAATCTTCAGACAAGCAATCCAGAAAGTTAAGAGTATAAATTACAATTGACCACTTCATTTTACAGAAATCAGATTTTAAAAAAAGAACTACAGCCTTTGCCTTAATTAACCATCATGGAATTTCAATTGGATTATACAGCTCAACTCTGAATGTTCATATTTCTTCCCTTTGAACCATTGAATTTTGTACAATAACAGTTACTGCCTTAATACTGATACATCCACCAATAATTTTACCACTATGAACAAGAATATGTTATTTTTCCTCCTGGACTTTCCCTGTGGGTCAGAGATGACTTGTTTCCATTCAGTTCTTTTGTCTACCCGCCTCTAGCCATGCCAACCCCCCACAAAAATCCTCAGCCAAACTGCAAATATTTACACCAATTCAATAATTTGCTTGAATTTCCTATAAGGCGTTTATATTGTATTTGAAATAAATGCATCATTATTTTTGAAACTTGCTATGAAATATTCCATAACCGCTTGAAAAAAACACTTTCTGGGCAGTGCATGGGGTTTTGCACAATGAAGGGATGAAAGAAAAAACAAAATAACTAAATGCATAGGAAGGAACTGCAGATGCTAGTTTAAAACAAAGAAGTACACAAAATGCTGGGACAGACAGCATCTCCGGATAGAAGGAATGGGTGACGTTTTGGGTCGAGCAAAACAATCAAGTTATGTTTCCCGAATTATGAATTACTGCTGACCAGTTCAATCACATGCAAGATCGTTGAATAAAGAAAGTAGTATGGCTGTTGGGAAAAAGTCCTCAAATTGAATTTAAAAAGACGTTTGATGTGAATCAGTCAGTTGATCTAGAAATGAGCTGCAGTGGGTGCAACTAAAACAGGAAATTACTGACCTCAAAAGACAGATGTTTTAACAAAGGAAAGCAATCCGATAAACAAAGGAAGAAATTACAGTCTGGAAGTTCACACAGTTAACCAAGTTTGCACAGATCATTACCATCATGTTGTGACATTATGTTTGATAGAACAGACCCTCGGAGTTCAACAGATCAAAGGTAGCTGCAGGATATCACATCTGACTGTGACAGGCCATCAATTTGACAAACTTTATGAAAGCTCCTACACAGAGCCATTTTAAGTGCTCATGCTATGATATGAAGTGGAACCTGAAATTACATAGTACATTAACTACCAGTTATCAAACTTGCTCACCCCTTGAGAATGAGTTGTAATCAATGATGCTTTAGCAAAACTGACTGGTGCTCCAAAGTAGGCAATACATATAATGTCAAAATATTAAAGAGGTGATAACTACAAATATAGTTTAATTAAAAAATATTAAGCAACAGTATTTCTAAAATATAGCCAACATTAATTATACATTGAAAGTTTTTTTGCTTGTTAAACATTAATTGACAGTTAAACTATAGTTGCTTATTAACTTCTACAACAGATACTGATGATAGTTTACTTTCAGAATTGTGACATGTTTGAGTGCAAACTTCAAGGTAGTTTGAAAGCCAGATATTCAATGTTTGGCCATAGAATAATTTTTCATCGGTAATGGCAATCAGAGATATATTACAATATATGGATGGTTTGAGAAAGTAAATAATTTTTGTTTACCCAAAGACTAACTTGTAAACCTCAGTGACCCAAAGAAATAAATAACCCCGTCAAGAAATTGCTTATTACTAATTCTTCAGCTACATCGTTATGCATCTCCTCTTTCAGTGATCCTTCCAGTGATGTGATCAAAACCATGCACCCGGAACTGTACATATGGTTTAAATTTTACAGTTTCAGCATTATCTGCTTAGTCTCATATTCCATGCCAGAATCTATATATGCATGTGTCTCATTATGAATTTTAAGTTTATATGTCAATCTACACCGGTTTTGCTATCTTCAGGAGTCTATGAACCTGCACTTTAAGAGTTCTGGCCCTCTACATGTTCAGCACCCTCGTATTTTTTCATGCATTCCCCAAAATGCAATAACTAATTTCTCCAAATTGAATTTCATTTACCACTTTCATATCCATCTAACAATTCCCCTGAAATCTAAAGTACACAAACAGTGTTGCTCCCATAATTATAATTTCTAATCAGTACTGTCGTAAACCAGAAATGCGAGATGGCGTTAGGCCCCATGTCAGTATAAAATGGTAGCAGAATCTTTAATTTTCAATTGAATATTTCACTATTCCAGCGATTGAGATGTCAATATGCAAGGTTGTCCATAACTTTGGGGGGGGGGGGGGGGGGGGGGGGGGGGGGGGGGGGGGGGGGGGGTTATTATGCAGTTCAGTTCCCTGCTCAAGAGGCACAAGATTCAACAAGTTTGAGACCAAATACTGCAGCCATTTGTTGCACATGATTATCGCGTGATTCTGCTGTGTAACACAGTCCAGCTGTGTTTCTGTTATGGATAAAAGACATCCCCACCTTAAAAGTACAGTTTGCCCATTAATCCACTCCACATTTATTGTGTACAAGAGCAATTTTCACTTTTGTCAATGATTACGTGAATTTAACAACCCATGAACAATCACCTTTCTCTTTAACAGTTATTGTTCAATTCCATTTCTCGATTTAGAAGTGCTATAGTTCATCTGAGGCAGTCTCTTGGGATTAAGGACAATTTACTACCACTCTGATTTTGTAGCTTCCGATTTGGCTATCAAGACCAATGTGGCTACTGCAGATACTTCCAGACATGAAGCAGGTGGGTGGGTGGTTTGAGAGTTGCTGCCGACATCGGCAGGGCTTGTGTGTGTTTGACACATGGACTCGGGGTTCTAAATATTATGCTCTGCACTTTATGTGGCCATTTCTTAGATCAGTGGGGATACTGGATGTTTCAAAGAGCCAAAATCATCTCGCTCTCTCTCTCTATTCCCATGACTACTGCCAGACACAGCTCCAAGCCAATTTTTAAATTTACAGACAATAGCATATAACCATATAACAATTACAGCACGGAAACAGGCCCTCTCGGCCCTTCCAGTCCGTGCCGACCATTTGTTTTCACTAGTCCCATCTACCTGCTCCATTCCCTCCATACCCCTCCAATCCCTTCGCGTCCATATACCTATCCACTTTACTTTTAAGTATTACTATATTTACCAACATAGTTCTAGGAATAATGGGTAACGATTAGGCAGAATACAGGAGGAGCATTTATAATCTTCTTCAATTATGCTCCCAACATTAGCAGAAGAAAGGAGATAATTATTCACTTCGGGAGGGGAAAACTGAGGATCCATGAACCAGTCTTCATCAAGGGGATGATGGTGGAGAGTCAACAGCTTCAAGTTCCTGGGTGTACATACCTCTGAAGATCTGTCCTGGGCATGGCACATTAATGGAATTGATAAATAAATCTCATCAATGCCTCAATTTCCATAGAAGATTGAGGAGATTTGGCATGTTTAGGAATACCCCATTGAACGTTGACAGGTCTATAACATACTTGGTTGCATTGTTGCCTGTTTTGGGAACTTGAATGCCGAGGAATGAAGGCGGCTTCAGTAAATGGTAGATATTGTCTAATCCATCATGGGTACTGATCTCCACACCATCAAAGTCACCTCAAAGACTACAAAAGCAGACAGGTGAGGCCACAATAAGGCAACTATAAGGAAAGACCCGTATCACCCTGGCTATGCTCTCATCTTGCCAATAACAATCAGGAAAAAGATACAGAAGCCTGAAGACTATAATCTCCAGTTTCAAAAACCGCTTATTTCCAGCAACCATCTGGCTCTTGAATATACGACTAACCACAATCCTATCTCAGCAACTATGATCTACTATAGACTTTGTTTTGGTTGCATTACAGACTTTCATTTTGCACTATTATTGGCCACTTACCTAGCAGTACTGATTATTAATTTATTATAGATATTTGAATATTTGTGTGTTTTCACATTAATGAAACTCTAAAGCTGCAGCAAGTCAGAATTTCATTGTTCTATTACCGGTACTTAAGACAATTAAATATGATTCTTGACATCCTTAAATCTTTTCAGCTATCTGCTTGGTAATTTATTTCCAAAGCAGAGCATGGTATCAGGTTTGGGACTCTCATGCTGGGCATATGAATGAGATAGCTGTCCAAAGTCCTCAAGTGTAATGACAGCTTCTGTGCTAGGGATCTAAAATGAGAATGCTGGAAAAACCTAGGTGGTCAGGCTGCAGCTGCGGGAAGAGAAATGGATAAGCATTTCAGATTTTGAGACCCTTTGTCAGAACTCATGAGGATTCTATGATCTGAAATATTGACTTTCTGTCTCTTCCCAGAGATACAGACCAGCCTGTTCTTACCTCAGTATTTTTTTGTTTTTTATTTTTTTCGTGTTAGATTTCTAGCATCTGCAATATTTAGATGTTCAGTGCTGGGATTGTTGACATTGGAAAGGAGAATTATGCTGGTTTGTCCATTCCTCAAATTTATAAACTGCATTGGTGCCCACTCTATGTAGCCCAGCTCTCACAGAAAATAAATTGCAGGAATCTCCTCTGACTGGTACACCACAAATGTTGCCCATGTCCAAGATCTTGATGTTCAAATCCAGCTTTCTTTAAGTAATCAAAGGCTTGGCTGACACTTGGAGTTGCCAGTAAATTTCATTTCCAAGATTATCAGAAACATTATTGGTGAGCAACAAAAGATCATGGGCACTGGCTGTTGCTTCATTTTTCTTGGAGTTGGTATGTGGTGAAGATTATGCCCAATGTTTCACTGGATGGTGTAATATTTACATAGGGAAGAGATAATTGTGAAAGACCTATATTTGGCACCATTTGAAGGTGAATAGCAGGCAGCAGAGACCACCACTTCCTTGTTCTCATTTTGTTGTTACCAGCTTAGGTTCGTCTTCCTTCTTGGAAATTATTATGATCCCAGCAACTGAGCTCCAGGCATATCATCCTCCTCCAATGTGGAAAATGAGATTGTGGTTTTGTGTATGAAGCTCTTCATTTCTGCTTCAGTGTAGCAACCCATGAACTGATGGAATTAACCATTTGGTATATTTGCTGATATCAATGATATCAACTCATTCACAAAATATTGCATTTAAATAAAACATATCAATTTACTGCAAATTCATTTTCTCCAATATCATTGACTTAAAATTCCATTCTATGTTAAACAAGGCAGCATCATTACCCCGATACATTCCACAAACTTTCCAAATTAGCATCATGGTTAAGTTCGACAGTGTGTACATTATACATGGACTTAATACTTCTTATGTCTTGAAACAGAATCTCACTTTGCGAATTTCAACAGGAAATCCCCCAACAACTTTAGTCCAAGCAGTGGACTAAAAAAAAGTTAATTTTAAAGCCTTATTAAAAAGTTTAAAGTTGAACATCGAGTTCTACAACTAATTCTCTACAAATCAAGTTAGCAATTCATGCTATTTTTTAAATTAAACTCTATGAACTAATGCACCATCCCAACTTCATGCACAAAAAAAAATAAAAATATTAATGTAGTTTGATTGCACATGATAAAATGTACTATTCAGAAAGACACTAATATTTAGTTGATGGCATAAAAAAAGTTACAAAATGTATTATGCAGCACATAATGTAAAGTTATTTATTGGTGGCAAAGGAAACCCACATATTAATATAGTTTAAAACTCATACATTTGAAAAAAAGAAATGCAAATTATAAACAGGAAGTGTCTATGTGTGCAGTCAATTCATAATCTGGATCTTAATGTCTCGTTTCCTTTCCCAAAGGACCTCCCCTGCTGTACAATGTCATTATATATTGCTAATGTTCTGGCCACTGTGCTGACTCTGCTGGGGATCACCATAAAACCCAACGGTCCCAATGTATACTTTCCAGCAGGAAATTGCAGAACAGCGATTAGCAATAGGAATGCAGGCAGATGTTTATCAAGCTTAAACATCTCAAGTTAAACTATGCATCCCACTCAGTGGATTTTAACTTAGGCAACAGCATATATTCAGTATCATTTGTTCCATGGTATGACCCCTATGAACCTGCACAGATGGGATGCAGTTACCAGTTTCCGTCCACATATTTTAACCAATTGTGATCAAATTATCTCTCGACTGTCCTCCAGGATCAAGGACAGTCCATTTCACTCCAGTTCAATGGGTTCCCGGGTGATTAACAAGACCAACGTGGGACTGGAAACTGCCTTCAATGAGGTAGGTTATCTATATTAGAGTAGATAGTATATCGAAGGTGGTACACCACTTCATCAGCCTTTATGATGTATGATTCAAATGAATGAACATCAATGTCATCTCAAACATTCCCCCTCTATGGGCTAGAGATTCTCACGTCAGTGAGGATATTATATTTGTTCAAGGCTTTGAGAACATCCTGTCCACCTGGTAATCTGTGTTTTGGGAATCTGGCATGGGAATGATATGGTCTGTTCACTGGAGCCATCTGTATGAAACAATGTTTTGATTATTCTTCCAGTGCACAACAGCAGTGGAAGTATCACTCTTGTGATTTGAGGGGCACTTGCTGTATGTAGTCCATGATTCAGAAGTGTTCAGGAAGATTTCAGTTTGTTCCATGGGTTTTGTGCTGAAGCCTTTACTCTCTGGGTAAATTTATTAGTGTCAGTGTATTTAAATAGAAGCATACAATGATGAAACAGACCCTTTTGCCTATCGTTAACACTGACCCTCAATCACCCATTTTACAATAATCCTACATTAATTGCTTCTTTAAATTTCCCCACATTCTCTTCAGGTCCTTTCAGATTCCACCACTCAAATTTGTGGCAATTTACCGGCCAATTAATCCACCAACCAATCTTTGGGATTTAAAAAAATCAAAGCACCTCGAGGAAACTAACACTGTCACAGGGAGAATTTATAAACTACACACAGACATACTCCTCTCAAGACCAGAATGAAAGAACATAAATATAAGACAATCACAAATAAATACATGAATGCTACACGAAGAGCATTCTTTGTGCTTGAAATGATTAGACAATTAAATTCATGACAGTGAGATGACAGTACGAATATTAAACAAATTTCCTTAACAAAAGATGTTTTGATACAGTTGATAGCTAAATGCTGATAAATGCTGATGTAGGGTCAGGAGGGATAGTTAATGTCTACTGGAGCATGGTGATTCATGACATTCAGAAACAGAGGATTACAGGGTAAAAATGTCCATTTAATTAAAGTTACGCTCTTAATCCTTTGGTATTTTGAAAGGTATAATAAACCCATTATTTAAATTATCATTCATAAATTTTCAATGACCACCACAGATTCACTCCACATAGCATAACAGTCAACATCAATGAATATAGCAATGCTGTATGACTAGACAACAGCCATTACCGTATTTTTTTTTTAAAGTTCTGAAAGTACTCAGTAGATCTAAAAGCATCTGTGGAGATAAAAGGGATGTGCCGACACTTTGGGCCAAGACCCTGCGCACCATTCTGCTGAATACTTGCATGCCAGAATATTTCCACATATTGCCCAAGTTGCACTAACATATTCCCCTACTAGGAATTCCACCAGCACTGCACGTGTGTGATCTACATTAGATATTGTACAAAGTAACAAATTACTCATGATAAATGTCAGAGTTCAATAAAAATAATTCCAGTAATGTCCAAGAAAAACCATTCGGAGAATCAAATGTACTTTGCATTCATTTCTCCCTTGATAATTACTTGAAAACTTGAAGTAAGAGCAGAACACATTAACTAGAATGGGGCATATAAAAACATGTCCCACCGAGTCTGCGCTGACCAGCGATCCCCGCACACTTACACTATCCTACACACACCAGGGACAATTTACAATTATACCAAGACCTCCAAACCTTTAGGTCTTCGGTGTGTGGGAGGAAACATGAGATCCCGGAGAAAACCCACGCAGGTCACGGGGAGAACATACAAACTCCGTACAGACAAGCACCCATAGTCCGGATCAAACCCAGGTCTCTAGCACTTTAAGACAGCAACTCTACCACTGCGCCACTCGGCTGCCCTCTAAAAAAATTTCATGTATTCTTACATGTGCCTCAATTACATCAAGCTCCACTTTTTAGAATATGGAAAAACAACTTAAGATGGACAACGATTAAATTTAACCCATATTTTAGCACCATCACAAAACCCATAGCTAAACAACTCAATAGGGTTATCTTTAAAAAGGAATTGCAGATGCTGGAAAAAATCTAAAGTAGACAAAAAATGCTGGAGAAACTCAGTGGGTGAGGCAGAATCTATGGAGAAAAGGAGTAGGCGACGTTTCGGGTCGAGACCCTTCTTCAGATCAATAGGGTTTTCTTTGTGATGCTCAAGTTACCAATATACACTGAACCAACAAGTCTGGTAATTGTAATCTTGTGAACCAATTGATAACCACCAACATTCCATACACAGCTACTTACTCATACATTCCACATCGGGATCTCCCCAGAAGAATTCTTGGCAGTCACTGCAAGTTCGTCCTCCAAATCCAGCCAGGCATTGACACTGCCCTGTAAACTGGGGAAAATATACCATATTCAATTGATATTCATTATTTTTAATTATTGGAAGACAAGAATATCAAAATGTAAACTGTGCAAACAACCCCCTAATTTTGTCTAGCACTTAAGATGAACAAAATAAACATCCAATGGTGTGCACATTCTTGGGAGCAAATCTTGCTGAAAAAACAGACCTTTAGCTTACATATTCACAAAATAAGGGGTCAGCCATTTAATAATGAAAATAATAATTTCTTCTGATTGGTTTCCAAATCTTTGGAATTCTCTAATTGAGGGAGCTATTGGGGCAGAAGCATTAAATACACTTAACGAAATAGATGTTTCACACTTAACAGGAAATTGGCCTCTTGATTATGGAGCATGAAGAGGTGACGTCACAGAAAATTCCTATCCTGTCCTTGGATCTTGTCCTACATTCATTTCAAGATATTTGCTAATAAAAGATAGTTTTTCCAAAAGCACATGGAATTCCAGGCTTGAAAGAGGCACAGAATACAAGAGTAACTCAGTCATGACAAACCTTTACAGCTCATTGGTTTGTGACCAATTGACTTTTCTATCTTGTATCTTTGCTAAACAGTGACATCCAGAACAAGGGGCAGGAAGATGCTAAACATGATTCCAGGGATGAGGATTATTAAGTGGATAAAAGTGAGGAGAGATAAATTATCTATTTGAAACCGAGAAGGCTACAGAAGGGATTTAAAATAAGTATTAAAAAACTGGGTGTGAGCCAAGAGAAACTGTTACAATTGACAAGAACAATGGGGCATAGAATGGCAGAAACATCGATAGGACCAAGCGTAGGCTTGGTGATCGCTTCGGACAACACCTCTGCTCAGTTCGCAATAACCAATGCGATCTCCCAGTGGCTCAGCACTTCAACTCCCCCTCCCATTCCGAATCCGACCTTTCTGTCCTGGGCCTCCTCCATGGCCAGAGTGAGTCCCACTGCAAAATGGAGGAGCAGCGCCTCATATTTTGCATGGGTAGTTTACACCCCAGTGGTACGAACATTTTGACTTCTCCAATTTCAGGTAGTCCTTGCTTTCTCCCCCTTTCCCCTCCCCTTCCCAGCTCTCCCACAGCCCACTGTCTCCGCCTCTTCCTTTCTTCTTCCCACCCCCCACACCCCCACATCAGTCTGAAGAAGGGTCTCGACCCGAAATGTCACCTATTCCTTCGCTCCATAAATGCTGCATCACCCGCTGATTTCCTCCAGTATTTTTGTCTACCTTCAATAGGACCAACATTAGTTCTTTCAAAATAAATACAGAGTGATCAAAGCTTTGGATGGTATGGGTGGCGGCTTAAACTTCGTCTTCTTCTTGCCTATGGCATGCACAGCCTAAAGTTGTAGGACAACTTGTTCTATTTGATCTTATTTGATTGTGCATGTCGGGTTGATTGCATTTGTCGAAACAGGGCGGACCACGTGAAGGTTGCAATCTCCCACCCCATTGAAATGCTATTTCATCAAGTATCTGAAATCAAAGAATTTGCAGCGATGAGGAGGAGAACGTTGAAGCGTGGTGACTGCTTAGATTGCTTTTGGATCAAAAAGGTATGGACGTCATGGCCCAAATCTTGTGCTTCTGTGTCACAAACATTCCACGACCATTAAAGCAATGAATTTTATACAATAAACCGGAGTTTTACAATTAGATCTTAAGCTTCCCCTCTCTTCAATCCCCAGTCATTGGGCAGCGCCATAAATGACCAATTACTTTATTTTACATTTTACAACTTAGCACAGTAATCCCTTGCTGGTTTGAGTTTCCCATGCAAAGGAACATGACTAAACTTCAAAATACATGGAGTAAAAAAACACTTGCATTTATTTGGGACCTGCACATCCTTTTCAGGATGTCACAAAGTGCCCAAGAGCTAATTAAGTCAGTTTTCAATAAATACACACGTAAAAGATTTGCAAGATATACTTTATTATACTTTAAATATTTACTATATGTGTTAAAAAATTGTATCAATAACATTTAAGTGTATTTGTTTTGTGTCCCTTAAAGAGGAAGATAATGAAAATTAATGACCCTTTGCTACACTCCTGACCGACATCCACTACAAACCAACTGACTCCCACAGCTACCTGGACTACTCTTCCTCCCACCCTGCTTCCTGTAAGGACTCCATCCCCTATTCCCAATTCCTCCGTCTATGCCGCATCTGCTCCCAGGATGAGGTGTTCCACACCAGGTCATCACAAATGGCCTCATTCTTCAGAGAACAGGGATTCCCCTCCCCCACTATAGATGAGGCTCGCACCAGGGTCTCCTCCATACCCCGCAACACTGCCCTCTCTCCCCATTCCCCCACTCGCAACAAGGGCAGAGGTCCCCCTGGTTCCTCACCTTTCACCCCACCAGCGGCAAATACAACACATAGTCCTCCGCCAGTTTTGCCACCTCCAACGTGACCCCTCCACTCGCCACATCTTCCCATCTCACCCCGTCTGCCTTCCGCAAAGACCGCTCCCTCCGCAACTTGTCAATTCTTTCCTTCCCTCCCGCTCTACCCCTTCCACCTCCCCCCTCCACTCCTTTCAGGGACCCAAGCAGTCCTTCCAGGTCCGACAGAGGTTCACCTGCACCTCCTCCAACCTCATCTACTGCATCCGCTGCTCCGGATGCCAGATGATCTATATCGGTGAGACCAAGCGGAGGCTTGGCGATCGTTTCGCCGAACACCTCCACTCGGTCCGCAATAACCAAGCCGACCTCCCGGTGGCTCAGCACTTCGACTCCCCCTCCCATTCCGTATCCGACCTCTCAGTCCTGGGCCTCCTCCACGGCCAGAGTGAGCAACACCGCAAGTTGGAGGAACAGCACCTCATATTCCGCTTGGGGAGTCTGCATCCTCTGGGCTTGAACATTGAATTTCCTCAATTCTGTTAACCCTTGCTGTCTCCTCCCCTTCCCACCTCTCCCTCAGCCCTCGGGCCCTGGCAATCCCTCTCTCCCCCTATCTCCCTCCCCCACCCTAGTCGCACTAGCTTCTCATTTTCACACCACAAACAGCTTACAATGGCCTGAAGAAGGGTCTCGACCCGAAACGTCGCCTATCTCCTTCGCTCCTTAGATGCTGCTGCACCCGCTGAGTTTCTCCAGCTTTTTGTGTACTTACAATGGCTTGTTCCCTTTATCATCGATACTTTTTTGCGTATCTTTCATTCATTGTTCTTTATCTCTCCACGTCACCATCTATATCTCTCGTTTCCCTGATCCCTGACCAGTCTGAAGAAGGGTCTCGACCCGAAACGTCGCTTATCTCCTTCACTCCTTAGATGAGTGCACCCGCTGAGTTTCTCCAGCCTTTTGTGGACCCTTTTCATAAAGTGCTTTCTAAGGTCCCAAAGGAGATTGTGATCGAGTGGCCCATTAGAATGCTTAGAAAGTTCGGCAGAGAAAGCATTTTATCAGGATACATCACTGCATGGCTTGGGAATAGCTCCATCCATGACTGCAAGAAATTGCAGAGTGTTGTGGATGTAGCTGGGGCATCATGCAAATCACCCTCCCTTCCATGGAATCTATCTACACTTCACACTGCCGTGGCCAGGCCACTAGCATAGTCAAGGACCAGTCTTACCCTGGTCACTCCCTCTCCCCTCTCTTCAGGCAAGAAGTACAGTGGTTTGTAAGCACGCACCAGTTTCTTCCCAGCTGTTATCAGGTCACTAAAATCTCACCAGCTAGAGCGTGATCTTTACTTCCCATCTACCTCATTGGAGACTTTTAAACTATCTTTAATCGGACTTTATCTAGCACCAAATGTTATACCCTTTATCCTGTATCTGTACACTGTGGGCGGCTTGCTTGCATTTATATATAGTCTTTGTTGACTGGATAGACCACAAACAAAAGCTTTTCTCAATATCTCAGTACACATGACAATAATAAGCTAAATCGTTTTTTTCATAAAGAAATGCTCTCACCTCATTACAAGATGCTGCACGTGAGTGCACTTCATTGCAATTGCAGAGTTCACAGCCTGTTCCACTTGCCAGCTTCCAGGTATTAGGTGCACAGTGATCACATGTTAAACCAACCACATTGGAAAGGCAAGGACATTGACCAGTGGTTTGATTGCAATGGCATTCATCTGCTGATGGGCACTGGGCCTGTATTGTGCCCAAGTAATTACAGACACATTCTAAAAATTAAATAAGAGACACACACTTATTACTTAGTTATATAAACTATACACAACTATGCTAATGAGTTGATATTATGAATAAATATAAAAATTAAATCTGGCTCAATGTAAATAAAGCATACTTTGCATAAGTTTTTTTTGACAATGTGGCAGTAAATTCAACTTGGCAACAGAAACCTGCACCTTGAGGTTCTATTCCAGATTTGATAAACTAATACAAACTTATGTTCCACACGGATTAGCAAACGATATTAAATGGCAGTACTAATCAGAATCACTTTTTTTAGCCAAGTATGTTTTGCACCATTCGAGGAATTTGATTTGCCATACAGTCATACAAATAAAAAGCAACAAGACACATAGAATACATTTTCACATATACATCCACCACAGTGACTCCTCCACATTCCTCACTGCGATGGAAGGCGAAAAAAAAGTTCAATCTCTTCCCTTCTTAGACCTCCTGTGTTGGGGGTCCTCGTGCCTTCTGTTGACGGGAAGATCTTGGCTCCTGTAGCCGCTGGTCGGGCCTCCATGTCGGGGCGATCAAGCTCCCGCATCAGGGGGGGTGGGGATCTCAGCCAAACCTCCTGCAACTTTGGAGCTTCCCGACATCAGTCTCTACCCGAGACTGCGAGCTCCTCGATGGTGAAATCCGCAGGCCGCGGTTGGAGCGTCGATCCCAGGCAAAGGATCGCAGGCTCCGATGGTATGTCCACGGCCCCACGGTGGGGCTCCAGGTCAGTCTCAAGCAAGGCCTCCAGCTCCATGATGTTAGGCCGCAGAGCGACCGGTATGATCCGGAAACCAATCGCATCTCCAGCAAGGCAAGAGATTTTAAAAAGTTCCTCCTAACCCCCCCCCCCCCCTAAAACAAACCAGAGAACATTAACACATAATGTATAAACACACTAAAAATAACCAAAAAGACAAAAAGACAGACAATTGGCGAGACTGCCATTGTTGACGGCACCACCAGTAGAGCATAAATAATACCCATCATTCAATAATCAGCAAAAACAAAGTGACACTGTTTAACGGAGGAGTCCTTTGTGCAAAGACCTTACTTCAAAAGTAGTTAACACAATGTGAAATTCTATCTTGTAAATTGATATTATTTGGGGGAAAAGAACAAAGACCCAATAATGGAGTGAAATCATTCATTATTCTGTGGAGAAAGTCAGGGTTAATACAGAGCTTTTTAAAAAATAAATACAAAATACTGGTCCACCTTAAAATCCAAAACGAAGTACGACCAATTTGTTATTTAGGCTAGTTAAATTGACACATAAAAAACATTTGCTTGAGTGGTTTTATCTCATTCTAATGTTACAACCACCTTCCGCTCTACTCCCTGGTTTATATCCTGGGGGTTTTAGTTGGTGCACTGTGTCCCCTTTGCCCTTTTCCCACAATGGTCACAGAGCTGTAAGAGCATAGCCACTCTTGCTATGAATTACAGATTTTAATTCTGTGAAGATCATTCAGATTCTTACCGTTAAAGGAAAGGGAATGGATACACAATTAAAAATTAATTTAATCTGAAAAATGACTAAATCTCAATTGCTGCTGGTGAACAGTATCTCCCGCTATTCATTTTAATTACTTTGTTCTTTAATCAAAGGATGCCCAGGAATCCCTCAATTGCCTTTGATTAGTTAAACAAAAACAAATCAATTGCTGCAGAACGATCGGCAGGAGGGCCACTGGCCAGGAATGCTTTCAAATATTTTACCATTGTACTGTGATTTTAAAATCATTGGTGTTTATAGTCAACCAAGTTAACATTTGCCAAGGAATGTGTGACCACAGGGAACATATTGATCTGGTGATAAAAATCAAAGGAATGCTGTAAATCTGACCTAAGGGGGTGAAAAGTTATCCTCATTCCATTGGGAAATTCAGATGAATTTAACAAGGATAATTAAAAACACCATTATAAAGAAAAGATGAAGATAAAACTACAAGAGGTACATATTTGGAGCATCTCCATGTCTACAGTTTTTGTTTAATTAATGAGGGAGGTTTTATTACTTGCCAATTTTAACAGCAAGAACTACTAAATGTTAATTATCAGGAGAGCCAATTCTCCCCCACCCCCCATGCCATTTATTCTAACACCTGCTGTGTTGAAGATTATCCAGAACAAAGGACAGGATATCAAAAACACAAGACTGGGTGTTACCTTACATTTCACTCAAAAGAAAAATACTAGCATTTAAAAGGAGTTTCTCTCAATTTCTGAATGCTTAATATGCATTGTAGGTAAGGAAAGGCAGCAGACAGCAAGCAAACCAACACTGCAATGTAATCATCAAATGGAAATTCAATTTTAACTGATGTTTAACTGAAAGAATTCACACATTCCTAAAAGGAGAAGCTTTGGATCTTTTATCTTCATCTCAGAGGGTAAATGAAAAACCTCTATTTACCATCTTAAATGAAAGACGAGACATCTCACAATGCTGCATTCTCAGCACAGCACTTTTTTTGTGCCTATGCCTCAGGACTGGTGTGTGAACACCTTCAAAAGATTGATATAGCTGTGAAGCATAACGTGAAGGAAAATCAACATCTAAAAGAGAAGTATTATTGGAAACTATATTTAGTTCCGAGCCATCCACAACCTGAACTCAAGTGATGAAATAATCAATTCTTTTCAGATTGTTTTTCCTTTAATACTAAGATTTCCAAATTGTCACTGACTACTGCTTTTTGCAAATGCAGCAAACCTCTAATCTTATCCAAAATTAGAGCATGTATGTACATCTAAAACAACCACACTGATGTTAATCTGCCACATATGCTCCAAGTGCTGTTAAATCTTTCACAAGTGTAAACAAACCAAAGTTCGCACAAATAAAACCACGCATTATACCAACAGGTGACAAAACATAAAGGGTTGAATAATGCCGAAATGGATGAGAAGGCATATAAAAGATCAGAACTGCCGCAAACAGATATTGTGAGCCAAAATAAAACAGAAGGATGTAGCAAATACCGATAAACCTTTAACCTGAACTTCTGACATTTCCCATTCGAGATGCTGTGGAGACTAGCATTTGCATTTTCTATTTCAGAACATATTGGAGCCTTTAAAAGTAGTGTAAATATACAAGAGATAAAATGCAAAATCTATTCCATAATTATCAATTTTGAGTGGTTTACAAAATGTTTCATATATCTTACTTATGCAGTTCTGTTGCACTGCGTTCCCATAATAGCCAGGTTTGCAGAGGTTGCAGTGTTCACCCTCGGTATGATACAGACATTTTAGACACTCTCCAGTTCGCTTATCACAGGACTGGGGGTCAGTCACGTCGATGTTGTTGTTGCATTGACACTCCTGACAATACCCTCTGGTCTCATTAGGGTTACCATAAAACCCAGATGCACATTCATCACATCTAGCACCTGTCAAGGTAAAAGCATTAAATTGTAAAAAAGAGAAATAATGGTCAATATGAAAACACAAATTGGAGGAACAGCATCTCATATTTTGCTTGGACAGTTTACAGCCAAGTGCTATGAATATTGATTTCTCTATCTTCAGGCAGACCCGGCATTCCCTCTCTCTCTCTCCCTCCCTCACCCAAGTCACCTAACAGCTACCAATGGGCTGTTTCCGTTATCATAATTACTTTTTTGCATATCTCTCATTCATTGTTCTTTATCTCTCTTCATCATCGCCTATATCTCTCGTTTCTCTTATCCCAAACCAGTCTGAAGAAGGGTCTCAACCCAAAACATCACCCGTTCCTTCTCGCCAGAGATGCTGCCTGTCCCAGTGAGTTACTCCAGCTTTTTGTGTCAATCTTCAGTTTAAACCAGCATCTGCAGTTTCTTCCTACCCAATAACCAGCTACTTGTAATTAACAAATCACCAGTATCACCAGCAGCATTAGTATATAATCCACACTGCCAGCATATCCTGCCAGAAAATGGAGCTGCAGTCAGTATAAAACATAGAAACATAGAAAATAGGTGCAGGAGGAGGCCATTCAGCCCTTCGAGCCAGCACCGCCATTCATTGTGATCATGGCTGATCATCTACAATCAGTAACCCATGCCTACCTTCTCCCCATACCCCTTGATTCCACCAGCCCCAAGAGCTCTAACTCTTTTAAAATCATCCAGTGAATTGGCCACTCCTGCCTTCTATGGCACAGAATTCCACAAATTCATAACTCTCAGGGTGAACACGTTTATTCTCATCTCAGTTTTAAATGGCCTCCCCTTTATTCTTAGACTGTGGGCCCTGGTTCTGGACTCCCCCTACATTGGGAACATTTTTCCTGCATCTAGCTTGTCCAGTCCTTTTATAAGTTTGAAAATATATCCTCTCATCCTCCTAAACCCCAGTTTTTCCAATCTTTTCTCATCTGACAGTCCCACAATCCAGGCGATTAACCTCATGAACCTACGCTGCACTCCCTCAAATTAGGAGACCAAAACTGCACATAATATTCCAGATGTGATCTCACCAGGGCCCTGTACAACTGCAGAAGGACCTCTTTATTCCTATAGTCAAATCCTCTCATTATGAAGGCCAACATGCCATTAGCTTTCTTTACTGCCTGCTGTACCTGCATGTTTACTTTCAGTGACTGGTGCAAAAGGACACCCAGATCTCGTTGCACTTCCCCTTTTTCCTAATCTGACACCATTGTGATGATAATCTGCCTCCTTGTTCTTGCCGCCAAAGTGGATAACCTCACATTTATCTACATTATTGTGCATCTATCCACTCACGCAACCTGTCCAAGTCACCCTGCAACCTCCTAGCATCCTCTTTGCAGTTCACACTGCCACCCAGCTTTATGTCATCTGCAAATTTGCTAGTTACTCCGTCTCCCTAGACACTCTGTCCTCTAGTACATCTGGGAGATTGTTTGTGTCTTCCTTAGTGAAGACAGAACCAAAGTACCTGCTTAACTCTTCTACTATTTCCTTGTTCCCCGTAATAATTTCACCTGTTTCTGCCTTCAAGGGACCCACATTTGTCTTTCCTAATATTTTTCTCTTAACATACCTCCCCCACCCAAGTCGCACTAGCTTCTCATTTTCACCCTACAAACAGCTCACAAAGGCATGTTTCCTTTATCATCGTTACATTTTTCCATTTCTTTCATTCATTGTTCTTTATCTCTCCACATCACCATCTACATCTCTTGTATCCCATATCCCTAACCAGTCTGAAGAAGGGTCTCGACCCTAAACATCATCCATTCCTTCTCTCCAGAGATGCTGCCTGTCCCACTGAGTTACTCCTGCTTTTTGTGCCTATCAATGGTTATAAACACTTGGATATTGAAATATTAACATCCAATGGGTTAGACTTTATACAACATCCGTATTAGAATGGATGACCAACATAAACTAACAATCACTTAAAAAAACAAAACATACCTGTGTATCCATTTTGACAAAGGCAAACAATATTGTGGGCATAAGGATCCTGGTAACAGCCAGTGGCAAACTGCCGTAGACTATCTGGCCCATCTGGGCAGGGGCATGGGCGGCAATGGTCACCTGACCCAAGTACAGGGTCCCCGTAATAACCTGTCACACAGCTGTAAGAGACAACAACATTTTACCGAGAGCTGTTCATTTACATGAGCTGCAAGAAATTTTACCCAAGGTGATGAAGGCCAGTAAAAATAAAAGAGACTGCCAATACCTCTCACAGTTCTGTCCACTGGTATGATCTCTGCAGTTCAGACATTCACCGGTTTCCAAGTTGCAATGATCTGCATGCCCATTGCAATGGCATGGGTGGCAAATAGGAAATCCCCAAAACCCAGGCTGACACTGGTCACATCTTCGGCCATAGACTCCTTCCTTACACTGACACTGGCCAGTGGCATGATGACAAAATGCATTGACGGAACCTTCTGGATTACAGTCACACGCTAAAAATAAACAAAAGGTACAATTACAATGACTGTTAATTTGAACTGAATAGCAAATGCATGTTAATGAGCTAAATTTGGCAAAATTGTGAAAATAAAAGAAATAATAGGAAAGAAAATCAAATATTTGGTCGTAAATGGAATCTTTATATTTACTTCAAAGCACAAAACAATTGATCTTATGCCAAATTAGAACATTGCAGCTGTAACCAAAATAGTGGTCAAAGGAACACGTTTCTAACTTTATAAAGAGTGGTGTAGTTAGAGAAGGATTAAACAACAAAGCTGTCTGAGAGAACATCTGTCATTTTACTTCGGAGTCACGTGAGTGACTTCGTGAAGACCCCGCCAGCACGCATGCGCGGCATATCGTCGCGCGCATTTGCATCGGCAGGCTGGGGGGGGGGGTGCGCTCTCTCCTCCGGCTCCTTCATAAGGCCGGCAGGTAAGTATTTACCTTTACTCCACAGGATGGACAAGGGCAAGAAGAAGGCGACGCTGTCGAGGAGCCAAGCCTCGACCAGCCAAAGGCCCTTGTCCCCGGAGCTGCAAGCAACACCGGCAGCTTCGAGGCATGTGGGGGCAGGATTGCGGAAGTCGGGCGCTCCCGCTGATTCAGGGGCCGACTCACCCGAGTGGTTTACTGCGCCGGAGCTGGATATGGATCCAGACTTCGAGCCCCCTTCCCCCAAGAAAAGAGGGGGAAAACAGGTACGTGGCAAGGGGTCTCGCTTTCCACAAGCAACCCCTCCCCGAGCTCCAGAAGACCCGAGGGGGCTGGGCCGGGGGACAGCTGCACGACAGGGGAGCCCTGCAAATGTGCAAAACGTACCGCTGCCAGGGAGATCTGCCGTAGTGCAGCCTGGCAACACCACTGCTGCGTCGTGTAGGCCTGCTGGAGCAGATACCACCGACAACACACCCCGTCAGGCTGCGGTCAAGGGCGGAGGTGGCAGCAGTAGACGGTCGGTCAGCTCAGCTCTGGGAGCGGCCGACCATGCGCCTTCACGCCAAAAGATGGGCAAATGTGGAGGTAAGCCTGCACGGACTCCGGGGAGCCAGGTTCCGGGGGCCGGCGCCGATTCAACTCACCTGCCTTCATATCAGACAGGTGGGCCGCCACAGTCTGGGAGAAGACAGACTAGCGGAGAGTCCGTGCGGGAGTCGTATGATCCTACTTGGGCTGTAGGTCACGACAACCTGCCATTGGACCCTAGACAGCACCCTAAGGGGGTGTGGTCCGATGGTGGAAGCCCCAGTAAATTCGCAGGGCCTGGGGAAGTCGGCTTGTCCGCTGCAGATAGCAGGGACGGTCGCATTGAGCGGTTGGAGCTCTTAGTGGAGCAACTCCTCCAGTGGGACTGGGAATGAGAAGAGCGGGACGAGCGGGTATCCACTAGCCGTGCGAGGACCCCATTCAGCATCCCATCGTCTCCAGCCAGAAGCGTGAGTGATTGCCCAGCCGCTGCGTTTGAAGACCAGACCAGTTAGTCTAACATCGGTAGTGGGGAAACTGGTAGAGTCAGTTATTAAAGATGGGATAGCAGCACATTTGGAAAGTGGTGAAATCATTGGACAAAGTCAGCATGGATTTACAAAAGGTAAATCATGTCTGACGAATCTTGTGGAATTTTTTTCGAGGATGTAACTAGTAGCGTGGATAAGGGAGAACCAGTGGATGTGGTATATCTGGACTTCCAGAAGGCTTTCGACAAGGTCCCACATAAGAGATTAGCATACAAACTTAAAGCATACGGTATTAGGGGTTCAGTATTGATGTGGATAGAGAACTGGCTGGCAAACAGGAAGCAAAGAGTAGGAGTAAACGGGTCCTTTTCACAAGGGCAGGCAGTAACTAGTGAGGTACCGCAGGGCTCAGTGCTGGGACCCCAGCTATTTACAATATATATTAATGATCTGGATGAGGGAATTGAAGGCAATATCTCCAAGTTTGCGGATGACACTAAGCTGGGGGGCAGTGTTCGCTGTGAGGAGGATGCTAGGAGACTGCAAGGTGACTTGGATAGGCTGGGTGAGTGGGCAAATGTTTGGCAGATGCAGTATAATGTGGATAAATGTGAGGTTATCCACTTTGGTGGCAAAAAAAACAGGAAAGCAGACTATTATTTAAATGGTGGCCCGATTAGGAAAAGGGGAGATGCAGCAAGACCTGGGTGTCATGGTACACCAGTCATTGAAAGTAGGCATGCAGGTGCAGCAGGCAGTGAAAAAAGCGAATGGTATGTTAGCTTTTTATAGCAAAAGGATTTGAGTACAGGAGCAGGGAGGTTCTACTTCAGTTCTACAGGGTCTTGGTGAGACCACACCTGGAGTATTGCGTACAGTTTTGGTCTCCAAATCTGAGGAAGGACATTATTGCCATAGAGGGAGTGCAGAGAAGGTTCACCAGACTGATTCCTGGGATGTCAGGACTGTCTTATGAAGAAAGACTGGATAGACTCGGTTTATACTCTCTGGAATTTAGGAGATTGAGAGGGGATCTTATAGAAACTTACAAAATTCTTAAGGGGTTGGACAGGCTAGATGCAGGAAGATTGTTCCCGATGTTGGGGAAGTCCAGGACAAGGGGTCACAGCTTAAGGATAAGGGGGGAAATCCTTTAAGACCGAGATGAGAAAGACTTTTTTCACACAGAGAGTGGTGAGTCTCTGGAACTCTCTGCCACAGAGGGTAGTTGAGGGCCAGTTCATTGGCTATATTTAAGAGTGAGTTGGATGTGGCCCTTGTGGCTAGAGGGATCAGAGGGTATGGAGAGAAGGCAGGTACGGGATACTGAGTTGGATGATCAGCCATGATCATATTGAATGGCGGTGGAGGCTCGAAGGGCTGAATGGCCTACTCCTGCACCTAATTTCTATGTTTCTATGTTTCTATGACCCGGGACAGCCAGTGACCGCTGAGCCAGAGCATGAGGAGGATATGCAGGTAGTGGTGAGTAAGTTTGCCGCTACCACCCATACAGGTGAACCTCTGCACCACAAATTGGCGGGCACCATTGATTACCTGACTAAGCACCAACTTCAGAGTCAGGTTCTCAATGATACCTTGGAGAAAATAAAACCGTCCCGAGAACTGCATCAACCTCAGTGTGCCCTTGGTTAATGCCCAGATCTGAGAACACTTGAGTACGGCCACCAGGATGCAGGATGTCCGCCTCCAGCGTATCTTAAAAGTTCTCTCCACGAACATAACGGCATTTGCTAGGACCCTGGACGGGGATAATGTGTCCAGTGAGCAGCAAGATGCACTGGCACT
Source organism: Okamejei kenojei (assembly GCA_035221665.1). Lineage (NCBI taxonomy): Eukaryota > Metazoa > Chordata > Chondrichthyes > Rajiformes > Rajidae > Okamejei > Okamejei kenojei. The sequence continues at coordinate 19,495,086 of CM069151.1, read as the reverse complement.
CCTATGCAACGCCCAATATGAGATAAACTGCCTGCGTAAAGAGCTCCATAAAGCCCACACTCAACCCCAAATTCGCGGGGTTGTGCCGACCATCAACCGCTCCACCGCCGCATCAGTTATTCGGAGACCTGTCCAAACAGGTGAAGGAATTGGACGAGGAGGCCAAAACAGCGGGCCTCATGAAACCTCCGTTGGCCAGACTTCACCCATATCACCGGCAACAGCCTAATACAACTTGGAAACCACGGCTGCCGGACAGGGCACAAAGATCCTACCTACCTCCATCTCATCAAACACAACGACCTTTTTTAGGGCAAGGCCAACAGCGGCCTGCATGGAAAATGCGGCCGCCGCCCCGTCAACCTCCACAACATCCACCCAAAACACCGTACGTACGGAACCGCCGTTAACCATGGAGGTAAGGGGGTCTGGTTCCTCTCACGCCGTAGCATCTCCTCCCGCACGAATAGGTGGGCGATTACGGGCTTTCTTGGACATATGGAAAAAACTGTCACCACAGATGAGTTTATTTTACAAAGTGTTCAAGGGTATGTTATAGAATTTATTGGAGGTATAAATCCCCCTACTCAGCATTCGCCTCATAGGAATTTTTCTCTATCCCAAAAAGAGGTAGAGGCAGGACATGCTGAAATTATACGGCTAGCAGAAAAAGGGGTAATTGGCAAAACCAAGCATGAACCTATTGAGTTTGTGTCTAACATCTTCACCAGAATTAAAAAAGATGGGGGATGTCGGATTATAATAGACTTAACTGAGTTGAACACTTTTGTACAATATACCCATTTCAAAATGGATACTTTAGAAACAGCTAGGCAGATGCTTTACCCAGGGTACTTTATGGCATGCATCGATTTGAAAGATGCATACTATACGGTGCCCATTGCTGAGGCTCACAGGAAATTTCTGAAGTTTGTCTGGAAGGGTCAATTATGGGAGTACAAGGCATTGCCCAATGGAATCACCACAGCCCTAGCCTGTTTACCAAATTGGTAAAACCTATATTGGCTCTTCTCCGACAACAAAATTATATGGTAATGGCATATTTGGATGATATCCTTATAGTAGGTCAGACCCTCCAATTGGCAATTCAAGGAGTGGCTGCAACCAAGGCTCGGTTCGAGAAGCTGGGGGTTTGTAATCCATCCAGACAAATCACAATTACATCTGGTACGGGTTATGGAATATTTGGGGTTCACCCTAGACACCAATTTAATGAAGATTACCATCCCAACTAATAAAGCCACTGCTATAATAGAAGAGTGCCACAATCATGCTTGCGCCAGGGTACCGACTATTCGGCAAACAGCAAAAGTTATGGGCAAATTGGTAGCTACATTCCCAGCTGCACAATTCGGGCCGCTACACTACCGAAATTTACAAAGATCAAAAATCACCGCATTAAAAACAAATGCTGGGCACTTTGATTGGCCAATTCGGTTACCACCGGAAGCTAGAAACGAGCTACAATGGTGGGTTGACAATATTAGAGAGTGTCATAGGCCTATCATAGTGAGAAACCCTGACGTTGTGCTACAAACTGACGCAAGTGCACAAGGCTGGGGAGCAACTGATACGATGTCCAGTTGTGGTGGCAGGTGGAACTCTAATGAGTCTACCTTCCTGGAGTCACATGGGATAAACTATATAGAAATGCTGGGGGCATTTCATGGATTGCGGGCTTACTGTACTAATTCACGGGATTTACAAGGCCGCCTTCAAATAGATAATACTACAGTGGTGGCTTACATCAATCATATGGGTGGTATCAGGTCGCTATCTTGTGATGAATTGGCTAATACAATTTGGCACTGGTGCATTGAAAGAAATATTTGGATTACTGCGACCTATTTGCCTGGGAAGCTTAATACATTGGGGGACACCAGGTCACGAGTCTTCAATGACAACATCGAGTGGATGTTGAACCCCCAAATTTTTGGAGATATTATAGCTCATTTTGGGACACCAGATATTGACCTATTTGCGTCCAGGCTGAACCATCAGATACCAACGTATGTGTCATGGGAACCAGACCATGGGGCAATAGCAATGGATGCGTTTTCTATCCATTGAGGGAAATGGTTTTGCTACGCTTTTCCCCCATTTTGCCTCATCAGTCGGGTATTGCAGAAAAATAAATTAGACTCTGCAACTGGCATATTGATCATTCCCGACTGGCCCTACACAACCATGGTACCCGATGGTCGTTAAAAATTTGAAAACAACCATGGATGGCGATTGGGGGGGGAAACACCCCAAATTGATTACTCACCCCATTACGGGGGTTAGTCATCCTTGCCATGGTCATTTAAACTTGTTGGCCTGCAGGTTTTGAAAAAGACCACTCATCCGGGCAGGCATCTCTTCACGAGCCATAGACCTTATCGCCGCATCATGCCGAGAGTCAACTCGGAAACAGTACCTCACCCAGATTAGAAAATGGGGGGCATTCTGTGCCCGGACCAAGAAGTCTTCAAACTCGGCAACTATACCTGATGTCCTGGAGTTTCTAGCAAGCCTCCATTTCGATGCTGGCCTCAGCTACAGTGCCATTAACAGCGCCAGGAGTGCGCTGTCCTCATACCTGGATATAGGTATCAGCTCCAACCACCTGGTGTCTAAACTAATAACCACCAGGGCTGCATCCACATCAGCGGCAAGGGCCGTGGCGGTGCCCATGGACCCACATTCTTGCCACTGCGGGCTAGGCCAGTGAAGAAACCTTTCAATGGTTCTATAACAAGCCACTGGTCGCCCCTGCGACATTCGCAGAAGCTATCCTGGGAACCGCTCAGTGAATGTCTGTCCCCGAATTAGGGGTTATTTGTTGTTTATTTGATTAATAAATTGTGTTGATTTTTCAGCCAGTTTCGACTGAACTCCATTAACAGCCTTCCTCCATCAGACTGGCGGCAGTGTGATAAGCATGGACGTTGTCCAGGGTGTGAAATCACAGAGCTTTGAAATCTTCACGAAGTCACTCATGTGACTCCGAAGTAAAATAGTAAGATTAAACGAGAACTTACCAAGTTTGAAGGTTGATCTGTATTTTACGAGGAGTCGCGGTGAGGGATTTCGTGCCCACCGCTCCCACCCTCTATCATAAGGTCAACCTGGAAGTTCTACGTTTTTCATCTTACTATTTTTAGTCATGATTTGTTTTCTGTGATTCCACACCGCTGCTTTGAAGACCCCGCCAGCATGCATACCGCGCATGCGTGCTGGCGGGGTCTTCACGAAATCCCTCACCGCGACTCCTCGTAAAATACAGATCAACCTTCAAACTTGGTAAGTTCTCGTTTAATCTTACTAATAAAGATGAGAAGGAGGGATGAGTTCCTATGTTGGAACAATGAAAACTTCTTGGGGAGATAAATAGCTCAAAAGGAAGGTGAACATTTAGCATAAGAATTGGAGGCATTGTAAGGGCAGAGTAATGCAAATTATACACGAGAGCAGTAAAAGATGAATAGGGACCCAATTTGGAAATATGTCACTGGATGGCAAATATTGTATCAGATACGATAGCGGCATTTGAGAGGCTTTTAGAATGGTACATGGCAGGCAATTAAAATTAGTTTATCCTGGCCCGTTCCTGTGCTGCCCTGTTTTACGTTGAGAATTGATCAGCAGCTGAAATTTTTTAATAAAAAAAGCAGTTGATAGAAATCCAAAACACAAAGCATATTGGAAGAATGAAGAAGGGTTTCGACCCAAAATGTTGTCCATTTCCTTCGCTCCATAGATGCTGCCTCACCCGCTGAGTTTCTCCAACATTTTTGTCTACTTTCGATTTTCCAGCATCGATGTTCCTTCTGGAGCATATTGGAAGTGTTCAGCAGTTCAGGCAGCATCAGTAGAGAAAACAATTTTAAAACATCAGTTCGGACTGATGCTGCTCTACGTCTCAGCACTTCCAGCATTGTTTGTATTAAGAACTGAATATTAGCGAGAGTCTGGGGTCACATGCTTGGCTCTAGGGCAGAATTATCTTTCCGTAAAGGCAACAATTTACAAGAAGAATTCACCTGATAGTTTCATCGCCTCACTGCTGATAACAGTGTTTTTTTTCAAAATTGCATTCAATTAGCAATACACCAGCTGCGAATCTGAACATGGCTCAAGTCCAGGCATCTGGCCTACTTGACAGTTGTTTAATCACAATCAACCTGATATTGGTGAATAGGTGATCATAAACAATCATGGTACTAGACTTAGCCAATGCCTTTTTCTATTCTATTCTTCAAATTAACGCTAGAAAAAAGCTGGGGTCAAATCCAAAGCTTGGCTTGTGGAACAAAAGGAAAAACAAAGTTTTTTTTAAATATCCAACTTTAATCCACACTGGATTTCCAATTTTCTGGAAACTGAACAGATAAAATGCTGGTTGGCAGCAGAAAAAGAATTCTCACATTGTAAAGATGTCTTTGATTCCAACATTTTGAGAAAAAAGATAAATAGCTCATCTTTGAGATAATTCGCACGAGGAAGAATATGCAGCTTTCCATTGGTGAATTCACTTCTACATGGTCTCGTTGCCAAACTGCTTTCTTCATTATGCATTTATACATACAGAAATTAGTTTAATGGTGCAAATATTAATGTTCAGGCAGTTTATTTTAGATATAGATATCCATTTTAACATTTTCTAATTTTTACAGGCATAATATGGCAATCGAGAACCAGAGGACGTAGGAATAGGAATAGGAATCAGAAGGGTAACTTTTTTTACCAAAGTGTGGTGGGTTTATAGAACAAACTGCCAGAGGAGGTAGCTGAGAAAGGGACTACTGCAATGTTTAAGAAACAATTAGACAGATACATGGATAGTACAGGTTTGGAGGGATATGAGCCAAACGCAGGTAGGTGGGACTAATGCAGATGGGACATGCTGGCCGGTGTGGGCAAGTTGGGCCAAAGGGCCTGTTCCCACACTGTATGACTCTATGAGTGAGGAATTTTTTCCCTCATCTCCAATTGGTCTCTCCAGATTTGTGACTTTGAGACACCTCAGCCTGTTGTCCAGGATTTTTAAAGTTTAATTGAAATCTCGGCTGTTTATTTTAAAAAAAACTAAAGAGGCCTATCAAGTTAACCTCTCATTAAACTCATGTCCAGTGAACCTATGGTATATTCCTTCTATGATTTGCATAACTTTGATGCCAGCAGAATAAATCCATACACAAAGTTTCACCTCAATTTCTATACAACTGTAGTAGTATTTCCTTATTCCTGCTTTCAAATCTTGTTACCTCATAGGCTAACACACCATTTACTTTCTCACCACTTACTGCATCAGCACTGTGGACTTTTGTGACGTGTACAAGCAGACCTAGATCCCTAGAAACATCTATAATATTAAATGTCACTGATTAAAAAATATTCTGCTTATTCTTATTAATGCATTAAATGCACGGGAGCCAGTAACAAACTTAATTAACATAACGAAAATACACTCCCTCAAATCCCTTAAACTAAGACACAGCAAATGCCTGGGACTTCTCGTATTCACTCGGTTTATAATGTATAACTATCCTTCACTGTCTTTTAATGAACTAATCAACTAACCTTTTAAATATTTGCTGTATTTTGATCATGGGTTTTGCTTGTAATTCTTTGAATGTATTTTTAGAGGTCCTTTGCTTTAAAATAAACTTTTGATGGTAGATCTCCTGTAAGCCACACCTTGCCTTCATCTCATGGACCAAAAGCATGGGGATCAGTAGACAAGAGTAAAGTATCATATCATTTGAATCAACATGTATTGCCAGAATGGTCACTAAAACGGTTTCCCGGAATTTCGGAAAGTTTACCTTTTTTCTTCACAGCAAAAAGGCAGCAAAATGTGAATAAAAGCCATGTCATATTTTTCCAAACATACAAGAAAATATTAAAGTTTAGAAGAATTAAATACCAAATGTACCACTTTGGTAAGCCCTACTTACGTCTGCAGCCACTAGGGCCAAACCCATAAGTGGCAGGAGCACATCGATCACAATTTCGGCCGACTACATTGGAACGACACTCGCACTGTCCACCATTTGAATTACAGATAGAACTGAGAGAGCCTTGAGGGTCACAATTGCATGCTGAGGAGACAACAAACATTAGAATCTGATAACGCAAGGAAATTATCACATCAAATCCAAATCCTCAATTAAACACACTGTTTGAAATGGAGCAGCTCCAATCTATACCAATGTGTCCTGATCCCAAGTTAATAACCTCCAATCCAATTCAAAACCCAGAAGGAAACAAAAGATTCCCTTAGAACCCAGATGATGAGCCTTGCACTCGCCAGCTTTACAGCAGCATGGAACAGTAGAGACTTTTATGGGCTTCTGAGGAAATGTATCACTTTTCTCTTTCCCTTCCCATTATTTCAATCAAATTTTACTTGGCCTCAGGCATGGAATTTGAAGTGCTACTTGAAAAACTAAGTATTTAAACAAAAACCTTTACAGACCAAATTTACATACCTCCTCAAAGCATTCCTCAAGAGTCACGACCCATAACTTTTAAACTGTGCTCTTTCATTGAACACTGATAAAGCATCCCATTAAAACATCTGAATATTTCCTCACTAATGATGTCAGGGTATCAAGCCGCGTCCTCAACTCAAGTTTAACTTCTTGTTAACTACACAAATCATTGACAACTTTCAATTTAAGAGATGACACAAAACTAACAACCATGCTGACAAAATCTTTTAAGAATTCAAAATGCCCCCCCAATAGCACTGACATTTAAAAAAAAACAACGAAAAAATGTGTTTATTCTGCAGCAGCACAGAATAAAATTCTGCTACAAAATTCTTTGAACACATTGGCAAGAATTTGTAAAAGACACAGAATCATGGAAATTTCACAAGGGGATGGGGTGGTCTTTTATGCCCACCTTAAACATCTTCAAACATTGACCCCATTTTCTTCTTTATACAAGCACTGACCAGCAATCTGCAGTGATGCATTTCACAATGTTGTAACCCTTTGAAAATAATTTGGTCTAAATCCCCCTTTTCATTTCCAGTACCAGCATCATAACTTCATCGTCTGACCTCAGATTCAGTGACCAACTGAAATAAATCTCACATTACTTGCTCTTTCTCACCTTTAAACAATTTTCAAGTCTTAGTTACATCTGCTGTAATCTACAGAATTTTGTACAGACTAATTTTACACTATTAACACATCTTATGTTAAATTAGATATCAGAGATATATTTTCAATGTCCAGGTATCCTTTCTATTTCAGCATTGCCCAAATTTCATTCAGTGCTCTAGCTGCAATTTAACCACACTGGATAATTCGTATGGCTATTCCCACCACCCAAAATGTAAGCGATGTTCCAACACTGTTCAGATAATATTTCTTTTATATGAGCAGTCCACCAGATCCCTCATGAAGTTTAAATAAGCTTACGCAAAGCTCCTTCATGGATTATGGAAGAAATGCTGGAAAGAATGCCTCTGCAGACATCAGTCATTGGAGTCTTGGTAACACTTTGACTGTTCTCCAAGCAGCGGTACCGCTGGAAGGTATCCCACATGGTATTTGTGATAATCTCGCCCGATTCTCCAGTAGAGAATATATCCAATGACCTGCAGTGCGGCATGAGTACGAGCTGGGGAGAAAAACATTGTCAGCTGGTGAGAAAACATGAAATCATCCACCATTGCAGGAAGCATCAAAGGTGCATATCATCTAAAATAACACAAGTGCAGGACTCTTGAGACGCAGAAATCTGCGTGCCTTGGTGCATGATTTAGAGGCAACAGTAATTGTAACAGTAACAGTAATCTACAGCAATTATAAAAGCTGAAAAAAAATCTATAATTTAATGATAAAAAACTTATGCTACAATTACATGAGACAACTGTGAGAGCTCCTCTTGACTACTATGTTTTGTATTGGTCTCCTTATTGAATCATTTCATATGTTTATTTTCGTCTGACACTTGGAATTAGCAGCATGTTTTATGACAGAAGCCAAACTGCCCAATCTTCCATTTGCTGGAGTTTTTGAGCGAAAGGGGATTCTAAAACACAAAATTCTGATGGGTCTTCACTAGGAGGAAACGAGGAAATGTTTTCTCCACCAGGAGAATCTAGAACTGTGAATCGCTGTTTATTTTATGTGGCCGTGTGTCTTGTTACTTTTCACTTAATATGGCTGTGTGGTAACTCTCATTTCACTGTACCTTAAGTGGTAAATGTGACAATAAACTGACCTTGAAACCTTGAAAAATGAGGTCACTCATTGAAAAATACAGAGGCAAATTTTTCAAAAAATAGGAAAAAAAGTATTTGAATAGTTTATAATGCAGATATAGATTCTAGATTTAAGGACAGTGGGTGAAGGCAGAAATGTGGAGTTAAAGTTACTATCAGCCAGTACCCTACCAATGGCAGAGCAAGTTCCTGGGCTGAGTAACCTTCTCCTAGTTCATATCTTAGCTCCCAAAATCTATTTTTTTTAAGACTACAAAGCTTCTTGCAGTTAGAAGCTAGAGCAACATTAGTCTCCATGTAATGATGTTTAAAATGAAAAAGTAGAATATGGGCATACAAATAATAAAATCTACTCATTTCAGTAATATCCACATCAGTGAACACTATCAATAATTGCATAAAATTGTGTTTGTAATTCGTGGCTCACTTCCAGAGATAGTGAGACCCAAACATTGAAGAATTATAGACTTGCACTCTATTGAATGGATGTTTTCAATGATGTAATCTTAGTTATACGTACCGAATCAATTAAAATATAAGGAGTCTCCATTTCATCACCAGGGGCGTATTTTGTTAATTCTAGCCGAATGGTGTAGTTTAGTCCTTTTTCAAGGCATACGGGTCGAGGTAGAACCACATACCTAGAAGAACATTAATACCAATGAATATAGTTAGACCAACCCATAAATTACAAATCTTCCCTTATAAATGTACACATCAAATTAGCCACTTTCCAAATCTGTTGTTTATCACCTCAATTCAAAGAATATATGAAATTAAAACAATGAACAAGAAGATATATTTTATCTATCCCAACCTTGATCCTGATGGTAGAGAGAACACTTGGTTATCATCATCCGGAATAGTATTCACACATCGACTGCCTGTGTGAATTTCACCAGGTCGTAACACCATTATTTTTGCCTCTTCCCAGTTCTTTGGCAGCTGAACAAAAAGAGTCACATTCAATTCATGCACATTTTTCTGTTAAAAAGCTATTAAAGGATGCATCTTGCTAAATGAAGATTACTAACCTGTGGTTCATACCGAATCAATATGTTGTATTCCATGGAATGTGGAATAGCATTTATATGGAATTCTAGATATGCTCCTTGAGGAACACGTCCAAATCCAATTCCTGTCCAGGTTGGGGAACGATCCTGTGGATATTGTCGTTGGATAATCGCAACTCCCTGCAACGAATGAAAGTCATGGCATTAATCTAAAGTAATGATCATAATTTAACATCTTGACTCTGTCCCAAAACAAACTTACAGGGCCCAGGTCAGCTTCCTCCGCCTCGTGTGTGTAATGGTCCAGTGCAATAAAGTAGAACCCAGACTCAACCGCGTTGCAGCGACGCCCAACCATATGCTCTTTGCATTGACACTGGCCTGTCTCTGCCGAACAGCTGCAAAGGGGAAAGAAAACAAATACTATTTACTTTTTATAACCAAATCTATGTGCAAGAGATCAAATCATCTATTTAACATGCTACATGAACACCTCATTTTTAAACTAAGTTAATTTGCAAATAAAATTCTGTGCCTGTTTCCACCAGCTTTAACAGAGAGATCTTTCGCAAAGTGTCAAATAGTTTGTCTGCACAGGTAATTCTGCTATAATACGATAGTTGTGCTCCTAATGGGCCTGTCCCACTTAGGCAATTTTTCAGCCAACTGTTAAGTTGCCGGCAGTCGCCTGAAAAACCGGCGACTGGTACGGCGACTGTCAGAGTGGAACACACACACACACATCGCTTCCTTCACCAGCCCGTTATGCAGGCAGGGGACAGGGCAAGCGGGGAGCCCTGTCTTAGTGAAATTCACACGGTGCAAAGCCAACGTGATACAGACACACACCGCGATGAACAGGAAGGTTGGCACTGTAATTAAGACGGTGAAAGCACAGTGTACCGGTCATGTAAATCCTTTAAAAGAGGGGGGGGGGGGAGAAGGAGTGGAGACAGCTTTTTAAAAGCCAGAGATACACGGCTGTGAAGCTCGGCAGACATTAACCTTACAGGTCGGTTATGCTTGGTTCTGAAAAATCCTGCTTACGTTTTTTTTACCCCCCAATGAAATTCACCGGTCAGCACCTTCAACTCCTGGCGACCCACCTTCAACTCCTGGCGACCCACCTACGGAAAGAGAATTCTCGCTATTCTCCATGGCGTCTTCATTCTGGTCGTCGCTAATTTTTCAACATGTTGATAAATTTGCGGCGACCATAATGAGGCGGCGGCTAGTTCCCAGAATGCGGGAACTTCTTAGGACCATGAAGGCGACCACCTGGCAACCACATGGCGACCGCATACTCCTGCAATCACCTAAAAAGTCACCTGTGGGACTGGCCCATAAGAAACCTTGTGTGCAATACAGCTTTTTTCCTCCTTGCCAATTTCCAAATCATTTCCAAAGTTCCTGATTGAAATCATATAACAAATTAGGCCAGTGTAATAAAAAAGGTGTTCCCTGATTAATTGATGGTATTATATCTAATTTGCATTATGGAAAGATGTGTTATAGCAGAACCACTTGTAGGTGTTTGATACTGAATTTACTGAAATTCAACATTTCTTCAGCAGCATTAACACCAAGACTTATATTGTCAAATCTTAAGCACTCACTTAATTTGCTATTGAACAATTACTAAATGTAATTCTCTTTTGAAGATTGTGGGCAGCACAGTGGCGCAGCAGTAGAGTTGCCTGGGTTCGATCCTAGCTATGGGTGCTGTGTGTATGGAGTTTGTACGTTCTCTCCATGACTGCGAGGGTTTTCCCTGGGTGCTCCAGTTTTTTCACATACTCCAAAAGGTGTACAGGTTTGTAGATTACTTGTCCCCAATGTGTAGGATAGTGCTAATGTACAGAGATTATTGGTCGGCGTAGACTTGGTGAGCTGAAGGGCCTGCTTCCGCGCTATATCTCTAAACTAAGGTATGAAATGCTCATCTGATACAGAGTATTATGATACTATCTCCACTGGGGCACAATTATGGACTGGAAAACACAGATGATACTTCAATAAATTTCAGCAAGTCACTTCCAAAAAAATGTTAGGAGTGATATAATTTATTTATTTGCTTAAATGTTTTGTGAAACTAAATTAAGCTTTAACCGGTGTGGCACATATCACAATTATTGGATGTAGAACACAAATTAGAATTACGCAATTACTGTTCAACTATGAAAAGCAAATAACCAGAGATAATACTTCAGCAGTTTGAGATGCCTGCCTTCTTGTACAGACTACTGTCTTATTTACTAATTAGCTGTGAAAACAAATTTAGTGTAGGAAGTTGAGAAGCCAGTCTTACTCATTATTGTAGGCACCCCCAAGATCACAATCACAAGGGCGACATCCGTCTAGATCATTGCTTAGTCCCCAGTGTTGAGACTGAAAAACAATAAACCCCAAATGTAAACCACGTGAATGGCATATCTTTGTTGAACAGCTTAAATCTTCTGGCAAACACAAAGGGTAAAAGTGAAAGTTAACATGATGTGGAAAGAGTTTTTAACTATCATTGGCATTATGAGATACATTTCAGGGGACTGGTTGTATGGATTGATGCCCATGCTTTCATTTAAGAATGGGTGCATCCTGAAAATATACAGCATAAAAAAGGGGGGAAAACCCCAAATCTGTTTTCTAAACATTTTACTATATAAATCCAAGCTGAAAAATGTTGAGCCCACCTTTTAAATCTTCATCGGCAATTCTGAGGGGTTTTAAATATAACATATTTTCGTGTTTTGTTTGCAGTGGTTTTCCACTTTTGCTTTAACAATTCACTTACCAGACACTGATCACAGTTCTTTCCCACCACCAGACGTTTACAGAAGCAGCTTCCTGTTACATCATCACATGGAGATCCTCCTGGATGAGTTCCCAAATGGTTACAGGCGCAGGCTAAATGACCAAACAAAGCAATAAGCTCACTTTTCAAACAATTATCAGCAATTACAATTAGGTGTAAACTGATTACTGAGGCAGAGGCGAAAATTCCACCTCCCAGCTGGATTCATCTCTTACATGACTGAGGAAAGAAAATATCTTGGACACAACGAACATCCCATTCTTTACCGTTTTCAACTCTGGCCAGTTTCTATACACATGCAAACAAAGCGGAGGCTCAAATAAACATGCCATTTATCACTCCATCTCGTTGTAGGCATCTGATTGTGATGTACAAACTAGTGGTGGAGCAGTCCAACACTATAGCGACAGAGACTTTTTTCTGTTAACCCTTGCTGTCTCCTCCCCTTCCCACCTCTCCCTCAGCCCTCGGGCTCCTCCTCCTCCTCCTTTTTCCTTTCTTCTCCCCACCCCCCCCACCTCCCATCAGTCTGAAGAAGGGTTTCAGCCTGAAATGTTGCCTATCTCCTTCGCTCCTTAGATGCTGCTGCACCCGCTGAGTTTCTCCAGCCTTTTGTGTACCCACTAAAGTGACAGAGGTCTTTCCAGAAGTAAACTCACATCAAGGGAGATTCTTTTCACCCTCCATTTCTCCTGACTGTCATCCCAACTTATGTGCCCTCCATTGCCCCTCCTCACCCATCCCCACCACCACCTCTGACCACCCACTCTGCTGCACCACCTGCCAGTTGGACTGACACAGAAGGCACAAACAGGTGAGCAGTTACAGAACTTTTGCCAAATGAGAGAGCTCACCACTGATACTCAAATCAAGCTCATGCAGCTCAAGTCTTTGCAAATGATAGGCATGGCCAGCAACAGCAGACACAACATCAACTTAATTTTAAATAAACTTATTTTACAAATGTAAAAAAAAATATCAATTTCAATGAATCATTCTTCACTATAATTTATTCTGTTTTGCACTTTTTAACTGCATTCACAATTCTATGTTTTACCAAGTAGCCTTCACACCAAATTAAAGCAATGTACCAAGGAAAAGAAACCAGCATCTGAAAAATGTGAGGAAGTTCCGAATCAGTGGATCATGAAGAAGTTATTAACACAATACAGAAAAGATGATAGTTTACTTCATGTGTAATCAAAAAAGATTCATTTTGCAGTTCTTTTCAATATGGAAAAATCACATATTGGACATGAGTTCAGATTTATCTCCTTCAAATTAACTAAAATATATAATTATGGACATTAGAGATGCTAAGTGGAGCTGATATTTCCTCCCACAAGATATTCAGCATTGTATAATTGCAGCTCCTAAAATCCTTTTTATGACATTTACAACAAAACACTCACCTTTACTCACATCTGCACAAAAGGAACATCCCTCAAAAGCAGTCCAGTGCCTACTGAAACCAAATTTGAAATATGCCAGTAGTAAACTTTGATTAGACCTGATTATGCCAATTTTTGAAAAATTTGTAGAATTGTAGATTTTCAAATGAGTACAATCCTGCACTGAACATGGCCATGTTGAACTATAGCCTTCTGAAATTCTGGAATCAACAGGTACGATGCAAAATTAAAATATGAAAAATGAACTTTGCATAATTTTCAAGAACACGCAAATACTTACGTTGACAACCTAGTGGATCATTTGCACTTAGTCCAAAGAAACCCTCTTTGCACAGATCGCAGCGCTCACCCTCAACATTCATCTTACAACGGCATTGCCCTGCTATGAGATTAGCTGTCAAATCGGTGTGACTATCACAAATCCCACCATTCAATGATCCAGCAGGGTCACAGTTACAAGCTGCAATAAAAAGATTAGAGCAATATTACACCTGCATTGTAACACATTGCGTTGGATTTTTCATCTAAATTTAAGTTAACATTTTGTAGCTCCAACTTTTTTAAGCCACTTTCACAAGATGTAATACACCAGTATTGCAGTTCAAATTGTGAAATAACAAACCCTTTAGGCTTATAGTTAAGAAATCAGAACATATGCCACATATCAAAAGTTTACCTTCAAAAATTAAATATGTAGTTTAACATTTCTGAATAACTTTTAAAAAACTGGATAATCACTGTGCATAAAAAAGGTATCCGGATACCTTAAGGCAAACATTCTCTTTAAAACTCTTGACGCAACCCACCATCAAAAATAATTCAAGTGGATCAGTGTCATTCACTTCTTGGTCATGGTGTATCAAATGGCAGTACTTACGCTCACAGATGTCAGTGGCACGAATACCTCGTTCTGGATGCTGGTAGTAGAAAGGTTTGCATTGTTCACAGTGCTGCCCCATTGTATTATTCTGACAGCCATCACACACACCACCACTGACATTACCAGAGGCTAAATACACAGCCATGTCAAAATGACATTTATGAGCATGTCCATTGCAGTTACACCCTGAAATTTAAAACAGAGAAAGCCTAATTTTATATAGTTATATAGATGAGAAGTTCAAAATACACATTAGGATTTTAACATTGAAATACAAAACATTCAACGGGCACAAAGGATAAATGGTCTCCTCCACCCAGTGTTGGCTTTTGGCCCTACAGAGAAGAACAGTTATACCTCACCTTCTAGCATCCGTAAGTTTAGGAGATCTTAGTTTTATCTGAAAGAACTTTCTTTGAAATTCCTTGGATAATTATAAGTCTCTAAATGTACCAACATGCCATGATTTAGTACAATATATTTAATCAGATAAATGATGCAATGGGAAGACTAGGGGTGGAATCAAAAAGGATTGAATGAATCATTATTAAATCTATTTGCAAACTTCACCAAAATAAACATAAATACATATTCTTGCATCCCACAAAATATTGTTCATAGTCGCTTTTATTAGCATTTTCTTAGTTAGGTACTAACCTAGCAGGCACTACTTTATGCTGGCACATTATCAAAGCATTTGGTATCCATCCATGTTCATTCACAACAAAACATGCCAGCAAGATATATTGCAGCAATGGAGACATGGCACTGGCGTTTTTACAAATGTGTTTCCACCAATGGTTCATTGGTTAAGAAAATGGAGCAGGAATTAAATACAATACATTGCACCATTTTGCTACAAAATCTCTCATTTTAAAAGAAACATAATAAAAACAAAAACTTATCAGCTAGCTTCTGATTTAGCAATCAGAGTATTGTTTTTTTTTGGGGTAAAGTCTACTTGCGTGAACAAATATCGCTATGATTTCACTATTCTTCATTCTACATGTTTATGCAAAAGCATTCGTTGAAGTATCAGTCAAAACATCACAAGAGGTCATAGGTTTGAACATTTCACAGTTCAAGCAGACTATAAATTATTGATTTGGTTTTTTTTTAATCAATAACAAAATAGCTATTGTTTTATTACTATGCAAGCAATTAAGTTATGCAACAATGCAATGTTTTCTGTTAAAATGGAAGACATTGAAAATTGTTTGATTCTTCCTTCAATTTGGACATAGCAATTTACAATCATTCTTACTATTACTTCAACTGAGAACAAATAACTGAACACAGGTTGGAACACAAAAGGTTGCTTTTGTCAATGGTCCAGGGATGAATGTCAGCCTGGAAACCTGCTTGTTTTGTGCTTTAAAGCTATTTATATTGCCCGCAAATAGATACAACCTGAAATGAAGATATTCATTATCAAGAGCAAAATGTTTTAACCCAAAACCCACTTTTGCAAGCATTGCTGTTGCGTCCTTCAGCTGGTTTCCAAGGCACATCCTGGTGGAACTCTTGACACAGCTCACAGTTTAGACCTTTCGTGTTGTGCCGGCACACACATCGACCGTGTACCTGGAAAACAATGCATCAAAATCATTTCATTGCCCGAAGGACTACATCTACAAGTTTTCTACCACCCATGAAAACTGGTCAATATTCGTCTGTTTACCCTTGATTTCAACAGATTCATTCATTATCATTTAGTATTATATACAACTGCGCACAAGAATACTTGGAGTGGTGACAGACTTGAATTTTCTAGCAACTATCCAAGATTGTAAGTACTAAACTACTTACTCCAATTATACCAATAAAATAAAATTTCTGAACTCCTGCGCATGCACTTAGGCTTCATTCTTCCTGGTACAAAATTACTTCCTCAATTAACTCAAAATACAAACAGAAATAGATAAGAATGTGTATATATTCAATAATGAAGTTGATTTGCTGGAGATCTTACAGATGAGGTTGCAATTATGACATTTTTATCCCTGCACCAATGACTAGTGTGTATAACATCAGTTCTGAAAAAGGGTCTCCAACATTAGCACAATTTCTCCTTCCACAGATGCTGCTTTATCTAGAAATTTTATCTTTTTATTGAACACAATTCGTTTTCTACTTGTAACAAAAATGGTAAGTGTTAAAGAAAAAAATGATGAGGGGTGGACAGGAAGGAAAATACAATTTCTCAAATTGAAGGCTTAAGATTAAGCTTTCACAAGTATTCCTCCAATTTCTCCAGTGTTGCCTTTCATTTTGAAATGATTCTCAAAAGAATAAAGATAGACGCAACTATTAAAGTAATACATCAGAATAGGATCACAAGAATCCCACTTTCAGTTAAAACAAATTAATTTTTGACCTCAGGCACATTAACAGCTGGGAAACTGGAATCAGAGGCACCAAGAGGGAAATAAGGAATTATTGCCTCAGTCATTCTTGCTTGCATCTTTCAGATAGTTCAGAATATTAATACAACACAATTGCCATTCTTATCTCACAGCTGGGGTGCAACCCAGCGAACGGAAAAAGTAGAATTAAAAAATAGTTTTAAGAAAATAACTGCTTGAGAATCAAGTATTTTCAGACTGCAGTCTGACCACTGCAACAGGAAGCTGAAAGTCTACAACAGTCGCTGAGAATTTGTGAAGTCAAGTTTTGTCTTAAGATCTAAAACAGGAAATGGCAGAGTCAGGTCAGGGAAAGTTTTGTCTGGGTTCAATTAAGCTCCAAAGCAAACTTCATTGCGAGTCAGCCACATTTCAACTCACGACTGGAGAGAAAAAAAACTTTGTGACCACATAGTTTGTAGCCAGATTAAGTCCAATACTGCAGAGGTACTTTTTCTTTCATGTTTAACATGGGACAAAGGCAATGAAAGACATTGAACATTATTCAAGGCAAAACATTGAACAAAATATACCACTTACCTTCCCTTCTACATTCTGATAGTTAGATTCATGAACGGGAGCACACTCACTAGCATGTCCATAGCAGAAACAATTGCCCCGAACCACCATGTCATAGATAGCATAGTAATATTTTTCTTTGATTTCTACTCGCGAGTCCAGTAAATTGTCACCCAGAGTATGGAGTTTAGTAAACCTTATCCTCAGGTTTGTGATCTTCAGCATATCTTCAAAACAAAATACACAAATTAATTAGAATTTGTTATAGTAATTCAGAAAATTAGGATGTTTTCCTTCAAATGCAAAGTTTCCATTAATATTAATTGTCAATTCCACTAAAGTAGTAAAAACACTCAGCTTCAATTTTTTCAGCTAAAATGTTTCCCAAAAGAGTTGAGAAAAGTTAATAAAAAATAGCTGCTCATCGAATTAAATGACAAATGTAGGATTTTTTTTTGCAAATATACTCCTATTAAAGTTGCAACATTTCTTGAAATAGGATACGAGTCAAAATCACTGTCCTTAGAATAAATTGAGAATACAAAATTAACAAAGGTTAGATCTACATCCATTTTATAAATAATTAACATTTCTAGATGTGTTTCATCTGCAAGAGTTCATTTACCCGAAAGAGGAACTTTAATGTAGCTCCATTACGATGACACGAGCCAACAGAAATAAACTGAAGAGATTTAACATGCAGATAAAGAAGATGGGGAAACTGGTGCCATAATAAAAAAAATCAACTCCTTGGAGGCAGATGTAGATCTTTTATGTCAGTTTCCGAATGACCCAAGTGTTACTGTCCCTTGATCTCTTGTTCATTGGAAATTGTCAGAGTAAATTTAAATGCAAATCTGGATGGTATCTTTGCCCATTGTTTTTAAAATGTATAACAACAACCTCAAATGTTATTAATATCAGTAAATAGAAAAAAGTGAAGGAAAATTCTGCCCCTCTCCCTCCTCCTTATTCCCCATTTCCCTTCAACCAACCAGAATGTGACTGTTGTTTCATCAGGAGCGTAACATTAACAGGCAAAATTGAACAAAGGCTGGAAGTTAAGAACTATTTTAAAAATGTCTACATTTTCCAATTCTCTGCCAAAAAATACATCCTGAAAAAGGAACACTCTACACTTATTAACAGCAAACAAGGTTTTAGTCAACAGGAAATATGCAGACCACATGGGATTGATCCCTGGGATGGCGGGACTGTCATATAAGGAAAGATTGAAAAGACTAGGCTTGTATTCACTAGAGTTTAGAAGGATGAGGGGGAATCTTATAGAAACATATAAAATTATAAAAGGACTGGACAAGCTAGATGCAGGAAAAATGTTCCCAATGTTGGGTGAGTCCAGAACCAGGGGCCACAGTCTTAGAATAAAGGGGAGGTCATTTAAGACCGAGCTGAGAAAAAAACATTTTTACCCAGAGAGTTGTGAATTTATGGAATTCCCTGCCGCAGAGGGCAGTGGATGCCAAATCACTGGATGGATTTAAGAGAGAGTTGGATAGAGCTCTAGGGGCTAGTGGAGTCGAAGGATATGGGGAGAAGGCCGAATGATCACAATGAATGGCGGTGCTGGCTCGAAAGGCCGAATGGTCTCCTCCTGCACCAATTTTCTATGTTTCTATGTTACTATGTTTCTATGGGAAACTAGTTTACCTCAAATCCATTTGAGTAATTGCTACAGTGTCCACACAAGAAAGAATCAGAAAAACAAAGACAACGTATTAAGTGTTCCAGTGCTAGTACTGGCAGCAAACAGAAATTATAAGGCCAAATATAACAATTACTTTGTATTCTTCGGCTGTATGGATCATCGATTTTAAACGCTGGGTCCAACACACGATAGATAACCTAAAGGCAAAGAGGAAGTCATTTTTTTACATAATAATATAAAAGACAACATGTGCAAGTCATATAAGTTTGCTTAATTCACAAGTAAAATCCATGGATGTCCTGGGCCCAGTATATTGGGGCAAAAGAAGAAAGCTTACCAAATGTCTCTACTTCCTCAGAAGTTTGAGGAGATTTGGCATGTGTCTGATACTCTGTTGAAGTTCACCATGTGTACAGTTGAGTGTGTACTGACTGATTGCATCATGACCTGGTTCAGAAATTCTAACTCAAGAATGACAGAGGCTGCAGAAAGTGGCGGACATTGCCTGGTCCATCATGGGTACTGATCGCTCCACCAAAATAATCTAGAGGAAGCATTGCCTCAAGAAAGCAGCTAACATCAAAGACCCACACCAACCTGGCCGTGTTCTCTTCTCCCTGTTGCCATTGGAAGGGCAGTACAGCAGGTTGAGAACCATTACCTCCTGGTTCAAGATCAGCCTCTTCCCATCAACATTCAGGTTTTGAACTAGCCTGCATAATCTTAATCACAACCCTACCTCAGCTTGACTGAACCACTTCACTCCTTGCGCTACTGTGGTTCGTTGGTTTTTGCACTATTATGATCTCGCTCACTTAGAATAACATAGCAAGCAATTCCATTCTGGTGTATGTGACGAAAGAAAACACTCGACTTCTGACAAGTGACTTAAATTTATAAATTTATGAGTTCTTAGATTTGCACCAAGTTTTGAGCCAAGTAGAATTTAGGCATTTGTCACAAACCTCTCCTTCTGTCGAAGGTTCAATATCAGAGTATCGAGAATCGCAGATGATGTCATCCACTTTCTTCAATGATCCTGTTGAAATGCCAGGAAAGGATGCTTCACAGTCATAAGCATAGTACCGATACACCTGCCAGGTCTTTCCAGAATCTGAAGATCGTTCAATCATCATAGCAGCTGGACGAAATGTCTGAGCACAAAAGAATCTTTGACTTAGTAGTGAACAAGCAAGTCTTCACAACATTTTGTTAGTCATATGCGTAAAGACAGACTCCATTCAAACAATACCAAAACAAATCAAAAAAAGATTGAAAACAACCATTTCACCAGCATGTGTTTTATTTTTTGTGCATATAGCTTCAGCAAATAGACCCGACTGGCTGACCACCGTCGGACGTTCAAAGTGCATACGTCACAATGCTCTACAGCTTTACAAGGGGTAGAAGAGTCAGCTTACAACGTGACTGTACTCATGACCAGGAGATCACCCTCCTACAAAGTTGCTTGAGAATGGGAATTTGATTATGTAAAAAGGTGAAAATGTGGGGCCATGAAGCTGCAACTTTGTCCAAAATCACTGACACCCACCCTCCTCTTAAGGAAACCCTTCATTTTAGTATAGATGTCTGCAATTTCTACATCAATGTAGATGCCACCTAATCATTCTCTGAAATATCCAAGTGTGCAAGGTCAACTAAGGATAGGTATTAAATGGTGAACTTATCATTGCTTGCCACATCCAAAAGTTAATAATTTTGATAGATGTGGCAGTAAAACCAAAGTAGTTCATGTTATGGTGTCATAGCATTATACTCATGTCATAATTATCACACAAACAACACCCGAACTCATAAAAAACATTCCAAGTTCTTTACAGTGGCTCTTTATAAAACAGACTTCATTGGCAGAGCTCTTTCAAATACAGGAATGCCTTTGCAGATGGGCAGGATGTACGACAATGTTTGCACATCATATTCGTAAATGTGCTAATTTTATTAAAGCTAAAAAAAAGTTTTCAACCTTCATTGGCAACTAAAGAGTCCTCAGGAAATGTGACTGAATGCAAGTTCTAGAGCTTGATAAACTCACAAGCCCTATATACATATGTTTAAACATTTCCGTGACCCGAAAAAGGGACATTAACCTACACATAAAAAATTCACGAGTGATAATAAAATTTGGAAGCTCACATTTTCAAAGGTCAGTTACATAGCAAGCCTCACTTCCAGTAATAAAACATTAATTAATGAAAGGTCATTACAAAGTATCCCTTCAATTACATCAAGATTGAGACTTCAAAACATTTATTAGTGTGTAAGTGTTTACCTTGAAGGTCATGATGAGGTGAGTAAAATGGAATTCAGCCTCCAGATCCAACTGAAGAGAAACATTTTCAACGCCTAAAAAAGTGGGGAAAAAAAAGTTAAATTGGATAAAATGGGTTAAAAAAAGAATAGTTTAAACAGATTCAATGCATGAAACTTGCATCAGAGACATAACAGAAAACAAATTGTATGGACAAAACATGAAAATAACACATATAGACCACATATCCCTGCTATATCTGGACTCCAAACAACCTCGCGACATTTGTTGTTACATTCTAAACATAGAAACATAGAAAACCTAGAAAATAGGTGCAGGAGTAGGCCATTCGGCCCTTCGAGCTTGCACCGCCATTCAATATGATCATGGCTGATCATCCAACTCAGTATCCCGTACCTGCCTTCTCTCCATACCCCCTGATCCCCTTAGCCACAAGGGCCACATCTAAATCCCTCTTAAATATAGCCAATTAACTGACCTCAACTACCTTCTGTGGCAGAGAATTCCAGAGTTCACCACTCTCTGCTTGAAAAATGTTTTTCTCATTTTCTGTGTGAAAAATGTTTTGTTTAAAAAAAAAAGCAATTATGCATAATTTGTAATGCTAGAAGGGAAGCAAAGTATAGTAACAAAGGGCAGAGTCTAGAAGGAATACCATGTGTGAACGTGCAATTTCCCATACTTTTCTGCTGATACTGACTTTAACAATCTATATCGCCAGAAATTCTTGCAAGATGCCTAACGTGTGGAACTTGTTATTCTGCACTGAGCAGACAATGCATCGCACTTTAATTAGTACAATAAACCCTCGTTATAACAGACCATGGGGCAGAAAGAATGGTGTCCGTTATTACCGCTTGTCCACTATAAGCGAGTAAGGGATTATTACCAAGTAATAGGGTATCATTGCACAACTAGTAGAAACAAAGAACTTCCGAAGCTGATTAATACAGAAATGGACCATCTGGGAATAAATCATTAAAATAACTGCAAATAAATCCGTATTCTGGTTGTCATGTCTTAGTAGCCCATGAGGTATCATTTAAATCAACAAGTCATTACATTGATAGGCTTAAGTTAATGTAACCATGTTGAGCTTTTGAGATCACTTTGAACTGAAAGCTTGTTAGTCTAAACTAATCAGATTCTAAATACCTATACAAAAAGCATCCTGCTGGAGGCACTTAGCAAATCAGGCAACATCTCTGGAGGGTAGACACAAAATGCTGGAGTAACTCAGCAGGACAGACAGCATCTCTAGAGAGAAGGAATGGGTGACGTTTCGGGTTGAGACACCTCTTAGTATCTCTGGTGGGAATGGGCAGACTGCATTTTGGGTTGTGCGTATCCTTCCACTCCAGTCTGAAGAAGGATCCTGACCCGAAACGTCATCCAACCATTTCTCTCCACAAATGCTGCCTAACCTGTCACGTTCCTCCAGCATTGTGTCTCTGGCTCAAGGTTCTGCTGTCTCCTATCTCCTGAATACATGTGCAATCAGTTCTTAATGATCAATGGATGAATTCAATTCACACAGAAACTACACATACCATTTTCAGACTGCCACCAGGTATTCAGTCGGTTGAACGCAAAAGTTGTGACCACATTCTCAATTCTGTGACTGCTTGGATTTTCAGCAAAAGGAGTCTGGGATTCGCATAAAAAGCATTTCTTTTCGTCCTGAAAGATCAAATGTAAAATGTTATATATTTTCTATTTTTCTATTTCTGAGTGTAATCTGGATCAGTGATGATGAGATGTTTTGTGACAGTTAATCTTGCATCTTACTCATTTCCACAAAACCATTCCAACCACTTTTACAAAATAAAATGAAGGACTCACAGATTATTGCTTTAAGTATCTGGCTCATGAGTTTAATTGTCTTTACTTGCATTAACATGAAAACTATAAAAAAACAGGCAAACTGATATGACTTTCAGTAATTCATCATTGGCTTCCTAATAAATTAGGTAGCACAGGTGCTGTCTGCAAAGTTTGCACGTTCTCCATGCACGGTCGCTTGGGGTTTCTCCAGATGCTTCAGTTTCCTCCCAAATTCCAAAGACGTGCAGGTTTGTATGGTTAATTGAACTCTGTAAATTGCCACTTATGTGCAGGATGCAAAAGTAGGATTGCATACAACTAATCTATGGGTGATTGAAGATCGGTATGGATTTGGTGGGCCAAAGAGCCCGTTTCCATGCTGTATCTCTTACAGGACAGGCCCAGCATCAGCTGTTATAAGAGTCATACAGCACAGAAATATGCCGACCAAGATTCACCATCGACACTAGTCTCACCTGCCTTCATTTTTCCCTTATCCCTCCAAAACTTTCACATCTATGTACCTCTTCAAATGACTTTAAAATGTTATTGTACCTGCCTCAACTACCTCCATTGACAACTCATGCCATTTACCCATCAGCCTCTGTATGTAAAGGTTGCCCCCAGGATCCTATTAAATCTTTCCCCTTTCACTTTAAACCTACATCTCCTTGTTCTTCTATTCTTGGTAAAAGACTGTACATTTACCGTATCTATTCCCATCATGATCTTATACAACATTATAACATCACCCCTCATCCTCCGGCACTCTGGTAATAAATTCCTACCCTGCCCAACCTCTCCCTATAGCCAAGGCCCTCAACTTCTGGCAACATTCTCATAAATCTTCTCTGCACTCTTTACAGCTGAACACCATTTATCTCTATCTATCTATCTATCTCTATCTATCTATATTACTAAAAGTCTGAACTTGACCACTTTTGGCTCTCTGTGGTGTGATTTCCGAGAGAACGCTGCCACCTACGGCGGTCATTTTTGGCCAGCTAGCTCACAGCCCCCCTCCGCCTTCCTGGACCAGAGGATTTTTCCCATCAATGAAAAATCAGAGAGATATTAATGTTTTTTAAAAAAATAACCAATCTCTGCTGCCCCTGCTGGAGGGAGGGTGAGGGGCTATAAAACCAGGAAGTGGTGTGCCTCACTCAGTCTCTGCAAGATTGAGGAAGCCAGAGGGTCATGTCTCTGAGCCCTGATAGCACTGAACACATGTCTACTCAACTGTTAATGTGGTTCTATAAATGCTTGCAAAAAGTTTCTATTGGTTCTAAAATGCTTGCAAAAGTGTGTCTATTGGTTCTAAAATGCTTGCAAAAAGTGTGTCTATTGGTTCTAAAATGGTTTGGTTTCTAAAATGGTTGCAAAAAGTGGTCTGTTGGGTTCTAAAATGGTTGCAAAAATGGTTGCAAAAAGTGTGTCTGTTGGTTCTAAAATGGTTGCAAAAAGTGTGTCTGTTGGTTCTAAAATGGTTGCAAAAAGTGTGTCTGTTGGTTCTAAAATGGTTGCAAAAAGTGTGTCTGTTGGTTCTAAAATGGTTGCAGAAAGAGTGTCTCTATTGGTTCGAAAATGGTTGCAGAAAGAGTGTCTCTATTGGTTCGAAAATGCTTGCAGAAAGAGTGTCTCTATTGGTTCTAAAATGCTTGCAGGAGGAGGATCTCTATTGGTTCTACAATGCTTGCAAAAAGTGTCTCTATTGGATCTAAAATGCTGCCTGGCCAGAGTGACTGAGCTGCCAGCCCAATAATCCATTTGGCTCACAATGTCCATACTAGCCCTCTGGAAACCAGTCCCATTGACCCACAACTACTAGCACTGCAGAAAGCCCCCCCCCCCCCCCAAGCAATATTTGGAATTGGTGAAGAGGTGGAATATTGCATTGGGGGACCAGCCCTCCTGTGTGAAGCTGGGACCCAACGGGTCCCACTTAGTCTAGTCCTTCCTATAGAAGGGTGCCCAGCAAGCTGTCTACTACACACATTTATTTTCCAAGGATTTTGAAGCTTTACACAAAATTTCTACCCTTAAAAACCAATTTAACAGCAGTTGGCCATGACATTTGATAACAATTGGCAAAAAGTCCAAAGTGGAAAACAGCTTTTGTACATTAGGGAGTATCATACTTTTCAAATGTTTACAAATAACAGCTTCAAACAGTTGGCCTGTATTTGGAAATATATATAATTTTCTAAAGAAAATTTAGAGTAATAATCCATAACTTAAGTTTAAGGCTTCATTTGCAGTGACAGATAAGAGATGGCATGGCAAGGATTGGTTACTGATGAGATATTTTGCTCACAGGGAGCATCAAAATGCAATCAATTAACGAGAAGGTCACACTATCCTAATTCTTTCAAGGTATCAGTATTTGCAGACATTCTTGAATAAATGGCTTAGATAAGAAGTGGCACCACTCAAACCAAAATGTTGGATAGGTTGCAAAATGAAGACAAAACAGACTTCTGATTGCAGGCAATTATCTCACAAAGCAGCTGTCAGACTCTAATTGATTAGGGCTATTTAAAGGCATATTTACTAGGCGACTGACAAAAATAACTATTTAAGTAACTTATTTATTCCAGAGAGCTATTCACGTTAACATATTAATTATACATCTTTTTAGTAGTTCCTTGCCTGAGAGAAATAAAAATCCAATTATGAAAATACTTTGATGAGCAATTTCAGCATTTAGAATGTAAAACTGCAGACCGAACAGAATCCTTATGTAAAATACTCAAATTAGCACTGATTCAGCTGCAGCTGATCCATACTTGAGCTAGGATTGGGAAAATATTCCAATCCACAAAAGCAGAATAAAAGTAAAAACTGTTCAACTAAACTAGACACGTGCAAAGAAAGATGCAGTGGATGATTGAGCTTTAGCTGTCTCACTGTTGATCAGTGTAGCAAAAAATTAACAACATAGAACAGTGCAGCACAAGAACAAGCCCTTCGGCCCACAATATCTGTGCTGAACATGATGCCAAGACCATCTTCTTCTTCTTCTTGCGTATAGCGTGCACAGCCTAAAGTTGCAGGACAACTTGTTCTATTTGATTCAAGACCATCTCATCTGTCTGCACACAACTCAAATCCCTCCATTCCCTGCATATCCATGTCTCTTAAATGCCACCATCACATCTGGTTCAGCCATAACCCCCAGCAGCACATTTCACCACCATCTAATTAAAAACAAAAACTTGCTCTACACATTTCCTTTAAACTTTGCCTTTCTCACATTAAATCTATGCCCTCTTGTATTTGATTTTTCCATCCTGGGAAAAAGGTTCTGACTGCTTATCCTATCACTGTCTCTCATAATTTTATATACTTCTAGAAAACAATCCAAGTCTATCCAACTGTTTCCTGTAGTTAATACCACCTAATCCAGGCATCATTAAGGTAAATCTCTGCACCCTTTCCAAAGCCTCCACATCCTTCTGTAATGGAGCAACCAAATCTGCACACAATACGCCAAATAGTTTTTTTCTACAATTTCTAAGTCCGCACCTTTGAACAATGATTTACTTCTGAGTGTTGGATGATAATGGGTACTGTCACTGGTTCAGTTACTGAAGCACCTTTGCAAGGTATCATGACGAAGTTAAAACCACTTACTGATCTCATCACTTATCTATTTTCATCCGAGCCAAAATAAGCTAGCAAACTGCATCTAGACCGAATGAAACACTGCAATTTTTGGCTTCTGTCAATTTCCATCTATTGCTCTCCCCTTTATCATACTGTCAATTGCAAGTTGCACTGCCGATTGCAAGTTGCACTGCACGAAGTAACACACATACCGCTTTGTAATTAGATTGTCGGTACTCAACACCTTGATTTGCAGGAACCAGTCACTTTAACCAGTCGGAAATTGTGCATGCTTACATTTTTGTGAAATTATTCTGCAATCAGATCCAGGTAGTCAGGCTATATACGTAAACCAGTGCAAATGACCGGGAGATGTAGGTTGCCACTGGCTACATTTTCATGATGCAAAGGCATTTGATGTAGTAAATCTCAGAAACAAATGCCCTATAAATTGCAACTACAAAATTAAGAACAAACA
Organism: Okamejei kenojei; assembly: GCA_035221665.1. NCBI lineage: Eukaryota > Metazoa > Chordata > Chondrichthyes > Rajiformes > Rajidae > Okamejei > Okamejei kenojei. Next base: position 19,467,930 of record CM069151.1, on the reverse strand, counting down.
GTGGTAGTAGAATCCTTGGGCTTCAAAGCTTCTGAAACCTGCTGTGTTCTCTCTTCTTCAAATCAAATTTGTTATAATCATCAGCAGTACTTGCATCCATCTCCAAAATGTTGTTCAACTCTGACTCTACTCTGACTCCCCAATTAAATCATGGTTTAATGTCTCATAATTTCCCTCTTGGCTTCCTTACCACTCAACTACATTTATTCCTCTCCCGCACGACGCTTTGTACATCATCCACCTCCACACCTGCCAGACAAATATACCTGTGCCTTCTACTGACCTTTATGCTTCCAATCTAAGAATCTTCCCTGGTTATTACTTCCATTATCAATTGATTTTTCACAGTACCTCAGAACCAGTGACAATAAACTAAAATGAAATGATTTGTATCCAGATTTTTATTTTCAGGGGAACACTCATTATTTAATGTTGTATGCCTATCAACGTGACCAAAATGCAGCAATGTAATAATATGGCCAAAATCATATTAACATGAAGAAATTAAGATTTGTTTGCTGTAATTTCATGGGTGATACAAATTTGACTGCAGTTGATGCAAATACTTTAAATAAATTAAATAGTTATTGATCTCTAACAGACTTATGAACACCCAAGTGTTGCTATCGAAAGTTTGACTAAACCCAGAATAGTAATGCAGTAATTCCACAAGTTGCTTGAAAAAATATAATGATCTGTCTTGGGACAAGTTCCTTCAATGATGAATACCTCAATATACAAATCATCAATAATGCCATGACACTAATATTCGTCTCCACCAAACAACTCAGCCAAGCAACCTTTTGGCTTCGCCTTGACAAACCTCCCCAATTACAAATAAAGAAACACAAAAATAAATCTTCAGATCACATGTTAAAAAGTTGTGTTGGCTGTTTCAAGTTAAACTGAAGATGTGCACTGCAACAATCCCAGGCATTAACATGATATGTACAACTTAACACCACCATAAAAACTCAATTTGAGCAAGTATACACCTGCACACTTTTTTAATGAGTGCAATTTGCCCCACAGTAGAATTGGAACAGTTACCATCATTGGGTGCCTTGGGGAATCTTGCAAAGCTGCTTTTTAACATAATTTCAAGATACAAACAGTTAAATAGTTCCCATCAAGATATACTTGAACCTCTTGTAGAGGTGTTCAGGCCACACCCTCATATAGGACATCATAGTATGCAGCTAAGGACTAAGAAGTTTATGTGAATGAAACAGGTAGTTAATCTAGACACAAAAGCAAACATTAAGGCAGGCTTTACTGCAGAATTGATCATTCAAGTATGGTTCCATTTCTCACACACACTCAATGAAGCATGCATCATACCTGGAGGTGGCTGACAATACAGAAGGGCTCGGGTTTGTTCAAACCACAAGTGGAAGTGGCAGAAATCTTATCTGCTCGCCCAATCAATAGATCTCCTGTGGCAGGATAACAGCTCCCCTCAGCGCAACCATAACTGAACTCTGGCTCTTGAGAGAGGGCACTGTGCCAAAGGGTGACTGGAAGACAAAGCACAGATGAGAGTACACAGCAGCTTCAAAGAAACACGAGACACCATTTTGCCCATCCTGCCACCAGTTTCAAAGTATCCAGTAAGACTCACTCCCTTGCTTTTCCTACCCAAAGTAAAGCAGTTTTCTCTTTCAAAAGCAAATCCAATTTACAATAAGACTAGACCAAGTGCAGACCAGTTGGGCCCGTTCCCCCAACACAATATTCTACCACTCACCCATAGCCCCAACTGCGCAGGTGCGGCTGACGTGGCAATAACTTGTAAAAAATAAGATCAATGTGAACGCATCTCACTCTCCCTATTCAGTCCCCTATTCCCCTCCTCCATTATCCTTCCTCTCCCACTCTCCTCCCCATCTCCCTCATTACTTTGCCATCCCTATTCATACTCCTATACTCCTCCATTCCCCCTCATCATTCCCTCCCATTCCTGTTCACACCCTCTCCTCCCTTTCCCTATCCTCAGTCACTCCCCTCTCCTCTCTATCCATTGCTCCCCCACTCCCCCCCCCCTATCCCACCCCCTACTCTCCATCCTCACCTCCCCCACTGCACTCCTCTCCCTCCATCCCCACTCCCTACCTCCCTCTCCTCTCCCTATATCCTCCATTTTCAGCCCTGCCCTCTATCTCCCCCCTCCCCCCCAACTTTCCCCTCTCATTCTAGCCCCCTCCTCTCCCTCTATCCAGATGCTCCCCCCACTCCTCATCTCCCCCCACACAATGAAAATTGCGATGTTTAAAAAAAATGAAGCCTCCACCTATCCCACCCCCCAATGAAAATTGTGATGTACTTTTTTCATTAAACATTCCCCCTCTCCCAGCCCCCACAATGAAAATTGTGTTTTAAAAAAAATGAAACCTTCCCCCATCCCACCCCCCACAATGAAAATCACAATGTTTTTTAACTGAGTTTTTTTTAGAATAACACAAATTGTGTATTTTTGTATGTAAATGAAATTCAGGATCCCGTTGTGACGTCGAATGCGGATGACGGGGGCAGGACAAGTGGAAAAGTGGTTTTGTAAAATGGTTTTTGTAAAGATAAAATGTCAATAATTTGTAAAATATAACATCAATCTGAACCAAACTTGTTTCATTTACATCACAGGACAAAGGTGAGTAAGGTGGGACAAAATTGTAGTGCTATCCTGTAGCGTTTATGCATAAATATAGGTACAACTTACAAATATGGAAACAATATACAAACAAGATGAAAGTTTAATATAATATCTATAGAATAGAATGGATGGATGGTCTGAAGAGTGGTCCCCACCCAAAACAGCGCTTGTCCTTTCCCTCCCTAGATGCAGCCTGACTCGCTGAGTTCCTCCAACACTTTTTGTTTTACTCAAGATGCCAGCCAGCAAGTCTGCAATATCTTGTGCCTTTCTTAATAGCAAGATTTCTATTTTTTGAACAAGCATAAAATGTAAAGAAGATATTTGTCACGGAAGTATTTTGCTCAAAACTCACAGGAAGATTCTGCTGAAGATCTGTTAATAAAAATACACTAGAATCTATGGACAGATCAAAAGTTAAGAGTCAGCGTAAATTAAATTCATGCTTTATTTCACGGTTATCAAAACTCATTGATGGCTTCTTCCAAACTGTTCTAATCCGACAAGATGCGTGTGTGTACACATGCATTCTTTCAAGCTTTGAAATGTGGTAACATTGCCAATTGTATTAGTTTGGCTGGAATAAAGGAAGTTTGCTTTGATTCATGCTGCTGTTGGCATGTAGAGTGCGAGGCCCACTCTGTGCAAAGCAACCTTTCACTCAGCTGGGAATCAGATTACCAATCTGCCTCCAGTGCCGAAGGACAAACGTGACTTGATGCACTTAGATGGGCATTTTAGACAAACTAAAATACTGGTATTAACAATGAAGCACGTTTTAAGCTGAGTTGGTAAACTTGTAAAGTGCCAAACACGCAGCTTTGTTTAAATTCGGATTCCAGCAAACCCCCCCCCCCCCAAAAGTGATAAATCAACATTTAAAGTGAACCTCTTTCAGTTTAATAAACGTCTTATTGAATTAACCCTACGGACTGCGAGGTAAATATGTTTAGTGTGCGAGTAATTACGGGTTGAGAACAGCACTGGGGTTGAGAACCCCTTTGAAGAACAGAATGTTACAGCTGGTTTTGCTAGAATTACACTGTTGCGATTCTGAGCAAGACTCCAAGAACCGGAGCGAACCCCTTAATTACGGACAAGTCAGATCAAGGGTTCGAACCGCAATCTAGGTAATTACTAACGGATCTCCAACAAAGCATCAGTGCTGCGAGAGAAGGGGGGAAAAAATCAGTGTTAAGGACCATGGAATATCTTCAATTAAGATCAATTGTGAGGGCGTTTCCTACCTATGAAAGATTTGTAAATTTGTTCCAGTTTAGCTTTTTTAAAATGCATATCGCATGTAATAACATACAGTTGTCGTGTTATTTAAAAAATAAAATCGACCATGTCTCTTTCAATTAAAAGTTACATTTGTTGGGGGAAGAGGAGATATGTTTTATTCTCTAAAAAATAAACTTACCCAGAACACTTAAACTCCCGAAGATCAATATTGCCATATTACTGCCCACTCGGCAACTGATAAACTTTAGAATAAATCTTCAGGTAATAAACGATGGCAAGAAGCGCACTTCATTCGCGGGACGGGTTGACGCTGTTCTCCTCTCCTCTCCTCTCCTCTCTCGACGCCGCTCCGACTCCAGCGGAAGGCAGACCCCGCCCGCCCGCAGACAGACACCCGCCCGTCCGTCCCTCCCTAGACCACCCCCTCCCCGCCTCGCTCACCGTGTTCCCCATGCAAGGGGGGCGCTTCCAGCCGTGGGAAACGTCCCATACTGAAGTAAACTACTTTAATTCAAAACAACAACAACAAAAAACTCCGACTTTTGAGGCTCTGTTTTATGTATTCGCAATTGGCAGAAGAAGGAAGCGAGTAAAAGCCGCGCAGAGATTAAAGGGTGAGAAGAAAGACTAGCGAGCGAAAGGATGTAGTGAAGGATCAAGAGATAATTAATTACAGGCGAGAGAGGCATCCAGAATTTTCACTGTGCCAATTGGCACACGTGACAAATAAAATGTATCTGTAAAAAATGTATCTGTATAGAAGCCCCCTAGTTGTGACATCCGTTGATGCCAGGGATTTATCTCCTCGTTTGCCATTGTTGAATGATAGAAGTGTGTTCATTGTCCAATTTATCGCAGATATGTTTAGTGCTTAATATGTTCGTTCCGAAACTGAGGAGTCTAAAGTGGTAACATAAATAATGAGCAGTCTTGGTCCGGCCTGGATCGCTTCAGAACAACACTTATTATCTTTTGCGAATAACTAACTTAGCCATGACACATTTTCATTTTTAAACCTAGTTTAACCCAAAGATCATTGAGCGGAGCTCTATAATCTTTGGTTTAACCTACAGTCCATCCAGCCACGAGATGTTAATCGAAAATCAACTGAGTGCCTGCAGTAAGTAATTTGTCAAAAAAAGAAGTCTGAGCAGATTTTTGGTTATTCTACATTAATCTCTTCAAATCAGTCATCATGTAATTTTCCCGAAACGTCGCCTATCTCCTTCGCTCCTTAGATGCTGCTGCACCCGCTGAGTTTCTCCAGCTTTTTGTGTACCATCATGTAATTTTGTTTGTTCAATATCATCTTGTGAGCATCTTGGGAGACCGCCTGCTGCATGAAAGGGAAGAAATGGGTGAAACGTTTTGAAAATATTCAATTTGCGGCATAATTAAAATCCATAGTTTGGTCGTGCATGGCCTTATGGCATCCCTGTACGACTACTTTTTATCTGCAAATTCCAAATATCTAATCCCATCTTTTGGTGCGGATTCTATTGTCAGCTATATTGATAACTGGTTTGTAGCTCTCTGGGATTATTCTATCTTCTTTTTTGAATATGGGAGTAACATTTCCTGCCTCCTATTCCCCTGGCAGTATTCCCTTTCCTAAATACTTTTGGTATGATGTCATCATAATATAGGCACAAGCTCATGCACATTGTTACTCAGTGTGCAGAGTTGTTTATCTGGAATTACCAGAACTTTCCATTCCATCACTTGTTTTACTCTGAATAAGAAAATGTTGGCAGATTAAAAAAAAACAGAGACCATGAGTCACCTTCGAGTTTCATAACTCATTAAACTTAATAAGGACAATTTTAATTTTAAACTTAATGACAACACTGAAGAAGAGTCTCGACCCGAAACGTCGCCTATCTCCTTCGCTCCTTAGATGCTGCTGCACCCGCTGAGTTTCTCCAGCCTTTTGTGTACCCAAGGACAATTTTAATGTGGTAATCGTTCAAATTTACTGGGTTGAAAAGGAAATCTGCATTTCCTTAGCAGATAGCTCTGACTTGCACATTTTCATGGGAACAACAATTTTCCCGCCCTCCCCGCACAATTATTCATCATTCTTATTTGGAAATGCATTGATGTTCATTCATCGTAACTGGGTCAAGAACCTGGAATGGACCTTCTTCACAATGTGCTGAAAGCAGTTCCCCACCTCTTCCTCAAGGGCAACTGGAGATGGGTAGCATATTCTAACAATTCACTGACACCCATAACCCATAAAGGAATGTTGTTTAACAATTTCTTTGGGCTTGGATTACACTGGTAAGGCACCATTTCTTAATCATTCATTTGAGCAACAAGAGACAACTGTAGATAATCACAAAAAAGCTGGAGTAACTCAGCGGGACAGGCAACATTGCTGGAGAGAAGGAATGGGTGACGTTTCGGGTCGAGACCCTTCTTCAGACTGGTTAGGGATAAGGGAAAAGAGAGATATAGACGGTTATGTGGAGAGTTAAAGAACAATGAATGAAAGATATGCAAAAAAATAACGATGATAAAGGATTGTCTACCTACGATGATAAATGAAACAGGCTTTTGTAAGCTGTTTGTAGCAAAGATCCTATAGCGGAGGATCCTAGGATCTTTGGTTTGTAGTGTGAAAATGAGAAGCTAGTGTGACTTGGGTGGGGAAGGGATAGTGAGAGAGGGAATGCCAGGGCTACCTTAAGTGAGAGAAATGAATATTCACTGGGCTGAAAGCTGCCCAAGTGAAATACGAGATGCTGTTCCTCCAATTTGTGTTTAGCCTCCCTCTAACAATGGAGGAGACTGTGGACAGAAAGGTGTGTTTAGGAATGGGAAGGAGAATTAAAGTGTCCAGCAACCGGGAGATCAGGTTGGTTCAGGGAGGCTGAGCGAAGGTGTTGCGCGAAACAATCTGCGTTTGGTCTCGCCGATGTTTAAGAGTCCACTTCTTGAATAATGGATACAGTAGATGAGGTTGTAGGAGGTGCAAGTGAACCTCTGCCTAACCTGGAAGAACTGTCAGGGTCCCTGGACAGAGTCGAGGGAGGTGGTATAGCTACACGTGTTGCATCTTCTGCGGTTGCAGGGGAAGGTACTTAGGGAGGGAGTAGTTCCTATGGTATAAAGGTCTTCTTCCCTTGTTGAATCCAATAAGGTGCCTACTTGCAAGAAGGAATTTTTCAGTCAATTTCAGGGTCATTACAATCGATTCTCTACCAACCTTTGGTAAGGTCATAAAGATGACTGCAGATTTATGCAGATGACTGTCCATGTTCTGCATGGATGTCTTGGGTCGAAGGATGTGTTCTTGCTCTGCATTGTTTTATGCCCTAAATGTGTCTGTCACTTCAGACCTACCATTGAGTTAATGTGTACCTGCCCTCACAAATGATCTAATGAGCCGATCGATCGCATCAGTTTGGAATTCATGGGGAAAGAACAAATGAAAGCCTTGTGGGTGATGTCCATCACCTGTGAGCAAATTACAAAAAGCTGCACCCCACAAACCTGTGGTAAATAGATTCAATCAGAGAAGATAAAGGGAAGATTGCTTTGTTCTTCACAACATAATGAATTACTGTTTTGGCACAGTAAAAGTTAGACAGATTGAAGCACAACACTGTAAACAAATTAACAAAAAAGGTGGCGTAGATTGGCTGTAGCATGCTAGCCAATTAGAATGCTTAGTAATTATAACCCCGCCTAATCATAACATTCATAGTGTAAGATCCTACCCACTGTCTACCAGTCAGAGTAGCAGTGTGAACGTGTGATGATCTGCTGTGTAATTAATGACCTGAACAATAAAGATGCTTGTGTTTCAACCTGTGTGGGTTTGGACTCTTTACATGGTGTCAGAAAATCGGGCCTACCCCGCATCTGTTTATCCCGATTTATTTTGTTTACCAGTTTTTATTTGCGTATTTTTTAGTGATTTGAGGACATGGCTAACTCTTGTCGAAAGTCTAGCCCGCTTGTGTTTGATTCTGATATCGCCGAGAGAAGGACTACTCTCATTATATCTGCATCGTTCACCGAAGCGATCCCAACGATTTGAAGACTTCACTGCTGTCGAATTTAGCGAGTCCAGAGGCTATGATCCTCGCTGACTCGTCAAATTTGCACCTGCTCAACTGGATGGGAATGGGCAGGTATTGGTGCCAGCAGAATCTATTGACAACTCTATGGTGTTGCTGAGGAGGTTTAGAGAACTGTGACCTGCCGTCTAACAGAATCCTTGAGAGAACAAGATTTTTTGCTTGAATACAACAGGCTGATGAGCCTATGGAACGATTCATCAGTGACCTGAGACACATCAGCTCTCGATGCAGATTTGGTGAATTGACAAATGAGTTGGTTCGTGATAAAATTTTGGGAGGAATGAGCGACCGCAAGCTGCGAGCCGAACTGCTGCGGAATGCAGAACTGACTTTAGAGCAAGCAATTCATGGTGCTTGTCGGATGGCTGAGACAGTGGCACCACTGGCTGATTTTGATAGCGCGAATGCTAATCAACAGTTGAATGTGAATCTGGCTAGTTACTCTCTGCAAAGATTTCTCAATGCGTCCAGCAAAGCTCAGAACATGCCTAACACGAGATGCACAAACTGTAACTATTTCCACCCCAGGGGGCGCCAATTTTGCATAGCCCATGGGAATGTATGTCATAATTGCAAGAAACTGAACCACTTTGCTAATTGTTGTCGATCCAGTGGGAGTATAGCTTCAAGGACGAAGCTGCATCTGATTCAACAAGACCGGTCTGATTCTGATTCCCATGAACAAGATGAATCTCCCCATGGGAACGACTGCGACCCTACTTTTTGCTACGTGACGAACTTGTGCTACAGGATGGAGTGATAGTAAAGGGTCATAAGATGGTCATCCCCTCCCCCCCTCTCTGCGAAATGAGTATTACGAGGAGATCCATGGTGGCCACCCAGACGTTGAAGCCACCCTATAACGCGCTAAATAAATGATCTATTGGTCGGGAATGTCCAGGTACATTCGGGAAAAAACAGAGTCATGCGTGATCTGCAACAGACAGGCGCCACACCAGCAAAAACAACCGCTGCTGTCCCAACCTGCACCTTCTCTACCTTGGTCGTCCTTGGCTGCCGATATCTTTGACTGGCACGGGAAGCATTATCTCGTGTTAGTGGACTTGTACTCGAGTTGGTTTGAAATTGACTTTCTACCATCCATCTCCTCAGAAATAGTCGTCCAGAAACTCCGACAGCACTTCTCCGTACATGGCATTCCAGCCCGCCTTCACGCTGACAATGGGACACAATTCACTAGCCAAAAGTTCAAAGACTTTGCTAAGCGCTGGAACTTTAAACATGTCACCAGTGGCCCAGAATACCCACCGTACAATGGATTTGCCGAACGCGCTGTCAGAAGCGCTAAACAACTCATGGAACGCTCCTACCTGGCCAAATCTGACGTCTACCTGGACCTGTTGAACTTGAGAAATATTGCCAAAGACAATGTTCTAGGCTCTCCAGCCCAGTGACTGATGTCCCGCTGAACGAGACTTCCACCGGCACAGGATCACTTAAAGCCCAAAGTTTCAGCCCTGCGTGCAATCCAATCGTCACGCGCAGAACCGTGCCTACGACAAAACCAGCAAGCCACTTAAGCCACTAAGCCAAGGCCAAGTGGTTTGTCTACAGACAGACAAAGGTCATACCAAACTGGGGTTCATCCATGGCCCCACAAAGGAACCACGTTCCTACCTTGTCAATGTCGGTGATACCATCTACAGACGCAACCATCAACACTTCTTTCCAGTGAAGGAACGACGTCCGGCGCTCCAGGGTCCTGACGCACCTCCACTGAACTTTAAAGTGATCGCTGTTCCAGCCGCTCCAGCACCTGCTGCTGCCACTCCCCATCACTCCCCGTGTCGGTCTGCTCCCCCGTTCCCTTTTGTAACCGGTTCACAGGTACCCCCGCGACGGTCTTCCCCTATGGTCTCTCCCCAGAGCCCCTCGGGCTCACACAAACGTGCCCTCAACTTTTCAGAAGAAAAGGTTGATGAGGCAGCTCCTTACCGTATGAGGACCGGGCGGGTTAGTAAGCCGCCTGTTAGATATGGTGACTATGTTTAATCAATGTTGAACCGATTATGTTTACCAACATTAATAGATATGGTATTTTGCATTTAACAATTTATGTATTCATCATAGTTATAACGCTTCATCTACTTTTAATTTATAGAGGAAGAGATGTAGATTGGCTATAGCATGTTAGCCAATTAGAATGCAAACACACTAAATTAATTAAGTCTGAAGAAGGGTCTCAACCTGAAACGTCACCCATTCCTTCTCTCCAGAGATGCTGCATGTCCCGCTGAGTTACTCCACCATTTTGTGTCTACTGGCATTAAATCGATTCTTGGGTGTCATAGCGCTAGTTTGGAAACTTTTGTGATAAAGAACAAATTCAATATGTTGTGATTGGATTCTATACAGGTGCTTATTCTTTCCTCCATTCATTACAAATTATAATGGTCACAGTTTAAAGCAGGAAGTGGTGGCCACTCTCATGTTAATATACTTTCTGCAGCAAAATAAGTACAGTGATGCCAAGTGAAATTCAACACTGTTTTGACATGACACACTCACGTGTTTCTGTGCATGTTTGGCCTGTAAAACCAACAACTGATAGAAACACTATTCCTTTTCCAATAGATCGGTTCCCCCAAGAGTGTGCAAGGCTGATGCAATTGCATGTAATGCCTTGGGCTTGATATGTAATAAAATATCACTCTGCTTTGTAGGGAGGGGGAGATGGGGGAATGCTGATATCCAAAGTAAACACCGAGCCCTTCATCTATTAATGTTTTAACAATGCTTCAGATAACCTTTATCTAAATAAATGCTTTGAAGTGTTACTGAAAAACCATTAATGTATATATTTGTGCAAGCAAAATGGCAGCATTCCGTTACTTCAGATAGCTGCATGGTTTTCCTGCATCTTGAGAACTTGAACACACACCATATGTTTGTTCAGAGTGCATTTGGTGATCAAGTTGCAGCTCAAAAGCAGAAATATAAAAAAATTAAGCATAGGCTTTTAAAGGAGAGTTTTATGGGCCTGTTCCACTTAGGCAAATTTTCAGTGGACTGCAGGCGACTGTTAAGGCGCCTGAAAAACCGGCAATTGGAACGGCGAGTGTCAGAGTGGAATATACACACATCGCTTCCTTCACCGACCCGTTATGCAGGCGGGGACAGGGCAAGCAGGGGGGAGCGCTGTCTAAAAAATTCACACGGTGGAAAGCCAAGGTGAAACAGACACCGCGATGAACAGGAAGGTTGGCGCTGTAAAAAGACGGCTAAAGCACAGTGTACGGTAAGTCCTTTAAAAGAGGGAGGAGAGGGGGGAGAAGGAGGGGAGACTACTTTTAAGAAGGCATAGATGCACAGCTGTGAAGCTTGGCGGACATTTAACATTTCCGGTCGGTTATCCTTGGTTCTGAAAACTTCTGCTTACCTTTTTGTTTCCACCATGAGCCAATGAAATTCAGCACCGGCTACAACTTACGAGAACCTCCGAGAACCTTCGACCTCCTGGCAACCCATTAGGACCTCCTGGCGACCCACTTACGGTTCGAGAATTCACGCTACTCTCCATGGCGGCTTCATTCTAGTCGCCCTTAATTTTTCAACATGTTGAAAAATCCACGGCGACCATAATGAAGCCGCGACTAGTTCCCAGAATGCGGGAACTCCTCACGACCATGATTTAAAGGGGTTGTGAGGTGGATGCGTTATCTATGCTACTGCAGTTCAAATACATCTAAATCTTTTTCAATTTTAGTAAGATCGTAAGTAATATTCCCATGGTCTGATGCAAAAGGTCTGCACATACTTAAGACAATAAATAAACAGCAAGAATGTCAATAACTCAAGAAGGAATGGAATCAATTAAAACTGAATTAACTGTGCTACTACTGTGATCTGAAGTCAATTTAGATAGAATATGAATTCTCCACTACTGAGAATAAATATGGCTGTGTGCCACATACCAAGGCTTAATTTCCCAAGACACTAACTCCCTGTGTTACTAATCAATTCATGATATGGATTAGGTATGCATGCACAGTTCAACTACGTCATTAATATTGTTGAAATGGACAGCACCAGCAGTAAAACGCAATGCCACCCATATAGAAACAGTTATGTGTAACATGCAATTTGCAGTGTCCTCCATGATGTTTGGGACAAACACCCATCATTTATTTATTTGCTTCTGTACTCCACAATTTGAGATTTGTAATAGAGAAACATCACATGTGGTTAAAGTGCACATTGTCAGATTCTAATAAAGACCATTTTTATACATTTTGGTTTCATCATGCAGAAATTACAGCAGTGTTCATAACATCTGACAATGTGCACTTTACTCACATGTGATTTTTTTCTATTACGTATCTCAAATTGTGGAGTGCAAAGGCAAATAAATGAATGGGTCTTTGTCCCAAAGATTATGGAGGGCAGTGTGTAATTGAAGCTCACTCCTATCATATGATGTCTTGGCACAAATTATCATTAGCTGGGAATGTCTGAAATATTTACCTGCATGATCTATTTAATTGCAACTCATGAAGTTTTGTAGTCCACATATCTTACTTGTAGATCTTTTAGTTCTAATTTAGTCAGCAATGTAGATAGCACTAATGGTGCATACCTAACATTTAAGACCAAAATTCAAAAAGGGCAGAGAGGAATATGGAAGCAACTGGTTCATACAGAGAGGCATAGTGCTGGGCATAGGCATGATGAGGTGAAAAGCCTGCTTCTATGCTGTGCAATTCTTTGATTCTATGGCAGATCAAGCAAGAAATATAACCCCAAAAATGTGATTGCATAGTTCCTGCTTTGTTTTTGAGCATTACAAAACCCTGTTTCAACTTTACCAGAGCAGATTGTACTGGAGATCATTTGCAGAAACAAAATTGGGCTGGGCACTTGTTCATGGCAATCATGTTCCCAGGCCTGATGTGTTCCAGGCACCAAATGGCATCATTATTCACATTTCTCCCCATTACAGTGTAAATTCGAGCAGAACATTCCTACTGTGACCTCTTGTAGAACAATCCCGGTGGAACAAAAAACACATTGTCCTAGTTTTTTCATGTAATTTAAAGGGACATTCCACTGGCATTGGGAAATCTGATTGGGAATCTTTAGAAATTACTGCAGTTCGCTCAAACACTTTCCAAAGCTCAGGATATATGCTGAATAAAAGCAGTTTTTTGTTCTGAAATACGTATTGAATGGGGTTTCAGTGATATTGCTGCTGGTAGCACTCTGTTAGCAGAGGCATTGTTTGGTCACAGCTGACCAGCCAGCGTGAGTCAGGGTTCTTGACCACGAGGCACAGATGTTCCTGTCAGCAAAGATCTCCTCCAATAGTCTTACTGCATCCTACCTGGGCATCTCCATGAACAATATATTCTATTCACAGTTCTGTTTTTCCAAATTTGTCTTAATTGAGATATGTAACACATTCTATGGGAAATCCATTCAGCCTGCTCCTTCTTTAGAAATCATATTCATGTTGATCATGCTCGAGGTACAGGAGCCTGAAAACTAACGTCCAGGTTCAGTAACAGCTTCTTCCCTACAGCCATTCGGCTATTAAACACTACAACCTCAAATAAGTTCTGAACTACATAGATTATTATTGTTATTATAGTTTTTTTTTGTGTGTACGTATGTGTGCGTTCGTGAGCATATATATATATATATATATATATATATATATCCATACTGAGCTTTTCTTTCTCATTTATTAAGTTGTTTACAGTGTACTATATTTACATATTCTGTTGTGCTGCTGCAAGTAAGAATTTCATTGTTCTATCTGGGACATCTATACTAATACTAAAACTCTCATCTTGACCACTTCCGGTCTGCATTGTTTTTAAATTTGCGCAAAAACTATCCCCCATAGCGCTTTGATTTTTCGCCACCTTACTCACCATTCTCCTCTGCTGCGTCAAATATGTTTTGTTCCGATCGGTGAAATAGTACAAAAGTTACGAAGGTTTCAAAATCATAAAAACCGCCCCTTCTGGAACCCGCTGTCAATTACGCGGTGAGGAGAATTAAAAGCTGAAGGGGCACAGTGTGTTGAGCAGCTCGTGGCGAGTCAGCGGCCTGAGGGCTGCTTCTGTGGTGACCAGCACGACCAGCTGGAAGCTGCCGAGTTGAACCGGAAGCTTCTGAGTGAAGCCGGAGTGGGACCGGGATCTGCTGCGTGAGGCCGAAAGCTGAAGGTGTGGGGTGAGCAGAGTGGTGAGACCTGAAGAAGACCCTTCTTCAGGTCTGAAGAAGGGTCATGACCCGAAAAGTTGCCTATTTCCTTCGCTCCATAGATGCTGCCTCACCCGCTGAGTTTCTCCAGCATTTTTGTCTGCATACCAGAATCAAGATTAGCCACATCTCTGCAGTTGTTGCAACATGCAGATGATACTTGCATTTGTATAAACACAGAGGGCAAACTCCAAACCATCACTGGCTTGTTCACTGAAGCACAATTCCGAAAACAATTCTCAGCAATGGGAAATATCTTTGATAAAATTAATCACTGCCTTCAATTTGCTGACACAGGCTTTGGATGATTGAAGAAAAAGGTACTCAATGGTAAGACTTGAAATCTCAAACAATACTCATGATCTACTGATACCCCATCCTCATACATAATTATGAGACCTAGACGTCATGCACTGGGCACCTCCAGGCATGCTGTTTAAGCAAAATCCTCTGATTCCCCTGGACGGATAAAGATACCAATGTTAGTATGCGCTCCTAGGTCAACATTCCCACCACTGAAGCCCAAATGACATTCAAATGGCTTCATGGGCAGACCAGCATAATATTCTGAAAAATACATTCCATTCAAGTTATTTTATATGAAGAGATTATCATGTGAACAGAGACAAAGATTCAAATATATGTTCAAAGCCGTCTTGAAGAATTGCAGCAATAATTCTGACCCTGAAGAAGAATCCCTGGCTGTTGACAACTCAAGGTGAAGAAAGAGCATTTGAGTTGGTATTGAGGACCTCAGGACCATGAATTGGTGTTTTTTTTTAAATGAGTGAAAAAGTCACTGAAAAGATAATTACACAATGAAGATGTTATTTTGTTAAACATGTAAACCTTGAACTAGGGAAAGTTATATGTCAGTCAAAAAGGAAAAAGAGGCTAGATTCGTGAATCTGGAACAGAAACAGAATGCAGCAGGTCAAGCAACATCTGTTGAGGCAAAAGTTGTATGTTGACATTTTTGGATCGTGACCCTGCTTCAGGACTGAGATAGAAGAGGAAATATTGCCAGCATATAAGGGAAAGGAGAGAGGCTATTATGTGATAGGTAGAACATATATTTGTGATGCATTTATCATTTCATGCCTTTCACACAAGATAGGAAAAAACTATTAAATCAAGAAGGTAGGCACAAAATGGTGGAGTAACTCAGCAGGACAGGCAGCATCTCTGGAAAGAAGGAATGGGTGACGTTTCGGGTCGCAACCCTTCTTCAGACTGATGTCGGGAGTGGGCGGGATAGAGATGGAATATTGTCGGAGACAGTAAAACCGTTGGGAGAACTAGAAACGGGGAGGGGATGGAGAGAGGGAAAGCAAGGACTATTGGAAGTTAGAGAATTCAATGTTCATACCGCTGGGGTGTAAGCTACCCAAGCAAAATATGAGGTGTTATTCCTCCAACTTGTGCTGAGCCTCACTCTGGCAATGGAGGAGGCCCAGGACAGAAAAGTCAAATTGGAAATGGGAGGGGGAGTTAAAGTGCTGAGTACCTGAGAGATCAGGTAGGTTAAGGCGGACTGAGTGGAGGTGTTCAGCAAAACCTGAAAATACTGTCGGGGTCCTTGAATGGAGTTGAGGGGGATGGTAAAGGGACAGGTGTTGTATCTCCTGTGGCTGCAGGGGAAAGTACCTTGGGAGTGGATGGATTGGGTGGGAAGGGATGAATTGACCCTTCTTTCAAGAACTTCTTTCTGATCTCATGTTCAGAGAATCAAGCAATAACTCAGAACATCTTTTAATTTATCTTGGATTTGTTGTGCCTTTGTTGTTTGTGTCAGTGAAAAAGATATCGAGATACAATTGAGACACATCTCGTGCACTAAAGTCTGTGAAGACATAATGAAATTATTGTACAACATCGAATTTGTGGATTGTATCCTGTCTTAAATGAACTTCCAAAGTAAAGCTCTCATTTTGTATCTCTGGCTGGAACTGAGGCAATGTTTGTTGGAGTTTCCTGTTTTTTTAACAAAACACACGTCAGGCTGTTTGAATAGTTCCGTCTGCAACTGCTCTGCCCCTGTCGTACAACAGTTCTTTTAGTACAGTGGTTATTGTATTGTGAGTTTTCACTTAGAAATTTATAGTGTTCTGTTGAACATAATGCAAATTATTGAAAATCTTTCCCATAGTTTATGCAACTCCGTTTCTGTTGAACATGTAAGATGAACTCTTAAAATATTAAAATAAAATTATGTTGTACAAAGTCAAACAGTTTTAAATTTTAAATTTACATTTTTTTAACTTCAGATTTGTCATTGTTTAATGTTTCAGTGGCCAAAATGTATACATCACTTGCACCTCATATTTCACTTGGGTACCTTACACCCCAGGGATATGAACATTGAATTATCTAACTTCAATGCTTTCCCTCTCTTCATCCTTCCCAGTTCTCCTAACAGTCTTACTGTCTCCAACTACATTCTATCTCTATCCTGCCCACTCCCCTGACATCAGTCTGAAGAAGGGTCTCGACCCGAACGGTCACCCATTCCTTCTTTCTAGAGATGATGCCTGTCCCGCTGAGTTACTCCACTAATTTGTGTCTGTCTTCAGTTTAAACCAGCATTTGCAGTTCCTACCTACACATAAATGTAGAATATATGTATAGAGTTTTTGCAAAGTGAACTCAATTATGTATGATTCTTATATTGATATTAATTTATTATTGTCACATGTACCAAAATACAGTGAAAAGCTTTAGTTTGTATGCTATCCAATTAAATCACACCCTACTATACATGAGTACGATCAAGCCACACGCAGTTAATTTGAAAAAAAGACACAAAGAGCTGGGGTAACACAGCGGGCCAGGCAGCATCTCTGAAGAACATGGGTAAGTGATGTTTTGGGTCGGGACCCTTCCTCAGTCTGAAGTTATTCAAGCACTTTGTGTCTTTTTTGTGAACAACCATCTGCATTTTCTTGTGTCTGCAAGTAATTTGAAATTGACGGGTTAAAATATGGTAAAATAAAAGATTGGAATCCCAACATTAAGTAGCATTGATTTGCAAGACAAATTCACCAAATTGAGTTATCGGTCTTAAACAGACCCTTGGGTATTGGTATTTGTTAGGGTTTATTATTGTCACCCTTTGCAGTCTATGGCTGGAGAACTTGCTGGCCCTGACTGTTGCAGGAAATCTCTCTGTCTTTGCATCTGCATTATCAGGGCCTACTATGCTCAGTCTGAGAATAGTAGAGCCTGTTATCACTCAATCTGTACCATTCCAATGCCTTCAGGTCAATAGGAATTCTGAAGCCTGCTGGCACCTGACATGGCAACAAAGGACGTCATTTTAAATGAGGTGTGTGAACATGTGGGTTCTTGTTGTCTTAAAGTTACAGACTCAAGTTTCACATTAAGGTGAGCTTTATTATGTTCTTCAAGTACAAAGAAAATACTTAACAAACGCACAATGTAATCAATTAAGTTTGGCAAGGGCATCCCTGCTCCTGATCTTCTTGAGAATGAAGCTTCCATCTGATCTTGCGGCCTTTCATGTCTGTTATCAATTTTCCTGGGGTCAAGGAAAGAACGTTCATGTCGTGGCCCAGTTTCCACCAATCTTTCCACCACCACTCACAAGAAGCACAAGAAGCGATAAAACATTGTATGCAGATGCCGAGAAGTGTGTTCATCTCTGGCTGAACAACTTCTAATTTTGTGTGTAGACTCGATAAGAAGAAGAATCAATTTTTTTAAATGTGTTCAGAAATGCCTCAAATTTCAATTTCAATTCACAATTACTTTGTGAATTACTTTTTGCATATCTTTCATTCATTTGTGCTAGATCTCTTGTTTCCCTTTCCCCTGAAGAGTCTGAAGAAGGGTCTCGACCCAAAACGTCATCCATTCCTTCTCTCCAGAGATGCTGCCTGTTCCGCTGTGTTACTCCAGCATTTTGTGTCTATCACAATTACTTTAGTTTATTAGTCCCTGTCTCTGTTCAATCAGTCACAGTGGCGCAGCGGTAGAAATGCAGCACCAGTGACCCGGGTTTAATCCCGGCTATGGGCACTGTCTGTACGGAGTTTGTACATTCTCCCCGTGACCTGAATGGGTTTTCTCTGAGATCTTCGGTTTCCTCCCACATTCCAAAGTCATACAGGTTTTTAGGTTAATTGGCTTGATTAATTGGCTTGATAAATGTAAAAAACTGTCCAACTTCCAGTATAGTCCTTGGTAGACTCTTCGCAAGGTACAAGGTTTCCAGTCACAAGCAGCTACGATTTTATTAAATGGTTGTGCAGCTTTAAGGGTTGAGTGGCCTGCTCTTATTCCAAATTAGTATGTTTACTTTTTTAAATTCTTATATTCAGAACCAGTCTTTCCTGCATACTTCTGACATTGTGACTCTTGGTCTCTGCCAAAAGAATGACCATGCAGGTTTGGTCTGGCTTGTTAACAAAGAGGCAATTAATTGCATGAACAGTTACTGCACAGAAGGACAATTTTAACACAAGGTACTTGCATATTTTCTCAGTTCTGCAGCATTTCCTCAGATAATTACAAAACCAAAAGTCCTTATCACATTTAACAGAAACACCCCCACATTAAGGTTTATATATCAGTTACACACAATTCTTTGATCTAAATCTCTGCTTATTTAGAGACACAAGAGACCGCATATGCTGCGTTCTTGAACTAAAAATAAACTGCTGGAAGTATTCAGCAGGTCAGGCAGCACCTGTGGAGAGAAATGGACAGACGATGCATTGGGTTGGAACCCTTCTTCAAAACGAGTAGAGAGGAGGCAGCTGGCAGAAAGAGACAAATCAAGAGAGAGTCAAGAATTTTTTATTGTCATATGTCCCAGATCGAACAATGAAATTCTTACTTGCAGCAGCACAATAGAGTGCAGGTTTCCTGAAGGTGGAGTTGTAGTGGCAATAAGATCGGGTGGTCAAAAAGGTTTTTGGCACATTGGCCTTCTGCCAGAGTATGGCGTATAGAAGTTGGGAGGTCATGTTGCAGTTGTATAAGATATTGGTGAGACTGCATTTGGAGAATTGTGTTCAGTTCTGGGTGTTAGGAAAGATGTTGTCAAGCTGGAAAGGGTACGGGAGAAGATTTACGAGGATGTTGCCAGGACTAGAGGGTCTGAGCTATGGACAGAGGTTTAATAGGCTGGGACTCAAGCTCTTGGAGTGCAGGAGGAAGAGCAGTGATCGTATACAGGTGTATACGATCACATGAGAGGAATAGATCAGGTAGATGTACAAGGTCTTTTGCCAGGATAGGTGAATCGAGAACCAGAGGACATAGGTTCAAGGTGAAGGGGAAAAGATTTAACAGGAATCTGAGGGGTATCTTTTTCACACAAAGGATGGTGAATATATGGAACAAGCTGCCAGAGCAGGTAGTCGAGGCAGGGAAAATTTACAATTATATCAAACCAATTAACCTGCAAACCTGTACTTCTTTGGTGTGTGGGAGGGAACTGAAAATCTTGGAGAACGCACACACAGGTCGCAGGTTGAACGTACAAACTCTGTACAGCCAAGCACGTGTAATCAGGATCAAACCCAGGTCTCTGGCACTGTAAGGCAGTAGCTCGACCAATACACCACCATGCTGCACTAGCTTGTTCATAGGACCATGAGGAAACCAAACTTGTGCTGGTGCAGAAGGCATGGTTTCAATCTTTACGTTTATCTGGGAGAACCTAAAGAAAATGAAAGCAGAGAAAAGAATATCTATCTATACTATTACTAAAAGTCTCATCTTGACCACTTCCTGTCTACGTTGTAAATACATTTTAGAAACAACTCTACCCTATATCGCTATTTTTTCCCCGCCATCTTACTCACCGTCCTCCTCTCTTCCAATTGCCCCAAGTTTTTTTCTGATCGGTGAAATAATAAAAAAGTAATTAATGTTTAAAAAATTGTGAGATCAGCAGATTGGTCTTCTCGCCTATCAATCACCATGAAAGTAACGTCCCTTCCGACACCCGCAGAGAATAAAATCTCGGAGGCGGGACTGAGTCTGAGCTGTGTGCAGGCAGAGAGCAAGTTGAACCGGAAGCCTCTGAGTGAAGTCGGAGTGGGACTGGAAGCTGTGCGTGAGGCCGAAAGCTGGAGGCGCGGGGTGAGCTGCGTCTGCTGCGACCAACCCACCCCCCCATTCCCATACCCTCCCCTGTGTTAGCGGGCTGCTGCTTTCCCCGGAGGGGGCTGCTGTGTTCGCGGGCGAGGGCTGCTGGGTTCGCAGGCAGGGGGTGCTACGTTCACGTGCGGGGGCTGCTATGTTCGCATACGGGGGCTGCTGTGTTCGCGGGCGGAGGTTGCTGTGTTCGCGGGCGGGGGCTGCTGTGTTTCGCTGGCTGCTGTGTTCGCAGGCGGGGGCTGCTGTGTTTGCAGGTGGGGGCTGCTGTGTTTGCGGGTGGGGGCTGCTGTGTTTGCGGGCGGAGGTTGCTGTGTTCGCGGGCGGGGGCTGCTGTGTTTGCAGGTGGGGGCTGCTGTGTTTGCGGGCGGAGGTTGCTGTGTTCGCTGGGCGGGGGCTGCTGTGTTTGCGGGCGGGGGTTGCTGTGTTTCGCTGGCTGTTGTGTTTGCAGGTGGGGCTGCTGTGTTTGCGGGCGGGGGCTGCTGTGTTCGCGGGCTGCTGTGTTCGCGGGCGGGGGCTGCTGTGTTTGCAGGTGGGGGCTGCTGTGTTTGCGGGCGGAGGTTGCTGTGTTCGCGGGTGGGGACTGCTGTGTTCGCGGGTGGTGGCGGTGACCATCATGAGGAGCCAGGTGCCGATGAGTGCAGCTGGGGCTGGGAGCCACAGAGTGCGACAGGCACCGGGTCTTGGAGCCGATGATTGAGTCTGGAGCCGGGACCTGCAGCCAGTGAGTGCAGCCGGAGCCGCTGAGCCCACACACCACCCTCCCACATCCCCTACCCCCCTCTCCCCCTACCCCCCCCTACCCCTACCCCCACCCCACACTACCCCCTCCCCCACACTACCCCTCCCCCACACTACCCCTCCGCCACATCACCCCCTCCCACACACCCCCCTCCCCCACACAAAACCCCTCCCACCACACACCCACCCCCCCCCCCCCCCCCCCCACACACTTCCTCCCCTCACACCCTCCCCTTGCGTTGGAGAATGGGTTGTGTTGGGGGGGCACCAGGCCTCCCGTGTGACTAGGACCCAACGGGTCCCACTTTATCTAGTTAATTATAAAGAATGAAGTATTCCTTGAGGTATTCTTTGACTATTTAGTTTCTCCTTTTAATTTCTGTGTGGGTGGAGTAACAATGGAAGTACTGTGTTTTGCGTAATATTTTCCATAATTACCTCAGTTGTGCACTATACTCAGTAGCTTTCTATGTTTTGTGATTAATATGTATTTCACTTTCAATATACAAACTCATTACTGAGACCATAAATCTTAATATTGCCCTTGGACATTCCTATGTTTCTAGTGTAACTGATCATTCTTCAGAAATAGATATTTTTCATTTGTACAACACACAGCTTCCTTCAGTAGCATCAGCTACGCTATGCGTTGCTCCTTTGCCAAAGCCAAATAACTATGATAAGCCACAATCTTTGTAGTCCTTACTATGCAAAAGGTGGCAAACTGAATGTATTTCAATATTGGAGCAGCAGCGGGAGATTTCAAAACGTAGCCATTAGATTTATTGATTGAGGTGGCTAATAAATTGTATAATAATGCTGCCAATAAAAAGAAGAAAATGGGTAGCAGACTGGTCTATGAGGTTGTGTTGAGGTGCAAGTTCTGTGTTGAGAGTAAGTGTGAGGCTTTGGCTCGAGCCTTCAGCAAGGAGGCTGAGCAGAAGGTGACAGGAGGTAAAGGTCCATTCGTCTATTTCTTGCGTGTGATTGTTGTGCTTTATTTTTCCCTTTGGTTTTTGTAGTTCATTCGCTCGTGTGTCAGATGACGCATAGCTCACTGTTGGCTTCCGTCGTCGTCCAACATGTTGACAGAATTGGTCGCCCGACGGGTCACAGAGTGCATCATGTCGTCGTTTTCAGGGATCGCCATGAGGAGACTTCTGTCATGATCGCCGGTTTATGTAGTAGAGATGGCAGATAGAATGGTGGAATGCTCCTCCTACCAGATGTAGGTAAGTCAAGTCAAGTCAAGTTTATTTGTCACATACACATAAGGGATGTGCAGTGAAATTAAAAGTTGCAGTGCCTGTGGACTTTGTGCAAAAAACAAACAAACAAACAACCAACAAACTACAAACAGAATGGAACAGAATCACATGTTCTTTTCCATATTAAATATTGTGGGCAGTATTGTGGTACAGTAAAGTTAGTCCCTGGTGAGATAGGAGTTTACAGTCCGAATGGCCTCTGGGAAGAAACTCCTTCTCATCCTCTCCGTTCTCACAGCATGGCAACGGAGGCGTTAGCCTGACCGTAGCAGCTGGAACAGTCCGTTGCAGGGGTGGAAGGGGTCTCCCATTATCTTATTGACTCTGGAGTTGCACCTCCTGATGTATAGTTCCTGCAGAGGGGGAAGAAAAGTTCCCATAGTGTGTTCAGCTGAACGCACTACTCTCTGCAGAGCCTTCCTGTCCTGGGCAGAACAATTCACAAACCAAATTGTAACATTTCCGGACAATATGCTTTTCACAGCCGCTGAGTAGAAGCACTGGAGGATCCTCGGAGACACTCTGAATTTCCTCAATTACCTGAGGTAGTAAAGACGCTGCCTTGCCTTACTCACGAGTGCTGCAGCATGTGATGTCCATGTCATATCCTCAGAGATGTGGATTCCCAGGTACTTGAAACAGCTCACCCTATCCACAGTATTCCCATTTATCCTCAATGGTGTGTATGTCCTTGCCTCCTAAAGTCCACGATCAGCTCCTTAGTTTTTTTGAGGTTCAAGATGAGGCTGTTGTCCTGACGCCAGTGCCAGATCAGCTACCTCCTCCCGGTACAACAGGTAGACAGGGAAAGCGCTGGCATCCTTGGTGACTACACCTGTGGGAAGTGTGTCTAGGTGCAGCTCCTTGCAGGCAGAAGACAGGTGTTGTGAAGATATTAATAATTAAATACGTTTGTGCAATAATCGACTATCATCTGAATGAAAATGTATTTGTCCTTAGAAAAACATTTGGACAGGTTTAGAGGAATATGCGCCAAATGTAGCAGGTAGGACTAGTGTAGTTGTGGCATGTTCGCCGGTGTGGGCAAGTTGGACTGAAGGGCCTCTTTCAGTGCTGTATGATTCTATGACCCTACGCTCATTGTTCAGAGATACAAACAGGTGGGACTGATGCTTAAACAGTCGGATTTATTGGCATTCTAGATATGAGAAAAATGGATTCCTTGGTAGATCTTGATGTTAACGTATCTTTCCATTTTTATGAGGTAATTAAACAGGCACAGGTTTAGCAGTGGCTTGGTTCTGACCTGTTGTCTTTATCTGGATATCACGTTGACAGCCGGGCCCTGGGGCTTCAGAGGTGTGGATGGCCAACTAGTTTAATGCAACAAATATTGCAGAGTCTAATTTAACAAAAACAATTTAGAGAGTTACAATGCAAAGACTATTTGAAAGTTTACTAAATTGCCTTGTAAGATGTAATTTTGACCTAAGTGCAGTGCCAGATGATTCTTGCACAGTGATTGTACTTCTGGTGATATGTGTTCCTGTAGTATACAAAAGAACATGATATTATGACATGGAAATTCAGGGTCCCTATCCCCAAAGTTCTTCTGCCCTCTTGTGGTAGTGTATCAACTTGCAGAATTCCAGATCAGTCACATCCGAGGTACATTGGATGCAGTTCCTCTACACGTGTTGAAAAATCACCTTTTCATTGCTGGAAAGGCAGAATAACTTGGGAAAAAATACTGTACTAGCGATGTCGACGAGGACAATTGTAGTATCTTCAATTGCAATTGTTTATTTTGTCATTTTAAATAATTAAAAATAATTAATTTGCTTTAATTGTTCTCTTCCCAAATTGAATTACATTACAATCCATACATGTCTTTATTTATATTTGTGGGTAGGGTGGTTTTAAGGGTGGTTTCTGGTGGGTAATTTTGGGAGGGTGGTTTCGAGTGGGTAAGGGTGGTTTCGCGTGGGTAAGGGTGGTTTCGAGTGGGTAAGGGTGGTTTCGAGTGGGTAACCATACCACTTACAGTACTCTGTGGCAGCCGTTTACCTTCCTCTTCATCACGCAGACAGCTGGCTGTGTGTGTGTGTGTGTGTGTGTGTGTGTGTGTGTGTTCCGTCGGTCGGTCCAGCGCGCGGTTGCAACGCACTCAGTCGAACCAGCTGGAGGCTTTCCAGGAGAGTGCCCTCGAAGGTCGAAGGCACTCTTCTGGACTCGCGGATAAGGTCACCCAAGTGCGACAGGCCCTTTAGTTTCAAATTTCTAGGGTGTCTTCTATGTTTTGCTCACCTGAAGGGTGCACAACATTCTGGCAGGTCTCAGGTATAGTTACATAGATCAGCCCCGCTGGAGCTGGGAAAAATTTGTGAGAATGTGTAAAGGGTCAGGCATTGAAGGACAAACTCCTTGAAGAAAAGGGCAAAGAATACCTTGCAGCAGGAAGCCATAACTCAACAGGGTGTTCACTGGAAACTTCAACTTCCTCAATTTGACTAATCATTTGTGTGTTCTGGGTAGGACGTTCTCACCTGCTGTAGCTTGAGCAGGGCAAGGAGAGCATCGCAGGTGTTTTGGCAGGTCGCTGCGGAATGAGGTTTTCTGATTTGAAATCTTACCAGGGTGGAGCAAAGATGTTTGCAACATTTTTCTGAGACCAATGGCTGTTATTCAACTGCAGACAGCCATGTAAACTCTTAAAAACTTTAGTAAGAGACTACTCTACCATTGTAAGATGTCATCCAGATCAACATTAAAAAAAAATCCCATAGTACCTACGCAAAAATTGCTGAAGGCTATGAAGAGAAGAGACAAAAAGGTGATTCCAGGATTAGGCTTCTTGTTCTATATGCATGTTCTTTTAGAATTTGTGAGTATTATCGCCCAAGCACAGAGCATCCTATATTGGAGTTAGCCATTCTCAAACTAAACAATAGTGTCTGATACAATGTGTGTAAGGTCTTATCATCATACCACATAGTACGTTCAATTCATAAATGCACATTCAGATCAGGTAAACTATTCTTTGGTGGCAAAGTGGGCAGAAGACTGGGCCAGGAATTTTGTGATCAATAATCACCATCCAAGGGTTTTGTCCATCTGTTGAAGATGTATGAGGATGCTGGAGAAAATTTGGTGTTTAGGTTTGCAGATTTGAAGAGAGATGGCTGCAAGAAAGAATATTTAGTTTCAGATTTGAAGTTAAAATGTTTTTGTGAACACTAACAAAAAATATATAGTAAGTTCAATACAGCTTTAGACAAAGCAGACTATGTGCGATTACTATGCATTGGAAAATATTTTAATTTTTGGGTGACTATCTGATAGAGTGTGACAATCAGTTGCCACTCACATAACAAAGGGGTGGTCACACTGTTTCGGCTTTTAACTCATACATTGTGTTGGTGAGAGGAAGATCATCATTAGGAAAAAATGCAAAAATGAGAAAGTAAGATACAACAGATAAAAGGAAGAGATGCCATTTTTTGCAAAGAGAAAGAGCGCAGTACATGACAGGGATATTTGAACAAGAGTATATTGTAGTATACTAGGTTGGTGATTAATGTTAGGGATCTTGCTGGTCAAATGGATGTCCATTGTATCAAGGTTAAAACTTGCTATTTTGTTTATGTTGAAAAAGATCTACAAACTAAAAATTGCAGGTACCCAATCATTTTGAGGCTTCAGAGAGTAGTTAGGGCAGCACAGAAGATCATCGGCTGCCCTTTCCCTTCTCTGATGGACATTTACACCTCCCGCTGCCTCAGCAGGGCGAAGAACATTATCAAGGACAGCTCCCTTCCTGCATTTGGCCTGTTCAACCTGCTGCCCTCAGGGAGGCGCTATAGGTGCATCAGCACAAGGACAAATAGACTCAAGAACAGTTTCTTTCCAAAATCCATTATCTCCCTGAACTCACACATGCACTGACTTCACAGCCTAAACCCCGGACCTTCATCTATTCACCTACTGTAATTTGTACTGTAACTGTAATTCTATTTATCTTTTATAGATATGTACATAGCGTCGCAGAAACTGTGCACCTTATTCCCCCTCCCCCTTTTTGTTTTTTACACTGAGTAGGAGCAGCTTTTAATCTCATTGTACATGTGTATAGTGACAATAAAAAGGCATTCATTCATTAATTTATTTGATTTTAAATTTGTTAAATTTCAACCTAGAATAAATTTTGGATGAACAATCAAGGAGACAACAAATATATCAATGGTTTGTATATAATGGGTTTATGTAGCGTTTGTAATTCAAATGCAGATAACAGAATGACAATTCTTATGACATATATCGCATTGTTAGCATTCAAATTTTAATACAATATTTTGTAACATTTTAATTTTAAAGGTTACAAAGGGCAAGTGACAATTAAAAGCTGCATTACTAGTTTATTATGCGTGACAATTATTGTAAAAGTAGATTTTATCGTCAATAAATTCTTTAATGCTTGTCACGTTGATTTCTAATTCCAACAAATGATCAGATTTTTCCTTTAGTTTTCTATTTCCATCGTTTATCTTCTTTTCCAGTTCTATAAATGCAGAAGAAAAACAAAATGTATTATTATTTATTATTCTTACTGTCAGATTATTGTACAATATTTTATCTCTTCATCAGCTGCTGACATGTTTCCTGGTATCACACTGACACAGACCACACAATATTGATAGAGTGCCCATATAAATTTCAGTCTGGATCTTCGCAAAATAATACAAACCTGTATTTCAAATTTGGACATTTTGACAAATTAAACTATCTTTTAGTTCAGTTTAGTATCATGTGCACCGCGGAAGATTGAAAAGGTTTTGTCGCGTGCCATCCATGTACAGAAAAGCATATACATAATTATAATCAAGCCGTCCACAGTGTACAGATAAAGGGTAAAACATTTGTCCCCCATATGTAAAGGGTAAAACATTTAGTGCAAGTTCGATTAAGTTCAATTAAACATTTAGTGCAAGTTCGATTAAAGACATTTCAACGGTCTGCAATTAGATAGATGGGAGATCAGAACTTTAGACCACAGTTTAGCTGGTGACATGACAGTTCAGTAGCCTGATAACAGCTGGGAAAAAAAAACTGTCCCTGAACCTGGAGGTATATGCTTTCAAACCTCTTGCCTGATGGAAGAAGGGTAAAAAATGGAGTGACCAGAGTGAGACTGGGCATTAATTATGCTGATGGCCATGCCGAGGCAGCGTGAAGTGTAGGTGTAGTCAATGGAGGAGAGTGTGAAGGAAAGAACTGCAGACGCTGGTTTAAACTGAAGATAGACACAAAAAGCTGGAGTAATTCAGCGGGTCAGAAAGCATCTCTGGAGAAAAGGAATAGGTGACGTTTCGGCTCGAGACCCTTCTTCAGTCTGACCCACTGAGTTACTCCAGGTTTTTGTGTCTATCAATGGAAGTTAAGTTGGTTTGCGTGATGTGTAGTGGGGATCGAACCCAGGTCTCTGGTGCTGTAAGGCAGCAACTCTACCACTGTGCCACTCCTTATGCCTATCTAATGCCTTAAAAATTGACCTTGCCCCGTGTGAGTCAGTTCTGTTCTTCACCATAACTGTATTAAAAGTAATAGAATTATGATCACTGGTACTAAAGTCCTCCCACTCTGACAGCCATTTGTCTCACCCCTGTTCCCTAAAAGGAGATCCATTATAACCTCTCTGATAGGGCCCTCTATTATTTATGGAAGCTTTCTTGGACACATTTAATAAATCCCATCCAACTCCATGCCCTTTATATTATTGGAGACCTGGCATAGAGTCGTACAGCACGGAAACAGCCCTTTGGGGTAATCTGTTCATGCCAACCAAGATGCCCAAACTAGTAACATTTACCCCATATTTTGGCACATTTTCCTCGAAAAGATTCCCATTCATTTACCTATCCAAATGACTCTTAAATGTTATTATTATACATGCTCCAACTACATCACCTGGCAACTCATTCCATATACTAACCACCCTATGTGTGACGAAGTTGTCCCTCAGGGGCAATGTTTAGTAAATATTGCCTCTCTTATCTTAAACCTCTGGTTCTTGATTCCCTTACCCTGAGCAAAAGACAATGCATTCACCTATTCAGTTCCCTCTTGATTGTATACACCACCATAAGATCACCCCTCAGTTTCCTACATAACAAAGAATAAAGTACTAGCCTGACTAAACTCTTCCCATAGCTCAGACCCTTGAATCCTGGCAAATCTTCGTAAATCTTCTTTGCACTTTTTCCAGTTTAATTACATCTTTCCTGAACACAATACTCAAAGTGCATCCTCAGCGACATAGACAATAGACAGTAGGTGCAGGAGTAGGCCATTCAGCTCTTCAAGCCACCACCACCATTCAATGTGATCATGGCTGATCATCCCCAATCAGTACCCCGTTCCTGCCTTCTCCCCATATCCCCTGACTACGCTATCTTTAAGAGACTTATCTAGCTCTCTTGTGAACGTATCACAGTCTACAAATGTAACATAACATCTCAACTTCAGTGTTAAAGAAGGAAGTGCAGATGCTGGAGAATCGAGGGTACACAAAAAGCTGGAGAAACTCAGCGGGTGCAGCATCTCAACTTCAGTACTCAGTTTCCTGATTGATGGAGACCAATGTGCCAAAAGTCTTCTTCACCACCTTATCTATCTGCAATGCTACTTTCAGGCAACTATGTACTTGTAATCCTAGATCCATCTGCCCTAGAACACTTCCCATGGTCTTATTGTTCACTGTAAAGGTCCTGCCCTTGTTTGATTCTACAAAATGCCGCATCTCACACTTATCTAAATTAAATTCCATTTGCGATTCCTTACCCCACGTGCCCAGTTGATCGAAATCCTACAGTAATTAAATGAATATCTTAATTGTCGACGTTAACACCTGTTGTAGTGCCCTCTGCAAACTTACTAATCATGCCTTACACATTCGCATCCCTTTGTTGATATAAATGACAAAGAGCAATGGGCCCAGCATTGATCCTTGAGGCACACCACCAATCATGGACCTCCAGTCTGAAATACAAACTTCTACCATCACCTCCTGTTTCATACTATTAGGCCAATTCTGTGTTCAGTAAGTTAGTTCTCCCTCGATCCCATGAGTTTAATGAGTTGAGTGTTTCTACCTCTATCACTCACTCAGATGCAAGTTGTAAAACATTATCACATAATTTTCTTCCATCTTCCCTTAATCTTTACAGCAATGACTTTAAATCCATTTCACCTCAGCCAAGGCCAATAGATTCTTCCTATTTATCCTGTCTATGTCATTCATAATTTTTGTTTCTCTCAATTAAGTCTCCACTGAGTCTCTGTTCCAAAGAAAAGAATTCCATCTTTTCAAATCTTCCTTCAAAAAATCATGTAAGTCTTCTCTGCAAACTCTCCTGTGCGATCTTTGATCTCCTCTTTAACATTATGACCAGAACTGTATGCATTGTTCAAGCTTTAAGGAGATGTTTCGGGTTGGGATCCTCCTTCAGTCTAAAGAAGAGCTCAAGCCGAAATGTTACCTGTCCATGTTCTCCAGAGATGCTGCCTGACGCACCAAGTTACTTAGTACTTTGTGTCCTTTTTTTGTAATCAACATCAGCAGTTCCTTGTTTCTTTATTCAATCTTTAAGCTTCTTTGGAACATCCGCAGAATGCTATGAAATCTACAGAGCTATGAACATTTCCTTCTCAGAATCCACTAGTCCTCTCATTTTATCCTGTTCCCTTTTGTCTTTGACACACCACCAGAGATAAAATATTCTTACTATCTATTCTATTCATAAAAATATAATTTTGTATACCTCTATCGGGTCATTCTTTTGAGGAAAAACAAACCCAGGCTCTGTAATTCTCCTTGTGTCTGAAGTACCTGAATATAGGCGATGCCTCTGTGAATCCTCCACATCTTGCACCTTAAAGCTGCAGGTTTTCAATGTGCAAGGCCTGAAGAGGGGTCCCAATCCAAAACATCACCTATTATTTTTCTCCAGAGATGCTGCCTAACCCACTGAGTTACTCCAGCATATTTTGTTTTATCTTTGGTCTAACCCAGCATCTTCTGTTCTTTGTTTCTACAATCTGCAAGTTGTGTCAGCTGCAAAATATGTGCCTGAGTGATGGAGTAGTGGTGTGCAAGTGTAATAGTGAGTAGATAGGGCGTGTTGTTACTTCCACTGACATTGACAAAGAATGTGAAACTTTCTCCAACATTAACACCATGTCTTTGGGGCATTAGGGATTTATCTCCCTGGGTACTCCCTGCTATTACTGCTTTTTTCCTTACATCTTTCTAATCTCCCTAACTTGTTGGAACTCTCTTAAGAAACCAACTCATCCACTAAAATTATGGGTATCCATGCAATATTCACAATATAAACATAAATAAATTCCATCCCTGGTTGCACTTACACAAGTTTGCCCTAAAAATACTAATTTTAGAAACAATACCAATATTATATGAAATCTTGACAAAGCGCATGTTATACAATTCCCTGCTTTACAAATTATATTTGATTGATTGATTAATAAAATGCCAGTGCATTATGCAGACATGACTCCAAACAAATTATCCAAGCATACTTGAAGTATTATTGCATTCATGGTGCCCACTTACCTGTAATCCTCCTCATTTTTTCTTCCAAGTCTTTTACCAAATTATTTGCCTCTTGTTGTAATTGTTCTGCTTTTTGTTTTCCATCATCTGGAATCTCTTGTATTTTCAGTTTGCTTAATTTTACGTACATCTCATTCATTGTTTTAAATTCCTTCAACGACAAAACATGAAAACAACTTAAAAAAAAAATCAGATTGCAAAACCCAG
Source organism: Okamejei kenojei (assembly GCA_035221665.1). Taxonomy (NCBI): domain Eukaryota; kingdom Metazoa; phylum Chordata; class Chondrichthyes; order Rajiformes; family Rajidae; genus Okamejei; species Okamejei kenojei. The sequence goes on along the minus strand of CM069151.1, from coordinate 19,436,784 downwards.
ATGAAAGAACTATAATTGTGGGGGAAAGAATCAGAATAATTGTAATAGTAGAATGTTTCATTTAAATATAGATTGCTCAGTGCTAGCTCACTGCTGAAGCAGTCCAAAATGAATTGCACATTGGATAGGTACATGGATAGGGAAGGTTTACAGGGATATGGGCCAAGCACTGTTGAGACTAGTGTGGGTAGGATATCTAGATCAGTGAGGACAGGTTGAGCCATGGGGCCTGTTTCAACGCGGGATGACTCTATGGTCATATAGCATGGACGCATGCACCCTTCAGACTACTGCCCCTATTGGGCCCCTGATAGATCCATTTACCATTTTCCAGCACTTGACCTATAGTCCTTTATACCATTGTGTTTCATATATTCGTCTAAGTACTTAGATGCAAGTACCAAATGTTGTGTGGGTTCCTCTATCAACCACTCAAGCCAATTTAAGCCACCCTCTGAAAAAACATTTGTTTTCTTGCAGTTGCTTGTGACATCACCTTGGTAGCAAGTGTTGGTGAAATGGCCTCCCCCCAAACACCCTTCTGAATGCTTCTCAGTCTTTCCCAAGAGTCACACTTTCCATTTTCCTTCAGTTCCCAAACTAGGTAGCGCCCTTTCCTTTGGTGACATTTTGGTTTTCCACCTAATCTAGTACCGATGCGAGCTGAGAAACATAGAAACATAGAAAATAAGTGCAGGAGTAGGCCATTCGGCCCTTCGAGCCTGCACCGCCATTCAATATGATCATGGCTGATCATCCAACTCAGTATCCTGTACCTGCCTTCTCTCCATACCCCCTGATTCTTTTAGCCACAAGGGGCACATCTAACTCCCTCTTAAATATAGCCAATGAACTGGCCTCAACTACCTTCTGTGGCAGAGAATTCCAGAGATTCACCACTCTCTGTGTGAAAAATGTTTTTCACATCTCGGTCCTAAAAGATTTCCCCTTTATCCTTAAACTGTGACCCCTTGTTCTGGACTTCCCCAACATCGGGAACAATCTTCCTGCATCTAGCCTGCCCAACCCCTTAAGAATTTTGTAAGTTTCTATAAGATCCCCTCAATCTTCTAAATTCTAGCAAGTACAAGCCGAGAAGTAGTAGAACAATCATGATGATGAATTCTTTCTGCTTTAACTATGGCACCACCTCCATGTCTCTGGCACTTCTAGAATTCCCCCATCCCTGAATATACTTCTATATTTTTTCTGGTCCCCATCTACTTCCCAGGAACTATCTGGGGACAGAGTATGAGGGAGAGACTGGATGGACCGAAGGGTCATTATTAACACCTTCACAGCTCACTTTCTTTGCCTGTGTTGCATGACACCATTGCAGGCCTTTACATCCGGCTGATGTAAATGCAGGCCTTTACATCAGGCTGGGCCAGAGACCTATTTCATAGTTTCAGCTTGAAAATAGCCCAGAAACAAAAGAAATGAGCTGCTGTATCTCTCTGCCTGCCCAGGGCTATATAAATTGTTGGGGACATTCTTAGGATACCATTGGTGGTTCAAGTGAGGAGCACATCTGCTCATAAAGTTAGTTCTTACTCACTCCATGCATTGTATCATTTCAGAAGAAAAAACATTTGAGCTCGCTCCGTTATTCATCAAGATCAAGGCTAATCTAAAAAGGACACACATTGCTGGAGTCAGTGGGTCAGACTATCTCTGGAGAACATGGATAGATGACATCTCGGCAGGGCTGGATTTAGATGAAGAGAGGCCTTAAGCTGTTCCACTTGTGAGGCCCCTCCCAATCCCCCACCCCCACGACTAGAGGAAGATGGTCCACCGATTTGTAGCCGAGCGTGGCCAATGAAGGGGCTGGAAAGCTGCGCTATTATTTATGTATTCATTTATTGCCAGTGCTAATGTCGAGTTATTGACTTAAAACACTTATTCTGAAATGGAGGGCAAGGAAAATTACTGAAGGGTTGTTTAGAGACTACAGTGCGTTGTGACAGCATATGTAAGAAAGGCCTATGACAGTGTCAAAAATATTATACGCCTTGCAGGGCTCTCACTTAATTTGTTTTCTCTGTTGTCAGCCGGGCAACCTTGGCAGCTTTTTAAGTTGCCAAATGACAGTTTAGGTGCATGTCATTTAACACGGCTTGCATGACGCGTGCGATAATGTGCTCAGTCGAAGTGCGTAGTTACCAATCGGAATTATGCTCAATGAAGCATTCACACATTATTTCTGCTGCAAATAAAGTCACCAACTAAACATACTCACCAATCAAGACATGATACATACCACAATGACATGCAGCAAAATTATAATACAGTATTTCAACTCTTTTTACACACTGCAATTAATGCAATTTCTATTATTTCTTTCCACTTCCAAACAAAAATGTGGTTGGATTATTCAGCGTATGATCAACCTCAGTGAGACCAAGCGCAGGATTGGCGATCGCTTCGCACAACACCTCCACTCAGTTCGCAATACCCAACCTGATCTCCCGGTGGCTCAACACTTCAACTCCCCTTCCCATTCCGAATCTGATCTTTCTGACTTGGGCCATATGGAGGAGGCCCCTCCATTCTGACTTGGGCCTCCTCCATAGGCCCACCGCATATTGGAGGAGCAGCACCTCATATTTGCTTGGGCAGTTTACACCCCAGCAGTATGAACATTGGCTTCTCTAATTTCATTTAGTCCTTGCTTTCTCCCTCCTTCCCCTCCCATTCCCAGCTCTCCCACAGCCTGTCTCCGCCTCTTCCTTTCTTTTTTGTGTCCCCCCCCCCCCCCCCACCCCGACATCAATCTGAAGAAGGGTCTCGACCCGACACGTAGTCTATTCCTTTGCTCCATAGATGCTGCCTTACCCGGACATTAAATATCCATTTTCAGTTTTAAATCTCCAAGTGACGCTATGTCCCCCTTTACAGCTACTGTATGTTTTAATTAAGTTCAAGACTATGGGGCAGTATATTGGCCATAAAGTTGCTGCCTAAAAGTGCCAGAGACCCGGAATTGATCCTGAATATGGGTGCTGTCTGTATGGAGTTTGCTCCTTTTCCCTTTGATCACATGGGTTTTCTCCGGGTGCTCTTGTTTCCTTCCCCATTCCAAAGGTGTGCAGAAATCTATTTCAGACCCAACCCAAAACATAATATTTTCCTTTTGGCCAGAGATTCTGTCTGACCTGTTGAGTTACTCCAGCTTTTTGTGTCTATCTTCAGTTTAAACCAGCATCTGCAGTTACTTCCTACACACAAGAAACTGTATGATAGAACTTTATTAATCCCAGGAGGGAAATTGTGTGTGTGTGTGTGTGTGTGTGTGTGTACACGCACACGCACACAGTTATATATTCATATATAAATATACACCGTTTTGTTTTCTCATTTATAACATTATTTACAGAGTTATATGATATATTTATAACATAGTTTACAGAGTTATATGATATTTATAACATTGTTTACAGAGTTATACAATATGTTTACATATTCTGTTGCGCTGCTTCAAGTAAAGATTTCATTGTTCTAACTGGGACGTGAGAATAAAACACTCTTGACTTACTCCGCTAATGTGTGGGATAGAACTAGTGTACGGGTGATCGGTGGTCGGCGTGGACTCAGTGGGCCGAAGGGCCTGTTTCCACGCAGTATATTTAAATTAAACTAAAAACACTAAAACCAGAGGGAGTCTAAAGAAGGGTCTCTACCCGAAACGTCACCCAATTTCTTCTATCCAGAGTTGCTGGCTGCTCCATGGAGTTCCCCCGCACAATTAAAGCATGGGATAGTCTTCACCATACCATAGCTACCCAACCAGACGCAACTAAATTTAAGGTACCTCTTTTTTCCCCCCAAGAACCCTTTTTTGCTTAAGTCCAACTCAAGAGTCAAGAGAGTCTGCGACTATGGCCCTGGTAGCAGACTCCTAATCTGGGTGAAACATTCTCCCTACATCATGCTTGTCAAAATCAGCAGGAATTTTGTAAATTGAAATTAGATCTTTTCTCATTCTTATTAAATCCTAGTCTATTCATCTCTCCTTATACAGCAAACCCACCATCTCTGGATCCAGTCCTGTGACTCATCATTGTACTCCCACAATGGCAACTGTATCCCTTATTGGCAAGACCAAACAGTTACACACTATTCCACAGGGGCAGGCTCTTCAAGGTGCCATACAATTGAAGTTGAATTTCTTAACCTCTGCACTCAAATCATCTGTGATAAAGGATAACATTCACATTGATTTTCATTATTTGTGTACAAGCACACCTAGGTTCCTTTGAACATTAACTCCGCCTAATCTTACACCATTTAAAATCAATACTCTACCTTGTGTCTTGTGCATCGAAGTGAAAGACCTCACATTTTTACCCATTATTTTCCGCCTTTTTCTCCCCACCTCACACCACTTGTCTATATCTCTTGGAAGCCTTTTCAAAACCACAATCCTGCCTACTTTACTATCATTAGCAAATATGACAGCTGGTCAAGTCACCCATGTCGTGATATAGATCGTGATAAGCTAGAGCTCAAGTACTGATTCTTGAAGTGCTCCTCTACTTGGAGCCAGCCAGGGAAGGGTCCAGGAACTTGCTGCACAAAAACATATAATTTAGCTCAACAGCTCCATATTGGGATTTGCAAGCCTCTTCCCTCCCTAATTCACCTAATGTTAAAATATTATTTGATTCCATTCTAGCTCATTTGTTTGGCATTAAATGCATTAATAATGGTCAACTAGATTATTCCTCGTAGAATGAAGGAATTAATAAGTAGCACAGTAATGGAACTTCAGAAAAGTAAGATTAAAACATTTACTTGTTCAGCTTCATCAGCATGAATCCTGGCTTCATTTGCTTTTTCCATTGCATTTTCAGTTGATATCTTGTTGTTTTGGGTCTTGTTCTTCAATTCTTCAATTTCATTTTGAAACGTTCTTATATTGTTCATGACATGCATGAGGTTGTCAGTAATTGATTTTATTTTGTCATCAAACTATTAAGAAGTGATTAAAATACAAAAGACAAAACATTTTGATTTCAGAAAAATGGAAAATTAGCAATCTTTTATTAACTAGCATGGGTTTCGATAATGGAGAAGTTATACAATATTGGGACTGATAAACCCCTCACTTCAAGCATAACAAGTTCCACTTTGGATAGAGGATTTAGAATGGAAACAACACCATTCAATATGCTGAGCGTGGGTCATGACATAATACTGGCACATAAACTAACATTCTATTATAAAGTTGTTGTTTTTTTAAAGTAAGAGGATAGTTAAAAAATACAGAAGTACATACAAATGACAAATATCCAAATAATAATATAGAAATGGAAAGTGGAGTTGAGCATTTGGATAGGATAACTACAGACGAGGAATACTAATAGAATTCAAACTGGAAAATAAGTTGATCCCAAGTTTGTCACCAACTACACTTGGTTTATAATTTTGACTCAAAGAAGAAATTAGGGAGGTTATGGCCATAAGCTATCAAAGCTATCCTTGCCTGCCAGAGGATGACATGGCTCCCAGTGAAATATCTATGTGCAAGAAGTCCCATCAGTTAGGAATTGATGGTTATATTGAAAACATGAAATTTCAGGTTGATCTGTTTTGAGGGATTGGTAGATTTAATGAATAACAACATTTCTAAATGTAATTGAAAATAAGTAGTTTCAGTGCACCTACATTTAGCAAACCATCTAGGGTTTCCCTGAGGTCTATACAGAGTTGCTACAAGCATCAAAAAATGACGGCCTGGGGAATTGTGAGGTGATCTATCAACATCCTTTTACCTAATGTACACTTACAAACATGCATCGCCATCTGTTTTTCTGGAAATACATCCATTAAATTCCACAATACCCCATTGTGTGGTTATAAATTCCAAGCAAAAAATGAAATAGAAGTCGAAGCTGACACCTATTTTTGTTTTGAGAAGCTGAGGGGGGTATAGGGAAAGTATCACTCTTGGCATTCAGTTCATTGATCAATTGAGAGTGCCCAAGTTTTGTAAGTAAAAAATATGAAGCTAATGGCACTCTAGAATCTCTATCTTCTCAAACCAAACTAAATCTCTTGATGTGACAACAGAAAGAAAGTCTATTGTATAGTTTAAAGTTGCACATGTGGACATACACATATTAAACTTTCCTGAAACTGATATGAAGAAAACAAACATCTCCCTGTAAATATCTGAGTTATAATATTGTAAATTAATCTTACTTAGAATTGGCATTCTTCCAATTTACCTGTGAAAGTTTTGTCTTGGAATTGTTTAGATCACTGGTGATCTTTCTCACAGTGTCCACAACTTTGAGTTGTACTTCTTTTATTTTATCCAGTTCTTTCAGCACTTCTGCAGGGCTTGGAATCTCTTGAGCTGCTTTCCTAAGAATATACACATAAAATTTACTACTATGTACAACAGAAGATTAATATCGAGTTAGAGCAACATACAGCATGGAAATAGGCCCTTCAGCCAACCAAGTTTGTGCTGACCATCAGCTAACATTTAAACCAATCCCTCATTAATTCCATCCCTTCCCCCGCATATTTTCACCATCCCCTCCCCTCTCCCACCTGAACCCTTCTCCACCCGATTCACCTGTGTGCAACCTGTGCCTTTTTTGGGACTCCCTCACCTTTGGTTGTAAACACTTAAAAAAAAAATATTTGTGAAAAAGTCCACAAATTTCTAGAAGTCAAATATGTTTCTAAATCAAAGTTTTTGGCCACTCACGCAACCTGTTTACATCCTCATTGGAAATTTTCTCACTGCAGCATGCCCTGCCACCTATTTTTGTGTCATCAGCAAACCTAGATAAGCTTGGTTTGCTCCTCCAAGTCATTAATATGAATAATACATAGTTGAGGGTCAAGAACATGTTATTCTCACTTTGTCTTCTATGTGATTTACACTGTTCAATCCATGATTATGCACTTCCTCTCATACCACAAAATTTTATCTTGCTTCTTAAGCGTATGTTTTTGTATCAGTTGTCAAAATCAGAGTGCCGTCTCAGTTAGGGCAGCTGTATTTTTTCTTTCTAACCTTTCATATGGCACCGTATGGAATTGAAAATGCAACATACTCGGCTTTTATTGCACGGTTCAATAGCAACTTGGCTTCTTGAGAGCGGTCGTTTAATCTTTCCACATCTTTATCAACGCCTTTAATTTCCGAAAGAATGTCCTGAATTTGCATGCTTTTGTTCTTCACTTCCTCGGGAGTTATGGGTATCTTGATAGAAAGAACATAGTTCGCAATTTTTTCCAGATCCTCAGAAGATACACCATCAGCTTGAATTAGAGAAAAAATGCATAAAAATATTGTTACCTTTGCAAAAAAAATAAATAAAATGGCATATTTCTCAAAAATCCTTATCTTTATGGAATAAATCCACAATGTCACAGGATTTACTGAATGAATAGTATAAAAGATATGTTAAATTAAAAAATAATTGCAGAGCAGGCCTGCCTAAAATAAAGTGTTATGAAATTATCCAAACATATTGCAATTTTATTAACATTTGGGAGCATACTTTTTAAACATCCTTCAAAGTGCAAAAACCAAGGCAAAATATCTATCAGGCCACAATTTTTCTCAAACATGTATAATATCAGAGGTACATGAGAAGGCTTTCCTTAGGCCGTGCTCAAATAAGCTTACATAAAATCCAGCATAACTGTCATCATGTCAGTCCAAACCAGGTACTTTTTATGAATGACCCAATCATAATTTGGTTTATAACATTTGAACATCTTAAATTATCTGAAATCCTCTGGACTCATTTTTCTTTACCTGATAAATTCAGCTTATTTATCCTTTCTTTCCAAAGAATACTTTCTTTACAACCTTCCAATTATCTCTCCTTTTCCAATTGCTTGATCATTTTCTGTGGAACAGTTGCCCTGTGATACCAAAGGTGTCTTCTCTGGATCCAGGTGGAAGCAGATTTAAATAGGAATGGGAGTATGTACCTGTGAGAAACTCTTTCACCATTCTGATGATGTCTTTAGTTTCTTCTTTGTCCTTTTCAAGTTCATCCTTGGTCTTAGCTAACTGATCTGACAACTTGGTTGCCTTCTCCTTAGTTTCAAGTGTGATGTTTCTGATAGAATCAATCTATGGGGAAGGAAAGAGGAAACCTGATTTATTAGTGCAATAAATTAAAATGAATTTCCAACAATCTATTTGGAAAAAGACTTGTACAACTGAAATATTAAAACATAGATACCTTGCTAATTGTATAATGCAGTTTGTTAAGGAGCTGGGCTATCTGATCAGTTGTTTCCTCAGCACGTTTTTTTGCATCACTTGCCATAAACAATGTGCTGTTACAGTTTGGGCCGCCACATTTTTTATTCCCAGCATCATCATGACATAAAGCTCCTCCGCATGGATCATTGTCACAGGATAGATTTTCCTGTGCTCCACAAATCTACAGAGGTCATTAAAAAAAAATACATTTACCATGACAAACAAAAAGTAATGAAATTTGGTGGATTGGAGCAAATAATAGGTCGGTGTGGGCAGAGCAGAGGACCATTCAGATTATATTGGAGGAAGTCTAGTAATGTTTTAGCCAAATAAGGATACAGATGTTGCAAATAACAATAAATGCCCATGCTTACCACCAAGTTAAAACATGGATTTGTTGACAAGAAAGTTAAGAGGCTCCACATTAGTTAATTTCCTGCAGCTTATAGTTGAGTGCAAAATCAAGGGAATCAGTGGCACTATGAAAGTGAAGTTGAGATGATTCCCAAGTTGTCGATCAGTTGAAATATTCTTACAGGCAGCAAACAAGAAGTAAGGAACACCGCTGATAATTACATTTTCAAAGTAGCATACGATTAAGACAGAGACTAAAATTTCATGAAATCTTTTGAAGTCGAAAAAATAAATTACAGGGAATTTTTAATATTGATTGGTAGGCATGGCATTCTACGTATTTCAGGACTGGAGATCTATATGACATATGACTTAGCACACAATTCAAAACGGTGTTACACTGCATTTTAAAAGGCAGTTTTTTAAATAGGTTTTCTGGCAATAATTGTGAATAAAAGTTGAAGTTCATGTTAAACTACTGATTATATATTGACTGGATCTGTGCCAATATGAGAATAATATTACTGGCATCTGGATTTCCATGCTTTCATGACGGAGATAGATGATAAATTGTTATCATTTTTACTGAGAGGTGAATGCTCTTAGCTTTGTCACCATTACAGTTTAAATTCGGAGCTGTTATGTTATTTAGATATTGGTGAAATCTCTATCTATTCAACATTATTACAAGCATTTATCTATTCATGTGCAAAGCTTATGGAACCATTTATTTATTAATTTTGGAGGTAAGTAGTGTGCTTGGGAGGAGGGGAGAAGATTCAGACAATTGGCAAACAGCCAGGAGTCTGATTCTGGTTAACCCCTTCCAACCAGCAGCTTATGATTACTAAATGTGAAGCAAACATAAAAACTGTTAGCATAAAGTAAATGGTAGATAATCTGAAGACTCAATCAGATAAGACTTAATTAGATATATAAATAGTAATTTTGATATATATATTTTGGTTTTGAATTGGCCCTTCCTCCCTCTTGCAAGGTTTGTCAAGGGAGCGGAGCTAAATGTATATTAACAACAATGGAATAATTTTGTAACTACCACCATTAGGCGGCTATTTTTTACAGTGTCGTCATTTTTAGACACTGTAATACCAATGTATTAATTTTTTTTGTCACATCATTTCACACTTTTTTGTCTTTTTGCTTAAAGAAAATCTTAAAAGGGATGTACCAACAACTTTATAGCCGCGAATGCTCCCCCAACATCCAGAGTCCTGAGGTATTTTGTTGCACCATATGACTTAAAGGTATCAAAGTAATTAAAAATGCAAGACGATAAACAAAAGAAAATTGGAGGAATCACATTTTGCAGTTGGAACATAAGGGGTGCTAACGAACCAATTAAAAGGGGTAAGATTTTCACACAATTGAAATCACTTAATTCAGACTTAATTTTCTTACAAGAAACACACCTGAAACTGCAAACTCAGATTAGATTGAAGGCAAATTGGATAGGTCAAACATATCATTCTTCATATATCTCTAAATCTAGAGGTACGCCAATTATTATCCGTGAAGGTATACCATTTAAATCAAAGAATATCATAACAGATAAAGAGGGGAGATATCTCATAGGATCCACTCAACCCCAATCACCATGGTAAATATTTATGCGCCTAATTTTGATAATCCCCAATTTTTTAATAAAATCCTGAATATAATTTCAGAATATAATAATCAAAATGTGATATTTGGAGGAGTCTTTAATTGCGTTTTAGATCCTTAACTGGACAAATCTGCACAACAAAAGGCGTAAAATAAAATCTAAAACTAGTGAACTCTTAAATACATACATAAAAAAACACAAATATAACAGATGTTTGGAGGATCGCTAACCCAGCTGGAAGGGAATACTCATTTTACTCAACGGAACACAAAACTTATTCACATATCGACTACTTTTTAGTGGACACAAAATTAATTCCTTACACAATTAACCCAAAATATCACAACAACATCATCTCTGATCACTCCCCATTAACTTTTTTTTTTAACTAGAAAGAATGCCTAATATAAAATCGTTTTGGAGGTTTCATCCCCAAATCCTAAATGATCCAGAAGGTGGTATATATCTAAAACAACAGATGGAACTTTTTTTTGAGACCAACGACGCCCCAGATATTTCATCCGCTTTACTACGGGAATCTTTTAAGGCATTTATCAGAGGATCTATAATTTCATATCAAGCCTTTCAAAATAAAAAGAACAAGAATGAACAAATGCAGTTAGAAGAACAAATTAGACAATTGGACCTAGATAATGCTAAACAGCCAACTATAGATAAACATAATAAAATAACAATATTGAAATTTAAATTAAACAGAATATTATCTGCAAACTTATAAGAATATTTCAAATTCGAAAACAGGAACATTTTGAATTTGGTTATAAGCCACAAACTTTTGGCACGTCAACTGAAAAAACAAGAAAAAGATCATACGATTTTAAAGATTAAATCAGATAAAGGTGAATTGTTAACATTACCTAATGATATCATTAAAAGATGTGCTCAATGTTATCAAAATTTATATACATCTAAAACGTCAGCAGGTAGTACTAAAGTTATAAAGTTTTTGGATAATTGTAATCTCCCAAAACTTAATAGGCTCGAACTAGAGGAATTAAGAGCGCAGGTCTCAATTAAGGAAAAAGAAGAAACAATAAATTCTCTGAAGAATGGTAAAACACCAGACGGATTTAGTAATAAATTTTATAAAAGATTTTATGAGATAATTTCACCACGTTTACATAAAATGTATACATATGCTTTCAAAGAACAAACATTACCAGAAACATTAGCGGAATCAACGATTACACTTATACTTAAAAATATATAAAGATTTAGAAGACCCTTGCTCATACAGAGTCATTGCATTGTTAAATACAAATAAAAAAATATTAGCAAAAACTTTAGCAAGAAGATTAAGTAAATATATATATATAGCAAATTAATAAATGCGGATCAAATGGGGTTTATACCCAAGAGATACTCATGCAATAATTTGAGACGTCTGTTTAATATAATGCATTCATACAAAACTGAAGAACAAGACTTATCAATTATTTCATTGGACGCAGAAAAAGCATTTGATCAAGTGGCATGGGATTACCTCGTTAAAGTATTGCAAACATTTCAAATGGGAGAGTATTTTATCTCATGGGTAAAATTATTATATGACAAGCCATCTGCTAGAATATCAACTAATAACATGCTGTCTCCAAAATTTCAATTATCCAGGGGCAATAGACAGGGATGCTCACTATCACCTCTGCTATTTGCTCTTGAAAATAGAACCTCTAGCTGAAACCATTAGAACACATCCGAATATCCATGGTTATAATACAAAATACTCAAATAACAAAATATCATTATATGCAGATGATGTACTACTGTATATTACAAAATCGCAGATCAGTGTACCAAATATATTAAATCTAATAGAGGAATTTGGATCCTTTTCAGGATATAGAATACATTGGAATAAAAATGAAATTATGATGATAAAACCTGAAGACTCGACACACCTGTTAAAATTCCCTTTTAAAATTGCTACAGAAAAATTTAAATATTTGGGAATCAAAATCACCAGAAAATATAAATATTTATTCAATGCAAATTATATGCCCCTACTTACTAAATTAAATGCCCTGATTAAATTTTGGAAAAATCTTCCGATGTCTTTAATATGCCGAATAAATGCTATAAAAATGATCTTCCTACCACAAATTTTATATTTATTCCAATCAATGCCAATATACTTACCTAAAAAGTTAAAAAAAAAACTGGATTCTGATATTACAAATTTTATATGGGACTATAAGTCCCATAGAATTCAAAGAAGACATTTGTGCAAACCTAAAGAATTTGGCGGATTAACACTCCCTAATTTTTTGTATTATTATTGGACAGCAAATGTCAAAAATGTAATTCAACTGTTGGACAATTCTGCCCAACGGGTGGATTGGATAGTAATGGAGAGAGAGGATTGTTCCCCTTTTAATATAGGAGCGATCCTTCTCTCACCAATAAAACTGAATAATACAATATACAGGAAAAATCCAATTATTCATAGTACTATTAGAATTTGGACACAAATAAAATTAACCCTTAAATTAAGAAATGTATTGCTTCTCTCTCCCATAGTTAATAATCCGTCGTTTAAACCATCCATTATAGATAAATCACTTACACATTGGGAAATAATAGGAATTAAAACATTTGGAGACATGTATGAAAATGGAAATGTTTTATCATTCCAACAACAACAACTTAAATACAATCTGAGAAGTAATCAATATTTTAAATATTTTCAAATCCATGATTATTTGAAAAAATATACACAAGAATACCAAAATTTGATGCCAGACTTAGTAGACGAAGCTATGAATAGAAAGGCGGACTCAGCTAACTTAATATCATACATATAATATCATCCTAAATATAGAAATACCATCATCCGATAGAATTAGAAGAGATTGGGAACAAGAACTAGCTATAAAAATCTCGAAAGAGAGTCGGGATAAACACGTGCTATATGTGCATAAATGCTCGATCAATGCAAGACATATTCTAATCCAATTTAGAATCCTACACAGATTATATTATTCGAAAACTAAAATAAGTAAAATCGTTCAAAATGTTTGCTCCATTTGTGATAAATGTCTATCTCAAGAAGCAATTATAGCACATTCCTTTGTTTTTTGCATAAAAATCAAAACATTTTGGAATGAAATCTTTGAAATTTTTACAAAATTATTTAAAATAAAATAGTAAGATTACACAAGAACTTACCTGGTCAAAGTTTGATCTTTATTTTATGAGGAGTTATGATGAGGGATTACGTGAAGAAGCCCCGCCAGGCGCATGCTCGGCATACTTCAAAGCAGCAGCGTGAAAAACACAGAACCAATAGCCGAAGTAAGATAGTAAGGCTCACACAAGACTAGAACTACCAGATGATCGTTTAGATTATGAGGGTCGGGAGCGGAGGGCATGTAATCCCTCATCGTAACTCCTCATAAAATAAAGATCAAACATCAAACAGGTAAGTTCTCGTTTTATGTTACTATTTTACTTCGGAGTCACGTGAGTTACGTGAAGATTTTGAAGCTCTGTGATTTTCATGCTGTAGATTCATTCCATACGACACACTGCTTCAGTTGACACAGCAGTGAGTAAATAATATATATTGAACATTGTTTGAATTATGCAATAAGTATTTTAATAATAATAATAAAAAATAAAAGAAAAGTAATAACCCCTCTATCCCAGGGGGAGATTACAACAAAAGATATGAAACAATTACATAAAACAAAGCAAACAATCAAACAGAACCCAACACTGAGTGTCCAAACCCTGGCACAGTGAGAACAGGTTTATTGTAAAACTTGGAAAAAGTTTCTTCTTTACACCATCCTGTGGCCTCTAAAATTTGGTCGAGCGGCACATCCTGTGCCTTCGCCGTGGATGTGGATGCCGCCCTGGTGGAGTGGGATTTAAACACATCAGTGTCTATTCCAGCTAAATCCAAAACCTGTTTTAACCATCTAGAAATAGATGGTACTGACACTTTTTTATATGTTTTTTTTATGGGTAATAAGCATTGCTGTCTCACAACCCCAGAGACTCTTGGTTACTTCAATATATCGAGTCAGATGCTTAATCACACACAATGTTTGGTCGACAGGGTATGCTTTAAAGATTACCTTGGTTCCATACTTCCCCAGTCTGCTTTGTTTGATTAGATCATAAACATAAAAAGTAATGTTATCTGCAGACAAATGCATATAATCTAAACATAACATTTGCAATGTTTGTACTCTTTGTGCTGACACTAATGCCATGACCATTACCACTTTAAATGTTAACTTCTGAAAAGACAGTGACGTAATTGGAGCCCATTGCCGAAGGAATGTAAGAACTATACTGACATCCCAAATTTCTGTATATCTGGGCCTGGGGGGGATTTTTATTAAAAATCCCTCCCATGAATCGGGATATTAGTGAATGAGACCCGATAGATTGATGTTCTGAAAATTGTCGTAAATAGGAAGACAAAGCACTACAAGCACTATTAATGGCACTATAACTGAGGTGCTGATCAAAACGCAATATAGCAAGGAACTCCAATACACCCGATATGTTTGCAGTATGATAAGATATATCTGACTGAATACAAAAAGCTTCCCATTTCTTTATATGAGACATATATTGTTTCTTAGTGCTCTCTCTCCAAGCTGCAGTTATGACATCCATGGTCCTATCCGACAGTCCAAACCCTTGTATTGGTCTGGTCAGACCCTGCAAATTAACAAATTAATATGATCATGCAATGGATGAACTTCTTCTGTCACTGGTTGTACCAATAAATCACTCGAGCTGGGAATCGTCATAAATGGTTCAATTATCATTCTAAGCATCAATGGGAACCATGGCTGTGTCGGCCAGTTGGAACCACCAAAACGCCCGTGGCGGAGTCTTGCTCTATTTTGGTGAGACATTGCCTAATAAGGCAGAATGGGGGGAAAAGCATAGAAGAACATATTTCCCCAATGTAGCGAGAATTCATCCAACGCTACTGCTCCTGGGTCAGGCTCCCATGAGACGTATTTAGGCAACTGGTGATTTAATCTGGACGCAAACAGATCAATGTCTGGTAAACCATACCGACTGACAATCCTTTTGAAAACTTGTGGATTTAACATCCATTCTTCATTGTCTTTGAACTTTCATGATCTGTTGTCTGCCACAATATTGTCTTTCCATGGGAGATAGTTAGCTGAAAGCCATATATTCCTAGATACACACCAATGCCACATCAGGTTGACCAGATAATCACATGATACTGATCTTACTCCACCCACGTGATTGATATATGCTACAGCTGTGGTATTGTCTACTTGTAATTGAACATGCTGGTCCTTCATTGTAGAACAATAAGCTTTCAATCCAAAAAATGCCCCCAATAACTCCAAATAATTGATACCATATGTTTGGAGAAGTAAATCCTCTTGGACAGTCCATCTACCACCACAGCTGGTGTCATTATCCGTAGCCCCCCATCCGAGAGCACTCACATCAGTTTGCAATACCACTGAAGGTTTCTGAACAAAAATATTTTTAGCAGCTTGTGCAACATTTCCAACCCACCACTGTAATTCAGCTAAAGCTTCCGTTGGCAATTGCATGGACCTATCAAAATGACCTGCACATTCTTTTATTGCTTGTGCTCTTATCCTTTGAAGATTATGATAATGCAGAGGACCAAACTCAACAGCAGGGAATGCTGCTACTATCTTACCAATAACCCTAGCTACTTCTCGGATGGAGGGATAAGGTTTGTCAGCAAGGCAACTACACGCATTTGTAATATCCTCAACTTTATCTGTTGGCAAAGTTACTGACATAGCAACTGAATTAATGACAAACCAATAATCAATTGTTTGGGATGGCTGTAGCTTAGATTTTGTTGGATGGATCAGAAACCCTAACCTTTCAAACAGGCTTATAGTTGCTGAAACAGATTCTTCAGCTGATTCCTGAGTGGCGTTAACAATAAAAATATCATCAAGATAAGCCATGACAATGTGATTTTGAGCCCTTAATAATGCAAGTGCTGGTTTCAATAATTTTGTGAACAGCCTGGGAGCTGAACTTAACCCATTATGCTTTATATTGCCACAGCTGACCCATCCAATTAAACTTCAAGTACCTGCAATAATGGTGATGACTTGGCACTGAATAATACGCATCTTTTATATCTATAGTAGCCATGTAACAGCCTATGGACAACAACTGTTTTGCAGTGTTGAAGGTGTCTATTTTTAAATGTCTATACTGGACATATGAATTCAATTTTGTGAGGTCCAGAATGACTCTACAATCCCCATCTTTCTTTGGCCTGGGGAAAATATTTGACACAAATTGTTGCGGATGATTCCCCGTACTTTTTCAAATAAATTTTTTACTTCTTCTTTTATCTGAGAATTTTCAGGTACAGAAAACACCAAAACCCGATTAGGTTTATTCTGTACACGTGGATCAACTCCTTCCAAAAATTCTATTATAGAACTTGACACAGTATCTAATATAAACCGATCAGATGTTATACAGCACCATTCATCATAAAACAATTGTAATCTACCACTCCCCAAAGGTTTTCTCTGTGATGGAATAAAGTTTTTGTACCTCAGCAAATGACTGTGACAGTCTCCTCCTTCCAACATATGGGTGGACATTGGGCTGTGATGGGTAATAATACCTTCTCACCATACCCCTGCCTCTGCTTGTTCCCGCTCCTGAATCAAACCCCCTTCTCATCCAGCCAGTTTGTTTCCTTTGGCCAAATATGAAAGGTTTCATGAGGCTGATAGTTTTTGCCTCCTCATCGATTTCTTTAATTTGCTTAGGCAGGTTTTCTCCGAATAAATAATCTGGAGCTTGAACATTGCTTAATTTACACAGACCTGCAAATCTTAGGTGCATATGGGCCTGATGGCAATTTTCCTCATACAATTAATCTCAAAATAAGAGTTACAAAACAATGCCAACATGTCTTTTTGGATTTTGGACATAGCATGCCCTTCCACCTGCTTCCCAAAAGCAGTGATGCCAGCCGCAATGAGCTTGAGGACCCTCTGGAACCGTACCTCGCATGGTTGAAGTCATGGGTGCCCAAATTGCCGGATTCACCGTCGGCACCCTGAGTGACGCACAATTTACAGGTGTTTTATGGAGGTCTGCTGTCTCAACCATGTCAGTCTCCTGAAGCTGGTGAGAAACCAAATAATTTATGTTGGCCGCCAGGTTTTCTTCCATGGTGAAACTGCTCCCCTCCGGTATAGCGAAGGATTGTGCTACATCCGGTACACCTGGAGTTTTCCTCTTGTGCTGTGGTGGGTACTCATGACCAGAAACACCACCTTCAGGGTCAGTCTCCTGCCGCCCTGGTACTCCTGCAACGTGCTCAAAGGAGACTTCTTCCAGACCTAAACAAGGCTCTGGAGTTTCAAATTCCCACGTTGTAAAGGCACCATATTCTTGATATGGAACCACCTCAGGGGCTGCCTGGGAATAGTCTGGATCTTTGGACCCTTGGTTGATAATGGTTTGGAGCATTTTCTCCATTTGGTCCATCCTGAGCCACATGGCTCGTCGGTCTGGAGGATCTTCTTCATCAGACTCCTCTGATATTACGGGCCTAACAGACTTCCTTTTGCTTTTCCTATCCACTGGAGTACCCTCAGTGGCCTGCGGCTGTGGAACAGCTAAAGGCTGATTTAAGGCTTGGTCTACGGCTACCGGTATTGGAACCGGCTCTGTACTTATCTGCAGTCCCGATCTTAGTTGAGCCGCTTCCACCCGGGACACGCGCTTAACCTGCGCTGACTTTTTTCCACTACTCTCCATTTTTCCCAAACTCCTCCTGGCTAGCCAGTCAGCCACATGCAGCTTAAATACCCAGGAAGTAGTTTTTTTTAAATAAAAACCACTTGTGGAGCAGCGATCTGCAGCCCGTTCCTACCAACATGCGTCGACGTAATGCCGAGCATGCGTCTGGCGGGGCTTCTTCACGTAGTCACTCACGTGACACCGAAGTAAAATTGAAACTGAACGCATAATTGATTATTTTTGGAATTCGGCTATGAGCTGACTTCGTTCCAAAAGAGTTTCCATAATTAATGGCAAAAAAACTCATACTTAAAATTCTGGAAAAATGCTCCCACACCAACGGTAAAAATGTGGATTTCAAGTATATCCGAAATGCTACACCTCGAAGATATGAGATTCGTCCTAGCAGGCAAATCAGACCAATTCCAAAAGATTTTGCCTCCATTTATCGACCTATTACAAGCATAGGGTGCAACACAACTTTGAAAATAAATGGTATCAGGACCTGGTGAGGGGGGTGTAAAGATATGAAGTAGGTACATCCCTTTTAACCTATCTCATTTTCTTATATTTTCTTTTTTCTATTTTTCGCTTTCCTATTTTTAATTTTTTTAAATGTTATTATTTCTCGCATTCTACGTCGTTACGGGCTCTTCCTTTTAACCTTCTCACGCACTTACTATCTTATCTAATTTTTTTTTTTCTTCTTTCTGTTACTTTCCTTTTATTAAAGTTTAAAACAAGTAGTTATTTTTTGCTTATACTACTGTACTCTACATCACTTCTAATAAAAATAAATTTAAAAAAAATTAAATTAAAAAAAAATTAAAAGTGTTTATCGATATTTTCCCCTTTAATTTATACAGTAATTGAAATGCTATCTTAGTATTGTGTTGTCTTGATCTAGCTCATTTGACCCGAGGCATTTTGGAGTTGGAACATTAACAAGCACGGTTAGATTTGTGTTTCTTTTGCTTATTCATATCAGGGAAGTCGTCTTTTTGCTGCATTGTCAACCAGTGCAAATTGGAAAATGGTTCAATGTTGAAAGGAATTACATATTTTCAAATTTGACCTAACAATTCACACTACTATCTCTACCATGAGATTTTAAAGACCGAAGGGCTAAAGAACTTGAGGAGTTTGGCAATAAATAATGTTTCCAGCTATTTTAAAGCTCTTCTTCTTCTTCTTTTTCTTGCGTATGGCGTGCACAGCCAAAAGTTGTAGGACAACTTGTTCTATTTGATCTTATTTCATTGTGCACACCAGGTTGATTGCATTCGTCGAAACAGGGCAGACCCACGTGAAGGTTGCAATCTCCTACCCCTTTTAAAGCTCTGAGGAATACAAGCAAACTTTGAACAGATACAACAGTGGTTGACATGCATAAATCAGTGAGTCATGTTGAATGAATTAAATCAGATGGCAGGATTCAGGGCAGTAGCTGGACCTTGGATTGAGATTGATTATTATTATTTTGACTTCACATAAACCACCTGGATTCAAAACCCAGTTGCAAAGTTGTGAAGCTTACACAGGATTATACATAAAATGCTGGAGTAACAGTGGGACAGGCAGCATCTCTGGAGATAAAGAATGGGTGACGATTCGGGTCGAGACCCGCTGTTACTCCAGGATTTTGTGTTTATCTTAGAAATAGTATTACTAGTGGAATAAAACAAATAAGAATGCAATAACGAAACTATTTGGGATGAATGTTAATGCAGGCATGTGAACAAATGATATCAAGGAAACGATACGTTGTACATAAAAATGTTTTATTTTGTCGTTAGCCTAGTTGCTCAGCAATGTGTCGTTATGAGAGCAAGATGTGTGATTGCAGGATGATGTTGAAATTACAAATAACATGGCGTAAAGAGCTCCAGAAAGAATAGAAAACTTGTAAGAAGGAACTGCAGATGCTGGTTTCAACTGAAGATACACACAAAAAGCTGGAGTGACTCAGTGGGACAGGCAGAATCTCTGGAGAGAAGAATGGTTGACGTTTTGAGTCGAGACCCTTCTTCTGAAGAGGTTCTCGAACTGAAATGTCACCCATTTCTTCTCTCCAGAGATGCTGCCTGTCACGCTGAGTTACTCCAGCTTTTTGTGTCTAACTTTGATTTGAAATACTTTCCCATCAGAGCAGTGAAGGAAATAAATAAAGAGAGGGCAAGTATTTTATACCAAGATTTACAGTTGCAGAATGTCTTATTGCCAATGGGGTATTTTTGAAGTTTTGGGTGTGTTGTAATTTTGACAATGGTGCTATCAATTTGAATTATGCCAACATTATTCAGTGTTATCCCTCTGCACCTCTCCAGACAGCTGTTAGCAGTCAAACAGGCTCCTGATCTGAACTTGGTGGAGAGGCTCAGAAGGTCAGGAGGTGAGTCACACATGCCTGAATATTTGGATCTTATCATGTTCTTGTAATAACATGGCTGACATGTCTGGTCCAGTTCAGGTTTGTAAGCAGAGGTGACCACTCAGCATTGTGACAAATTACATTTTTTAGTTTTATATATAATTTAACAGCACATTCTTGATCAGTCTGACTGTATTTGAGAAATTTAAGAGTTAGGTATTAAATGTATATACCAGGAGGGTTATTATGTTGCATAAACTTAATATTTTGGCCACTTTTGAATGGATACTTTTGTGATTGAGGCTCATTCAAAATCAGTGAATGGAACAATGTCTTTTCATTGGCATTTCAAATGCATCTGCTTGAAGAGACATTGATCTACATTTCAGAACTTTATAAAATAGTTCAGAGAGAGTCGTAGAAACAGGCCCTTCAATCCAACTCGTCCATGCCGACCAAGATGCCTCATTTAAGCAAGTCACATTTACCTGTGTTTGCCCCATATTCCTTTAACCATTCCCATTTGTCCAAATATCTTTTAAACGTTGTTATTGTACCTCCCTCAACCTTTGGCAACTCTTTCCACATATTCACAACATCTGTGTGAAAAAGATAGCCATCATTTTCCTATTAAATCTCTCCCCTTTCTCTTAAACCTATGCCCTGGGAAAAGGACCTTGTGCATCCACCCCATCTATTCCCCTCATGATTTTACTTCTAAATCCCTCTGCTCCACCACACTCCCCAGGGCCTTACCGTACACTGAAGTCCTGGTTTGACTTATCAAAATGCAACACCTACACTTATCAAAATTAAACCCTGTTAGCCAGAAATTCCCCTCGTGATTTTAAATACCTCTATAAGATCACTACTCAGTCTCCTGTGCTCCAAGGAATAAAGTGCCAGTCTGCCCAAACCCTTCAGGCTCTTAAATCCTGACACATCCTCGGAAATCTTCTCCGCATCCTTTCAAGATTAATGGCATCTGTCATAGCAGGGTGACCGAAACTGAACACAATACTTCAAGTGTGGCCTCACCAATCTCTTGTATAAATGTAACATAATCCCCCAACTTCTGCACTCAATTTCCCCACCAATAAACCTTCTTCATTACTCTATTGTCACTGTCTATGATATCACTTACTTTAGTGTCATCTGAAAACTTATCATGTCTTGTATGTTTTATCCAAATCATTGATATAGATACCAATGATAAATGGATCTAACACCGATACTCAGATGCACCACTCTTCACAGGTCTCCAGTTTGAATCTTCCACTACCATCTGCTACGTCCTACCATGAAGCAAATTCTATATCCAGTCAGTTAGCTCTCCCTGGATTCCATGAGATTTAACCTACCATGTGGAACCTATCAAAGGCCTTGGTGAAGTCCGCTTAGACTATGTGTATGGCACTACCTATGTCAAACTTCTTCAAAATATTTAAATTTGTGAGTCGCAATCTCCCACGCACTAATTAAACCATGCTGGCTATCCCTAACCTGTCTATTTCTAATGCATGCATATCTTTTCATTCAGAATTCTCTTCAGTTTAATAGATATAAAACTTACCAGTTTATTTGCCACTCTCAAATCCAATAGTTCAGTATTTTGCTTCAGTTCATTAAGTTCATCTTTATCAGTAAACGCTGTATTATCCAACAAGGCAGATGCTTTTTCTCTTATAGATTCTGAAATATTTAGTAATTCTGAAACATTTGCTTTTTCTTGAGAGGCTTTTGAAATCTGGTAGAACATTTCAATATCATCAACGCTTCCTGTGAACAATAGTAAAATAATATTATCCCTAGAATTGAAAATGATCTTTGATGAGTATTGTAAATCATAACAGAAAAAAAGGTCAGAAACTCTTTGATGATTGAATTAAAATATCTTTATAAACTATTAAAAACATTTTTTTTAAAACCCATTCCAAAACTCTGATGTTTACTCCCCTAAGGATCAACATTTCCCACCCCGCACTCATGAATCTGATACTAATTCCTCTTTGTATCAATCTTTGTACCTCCTAACCTCAATTAACCGATATTATCAGCTCATTTATAAGCTCACTATGATATAATAACTCACTTGCAGTAGAAATTCAATAAGCACATAAATCTTTGTACTAGTCATTTGCACTTAATCGCTTTATTCACCGAACCTACCACTGACAATTCCCTAGCGGTTTCCCATTATTTAACACAAGATAACTTTGAATGAGGAAAACTGATGCATGGTTCATTTACATGGAAGGTCAACACACCCTAAGCTCAAACTTGTGTTACGAACATAAATTCAAGCAAACCAGATACCAGAGATACTTAAATTGAGGTATTTATGTTAGGGTCATATTTATTGTGCTTGAGAACCTATCTAGTGTTTGTTTTCTCAAACTAGCATATCCAAATCCAAACTATAATAAATGCAGAGATACTTTGAAAAAAATACTACATCACACTATAAATTAACAAGGAAATCCAAGATGAAAAATATGAAGGGACAGCCAATTCATGTAGGAGTAAGTGTTGATTTACTAAACCAATGTAATGCCATTCTGTCAATGCTTTTGCATTATTTCTCATTAAACCAGCCAATGTCATCATGGGGTGTAAACAGATACAGTGGACAAAGTCACAGGCTTTAACACTCTAGGTCGTCAAAGAAAATACTATTAAATGATACAACAAGCTGATGCAACAAGTGTAAACATAAGAAGCGGGCAATCCAAAGAACACAGAACAGATCCCGATCTAGGCTCAATTTATTTTTCTCAAACAGATTATGTTCTCAGAATTCCTCTCAATGCTTGTACCCCACAGCTGAAACAGCAACCTCTAAACTCTACCGATGTTAATCAAGTTCACAGATATAAAACTCACCAACATGATCATTGCTTGCAATCCAGTGACCCTACCTCATCCCTTGAATCACCCATCCTCAGAGCTTGACCTTTCCATACCCTACCCAGAATGTACTTTTCTTCCGACTTCCCACAACTGTAGGTCTGACTGATGCTTGCTCTCTTATCCCATCCTCATCCCTGTAGTCCATTACATACAGATGTCTACACGCACACACCAGCATTCTTTCAGTCGCAAACAGTGCCTTGAGCCTTGTGGACTATTGTACATTGCTGCTAGGAGTCATGCACAGAACTGGAATCACTAATCATGCTCTTTTACCTCTGAAGGATGTTTAGGCTTATAACCTTGCTGATGGAAGATTTGGTTTTGCTCCACATTGTCAAAGAGTTAAAGGATGTTTAAATATCCAATTATGGAGCAAAGGATTTCTTTAATGAATCATGTTTTAAAAAATACTTATAAAAACATAATTTTGATCGACTGATTTCAGTCTTCTTTATTTACACGTACACAAGAGGAATGTTGGGTTTATGATTTTTCCACTTACCGTTCACGTTGATTATTACTGTGGGTTTCTTTTTAAAATCATTCAAATCCTCTATGAGCTTGTCAAGTTCCTTATTAAGATCATCAATTACTCTGTTGAGCTCCTTCGGGTCTTTGGAGATATTCACATTTGGATCAATCTGCATTTTGTTTTTCCTGTGCAATAGTGAAGTTATGGAGATACAGGTATTTAATTCACTCTGTGAGTTTTGTGCGGACTATCAAGTGATTGGATGGTGGTTCTATTATGTATAGGAAGGAACTGCAGATGCTGATTTACACTGAAGATAGACACAAAAAGCTGGAGTAACTCAGCAGGACAGGCAACATCACTGGATAAAAGGAATAGATGACGTTTCAGAT
Source organism: Okamejei kenojei (assembly GCA_035221665.1). NCBI lineage: Eukaryota > Metazoa > Chordata > Chondrichthyes > Rajiformes > Rajidae > Okamejei > Okamejei kenojei. The sequence continues at coordinate 19,412,628 of CM069151.1, read as the reverse complement.
CATGTCAGAAGAAGGGTTCCGTCACCTATTCCACTTCTCCAGAGATGCTGCCTGACACAGCTGAGTAGCTCTATTATGCTGTTGGGAGCTTGCTATGATTTAGGGTTAGATGCAGAACACCTGCTAGCAATTACTTTATAATCTTGTTAAGGCAGGCCCCAACCACCACATCCTTTCCATGTGTACGCTCCAGAAATTTAGAAATAGTTGTCATGATCAGAAATATTTTAATAAAATGTATTTGTCAGGAGATCAATTGTTTTCCATCAAAGATATTCACAAACAGCTGGAGTAACTCAGCAGGACAGGCAGCATCTCTGGATAGAAGGAATGGGTGATGTTTCGGGTCGAGACCTTTCTTCAGACAGCAGGTCTGAAGAAGAATCTTGAGCCAAAATGTCACCCATTCCTTCTATCCAGAGATGCTGCCTGTCCTGCTAAGGTACTCCAGCATCTGTGTCTATCTTCGGTGTAAGCTAGCATCTGCAGTTCCTTCCTACACAATTGTTTCCAACATCTGTCAAAAGAACCATCCACAAGAGGCTCAAGAAAATCCCTTGGCATTGTTTTTAAGGATTCATCTCTATTAGGGCAATTTCTCTGCTTGTTGCAATTATCAAGATGTCTTTAGTGTAGGAGTCTTGAAACTTAATGACATTCTGAGAAATACAAGAAGTTCCACAGCCTTTGCCAGATTTGGAAAGATAATTAATTTTTCTGACCAGGAAGTTCCTTAACTGAGATGGATTTGTCAGGGTCATAGCCATTTAGAAGATGATTCCATTGCGTGAATTACCTACTAGCTTATGCAATTGATACACATTCATTATGATGCAGTTATTTGCTGATTCACTGTTAAGTTTAGGTTCACAGCTGGTTCATAGCAGGCTTTCATATAATGTTATAACAGAGAATGCAGGCTATGATCTGTCATCTGGGCAAATTAATTGATCAGATGTACTGTGGAAATAACTCCATTATGCATAAATAATCAGTTTGTTCTTTAATTGTGACATAACTTTTACTAAATTAAAACATTTGTATCTTAAAACCCAAGTTTAAAATGATGGCGAAGATTCCTTCTGTTTCAAAGACAAATTACAGCTGATGTTGGAATCTAACATAAAGTTAGCAAACACTGCACACTCAGGCACCCATAGAGCGAAAAATAGATTTAATGTAACTCTGCATTAAAATTAATAAGCTGTTATTTAGACTAATTTATGGAAAATGCACAGGAATATAGAGCAATTAAAATAAAAAGTGTTATTTTCCATGGTGTTTTGCAGATATTGGCCTGAAACAATGTAACTATATTAATATATAAATACGATATGGATTATATAGATTAGCACAATGTACATTTACAGTTGTTTTATGGTCATATTTTTCTCAAAATATCTTTCATTGAGTGATCCATATTGGAAGGAAAGTTTGCCATTTGGAAAAAGATTCAGTTAGCCAAAAGACTTATGGCCCTTTGACTTTTGTTGCCTTCATTCTCCATTGGTGTTGAGCCTGTCTTAGGTGGTGATCCTGGGTGTGAGGTCCAGCAATTTATTTAGATCAATTAGACATCCACATGGGACCCTTTCTTCCATATAACAGTCCGCTACGGCTGCCTTCTGTAGCTAGTGATATCCACCCAAGCCAATAAAGAAGAAACTAATGATTGGGGCTCTTGTACAATTTTGGCACATTTACCCTGTTTGGGCTCATCTGTGATCTAGGCCTTATTGAGTATGGGCACGGTCAGGTCTCACTATGACTGGATTCTCAACTTAATGTGTGGATCTTCCACTGCACTGCCTGACGTCCGAGAAACATTGTGGATTACTGGAATTTGGCAAAAACAAAAATAAATCAATTTTGAGATAAAACAAGAGGAATTCAATATGAAGAATGCCAGACTATCCAAGAAATACTTTAACATTTAAAACATATCTTGGTTTATATCTAAATGGTTTATTTATGCCAAGATTCAATTGCCAATCTCTGTTATCTGGATTGATCCACATATATATTTCGAAAGCTAAATGCTGTAGGCAAAAGTTTGATTTTACAGATCTTCACTGCATTATCAGAAAATGCCGGAAACATTTAGATCAAGCAGTAGAAAGAAAAACAGTTAACATTTCAGGTCTTTCCTTTCCCTTTACACACATGCTGCCAGACATGTTGGATGGTGCCGGTACTTTCTGTCTTTATTTCAGAGTTCCAGTAATGTATTACAGTCTGATAATAAGCAAGATTCCTACTGGGAAATCAGAAATATTTAGTATGTGTGTGACACAAAATGCTGGAGTAACTCAGCGGGACAGGCAGCATCGCTTGGGAGAAGGAATGGGTGACGTTTAGGGTCGAGACGCTTTTTCAGTCTGAAGAAGGGTCTCGACCCGAAACGCCACTCATTCCTTTTCTGCAGAGATGCTGCCTGCCCCGCTGAATTACTCCAGCATTTGTGCTTATATTTGGTGTGAACCAGCATCTGCAGTTCCTTCCTACATATAAATACTATGATGTTGCAAACTGACCATGTCATAGTATGATATTTGCTAGAGATCATGTGGTGTATTCCAAGCAAAGGAGTGACAAGATCGAACTATCCAAATACAGAACATATCCATTCCCCATCATTCACTAAAAGTAAACCCATAATGCTTTTTATTTACCGCTACATTTTGGGGAGTAATTAAATCAGAATCAGAATCGTTTATTGTCATTTGATCATAAGTTCAAATGAAATTACGTTTCTGCAGTCATAACACAAACAAACAAAAAAAAAACACACAATTACGCTATTCCACACAAACATCCATCACAGTGAATCCCCAAACACCTCCTTACTGTGATGGAAGGCAAAAGTCTTATCTCTTCACCGTTCTCTGAGCCCATTCCTCTCACGCAGTCAAGCAGCCAAACCGATCGAGCTGATCGAGGATCCTGATGTTAGAGCCCTGCGGCGGGCGATGTAAGGCCCTGTGCTTGTAAGTCGCGCTGGGCGATGTAAGGCCCTGTGCTGGGTCGATTTAAACCCCTTGTTTCGGGCAGGCGAAGCTTGCCATTGCGGGAGCTCTAAAAAGCAGTCCCCCACCAGGGACCCGCGAGCTCCCGATGTTACCGTTCACAGGGCCTGCAGCCGACGCCTCCGAAGCCAGGTCGCAGCCGCGCGCCACCACAGCGCTTTGTGCTCCGAAGTCGGCCAACTCCGTGATGGTGAATCCACAGTCTCCGCGAGTGGAGCCCCAGGTCGATTCCGGTTGGAGACCGCCGGCTCCACGATGTTAGGCCCAACGACAACAGAAACTCGACAAGGAAAAAGTCGGGTCCCCGTACAGGGAAGAGATTTAAGTTTCCCCCAAGTTCCCCCCCCCCCCCGTACCACACATATACAGCTAAAAATAATATAAAAACTAAAACCAAGACATCCACATAGGACAAAAATTACAAAAAGGCAGACAGACTACAGAGGCCGCTGGATGGTGTATGGAAGAAAGCGTTCATTATATAGTCAACTGAAATGAAATGAGTTACCTGATCTTTTCAAAGTAATTCTTTGTCTTTTGAAATGCCTCAGGGGAAGCAATAGAACCATTCAGAATTTTGGCGATCTCAGTAATTTTTTTTTCGAGTTCTTTAAACTGTTCATCGTAGAGAGGCCCCAGCTTTCCACTGACTGTGGTGGTCTTATTGGACAGTCGTTCCATTGCTGGGATTAGTGCACAAATCTCTCCATCTAGCAACTTAAAGCAAGGGTGACACTCCGTGCATTTTGGAAACTCCTTGCAGTGACCCCAAGCACATTTGTTGCAGTGTTGTCCCGACACCCCTTCACGACAGTTACAGACCCCTGTTGTCTTGTTACAGGCTGGCCTTTCGGTTCCTCCAAAATTGCAGTTACATGCTGCCAGGGAATATTGAAACAATGGTCAATTTAACAACCTTTGCATGTGATCGGCTCTTGAAAAATATTGTGTAACAGAACTGTGGAATAGATTGGAAATTTTCTGTGATAGTTAAAACCCAACATTTTAATTGAGGGAAACACAATGATATCATTTAGTTTGGAAAATTAAATAGCAAACAAACATGAGATTAAATGTACTTGTTAACAGCCACAATATGCTTAATCAGTATGATAAACTGTATTCTCTGTGGAACAGTTCACAATTTTCCTTTTCTAATATTACTTCACCATGGTTTCACCATACATGTTCATCGGGATACTACAATGATATTGAAAAAAAGAAAGTAGAAATGTTTTTTTTCTCATCCATAAGGAAATGCATTTGAAAGCTGTAAGTAGAATGGGCAGACTAGTGACTACTACGATGGGGAATAAATCAGGAGAGCAGTAAACTTAAACTGTGAATGGTTTACTGGACCAAACCAGGACAATTACGAAGCACCTATCCACAGCAATCCCATATACCAGCACATGGTCCATAGCCGACTAAACCATGACATAGTACGCCACTGAGATGTTTGAAGAAAACAATCAACTTCGAAAAAGGCAGTTTCTTTAAACATAAATATGCTATGTGATGATCACATGTCTGAGTTGTGACCAGTATGTCACAACACGAGAGGAATGCTACTTACAAAGTGAGCTGCCAGAATGAATAACATGTAAAATAAACATGCCCAAAACAATTCATGCCCAGTGCTTGCTGACTTTCTATTGTATTTAAACTAGTCACAGATAAATTGGTGTATTGCAGTCCCTGTAACATGGCATGTGAATGTTTGTCATGTTGTGTCGAGACGGTACAGTACTCCCTAATGATGCTCAACTTTCACTTCAAGTTTCTGACACCTAACCTACTGCAGCTCTTTCTATGTGAGCCCCCAGTGGACAGTGCAACTGTGTGGGGTTATTTTCATTGGGATGTGTGGGGATTTTGATGCTGTAAAAAGTTTACGCATTGAGAAGGCTTTGTATTTGAATCACTTCTGATTAAATCTTTCTCTGCCTATAGATGGGCATTCTACATTCACACCTGGAACAGTACAACATAGAAACAAGCCCTTCAACCCACAATGTCTGTGCCGAACATGCTTCCAAGTTAAACTCTGCCTGCATGTGATCCATATTCCTCCATTCCCTGCATATCCATGTGCCTGTCTAAAAGCCTCTTAAATGCCTCTATCATATCTGCCATCACCACCACCCCGACTGTCTTCCAGGCACCCACCATTCGCTGTGTAAAAAAAACATGCCCCACACATTTCCTTTAAACTTTGCTACTCTCACCTTCTTGTCTTTAACATTTCCATCCTGGGAAATAGGTTCTAATTGTTGCCCTATCTATGCCCTATCATTATTTTATATACTCTATCAGGTCTTCCCTCAACTTCTGATAGTCAAGAGAAAACCGTGCAATGTTGTTCAATCTCTTCTTGTAGTTAATACCCTCTAATCCAGGCAGCATTCTGGCCAATCAGTTTTACAAACACACCAAAGCCTCTACAATCTTCATGTAATGGAGTGATCAGGACTGCACACAGTCCTCCAAATGGGGACTAACCAAAGTCCTTCAAAGCTGCAACATGACTTCCTGATTCTCACACCATATGCCTTCTTCAGCTCTCTATGTACCTGCATTGTTACTTTCAGTGAGCTATGGAGTTCGATCCAAAGATCCTTCCATACATCAATGAAGCTAAGGGTGTTGCCATTAATAGTATACTCTCCTTCAATTCAACTTTATGAATTAAGTGCCTCATTCATCACCTGTTTCTCTGTGGATTATCAAACATGACTAAAAAAAAAAGTGGTGGAGGGTGAAAAAAAGTTACTTTTATAACACAACTAAACAGGTTCGCTTCTTAATAAACAGACAACACACAAGCTGTTTGGTAGACCAGTTCAAAATTTTACTTATTATCGGCCGATGGAAGTGAGCAAGAACTCTGGTCAAGTGAGCAATACTTTCACTTGGCTGTTCTCAGTCCACTTCTCTGAACAACAGAAATACATCGTATTATATAGTGTTTTTTTTGTCACCTTAACACATTCCACAGACATTAGTCATGGTCAGAGGTACAGAGAATAAAGATCACTACAGGATGCGCCTGCGTGGTCTCGTCACATCAAAGTCTTCAGCCATTTGTCATTGCCCCTTACTGGGATCAATCTAACTTCCTCTCTCATCACCTCCTCCCTCATAAACATCGGACATTTGTCCCAACACCCCTTACTGGGATTACCCTCGACTTCCTTTCTCGCCAAATACTAGATGCATTTTAAAGTCATTCATTATCTCAATACACAGTAACCTGACTTGCCTTTCTGTATTATTCTACTGGAGAAAAGCCTAATTTGAGACTAAATATAAGCTGTAAGTTTTTCTTATATTTTTAACATAATTTAGCCTTATCAAGGGGACTGAAATAAATATTAGATGTTTATGTTGTAATGATCACTGTTTAGCTTTTCAAAGATTTTGTAATGCAACCCTTTCTCCTGTTGGTGCAGCCATGGGAATATGGAGAATTTAGTCTACAAATGTGTCAGGTTTGGCCACACTGGCATTCACTCCGACGTGTTAGTTACCCTGATTAGCGCATACACTTGCTCTGATCTAACTTCTGCAGAAATGCATCCTGTGAGCTCAATTTTTGTTGCTGGTAACAAAATCATTTCAACATTTCATTTTGTGCATATATACTTTCTTGTTCCATAAATGTACTGTACTACATTGCTGAGCAGATGGAACCTTTTGTGAATACATATTGTGCTATAATTAGATACTCACGGTTACACTGCACCTTTGGATCACCATAATAATTATCCTGGCATTCAGAACATGTCCTTCCCCCATAGCCATCCTTGCACTGGCATTGCCCAGTAAACTGCAAATGTACAATTTTAAGAGCTACTTTACTTTACGCTACTCAAAGGAAAAACCCAACAATTTTTCATTGCCAGATAAATAAGTATTGCAACCGATGTGCTACTTAGCAGGATAAATTATTCCAACATTTATAAATTGTAATTTCTCTCTCTGTTGGATCAGATAGTCATGCCCAATCTACTTCCTTTCTGTCAAGTCAAGTCAAGTTTATTCATCATATACTTTTCGCAGAGCTGCCACAACGGTGACTGGACAGGGCCGCGCCATTTTTTTGTATTGCTATGTCTGTGATTTATTCAGCATTTACACATTTTGTACGTGAACTGGAGTTATATCTTTGATTCAGATGCTACTCCCCATCTTACCTCATCACACTGAGTGCTGTCAGAATTCTGTGGAGTCACAATGACATGGTTCACACCCTCTTCCACTGGGCAGATTCCAGAAACCCGGAGCACATTTTTTGCAATTTCTCCCGATCGTATGAGGCAAGCACGGGCAGTGGCCGGTGTCCTGATCACATATACATAAACCATTGGAAAGACACTGCCTCGCATCAACTCCAATGCCATTGCAAGAACACTCTGAAAGGTAGTTTACACAACATGCTAAATTAATCTTTTGAGGAATTACTTGCACATACAGAAAGAACATATCTGCAACGTCGTTATATGCTTCAGAGATTAAGCTTCACATCTGAATTTAATTTGTCTTTTGTCAGTGTCATTATGTAGTGAGCTGAAATGATAATATAATTTCAATCTTGTTAGTATCAATGTCAAAAAAGTCGTGGGAAGAGAACTTTATTTCTTAAATGACTTCTGCTGATTCCCTGACATACCTATCACACTGTCTGGTTCTGAAAATAGAAAAATTAAACGAGAACTTACTGTTTATTTTACGAGAAGTTGAAGTGAGGAACTACGTGAAGAGCCCACCATCCCACATGCGCATCAATCTTCAGAGCAACTGTATTAAACCACAGACCACTTGCACAAACTTAAACTATAGAAAGAATAATAACCGTTGACTTACCAAACGATCTTTATGAGATTCAGGGTTGGGAGTGGAGGGCACCGCAGTACCTCACTTCAACTTCTCATACAATAAAGATCAAACTTCAGACGGTAGGTTCTCGTTTAATCTTTCTATTTTATATCGAATTCACGTGAGTGACTATGTGAAGCCTTTAAAGCTCTGTGGTTTCATGCAGTAAACTAATCTGTGTGTAAAACACTTAAACAGATAAACCATAAATGGTAGAAAAGACATGGGTTATTAACAACACAATGCTAACTTGCATACATGTCCATTGCCCTTAATCGGACCACAGTCCCAATTGGCTTTGAGTTAGACAATAACTCATGCAACTGTTCAGAATCTATATTACTAAAACTAAGATCTTGACCACTTTCTGACTTTCTGTTTTGTGATTTCAGAAAGAATGCCACCACTTACGGCCGTCATCTTTGGCCACCTCAGAGTCCCCCTCCGCTGAGCTGGACCAGGGAATTTTTCCCATCGATGAAACGTAAAAGAGATATTAATGTTTAAAAAATGTTGACATTCTCTCTGCTGCCCCTGCTGGTGGGAGGGGGGAGGGACTATAAAACCCGGAAGTGTTGTGCCCCAGTCAGTCTCTGCAAAATGGGGGAAGTGAGAGGGTCAAGTCTCTCAGTCTGAGCTGTGAATAACACTGAACACATGTCTACAAAACTGTGAGTGTGGTTTTACTGACCTTGAGTGCCCGTAATGTGGTTTGAAAATGAAAATATGGTTGGTTTGAAGTAAAAGCACTGCAAATGTTTGTTTGGGGGTTTGGGGTTGAAGTAAAAAGCACTGCAAATGGTTCTTTGGGGGTTTTGGGTTGAAGTAAAAAGGCACTGCAAATGGGGGTTTTGGGTTGCAGTAAAAAGGCACTGCAAATGGGGGTTTTGGGTTGAAGTAAAAAGGTACTGCAAATGGGGGTTTTGGGTTGAAGTAAAAAGGCACTGCAAATGGTGGTTTGGGGGTTTTGGGTTGAAGTAAAAAGGCACTGCAAATGGTGGTCTGGGGGTTTTGGGTTGAAGTAAAAAGGCACTGTAAATGGTGGTTTGGAGGTTTTGGATTGAAGTAAAAAGGCACTGCAAATGGTGGTTTGGGGGAACTTGACAACTTCCTGTTTGCACTGTATATTGATTTTAGATAAAACGCGACCACTTACGGCTGTGATTTTTGGCCATCTTACTCAGTCCCCCTCTGCTCATCAGGTGCAGAGGATTCTTCCCATTAATTAAAAATAAAAGTGTTATTAATGTTTAAAAAATGCTGACAATCTCTCTCCTGTCAATCACGCCATGAAGGCCACACCTTTTCCGGTGGCAGGGGGAGGGATTATAAAACCCGGAAGTATGGGTGTGGCTCAGTCTCTGCATTATGGGGGAGAGGCCACGACTCTGTCTGAGCTGTGAATCAATTGAACACACTGAATGTATACTGAACTGTGAGTGTGGTGATTTGTGTGGTTTTATGGTGGTTTTATGGTGGTTTCATCCTTCTTGAAATGGTATGAAACTGCATTTGAATGTGGTTGCCTTGCACCGTGCATGAAACGGTATGAAACTGCATTTGAATGTGGTGACATTGTACCCTGCATGAAATGGTATGAAACTGCATTTGAATTTGGTGGCCTTGCACCCTGCTTGAAATGGTATGAAACTGCACTTGAATTCGGTGGCCTTACACCCTGCTTGAAGTGGTAGGAAACTGCACTTTAATTTGATGGCCTTGCATCCTGCTTGAAATGGAATTTCAAGGAATGGCCGTGAGTCAACTGCCAGCCCACCAGCTGTGAATGAGCTGCCAGCACATCAGGCTTGAGGGACTGAGCTGCCATCCCAAGAATCCATTTGGCCCACAGTGTCCATACTAGCCCTCTGGAGACCCCCCCCCCCACCCCCACACTGGCCACCAATATTGGAATTGGTGGAGAGGTGGAATATTGCATTGGGGGACCAACCTGCCCGTGTGAACTTAGTCATATATCTATATCTATATATATCTGTATATCTATATCTATATCTATATCTGATATATAGATTACACAATTTCAAGCTGAAAAAAGCAAAAGCTCCCTACAATGCAAGGGGTGCATTTCTTGCGGCTGCATGTTAAAGTGCCATAATAGGAGGATGACCATAATACATGGGAACAGAATTAATCCATTCAGCTCATGGAATCTACTCCATCATTCAATCATGGCATTATTCCCTCTCAACCCCATTCTCCTGTCTTCTCCCTGTAACCTTTAACACCCTTCCTAATCAAGAACCTCTCAATCTTTGCCTTAAAAATACTCAATGTCGGCCTCCACAGCCGTCTGTAGCAATGAATTCCACAGTTTCATCACCCTCTGCAGAAATTCCTCCTCATCTCCATCTCCTTTTATTCTGATGCTGTGCCCTCTGGCTCTAGACTCTTTTATTGCTTAAAACATCCTTTCCCCATCCACTCTATCAAGGCCTTTCATTATCCAGTAGGTTAGAATGAGATCCCTCCTCGTCTTTCTAAACACCAGAGACTTCAAACAATCCTTGTATGTTAACCAAATCATAACCAGCACATTCTTCTTCAGATATGGGGCCCAAAACTATATAGTATCTTTCTCTTCCCACTACTTTTTGTATGTGGTTGGACATACTACATAGACAGCAACAGAATAAATCATTAGATCTCTTCATTGAACATGTCAACATTTCAAAGGGCAATAATTTGAACTAAGCTTAACATTTCATTCTAGCCCTGTAGGATGAGGCTACATGACACATAGATAGTTAATTTGTTTTACCAATTCCACAGTTCTCTCTCCCTCTCCAGACTCCTTCTCTACACTCCCTCTTCCCTGACTCCGAGTATGAAGAAGGGTCTCGACCCGAAACGTCACCCACTCCTTCTCTCCAGAGATGCTGCCTGCCCTGCTGAGTTACTCCAGCATTTCGTGTCTATCCACAGTTTTCCTATTGTTTTCCTCTTGAGATCACACCTTCCTGAGCCAACAATGGGCTTACCAGACACTGCCTGTCTGAGGTAATTTGTGGCCAGCCCCGATTGGTCCTGATCTTTTCACGCCTCCTATTTCCCCATTATTTGGTGTTTGACTCCCGCGCAGTTTATGACTCTAGTGACCATGAAAATCTCCTTTGATTTGTACAGTATGTATGATGTGATGAGTTACCAGGAAAATATTGCAATAGGCGTAGTAGCTGGGTAATGGTACAAGGACTGAAGAAGTAATTTGAACAGTACTTGTGATGGATTAATAACTTTGCCACTGGGTACTTTATCACCTTAACATTGAAAAAGACTGAAAAATCAGTCCTGCTTCTAGCCTGGAAGTGATACACATCTGCATGTTAGAATTTTAACTCTCACCGAGCAAGCATATAGTGTTTGTTGTTGGTCACACAGCAACCAGTTAACTGTACTCTCTCATGGACAAGTTACTACGAAGCTAATGAAATAATATTCTGGAGTTTACTTTAGAATATATCAGGGATAATCTAGATAAAGTGACTTACATGCTCCAACTCTTACCTTTGCACTCCTTGTTCACTGCCAATCCATAATACCCTGGCCTGCAAATCTGGCAGCTTTCACCAAAGGTATTATACAGGCATTTCAAGCACTCGCCCGTCCGATGGTCACAAGCGTCTGGATCTCTCTGATCTATGTTACCATTACAGCTACAAGGCAGACAGTGATCACCAATCCCAGAAAGAGAGCCATAGAAACCAGGGGAACATCTCTCACAGTGGAGTCCTGAATGGAATATAAACATGAATATGAACACAGCTGTGTTGGGATATTTGAATATAAGGAATCAAACATAGTGATATAAATGCCAACAGTGAGATTTGTATGTCACACAACTCACAGACTAAACATCTTGCTTCAACAAATGGAAATGCCACCCATTTATTGTTTATGAAAAAAATAACGTTTGCTATCAATCTGAAATAGGAAATTAAAGAGTTGTGGATGTTGTCCAGATATCACACAAACCAACCTCCCTTCCATTGACTCCATCGACACTTCATGCTGCCTCAGAGTGACCAATGTCATCCTGGTCACTCTCGTTCACCCCTCTCCCATCAGGCAAGATGTACAGAAGTCTGTAATCACACACCTCCACATTCAGGGACAATTTCTATCCCATCTGTTATCAGACAACTGAACTGTCCACTTACCAACTAGAGTGCAGCCCTGAGCTCTCATCGTCCTTATTTGAACTATATTCAACGGACTTTGTTAGACTTTCATGCATTAAATGTAAATCGGTACTAAATGTGTACCTGTACAGCAGAGATGACATGGCTGCAATCATGTATAATCTTTACATTGACTAGATAATATGCAACAAAAAAGCTTTTCACTGTACCTCGGTACATGTGACAATAATAAACGAAACTGAACTAAGCTGACCCAGTGAGTTCTTCCAGCAAATTATTTTAAATATATTTCTTGTTTCTTCAGGTTTTAATATATTTTACCCATTCATCTTAGCCATGAGAAAAATTATCATAACTTGAATGTTATATGAGTTTCTTTTTGGTCACTGATGGTACCCACTCTGATCAAGGTCCAGGAAGCACATTGTAGCAATCTGAGACCACTCCCTTCCCCGGTACTTTCCCTTTCAACCACAGGAGATGTAACACCTGTCCCTATACTTCCTCTATAATGTTCCTCATTTTGGGGGAGTCCAGAACGAGGTGTCATAGTTTAAGACTAAGGGGTAGGCCATTTAGGACTGAGATGAGGAAAAACGTTTTCACCCAGAGTGTTGTGAATCTGTGGAAATCTCTGCCATAGAAGGCACTGGAGGCCAATTCACTGGATGTATTCAAGATAGAGTTAGGTATAGCTCTTGGGGCTAATGGAATCAAGGTTATGGGGAGAAAGCAGGAATGGGGTATTGATTCTGGATGATCAGCCATGATCATATTGAATGGCGGTGCTGGCTCCGACCGAAGGACCTACTTCTGCACCTAGTATTTTCCATGTTTCTATACCTAGACCAACCCAGCAGTCCTTCCAGGTGTGACAGAGGTTCACATGCACCTCCTCCAACCTCATCTATTCCATCCGGTGTTCCCGATGTGGCCTTCTGTACATTAGCGATACCAGACGAAGACTCGGCGGTCATTATGTTGAACACCTGCGCTTGGTCTGCCAAAGCCTAAAGAATCTACTGTTTGCTAACCATTTTAACTCCCCTTCCCATTCCCACACCAACCTTTATGTGCTTGGCCGCCTCCATCAATAGTGAGAACACATGCAAACTGGAGGAAGCCAACACCCAACAGGCAGAATAAATGTGGATTCAAGAAGTCATCTTTTAGTAAAGCAATTGGAAACTATCAGAACTCATAGCATAACTAACAGGTTAGTATGACAATATAATCAATATTGAAGTGCTGTGAGGTAACTATTTTGGAGAATGGTTACTGTTCTCAATTTGGAAACTACCCAGTCCATATATACTGATCCAATCAGCCCAGAAGCCACATTTTCAATTAGCAGCTCTCACACTAAGTATTTGTAGGATTGCTATTATTAGCCTCAATGTGGACAGATCAAAATCAGACAGGACACCGGGCATGAATCAGTAATACCTGATCAACACTGAAAAGTCCACCTGTAAACAGGGGATCCAGTTTTACTCTGACAAGCAGCTAGCCTGATATGTCACAGGTTACCTGCAAATAATACCACCTGCTCATTGGAGATTAATAAGATGTGGAACCCAGAATGGCTCAGCATAAATAGAGGAAAGTGTATCTGCAAATTGGCTTTGAAAGCAGGAGTCAACTCACCTGTGTAGCCATCCAGGCAGTTACAGATCTGTTCTTTATTTTGAGTGTCTTCATAACAAGAATGGGCAAAATAGAGTCCACTGTTTGGAATATCGGGGCAACTACAGGGCTGACAGGGTTTATTTAAAGTTGGGTTTCCATAGAAACCATCTACACATCTATAAAATATAAATATAATATTTCAATCATAAATCCTAAAGATAAGTTGGACCATTAAAAATGTAATAGAGTGATACAATGTGAAAACCGGCCCTTTGGCCAAACTTGCCCACACCGGCCAACAATGTCCCAACTACACTAGTCCCACTTGCCTGTGCCTGGTCTATATGCCACCAAACCTGTCATATCCATGTACCTGTCTAACTGTTTCTTAAATGATGGCATAGTCCCTGCCTCAACTACCTCTTCTGGCAGCGTGTTCTATACACCCACCATCCTTTGTGTGAAACGGTTACCCCTCGGATTCCTATTAAATGTTTTCCCCTTCACCTTGAACCTATGTCCTCTTGTCCTCGATTCCCCTATTCTGGGCAACAGATACTGTGCATCGACCCGATCTATTCCTCTCATGATTTTGTACACCTCTATAAGATCACCCCTCATCCTCCTGCGCTCCATGGAATAGAAACCCAGCCTACTCAACCTGTCCCCATAGCTCACACCCTCTAGTCCTGGCAACATCCTTGTACAGTGGCTTGCAAAAGTTTTCATACCCCTTGAACTTTTCAACATTTTGTTACGTTACAACCACAAACGTAAATGTATTTTATTGGGATTTTATGTGATAGACCAACACAAAGTGGTGCATAATTGTGAAGTGGAAGGAAAATGATACATGGTTTACAAATTTTATTACAAATAAAAAACTGAAAAGTGTGGCATGCAAAAGTATTCAGCCCCCCTGAGTCAATACTTTGTAGAACCACCTTTCGCTGCAATTACAGCTGCAAGTCTTTTGGGGTATGTCTCTACCAGCTTTGCACATCTAGAGGCTGAAATTTTTGTCCATTCTTCTTTTCAAAATAGCTCAAGCTCAGTCAGATTGGATGGAGAGCATCTGTGAACAGCAATTTTCAAGTCTTGCCAGAGATTCTCAATTGGATTTGGGTCTGGACTTTGACTGGGCCATTCTAACACATGAATATGCTTTGATCTAAACCATTCCATTGTAGCTCTGGCTCTATGTTTAGGGTTGTTGTCCTGCTGGAAGGTGAACCTCCATCCCAGTCTCAAGTCTTTTGTAGACTCTAACAGGTTTTCTTTCAAGATTGCCCTGTATTTGGCTCCATCCATCTTCCCATCAACTCTGACCAGCTTCCCTGTCCCTGCTGAAGAAAAGCATCCCCACAGCATGATGCTGCAACCACCATGTTTCACAGTGGGGATGGTGTGTTCAGGGTGATGCGCCGTGTTAGTTTTCCGCCACACATAGCGTTTTGCATTTAGGGCAAAATCTTCAATTTTGGTCTCATCAGACCAGAGCACCTTCCTCCACATGTTTGCTGTGTCCCCCACATGGCTTGTGGCAAACTGCAAACGGGACTTCTTATGGCTTTGTTTCAACAATGGCTTTCTTCTTGCCACTCTTTCATAAAGGCCCGATTTGTGGAGTGCACGACTAATAGTTGTCCTGTGGACAGATTCTCCCACCTGAGCTGTGGATCTCTGCAGCTCCTCCAGAGTTACCATGGGCCTCTTGGCTGCTTCTCTGATCAATGCTCTCCTTGCCCGGCCTGTCAGTTTAGGTGGACGGCCATGTCTTGGTAGGTTTGCAGTTGTGCCATACTCTTTCCATTTTCGGATGATGGATTGAACAGTGCTCCGTGAGATGTTCAAAGCTTGGGATAGTTTTTTATAACCTAACCCTGCTTTAAACTTCTCCACAACTTTATCCCTGACCTGTCTGGTGTGTTCCTTGGGCTTCATGATGCTGTTTGTTCACTAACAAACCTCTGAGGCCTTCACAGAACAGCTATATTTATACTGAGATTAGATTACACACAAGTGGACTCTATTTACTAATTAGGTGACTTCTGAAGGCAATTGGTTGCACTGGATTTTATTTAGAGGTATCAGAGTAAAGGGGGTTGAATACTTTTGCACGCCACACTTTTCAGTTTTTTATTTGTAAAAAAATTTGAAAACCATGTACCATTTTCCTTCCACTTCACAATTATGCGCCACTTTGTGTTGGTCTATCACATAAAATCCCAATAAAATACATTTACGCTTGTGGTTGTAACGTGACAAAATTTGGAAAAGTGCAAGGGGTATGAAAACTTTTGCAAGCCACTGTAAATTCTTTCTGAACCCTTTCAAGCTTGACAATATTATTCCGATAACATGGTGCCCAGAACTGAACACAATATTTTAAATGCGGTCTCACCAACGACTTATACAACTGCAACATGACCTCCCAACTTTTATACTCAATACTCTGACTGATGAAGGCCAAAATGCCATAAGCCTTTTTGACCACCTTATCTACCTGTGACTTGACCTTCAAGGAACCATGCACTGTACTCCTATATCCCTCTGCTCTACAACACTACCCTAGGCTTACCATTTACTGTGTAGGTCCTGCCCTTGTTCGAAGTCCCAAAATGCAACACCTCACACTTCTCTGTATTAAATTCCCTCAACCATTCCTCCGCCTACCTGGCCAATCAACCCAGATCCTGCTGCAATCTTTCACAACCATCTTCACTGTCTGCAAAACCACTCACTTATGTATCATCAGCAAACTTGCTACTCTTGCCCTGTAAGACCGCCTGAGAGGAATAGATCGGGTAGATGCACGGAGTCTCTTGCCCACAGTAGGGGAATCAAGGACCAGAGACCATAGGTTCAAGGTGAAGGGGGAAATGTTTAATAGGAATCCGAGGGGCAACTTTTTCACACAAAGGGTGGTGGGTGTATGGAACAAGCTGCCAGAGGAGGTAGTTGAGGCTGGGACAATCCCTTTGTTTAAGAAACAGACAGGTACATGGATAGGACAGGTTTGGAGGGATATGGACCAAGCGCAGGCAAGTGGGACAAGTGTAGCTAGGAGATTGTTGGCCAGTGTGGACAAGTTGGGCCAAAGGGCCTGTTTTCACACTGTATCACTCTATGACTCTAATTGCCCTGTACGTTCTCATCCAAATCATTGATGTAGATGACAAATTGTAATGGGCCCATCACCAAACCCTGAGACACACCACTGTCACATGCCTCCAGTCTGAGAAGCAACCTTCCACCATCACCCTCTGCTTCCTTCCATGGAGCCAATTTGCAATCCATTCAGCTATCTCTCCTTGGATCCCATGCAATCTAACCTTCCAGAGGAGCCTACCATATGGAACCTTGTCGAATTTCTTTCTGAAATCCATGTAGACAACATTTACAGCTCTGCCCTCATCGACCTTTTTGGTCACGTCTTCAAAAAAAGCAATCAGATTCGTGATACACAACTTCCCACGTACAAAACCATGCTGACTATCCCTAATCAGCCCTTGCCCATCCTGTATAATGCCTGTATAACCTATCCCTCAGAATTCTGTTACTTTAAACCAGAAACACAATGACACAAAAAGTTGTTGGGAATGTTAGCAGTGTGTCTCAATCGCAACAGCACATAGGATGTGTTGAACTTGTCCTAAGTGACTTATTTTACAAATGGTGTACGGAAAAGCAGAAATATTCTCAATATGGGGACACAAGAAACTGCAGTTGCTGAAATTCTGAGCAGAACACAAAGTTTGAAAGGTATCGAACAGAAATGTCGTCTGTCCATTCTTGCCACAGATGCTGCCTGAACACCTGCGTTGCTCCAACACTTTGTGTTTTGCTCAATATTTTCTATCAGCAGACAGGACATGAATGTCCAGTGTTATAAGTCTGCTTTGGTCCAGCTAAGAGCACAACCCTCTCTTTGACAGAAAAGTAAATAATAATGACATAATTTGCAGATATAATGTATAAAAGCCAGAAAATCAGTGTCCTTGATGATATTGATAGCAAACACCATTTACCGTCTATGTTTATGTCAATTCTATGCATCATTGGAATGATATTTCTAAAGTTGAGTATATTAATTGCTAAATTAAATCCATTCCCTTACAAAAGCTTTCATATATAGTCATAGATGAGATTTACTACAATGCTATTATCATTACTAGCACAAACATTTAGAAAATAATTAATGATAAAGTGTAAAATATTAACAAAGTTAAGTTTCAAATGCTTGACATCCCTACCGTTCGCAATTGTTTCCACTGGTAAATGCTCTACAGTTCTGGCAGACGCCTGTCCAAGAATCACAGTACTCAGAATAGCCATTGCACTGACATGGCAGGCAACTGGGAAACGCATGATGACCAGGTAGGCAACGGTCACAAGTGCGATCAACAATATTCCTGTGGCAACCACATTGTCCAGTTATCTGATCACAGACAGAATCAACAGATCCTTGCCTGTCGCAATTACAGGCTGAAAAAGGAAACAAACAAAAAGTAGTAGTAACTTCCAATCCATGAAAGGAACAGCAGCTTTTGTATGGAGTTTGTACGCTCTTCCCGTGGCTGCGTGGCTTTTCACCAGATGCTCCAGTTTCCTCCCACATTCCAAATACACACAGGTTTGTAGGTTAATTGGCTTCAGTAAAAATTGTAGATTGTCTTGAGTGTGTAGGATAGTGCTAGTGTACAGGGATTGCTGGTCGGTGTTGGCCCGGTGGGACAAAGGGCCTGTTTCCGCCCAACACCTCACATAAAAGCACTCACAGCACTTTAATCCATTAAATTTTGCAAACTGACACATAATTTTATTTCATGTGGCATTAATGTGACTAGAACTTTTGGTCATTGAATCACTGAAATAAAACACTGCTTTATATACTGGTTATATTGAAGTTACTGAAACTCGCCACTTCAGAATTCAGATAATACATGACAGATGTTACTGCTGTAAGGAGCAATCATGGATCAATATCCTCAACATTCTCCCTGTGAGTACTTGACCTTGTCAGTACTTGCATAAGGAACACCAGGTGCAGTAAGAATGGAGGAACAAATGGTCCAACAATGAATTCAACAGGAATCTCAGTCTCATTGCACCGCAAATATTGGACAAATTAGTACAAGAAAATGCAGGATTTATTTTATTCAGATGCCTTTATAGTCAAGTTATATAAAAAGGTTGGCTAGTTTTAAATGATCCTTGGCTGCCATGTTTGATTTTTAAAATAAAGTTTTGTAAAAGGGGCAAGGATAAGAAAAGTAAAAGAATGAGAGGATTATCAGAAAATCAAGTGCAGCAATCATATGTAAATGGTGCGTGAAAAGGAAAGCAATAGGTTGCATCCAAATGGAATATACCAAATTACCTGTGGAAAAGCATCTTATAACAACTAGCCACAGTGTTCGTTGCACTCCTCCAAAATCATATATAAATTGCACAGAAGTAAAAAATGGAGAATTGTTGTAAAGCAAAGACGTCGATGTATAAATATTAGATAACTTGGAGCTGATCTTTGACAATACAGGAAATGTTTGCAAGTTGAAAGCAGCTCAGCAGTTTAAGACCATTTTAATTTTTAACCACTCCTGAATGCAATATAGAAACAAGCTAAAACAGGACAAATGGTATCCTGCCTCAAACACCTATTAATTGAGTATGTTTCAATAGATTTATGCCAAATGGTTTTGAAGTTTTGATTATACTCGCCTTGTATTAACCTCCCATGATTGTGAAGGCCTTACCTGAACAGCCATTGCCCCCAAATCCATAAAACCCTGGTGCACAGGAGTCACAGCATCGCCCAATGACACCGTGCTTACACTGGCACTGACCACCAAATGTACTGCACGTGGGACCGACTGACCCCTGAGGGTTACAGCGGCAGGCTGCAAGGTAAAGGAAAGAATATCAGTTTTGTTCAAGAAACAATCAGAGTGCAAGAGTCAAGTGCATTTTAGCTTTATTCAGAAAGTATAGATTAAAAACTACTGCTTCATGATTTTCCTTTCTTAAGTAATTCTTTCTCCTGTTTTTCTTTTCTCTTTTTGAAGCACAGAACCATTTATAAACTAACCTGGAATTTAGGAAATTTACTGAATTTTATTTTGTCAAATTAGCTAGTTGAGTTTATTTCCACAGTCTTTCTGAGAGTGGAACAAGACCTCTTGTATTTGAACCTTGAGCCCATTCTTGAGGGATGATTTTGGATCAGATTGAATTGGTGTTACTGTGGGATTGATCATTATTCACAATCGCATGCCGTCCAGCTGGATCCATGGAACCATGTGTAACCTTTTCCAGTAGCACCTGCATTCTAATTTAATGGAAGTTCCACACACTGCTAATCTTCACCCTTGGTGGCAAATCCATTGGGAGCTGTGCATTCTCAATTGTAATTTAACGTCCAATTCATCATTTCATCAATAGACTGGGGAATGTCACTCTTTTCACCCAGTTATTCATATATGTAAATTGTTTGGTAGGAAAGGTTATTTATGACTAGAAAAGGGAAGTGTTGGACAAAAGGATTTAAGGTGATGAAGAATGGCAGGGAACTCCTGCAGAAAGATTTCTCCAGAATTTGCAGACAGACTGTAGATTACAACCCAACAGACATAGATTGGGGAGAACTGAGATAAAAATTAATAGGGTTCAATCCACTGAGGTGCTTTTGAGCTGTGAGAAAGCCAGCCTTGAGTGCTGAGGTTATGGAAAATAGAACAAAAGAGTTTTGGATGGAACTTTGAAAGACTGAGATTTGAAAGTTTCATCTTCACTGAAAGGTACAATTCTCTCTGTTGGCACAGGATTTAGTCTGCCAATGACAATGAGGTAACCTCAACAAGAGACCTGGTTGGTGTTGGGTCTGATCAACTTCTGTGGTGCTGGAACTGAATCTGATCATTTCCATGGATAGATCACTCGGTAATGACTGGTACAACCACTTATTGTGAATGCCATTAAACAAGTCAAAGATTTTGTTTGTTAAGGATTGTTTTTGTATATGAACATGTACTCACCAACGGCCCCACCATGGATCCGAGCAGACATGCTGGTTATCAGCTTCTCACACACTTCTGGCAGTGCCTTGGCTCCGATTTGAGATGCAATCTCAACACATTGGTATCGACCATACTCATCCAGGTCTGTGTTGGTGCAAAAATTCTCCAGGGAATCAATCTTTGGAATCAAACCCAACTAAGAATGGAAGGGAAAAAAAAGATTTTCATTAATCATTTTTGTTGAATGATGTGTTGTGCTGTTTGGGGCTGAGGACCCAAATCAAGAGTGTAGATTTTTATAATACGTTCTCAGCTGGCCCACAGTGCTTGCCACTGATTCCAAAAGTAACTTGGGAATTGAGGGGAAGTGCAGTAGGCAGAGCTTGTGGTCAAGGTGTGAGCTGAGCGATGATGGGAGCAGTTTGAGAGGCTCCATCTTGTGCGATTTACCTGCCTCCATCGGCTGGGAAATCGCACACAGGGACCGATCAACCTGCCTGCAGCAGAACACTGGAACCTGTCCTGCTCCAGGCACCTTAAGTGACTAAAGGGCCTGTCCCACTGTACGAGGTAATTCAAGAGTTCTCCCGAGTTTCCCCTGATTCGAACTTGGGGAATTACGGTAGAGAGAGACGGACAGAGAGAGATCTTGTGTCTGTGTGAGAGTGATTACGCACAGGCTGGATAGAGAGACAGTGAATGTTTGCATGTGTGTGTCTTCCACATCTGCACCAATACCTTTCCCTTCTCAGAACTGGAGTGAAAGCAAGTACCTCCTTCCCCCATCCCCCTACTGCCCAAACCTGAGATACTGCCTAAGAAGAGCTAAACATTGAAAGATCTGAAGATGCCGAAATAAAGTGGTGGACCAGTCAGGCCCAGAGATAGAAAGTGGATGGAGGAGCCTTACAGCAACAAATGAGTAATGCAGATGTGGGCAACATATGAAATAGCAGTTGTAACATGATGAATAGTTCTACTTTAAATTGTTCCTGGGATGTTTGAAGATCATAACCAGCCTGGTTCTGTCTCATCAGCTTTCAGAGACAAGGAGAATGCCTTGGGCAGTAGACAGATGATCTGAAGGGTGCTGAAGACAATGGCTTTGACCTTTTCAATATTTAGTTGTCAAGAGTTTCTGCTTAGAAGATGCTGAACAACAAGCTCACAAACTGACAATGTAGAGACAACAAAGAAGCCTAAAACGGTTGTGGTAAGATGGAGGTATATAGTAGAGTTTAAGGTCCGAAGGAATGCTGATCAAACAACAGATTTTTTGGTTCAAGACCATAGTTTCCAAAGTGTGGCAACATAGGTTGAGAGAGGATAGTGAAGAAGGCATGTAGCATGCCTTCCTTTGTAGATCAGAGCATAGAATATAAAAATTGGGATATTTATGTGGCAATGTTGAAAAACACTGATAGACCATGCTTGGAGTATTGTGTGAATTTCTAGTTGCCACACTTATAGGAAGGTTATACTGCACTGTAGAGAGTGCAGAGGAGAGTCACTATGGTTTTGGCTGGATTGGAAAACTTTAGTTATGAGGAGAGATTGAATAGGCCGTGTTTATTTTTTCTGGAGCAAAAGGGATTGAAGGACAACTTGAGCTACAGTGTATAAAAAATTATTAGAGGTGTAGATGTAGTAGACAGTTAGAATCTTTTTCCCTATGTCGGGGTATCAAAAACATAAGTAAAAGGAAGGAGCTTTAAGGGAATACGAGGAGAAAGTTTTTTTACACACAAGATTGGTTGATATCTGCAACTTGTCAGCAGATGAGGTAGTGGAGTCAGATAGAATCACTATGTTTAAGAGACACTAGATAGCATTTGATTAGGCAAGGCATAGAAAGATAAGGAATTACTACAGGCACATAGCATTCTACGTGTTATATTGTGCCACAGGACTCAATTCTGTGCTGTAGAACTGTGACTCTGAGGCTTGAGAAATGGCAACGGGCAGGAAAGAGTTGGAGACGGAGAGATGATTTGCAAACACAAAAGATTATTTTTTTGATGAATGCTTTGATTTGAAAGAGAAGGGTACAGTGCCTCTGGCAGGAGGGAACCATAAACAAATTGAGTTAGCATGGGATCAAAAAGGTAAATGTGTTGTGTGTTAACTTTGCGACAGAGTAATTCTATCGGCAATCTATACTTTCGACAATGTTTACAGCACCATCAGAAATTGGAAACATCTGGTACTGTGATGTTCCCATTTGTTGAACACTTTATAAACTAGTGAAAAGAAGATCACGCTCTGAACTTACAGAATCGATCAAGATGTGATTGATGGGCTGATTGTTCTGAGTAGGAGAACGATTGAAATAAATGTCCACCATATACTGTACATGTGGCTCCAGACAGATGGGGGCTTGAAGAATTGCCATTCTATTTATAGAGAAACACAAAGCAACAATTCACTTAGAGTGTCCTTTGTAAAAGTGCTCTTTATTTAACATATTAACCACACAGCTTAAGGGCCTGTCCTGCTTTCATGACCTAATTCGCGATCTTTTTTACTCTTGGACATTTTTCATCATGCTAGAAAGAACGTCCGACCTACTTGATGCCACGAGTACCTACGACATCCTATGACCTACCTACGACCTTGTGACGACCATGCTGCGAGTATGAGTCAAGGGCAAACTCAGCAGAGGTCGTGAATTAGGTCGTGAAAGTGGGACAGGCCCTTTAAGTAACTAGTTTAGTTTATTAGTGTCATGTGTACCGAGCTATGGAGAAAAGCTTTTGTGTGTGTGTTATCCAGTCAGCGAAAAGACTGTACATGAATACAAAAAAAGCTGTTCAAAGTGTAGAGGTACAGAATAAAGGGTATAATGTTTAGTGCAGGATAAAGTCCAATAAAATCCAATTGAAGATAATTCGAAAGTCTCCAATGAGGTAGATGAGAGGTCAGAACTGCTCTCTAGCTGGTGAGAAGGTGGTTCAGTTACCCAATAACAGATGGGAAGAAACTGTCGCTGAATCTGTAGGTATACATTTTCAAACTTCTGTACCTCTTGCATGATGGCAGAGGAGGGAAGAAGGAGTGGGACTGACTGTTGGTTATGTGGGTGGCCTTGCTGAGGCAGCATGAAGTGTAGATAGAAGGGAGGCTGGTTTGCATAATAGTCTAACTGTGCAATGCTGATGCATCCTGACAAAATGCTTTCTATAGCACATTTGGGGAAAATTGGTAAGGCTTGTTGGGGACATGCTGAACCTCCTAAGCCTTCTAAAGAAGTAGAGGCATTGGTGTCCATTATTGTTCATTGCTTCGGTGTGGCTGGTCCAGGTCAAATTGGTGATAATATTTTTCATAAGAACTCTAATCTTTACATGGCTTATCGGTTGATAAATTTTCTATTCTATTTCTAGACTCCAGTTGTCTTCACACAGTAATTAAAAAAATAGTATCACAGTCCCGTTTTGATATTTACAGAACATTAATAAATCCACATGGGAATGAATCTCTGCAGAAACAAACCTTTGCACCCAATGCCAACATGTGGAGAACAAATGACTGCTGCTTCACCAACATTCAATGCAGATAACAATAATTCAGTTCCTTCTCTTAAGTTTAAAACAATCCAATAACATGTTGGTACCATTAATTTTATAACCTGAACCTTACTTAAATGTGCTTAATGTGATCAGGGAAAAAGTACTGACTCATGTTTCATATTTAATAAGTGATCTCTCAAAAGACAGGAAGCTGAGGACAACATTAATAAGGGTCGATGAGTACAGAACCGAACACTGTGGCTGCAGGATATTAAAGGTCAGCTTTCTTTTTCAGACGAAATAGATGTGAAAGTTAAAAACAAAGAACTGCAGATGCTGGTTAATACACAAAAATGACACAATGTGCTAGAGTAACAGGACTGGCAGCATCTCTGGAGAAGATGGACAGGTAATGTTTCGGGTCAGAACCTGAGGAAGGGTCTCTACCCAAAATATCACTTATCCATGTTCTCCAGAGATGATGCCTGATCTGCTGAGTTACTCCAGCATTGTGTGTCCTAGATGTGAAAGTCAGATGTTAAGTCTACAAGAGGTGAGACACAAAGACATGGTGAGAGAGAATCGGCAGCACGTGGAACTTTGAGTACGGACAATTTTATTTACTCATGTAGAAGATGTGGATTTTGCTGGTCACACGTCTGTACCTAATTGCCCTTTATTCTGAGTGGGTAGTTCACCTGTCATGGTCGGTAGCTGTGAGTCAATCACACTGCTGAGTTTGAAGTTAGTTTTTGGTCACATCAGGTAAGGATGGTGGATTTCTCACTAAAGGAATTTTGTTTCATAATATTGTGATTTTGACTTCACAATTACACAATGGTATCCATCTGCTTACTGATATACTTGAACAATGAAATATCATTGGCAATTTTTACTGAAAGGACAATCATCATACTGATTGATCAGCATTATCTATCTTTGATTTTAATTATAGTCCTCCATCTAGTCATTGACCAAATATTTTCATCAACTAAATCAGTGAGACCCAGTCCTCCTGATCAAATCTGTCTGAAGCAAAATACTACTGATATTAGAAGTTGAACAAGGTGTTGCCCAAGCTGAGCGACTCTTTGAGTCTTGTTCCCAGAGGTGGATCTGCCATCATTCATTACAACTGCTCCACTCTTTTGAATCTTTACTTCAAAAGCAGCATTTCTTACACAAACTAGGTTATCTTGCACTAAGCGTTATACCCTTTATCTTGTATCTGTACACTGTGGCCAGCTTGATTGTGATCATGTATAGTCTTTTTGCTGACTGGATAGCATGCAACAAAAGCTTATCGCTGTACCTCAGTAAACGTGACAATAATCAACTAAACTAGAAATGAACAAAGCGGGAGCTTGGAGAGCTGGAGCATGGACAAATAATGTAGATCATTTTAGCATCAAGGAGTCTAAGACATACAACACAGAAACAAGTCCCTCTGCTCAGCAAATTCATGCTGATCACCAAGATTCCATTTACATGAATCCCACACTGATCATCGTTTTATTTTCTGCACATTCTCTTCAGCTCTTCCTAGATTCTACCACTCACTTACACATTGGAGCAATGTACAGTGGCCTATTAACCTAGCGACCCGTTCGTATTTGGAAAGTTAGTGGAAACTGTAACACCTGGAGGAAACCATGTAGTCACAGAGATAATGTACAAGCTCCATGGAGACAGCATCCAAGATCAGGATTGAACCTGGACCACTGGAACTGTGAGGCAGCAGTTCTGCCAGCCGTCTCACTGTCCCGTCCTTACTTACCTGAGTAACATAGCCTTAAATTTTAACCTTTATTGTGCATAAGATGACAACACATGCCCAAACTCAGCAGGCCGCTTTGTTGTACACATTTGGCTCTGCTGGCTTGTCATTTTAACTAGCACAGTGACCCTGTGGAAGCCGATTGCAGCTTTGCCTAATGTAATCAGAACTTGGGGCCACAGAACTGGAGAATACAAGGTAAGTTTTAGCAATTTCTCCTCTGCCCTGGAAGATCCCAGGCCCCACCAGAAGAGCTTGGACTTCCCCATATGCAAAACCAAAACCAACTTCCAAACAATTTTCAGCCACATAAACATCCGTCACTAGCCAGAGGATAGACACAAAATGCTGGAGTAACTCAACAGGTCAGGCAGCATCTTTGTAGAAAAGGGACAGGTAACATTTCAGATCGAGATCCTTCCTCCAATGGCCTGTTTTCACAACAGTCCTCCTTCCGTACCC
This sequence comes from Okamejei kenojei, assembly GCA_035221665.1. Lineage (NCBI taxonomy): Eukaryota > Metazoa > Chordata > Chondrichthyes > Rajiformes > Rajidae > Okamejei > Okamejei kenojei. The sequence goes on along the minus strand of CM069151.1, from coordinate 19,386,168 downwards.
TAAAATTCCTCTCTCCATCACTAGCCAGCTTGATCACCCATTAAAATCAGCTCTACCCCATTACAAGAAGTCAAGAAACAAACTGTCTGGTGTAATTTCAAAATGTTTTTAAGGATAGAAATCTTTTCTCTGTGGTAAAGCAATAGGACTCACTCTCTAGATTTTAGCTATCGGCAGCATTTCACCAGGAAACCAGACTGCAGGTGTTTGATAAGGGAAGGGTGTTGATAATCAGTTGATATTTATAAAGAATACAATATAATTTCTAAAATCACCCAGCAGTTTGATGTGCAGCATGTTCTCACCTGGCTGCGGCTGACAAGGTGAGAGTATAAGCTGAGGGCAAGTTATTTCTGCACTGGCTCTCACGCTGATTCGTTGGCTGAACCCGAACATGAGCTGTCCAATCCTCAGATGTCTGTGTTAGTCGAGAAGAAACATAAACAATTTTATTAGAGATATATTTTTGTTCAATTAAATTTAAAAGGAAGAATAGTCAGGTAACCCTGAGTTTTTCGAAGCTTGTAAGTTCTCCTAGATTTTTCCCCGAGATCTTAGGTTTCCTCCCACACTCCAAAGTCATACAGGTTTGTAGGTTAATTGGCTTTGGTAAAATTGTAAATTGTCCCTTGTGCTTGTCGGATAGTGTGAATTTGCGGGGATCACTGGTCTGTGCGGACTTGATGGGCTGAAGGGCCTGTTTCCGCGCTGTGTATCTCTAAAGCTAAAATTGAAAACTAAAAGCTTGAGGTTTATAGCAGGAGCAAAGACTGAGGGAGGTCAGAACTAATAGAGTTTTGACACATTTGATGTTGGGTAAATGGAACAAACTGCCATTCCAGGATACTGCTGTAAAAATTTTAAGGTTTAAAAGGTACTTAGACAGGTATAAGGATAGTAAATATTTAGAGGGATACGAGCCAAATATAGGTAACTAGGATTAGCTTAAGTAGACATGGAAAGTTGGACCAAAGGGCCTGTTTCCACGCTGCATAACTTGATGAGTCTACGGCTCTATGTTAGTGGCTGGGAGTGTGGGGAATAAAATGATCTGAGTACTATAAACAGACATCATTTAGAAATAGGCAGTGAAGAGGAAATGTAGGAGAGAATAGGGAGCAGATTCAAGGTTTGGGTAGATGTGGATCTGATCAGCAAAGAATTATGTTGGATACTACTGGGAATGTGTAAGCTGAAATACATTGTTCTGTGCTTACCTCTGTCTCATAGCGGATGGCAGCTGTGAAATCCACTGGGTATGGAATATTATCCACTATAAACCGCAGTCCTGTTCCATGGGGTACACGGGCAAATCCCAGGCCAGTCCAGGTAGCTGGTCGATCAGGTGTAGCTTCCCTGGGAATAATCTGCGCCTGGAAATCTGGATTCACTGTTTGCTAAAGGAAACAGAAACATTGCCAAAATAGATTAATTATTCCCTATAATTTCATGAGAGAGCATCTCTTAGGATTTAAAAACAAAGTGTATCTTCAAACATTCTCCACAAAGCCTTTACCTTCAGCATAAATTAAAGATAACTGCAAATAGTTTGACCAGACACTGATGTTCTTCAAGTGGTCAGTCAGATCTGATAGACCCTTTCATCTATACTGCACTCCTCACAAAGAAAATGCCTATACATGATATCAGGGGAGGAGATTGTAAAACATTGGATGTGAAATGAAATATGTGGTCACAGAGGAGGAATTTGAAGAGGATTTTGAAAGAGAGAATGGTGACAAGATAGAGAACTCTAGGGCAGAAATATCCATTGGGGTAATGAGGGGGCAACTTGTTCTTAGACCACAAATTTCCTCATGACAGTCTCTTGAGTCTGTGGAATTCTCTGGATGCTTTCAAGAGAGGCTAGATAGGGCTCTTAAAAATAGCGGAGTCAGGGGATATGGGGAGAAGGCAGGAATGGGGTACTGATTGGAGATGATCAGCCATGATCACATTGAATGGCGGTGCTGGCTCGAAGGGCCGAATGGCCTACTCCTGCACCTATTGTCTATTGAGAGGAGGCCCAGACATTGGTGCCTTGACTGTCACTTTAATGTAATTGGTCCATGAAAGATCATTGGTAGCTTTAACTCCAAGAAACTTATGAAGTTCTCAACTAATTCCACTTCATTGCCATTGATGTTGATGAGGGTAAGTACTACACTACGCTTCCTGAGATTGATAACTACCTCCTTCATCTTGCTGACATTGAGGAAAAGGTCATTGTTCTGACACCATGTTACTAAGTTGACAATCTAATTTCTGTACTCCCTCTCTTCAACATTTGTGATCCATCTCACCACACAATTGTTATGTGCAAACACATAGATGGGGTTAGGTTCCACAGTCGTGAGTGTTCAGTGAGTATAGTCAGGGCATGTAAACACATCTTTGTGGGGCGCAGGTATTGAGAATTATTGTGGAGGAGGTGTTCCACCGTTCCTCACTGAATGTGGCATGTGGGTAAAAAAGTCGAGGATCCAGTGAGAGGGGGTGCTGATTCCTAGGTCCAGCAGTTTGTAGATGATTTTGGATGGGATTATGCTGTAGAAGGTGGAGTTACAGCCAATAAATAGGAGGTAGGTATCCTTCTCTAGATGTTCCAAGGATGATCTTAGGGCAATGAAGACAGCATCTGCTGTGGACCTGTTCCAATGTGTGGTGGATAAAAGCTATCTGGGAGGATGGAATTAACGTGCACCATCACAAATGTCTTGAAGCACTTCATGATGGTGGATGAGAGACCACGGGACAATAGTCATGAAGTCACAGTACCATATTCTTCTTTGACACCGGATGATAGTGAACTTCTGGAAGCAGGTGGACTCCTCAGAATTGAATGGTAAAAGGTTAAAGTTGCCTGTGAATACCTCTGCCAACTCAATTTCAATTTTGATAAATCCTTGAATTTGTCTCTTGTGGCTTCTGATGTAATTTGAACTATTTAACTGTGACTAGTCGGCTACTCAGACAAGTGCAAACCAGACAGGCAATCTGATTCCTACGTTTGTCTATAAAAACACTGCTGAGGGTATTTACATGATTGTATTATCATCTGTGACATTTTTACAACAGGAAAGCTATTGAAACTCAGCCTACCCTCTTCCTCCGCAAATTACGTTTAGCAATCCTTTGAAGTATCAGTCTGCCTTCATCCACCCGATAGTTGTAGCCTTGCTGCCGTAAATACTCATCACATAACGGCAAAGATGTTGGCCTCACCTGAGAAAAGAAACTAATTTCATCATCTGGGGAGCTAAAGAGTTTTGACCAGTAGATTAATTCACTCAGAGAAATGTTTTATTGCTACTGCTACGGGGGGGGGCACGGTGGCGCCGCAGTACAGTTGCTGCCTTACAGCGCCAGAGACCCATGTTCGATCCCGACTACGGCTGCTGTCTGTATGGAGTTTGTACGTTCTCCTCATGACCGCCTGGGTTTTCCCCGGGTGCACCGGTTTCCTTCCACACTCCAAAGACGTGCAGGTTAACGGGGTTTGGTAAAAATTGGAAATTGTCGCTGGTGTGTACGAGAGGGCTAGTGGACGGAGATCACTAATCGAGTGATCGGCACGGATTCGGTGGGCTGAAAGGCCCACGTTGTACCTCTAAACTAAACCAGAGATAACTATTAAAACATGAGATCAAATGATCGTGAATGGAATTTGACCTCCACAACATGTGCATTTAGTACTTTTAACCTTCATGATCCTTTGCACAAATAGAGCAACTCTCAAATCCATATTATATAATTATTCCAATTATTATGTCAGAATGTTGCAATTCACATCTGATTAACCCATGCAAGTGCAAATTCTTTCTAATTCTGGAAGTACAGAATGTCCTGCATTATTAACATAGCAGAATGGCACGAGAAGCAAACAGCTAAGGTAAAACCTGTGGGCAAAGAGATAAAATGCAGCACAGACAAATGGAATTTGATTATCTTTTTTTATATTTACCAAAAAATTACACCTTTTAAAATGAAATATATAATTTCCTTACCCATCAAAACCTTCAATAGAGGCAAAAGAGACTGCAGGTGCTATAATCTGGAGCAAAAAAAAAAAAAAACTGCTGGAGGAACTCAGTGGGCCAAGCAGCATGCGTGGAGGCAGAAGGATGGCCAATGTTTGAGGACCAATATTTCAGACAGGGAAGATCTATTTTCCCTCAGGATAGTTTTGTTATCTTAATGGATGGCGTTAGAATAAAGTCTGTGCCATTATTTTATGGCCCCACTCTAGTTGGGTGACAGTACAAGGAGTCAAGATGGCGCAGATCTAAGATTAAGTTTCATTGCAGCTGCTTGATACAGATATTATCCAAAAAAAAAGAGGTTTCAGAGATACAAACCAAGAAGGAAGCGCTGTTGCCTAATTCCTGTGCAAACTCAGCTTCGTACAAGTAGTAATCCAGTGGAGGGAAAAAGTAACCAGGTGCTGGTTCATTACACTGGCGGCTGATAATGTTGGGTAGACACCGACATTGTCCATCTTGCTGGGAACAACTGCAAAACACAAACAATATGTTTACAGCTCACAGCAGTGGGAAGACCAGACTCCACAGAGCAATGCTACATCCTTTTCAGCTGCTTCAATTATTCGTGCAAAATTCTGTATTATGAAGTTTGTTACAAATGTCTTTATTATTACCATTTCAGACATCAGAGGAAGATTAAATCCAATTTCTGAAAATATCTATTCTAGTCAAATAAACACATCTCAGAACTCCTGGACTAGAGTCAACATCCCTCTAAGCAAATGCAATTTTGTAATCCTGACCCCTGGGATTACAATCAATGAAGATAAACATCAAAACATCAACCACGATAATTCTCAACACCAGTGCCGTGCAAGGATGCATTCTCCACTATATTTCCTGTACATACACAACTATACAGCCAACTTGCTCTAACACCATTTACAAGTTTTCAGATGACAGTGGGCCAGATCTTGAACAATGATGAGATGGGAGTATAAGAAGGAGATGGAGCGCTTAGTCACATGGAGTCAAGACAACCACCAGTCCCTCAAAGTCAGACGGAGGAAGGAGTGAGTCATTGACTGGTACTGATTTGGGATGATTGACTGGGGTACTGATTGTTGATGATCAGCCATGATCACATTGAATGGCGGTGCTGACTCGAAGGGCCAAATGGCTTACTCCTGCACCTATTGTCTATTGACTTCTGGTGGTGTACACCGTCCAGTCAGCATCAATGGTGTTGAAATGGAGCTTCCAGCTCCTGGACATAAATATCACAAAATATTTGTCCTGGGCCAACTACACTGAAGCTAGGCCAAGAAAGCACAACTAAGAGAGTTTGGAATGTCTTAAATGACCCTTACCAACCTTCACTATTGAAAGCATCCTATCAGGATTCATCATAGCTTCATTTGGCAATAACTCCGCCTAAGTCTGTAAGCAATTACAGAGTTGTGGATGTAGCCCACCCAGTCAATGTTAAGCAATCTAACTGGTTTCCCCTGTCCTCACCCCATTGCACAGCAAATTCTCAAATAATTGCTCAGCTCCCAATTGAACACTACAGTTGAGCACCAGACAATTGAATCTGCCTCCACTGCTAACTCAGAATGTATCCCAGATCTTCTTCATTCTATGCCCTCCAGTTTCTTGAGTTCTCTGACAATGGTAAAAGTGTCTCTCGATTTACTCTTTTTCTTAAATTTTCATAACTTTAAGTACTAGCTTCAGATTCTGCCTCATCTTCCACTTGTTTTAAAAATAAGAACAGTCCAATCATTTTTAGCCTCTAAATAACTAAAGTTCCTATCTTTGCAATAATTTCAGTAAACATCTCTGAAACCTCCATATTTTTCCTTCAGCATAACATCTAGAACTGAATGTAATCACATGGATACATAGACAATAGGTGCAGGAGTAGGCCATTCGGCCCTTTGAACCATTCAATGTGATCAGGGCCCCATTCCTGCCTTCTCCCCATACCCCTTGATTCTGCTAGCCCTAAGAGCTCTATCTAACTATCTTTTGAATGCATCCAGTGAATCGGCCTCCACTGCTGTCTACAAAGGTTTATCACAATTCCCATATTCTTGTACTATGTACCTCTACGCTTTTTGTAAACTACCTTTTCAAACCACTCTACCACATCCAACGAAATATGTACACATTTTGCATAACTTTTTGTTCTTCTCCCCCTTTTAAAATGCTGTCCCCTGGTGTATATTGCCTCTTCAAATTCTTCCAATTAAAATGTAACATCAAGCATTTTTCTGCATTAAATTTCACCAGCCACCCACCAACCTCACCGCATCTCCTTGAAGATGATCAGTTTCCTCCTTATAGCTGACTATGCTTCCAGATTTTATGCCAATGGCATGTTGACCAGTAGATCCTAATCCAAGACCTGAATGCACATTAAGAAAAGCAGTGGTATCGACCATGAGGGAACTATTTTGTACACTGCCTTTCTGTCTACAACTCTCCAAAAGACAATTTTCTATCCATGCTGCTGTGTCCCTTATAATTTGATGTGCTTCCATCATGATCACAAGCCTCTTCACTGGCATCTTATCAAATGACTTTGGATGTCTACATGTACCACATCACTCCATTTCTCTCATTGTTCCTCTCTGTACTTCATTGCACAGTTATAAGGATGTGATTTACATTTAGCATGCTCAAATTAATGTACAATTGTGACCAGAGGTTCAATCTCTGATCAAACTTTACTTCAGCTGGGTTAGTCTGTAAGGACCAGAAACATTGCCAAGAATTATACTTACATATTATCATAGGCCCCTCCAATGTCACAGTCACAGAAGGAACAACCATAGAGACTATTGCCAAGTCCCCAATAGTTTGGCTATGACAAAATACAAAAATACATTAGAAGTTGCTTTGAACAAACTTTCACATGATAATATAAGTACTTATTGTAAGCCTGATATCTCAGTCATCCTTTATTGTGAACCTGGTTCTCCATGGAGGTATTGTGTTCCTAGAAAGGTGTCTATTTTGTGATTTTCTGCAACATGAACCTTTGACAAAAATTGAGAAAATTTGTTGTTTCTGACACATTTAGTGTTTTGTTTTTTTTTTTTTTTCACATGTATTCCTTGAGAGCAAATTTTTATTCCGTATCTCAGATTTGTTGGTGTTGATATGTGAATTGTGTATTGGGATTTGTGCCAATATCATTACCCAATCTGCTGTAGTGTGGGAGTGCACCACATGAGGATTGCTTTGCAGAGCTTTGCTTGTACTTAAACAACAAATGTTTGGAGGCATTTGGTGATGTAATGAATTATATTGCAATGCACCAGAAGATTGCTTCCGAAGGTTTCACTCGTGGTATAACAATGAATGTTTGGAGACATTTGGTAAGACTAAAGATTGAATTGTAACGTACCAGACACTGATCACAATTCCTTCCAGTGACGGTTCGTTGACACTGGCACTCTCCACTGACTGGGTCACAGGCCGAGTGTGTTAACACACTGCCTCTGGGATCACACCCACAATCTGAAAACAGAGTCAAAACCCCTTTCCTGTTAAACTCCAATTATCCATTTGCATCAACGATCTAAACAAACACCCCAAAGAATTTACTAGCTCTGCCATTAGTTCTCCACTCAATATTATCTCAAGTGATCCTTGGTCATCCTTTGCTTTGAGCTCAGTTTCCTCTCATTAATAAAATTTTAACCAGCTGTTCTTTGCGACTGCTGCAGGTTCAGTGCCATCTCGAGACTCTTGCTTTGATATCATGGCACCAGACATGGTGTGTTTGCTGTAACATCCCAGCTCATTGGAAAGAGGATGGAAAAGTGTTTCAATCCTGCACAATGTGGCCAACAATTAAAGTCTGGAAGAGGGAGGTATTCACTGGAGAGGCAATTGGGAGAGGCCTCCAGCTCCTTTTCTTTCCATTTCTCCACTCAAGGAATCACAGAACAATTCCTTGGTTGTGCCTTAAACAGCCACAGTGGCCTCTGTAAGAACCACAGATGTTGCCCCATTACCCCAGTCAGAGCATGTGCAGCACACAAAATCCAACCAATTTGCACCTCAAAGGTTCGTTCAGATGCTATATCTGTCATCATTCACTGCACGAAGCATATAATTACATTTGCTTCCAATATTTACATTATGTTAGAAAGGCACTAATTGTTCATTACAAAACATCCCATAGGCAAATGCATTGGAGAACCAATTCATCAGTATCCAATGAAGAGATGCCTCTAAATAATGGGCTCTCTCCATTGACACCTCACAGCGACTCCACCAAGCTTCACGTTGCCCTTGACCCATCGAATGTGTCAAGATGCAGTGTTGGGTTGCAGACAACCCCTTGCACCAGAAGACTACCCCAAATTTTATGCAGATCAAAATGTATATTTCCCTGAGTTTAATCTTTCAACAGCAGCCAATGTGCCTTAGTGTCTGATCCTGGGAACGGCTCTTGGAGCATAGAGTTCCAGGTTATGCAGCTGCTTAGGATGGAGGTTCATACTAAGCCCTGCCTGACCTCATTGGTAAACACACACTTTAGAGTGATCCAGGTAATGGTCTCATATGCAGCACAGCCACCTCGTGGGCAATGTCCATTTGGATTAGGACTCTGGCTGTGATTGAAGGAGTCGACAAAAAGTTCCCATCTCACCAGAAACCTAGCCAGGTCTTGGCACTTTTTAAAAAGTTCTGGCAAAGAGGTGTTTTACCGAATGACAGTCAATCTGCTTGGAGTATCATTCAACAAGAGCCATCCTTTTTCTCGCTGGGCCAAAGGATGAATGTCTTATGATCAGAAGTGCTTTTCTCTAGTTTTATTATTAGGGATAGATGGTGTGACATTGTCCAACTGAATATAATGTGCATGGCAACAAGGCTGCACTCATCCTTCACCAGATAGGAGACAGGTAGAGCCTGAGGACATCGTAAAGCCTGTCCATGTCATAGAGTCTCACCACATCCAGCAACATGGTCAACTCTACATCCCTGTTGATGAGGTTGTTTCGTGCAAGAAAGAGGGTGAACCACTTTCCCATTCACAATTTCTGGTTCATCTTGGCTGAGCCTTTCACCCAGTCACAAGCTGCAGGATGCTTTAAAAAACATTATTTGCAGATTACCACACTGGTACCTCGCTTAGCGCTGAGGGAATATGCCAGGGTCAAGGGCACCAATAGAGTCAGTGTTAAAGTGGTCATTGTGGCACTATGTAGAGATGTTTTACTGGCAGCACTGGCAAGGGCTTCTGCCCTCCCTGGTTGGTGTCAAGCATTGCTCTGCAAAGAAGATGACATGAATCCCTGCCCTCCACTCACACTCCCAGTGGATCACCCATGGGTTGGTGTTTAGAGATTGGCTGCAAGGGATGGTTTTGGGTGGGCTGCGGCGAGTGTTTTCTCTTCCGGGCTGTGGGTTAGTTTGTGCTGTTGGAGCAAGGGAGTCACAACAGATTCCTGGCACAGTGCTGCACTACCCAAGCAGATGTCTTTCTTTTTGTAAAATATTTTTATTACAAGTAAATACATATTAAGAAGAAATAATATAAAATCGAAAAAAAAGAAAACATATTATTTGTCACATACATTCTTAATATTTTTAAAATTTACGGTCAATCTTATTTATACTTCTATATTTGTTTATTATTTTATAACAGTAGGAAATAAAGAGAAATAATAAAAAGAAAAAGAAATAAGAAAGAAATAAAAAATCAATAAAATGAGTGGAGTATTAAGCAAGATATTCTTCATTGGAGATATATTCGTGATCTATTGTATATAATTCTTCATCTATTCCTTCATTCAGGCTTCAGTCAGGGCCTCGAACTGGACCACCTTAACCCTTTAAGTATTCTATAAATGGAGACCATATTCCTCTGAATTGATCTAACCTCTCCATTAGGACAAGTCTTAATCTTTCCAGGTGAAGTGTCTCCGACATTTCTGTAATCCACATTTTGATTGTGGGGGATATGGGACCTTTCCAAAATCTTAGTATTAATTTTTTACCAATTATTAAACTATAACCAATAAAAAATATGTTGTGTTGTTAGTAGCTGATCCGTTTCTAATATTCCTAATATAATTAATTTTGAGTCTGGAATTAGCAGATGTCTTTTTAATAGTACAATAGATGTACTTAGCTTTGAATGTTCATACTCAAGGATCAAGAGCCATGCACTAAATGAGCACTCTGTGGAGTGGGTCCAAGCAGGGTAATAGTACAAGTAAATCTCCTGCCTATCTTTACTCCCTTACTTGGAAAAACTCCCCTACTGCCTCACACACTTGGTCAACACATAAATTGTTAAGCAAACTGTCTGCCACCTCTAATGCATCTGTTGAACATTTGTTTCCATTTTGATTATTCTACTTCTACTTTCGAAATTTGCAACAAACTGGCCTAACTTTGGGCAGAGATGTGTGTGTGTGTGCATGTGTGTGTGTGCGCGCACGTGTGCGTGTGTGCGTGTTTATGTGGACAGTTAGAAGGACTGCACATATTCAATTATTTAATCTAAGCTTAGCTGACTGTACAGATAGGTGTCAAGAAGATTTTATTCAATTTCTTTCCATGGAAATGCAGTTGTCTCAAGATAGTCAATTTCACTTCAGAGTCACGTGAGTGACTACGTGAAGAAGCCCCGCCAGGCGCATGCGCATCATTACGTCAACGCATGTCGCACCGACAGGCTGGAGAGCTCAGCTCCACCAGCGGTAAGTAGTAACCCACAGGTAAGTCACTGTTAAACCTTACTGTGAGTGTTTTTAAACTCTGTAAGTCTGGCTCGCAGAGCCAGCTAGAGTTGCTCATATATATTGTTAAATTTTTAAAACTCTGTAAGTCTGGCTCGCAGAGCCAGCTAGAGCTAGAAAAATATATTTTTAAACTGCGGTAATGGAGTGGAACGCACGTGGACCGCAGTTACTGCTTTTAGATCGGGTCGGGAGATAAGGGCTGCTCTAAAGCCGGCTCCCGCTATTACCGCTATTTAGATCGGGTTTGGAGATAACGGCTGCGCTATATGCCGGCTCCAATACCCGCTACTGTTATACTAGGCAGGTAAAATGAAATGAAATTAAATAAAATGAAATTAAATAAAATGAAATACTACCTTTATTTTCCAACTGCCTCCATCAATTTCCAGTGCTTCAAGGCACTTAGAAATACCACACTAAAGTACTCTCAGGCTCATTTGCCATGAGTCTGAGTTTGGCCAATTCATTGGCTATATTTAAGAGTTAGATGTGGCCCTTGAGGTTAAAGGGATCAGGGGGTATGGAGAGAAGCCAGGTACAGGATACTGTTGGATGATCAGCCATGATCATATTGAATGGCGGTGCAGGCTCGAAGGGCCAAATGGCCTACTCCTGCACCTAATGTGGGAATCATCCTCCCCAGCACCTTGTTTAGGGCTGAATGAGACCTCCCTGGAGCATAACTCGCGAGAAGCAGGGCAGGAGGAATCTGACCCTGTAGCTGGTGTCACTGCTTATGTGCACACGCCAGCGCACAAGAGCCATGCTCCAGGTGTCCCGGACGTAGCATTAAACTTCGCTAAACCCGGTAGGGACTGGTGAGGTTATCGAGAAAACTCTAGCCTCCAAATGTAAATTACATGGTTTCTCACCAGTTCCAGAATACGTTCATGGAGACTGCCGTAAGTTATAAAACACCTGTAAAGTTGTGCTTCACTCAAAATGTTCATCGTGAACTTGGCAAAGGCACAAATGAGTGCAACGATGCGGAGACAAAAAGTGAGATTTCAACGCATCCCCAAGTTGTTGCTATTCAACAAGATATGCTGGCCTGTTCTGCAACGCCTACGTTGAACCCGAAGTTGCAGCTCTATGTAGGTCCACCAATATCCAATCCAGATTATTTATTTGGGGGGACCTCCTCCAACAAGCCAAGGACCTGGAGGAACATGCCAAAACAATCCGTCACAGTAAGGCATACATTCCTTCTGCCAGGATGCCGTCTCGCAGGTCGTTTCAGCGCGAAAGGATACGGATCCAGGGACAGGGCCAAGCAGAGTGGGGCCAGTGGGACGAAGGTATTACTCACCTGTGTATCCCAGCTACAACCCCAATATGGGCAGAAGTAGTAAAGGCTGACTGTAGAGGTACAGGTGATTTATTTTGTCCAGGATATGTTCCGGGACCTCCGGTTGGGGGTAGATTGCAATTGGGTATGATGAAGGGTGCTGCATAGCATCTCGTCAGTTTATACTACACACTGTCTCAAGCTCGAATACAGTTTATGTCAACAATCGATCCGCCTGTACACAATATGCCTAATAGAGTATTGGGGGTTTCTGCACAAACTCAGCAGGTAAAAGAATAAATTACGGGTTGTCCCAAAAAAGGGAAATTGAGAGGACGATAAACCATCCTCAACAATTGTGTCCAATATTTTCCCCAGACAGAGAAAAGATGGGGGATGTAGAGGTATTCTGGACCTAAATCAGTTAAATTCCTATGTTCCGTATATACATTTTTAAATAGACACCTTCAATACTGTGAAACGGCTGTTATCACGGCTGTTATATAGCAACTATAGGTCTGAAAGATGCATATTATTCAGTACCAATTCATCATCAGTATCGGAGATACTTGAAATTTAGTTGGATGGGACAGCTGCGGCAATTTAAAGCATTACCAATGAGTTAACCTCAATTGTAGGCTAGTCAAGAAATTGTGCGAACCAGTGCTAGCGCTGCATTGGGCCCAGAATTGGTAAGGCTTGGTAGATGATATTTTAATAAGCAACATAAGCAACACCAAATACAGGTTAGAGTTCCTGGTCCATCAACTAAACAGCCATCCTAAAAAATTGAGGGATATGTCAGTGACTTTGCCTACATCCAAGGCTGTGGAGATCAGAGAGGTCTGTACCAGTCTTACTGGAAAACAATATCCCTCCATCCGGGAAGTAGCTACTGTTATTAGTAAATTGGTGGCAGTTTTCCCTGTAGTGCAGTTGGAGTGCAAGCTAGAGGTTATGGAAAGTGCTGGTAGAGAGTATGTTCACAGGAAGCGTGGGGCGCGCAGTGATGCGGTTCCATCTCAGCGTTCGAGTCGGGAGCTAAGTGCAGTAATGCCGGCTCTGATACCAATAGCTGTTGCCCCGGTGATTGAACAGCCTCCAGCTGCTCCAGTGTCGCAGGGCACTGAGGCCACGGCAACAAGTAAAAAATAAATAAATAAAATAAATAAAGAAATAAATAAATAGGAATGCATAAATAAATAAATTAAATTTAATTAAAAAAAAAAAACGAAAGTCTGTCAGACCAGTTTTATCTGACGGGTCTGAGGAAGAAGACGACTCTCCTCCAGACCAGAAAAGAATGTAGGGGAGACTGGAACAAATGGAGAAAATGCTCCAACCTTTAATCAGTCAAGGGTCCAAAGACTCAAAGATTTCCCAGGCAGCCTCCGAAGGAGTTCCATACACTGAGTATGGTGCCTATTAAGAATGGGAATCTGACTCTTCAGTGCCTTGTTTAGGCCTGGAAGAGGTCTCCCTAGAGCAAGACTCGGGAGTACCAGGGCAGGAGGGGACTGACCCTGAAGCTGGTGCCCCTACTTATGTGTATACACCAGAGCACAAAAGCCACACTCCGGGTGTTCCCGATGTAGCAATACGTTTTGCTATACCAGAATGGACTGGTGAGGCTATGGAAGAGAACCTGGCGGCCAACATTAATTGGTTTCTCACCAGCTCCAAGAAACTGTTATGACTGAAACAGCTGAAATATATAAAACACCCGTCAATTGTGCCTCGCTCAGGGTGCCAACAGTAAAATATGCAATTTGGGCACCCATGAGTGCAACGATGCGAGGGCAGGAAATGCGTTTCCAGCATGTCCTCAAGCTGATATCAGCAGGCATCACTGTATTTGGGAAACACATACAAGGGTCGACAATGTCCAAAACTCAAAAGCACATGCTTGCGTTGTTCTGCAATGCCTATTTCGATCTTAATTGTATGAGGAAAATCGCCATTCGGCCAACATTGCACCCAAAATTTGCAGGTCTGTCTAGGGCAAGCAACATTCAAGCACAGGATTACTTGTTCGGCGACGACCTCATCAAGCAAATTAGGGACATTGATGATGAGGCAAAGACAATTGGGCTTATGAAACCATTCATCCCTACTCCCAGGACGTCATCTAAAAAGGTTCGATGCGCAGGGGATCGGATCACGGGACAGTGCCAAGCAGAGGAAGGCCAATGGGGCAAAAATATTACCCACCAGTGCAGCCGAACAACAACCAATATTGGGAGGTAGATTAAATCCTCGGGACCGCAAGATGGTCTAAGGAATCGACGTTTCTACGTTTTATGATAAACTTGTTCTTACAGTACCAAGGTTTGGGCATGTTGTGTTGGGTCCTGTACAGGGTTTAAAGCATACCCTGTTGACCAAAGGTTATGTGTAGTTAAGCACCTGAGTCAATATATCAAGGTAACTTAGAGTCTCAGAGGCTCTTAGACAGAAATGCTCATCAGTCACAAAAAAAAACCAACAAAAAAAAACACAAAAAAACCGTCATAAAACGTGTCAGTATAAACTATTTCTAGATGGTAAATCATGTTTTGGATTCTGCTGGAGTAGACACTCATGTATTTAAATCTTACTCCACCAGGGCAGCATCAACATCCGCAGCAAGGCCGCAGGATGGTCTAAGGAATCAACTTTCTAAACTTATGTTAAACCTGTCCTGACAGTGCCAGGGTTTGGGCATGCTGTTTTGATTTCCGTTTGATTTGATTTGCTTTGTCTTTATAAGTTTCATTTGTGATTTCCCCTGGGATAGAGGGGTTATTACTGTATTGTTAATTAAAAAATGACTATTGGATAATTCGAAGCAATGTTCAATACATTATTTATTGACTACTGTGTCAACTGAAGCAGTGTGTCGTATGGCGTGCATCTACTGCATGAAATCACAGAGCTTTGAAATCTTCACGTGGTCACTCACGTGACTCCGAAGTAAAATAGTAAGATTAAACGAGAACTTACCAGTTTGAAGTTTGATCCTTATTTTATGAGGAGTTACGATGAGGGATTACATGTCCTCCACTCCCGGCCCTCATAATTGAAAGGTTCATCTGGTAGTTCTAGTCTTTTCAAAGCCTTACTATGTAACTTCGGCTATCGGTTTCTGTGTTTTCATGCTGCTGCTTTGAAGTATGACGTGCATGCGCCTGGCGGGGCTTCTTCACGTAATCCCTCATCGTAACTTCTCATAAAATAAGGATCAAACTTCAAACTGGTAAGTTCTCATTTAATCTTACTATTGTAGTTTGACTGGATATCCCAATGTAAATGATATCAGCACATGATAGAATGAAGATTCCCAAAGTGGCCACGAGGTGGTGCTGACAGCAAACTTATCAACAAAATGCTCAAGGAGAGTAGAAAATCTTAAGATGGCCATCACATTAGAATCTTTGCTCTAGATATAGACTGATAATTTATATCTGTTAAACAGTTCCAGCAAACATCAATTCTGATGACCAATGTCTTGTGGCCCAAGGGCCTATTTTCCTGTGTGGCAGCTCACTTTAATTTTTTAATTAAGTACACTAAGCTACAAAACCTTGGAAAATTGGGCAGTCCTGTTGGTAGATGTGCACCTTGCTCTGGTTTCCTTTAGGTAGTGCTGGATTGGAGATTTATTTTAATGCTGCAACTGGAGAAGCAGGAAAAACCCATGGCAATTTGTTTGCCATTGACATCCCAGCTCCTCTCCACCACCCGCTGGCACCCACCTGTAGGCCACAACCTACTTCTTCAGTCAGGTGGCCGCGTTGTGGAGCATTCGCTGTTACTAAGACCAGGCCCAGGTCTAATTGCTTTTGTTCCTTGAGCTTTTGTCTCTGGGCACAGTTAATGTCTGATAACATTTAGAAGAATCTCCAGCCGAAATGCTCACAAGAACACAAAAATATAAGGCCATAGGGTCCTAGAGCACAGAAACAGGCCCCTCAGTTTGTCATCTATGCAAACCAAGATGCCTCAGCTAAGATAGTCCTATTTGCTCTTGTTTGCTTCATAACCCTCTAACCCTTTCCTATATATCCATGTACCTGACCTAATGCCTTTTTAAATATTACGATTGCACCTTACATATACCCACCTAGGTAACAAAAGTTGCCCCTCAGGTTCCTATTAACCCTCTACCCTAGGAAAAAGAGTATGTGAATTAGAAATATTGAGGAAACAAGCCCTAAAGCCCACCGAGTCCACGTCGACCAGCGATCACCCCGTACACTAACACTATCCTACACAGTTTTACAATTTACCAAGGCCAATTAACCTACAAACCTGTATGTCTTTGGGATGTGGAAGGAAACTGGAGCACCTGGCGAAAACCCACGTGGTCACAGGGTGAATGTACAAACTCTGTAAAGATAGCACCTCTAGCGAGATTTGAACCCGGGTCTCTGGCACTGTGAGGCAACAACTTTACCATTGTGCCACTGTGCCACCCAAAGTCATTCACCCATGCCATTAGTTTAGGAAACAAGCGTTGATCGAGCACTGGACCTTCTACAATGAGCAGGATGTTTACATTGCAGTCACTGGTGACATCAAATCATTTCAAAAGTAATTTGAACTCATGGGCAGGTTTGAATGGATCACAGCTGCCTTGGAACTAGTCTAGGTTATGTGCCAATATTGACATCAGGACCAAATTCACAATTTGCTGTTATAGTTCCGATAATGTTACCTGAACCATGGCTGACATTATGCAGTATATTACATTCACATTAAGAGTATTTAATGAATCAAACGTGGAAGATTTAAATAGTTCTTTAGTTCACACTTACCCTCACATCCTTCAACATTGGCAGCAGTCAGGCCAAAATACCCAGAACGACATTGATCACATCTTCTTCCTTCAACATTTCTTTTACAAATGCAACGGCCAGCAACTGTGCGAAGATGCAGATCTGTGTGACCTTCGCACATCCCATTGTTCACCGAGCCTTCAGGATCACAGTTGCAAGCTGTGGAGCAAAGAATATGCACCAGACTGAAATATTTGTTGGCTTTGCCCTCCTTCACACAGCAGCAGGCAGCATTTTGTACATTTAAGCTTATTTTGAGTATCTTTAAGGTTATTATTGCTGCAGTTAAACTGGTTACCTCTAAAGTGTCTTGATAATCTAATTAACACCCTTGGCAATTTTTTTTGTTGGGGGATTAATGCCCCTCAATTTTCTTCCCCGTAGAATGCTTTGTAAATTTCACACACATAAACTCCAATGCTTTTGCTTAATTCATCTCTTTTTACATAGCATCATGTACAGTGAGAATTTATTTGAAATGTAATAGAAATAAAGCAAACCTACGGACACACATATATGGGTCAGAAATTGTTCTTCCAGGGTCCTGGTGGAAGAAGGGCCTGCACTGGTCACAGTTTTGACCCATTGTATTGTGTTGACAATCCTCACAGACCCCACCACTTACACTTCCACTGGCCAAGTATACAGCTTGGTCAAAATGACATCTTTCCGAATGTCCATTGCAGTTACATCCTGAAAAAGGAATGGCAAAAATGAAATGACTTGGACAAGTGAAATGAGAACAATGAAGTAGACCGATGCATTTGGTGATCAAGTTACATTCAAATAATTGCATGAAACATCTTTCTATGTAAAAACAATTAAATGTATAGGAGTAGCAAATCCCATTTGTGCACCTGAAGATAAACATCTTGTGAGTTTCCATATAATTGAGTGCATTGTTGTGCCTTTGAGAAGTTTACACAAGTATAATAAGGAATATTTTTAATACAATACTTTGATTAAAAATAGATCCAGATTTTGTAGGATACACCAAAATGCCAGCAGTGCCTGCTGCTGACATCAAAGAAGATGGCCCCACAAGGATCGTGATTTTGTGAAGCCATCATGAATTAATTTTGTTCTGTTAATAACAAAAGGCAGCTTTATCAATGTCATGGACATCATTCAACAGGCTGAGCAACCGGTGAGTGCTTGTGTTCGGCATTCTTAATGCAACACAAAATGGTGCAAATATCAGTCACACAGCTGTTGTGAAAGCAAACTGAGAAGAACACTGCATAGAAACAAGGGTGTCAAAGTTTAGAGGGAGAAGGCAGGAGACTGAGGTTGAGAGGGAAAGATAGATCAGCCATGATTGAATGGCAGTGCAGAGTGGATGGGTCGAATGGCCTAATTCTGCTCCGAGGTCTAATGGTCATATGAACAATCACACTGAAGCCAGCAAACCAGGAAGCAATAGGCAGGATGCATCATAACCCTTCTATAATTTAATTGAAAGAACAAATACTGGGTCATGTTCTTGGAATTAAGTTAGAGATAAACTTTCCTAAACAAAAAAAAGCACAAATTTTAATTGAAAAATCAACAGATGTTTTAAATCACAGAATTGAGAAACCTAACTTCATAAAAGATAAACTTTATTTTTCAGATTTCTGCAGTGATTTTGTCTCATTATGCCACTGAATCCACAGTTATATTTCACTTAAGAAAACTTTTCCAGAGCTTTTTACAATGAACGTTGCACCAAATTCTCTATGATGCAAGATGTGACAGCCAGCAACTTCTCGATTGCTACAGTTCACTGCACATGACACAAAGTCACTGGCAGCTTCACGGTGTAATTGCCTGAATTCTGACAGTTTGGCTATTCATTAAAGCTGGACACTCTGGGGTATTACCCCTTAAAAGTTGTCAGGTTGCATTAGAGTCATAGTCATACAACGTGGAAACAGACCCTGCGGACCTATTTGCCCACACTGACCAACTTGTCCCATCTACACAAGTCCCACCTGCCTGCGTTTGGCCCATATCCTTCTAAACCTGTCCTATCTGTACCTGGTTAAATATTTCTTAAACTTTGTGATAGTACCTGCCTCAACTACCTCCTCTGGCAGCTTGTTCCATACAGCCACTACCCTTTGTGTGAAAATGTTACCCCCCGGGTTCCTATTAAATCTTTCCCCCCTCACCTTAAACCAAATTCTTGAAATAATTTCCTTTGGCAAAATGCAAACTAAATTGGCCAGAAACTTGAACAAATAGACAATGAGTTGCTATTGAATGTTCAGATTAAAACAGCATTTATCTAACAGAACATGTCAGCACCATTATAAATGTAAAAATACTTGTAATTTAAAAACAATCCAGTACGGTTTTAAAGCTGAATCTTTAGGATTTAAGTGACAAGTTAAACAAATTGGAAAAAAAACAGATCGTATAGTCCTTACTTTTACATTCATTTGCCTCTGTTCCTCTAGCTGGTTGCCATGGTGAATCGTTGAACAAGTCCTTACACCTCTCACAGTTTATACCATCTGTATTGTGCTGACAGACGCATTTTCCCTGAACCTATAATAGAAACAAACTTCAATATTTGTGACCTGGGTAAACACTGCTACATCGTGTGTGGCTGATACTTTGTTGAAACAGAAGTCCCCAGAAAGAAAAAAAATAGAGAACACAGCAACATGTCAAATTCAAAATCCACCTCTAAAACTCCTTCTGCTCTCTTGGCCTGCTTCAACCTTGCATCCCATTCTATGTCCTTCAGTGTGATTCCGGTCTCCTTCATCCAGCAGATTGTCCTCAGCAACAATCTTCTGCCGCCTTGTGTTTGATCATTCTTGCCTCAATTTTACCTCTTCCCAAGCCCTTCGTCCCTCACTAAGCTTCTCCTTATGAAACATAAAGGATATATCATATTCTAAAGATAGACACAAAATGCTGGAATAACTCAGCGGGTCAGGAAGCATCTCGGGAGTAAAGAAATAGGTGACGTTTCGGGTCGAGACCCTTCTTCAAACCCTTCTTCTATCATATTTTATATCTTAGACAGTCTAGACATAGACTAGTAGAAGACTTTAGATAGACTAGATACACTTTAGATCATCTAGTAAATCTGATTTTTCTCAGTATATCCTTTGCACTCAAAGGTAAAAATAAAGGTTGGTAAATTAAATGATCAACAAAGATATTTTCTTCATGGAACTATTTTCAATGCAAGAAGGCATCTATTCAGTTGCATTGTTTTTGCCAAGCTTCCTCTGGAACCTTCTATCCAAAAACGCTTTTCCATCACAGAAGCAGTGTTGCATGAAATTAGTCTTAAAGGGAGTGGCAGCAATAAAGAAACAATTATTTTCCACAGACTAATATTAGGAGCACAATGGTGCAGCAGGTAGTGGTTCTGTCACATGGCTCCAGTGACTTGAGTTGATCCTGATTGCCTGTGCTGTGTATGCTGTAGATTGCCCATTCTCACTGTGACCGTGTAGGTTTTTCACTGGATTTTCGCACATCCCAAACACTTGCTGGTTGGCAGGGTTCAATGGCTGCTGTAAAATACCTCTAATGCAAGTGGGTGGTCGGAGAATTACAATGGGTTGATGGGCATGTGAGAGATCACAGGTTACATGGAAATAAGTAGAGGAAAGGGACTAATGGAATTGGTCCAACCTGGACTCAATGGGCCGAATGTCATAGAAATATATGACAAAATTAAATATGATGCACATGATACATGATTGGTCAGCAAATTTGCATGTCATTTATTAATCTCAATTACAAAATGATTTCCTTTGTTTTACCATATAACAGGGTATTACTCCACTCAACTAAGAAAGGTTTATGCGAGGCATTCCAGTAATTTTGTGATGTGTTATTTAATATATTTTGTTTGTAACTTATTGGTTTGATCATAGACAGAGAAACATGTTAAATTACAGATCCACACTGAACAGAGGATGCCAATTACAACAAGACAAAGATGATTTATGACAATGTTCCATGGTTTAAGCAAAAGGACCGTTTGCTTAAGCAAAGGAATTGTTTTACTTGAAGTAAATCAGTCAAGAGGAAATTTAATAGGAGTGTTCAAAATTGTTGCTCAAGCTGATGGCCAGTAATTACTTTAAGTGATAGCAGGTTTGGTAAAGAACAGAAATTCAAGCCTATAGTATGAGGAGAAATGGGCGGTGAGGGTGGGAAGAGAAATTTATCTTTTTATACTTTTGTTGCAATCTGAATATACTCCACCAGAGCGAGGTGGTAATGAAAAGGATGGTATCTTTGAAAGGAAAATAAAGACACTTAAAAAGAAAAGTAGTAGCAGAGCAACAGGGAAAAAGAATGGGAATGGGGCTACTTGAATACTGACAGTCCCCTACTTACGTAAGGGTTATGTCCTGCCGACCCTTGCCTGTCATATGTTACAGATTGGAAACAGAGGTGCTACTGTGCATGCGTAAATTTACTGTTTGACGCAGAGACCACGTGGGAGCATCCACGAGAACAGCTGACTGGCTTGCAGAAATAATAGTTACCAAGACTACTGAGATGCGTAATGCAAATAAAGCAATGACCTTAAAGAATTGCTTATGTAAGTAAGATTTACATCAGCCAGCTATTACATAAGGCAGGGAGTGCCTAACTCCTTTAAAGTGCTGCACTGAGCATGATGATGTGAGCAGCCTCCTCTTATGCTTCCTTATAAAGTCTTATAGTTATTGTATGTAGAATGCCCCTACAAAACATTGCAGAGATGGCTGATAGGGCTGTTCTAGTCCTGTTCTATTTGGTCCTAAACTCTGTTCTGCAAACCTTACAAAATGTACCACTTTACTAGTTCCAGGAGAAACAGGTGTCATCAACAGTCCCTGTTGGAGATGGAATACACCATTGGGAATTACAATAAAGATCTTACCCTTGCCAAAGGATCCACAGAGGTTTGGTTTAGTTTAGTTTAGAGATACAGTGCTGAAACAGGCCCTTCGGCCCACTGTGTCCGCACCGACCAGCGATCCCCGCACATTAGCACAATCCTACACACACTAGGGCTAAATTTACATTTACAGCAAGCCAATTAACCTACAAACCTGTACATCTTTGGAATGAGGGAGGAAACTGAAGATCTTCGAGAAAACCCACACAGGTCATGGGGAGAATGTATAAACTCCATACAGACAGTGCCTGTATGGAGTTTATATGACAGTCTGAGGAAGTGTTCTGACCCGAAACGTCACCCATCCATTTTGTCCAGAGATGCCACTTGACCCGCTGAGTTACTCCGGCGCTTTGTGTCCGTCTGTAAGCCAGCATCTTCATCTCCTTTCAACCCGACAAACCTGCATGTCTTTGGAGTGTGGGAGGAATCCGGAGATCCTGGAGAGAACCCACGCAAGTCACGGGGAGAACGTACAAACTCTGTACAGAGAAGCACCCGCAATCAGGATTGAACCAGGGTCTCTGGCGCTGTAATGCAGCAACTCTAC
The DNA here is from genome assembly GCA_035221665.1 of Okamejei kenojei. Lineage (NCBI taxonomy): Eukaryota > Metazoa > Chordata > Chondrichthyes > Rajiformes > Rajidae > Okamejei > Okamejei kenojei. The sequence continues at coordinate 19,363,854 of CM069151.1, read as the reverse complement.
CCCTAGGCCACCGATCCACCCAACTGGGGTAAATTTATAAAGACTTATTTGTCACCCATGACTCACATTAACCATCTATTTATGAATTTTTAAACATTAGAAGCGACGTTTGTAGTTACAGTGAGACCACAAACGTTAGTGAGATTCTCACCATTCCTTGTTGGTTGAAAACATCACCCCTTATATTATCAACTGGAATACAGTGGCTGGCATGTCCATAGCAGAAGCAGCTTCCTCGAGCAACCATCTCATACAGAGCATAATAATACTTTTCATCCGGTCTAGCTTGCCTTCGCCGCAATCGTGTATCACCCAGAGTGTGCAGTTGAGTGAAATTTATTCGCAGATTGGTAAATGATATTTGAGCTGAGGAAGACAAGATACAGAAATTTAGCTAATGGCAAAGTGTGACGGAAAGATTAAGGGTGTGAGGGCTAGCAACTACTTGATTAGCACCCCATTGTTAACTATGTATTCAGCAGATCCCACCAATTCACTACTCTTCACTGCCAATGTAATTGGGCAGATGCCACATGAGAGTACTCACCATTAGGGATGTAAATCAGGGAGTAAATCTTACTCATAGAGGTCCCTGACCCATGATCACACAATGTGGAGAAGGAGAATTCAGGTTAGCTATTGGAAATTTGGCTTCTCTTGTCAGATGCACACAGAAGCCCAACCAAAACGGCAGCAAGGACACACCACTTTCCAAATGACCAAGATGCCCACCCAAAAACCACCCCCTGCCACACCTGTGGCCAGTCTGCAGATACTATATTGGCCTCATCAGCCACCTGGGAACCACAGAACCCGAGTAGGAACAAGTCTTCAGCAAGGCATTTGATAAAGTTCTGCATACATGGTACACATACATAGTGCCCTGAAAATGTTATCACAGGTACATAGGGTGATCAAGAAGGCCTTTGGTAAATTGGCCTTCAACAGACAGGATATTGAGTATAGAAGTTGGGAGGTTATGTTACAGTTGTACAAGACATTGGTGAGACTGCATTTTGAGTAGTGTTCAGTTTTGTTCAACTTGCTATCGGAAAAATATTGTTAAACTACAAAGATTGCAGAGAAAATGTATGCATATGTTGCCAGGACTTGAGGTTCTGAACTATGGGGAAAGTTTGTGGAGGCTAGGACTTTGTTCCTTGGAATGAAGGAGGCAGAGGGGTGATCTTATAAAGGTGTGTAAGATCATGAGGGGAATGGATAGGGCAAATGCACAGTCTTTTACCCAGCGTACAGGAATCAACAACTAGAGGACATAGGTTTAACGTGAGAGGGGAAAGATTTAATGGGAACATGAGTGGCAATTTTTTAACACAGAGGTTGGTGGATAAATGGAATGAGCTGCCAGGGGAGGGAGTTGATGCAGGTACTATAACTACAATTAAAAGACATTTGGACAGGTGCATGGGTAGAAACGATTTAGAAGAAATGGGCTAAGCACGAGCATATGGGACTAATGTAGACGGGGCACGTTGGTCAGCATGGGTAATTTGGATGAAGGGCCTGTTTTCATGCTGTATGACTCGATGACTCTGTCATTATTGGTCTTGGGCAACTGTCTATGGAGACAATTTATACATCTTGTTTTGGCTCAAGGCACTTGAATTAATCTTAATAGATATATCAGTCAGAAGGCCACCTTGAAGAAAGAATGGTTCAGGTTCACTCTTTGATGTTGCAAGCAATGCAAATATCAGTTTTGTTATAACACTTGAGAATTGCTTACCTTGTATCTCGGGACTGTATGGATTATGGATTTCGAAATGTGGATCCAATGCTTTCAGAACAATCTGGAAATGCAAAATTATTTTAAACTAAGGCTTAGTTCCACTGATTTGTACAGTGGCATTAATTTGTACAAAAGCATTGCAATTCTAGAAGGTTAATCATTAAAATATCTGCATGAAAGATTTATGAACAGGGCAGTAAATTCTGAAATGGCTGTATTACATTAATGGAGAATGTTTTATTTGTAAATCATTCCAAGTGCCAGAAATTACAAGCGACTGGTAAAGATGACTGCAAACTGTGGACAGGAAAAGCTAAGAGATCCATATACTAAAATTGTATCTGTCCGTGAATCTGTAATAATAACCCATTTGGATAATTAAGAAGACGTTACATACGGATGAAAACATGGTAAGGAAATTTATTTTGACGGCTTACCTCTCCATCTGTAGAGGGTTCAAGGTCAGAGTATTTTGAATCACATATTATGTCATCCACTTTCTGCGCAGGGGCAGTATGGATGCTTGGGAAGGAGCGCACACAGTCATATGCAAAGTATCGTAGGACTTTCCATGTTTGACCATAATCTGATGATTTCTCCACGAGCATCGCTGCTGGACGGAAAGTCTGAGTGATGAAAGAGTAGATGGTCAGAATGTTTCATTGAAATAGAGCACCAGGTCTGTCAATTGACATATTATCCCCATCAACATTTTTCACACGATCTCTGCAGAAGTTGAAACGATTACAGTGGAATTTCAAATTGTCAAATGTTTTTGCAAGGGAATCTCTTTGGGAATGTTGTCCATGACTGAGCTTCCTCTGGGATCTCTCCTGGTCTGGCAGTGGGAGGGATATTGGATGTTCTGTGCAGCAGGCCACCAAGCGGTGGATTATTGAAGTTAGTGCATTGAGACTTAGTGCGGGACTCAGACTAGTTTCATCCAAACCCTCAACTTTCCTCATGAAGGTAATTTTGGCATTTGAGTTGCAATAGGAAAATGCAATAGAAAGCCAGTCTTTCCCTCCAAAATCATGTTTCATATGGAAGAATTACCAGCCAGTAATTTTTTTGCACTGCATTGAATATTAGAACATGGACAACTATGTTTTGTTCCTGTGAGTTAATTAGCTTGGTGCTTGGAATGGGTTCTGAGACTTGAATGAAGTGTGAGAAAAGACCAATGGCCACTGATGTTGGGGGCACACATGTTGTAATTGCATGACCACACCCTCAAAATAAAGAGTTTTGTCACACACCAGGGTTAGGGCTAGGTTAAAACATTGTTTCAAGGTCAACGACAACATGTTTTATAATATTACCAATGAACAGCACTTGAGAGAAGCATCAGCAAAAAAAAGATTATGTATCAAAACAGTGATTTCTGCAGCGGTGACCATGGACTTGGTCAAGGTAGTACATCTGAAGGAGTATCTTAAGAAAGAGAGTCTAGTACATAGACTTAAGCAGCACATTTGAGTGATGGAGGTGAAAGTAGCAGAAAGCAATGTCAGTGTCAAGCAGTAAGTAGCAGTGTCAATAATCAAGCAATTTAAAGCAACAGAACCCATGTAGGGCAGAAATCTAGGATTGTACGGCTGAAAGTGTTTGTAGTTATAGTGTAAGTGAGGTCACTGGGACTCCAAAATAAGGGCATTAAAATAAATATATTGGGATTTTGAATTTGTGAGTCAGCAATAAAATGATATACAAAACTAAATAGCACACAGACAGCAGATTACACATTTACTTAATGTAGATATGTAGGTGCATTGAGGAGGAATTAGATGGAATTGATGTTTTGTTATTTTCATATGGGATGTGGACAATACTAATCAGCCTAACAGTTATCACCCATCCCCAATAATCTTTAAAAGGAGGTGGTGAGATGCATGTAGTGAGGCACATCAACTGTGCATTTGGGTAGGAAGTTCCAATTCAGAAATAATCAAAATTGGCCACATAATGTAATTTAAATTGGCCCATTATTATCAGAGATGTGGGGAAATAGCCACCACTTTGTGTTGGTATATTGTTTAGATATTTTATCAATATCACTTTCCAAATACTCATAAATATTGTAACCAGTAAGTTGCACTAAAAATCTGCTTTGTGAAATGAAAGAGCTTACAGTGAAACTCAGAAGCAAATAGCAGATTCTAGAGAGATAAACTTTCTGGAAGACTCTCTATGTGAGCAATTGTCACACGATATGATCTTTAGACAGGAATACGCACAATGTTACATAATCCATAAATATTACAGATACAAATAGGGTGTTTTATGTCATTCTGGCACAGTTGACAAATAAATAATTAATACATGGCAGTTATTAAAGGTAAATAGATAAAGCAACTTGGAGAAGCATCCTGCCTGATTACATATGAATACAGGTTTATGAAGATAAGGAAAAGCTGCCCTTTCCAATAGCTTAATAGTTGAGTAGGAATAAACAACGCTTTAAAGTGTTACCTTGAAGGAAAGAATCAGATGACTGAATTGAAAAAGTGTCTCCAGGTCCAGCTGGATACTAACATGGTGCACACCTATATTCAGCAGAGAAAATCATTGGAATTCAGAAACATGACAGGCTGTAAATTGTTGATCTGTACAGACAAGAATAATAGCTGGAAGCAGCTGTAACAGCCAACATATGATTATTTTGCTTTGAATTATGTTCTTCTTTCTGTTATTTCAAGTATAAACCTGTTTAATTGACCATTTTCAGAGATTCTTCCTTCCTCTCTTGGTGATGGCTCCCATATTCCCTAATTCTTTCCCAATTCCTCTCACCAAATTCATTTCAGCATATTTTTTATTCTTTCGCCCTTGCACTTCCTGAAGTTTTTTGCCAACATCTCTTTGACCTGGGACGTTCTCGTTCCAACTACAGTAAGTTCAATGTCATTTTGTATGGATTTAATGGATCTGCTTTGGTCAGAAACTTCAGGTAATTAAGTGTAAAGTGTAAAACACTTTGGTTTGTGACTGCTCACATACAAGAGAAACTAGACAAAGATTATGCACCTCTTTCCATCAGATCATTTATGCTTGATTAAGATTTTAAAACCAAGCTTATAAAAGTGATTCCAAACACCATTATTTCCGGATTTGAGCTCATTCACTATGAATTAATAGCCTAATAACTGGCTGTCATACTCCAGCATTCAATTGATAGAATCTAAGTAGATTTAAAAATATATATATATTAATTTTTTTTTTTGCATGTCCTTTCCTGTTCTCATGATCCTGGGTTTCTGTTGAAATAATTACTTTATTGTGAAGTTTATTTTTCTTATCTTTGCTTTCATTTGCTTATTTACATTTAATTAAGTAAAACAAGCTGGTGTCTCATTATTCTCTGCTTTACATTATTTGACAAAGTTAAGATCCACCTAATTACCTTTCAGGTTTAATACTTATTTCCAATAAATATTACGCTGAAAACTTCCCCAACAATAATTAAATTCCCACAAGCTTATTTGGTGTGGATGTCAAGTTTCAGCTATCAATAGTTATAGCTATCTGCATCCAGGGTGACTTCATAAACAACTTGACAATGCCAGGTAGCATTTCAGACTTGGTGATTGTTGCTTAATGCAGATGCCTGCCTTACTGCTCAGAAAATAAAGATCAAAAGTTAGATGTTGTGTTTATTTGAAGTTTTAAATGAAAAATGTGGTGCTTTAAAAAAATAATAATAAAGAAGTATTTTTTTAAATATTGTTGAAGGCCAAATTATGAACTTTGCATTGAACCTTAGTCTCTGTATCTTCTCTTTCTGCAAACATACCATTTTTTGACTGCCACCATTTCTTTTTCCGATCAGGTTCAAAAGCTGTGATAACATTTTCAATGCGATGGCTGAAGGTGGAGCTGACAGGATTGAAAGGTAATCTTGAATCGCATGTAAAACACTTTTTATCATCCTAATTTTGGAAAAAAAAAAGATTATTCAGTCTATCTTAAACCAGTGCATGAAGTCGCATTTTGTGTACATTGATTAACAATTTTAATTAAAGCTTTGCTATCTGATCTGCTGAACTATCTTGATCTGTAAAAATCCAGGCAGTGGCTATGGAATTGATAATCACCACAGGTTCAGGTTCAGATTACTGACGAAGACTTTTTTCTGACTCTTAGCAGCATTGTATTTGTAAGGCAGTGTTCCCAGGACAGGTGTAAACCACCTCAACAAATGTCCTCGAATCAGAACGGGGGAATCTTGTTACGATAATAAAGTTGTTTTCTTTGTTGACTTTTGTTGGAATCATGGCCTCTACTTCATGCTGGATTTCCAACAAGAAATTCTGCAATCACTCAAACCTCCGACAGCATCTTTGTATAAAGTACTAGAATGTATATTTTGTTCAAAAACCCTTCACCAGAATCTTTTGAAGTTCAATACTATCCTCCACATACTTGATTGTGCATCAAAGTCTATATCATATGGAAATTTGGAAATTGTGCCTTCTTGCTCCCTGACCTGCCACATTTCCAGCCTCAAACTTGACGACAAGCCTTTATATGACACCTTATCAAATGCCTTTTAAGAATGTATATATACTGTGTCAGACTCATTTCCTTCATCAATCCCCCCTGTAACAAGAAGAAAATATCAGTTCAATTAGACACAATTTATCTTTAGCAAAAAACCCCTGCTGATGTAACTTGTCAGGTCACTCAGCATCTCTGGAAGACATGGATAGGAGATGTTTCAGGTTGGAACCCTTCATGCTGTTTTCTCCAATTCATCCAAATTGGGTCAAGAAGTTAATTCTGTCTCGGAGAAACATATGAGCAGAATGGGAGTGACACAAAACTGACCCCATTGACTTTACATTGAAGAATCCTGTCACCAATAATCTAACCAAACATTATGTGTTTGGATTAGTTGGTTTGTGATCTTCATAAACCACCAAGAGGTTGATGCATGTATTAGTGTATCTGCGAAATATGATTTCAGATCTGTTATTTAAAAACAAACCATTTTCCATTATAATAATTATTTTGAGTTTGTTCACATACTGTAAAAGCAAACCATTGAAAATAAAGTAACCAGTTTTATTTTATTTCTTTTCAGCCATTACCTCCTGCAAAAATGTTCATGCTTGGCTGGATCTGACTGTTAATTTACATAGCTCAGTGGAACAGCAATACATTAATATGATTTATTACATCTTGTAAGCCAGGGCCTGTCCCACTTGGCGATCTTTTCGGTGACTGCCGGCATCCTTGACTGAAGTATCAGGTCACCGAAAAATTTGCGGCGTGATGTGGCGGTGACGTGGCGTTACGCGGCGTGATGACATCATGATGCTTGGTGTTTTTTTCAAGTGTCGCACATTTTTTTTGTCGCTGATGGACTTTGAAATGTTCAAAAATCTTTTGGCGACACTGATATGACGCCGGCAGTTGCAGAAAAAATCGCCAAGTGGGACAGGCCCTTCTCTTCCAGAAAGAAACCCTAATCTGCATTGAACGTTTCTTCCCAGCTGTTATCTGTTACAACTGAATCATCCTAACACAACCAGAGAGCAGTGCAGAACTACTATCTACCTCTTTGATGTCCTTCGGACTATCCTTGATCAGACTTTGCTGGCTTAACCTTGCACAATACATTATTCCCTGATCATGTATTTAAACGCAGCGCACAACAAAAAGCTTTGCACTGTACCCAGTGACAATACACGTGACAATAAGCTAAACTAAACTGAACACGACATCACAGTGCTGCACCAACTGTGGTGCATTCTGATTCTACAATGCATCTTAAAGTACAAAAGACTTTTGATTCTGCAAAATGCTCAGGGCATTAAATTCATCTGATCACTGATGTGACAATTAGTGACACAATCAGTATTAATTTTCACTAATGCTGAAGTGATGGAATGCAGCTACTGAATATAATCACTAAATGATTCATGATCGACATAACATTTTAATTGAAGATAGACACAAAAAGCTGGGGTAACTCAGCAGGACAGGTAGCATCTCTGGAGAGAAGGAATGGGTGACATTTCGGGTCAAGACCCTTCTTCAGACTAGTTAGGGATAAGGGAAACTAGAGATATAGACGATGATGTAGAGAGATAAAGGAAAATGAATGAAAGATATGCAAAATCACAGTTAAAGTAGTCAAATGTTCAAATATCCCTTACTGGGTGAAATAAAATTCCATTCAAGTTTGCAGGAAGTAGTTATCGTTTGAAAATATGAGTTCCTTTTATCTCAATGTGGACGTGCCAGTATGCTGCATATCTTGGCTTGTTCGGTGTCTGTCTGTTCAGGAGCCTCCATTACTATAACACACTTCTTAATAAAGACATGAACTAACATGCATGGATAACAAAAAAGGCACAAACATCCAAATTGAGCATGCAGGAATTTGTTATTGAACATTGCCTTAATAATGATAGCTTATAGAATATTTGTTTTACATCTGAAAGACCTCCGTCAATTGCTCTTCCTGCCATACAATATCTTGCATCGGCAGAAAAGATGGAAATATTTTTAAACCACAAAAAAAAGCTTTACTTTGGTACCTTTATTCTAATATTTGTAACTTTAATGCTCAACAACCTGTTCCTGCATGATTATTACCAAATTATCTTGGCAGAATATTCTTCAATTTTGGAACTGAAAAAATGTAGCATGTTTTGACCTGTCTGCTTGGACTCTTTGATTATATTCAGTAGATCATGCTGCACCATGATTATAAGCGTATCATCGATACTGCATTGCATGATATTTAACATTATATTTAATTTGATGTAAGTAAGCGTTGAAAGAAACATGGAAGGTGGATCAAAGTAAAACAAGTGGCCATGTTCTGGCAATTACTCCATTTTCTGTGCTGTATTTCTTTCAGCACTCACAGCGATCAAGCAAATAAATTGCCTGAGAACCTGGAAACATCAGTCATAGGAAATGTTCAAGGGAGTTGGCTCGATGCCTTGAGTTGGGGGCTTTTTGGTGTCATTATTTATAAACAGAATGGGGATTTCCTTTCTGTTTTACACACCCCATGAGTTTCTGAAATCTGCTTTCCAAAATCTGACATAAGGTACCACTAAAGTATCAGTCGATATTCTAACAACCTTGGAGGTCACATGACTCTGGAAACAGTGACAAGAGCCCAAGTTTAATAGCGGCCTGACAAGAAAAGAGTATGAACTCTCATCTAGGCGTCCATGTGGTTCTTCAATAGACTGCTGAGCACTGTTGTGCACAGCTCGGGACCATGCCCACTACTTGTTTCTGTTCATTCCCTAACATTGTACAGCAGTAGGATGCATCTGAAGCTTTAGGCACTGCTGCTCAACTTATTAAAGTGTACAGAGGCACATTAGAATGTCCTCCTCTTTGTACATCCAACTAACAATGAAAATGATACTCAAGTAATTTGAGCTGGTCCATTATCATCTGGATCAAGGCCATCAATGAATAATCAATCATAATGAAGATACAAGGAACTGCAGATTCTGGAACCCTGAGCAAAACATAAAGTGCTGAAGGAACTCAGCAGATCAGGCAGTATCTGTGGAGGGAATGGATACGCGACGTTTTGGTCAAGATCCTACTTCTATCTGATTGTTTTGGGTGAGGGTAGGGGTGGGGGTAGGGTGGGGGTGGGGGTGTCAGTTGGAAAAAAGAGATGGGGCCGGACAAAGCCTAGCAAGTGATAGGTGGATACAGATGAGGGGGGTTTGTAGTGAAATGGCTGAAGTTGATCAAACACTAATAGAATTACACCTTTCTTGACTAAATTAAAATGCTAATCAAATGAATGGTTTCATTCAATGAGCATAATTATTAGTTATAGATGCTTCCTGAACTGGGAAGCTCTTATAGCTATCTCTGTTTTAGCTTTTGATTGTCAGCATTCCTTTTCCAAAACTAGCCTTATCCCCATCCTCTCCAGACAATTGTGAGACGTTCAGGTCTCATGCATAATGTTGCTCCTGCACTTCATCCTATACAACGGAATCAATTTATACATCCAAAAAGTGCCTGTGTTGAGTGAAATATATTATTCATATTATTTACAATATTTTCCAGATTCAAAGGATATTCAGCATTCCCCCTCTCTGTCTTTACTGCAGCTGACTTAAGGGCCTGTCCCACTGAGGCGACTTTTCAGCGGACTGCCTGCGACCTGCAAGCTCGAGGCACTCGCCTGAAAAACCCCGAACTGGAACGGCGACTGTCATAGCGGAACACACACACACACAAACACATCGCAAAGGCGGGGGCCAGTGAAAGCGGGGTAGCGCTGTCTGAAATTCACACGGTGCAAAACCAAGGTGATACAGACACACACCGCGATGAACAGGAAGGTTAAAGACAGCTAGCACAGTGTATGGTCAGTCCTTTAAAAGAGGGGGGAGAAGGGGGGAGAAGGGGAGAGAAGGTGGTGGTGGGAGAAGGAGTGGAGATACTTTTAAGAAGCCAGACAGCTTTTAATAAGGCAGAGATACACAGCTGTGAAGTTTAGCGGGCATTTAACATTACCGGTCGGTTTTCCTTAGTTCTGAAAATTCGTGCTTATGTTTTTTTCCCCCCAATGGGCCAATGAAAATGCCCGGTCAGCAAAGGAGATTAACAAAAACTACCTCCAGCTACCTCGACTACCTACAATGACATGGCGACCCCACTACCACTGCACCTACGACTACAAAAGTATCGATTTTCTCCATGGCGACCGATTTTTGGTACTGAGGCCGCGACTAGTTCCCAGAATACGGGAACTCCTCTCGACCATGAAGGAAACTCAACAGAGACCACAAGCGACCATGCCGCGACCATGTGACGATCATGAGGCGAGCGCACACTCTCCTGCATTCGCCTAAAAAGTCGAATTATTGGCAATCCTGCTTAAAAAGTTCAGGCAGCATACCTGGACATGGAATTATAGAACTTTGAACAATATGGCGCAGTATTAGGCCCTTCAGCCCACAATGTCTGTACCAAACATGATGCCAAGACCAAATCTAACCAACCATTGCCAAAATGTTGATATGTCACATAGTCTCAACATTAATATTGCAGAATAAGGTGGAATAACAATGGATATTTTTTTCTCTCTTAAGCAAGAACTAACCTGTAAGTGACTTAGGATGCAATATGTTTCAGGTCCATTCTGGCCACAGGTGGAGGAGGCAGAGAGCCGACTGTTGCGACCCACAAGCAAGTCTCCAAGAGGTGGGTAACATGAGCCAACATTGCAATCGTCTTGAGAGTAAGCTAAGCTTATCAACACTGTAACAGAGAAATTGATAAAATAAATTAAACTTGCTGTTTGCCTGATTCCTAATCAAGTTGTAAACCAATGTCCAAATAAATGGAAACATCAAGTTATTCCTCGTGCCACAGTCAGATTTTACATTTCCCTGGAGAAGTTCTCCTCCAATGTTAGCAGTCACTTTTTAGATTTGTATCTGTGGTTTCAACCCCCTTTGTGGCCTTCCCTCTCTCTGCCTTTACTGCAGCTCACTTACATTATTGGCAATCCTGCTTAAAATGGCAGAAAATGCGGGAGCAGCTCAGCGGTTCAGGCAGCATTTCCGGGTCACATGGATAGGTAACATTTCAGGTTGGCACCCTTCTTGGTAAATGTGCAATTTTTGAAAGTTGTGAATCCCCAATCCTCAAGGATGTGGACTCATAAAACTAAATGATCATCCCACCAACAGTGAGCAGGAATTGGTTGCTCTAACTCCTTCTTCTTCTGTCGTGTGGCGTGCACAGCCTAAAGTTGTTGGACAACTTGTTCTATTTGATCTTCTGTTTGTGCACGTCGAGTTGATTGCATTAGTTGAAACAGGGTGGACCACGTAAAGGTTGCAATCTTCCACCCCCTCTAACTCCTTGATCTTCTGTTTAAAATTGTAAATGGGCACATTGGCACTGGATTGGATTTTTAAATATATTTAGATGTAACTTGACCCAAACCAACAGTTTGGGTCAAGTTACATGTCTAAAGTTTCTGCCGAAAGTTTCTAATGCTACATACACTAAGACATCATTCAGGACAGAGTGGATTACCCACTAATTAAATCTGAATGACAAGTTTCACAAAGCAAAGATTTAGGCAAGCAGCCTACACAATAAAACATGGCCCAGCTTGTTCAGAACACAGCTATTTTCCTGTCACCAAACATTAATGTAGGATTGTGAAAATCTCTTATAATTAACTGCATTACTGTCTCAGAAATTAATCAGCTTTGTTTGGAGTTCTGTAGTGCCATGTTAAGTTAACTGATCATATTAGAATAATTTTACGAACATGAAACAATGACTCTCACCAGTTAGTCGTGTGAGTCTGGAACAGGAATTAACACATTACCAACAGTTGGCCTGTACTCTGTTTTTTCCTGCTGTGGCAACTACATGGTGACATTCTGAATCCTACAACAGAAATGTAAACTTTAAAATCTGTAATTTTTTATGATGTTACAACAGTGTTTGCACCACAAAACACTTCATTGGCTAAAAAGCTATTTGGAGCAATATAAAAGTAGTAAAAACATTATATAGCCCCAAGTGGTTTTTTTCCCCTACTTTGACACCATTGGAGAGAGGGGGCCTAAACTTTATTTCGAGCATTAAAACAAAGGATCCTGCAGCTGAATGTTGGGTTAATCCAGAGGAGCAACTTGTGCAGAATTCGGGATGTCTCAGTAGCTGTTAAGAAGCTTTCACTTTGGACTTTAGGGCAGGATTTTTGTTCTTCCTCACGCTTAGTTTTTCAGTGTCGAACTTTAAATGATGTCAACAATAGTGTAACATGCAGATTTGTTTACAGTGAGATTTTCAACCTTAGAGGCCTTGAAACAATTCCTGTGTATTTAGAGAATAACCAGGTTTTACTGATCCCTGAAACCGTGATACTTAAGGAGGCACGTTGCAAACAGCTTTTCCTCAGGTTTGGATCTCCCTCAACCTCAAAATTAATCACCAGTGTGTAACCTGACTGCTTTGACCATTGAGGTAGCTCTCAGTTTCCTGGCCTCAGGATTACCCCCGAATGCTCTGCTGATCGCTGCTCCATCTCACAATTTGATGCTCACACTGCATCGTTAAGGAGAGGAATATTTTGTTTAATGTTTCCATCAGGTTGAGTTTTAGATGAATAAAACAATATTTGAGCTATGAAGGAATGTGGTTCAATGTCTGTAAACGTTATTTTTAAATACAGGAGAGGTTGTTTGGCACCACCGATTTTCTGGCACACTTGGTCTCAGCCTTTCTGGATTATCTGTTTTGCAGGGCCAACAAAGTTCATGGCCCCCTCGTGGAGTCGATCGGTACTGGAACAGTCCACCAAGGCCACCGAGGGGCCGAGAGACCGGCCTGCAAAGTCGGCTTCGGAACTCGGTTATGTGAACAGATCTACTGGCTCAGGCCTGGCCAAAGTTCCATATTCCTGGCTTAGGGGGCATATTCGACCCACCAATAAGCTGCGGAAATACCAATGAAGTTGAGATCGGCCGCCTCACGTGGCCGAGGTGTTTTTTTTTTTGGGGCGGGAGTATTCTGGCGGGCAATTTCAAGTGTGCTCTCATAATTTTGTCTGGATTAAAGGAAATGCAAAACATAAATTTCTGAGATGCAGATTCACTGTAGATCACAAACTGATTATTGAAAATCACTTGTTTAAGAAAGAACTGCAGATGCAGGAAAAATCAAAGGTAGACAAAAAAGCTGGAGAAACTCAGTGGGTGAGGCAGCATCTATAGAGCGAAGGAATAGGCGACATTTCGGGTCGAGACCCTTCTTCAGGCATCAGACTTAAAATTACTTAAGCCCCTGTCCCACTTACGTGTCCTTGGCACGCTAATTACGCGTCCTCGTCGTCGCATTGAGCCTCGACGGTCCCGCAAAGGTCGCACGTGACTTCATTCGACCGCACAGCCATCTGGAGCACGTGACGTCATTTGAAGATAGACACAAAATGCAGGAGTAACTCAGCGGGACCGGCAGCATCTCTGGAGAGAAGGAATGGATGATGTTTCGTGTCAAAACCTTTCTTCAGTCTGAAAGAAGGGTCTTGACCCGAAACATCACCCATTGCTTCTCTCCAGAGATGCTGCCAGTCCCGCTGAGCTACTCCTGCATTTTGTGTCTATCTTCAATTTTCTTGGCCCCGCTCTGGGAGTAGAAGTGGGGGCGGATTTGGACCGCAACGGCCGTGAGCTCCAGGCCGAGTATGGCGATCATTTGCCTGCTTCTGCTGCTGTTGGAGGTGAGACATTGCGTCGCACCAGGGTCTTGGGCCTGTCCCACTTTGGGCGTCAGTTCCGCGACAGGCTGTTGGCGCGCATTTTCGTTCGCTACAAAAATTTTGGAACCCCGCGCGATGTCGCGCGCAACTACGTACCCCTCCGTGCTTCTCAGTGGGACCAGCCCCGCGCGGCCATACAATGCCCATGCGCATCAACGCGACGAAGAGATTGTGTAATTTGCGTGCCAAGGATACGTAAGTGGGACAGGCCCATTAGTCTTTTCAACTATACTCACCAAGCAGAGCCACGACCTCCAGCCTCATCCTGTAGATTGTAATCCGCAACTGTGCTATTACTTCTGAAAGAAAGTTATGAAACTGAACAGCATTGTTCTAAAGGAGTCATGTCATATTTCATAGGCGAGAAACACAGGTAAATGTATGCAAATTATACCTGTGTTTAAGCATGTACGAAATACACAGTTTAGATGTGCGTGATGGAGAATCCTAAATGTGGTGGCATTGAACCAACCCATTGTTCAAGCGCTTTTGAATGCAACATGCGCCTTAATTTAGTTCAACTGACAAGTTGCTAAAGAAGGTTTGGTGCATAAAACAGTGGTTACCTCCATTACTGTAATGGGAACTGAAATTACCTGCAAGCTTTGGTGAAAGCCTATCCTGACAGTGTGGTGAGCTGTTCGCTGCTGTCAATGTCTCTGCACTCTAAAGCTGGACTTCTCATGTTGTTAATTAGTGGAATGAGAATTGCCTAGAGTTTCCTAGGTAAGGTCTGCTTCAGTGGGTGGGCAAGTGGGAAGTACTGGCAGTCAACTACTTACAGACGGAATTCTGGGCAAATACTTGCTACCAGTTGAGGGAATTAGATGAAAGCAAATGCAGTAAACGAGCTTTTTGAAATAAAAGCCAAATAAATCTCAGCATATTATGACTCAATGTCACCTCCTCTTTATTTCCCTTCCCTATCGGTTCTCCCTCCTTTCCTTGCTTCACATCCTGTCTTCTCTGAAGGTGGTATTCCTGCCTTTAAATCATCTCAGCAGAGATTTCAGTGTAAAATTTATCCTGACATTCCAGTCTTTTATTGAGCACCTTCAGAGATGCCGTTGTTGGCAATTTCCAATGGAGAACAGAAACATTATTTTGGTATTCAAGCCAATATTTATCCAGCAACTAATTTAAAAAAAAATTGGTTTTCTGATGATTATCATAATGCCGTTTGTATGCATTGTTGCTGCTAGCTGGTGAATGCCCTGCAGTATCTTATTGTATATTATTGCCGTATCACTGTCAAAAGTTTTCCTTAGCCAGAAAGAGCTTTGGAGATGGTTAAATGCCAATGAGGATGTGCAATGTTGAGTTAGTGGTGACGCTGCCTAACAGAGCCAACAACTCTGGATGGCACGGTGGCGCGGTGATAGAGCTGCTGCCTTACAGTGCCAGAGACCCAAGTTTGATCCTGACTACGGGCGTGTCTGTACGGAGTTTGTACGCTCTCCCCATGACCTGTGTGGGTTTTCTCCGGGATCTCCGATTTCCTCCCACATCCCAAATATGTGTGGGCTGGTTATACAATTGACCACTGTAAATTGCCCCTGGTACATAACTGAGTGGTGGAATCTTGTAGGAGAGTGGGGACAATAAATAATGGAATTACCACAATAACTGGCTCAGGCATGTTGGATTGAACGTAGATCTATGTAATTTGAAAATGTGGAAAGATTTCATTTTTGGCACAATAAACCTCCTCTCTATTTTTGCCAAGAAAGTCCCTTTATGCTTTGCTTATTTGTAAATATTGAGTTTAAATATACTAAATTCAAATGTAGAAGAATTACTCAATTATTACTTTTCTCTACTGTATTGCAATGTTGGAATCCCCTGTTTTCCACCACAATTATTAAAGGATTGATTTGTTTGTGTCCAATCCTCAAATTCATGTTGTTTAAAACACTTACATCAGAAAGACTAGCGGGAGAAGCCAAATGCTAACTACGATCTTGTCAAGCGCAAATTGCTGTGATTTCAGCAAGGTCAACATCTCGTACAATTATTAAAATAAAAGTGGGATGGATTACTTGCAATACTCAATCAACTGGCCAAAGTAAGATCAAAAATGCAATCTGAGGGAATTGAACTAGATTAGTCGATAAGCAATTTTAACTTTCCAGTTTTGTGATTTCTGCAGGAGGAACATGGAACAAGTATTCTAAAATTCATTCCGGGGTGTAGGAACCCCTAAATAATGCTAAATACAAATATTTTTTGTCCAACATTACATAGCTAATCAGCCTTCTCTCTATATAGGAGAAAATATATCTTTAATTAAACTCAAAATTAAGGGTTGGATATGTTTTATACTGTAAATAATAATCTAGGCTGTTTGCATGAAGAAGCACGGACATTTTAAAGCTAAAACTGCGTTTACAACGATTTCGTAGTGAATGTTTGGTAGGAGTCAATTTCAATAAAGGAATAAATATTTCAGCATGATGTTCTTGCGTTTTAATTTTGAATCATTTTTTTTAACAAATACATCTTTTGCTTTGCGTTGCTGTTATTTACGAAGAGCAACAGGATTTTTATGTAACTTGAGCTCCATGAGTAAGTAGCCAGCCAGCTGTTCAACATCCAAACAGTGATTATGGCAGCAATTCAGAACCACCTATGCAATTTTACAAATTTTCATAACAACTACGAATTTATAGCACAAAAATATTTGATTTGCTATTATGCCATTACATAGAGAAATGCAAGCAAATTTAAGTGATCATTTTGATTTGAGTTATTGAATATTAGTGCCTTGTATGAAATAAATAGAAACTATGAAGGAACCATGTAGCAAGTACAGTTTGAGAAAGAGCATGAAACAAAATATTCACAAAATGTTCAGAAACATCCATTTAATTTAAAGAGGCTAAAAAATACATATATTTTCGCCTACCTTGCTTTTTCTGAGCTCTTGTAAAGCTTAACCAGGAGAATGATGTACAACAACTAAAAGCACACCTGAGATGCATTCAATTCAAACATAAAATGCTGCCCTCGGGCAACTGGGTGGGGAGGTAAAGGTATTTGATATCAGAATGTGGACGTGAAGAATTCTGCTGCATGCTGTCTCTTGTGGTGGTAGTTGCCAGCAACGCATAGGAACTTTTAATTATACATTTTAGATCAGCTATTTATTCATAAAACTAAGGCAATGAATTCACTTCATAAATTTATTTTGGTTTCTGTATCAAGAACAATAATTTCATGTCGCATTTTATGGGAGGATCAGCAAACAGAATTTGACAAGAAGCTTGATAATGCAATATTAAAGTGGATGAGCTAAAACTTGTTGAAAGTGATAGGTTTTAAGAGTTGTCCTAAAGCAAGGCAGGGGGACTAATAAACAGAAGGAGAGGTTCATGAGGGAATCCCAGAGCATAGGACATTGGCTGCTGAAGACTGTTACCAATGCTGGAGTCATGAAATGTATAGGAAGGAACTGCAGATGCCGGTTTACACTGAAGATAGACATAAAATGATTGAGTAACTCAACAGGTCAGGCGGTATCTCAGGAGAAAAGGTACTTACAACCCAGTGATATGAACATTGATTTCTCTAATTTTAAATAACACTTGCATTCCATCTCTATCTGTATCTCCCCCACCCTAGTCATCCTACTAGTTTGCCTGTCATCCTGCTTAATGTCACTGTTCGTACCCCCTCGTTATCTCCTCTTCCACGGCCAACAATGGACCATTGTGGGCTCCCCTTTCCTTGATCGTCCTTGCTGGCCTTGATTAGTTTAATTCTTTTGTTCTTTGTACCTCCTCATACCTCCAAATTTCCTCTCCCCTGACTCTCAGCCTGAGGAAGGATCTCGACCCGAAACTTCACCTATTCCTTTTCTCTAGAGATGCTGCCTGAACCGCTGAGTTACTCCAGCATTTCTTCAATCGATCTCCCCTCCATCATGCCCAGCTTACCTGACCTGCAGAATGTTTCCAGCCTTTTCTGTTCTTATTTCAGGTTCTCAGTATCCACGTTTTGGTATTGATCTTCAAATTTAGTAGCATGTTTGTCAATGGATACTGAACTAAACCACTGTTGATAAATTTACTGGAGAGGAGTCCGGGAAACATAATGTATTTGCATTTGGAAAGGCAAGGATTGATTAGAGATAGTCAGGCAGGGCATGGCCTTGTGCAAGGGAAATCATGTCTCCAGAGGTGACCAAGAGGACTGATGAAGACATAGTAAATGTTGTCTATGTGGACAACAGAAGTGCTGATCTAGAAGTTTACATCACATAGTGGTCTCCACTAACCACGGGGCCTCACCCACTGCATGTTTCCTCTTTCGGTCACCACAAGCCTCCATCACGTCATTCTCGCCTCCAGGCTCTCCGTCTCATCTTTCAGGTGGGGAGGGGGGGGGGAGGGCTTGGTCCGCACACGCTCGGGCCGTGTTAGTAAACCACCAGACGGATATGGCGAGTGTGTTTAACTCCATGGCATGGGTGCCCTTTCACACTTAATCTTTAGGGGGAAGGATGTAGATTGATGTTGCATGTTAACCAATCACACACCAGCCAGCATCTCTAACTCCACCCCACTGTAATATTCCCAGCACCGACAATTGGAGCAGCCAGTATGTACTGACCACTAATCAACCTTCATGCTGTTAAGTTTCAGTGCTGATTAAAGATGTATTTGAATCACATACTGAGCCTGGAGGTCATTTACACCAATAACCAAATTATGCTTGATTCTAGAAGGTGTACGTGAAGATTCAAGAACCGCTGAAGAAGTCTGAATGTGGATATCTAATGAACGCTATTTTTTATTTTTCATATATGTTAAGCCTTCATAGCTACTTTTTTGATGTCTATTAGTAATTGCCCCATTATACACTCAGAACAATTAGGGGCCGGTATGTAGTGGCCATTTGGCTTAACTCATTTTGTTATAAATTATGGCCATTTGCCTTTAAATTTTGTCTGCCTGTAATTATGTGAGTGGGATTCTTTACTTATTCGGAGGCGTGTTTGCTAATGGGATTCTTGCGCAGAGGCTAGTAGGTTTTAGTTTAGTCGAAGAAGCCTGGGGGGAAGGCATAACCTTCGACCATGCCGGAGCTTTCTATCATGCTGGAGCTCCACCATGCCGGAGTTTGACCATGCTCAACTTGATTACGAGTAAGATTCAAATGTACTTAAACAAGAAGAAGTTTGGATGAATATCTTACTGTTTTTACTACGACAATATAGAAACTATTAATCAAGGAACTGTGTTTTGAAGATTTATCTTTGGACGTGTTTAAGTACATTTAAGGACCATTGAATTCATGATTGTATTGCTTGATCAATAGGTTTTCTAATTTACCAGTCGATATTTGATTAACAGCAGCGGCAGGGTAGTGCTACTGGTTCGCGCTTTTGTTGTTCCTTCTCAAGGAGCCATAGATAACCTATCCTAGTCGGGTTTTCACAGCCTTTTTGCTTGATAGTAGATACATCTCCTTTCATTCCACCTGTCGTTTCCACAGGTATTATAGCGGTAGCAAAACTGCCTCCCTTATTTCCTGATCTTCCTTTAGTTTTAGAAAAGGTAGAACCTTTGACAGTTGCAATTGGTTTATGATCTTGAATACTCCCGTGGTGTGGATCAAACATGAACCGTACTTCCCTTTCCAAGAAATCCACCAGGTCTGGTAACATGGCTACTCGATTCTTTGTTTCCATTATTCGGCCTGCTTTATCTCTCCACTTTTCTCGAAGTCGAACGGGCAGTTTTAGAATGATGGATCTAGTATTACTAACAAGATTAATTTCCTCCATGTGGTTGAGATTTTTCATCGAGCTACAACAACCTCTAAGAAATATCGCAAACTCACTTAATGTCTCCACATCTTCTGACCTGATATCTTTCCAAGCATAGGCCTTTTCCATGTATATGTTAGCAATCCTCTGTTCGTTACCATAATGTTCTTTAAGTAACCTTCTTGCCTCTTGATAGCCTTGGCTTTCAGGCGTATTTGTACAACTTTCTACAAGTACCTTAGCATTTCTGCTTGTGAAATACGCCAGAAATCTTAAGCATTCTTTTTCATCAATAATTTTCATTTCTACTACTTCATGAAATGCCATTATGAAAGTTTCATACCGCAAAGGATCACCACCATATGTAGAAATTTTTGCCAATTCAAGGAATCCATTTTGATATCCTTGGCTTGGCACAAACGAATGATAGACAGGCCTCTGATAATCATACTGGCTTGCTGGAGCCTATGTATCAGGCCTCAGAAAAAAGTACTGAGTTGTTGGTTTGTCCCGAGCCTTGACAGACGCCCCATAAGTACTTTGCTTTGGTCTAGCACCCAGTTGCTGAGATGAGGTTTTATCAGCCCGCCACTCTCCAATGGGTGTTCAAAGCCATGAAATCTGGTGATCATCGGTTGCGGAATTAATCCAACTGCTGTGTCACTTTGAGCAGTTCTTCCTTTCAAACAAGAGTTCTTCTCTTCAGATACTTTAGAGCCACATCTTGAACCCTCACTTTCCATTATCTCCTTCTTTGATTTGACTACCGCCAACTTTGTGGCTAGTTCCTGCTGTTCTATTTTTTCGTTGCCTTAGCTGTTCTTCTTGTCGCCTCATCTCTGCTTTCAGCTGTTCTTCTTGTCGCTCAATCTCATGTTTCTTCTCCATGGCATCCACTTCTATTGAGAGAGTGGTAGATCAGCTTCAACTTCCATTCGAGCAGAGGCCCTTGACGCTGAACTGGCTTTAGAACCAGATTTATGTCCTGATCTTCGTGTAGATACATTCGGGATACTATCTTGTGGTGTCATCTCCTCTTCCATTTCAGCACCTTGTTGCATAGCTCTTTCAACTGTAGAGCTGTGTTCAATTTCAGATAACCACTCCTCCACCACTTCAATGAAACCATTGAAAAATTCAGTTTTCTCTTGACACCACTGATTTTGCCTTTCACGTTCCTCCTCAGGCAGTGATAAACCCACCAATGACGCGTGGCTTTTCCCAGCCTCATGGCAGAGGTTGATTAATTGAAACAGATTAGATTGTACTTTCTTCACATTCTCATCTTATTCCATTAGTTTCTTCTGGTTTTCAATTGATTTGGTAAACTGTTTCCATAACTTGTTTCTCTCCTTCTGGTTTCTTTCAGGTAGCAACTCGGGCCTTACCTGCGTCTTCTAGATACATGAGTTCGCTGTAGCTTTCAATTGACTTGTTAACATGATCCCATATCGAGTTTCACTCATTCTGGTATCTTTCCAGAAAAGCTGCTTGTCCTTGCCTTCCAGGTAAGCTGCTTGTCCTTTTTTTGGCATACCTTGGCCTCATCCCACCACCTTGTGGCTCCACTGACTCACCTGCTTCTTCTTGATCCATGGATTTAAACAGGTCTTGGAAGATTACCAAATCTTCCAATTGGACAAACGGGACCTCTTCAGTTTGCTTCAGTCACTATTAATAAACATCGATGCTGAATGTTCCAAAACACCGGATAAGAAACCAAAACAAACTCGATTTTCAGAAAACACCACATTTTTTCGAAGTATAGAAGTGACTTCAGTTCAGAAAGAATGTGTCTTAAGTTAACTTCAAAACAAACCAAGGCCAGGCACCTGGATCTTCAGTCATCCTCTCGCCCTTGGCTGCCTTCCAAACTTAGGTGAACATGCTTCTAATACTTTTTCCAGACTCTTCTCAGAGCCTGTAGCTTTAAAAAACACGACGTCGATCTTTAATTTCACAGCCTTTTATTACGAAGCTGTTCTGAATTAAAGCGTTCCAACTTTCAAATTCACAGCATAATGCAATAGCTGTTCTACTCACAATTTTGTGGTGAAGTTTTCCTCCCTTAGATAAGTCGCGTGACTGTCCATAAATCTCGAAGCCAATCCTTGGCTGAAATCTATTTTCTTCAGTTTCTCTTCCTAGGAACCAGTCTTCAGTTCCTCTTTGGAACTAATTCTTCTGGCAGTAATCTCTCTCCAGAGATCCAGCCCAATCTCCTGACCCTCTTCTTTGGGACTAATTCTCTACCTCCTTTCTGTAAGGTAGCTTTCAATTAGATGTAGTGGCAGATTATTATATCGTTCAAGGAATTTTCTCCTCTAGCCACTGTGATTGAAGACGGGGTAAGGAGATAGCTCATCACGACACCTGATATTCTGTTCTGGAGATGTAGTCAGAAGTCCCTGTCACTGGCCAAGGAGCAGCCTGTAAAGTTTGAGCCATATTGTCCAGTATGTTCCTATTGCATGATCCTGATGAACATAAAACCATATAACCATATAACCATATAACACCATATAACCATATAACAATTACAGCACGGAAACAGGCCCTCTCGGCCCTCCCAGTCCGTGCCGACCATTTGTTTTCCCCTAGTCCCATCTACCTGCACTCATAAAACATTTACCCCACTTCTTCCTGCACAGATGCTACCTGACTGACTGAATATTTACAACATTTTTTTGTTTTCACTCTAAGCTAAGTCTAATGTGGTTTACAGGACAGCGGAAAACTGTATTTTTCAGTTGTTTTGCTATTTCTGCCCTTTTTCGCCAGAGGGCGCTAAATGATTGCTTATACCCAGAGCACTTAAGTGTTTTGTCTGTTGAAATGCAATTAATGTTGAGCCTGAAAAAAGGTGAACAGCTTGCTGCTCCACACACATATCAGGCTTTATTCACTGAAATGTGTCGATGACAAAATATCATCAATTTATTGTTTCCTCATTGCTCCAGAATATTGCTGATACCTGAGCCTTCTTTACTTCTGCTAACTTATTCCATAATACCTGATTCCTATCATTCCTCTTTAAGACAGGCTGTTTAAATCATCTATTTCTCTGAGACTGTAAAAGGTTCCTCATAGCCTGTCTGCGTAGGTCGTCCTGACTACTTTAAATTTTGTTTAGAGTTAAACGCATGAAAACTGGCCCGTTGGCCTACCGTGTCCATAGTGACTGCTGACCACCCACTCACGTTAATTTTATATTATCCCACTTTCTCAACTCCCTACAGACAAGACACAATTTTACAGAGACTATTATCCGACAAAAGCGCACATCTTTGGGACGTAGGAGGAAACCCATGGGGTCACAGGGAGGACGTGCAAACTCTACACAGACAGCAACCAAGCAGTAACTCCAACTCTCCCGCCCGGGCGGGAGAAATTATATCTCAAGCGGGAGAGCGGGAGATTTTGCTAAAATGGCCTTTCAGCGGGCGATCTCCCGCCGAAAGCGGGAGAGTTGGAGTCACTGACCAAGGTCAGGTTTGAACCTGGTCTCTGCCGCTGTGAGGCAGCAGTTCTACTAGTGTGTCACTGTCCCGCCCATACTGTTCTGCCACTGCACAAATGGAAGGTTTTGGGACTGCAGCTAATTTCTTCAAGTCCTTTTCATAGATTTGGGGTAGATTTAATTCTAATACCCCCAGGCCCAGATACACCCATACATGGGACATAGGCATAGTGTTGACTATGCTTTGAGGATGGACACCTATATCGGGACTCACACTGGATAAATTAACCTATAAAATGGTTATGTTAATGGCACTTGTAACAGCACAAGGGGTCCAGTCCTTACATAAACTAAGTATGGACGCCATGTATGACAAGATAACCTCCCTAATACAGGGGTTACTTAAACAGGATAGACCCAGATCCTCTGGCCAGAAATTAGAATTTCTGGCCTATCCTGCAGAATGTCGGCTCTGCATCGTGACATATATTGCGATATATAGAGGTCACCAAGAGTCTCAGGGGCACGGAGAGGGCTCTACTTATTAGCCACAAATGCCCTCACCATAAGGTCACAGTACAAACCATTTCCAGATGGTTAAGGGTGGTATTGGGTACAGCGGGGGGTGGACAAGGGGTCACAGCTTAAGGATAAGGGGGAAATCCTTTAAGACCGAGATGAGAAAGACTTTTTTCACACAGAGAGTGGTGAGTCTCTGGAACTCTCTGCCACAGAGGGTAGTTGAGGCCAGTTCATTGGCTATATTTAAGAGTGAGTTGGATGTGGCCCTTGTGGCTAAGGGGATCAGAGGGTATGGAGAGAAGGCAGGTACGGGATACTGAGTTGGATGATCAGCCATGATCATATTGAATGGCGGTGCAGGCTCGAAGGGCTGAATGGCCTACTCCTGCACCTAATTTCTATGTTTCTATGTTTCTATGATTTACCTCAATGCAGGGGCATTATTATTTTAGGTATGAAATAAATATCTTTTTGTTTTTCAGCACAGTTCATGTCTGAAATACGTTACATCCTCCATTCCTAGCATGGCAGTGTGTGAGCATGGACTCGTTCCGGGGCATGAAATCACAGAGCTTTGAAATCTTCACGTAGTCACTCACGTGACTCCAAAGTAAAATAGTAAGATTAAATGAGAACTTACCAGTTTGAAGTTTGATCTTTATTTTATGAGGAGTTACGATGAGGGATTACGTTCACAAATGCTCTATTATAAAGGTCAACTGGTATATAAAGTTCTCTCTTATCTTACTATGTGTGTGATTTCACACCGCTGCTTTGAAGAATGTCGCGCATGCGTGCTGGCGGGGTCTTCACGTAATCCCTCATCGTATCTCCTCATAAAATAAAGATCAATCTTCAAACTGGTAAGCTCATTTAATCTTACTATTTTACTTCGGAGTCACGTGAGTGATTACGTGAAGAACCCCATATAGCTGTTCGTGCGTCATTACGTCAGACGCTTTCGTGCAGACGACTGTGGAGCAGCGCAACTCCTCCAAGGGTAAGTCTAAAAAAGTTTCAGGTAAGTGCTATTTCTTACCTGCTCTAGGATTCCTTCAGGAACCTCCGGGGTTCTTGAGGGATGGTCGCGAGGCCGACGAGTGAACCAGCGTAGGGCTTTGGGGGTAAAACCCTGGTCCGGGAGCAGGGAGCTGGCGAATGTCGGGTTTGCGATCGGAGTCACTGATAACGCGGTCAGTGACTCCACATGTTGGGTTCCGGGGAGGGGATACCCGAGAATAGTGCAGTTCCAGACCGCAGTAGTCCCTAGGGCATGGGGCTTAATGGACCTGAACGGTCAGCCTGGGTTCCCGGTGGTGGGGAAACTCAAGTGTTTGCAGTTCCCAGACCGCAGTAGTCCCCAAGAAATGGGGTTTAATTCACGTAAATGAGTAGCCCGGGTGCCCGGGGATTGATTCCCGGGGAGGGGAAATTCACTTATGGGGTTCCCTAACCACAATAATCCCCAGGATATGGGGACAGCTGACAGAATAGTCAGAGTAATTAAGAAAGATTTGGTAGGTTCACCTCTGTGAATTAATTTAGAGAAACTCCTTTAGGCAGGAGGTGGATCAGTAGTAAGGTTTATGGCAATGGCAGCCTATGGCAGAGGCTGCGCCAGCAGCACCTTTGGGAAGGGCTGCTTCATGGGAATGCCAAGCTATGGCAGGCCAGCCTATTGGAGAGGCTGTGCCAGCAGTACCTTTGCTCAGGGCTGCTCATGTTGATGCCAAACTATGGCAGGCTAGCCTATTGGCGAGGCTGTGCCAGCAGTACCCTTGCTCAGGACTGCTACAGGGGAATGCCAAGTTATGGCAGGCTAGCCTATTGGAGAGGTTATGCCAGCAGCACCTTTGCTCAGGGCTGCTTCATGAGAATGCCAAATCTATGGCAAATACTGGGAAAAGCCGCGCCAGCAGGATCTTTCTTCAGGACTGCTTTATGGACGCCAGCGGTACCTTCTTCAGGGCTGCTTTATGGGAATAGCTGTTTAGTAGGGTATTCCCATTTACAGTGATCATGGGGGATGAGGGGTCATTGTTAGGATAAGGCAATATAACAGAATCTGTTAAGTCAAACTATATTTGAGAAATTGGGCTCCTCCATCAAATAGACTTAATCTAGCTGGATGGAGGAGCCCAATTTCACAAATAGACTTGTATTACGTATTCAATTGGCTGTGATGCAGGCCTGGGCAACAGATGGCTGTCAATAAACTCTGGTAACAGGTTTACTAGTCGTTAGATTAATTGTTAATAGTATAGATGTGATTCGGCTGTGCAAGTAAGAATGGTTTTAGGGCTGGAAGGTCTACAATGGAGTCTAATCAGTTTTGGATCAGGATATTAAAAGGGCATTTAGAAGCAAGGAAATAGTAGAGCTCTCGGCGACAGCAGGAGACGGGGCCCGGATTAGACAATCAGGAGAGAGGAGGAGCACTCGAGAGGGAGTGGGAGTGCTCGGGAGAGACGGCAAGAGCTGAGTTGGAGAGTGGATGTTTTTTTCCCCATTTCTTTCATTAGTAGTAGGATTAGTATTAGTAGAATTAAGTAGTGTTAAGTAAGGAGGGGTTCTAGAGGCCCATGGCTTCAGCGAATGGTGGGGCTAAGGGTGGTGGGTGGCAGATTGTAGGGAAGGAAAAGGGGGATCTAAGAGAGAGGCATCAAGCGAAAGACCCGAAATGTCAGAAGATGACGGAAATAAAGTTAGGAGAATTAGAAGTATGAAGAATTTGTCGTGCTGTTTAAAGTTAAAGGAGCAAATCAAAGAGATGCAGGATTTAGAGCAGTGAATCCATTAAAAATTACCACTGCTTTGGAGAGTCAGATAGGCAAGGATTTTCAGGCCAAGATTCTGTATAATGGGATGTTAAGAGTTTGTTGCAAAGACAGAAAAACAGTTTAATGATGCTAGGGGTGTGGGGAAATTGGTGGTCAAGGTGGAGAGTTTGGTCCCTAGAGGAAGACAGCAGGGAATAAAGGGAGTGGTGTATGGGATGTATGCTGGCTTGTCTGAGAAGGAGATTTTAGAAAACGTTAAGGGGGCCCCAGGTAACCGATGTTGTGAGATTTAAGAGTAGGATGGAGTCGGGGACCCGCCGGTCCTGCTTATGTTCAAAGATGAAGTACTGCCACAGAGAGTGTTTCTTGGGAGTATGGCGTATCAAGTGAGGGAGTACATTAAACCTCCGTTGCGCTGCTATAACTGTCAGAGGTTTGGACATGTTGCTGGGTCTTGTCGGGGTAGAAGAAAGTGCGCAAAGTGCGGTGGAGATCATGCAATACAAAATTGCAAGGCAGAGGATCCTAAGTGCCCAAACTGTGATGGGGATCATGCAGCATGGTTTCATGGTTGTGAGCGTGTTGTTCAGGCGAAGCGAGTGCAGGAAGTGAAGGATCAGAACAACGTGTCATATGCAGAGGCAGTTCAAAGAGTGGCTAGAGAATGCGGAGATGTGAGCGCTGGGACTAGAGTGGTGCTAGGAAGCCAGATCACTGTGCCAAACTTGCCATCGGCTTTTCCATCTGACATGTTGATTTTTAATAAGGAGTCATTTCTGTCTTTTGTTTCTGATGTGTTGGTAGGAGCTAAAAAAGCAGCTAACCGGTCTGATATCCTCAGGTTAGTGGTGGGGGCAGCTGAAAGGTTCCTTAGTGTAAAGCAGTTGCCAGAAAAGTTGCATCAATACATGACGGAGAGTCAGTGTATGGAGAGGTCACAGTTGTCGAGAGCTAGTAGTATGGAGTATGTCAGTAATGTGGATGATGATGATCCTCATTAACATCATAATGTTTTATATACTTCAATGGAATGCCCGGAGCCTGATTGGAAATGGTCAAGAATTAAAGAGATTTGTTGATGAATTTAAAGAAGCACCACAATTAATATGTATCCAAGAGACATGGTTAAAGCCCTGTCTAGATTTTGTTAATCCCAGGTTATGATTGTGTTCGATTAGATAGGTCTGATAGATCAGGTGGGGGTTGTGCAACTTTTGTTATGACTGGGTTGCAGTATAGGAAAGTTGACATTAATTCTAATCTTGAGGTTTTGGCTGTGGAGGTTTGGAGCAGTCAGAATTCTATTACTGTGATAAATTTATTATAACCCCTGTCAACCCTGGATATTGTCAGATTTTGATGAGATAATGGAGAAGGTAAGGTGTCCCGTTATATGGATTGGGGATTTTAATGCACATAATCCTTTATGGGGTAGTGATCATAGGGATAAAAATGGTGTTATTGTTGAAGAATTTCTAGATAAGTATAAGTTGGTATTGTTAAATGATGGAAGGCCGTCTAGGTATAATATTGTGAGAAACACCTGCAGCCACATAGATTTATCAATTGCTTCATCTAACTTAGCAAGAATTGGTGAATGGGATGTAATGGATAGATATACACTGGGTAGTGATCATTATCCAATTTTATGTAGGTTTGGTAGGGATTTGAGGAGAGAAGTGGAAAAGAAAATTCCTAGATATAACTTTTCTCAGGCCAAATGGGATAAATTCCAAGAGAAGGCTCAAAGTTTAGTTGGACGGGTTAATAGTGAGGGTTCTGTAGATAGTTGGAATACTTCTATTAGTCTCATGATTCATGAGGCAGCTTGTTGTACTATTCCTGTGAAGCAGGAACCTAGATCCCGTATGTCTGTTCCTTGGTGGAATAAAGAATGTGATGAAGCTGTAAGGAACAGGAATATAGCTATCGAAAATTAAGAAAGTATCCAATTGTGGTCAATGCAATGGAGTACAAGCGGCTAAGGGCAGTAGCAAGACGAGTTGTAAAAGATGCAAAGAGGAATAGTTGGAGGAAGTTTTGTGGTACGTTAGGCCCTGAAACTCCAGTAAGGCATTTGTGGTCAGCTGTGCGTAGAATGTCAGGAGTATATAAAAGGAGTTTGTTACCAGTGTTGCAGAAGGGTGAGGTGGTAGCAGTTTCCAATAAGGAAAAAGCAGACATGTGTGTTGACAGTTTTCAAGCAGTGCATAGATCAGAGAGCATGGGAGTGGAGAGGTGTAGAAAGAGAATCGAGCTGATGGCAGTTAATCAGTGGAAGCTGGAGAGGAGTTTAGAAAATGATAATACCTTTAATCTGTTTTTTACCATAAAAAATTTGAAGGATGCAATTATGTCCAGGGCAGATACCTTCCCGGGGAGAGATAGGTTGTCGTATGAGTTATTTAAACATCTGGATGATATTGTACTTGATGAAATCTTAGCTTTGTTTAATACTGTGTGGGCAGAGGGTTATTTGCCAAAGGAATGGAAACATGCAGTCGTGGTCCCTATTTTAAAACTGGGCAAAGAGGCATCTGACCCTAGCTCTTATCGACCTATAGCGCTCACAGCAGTGCTCTGAGGATGGTAACCAACAGACTAGTTTATTTTTTAGAAACTAGAGGACTATTTGTTGATGTACAGAATGGTTTTAGGAATGGAAGGTCTACAATGGAGTCTGTATCAGTTTTGGATCAGGATATTAAAAGGGCATTTAGAAGCATGGAAATAGTAGTGAGTGTATTCCTGATATTGAGAAGGCATATGATTCTTTGTGGAAGGAGGGATTAATGATTAACATTTTTGACTTGGGAGTCAGGGGACGAATGTTCAACTGGATTAAGGATTTTCTATTGAATAGAACAATACAAGTAATGGTTGGTAGTGTCACATCAGAGACTGTAGGATAGAGAATGGAACCCCGCAGGGAAGTGTTATCAGTCCAGTTTTATTTAATATCATGATTAAAAGACATATTTTGTAAATTAGAGAGAGGATTTGGTCTGTCTTTGTTTGCAGATGACTGGGCCATCTGGAAAAGAGGTCGTAATGTAGAGTTTGTTTTAAAACAGATTCAAAGAGTGTTAGTGTCTGTAGAGGAATGGGGGAACACATGGGGCTTTAAAATCTCTGCTCTAAGACTAAATATATGGTATTTGGTTTTAAAAGAAAGTTACCTAAGATAGGGTTGTATATGTATGGGTCTCTATTGGAGAAGGTAAAGGTTTTTAAGTTTTTGGGTGTTTGGTTTGAAGAGCGTATGACTTGGGCTGTGCATGTGGGTAAATTGTGTTGAAATGTGAAAAAGTTCTGAATGTTATGAGAAGTCTGGTTGGGTGTGAGTGGGGGGCTAACAGGGAGACAATGCTGCTAATTTATCAGGCCATGATCAGATCTTCTCTTGACTACGGGTGTTTTGTGTATGGGTCTGCGTCTAAAACTGTTCTGGCTAGGCTAGATGTGTTGCAGGCAAAGGCTTTGAGGCTTTGCTGTGGAGCCTTCAGAACTTCCCCAGTCCCTGCCCTGATTGTTAAAATGGGAGAAATGCCCTTATGGTTAAGGCGCATTAAGCTAGGGTTACATTACTGGGCTAAACTTTGTGGGTGTAATGATACCTTCCCAGCAAGGTGTTTGTTGCAAGAGGTTGATGATGGTAACAAATATAACACATTTTTTGTCATTATAAATCAGTGGGCTAGGAAGCTGGGTTTGGAACAAGGGGGTATTATAGAGCATACAATATGGTTACCTGTGCCTTATTGGGTTCTTCCTGAACTGTTTATTGAGCTTGCTTTTCTTCAGGAAAAAGATAAGCGCGAGGTGACTCCAAGAATAGTGGAATATCTTAATTCAATCAGTGAGAGCACTTTGATTGTTTTTACAGATGGATCTAAGATCCAGTTAGTGGGAGAGCTGGGTTTGGCGTGTATGTGGAGCAGCTTGGGTTGAAGATTGGCCGACGCATTTCTGATGGAAGCTCTGTTCTCACGACTGAATTAATGGCAATTCAATGGGCTCTATGGTGGATTGAGGAAGCCAGTTTTAGAGAAGTCATTATTTGTTCTGATTCTGCAGCTGCTCTTGAAACTTTAAGAGTAGGGAAATCTAACGCTCGTCCTTGACATTCTAAATGAAATTTTGAAGTGTGTTTTCTAGAATTGGGTTTGTGTGTAACATCACGTTTTGCTGGGTTCCCGGGGCATGCTGGGGTGAGGGGGAATGAGCAGGTGGACCTCATAGCAAAGGAGAGTTTAAGAAGAGAAATAGATATCCATGTATCATTGGGGGAGAGTGGAACTGAGAGAAATAATTAAAGAGGGCTTAACAAAAAGAATGGCAGAGAGGATGGAAAAAGAAGTCAGGGGTAGACACTACTTTTCGGTACAAGCTGAAGTTAGAAAAATATGTTTCTGTACATCTGTCCCGTAGGGACTCAGTTAGACTGTGTAGATTGAGGTTGGGACATTGTGGGTTAAATTACTGTTTGTGCATTGTAGGGAAACATGTTTCTGGCTTGTGTGAATGTGGGAGTAAGGAGACAGTTAAGCATGTTTTCCTAGAATGTAAAAAGTATAGGGTAGCAAGAAAGGCATTGTTTGCTAGACTGACAGGACTTGGAGTTGAGGCTTTTTCTGTTTTATCTTTGTTTGGGCACAGTGAGAATACATCAGCTGATATCCAGGGCTGTTCTTCAATTCCCTGCATGTTACAGGACTGTATGTAAGAATTTAGTTCAAATTTTGACCTGTGAAGGGCAGTAATACGCTTAGCAGCGTCTACACTGCCGGAATCCTATAAGAAGAAGAAGCGGAAGAAGGAAATAGTAGTCAGGGAACTGAGGGAATTGACAAGGGTGCAGGAGTTTGGTCTCGGCGGTTGGAGAGGCAGTGGGAGTGCTCGGGAGAGACGGCAAGAGCTGAGTTGGAGAGTGGATGTTTTTTTCCCCATTTCTTTCATTAGTAGTAGGATTAGTATTAGTAGAATTAGAGTAGTGTTAAGTAAGGAGGGGTTCTAGAGGTCCATGGCTTCAGGGAATGGTGGGGCTAAGGATGGTGGGTGACAGACAGCAGGGAAGGAAAAGGGGGGGATCTAAGAGAGAGGCATCGAGCGAAAGACCCGAAATGTCAGAAGACGACGGAAATAAAGTTAGGAGAATTAGAAGTATTGAAGAATTTGTTGTGCTGTTTAAAGTTAAAGGAACAAATCAAGGAGATATAGGATTTAGAGCAGTGAATCCATTAAAAATTACCACCGCTTTGGAGAGTCAGATAGGCAAGGATTTTCAGGCCAAGATTCTGTATAATGGGATGTTAAGAGTTTGTTGCAAAGACAGAAAACAGTTTAATGATGCTAGGGGGTGTGGGGAAATTGGTGGTCAAGGTGGAGAGTTTGGTCCCTAGAGGAAGACAGCAGGGAATAAAGGGAGTGGTGTATGGGATGTATGCTGGCTTGTCTGAGAAGGAGATTTTAGAAAACGTTAAGGGGGCCCAGGTAACCGATGTTGTGAGATTTAAGAGTAGGAATGGAGTCGGGGGACCCGCCGGTCCTGCTTATGTTCAAAGATGAAGTACTGCCACAGAGAGTGTTTCTTGGGAGTATGGCGTATCAAGTGAGGGAGTACATTAAACCTCCGTTGCGCTGCTATAACTGTCAGAGGTTTGGACATGTTGCTGGGTCTTGTCGGGGTAGAAGAAAGTGCGCAAAGTGCGGTGGAGATCATGCAATACAAAAATTGCAAGGCAGAGGATCCTAAGTGCCCAAACTGTGATGGGGCTCATGCAGCATGGTTACATGGTTGTGAGCGTGTTGTTCAGGCGAAGCGAGTGCAGGAAGTGAAGGATCAGAAACAACGTGTCATATGCAGAGGCAGTTCAAAGAGTGGCTAGAGAATGCGGAGATGTGAGCGCTGGGACTAGAGTGGTGCTAGGAAGCCAGATCACTGTGCCAAACTTGCCATCGGCTTTTCCATCTGACATGTTGATTTTTAATAAGGAGTCATTTCTGTCTTTTGTTTCTGATGTGTTGGTAGGAGCTAAAAAAGCAGCTAACCGGTCTGATATCCTCAGGTTAGTGGTGGGGGCAGCTGAAAGGTTCCTTAGTGTAAAGCAGTTGCCAGAAAAGTTGCATCAATACATGACGGAGAGTCAGTGTATGGAGAGGTCACAGTTGTCGAGAGCTAGTAGTATGGAGTATGTCAGTAATGTGGATGATGATGATCCTCATTAACATTCATAATGTTTTATATACTTCAATGGAATGGCCGGAGCCTGATTGGAAATGGTCAAGAATTAAAGAGATTTGTTGATGAATTTAAAGAAGCACCACAATTAATATGTATCCAAGAGACATGGTTAAAGCCTGTCTAGATTTTGTAATCCCAGGTTATGATTGTGTTCGATTAGATAGGTCTGATAGATCAGGTGGGGTTGTGCAACTTTTGTTATGACTGGGTTGCAGTATAGGAAAGTTAACATTAATTCTAATCTTGAGGTTTTGGCTGTGGAGGTTTGGAGCAGTCAGAATTCTATTACTGTGATAAATTATTATAACCCCTGTCAACCCTGGATATTGTCAGATTTTGATGAGATAATGGAGAAGGTAAGGTGTCCCGTTATATGGATTGGGGATTTTAATGCACATAATCCTTTATGGGGTTAGTGATCATAGGGATAAAAATTGTGTTATTGGTGAAGAATTTCTAGATAAGTATAGTTGGTATTGTTAAATGATGGAAGGCCGTCTAGGTATAATATTGTGAGAAAACACCTGCAGCCACATAGATTTATCAATTGCTTCATCTAACTTAGCAAGAATTGGTGAATGGGATGTAATGGATAGATATACACTGGGTAGTGATCATTATCCAATTTTATGTAGGTTTGGTAGGGATTTGAGGAGAGAAGTGGAAAAGAAAATTCCTAGATATAACTTTTCTCAGGCCAAATGGGATAAATTCCAAGAGAAGGCTCAAAGTTTAGTTGGAGAGGTTAATAGTGAGGGTTCTGTAGATAGTTGTATACTTCCATTACTCATGATTCATGAGGCAGCTTGTTGTACTATTCCTGTGAAGCAGGAACCTAGATCCCGTATGTCTGTTCCTTGTGGAATAAAGAATGTGATGAAGCTGTAAGGAACAGGAATATAGCCTATCGAAAATTAAGAAAGTATCCAATTGTGGTCAATGCAATGGAGTACAAGCGGCTAAGGGCAGTAGCAAGACGAGTTGTAAAAGATGCAAAGAGGAATAGTTGGAGGAAGTTTTGTGGTACGTTAGGCCCTGAAACTCCAGTAAGGCATTTGTGGTCAGCTGTGCGTAGAATGTCAGGAGTATATAAAAGGAGTTTGTTACCAGTGTTGCAGAAGGGTGAGGTGGTAGCAGTCTCCAATAAGGAAAAAGCAGACATGTGTGTTGACAGTTTTCAAGCAGTGCATAGATCAGAGAGCATGGGAGTGGAGAGGTGTAGAAAGAGAATCGAGCTGATGGCAGTTAATCAGTGGAAGCTGGAGAGGAGTTTAGAAAATGATAATACCTTTAATCTGTTTTTTACCATAAAAGATTTGAAGGATGCAATTATGTCCAGGGCAAATACCTCCCCGGGGAGAGATAGGTTGTCGTATGAGTTATTTAAACATCTGGATGATATTGTACTTGATGAAATCTTAGCTTTGTTTAATACTGTGTGGGCAGAGGGTTATTTGCCAAAGGAATGGAAACATGCAGTCGTGGTCCCTATTTTAAAACTGGCAAAGAGGCATCTGACCCTAGCCCTTATCGACCTATAGCGCTCACAGCAGTGCTCTGTAAAATTATGGAGAGGATGGTAACCAACAGACTAGTTTATTTTTTAGAAACTAGAGGACTATTTGTTGATGTTACAGAATGGTTTTTAGGAATGGAAGGTCTACAATGGAGTCTGTATCAGTTTTGGATCAGGATATTAAAAGGGCATTTAGAAGCAAGGAAATAGTAGTGAGTGTATTCCTTGATATTGAGAAGGCATATGATTCTTTGTGGAAGGAGGGAATTAATGATTAAAATTTTTGACTTGGGAGTCAGGGGGACGAATGTTCAACTGGATTAAGGATTTTCTATTGAATAGAACAATACAAGTAA
This sequence comes from Okamejei kenojei, assembly GCA_035221665.1. Lineage (NCBI taxonomy): Eukaryota > Metazoa > Chordata > Chondrichthyes > Rajiformes > Rajidae > Okamejei > Okamejei kenojei. The sequence goes on along the minus strand of CM069151.1, from coordinate 19,329,170 downwards.
TGGTTGGTAGTGTCACATCAGAGACTGTAGAGATAGAGAATGGACCCCGCAGGGAAGTGTTATCAGTCCAGTTTTATTTAATATCATGATAAAAGACATATTTTGTAAAATTAGAGAGAGGATTTGGTCTGTCTTTGTTTGCAGATGACGGGGCCATCTGGAAAAGAGGTCGTAATGTAGAGTTTGTTTTTTAAAACAGATTCAAAGAGTGTTAGTGTCTGTAGAGGAATGGGGGAACACATAGGGCTTTAAAATCTCTGCCTCTAAGACTAAATATATGGTATTTGGTTTTAAAAGAAAGTTACCTAAGATAGGGTTGTATATGTATGGGTCTCTATTGGAGAAGGTAAAGGTTTTTAAGTTTTTGGGTGTTTGGTTTGAAGAGCGTATGACTTGGGCTGTGCATGTGGGTAAAATTGTGTTGAAATGTGAAAAAGTTCTGAATGTTATGAGAAGTCTGGTTGTGTGTGAGTGGGGGGCTGACAGGGAGACAATGCTACTAATTTATCAGGCCATGATCAGATCTTCTCTTGACTACGGGTGTTTTGTGTATGTGTCTGCGTCTAAAACTGTTCTGGCTAGGCTAGATGTGTTGCAGGCAAAGGCTTTGAGGCTTTTGCTGTGGAGCCTTCAGAACTTCCCAGTCCTGCCCTGATTGTTGAAATGGAGAAATGCCCTTATGGTTAAGGCGCATTAAGCTAGGGGTTACATTACTGGGCTAAACTTTGTGGGTGTAATGATACCTTCCCAGCAAGGTGTTTGTTGCAAGAAGTTGATGGTAACAAATATAACACATTTTTTGTCATTATAAATCAGTGGGCTAGGAAGCTGGGTTTGGAACAAGGGGGTATTATACAGCATACAATATGGTTACTGTGCCTTATTGGGTTCTTCCTGAACTGTTTATTGAGCTTGCTTTTCTTCAGGAAAAAGATAAGCGCGAGGTGACTCCAAGAATAGTGGAATATCTTAATTCAATCAGTGAGAGCACTTTGATTGTTTTTACAGATGGATCTAAAGATCCAGTTAGTGGGAGAGCTGGGTTTGGCGTGTATGTGGAGCAGCTTGGGTTGAAGATTGGCCGACGCATTTCTGATGGAAGCTCTGTTCTCACGACTGAATTAATGGCAATTCAATGGGCTCTATGGTGGATTGAGGAAGCCAGTTTTAGAGAAGTCATTATTTGTTCTGATTCTGCAGCTGCTCTTGAAACTTTAAGAGTAGGGAAATCTATCGCTCGTCCTGACATTCTAAATGAAATTTTGAGTGTGTTTTCTAGAATTGGGTTTGTGTGTAACATCACGTTTTGCTGGGTTCCCGGGCATGCTGGGGTGAGGGGGATGAGCAGGTGGACCTCATAGCAAAGGAGAGTTTAAGAAGAGAAATAGATATCCATGTATCATTGGGGAGAGTGGAAACTGAGAGAAATAATTAAAGAGGGCTTAACAAAAGAATGGCAGAGAGGATGGGAAAAGGAAGTCAGGGGTTAGACACTACTTTTCGGTACAAGCTGAAGTTAGAAAAATATGTTTCTGTACATCTCTGTCCCGTAGGGACTCAGTTAGACTGTGTAGATTGAGGTTGGGACATTGTGGGTTAAATTACTGTTTGTACATTGTAGGGAAACATGTTTCTGGCTTGTGTGAATGTGGGAGTAAGGAGACAGTTAAGCATGTTTTCCTAGAATGTAAAAAGTATAGGGTAGCAAGAAAGGCATTGTTTGCTAGACTGACAGGACTTGGAGTTGAGGCTTTTTCTGTTTTATCTTTGTTTGGGCACAGTGAGAAAACATCAGCTGATATCCAGGGCTGTTCTTCAATTCCTGCATGTTACAGGACTGTATGTAAGAATTTAGTTCAAATTTTGACCTGTGGAGGGCAGTAATACGCTTAGCAGCGTCTACACTGCCGGAATCCCATAAGAAGAAGAAGAAGAAGAAGGAATTAGTAGTCAGGGAACTGAGGGAATTGACAAGGGGTGCAGGAGTTTGGTCTCGGCGGTTGGAGAGGCAGTGGGAGTGCTCGGGAGAGACGGCAAGAGCTGAGTTGGAGAGTGGATGGTTTTTTCCCCATTTCTTTCATTAGTAGTAGGATTAGTATTAGTAGAATTAGATTAGTGTTAAGTAAGGAGGGGTTCTAGAGGTCCATGGCTTCAGGGAATGGTGGGGCTAAGGATGGTGGGTGACAGACAGCAGGGAAGGAAAAGGGGGGGATCTAAGAGAGAGGCATCGAGCGAAAGACCCGAAATGTCAGAAGACGACGGAAATAAAGTTAGGAGAATTAGAAGTATTGAAGAATTTGTTGTGCTGTTTAAAGTTAAAGGAACAAATCAAGGAGATATAGGATTTAGAGCAGTGAATCCATTAAAAATTACCACCGCTTTGGAGAGTCAGATAGGCAAGGATTTTCAGGCCAAGATTCTGTATAATGGGATGTTAAGAGTTTGTTGCAAAGACAGAAAACAGTTTAATGATGCTAGGGGTGTGGAGAAATTGGTGGTCAAGGTGGAGAGTTTGGTCCCTAGAGGAAGATAGCAGGGAATAAAGGGAATGGTGTATGGGATGTATGCTGGCTTGTCTGAGAAGGAGATTTTAGAAAACATTAAGGGGGCCCAGGTAACTGATGTTGTGAGATTTAAGAGTAGGAATGGAGTCGGGGACCCGCCGATCCTGCTTACGTTCAAAGATGGAGTACTGCCTCAGAGAGTGTTTCTTGGGAGTATGGCGTATCAAGTGAGGGAGTACATTAAACCACCGTTGCGCTGCTATAACTGTCAGCGGTTTGCACATGTTGCTGGGTCTTGTCGGGGTAAAAGAAATTGCGCAAAGTGCAGCGGAGATCATGCAATACAAAATTGCAAGGCAGAGGATCCTAAGTGCCCTAACTGTGATGGGGATCATGCAGCAGGGTTTCATGGTTGTGACCGCGTTGCTCAGGCGAAGCGAGTGCAGGAAGTGAAGGATCAGAACAACGTGTCATATGCAGAGGCAGCTCAAAGAGTGGCTAGAGAACGTGGGGATGTGAGCGCTGGGACTAGAGTGGTGCTAGGAAGCCAGATCACTGTGCCAAACTTGCCATCGGCTTTTCCATCTGACATGTTGGATTTTTAATAAGGAGTCATTTCTGTCTTTTGTTTCTGATGTGTTGGTAGGAGCTAAAAAAGCAGCTAACCGGTCTGACATCCTCGGGTTAGTGGTGGGGGCAGCTGAAAGGTTCCTTAGTGTAAAGCAGTTACCAGAAAAGTTGCATCAATACATGACGGAGAGTCAGTGTATGGAGAGGTCACAGTTGTCGAGAGCTAGTAGTATGGAGTATGTCAGTAATGTGGATGATGATGATGATCCTCATTAACATCATAATGTTTTATATACTTCAATGGAACGCCCGGAGTCTGATTGGAAATGGTCAAGAATTAAAGAGATTTGTTGATGAGTTTAAAGAAGCACCACAATTAATATGTATCCAAGAGACATGGTTAAAGCCCTGTCTAGATTTTGTAATCCCAGGTTATGATTGTGTGCGATTAGATAGATCAGGTGGGGGTTGTGCAACTTTTGTTATGACTGGGTTGCAGTATAGGAAAGTTGGCATTAATTCTAATCTTGAGGTTTTGGCTGTAGAGGTTTGGAGCAGTCAGAATTCTATTACCGTGATAAATTATTATAACCCTAGATATTGTCAGATTTTGATGAGATAATGGAGAAGGTAAGGTGTCCCGTTATATGGATTGGAGATTTTAATGCGCATAATCCTTTATGGGGTAGTGATCACAGGGATAAAAATGGTGTTATTGTTGAATAATTTCTAGATAAGTATGAGTTGGTATTGTTAAATGATGGAAGGCCTTCTAGGTATAATATTGTGATAAACACCTGCAGCCACATAGATTTATCAATTGCTTTATCTAACTTAGCAAGAATTGGTGAATGGGATGTAATGGATAGATATACACTGGGTAGTGATCATTATCCAATTTTATGTTGGTTTGGTAGGGATTTGAGGAGAGAAGTGGAAAAGAAAGTTCCTAGATATAAACTTTTCTCAGGCCAAATGGATAAATTCAAGAGAAGGCTCAAAGTTTAGTTGGAGAGGTTAATAGTGAGGGTTCTGTAGATAGTTGGAATACTTCCATTAGTCTCATGATTCATGAGGCAGCTTGTTGTACTATTCCTGTGAAGCAGGAACCTAGGTCTCGTATGTCTGTTCCTTGGTGGAATAAAGGATGTGATGACGCTGTAAGGAATAGGAATATAGCCTATCGAAAATTAAGAAAGTATCCAATTTTGGTCAATGCAATGGAGTACAAGCGGCTAAGGGCAGTAGCAAGACGAGTTGTAAAGGATGCAAAGAGGAATAGTTGGAGGACGTTTTGTGGTACGTTAGGCCCTGAAACTCCAGTAATGTACTCCTGACATTCTACAGCTGTGCGTAGAATGTCAGGAGTATATAAAAGGAGTTTGTTACCAGTGTTGCAGAAGGGTGAGGTGGTAGCAGTTTCCAATAAGGAAAAAGCAGATATTGTATTGACAGTTTTCAAGCAGTGCATAGATCAGAGAGCATGGGAGTGGAGAGGTGTAGAAAGAGAATCGAGCTGATGGCAGTTAATCACTGGAAGCTGGAGAGGTGTTTAGTAAATGATAATACCTTTAATCTGTTTTTTACCATAAATGAGTTGAAGGATGCAATTATGTCCAGGGCAAATACCTCCCTTGGGTGAGATAGGTTGTCGTATGAGTTATTTAAACATCTGGATGATATTGTACTTGATGAAATCTTAGCTTTGTTTAATACTGTGTGGGCAGAGGGTTATTTGCCAAAGGAATGGAAACATGCAGTCGTGGTCCCCATTTTAAAACCGGGCAAAGAGGCATCTGACCCTAGTTCATATCGACCTATAGCGCTCACAGCAGTGCTCTGTAAAATTATGGAGAGGATGGTAACCGACAGACTAGTTTATTTTTTAGAAGCCAGAGGGACTATTTGTTGATGTACAGAATGGTTTTAGGAATGGAAGGTTACAATGGAGTCTGTATCAGTTTTGGATCAGGATATATTAAAAGGGCATTTAGAAGCAAGGAAATAGTAGTGAGTGTATTCCTTGATATTGAGAAAGGCTTATGATTCTTTGTGGAAGGAGGGATTAATGATTACAATTTTTGACTTGGGAGTCAGGGGACGAATGTGTTCAAACTGGATTAAGGATTTTTTTATTAATAGAAACAATACAAGTAATGGTTGGTAGTGTCAGGTCAGAGATGTAGAGATAGAGAATGGAACCGCAGGGAAGTGTTATCAGTCCAGTTTTATTTAATATCATGATAAAACGACATATTTTGTAATTAGAGACAGGATTTGGTCTGTCTTTGTTTGCAGATGACAGGGCCTCTGGAAAAGAGGTCGTAATGTAGAGTTTGTTTTAAACGGATTCAAAGAGTGTTAGTGTCTGTAGAGGAATGGGGGAACACATGGGGCTTAAAATCTCTGCTCTAAGATAAATATATGGTATTTGGTTTTAAAAGAAAGTTACCTAAGATAGGGCTGTATATGTATGGGTCTCTATTGGCGATGGTAAAGGTTTTTAAGTTTTTGGGTGTTTGGTTTGAAGAGCGTATGACTTGGGCTGTGCATGTAGGTAAAATTGTGTTGAAATGTGAAAAAGTTCTGAATGTTATGAGAAGTCTGGTTGGGTGTGAGTGGGGGGCTAACAAGGGAGACAATGCTGCTAAATTTATCAGGCCATGATCAGATCTTCTTGACTACGGGTGTTTTGGTATGGGTCTGCGTCTAAAAAACTGTTCTGGCTAGGCTAGATGTGTTGCAGGCAAGCTTTGAGCTTTTCTGTGGAGCCTTCAGAACTTCCCCAGTCCCTGCCCTGATTGTTGAAATGGGAGAAAATGCCCTTATGGTTTAAGACGCATTAAGCTAGGGTTTACATTTACTGGGCTAAACTTTGTGGGTGTAATGATACCTTCCTTAGCAAGGTGTTTGTTGCAAGAGGTTGATGATGGTAACAAATATAAACACATTTTTTGTCATTATAAATCAGGGGCTAGAAAGTGGGTTTGGAACAAGGGGGCATTATAGAGCATACGATATGGTTACCTGTGCCCTATTGGGTTCTTCCTGAACTGTTTATTGAGCATGCTTTTCTTCAGGAAAAAGATAAGCGCGAGGTAGCTCCAAGAATAGTGGAATATCTTAATTCAATCAGTGAGAGCACTTTGAGTGTTTTTACAGATGGATCTAAAGATCCAGTTAGTGGGAGAGCTGGGTTTGGCGTGTATGTGGAGCAGCTTGGGTTGAAGATTGGCCGGCGCATTTCTGATGGAAGCTCTGTTTATCTTTTTCTGTTTTATCTTTGTTTGGACACAGTGAGAAACATCAGCTGATATCCAGGGCTGTTCTTCAATTCCTGCATGTTACAGGACTGTATGTAAGAATTTAGTTCAAACTTTGACCTGTGGAGGGCAGTAATACGCTTAGCAGCGTCTACGCTGCCGGAATCCTACAAGAAGAAGAAGAAGAAGTTGTGCAAGTAAGACAACTTATCTTGTTAAATGGTTAACTATTAAGTGCCTTATAGGTCATTGTTAACACACCTTGTTTCTCCAGGTGAAATTAATAAAGTCACAAGGATGGACAAACCGTATTCATTACTGCTCTAGTTGTTGTTAAGTAAATCTTTAATTTTACTTCGGAGTCACGTGAGTGACTACGTGAAGACCCCGTCCAGCACGCATGCGCGTCCTTTAGCGTTCATGCAGTGCACCCGCGACGAACGGGAGTTCAAGGCGCTCCCGCTACAAATTGAAAAGTCGGGCCGACAGGTAAGTTTACCGTGGCCGTGTGTCTTTCTCTCTGTGGTCTTGTGTTCCAGGAAGAATGAGCAAGGCCCGAGGAAAGAAGTCTGCAGCTCGCCCCCGTTCGTCCTCCGTTGAGGAATGCTCTTTGGAGGGGGGGCAAGAGGCGGCGGGTATAACTACCGAGCTGAGCCCAGCACCGCTAGTGCTGCCTGAGCAGCGGGCTGGAGGTACCTGCAGCCGGACGGGCGGTAGTGTCCGACGTTTCGGATGAAGATGCCTTGCCGCTCGAGAGGGACACAGGCAGCCGCCTAAGCCGCATGGAACGGTTCATGGAGCAATTACTCCAGCGAGATCTGCTGAGAGAGCAGCAGCAGACTCACCAAGGGAGTTCAGGCACTCCTGCAGTGCCTTTTACGGCACTGGCCATTGCTTCACCTTCTTTTGGAAGGCAGCATTGGCGACCAGGTCTGGGGCTGGTCAAGAAGAGGGTCACTGGCTGAAGATATCGGGAGTACGCAGGGTGTACAGGAACAGGAAGAGCTGCTGGGTGTGGTCAACCGCTACGTGGCCATTCCACAAGCGGGTCGGCCATTAGAGCCGAAACTTGCAGCCAGCATTAACCACCTGTCCTCTAAACCCCTACAAGAACAGGTGGTCAGTGAGGCTCTTCAACTAATATACAGCCCCAGGAAATTGTACATCTTTGAATGTACTGCTGTCAATAGCCAAATTTGGGGACATTTGGGGCAGAACATCAGAAACCTGGAGTTGAAGCTCCAGAAAATCCTTAAACTCCTGATGCAGGAATAACATCTTATGCTCGGTCCATTGATGGTGCGGACATCTCCACAAATCAGCAAGACACATTAGCTCTGCTGTGCACCACTCAATATCAAATAAATAATTTGCGAAAGGAGATTATCAAGCCTGCCCTCAACCCTAAATTTGCGGGACTTTGCAAAACACCGGGGTCAGAAACTCCTATTCTGCTCTTTGGGAAAGACCTTCCAAAAAAGGTGAAAGACCTGGAAGAAGAATCCAAGACCTTTGGTCTTGTGAGGGCAGGTTTGGGGACCGAGCAGACCCAAAAAACCCAGGCGGCAGTACCCATGGCGTCCACCAGTCGTCGACCACACTATGGGACTGGTGAAAGCTCGGGGTCCGCACCATTCCCCGTAAGCCTTTTTTAGGCCAGGGCCAGAGCGGACCCCATGGAAAATGCGCACCCCCAACAACATCGAGATCAACATCAACCCTCTACAGCCCAGCAGACGCCTCGTCGCCCAGCGAAGAGGCAGAAGAAGCACCAATAACCATGGAGGTAGGTGGGTCTGGTTCCTCTCAGCATATGTGCAGTAGGGGCTCTGTACTAACAGGGGGAGATTGCACTTGTTTTTGGATGCATGGGAATCCATCACTAATGACAAGTATATACTCAGCAGCGTTCATGGCTACAAAATTGACTTTGTCCATAAAAATTTTCCACCAGTTCAGCATTGTCCAAAAGGGTATTCACCCTCTCAGTCAAGGAGAAACAAGAGGGTCAAGCTGAACTGATGAGGTTACAAGCTAAGGTTGTCATTGAAAGAACAAAACATGAACCTTTGGAATTTGTGTCTAATATTTTCACTAAAATCAAAAAAGATGGTGGACGACGCATCATCATTGACTTAACTACTTTGAAACAAGTCTGTCAGGTATATACATTTCAAGATGGATACTTTTGAAACAGCCAGACTATTGGTTTCTAGAGGGTACTTTCTAGCAAGCATTGATTTAAAAGATGCCTACTACTCAGTACCATTACACAAGGACCATCGAAAATATTTAAAATTTATCTGGATGAAACAGCTATGGCAATATAAAGCCTTACCAAATGGGCTAACCTCTGCTCCAAGGTTGTTCACTAAAATCTTAAAACCTGCCTTGGCATTATTGAGGAAACAAAAGCATATAGTCATGGCGTATTTAGACGATTATTTTAATAGTAGGGAAAAACCTTGGAGACAGCCATTCTGGCAGTCGCAGCCACCAAACGTTTGTTTGAAACTTTGGGGTTTGTCATACATCCAGATAAATCCAATCTTACACCGTCCACTGCATGGACTATCTTGGATTTACGATAGATACTGTTCGCATGATTGTAACTCTGCCGAAGGGGGAAAGCATCAGAATTGACGCTATCATGCAACGAACTCATGAATAAATATCAGCCAACCATACGGGAAGTAGCTAGAGTTATTGGCAAAATGGTAGCAGCTTTCCCAGCTGTACAATTTGGGCCTTTGCACTATCAAAATTTGCAAAGAGCTAAAGTGCATGCACTAAAGCAAAACTCAGGTCACTTTGACCGAGCTATGAGTTTAACTGCTGAATCCATTCCAGAGTTACAATGGTGGGCAAGGAACGTAAGACTCAGCTCCAGTCCCATAATGATCACCAACCCAGTATTAACCATTCAAACGGATGCCAGTGCTTTGGGCTGGGGAGCAACTAACATGCAATCCAGCACAGGGGGCAGATGGAGTAAATTTGAATCATCTTGCCTACAGACACGGGGTATCAACTATTTAGAAATGTTGGGTGTGTTTTATGGGTTAAAAGCATATTCATCTAATACGCATCATGCACATGTCCGGTTGCAACTAGATAATACCACGGTGGTGGCTTATATCAATCACATGGGTGGTGTAAAGTCGATATCGTGTGACAATTTGGCCAACCTAATCTGGCAATGGTGTGTTAAAAGACATATTTGGTTATCAGCAACTTACCTACCAGGTAAGCAAAATACAGTGGCAGACACCAGGTCACGTAGATTTTAATGATAACATCGAATGGATGTTAAATCCCAAAGTGTTTGCTGAAATTACAAAGCAATATGGCACACCAGATATCGATCTATTTGCATTAGGCTGAATCACCAGGTACCAACGTATGTCGCTTGGGAACCAGACCCTGAGGCAGCAGCAGTTGATGCATTCTCGCTGCATTGGGGGAAAATGTTCTTTTATGCTTTTCCTCCCTTCTGCCTCATCAGTCGGGTATTACGCAAGATTCAATTGGATTCCGCTTCAGGAATCTTGATAATACCTGACTGGCCTACACAGCCATGGTTCCAGTGGCTTTCGACATGGCTGTTGAAAACCACCGTTGGAATTCCCCAGCAGTCGACAGTTATTGATCCACCAGTGTCAGGCATTAGTCACCGTGCCATGACAGAGTCAATCTCCTGGCTTGCAGATTCCTAAAAAGACCTCTACTGGGCCTGGGACTGTCTGAGGACGCCATCAACATGATGACCGCATCTCACCGGGAGTCCACCAGGAGACAATACCTGACCAATATAAGAAAATGGGAACGGTATTGCTCCAAAACAGGAACTACCTACACTACAGCTACAGCCACCAGTGTTGTGGAGTTTCTGCTTGGATTACATTGGGAAGGACTCAGCTACAGCGCCATTAATACAGCCAGGAGTGCGTTGTCAGCTTATTTGGTTCCAGCAGCAGGACAACTGACTTTGGGGTCCCATCCACTAGTGGTCAAAATCATGAGGGGCATTTTTAACACCAATTCCCCTAGGCCTAGGTACACTCAGATCTGGGATGTCAGCATAGTACTGACGTACCTTAGGGGATGGCCACCACCCAGGTCACTTACTCTGGAAACAACTTACACTGAAATCAGTCATGCTCATGGCTCTAGTGTCAGCTCAAAGGGTACAGTCCCTCCACCTTCTGAGGCTGGACAGCATGGACAGAGTCATTGGACTGTAGCACATTTCACATTCAGGGGCTGGTCAAACAAACTAGACCAGGTACCACGCCTCCAGTTATGGAGTTCCGGGCATATTCACCTGACCCACGGTTGTGTGCCAAGACCCATCTCGCCAACTACATAGACACAACATATAACTTAAGAGGGAGAGAAAAAGCCTTATGGATAAGCCACAAGAAGCTCATGGTCAGGTGACGAGCCAAAACCATTTCAAGGTGGCTCAAGCAGGTGCTTAAGTCCGCGGGAATCGATACTAATGTGTACAAATCTCATTCCACCAGGGCTGCATCTACGTCGGCGGCTAGGCGAATGGATGTGCCTATGGACCATATTCTGGCCAGAGCAGGATGGTCCTCGGAAAGAACTTTCCAAAGGTTTTATAATAAGCCGCTGGCGGAGCCTGCTACATTTGCAGACAGAATTTTACAGTCTGCAGATAATATTTAATTTAAGCCCGGGGGAGCTCTCTGTTTTTTGTTGTTATTAATAAACCTTTTTTGTTCACAAACAGGTTATTGTTGATTGTATAACATGCTTCCTCCCTCTAAGGTCTTCAGGCAGTGAGTGTGAAGCATGAGCTGGTTCACGGTTCGGATTCACAGAGCTTTGAAGTCTTCACGTAGTCACTCAACGTGACTCCGAAGTAAAATAGTAAGATTAAATGAGAACTTACCAGTTCGAAGTTTGATCTGTATTTTATGAGGAGTTACGATGAGGGATTACGTGCCTCCGCTCCCACCCTCTATTATACAGATCAACTGGTAATTAAGTTCTTATTTTTTCTTTACTATATTTATTTCAATTGTTGTGTTTTCTGTGAATCCACACCGCTGCTTTGAAGAAATGTCGCGCATGCGTGCTGGACGGGGTCTTCACGTAATCCCTCATCGTAACTCCTCATAAAATACAGATCAAACTTCGAACTGGTAAGTTCTCATTTAATCTTACTATTATATTACAAAATGGTGCTAATGGCCCTAAATAGGAAATTGTGTCAGCAGCGCTTTGTAGCAGGCCTGCTTAAGGTCTCCCTCATGTAGGAGGAGAGCATGCTGCGTCAGTATTATTCTGAAGCTGGGGCCATGGCAAAGTCGGCGTATTGCTGAAGCTGCGCCAGCAGCACCTTGTAGGCTCCCTCATGTAAGAGGAGAGCCTGAGCAAAGTCTAATGCCAAGTCTGAGGGTATAGCCATAGAGCATGCCCAAGGGATTCGGGGCATGTGCCCAGAGGTCTATGCCTGGCCAGAAAGTTGCCATCCCAAACACGTATGCAGTGAATACCGCTCTAAGGGGGACATTACAGTTGGCCGTCGAATCTTCTATTCAGGTAAGACCTTTCCATAGGCGAAACCTGGAGGACAAAGCACAAGCTATTGGAACGAGCAAGGTTTCATAGTTTCAGTGATAATGCACCCCACGTCTTTATGGGCAGTAAGCGGTTCACTGAAGTTGGTGGCGGCATGAAGGTTGGCCAGAGGTTCCATGCACTGTACCTGTGCTCCTCTACAATTATGGGACCACTTACAGCTTGGTAAGGTGTACACTTAGTTATACATTACAAATGATTGAGACATTATCAGCTATTTGAGGGGTCTAATCATGTAAAATGGTCTGTTCTAGATTTTCAAGCAGGTTAGAATTGCACGGGTTCAGTAGAAGGACCAAGATTGTCTTACAAGACCGGTTCAGATATCAGGCCACAGTTGCTGTTTACGGCAGATACCAAGTTGCAAATATCATCTCGAGTTTGGAGGTGGAGCAGATTTGCATGATTTGCAAAAAATGTCTGTTGTGGGTATCAACTATCTATAGACCCTATGGGCATCGTATGGGTTAAAGAGTGATTGGACAAATGTGCATATTGTGATGCTCAGGTTGATACATTATGTTGATGGCATATGTTAATCATGAGGGTGCAATCAGTTAAAGACCCATGGAATGGTTACATATCTTGTTGTCACAGGAGAATCATCAAGTATAGGTTAATGGCAACACAGAATTGGTGTTGAATTACACTATATTATGAAATTCTGGTTAATGGAACACCTAACATGGTTCATGTTTATTTCACTGGTTGCAAAATATGTGGCATTAGTGGCGAAACATACATTTTCGCTAAAAGGAGTAAGGACTTTTATGGCTCCCTCCATTTTGTTTATCAATTGAGGTTTCAAATAAAGTCATTAAGAGGCCGCTTAAGGTTCCTATTGAGTGATTATGCAAATTGATTGCTGATTTGTCGCAAATAATATAACCTTATTTATATAACTTTAAACGTAATTTGCTGGTTCAGCCTGAGGCTTGGGAAATCAGTTGTTGCATGATAAACTCAAATTCTGTTCTGCAGGCTTAATAAACTGCCCTAAGGTTTGGGTTGTTACATCTCTCCTTCTATGTGTTCAAAGTGTTTGCATAGCACCAAACTGCAGAATTTTATTTTCCAGGAGATGAAAGAGTTTGTTATGCTTATGTTCCATGGAAAATGTTATTGATCGCTAATGTTTCGAGTTCATGCTAAATTATCGTTTGTTAATTATGGAGTTATACGGCCATTAATTGGGTTATCAAGGGGTAGGCTATCTTCAACATAGGTCCCAGGGCCAATATAATGCCATATGCGATGTTGACATTTGTGAACACTATTTCACCAGGAGGCTGCAGCTATATCCTTAAATTTGGCTGGAGTTTATTAGGTTTATCCTTCTGGCACTGGTTTAGTGCAGCAGGTTCAGTCGCCACATAATTGTGATGGTACAGGATGATAACGTCTGTAAAATATAATATATAATATTATGTTATAAATACTTGAGCAGACATAAGGGGGTCAGGTCTCTAAAATAGTCACAGGCATACCAGGGGACCTTTGATAAGGTAAGCACACATATATACAACAATATGTCAAGATCATCAAGAGCCTTGGAGTTCTGGACTAGCAATGTTGTTAGTCACAATAAATAAATAAATAGATACATCAATAAATAATTTGGGAGGACTTATTGTTCAGGCCATTCCAGATCTCATTGCACCAGGGCTGCTACAACATCAGCAGCAAGGGTATTTATGTTCCGCTGGGTCGCATTGTTACGGCTACAGCATGGTCCAACAAACGAATCTCCAAACATCTGTAATGACCCATTGCTGAACCAGGGTTGTTTGTTAACTATTTATGTTCTGGTTATATTTTCCATCTGGGTGAGAGATGGAAATATTATTGTTTCATTTAAACAGTATCAGCATGGTTTACATCTATGTTATGACTGTATGCATTATGAATGTTTTCCCTTCATTTGTCTTGAAGCAGGTGTGGTTGTGTACACTCGTTTCACACGGCATGATATCACAGAGCTTTGAAGTCTTCACGTAGTCACTCACGTGACTCCGAAGTAAAATAGTAAGATTAAACGAGAACTTACCAGTTTGAAGTTTGATCTTTATTTTATGAGGAGTCGAGTTGAGGGACTACGTGCCCTCCGCTCCCAGCCCTCATAGATCTCATCTGGTAGTTCTAGTCTTTGTTATCTTACCATTATACTTCAGTCATTATTATCTGTGATTTCACACCGTTGGTTTGAAGATTGACGCACGAACGGCTGTACGGGGTTCTTCATGTAGTCCCTCAACTCGACTCCTCGGAAATAAAGATCAAACTTCAAACTGGTAAGTTCTCATTTAATCTTACTATTTTGGCCTCCTCGTGGGTTAAATATTTTACGTACTTGCCCAATTTCTCAGTTTTCAGAATTTCCTCTATCATAAGGCAAGGTATTCACCTTTCACATTACCAGACACCTTACTATGGAAAATATGTCCACATAATGAAGAGGGTGTAGCCAAGTTATCTTAAAAAAATATTTTGTGATGCTTTAGTGTTCGTGATGAATGGAAACACGAAAATCAAGAAATTCTGGAAACTTGTGACTGGATAGGTGCTGGAAAAAATAAACTGCTGGAAGATCTCAGTGGGTTGAGTAACAGCCGTGGAGGCAAGGAGATGCTGTACATTTCAGGTGGATACCCTGGATCAAGATTCAAGAAAGTTTATTGTCATGTGTCCCAGATAGGACAATGAAATTCTTGTTTTGCTTCAGCACAACAGATTTATAGGAGGCATGAATACGGAACAGATCAGTGTGTCCATATACCATTGTATAAGTATATACACACATGAATAAATAAAACAGATAAAGTGCAAATAAACAGATAATGGGCTATTAATGTTCAGAGTTTTGTTTGAGTTGAGTTCAATAGGCTGATAGCTGTGGGGAAGTAGCTGTTTCTGAACCTGGATGTTGCAGTCTTCAGGCTCCTGTATCTTCTACCTGAAGGTAGCGTGGAGATGAGTGTGTGGCAAGGATGGTGTGGGTCCTTGATGATACGGCCAGCCTTTTTGAGGCAGAGACTGCGATAGATCCCCTCGATGGTAGGGAGGTCAGAGCCGATGATGGACTAGGAAGTGTTTACTACTTTTTGTAGTCTTTTCCACTCCTGGGCACTCAGGTTGCCGAACCAAGCCACGATGCAACCGGTCAGCAAGCTCTATACTGTGCACCTGTAGAAGCTAGAGAGAGTCCTCCTTGACATACCGACTCTCCGTAATCTTCTCAGGAAGTAGAGGCACTGATGTGCTTTCTTTATGATTGCATCAGTGTTCTCGGACCAGGAGAGATCTTCAGAGATGTGCAGGAATTTGAAGCTCTTGACCCTTTCCACCATCGACCCATTGATCTAAACGTGACTGTGGGTCCCCATCCTACCTCTTCCGAAGTCCACAATCAGTTCCTTGGTTTTGCTTTTGGGGATTCAAAAGGTGAACAAAGGAAAAGAGAACCTGGGTGGACTGGTACGAAAGGAACACATGCCTTTGGGCTATAGGTTACCAGAGCAGAATGTGAGATGTTACATTTCTACCTTGTACTTAGTCTCGCCCTGGAGAAGGCAGGACAGGCAGGCACGTGTGGGAATGGAAGATGAAGTTGAAATGATAAGCAACTGGAGGCTCGGGATGGCCATTGTGTGTAGTACAATACTGCTTCCACGGACCACTTTCTGGTGTTTGATTAGATCATAACATAGATTATATAAAAACTAAAAAGGATGGGAGTGAAAGAAGAGGAAGGAAAGAAACAACACGCACCCACTCTCACATCCACGAACAAACACATTGACTTCAATGTCTCAAGTGGAAATTGTAGGTTATTAAATCAAAAAATGGATATGAGCATCAGTCAATTGGATGGACCATTACAGCAATCAAAAAATAAATACATTTGGACACCCAACCATCGATGAAAAATCAGAGAGATATCAATGTTTTAAACAAATTCCCCATTCTCTCTGCTGCCCCTTCTGGAGGGAGGGGGAGGGACTATAAAACCAGGAAGTGGTGTGTCTCACTCGGTCTCTGCAAGATGGAGGAACCAGAGGGTCACGTCTCTCTGAGCTCTGAATGGTACTGAACACATGTCTACTCAACTGTGAGTGCCCATAATGTGGTTTGAAAATTAAAATATGGTTGGTTTGAAGTAAAAAGGTGCTGCCTGCAAATGTTTGTTTGGGTGTATTGGCTTGAAGTGAAAAGGCACTACTGCAAATGGTGGCTTGGGTGCTTTGGCTTGAAGGGGAAAGGCACTACTGCAAATGGTGGCTTGGGTGCTTTGGTTTGAAGTGAAAAGGCACTACTGCAAATGGTGGCTTGGGTGCTTTGGCTTGAATTGACAAGGGACGACTGCAAATGGTAGCTTGGGTGCTTTGGCTTGGAGTGAAAAGGCACGACTGCAAATGGTGGCTTGGGTGCTTTGGCTAACTTCCTGTTTGCACTGCATATCAATTTTAGATAAAATGCTCCCACTTACGGCTGTGATGTTTGACCATCTTACTCAGTCCCTCTCTGCTCAGCAGGTGCAGAGGATGCTTCCCATCAATGAAAAATAAAAGTGATATTAGTGTTTAAAAAATGTTGAGAATCTCTCTCCTGTCATGAAGGCCACATCTTTTCCGGTGGGTGGTGGAGGGGTTATAAAACCCGGAAGTGTGGGTGCGGTTCAGTCTCTGCATGATGTGGGAGGGAGCGGTCACGACTCTGTCTGAGCTATGAATAAACTGAACACACTGATGAGTCAACTGCCAGCCCACCAGCCGTGAGTGAGCTGCCAGCAAATCAGGCTTGAGGGACTGAGCTGCCACCCCAAGAACCCATACCAGCGCTCCAGAAAGCCCCCCCCCCCCCCCCCCCCCCCCCACTGCCCACCAATATTGGAATTGGTGGAGAGGTGGAATATTGCGTCGGGGACCAGCCTTCCCATGTGAACATGGGACCCAACGGGTCCCACTTAGTCCAGTAGATATATAAATGGCTTGTAAGCTATTGTGAGTTAATGTTGGTGAGTGAGTTTGCAGATGACATTGCTGCAGTACACTGCAGGATATAGATCAGCTACAGAAACCAGCGTAGAAATGGCAGATAGAGTTAAATCTGAGCAAATGTGAAGTGTTGCACTTTGAAAGGTCACATGTAAGCAATATATAGGAATGTTACAAAATGTTGAGGTATTAAAAATCAAGCCTGTAATTTATCCCAACAGATGCAGTATAAAAATAACTTTAATTTGACACTGAATTCACTTTCATATCTTCAGTATTAAAAAAGTTATGGCCATTTTCACACTCGGAAATTAGTATCTTGTTCCCTATTGCTTTTCCATTGATTTAACACAAAAGCTGTGATCGAGGACACTCAAAAGCCCACAACATTCTTAAACATTAAGAGAACTGAATGACATTTTCAGTTATTATTGATTGAAGCATTCTGAAACAAATATAAAACATCTTACTTGGATGACCTGAAATTAAAGCATATAATTAGTTAGTTACCTAATTGTAGCTAATTACAAAATTGACTGTTGTGACGGAAATAGTAATAAACACCCAGGCTGCCTTGAAAATTCAAAAATGTGATATTCTTAAGATCAAAACTTTAATATTATTGTATTATATGCTGCAAGTCCGTAACAGATAGTTAAATAATTTACAATTTCCACCAATAGACCAAGTCTTTCTGGAGAAGATCAGTTGCTAGCTGGTACATTGGCATATCATAATCAGGAGCATCATCATACTCCTCAGATTGTAACTAATAAGCAATTCTGTACACCTTGTTTTTCCTCAACTTTTCAATTTTGGCATTGTAAACTACAAGTTTTTGCTCTTCAAACCACGCATGACATGCCTTTCTGCCCACTACTTTCCCATTAAGAATGTCCTGTAGATCATCGCATTTGGAGTAGTCCAAATTCGGATAATCTCTGCGAATGGTGTCGAAATCACTCTTTTGCTGGGCATTTGGATTGACAATTTTGCATTTCTTCTTCGGAGACATCTGTTTAAAATGTAAAGGAAAAAAAAACACTGAACAGCATTAACAGAAACAAGTTATTATTTGAAGTTTTAGAAAAAAGGTAGAAATCATAAAGTTAAATGCTAAAACAAATAGTAAATACCCAATTAAAAAAATCATATTCATCAGTTTCATCAAATCAATTAAATTCATCAAATCAATTAAATTCATCTAATCATTTAAATTAATCTAAATTCAATTACTAGATCTAAACATCTATCCATTTCTTAAGAAAAGGCTACATTTTAAAAATAGCCTTAGTATCCAAATAACAAACTAATCCCATTCACACAAGAATTCACAATATAACATGATTTTTAAATCTCACTGTCATGAACTTGTATACCAAATGCAAGGAATTTAATGTTTAATTCTCATAAATTAATCTAGAAACATCCACTCTCAATATAATCAAAATTATTAGTTTTTGCACAATACATGTGATCTGTTGTGGATATTTAATATAAAAAATATTGATAATGGTGGAGAATTACACAACATATAGATATTTAGATGCTCTTATGACATGATTGTCCAAAAAAAAAGAATTTAAATCATCTTGCGAGTGGGTGTTTATGGATTGGAACGTTTCCGTTGCCGTGAATTTTAATACCATATCGGCAGGCAAAGACATGGCCGAATCGTTTAGGGACTAAATAACATTTTCACATCGTAAAATTAGACTAAAGCCACCCCAAGAAGCAAGATTATTTGTGAAATAAACGTCTTATCCTTTGTTTTGTCCTTGTATTGCGATCTGTAACGTTGAAGCCGTTGAGTGCGTTCGAAGTCGCGTTTTACTTTAATCCAACTATTAAATTGTCCAGCTATCTTTAAAAAACGGGAATGGAAGTCCGATCGATTTTTCTTCATCGACTAGCAGCCCGAGGAAATTCCTCTCCGACAAGCGATACAAACCTGCATTTTAATTCCTGAGTCACACACACAGCCACTGGCAGATCTACAGCGCCGCTGAAGGTCGGTTTTGTAACATCGCTACAATATATCCAATTTTACTTCGGAGTCACGTGAGTGACTACGTGAAGAAGGCCCGCCTTGCGCTGGAACGGCATTACGTCGACGCTGACGGCAGAAGCAGGAGCTGCACAGACAGCTCCTCGACAGCGGTAGGTATGGAACCGGCAGGTAAGTGCAGTTGAAAAATTTTTAGGAAGTCTGGAAAACTCCGTGCCTGGTGGATTGAACCAGGATTTTAAAGGTTTTAAAAAACAAAGTAAAAGTTTAAATTGAACAGAAATACTCTGTTAAAACAACAGAGTTTTGAAAAGAACGTCCCAGGGGAATACCCAGCGATCGGGACGAGAGATTAATTACGGGGCCGGTTCCGATACTGGTACCGTTAAAAATACGGTAGAGAGGTTAAGATGCTCCACAATCTTTTGGCAGGAAATTTTAAATAAGTCAGAAAGGCTGTAATTTAAAAAGTTAATAAATTTCGCGATATGGAGAAAGTACTCCAAAATATAAAAAAGAGACAAGGGTCACAGTACCCAAACAGTTCCCCAAAAAGACCCTGAGGGGCTTGAATATACAGAATATGGCTATGTGCCAAATTGAGAATTTGAAACTCCGGACCCTGGATTTAGGGTGGAGGAAGTCTCTTTGGATATAATTCCAAGTGGATCAGGGCTGCAAAAGACAGACCCTGCAAGTGGTGATGTGAATTATGAATGCACACCACAAATAAAAAAGAGAGGCCAGATGTGCCTGAGATAGCAAAAGATTTTGCTATATCTGAAGGAAGTGGTGAGGCTATGGAAGAAAACCTAGCTGCCAACATTAATTATATGGTATCTCACCAACTTCAAGAATACGATAAAACTTTTATGTTTTATTAAGATATCAACGGTAAATCCGTTTATAATATCCATGTCTCAAATTATATGAGATATAAGAAATACAATTTCAAAGTATTTCAAAATGGTGCAAATAAGTAATACTTTCAAAATAAAATAAATTGCCATCAGTTGTGGAGCTCAATGGGAAGAAATATATATAATTTACCAAATCTGCACTATAGGTTCGCAGATCAATACAAATCAGGTTATATTAAACTCCTGATTATTATGGAATAAACCTGCCTTATGTTAAATCAAAGATATTAATTACAAAAGAACAGACTAATGATCTTTAAACTTTAGGGGGAAAAAAACTATGATCCAATGAAAGATTTGATAATGGATCAAAACAAAGGCAAAGATCTTTAAACTTGCGGGGAAAAAAACTATGATCCAATGAAAGATTTGATAATGGATCAAAACAAAGGCAGAAGTGGTATAATCCAACATAGCCTTATCTAAACCTATATAATTGGGAAAAGAAGGCTTGAAGTACGTTGAAGAGGTGCAAACATCTGGTTACAAAATAAGTTCATGAAATCTCCAATTATGGGGGATTACAGGTGTATTATGATTAATTTAATATAACTAAGGAAGGATTGGTTCACCTGTATAAGAAAACTTTAAAAATTGATTTTAAGTTTGCACTCAAAAGTAATTTCAATAAAGAAAGGGGTACGTACATGTATATTATAAAATTACCTCAGTGTAAAGATTTCATGGTATAAACCATATAAAACATCATTTTATATACACTTTCACAGTGTAAGAAAATGGAAACATCTAGAACATGGAAATACAAATGTGATTAACAAAGTGTTAATCAATATTACAGGTGCTTGAAATTAATTAAAGTGGGTCAAGCTGTGCAAGTTAAAACATTGTCTCAAGAATCAAATCAGTTCAAGGCTGTTAAACAGAACACTGAAGGAACAATTATACTGATAAAAGATCAGCACTTGCACTAATGAGGTCATGGTCATGGGTTATCTCGATTACATTTAAATTGGAAGAGATAAGAGCAGCTGCAAATTAGTGCTGCAATTACAAACCTGGTGGTAGGTAAGGACCTGACCCATTACATAAAGCATATGCTTAGGCATTAATAAAATATTCATAAATTATTATTCTGAATTTAGAAGTAATTCAAGCACCATAAGAGGGGGAAAAATTGTTCCATGATACAAATATGTCTAATTGTTGTTGACATGCTTTATCCCTCCATTAGGTTAGGTAAAAAATAAATAAAGTTCCAAAAGAAGGAATACAGAAGCTTATAAGAATATGTATGCCCTTGTGAAGAGGCTTATGCAAAATATCAAATGATACATTATCGTTATTAAAGTAATGTAAAAAAGGTTCATAAGCTGCTTCAACTATAAGATTAACAGCTGTTGCAAACTGAAGCAAGTGTTACAGATGATGTACAGCTTCTGTGAATGTTTGGGTAAAGATAAGAATATTATCTATTCTTATAACAATAATTGATATGTCTCTTGTTGGGACTGCAGACAATAATACCAGGTGAACATAAATGGTTCGTCCTAAGAAATTTTCCAAACATTCGTATTAATTGTTGAAGTATAAGGAGTTATGGATCAAAGATCGATTGTTTTATTATGGAACTGTCCATGTCGTATCAAGATAAACAATACCACGGCTGTGGCATATGTTAACAATGGTATCGGAGACAACAAATTTGGGAGAAAAACATATTGTCATTAATTGGATTACTTACGATTAATCTGGTTGTATACAGATTAAATCACTGATCTTTCAAATGTTTCTTGTGGTTCACAAGATAAGTCAAATAACAATCATGGGATTATCTGAGTAAACAGATGTGGCATATTTTAAAGTTTAGTCCACCTGTTTATCTCTAAGGAAGAGACAATGATATCGGAAGACAACAAATTTGGGAGGAAAAACATATTGTCATTAATATGGATTACTTACGATTAATCTGGTTACATACAGATTAAATCACCGATCTTTCGAATATTTCTTGTGGGTAAACCAAGAACAGCGAAGGTGGATGCTTTTCTCCCAATTACATGAGGAAAAGATTTCTTTTGTGTTCCTCATTTGGTTTGATAGGGCAGCGTTCTGATGAAAATGTAGCGGGACACTGCCAGAGGCATTTTGGTGGCCTAATACGGATCCTTTATGGTTTCATAAATATTGTGTGATTTTGAACTGCTAGTGATGATTCATAGTGGCAGCAATTTATTGAAGTCTAAAAAGGGGTCTCGACCCAGGTCGTTGCCTGTCTCCTTTCGCTCTTTGGATGCTGCTGCACCCACTGGGATCTCCAGGTTTGAGAAACCCTGCAGTAATTTATTGTTGTACAAAAGCATCCATGACATGAAAATATGAATTTGACTATCTGCAGGTTGACCAGACCATTACAACAGCTGATGGTCAAAGAAGTCTATGAATGTTAACTAATATAACAACATATCAATAAAATAATTATGTATAAAGAAGTGTTATACCTGCAATTTGCAGAAATAAGTCTAAAAAACAATATTTTGTTGTAAGAAATTGGAGGTCTGTATATACAGTAAAGTTATTTTATCATATTAGATATATGTGAATTCCTTGTGGATTGCATTTTCTAAGTATCTAATTGATAGAGCCAATAATAGGGCTCAGAGTGTTACCGTCTTATTAACGGACAATATTTTAACCAAGAAGTTATCAGATGCATTCATAATATCCCGATATGGAAAGAGATATATATGTAAATGTTAATAAATATATATATATGTGTGTGTGTATATATATAAGAGGGTGCGTAGTAAGCGTGAGTCTAGTGAGGAGGTTAATTGTATGAGAAAAATCGCCATCAGGCCTACTCTCAATCAAAAATTTGCTGCTCTTTGTAAGGCAACGAATATTCAAATGCCTGAATTCCTGTTTGGAACGTATCTTGTGAAGCAAATCCGTGAGATTGATGATGAGGCAAAAACTATTGGCTTAATGAAGCCAACTACCTCTCGGCCAACAATTCAAAAGCCTGGGTTTATGTACCGAAGGTCGAATCCAGGTGCTGGGCCCAGCAGGGCGAGGCCAGTGGGGCAACGAGGATACCCACCGAGACAGATCGGCTACAACCCCAATATGGGCAGACCACAGACTTACAGGCCAACTGGAGAGGTACAGGGACTTTTTGTTAATGATAAAGTTTCTGGTGGACAACCTCCTATTGGAGGTAGATTACAATTGTTTTATAATGAATGGTGCTGTATAACATCTGATATGTTTATACTAAAGACTGTGTCAGGTTCTACCATTGAGTTTATCTCGGGGATAGATCCACCTCAACAGCACAAGCCTAACAAACTGTTGCTGTTTTCTGCTCCAGAGACTCAACAGGTAAACAATGAGATTAAGAATTTATGCCAAAAAGGAGTGATTGAGAATGCCATTAATCATTCTCAATAACGTGTCTAATATATTCCCCAGGCTTAAAAAAGTCCCTGTACCTCTCCAGTATGGGGGTTGTAGAGTAATTCTGGACCTCACTCACTTAAACCCTTCAGTTCTCTACAACCACTTTAAAATGGACACCTTTGTTACTGCAAAGCAGCTGGTATCACAGGGTTGTTATATGGCAACTATTGAATTGCAAGATGCATATTATTTGGTGCCAATTCATGCTCATTATCGCAGATACTTGAAATTTAACTGGATGGGACAGCTGTGGCAATACAAAGCATTGCCTAATGGATTAAGCTCAGTACCTAGGCTATGTACTAAATTGTTAAAAACTGTGCTGGGGCTATTGAGGGCCACAATCACATTGTCATGGCCTATTTAGATGAAGGGTCGGTTGCAGTAACCAAAAATGTGTTTGAAACATTAGGGTTTTTGGTCCAACTAAGTCCAAGTTACAGCCAACCCAAAATATTGAATATTTGGGATTTCCTATCGATTCCGTTGATATGACAGTAACATTACCAACAGTCAAGGTTGTGGATATTGCTAATGTCTGTATTTGCCTCACACAAAACCTTTATCCCTCCATCTGAGAAGTTGCAAAGGTAATTGGGAAATTGGTAGCAGCTTTTCCTGCAGTACAGTACGGACCTTTGCATTATCAACATTTGCAAAGAGCAAGAGAACAAGCATTAAAAGAGCATGCAGGCCATTTTGATCGGGTTATGCAGTTACCAACCACAGCTCTAGCAGAATTGCAGTGGTGGATTGTTAATGTTAGTCAAGCTACCAATAACATTTTGGTGCACGAACCTTCAGTAATCTTACAGACTGATGTAAGCGCTCTCGGATGGGGGGGCTACAGACACCGAGTCTAGCTGTGGAGGTAGCTGGAATGAACAAGAAGGTTTGATTCTCCACACGCGGGATAAATTATTTGGAATTATTGGGGGCATTTTATGGGTTAAAAGCATATTGCTCCACAATGAATAATTTACACGTTCAACTCCAGATTGATAACACCACAGCAGTGGCATATATTAATCATATGGGAGGAGTAAGATCAGTATCATATGATAAACTTGGCTAACCTCATCTGGCATAGGTGTATTTCAAGGAACATCTGGGTTTCAGCCACCTATCTACCAGGTATAGACAATGTGGTGGCAGACCATAGGTTGAGAAAGTTGAATGATAATATAGAGTGGATGTTCAATGCTGAGATTTTTCAAACAATTGTCATTCGATTTGGGTTGCCAGATATTGATCTGTTCGCATCCAGATTGAATCACCAGTTGCCTAAATATGTTTCATGGGAGCCAGATCCAGGAGCAGTGGCTGTGGATGCTTTCTCGTTACATTGGGGGCACTCATTCTTTTATGCATTTCCTCCATTTTGTCTGATCACGAAATGCCTCACCAAAATAGAGCGTGACTCCGCCACGGGCGTTTTGGTGGTCCCAGATTGGCCAACACAACCATGGTTCCCATTAGTACTCAGAATGATGGCTCAGCCATTCATGATGATTCCCAGCTGCAGTAATTTGTTGGTGCATCCGGTTACAGGAGAAAGTCACCCGTTACATGACCGTATCAATTTGTTGGTCTGCTGTTCTGACCAGACCATTCCAAGGCCTTGGATTATCGAACAGCTCCATGGAGGTTATCGCTGCAGCCTGGAGAAATAGCACTAAAAAACAATATGTGGTGCACATAAAGAAATGGGAGATGTTCTGTGTACAATCAAATATATCTTATCAAACTGCACGCATATGTGATGTGTTGGAGTTCCTTGCTAAGTTGCATTTTGATGAGCACCTGAGTTATAGTGCCATTAACAGCGCTCGGAGTGCTTTGTCCTATTTGAGGCAGTCTTCAGAACAACAACAACCTATCGGGTCTCATCCGTTAGTATCCCGATTTATGAGAGGAATTTTTAACAAAAACCCTCAGAAGCCTAGATTTACAGAAATCTGGGATATCAGTATAGTTCTCACACTGCTTCGGCAATGGGCTCCAATTATGTCGTTATCTATGCAGAGATTAACTCTTAAAGTGGTTATGCTAATGGCGCTGATTTCAGCACAACGTGTACAAACATTGCAATTGTTACGCATTGATTGTATGCATTTGTCTGTAGATGACATTACATTTTATGTCTATGATTTAATCAAACAAAGCAGGCCAGGTATGGTAGGAACCAAGGTGACGTTTAAAGCATATCCTGTTGACCAAATGTTATGTGTAGTTAAACACTTAAGCCAATATATTGAGTTAACAAGGAGTCTCAGAGGTTCTGAGACAGGACTGCTCATTAGTCACAAAAAGCCATATAAAAGAGTGTCAGTACAAACTATTTCTAGATGGTTGAAACAGGTTTTCAATTGTGCTGGAGTCGACACTCATGTATTTAAATCTCACTCCACCAGGGCGGCATCAATATCCGCGGCGAAGGCTCAGGACGTGCCGATAGACCAAATCATCGCGGCCGCAGGATGGTCTAGAGAGTCAACATTTTCTCAATTCTATGACAAACCTGTACAGACAGTGCCACGGTTTGGGCAGGCTGTTTTGGGTTCCATTTAATTCATTTGCTTTGTTTGTAATTTCCCCCTGGGAAAGAGGGTTTATTACTGTTTTTGTTATTATTAAAAATAGTTATTGAATAATTTGAAGCAATGTTCAATATATTTATTCACTACTGTGTCAACCGAAGCAGATTGTCGTATGGAGTGTATCTACGGCATGGAAACAGAGCTTTGAAATCTTCACGTAGTCACTCACGTGACTCCGAAGTAAAATAGTAAGATTAAACGAGAACTTACCAGTTCGAAGTTTGATCCTTATTTTATGAGGAGTAACGTTGAGGGATTACGTGCCCTCTGCTCCCACCCTCATAATCTAAGAGATCATCTGGTAGTTCTAGTCTTCTTAAAGCCTTACTATGTTACTTAGGCTGTTTGTTTCTGTGTTTTCACGCCGCTGCTTTGAAGTATGACGCGCATGCGCCTGGCGGGGCTTCTTCATGTAATCCCTCAACGTTGCTCCTCATAAAATAAGGATCAAACTTCAAACTGGCAAGTTCTCGTTTAATCTTACTATTAATGGGAAGAATCTTTGATGTACAGTTGAGAACTCGGGGTCCAAGTTCATAGATCCATGATGCCGTCCTTCCTCAAATCCACTGCTCTTCAATCTCTCCTGATCTGCAAGGATTTTGTGCTTAATCTACCTTAACCCAATCTTCGATCATTTTGCATTTCATGTATTCAACAACTGGAACGTGTCTTGACACCGAAAACATGTGTGATAGGAAGTGAAGATGATCTAGTGCCACTAGAATTCGCAGTTACAGGACTGACTCTGCACCTGACTTAGACCATAGTTAGAGCTAAGATGTACACATATTGAGAGGTGGGAGTAAGAGAATAAGGGAGCTGGGATCGAGGGAGAAGGTAGGCTAGGCATCAGCTCCCCAAAATGTACTCAGAAATGTTCTGCTTTCTTCCAATAAGTTGCTGTCACTGTTGCCCTCACCCTCCTGATCATACTTAATGTCATGAGAAAGCATCACCAGCAGCAAGGCTACAAATGCCTGGGAGCATCTGCTTTGCGCAGAAAGCTTGCAGCCATTAAAGATAGTTTGCCACCTCCAGTCATAGCACTCCCACTAGGTGATTGAAACTAAACAGGTTTGATGGTCACAGCCAAATTTGTCATAATCACTGCACATTTTAGAAGAAATTACCCATCAACTAATCTGAAGGCATCAGGCAAGAGTTACAAAAGTTTGAATACGCATACCTCAGAGACAGTTTCTTTCCAGCTGTTATCTGGCAACTGAATAGTTCTCCCATCTTCAGCTTGAGTGCGGTCGTGACCATCTACTTCATAGGAGATCTTTGAACTATCTTTAATCGGACTTTATCTGGTACTAAATGTTGTACCTTTATCCTTCATCTGTGCACTGTCGACGGATTGATTGAAAATATGTATGGTCATTTCTTTGGCTGGATAGCACACAAACTAAAGGTTTTCACTGTATCTCAGCACATGTGACAAATACACAGTATACTCTGCCATTCAATCATGGCTGAACTACTTTCCGCACTCAAACCCATTCTCCTGCCTTCTCCCTGTAACATTTAACACTCTTACTAATCAAATATCAAGCAATCTCCGCTTTAAAAATATTCAATGTCTTGGCCTGCACAACCGTTTGTGGCAATGAATTCCACAGATTCACCACCCATCTGGCTAAATAAATTCTTCCTCATCTTTATACTGAAGGTATATCCTTACATTCTGAGGTTGTGCCATTTGGTTCTAGACTCTGCCATTACTTTAAATATTCTTTTCAAATCCACTTTATCTAGGCCTTTCATTATCAAGTAGATTTAAATGTCCACCCTCATCCTAAAGTCTGGTGAGTGCAGAGGCATCAAAAAATCTTCACAAATTAACCCAATCATCCCCAGGAATCATTCTTCTAAAATAGAGTAACACAACGGATCAGGCAGCATCTCTAGATAAAAGGAATAGGTGATGTTTCAGGTTAAGACCCTTCTTCATACTGAGTGTCGGGGGGTCAGACTGACACTCAGTCTGAAGAAAGCATGCAATAAAAGCTTTTCACTGTACCTTGGTACACATGACAATAAACTG
Organism: Okamejei kenojei; assembly: GCA_035221665.1. Classification (NCBI taxonomy): domain Eukaryota; kingdom Metazoa; phylum Chordata; class Chondrichthyes; order Rajiformes; family Rajidae; genus Okamejei; species Okamejei kenojei. The sequence continues at coordinate 19,301,231 of CM069151.1, read as the reverse complement.
AACTGAACTGAAGAAGGGTCTCAACACTGAAACTGTCTGTGAGCGGATGGTGGGCTACATCTATCACGTGTACACATGGATGCCGCCCCATCCTGCCAGCATAAAAACTGTCCCTTTACTGTATGGAATTCTAGCTCATTTTGTCAATGAGAGCAAGGTGGATGGAGTCAAATCTCTTGCTAAAACTACATCTTTGCCAAATATAAAGAAAGTGGCAGGCATCAAATCACCTGTTCACAGAAGGTGGACAAAAACAAAGATCGACATAGAGATCTATGATCTTTGCACAAAATGCTGAATAAACGCAGAGGGTGAGATAGCCCCATGCAATCCTTGCATGTCTCACCCACTGAGTTTCCCCAGCATTTTTGACTACCTTCAATTTTTCCAGCATCTGCAGTTCTTTCTTAAACATGTTCGCAGAAGGTGCACGGCCCTGCTGGTGGCTTTGCGCAGGATGCGGTACAGCCGGAGCTCGGCCATGCTTGGCTGCAACTCGGGGCGCCCGGCCACTGCTCGGGGCGCTTGACGGACTGGAGGATTACGGGGAAAAAAATCCGCCTTCGGGCAGATGATTTCTGGTTACGGGCCGCATTCGGCCCGGGGGCCGTAGGTTGCCGACCCCTGATCTAGATGATTAACAAATAACATGAAAAGAACTACACCCATCACTGACCCCTGTGGAACACCATCATCAGCCAACCACAAAAGGCCCACTTTTTGTCTTCTGCCATTCAGCCATGTGATCCTATCTCATTTTGCAGCTTCTTCTAATCAAAGGCCTTCTGAAAAGCCAAGTAAACAACATCCACTGACTTTCCTTTGTCTATCATACTTATTATCTCCTGAAAAAACTCCAACAGATTGTCAGGCAAGATCTTCCTTTAAGAAAACCTTGCTGACTTCAGCCTATTTTATCATGTGCTTCCAAGTACCCTAACACTTCATGCTAAATAATGGACTCTAACATTTTACGAACCAGAGAAGTCAGATTAACTAGTCTATAAATTCCATTCTTTTGCCTTGCTTCCTTCTAATACAGTGGAGCTAAATTTGCCATTTTCCTGTCCTCTGGAACCATTCCTGATTCTAATGATTCTTGAAAGATCACTACTAAGGCCTCCACAATCTCTAAAGCTTCCTATTTCAAAACCCTGGGCTGTAATCCATCTGGTCCAAGTTACTTATCCACCATCAGACCTTTTAACTTCCCAAGCGCCCTCAGTAACAGCAGCTGCAAATGGTTTTGCAGCTGCAGCAGGCAGTGAAGAAAACTAATGGCATGTTGGCCTTCATTGCCAGAGGATTTGAGTTTAGGAGCAAGGAGGTCCTACTGCAGTTTTACATGATGAGACCACACCTGGAATATTGTGTGCAATTTTGGTCTCCTAATTTGAAGAACAACATTATTGCCATTGTGGGAGTGCAGCGTAGGTTCACGAGGTTAATTCCCGGGATGGCGGGCCTGACATATGATGAAAGAATGGGTCGACTAGGCTTGTATTCACTGGAATTTAGAATTTGGAATTTAGAAGGATGAGAGGAGATCTCTTAGAAACTTATAGAAAAATAGTCTATTGTCTATAGGCTATAATTCTTAAAGGATTGGACAGGCTAGATGCAGGAAAAATGTTCCCGATGTTGGGGGAGTCCAGAACCAGGAGTAACAGTTCAAGATAAGGGGTAGGCCATTTAGGACTGAAATGAGGAAAAATTTCTTCACCCAGAGAGTTGTGAATCAGTGGAATTCTCTGCCACAGAAGGCAGTGGAGGCCAATTCGCTGGACGTTTTCAAGGGTTAGATTTATCTCTTAGGCTAATGGAATTCAGGGACATGTGGGAAAAAAGCAGGAAAGGGGTACTGATTTAGATGATCAGCCATGCTCATATTGAATGATGGTGCTTGCTTGAAGGACCAAATGGCCTACTCCTGCACCTAATTTTCTATTTTTCTATGCAACCATGCACCATCTGAGGTGAGGGTGGGGATAATGATCAAGTAACATTATGCCTAATGATGCTACAAATGGTGAATTATATTGGAGGTTTTGTGCATTGCTCATCTGCATGGAATTTAATATTCCCTGGTGCATTCCTGGGTTACTTCCTTATGGTGTAACTGTGTCTCAGGATTACAAAATAATTTAAGCCACAAGAATGTTTTGTCGACCACAAATCACAAAACATGGTAACATGCATTTTGATACCCACAGGTTGTTTCTTCTATCATTAGAAGTGCAGGGCTTAGATGTATGTACAGGTAAGTGATTAACGTAAGGGCAGACCAACCTAAGATCTGCAAATGACACCTTAATGAGTGTAACCACAGTTGGCAAGGAGATAATACAATGTCCAGGTTACAAATGATGACATTTCTATTTGTAAGCCTGTGCTTTCAAAGATAGTTGTTTTGTTTTTCAGCTTGGATCGGTTGACCACAGGAGTGATAGAGAGATAATGGTGAGTGGACAATCTTGCAAAGGTCTTCCCAGTAACTAAGTTAAGGGTCCTAACAGCAAGGACTCTAACCTGTGCCATCTCTCAATCGACCCTGATTTCCTGATGCTTTTTTTTTTAGAAATGCAGCATGCAAGCAGCCCATTTGGGGGGATGGCAAGGGAAGATACTAATTGGAGAATTTAATGTTCAAGAGAGGTAGGATAGGAGTGCGTGAAGCCATCTTGTTTGTGCCTCTCATTCGTTGCAGGTTCCTAGACAGCAATGGGGCTCACAACAAAATGTTACCCAATGTGTCCCATCCTGAACCCTAGGTTGATGATGTTGCTTGACCACGATCTCCATTCCCTGGGTACCATTAAATGCCATTTTGAAGATAATTCTCACTCATCTCCCTCCTTTGACCATGCTCATCAAAGATTACATAAACTTTGTAATTTTGGAATATCTCCCCCAGACTTGAACCATATTTAATTATGCTTCACTAGCAATCTCAAAAACGTGACCAAGTCCGCAATGCTTCCATCTATGTGTTGAACTGTTAAACGCCGACAATTAGAATATAAGACATAGGGTGAGGCACTCGTGCTGTTCAGTTGGTCTAACTGACTGTTCAAACTGTCTCCCATGGCTACCTGGACTACACTTCTTCCCACCCTGCTTCCTGTAAGACTCTATCCCCTACTCCCAATTCCTCCGTCTACGCCGCATCTGCACCCAGGATGAGGTGTTCCAAACCTGGGCATTGGAGATGTCCTAATTCTTTAGGGAACGGGGATTCCCCTCTTCGACTATAGATGAGGCTCTCACCAGGGTCTCTTCTATATTCCGTAGCTCCGCTCTCACTCCCACCCCCCACCCACTCTTAATAAGGGCAGAGTCCTACTTGTCCTCACTTTCCACCCTACTAGCCGTCACGTACAACAGATAATCCTCCGACATTTACGCCACCTTCTATGGGTTCCCATCACTGGCCACATCTTCCCATCTCCTCCCCTTTCGGCTTTCGGCAGAGACCGCTCCCTCCATAACTCGCTGGTCAATTAGTCCCCTCCCACCCAAACCACCCACTCCCCTGGTACTTTCCCTTGCAACCGCAGGAAATGCTTCACTTGTCGCTTTACCTCCCCCCTTGACTCCATCCAAGGACCTAAGCAGTCTTTCCGGGTGAGGCAGAGGTTCACCTGCACCTCCTCCAACCTCATCTATTGTATCTGCTGCTCTAGGTGTCAACTGCTCTACATCGGTGAGACCAAGCGCAGGCTTGGCGATCGCTTCGCCCAACACCTCCACACAGTCTGCATTAACCAACCTGATCTCCCGGTGGCTCAGCACTTCAATTCCCCCTCCCATTCCGAATCCGACCTTTCAGTCTTGGGCCTCCTCCAAGGCCAGTGTGAGTCCCACCGCAAATTGGAGGAGTATCACCTCATATTTGCTTGGGTAGTTTACACCCCAGCGATATGAACATTGACCTCCAATTTCAGGTAGTCCTTGCTTTCTCCCTCCCTCCCCTTCCGAGCTCTCCCACAGCCCACCGTCTCTCTCTCTTCCTTTTTCCTTCCCACCTCACCCCACCCCCACATCAGTCTGAAGAAGGGTCTCGACCCGAAACGTCACCTATTCCTTCGCTCCATAGATGCTGCCTCACCCGCTCAGTTTCTCCAGCATTTTTGTCTACCTTGAAATGTCTTGTCTCCTGTTGGTTTTAAATCAAGGTGTTGGCACCTATGACCAAGGGAACTGGATTTCTTCCCTTCTGTGGCATCGCTTACAATTTTACTTCGGAGTCACGTGAGTGACTACGTGAAGAAGCCCCACCTGGCGCATGATCGGCATTACGTCGATGCTGTCGGTAGGGAAAGAACTGCAGAGCACAGCTCCACCAGCGGTAAGGAACAGGCCCGCAGGTAAGTGACTTTATTTTACTTCCAGGGCAAATTCAAACTCCATGAAGCTGGCGTGCAAAGCCAGGAGGAGTTAAAATAAAAATGGAGAAAGTTCCGAAAAAATCAATGAGGGTAAAATGAGCGTCCCGGTGTGAAGAAAAACAGTCGGGACGGCAGATTAGTGCGGAGCCGGTTCTGATACCGATGGCCGTTGATATACCCAATAGTGAGCCTTTAGTTGCTCCACAAGCAGAAGCCACGGAGGAAATTCCAGTACCAAAGAAAATAAAGGGAAATCTGAGAGGCCCGTGGTTTCTGATGACTCTGATTGTGAAAGTCCTCCAGATAGAAAAGCCATGAAGCTAAGAATGGATTAAATGGAGGAAATTCTCCAAACAATCATCAACCAAGGGTCTAAAAACCCAGTATATTCCCAGGCAGGCCCTAAGGGGTTTCCAAATCGAGAATCTGGTGCCTTACCAATGTGGGAATATGAACCTTCAGAGCCTCGGATTGGGCTGGAGGTAGTCTCCTTGAGCAAGTCTCAGGTGTACCAGGGCAGCAGGAGACTGACCCTGAAAGTGGTGATTTTGGTCATGAGTACCCACCACAGCACAAGAATAAATTCAGGTGTAATTGATGTGGTACAATGTACGATACCTGAAGGAAGCGGTAAGGCCATGGAAGGTAACCATGGTGGCCAACATTAATTGGTTTCTCACCAGCTTCAGGAGGCTGTTATGGTTGAAACAGCAGAACTATATTTAAGAGTGAGTTGGATGTGGCCCTTGTGGCTAAGGGGATCAGAGGGTATGGAGAGAAGGCAGGTACGGGATACTGAGTTGGATGATCAGCCATGATCATATTGAATGGCGGTGCAGGCTCGAAGGGCTGAATGGCCTACTCTGCACTAATTTCTATGTTTCTATGTTTCTATGTTAATTATATGAAACACTTGTGCTTTACTAAGGGTGCCAACGGTGAATCCGATTTTGGGCACCCATGTCTTTAATAGTGCGGGCACAGGAAATACGATTCCAAAGAATTCTCAAGCTTATTGTGGGTGGCACCACTGCTTTTGGGAAGCAAGTGGAAGGTTGTGCAATGATCAAAATTCAATAAGACATGTTGGCATTGTTTTATAACTCATATTTTGACCTCAATTGTATGAGGAAAATTGCCATTCGGCCCATTTTGCACTCTAGATTTGCAGGTCTGTGCAGATCAAGCAATGTTCAAGCTCCTGGTTATTTGTTCAGAGAAAACCTGCCTAAAACAAATCAAAGATATTGATGAAGAGGCAAAGACTATCAGCCTCCTGAAACCTTTCAATTTTGGCCAAAGAAGGTATGGTCCAATGTGAAGGGGATTTGATTTTGAAGCTGGAACAAGCAGAGGCAGGAGTATGGTGAGGAAGTATTATCATCCAGCACAGCCTTATGTACACCCATATTGTTGGGAAAAGGAGGCCATCACGTGCATTTGGAGAGGTACAAACTTTATTCTATCACAGAGGAATCTTTTGATGAACCTCCGATTGGTGGTAGATTACAATTGTTTTGTGATGAATGATACTGCATAACATCTGATTGGTTTATATTAGATACTGTGTCAGGATTTACAATAGAATTTGTAGAAGGAATTGATCCACCTGTACAGAAAAAAACTAATCCTATTTTGATGTCTTCTGCACCTGAAAAATCTCAAATAAAAGAAGAGGTAAAAAATTTATTTAGAAAATGAGTAATTGAAAAAAATGGGTAAGCATCCACAACAATTTGTATCAAATAATTTCCCCAGACCTAAGAAAGATGGGGGTTGTAGAGTCATTCTGGACCTCACACACTTTAATACATTTGTCCAGTATAAACATTTCAAAATGGACACCTTCAACACTGCAAGGCAGTTGTTATCAACAGGCTGTTACATGGCTTCTATAGATTTGAAGGATGCGTATTATTCAGTACCAATTCATCATGAAGGTGGTCATGCTCATGGCACTGGTATCAGCACATCGAGTGCAGACATTGCAAAAGCTGAAGCAGGACAGGATGGAAGTGGCTGCAGACAATGTTACGTTCTACATTTATGACCTACTCAGAGCAGGCCAGGTGTGACAGGGTTCAAGATTGTTTTTTTGGCATATCCCACGGATCCATGTCTATGTGTAAAGACACATTTGCTGCAATATATTGAAGCTACGAGGGCCTTACGATATATGGAAACAGAGTTGTTAATCAATTACAAGAAGGCACACGAGAGTGTCAGTACAGACTATCTCGAGGTGCTTGAAACAAGCATTGGTTGATGCAGGTATTAACACTGACGTTTTTACATCTCATTCCAGTAGGGCAGCATCGACGTTGGCGGCAAGGGCGATGGGCGTTCCCATCGACCATATTCTCGCAGCCGCCGGGTGGTCAAATGAGTTGGTTTTTCAACATTTCTACCATCGGCCGATTGCCGATCCGGGGCTGTTTGTTAATACCATATTAAGTTGTGTTTAAGTCCCCCCTGGGTTAGAGGGGTTACTGTTCTTTTGTTATTCAAATAAATTTGTTACTGCATTTAATGCAATGTCAACATTAATGCATTATTGATTATTTCTCATTCCGAGTCAATCAATGCAGTGAGAAGCCGGGATTTGAATCTGCGGCATGAAATCACAAAGCTTTGAACCCTTCATGGAATCACTCACGTGACTCCAAAGTAAAATAGTAAGATTAAACGAGAACTTACCAGTTTGAAGTTTGATCTTTATTTTATGAGGAGTTACGTTGGTGATTACGTGTTCTCCACGCCCAACCCTCTCTCACAAAGGTAATCTGGTAGTACTCAAGTTGCTCATCTTACTATGTTACTTCGATAACTGTTATTTGTGATTTCATACCGCTGCCTTGAAGATTGACACGTATGCGCACTGGCAGGACTTCTTCACGTAATCACCAACGTAACTCCTCATAAAATAAAGATCAAACTTCAAACTGGTAAGCTCGTTTAATCTTACCATTAAAACCATGAAACAAGTTATTTTCTTTAAATCATGCTTCTTCAGGGAAAAATACTCAAAATCTCACTAAAGGTAAGTAGCACTTATTCCTGTAATCATCCAGCACAGTTGGTATTTATCCTCACCATCAATTATCCTAAAGTCACTGTTCAAAGGATTCAAACAATGAATAAATCTTCCTGTAAATAAGAAATATAAATAGAAACTGCTGGATATGTCGATCAAGTCTGACGGTTTATAGAAGAGCAACAATTAACATTTAAGGTACACCCTTAATCATAGCTGGGAAAGTAAGAAAACAGATTATTTTAAAACGAGAAGGTAGGGGAGGACAAAGGGAATAATTCTAATGAGGCAAGATTAGATTCTGAGGTAAACTGAATGTTTATGGTGCTGCCTGGTTAATGAATCGAAGAGAAACGCTACAGAGATAAAACACGAGACTTGTTTTTCTTAATTCAATTTCTAAAATGCAGATCAGATTTTTTCCTGAGACCTGAAACCAAAAGGAGAATGTTGATAATGCCAACAAATCAGGCCGTTGTCTGTGCAGAGAGAAAAGCTGATTGATATTAGAAATGGCTAAACTTACAGAAGAGCTGGTCAATTTTTATATCTACAAGATTACTGAGTTATCTGAAATTGCTGATTTAAATATTGAGTTTCAATGACTGAAAGGCATCAAAAGATGAGGCACAGTTCCTCAAGCTTACGTTGTGCTTCGCTGGAACGCGGACAGAGTGGAAGTGGGACAGAAAATTGAGATGACAGGTTAACAGAAATTCAGGGTCTCCCTCACATACGAAAGGGAAGGGTGCAAAATGCTCACCATTCTGCGTTCGGTTTCTCCAATATGGAAGGATCAAATGCAGTACACTAGTCTGAAAGAAGTGTAAATGAATTGTTACTTCATCTGGAAAGATGGAAGGCAGGACCGAGGTAAAAGGACAGACGTTGCAGTTGCATGGGAACGTGCTGTAAGAAGGAAAACGTTTCATGGAAGCAGAAGAGTGGACTCGAAAGTCGTGAAACCCACAGTCCCATCAGAATGCTTAAAGGCGGGAAGGGAGAGGTGTACCAGCAATGAGTAGGTCACTTATGATGAGCGTTTGTCGGCACTGGGCCTGTGCTTGCTGGAGTTTAGAAAAATGAGGGGGGACCTCATTGAAACGTACAGAATAGTGAACGGATAGTGGATGTGGAGAGGATGTTTCCACCAGTGGGAAAGACTAGGACTAGAGGTCATAGTCTCTGAATTAAAGGACGTTCTTTTAGGAAGGAGATGAGGAGGAATTTCTTTAGTCAGAGGGTGGTGAATCTGTAGAATACTTTGTCACTGAAGGCTGTGGAGGCAAAGTCAGTGGATATATTGAAGGTGGAGATAGATAGATAGATTCTTGATCAGTACGGATTTCAGGGGTTATGGGGATAAGGCAGGAGAATGGGGATAGGGCGAGATAGATCAGCCATGATGGACTGGCAGAGTAGACTTGATGGGCCAAATGGCCTAATTCTGCTCCTATCACTTATGATATTATGATCTTATGAGACAACATGTCGAGTGGTGGAATCTCGTTGAAGGATGTAGAACTTGTGAAAGATGATTTAATTAATTTGTTGGCTGGTGAGTAGGGGTGAAAATGAGAACCAAAGTAACCTTAACCATGTAGTGGCTGCAAGGATAATGGATTGCAGCTGAGTGCGGGAAATAGATGGGAAACAGTCCTTGACTCTTTGCAAATGCAGTTAAAAGGAATGTCACTGTTAAGGAGATAATAAGAAATCTCAGAGGTATGGAACAACTTAACATCAGAGCAAATGTAATAGGACAGCAATTTGCTAGGCAACCACAGGAGATCAACATTTATGCCTTTACTTCACCCCTTCCACCCTCCAGGTACCAGACATTTCTATCATTGCAGCAAATCATTTCAATCAACGCTTTTAGTCTTCACTGTGGTACTCTCCTCCAAGTTAAGGCCATGAGAGGAACCCTGAGTTTCCAGTTGCCTGTGAGTTTAATGCTCCATCCCAGGCCGACACTGGCCTGAGTGTGGCCTGCTATATTGATCCAGCAAAGACCAAAAAATAAACTTGAGAAACAACACCTCATCTTGGTGATTTCTGTATCCTGGGAAGAGAAGGGGGATAAACTGTTGAAAGATTAGGGAATGGGGGAAAGGGGGAACTGGCAACAAGTGAAGTTGATAAGCCATGAAGTTGAAGGCAGATAAGCCATGATCTTATTGACTGACGATGAAGGCTTGAGGTACCGGGTGACCTACTCCAGCTCCTATTCACTTGCGTTTCATCAAGCCACACTTCAGGATTCTGGACTCACTACTGAATACAACAATTACAGATAATTCTCTTTTCATGTTTGTATCAAAGCGGGCAAATCCTGAATCAGGTTTGAATTTGTATAGAGAATTGTATGAGAACAGAACTCATTTGTATATGAATTCAGGTTTGAGCAAGCTGCATTTCATAGCTTTAAAATGTCTTTGTTTGCTTTCTCTGTAATTTTCCTTTTGATGTATTAACAACACGACTCCATAAGTATTGGGATCGTCTGGGCAACCCTGACCTCACGCTATCAGAGATATTTCCTTTGTCATCTTCTTCTTGCATATGGCGTGCACAGCCGAAAGCTGTAGGTCAACTTGTTCTATTTGATCTATTTGTTTGAGCACGTCAGGTTGATTGCATTAGTCGAAACAGGGTGGACCACATGAAGGTTGCAATCTCCCACCCCTCCTTCATAATATCTACCTCTCACTCACTGCCTCTAAAAAACTTACAAACTAACTTGTTTTCTCATGTTCCAAGTTCTCATGGAGGGTCTTCAACATGAAACATGAATGTTGATTTTCTTTTCTGTTTAAGATTATTTCTCTTAAATTTTTAATTGGTCAGCAAGTTAAACAATATGTGATTGAGCATTATATAAGGAAACAAATAAGGCGTATTTTAGCACCCCTGCCAAACATTCTAATCTTGGTCAGGTCAATGAATACCTTTATGCTGAGTCAATATCTACCAGCTCTAAAGCATATTTCCTTGTCATTGCATTATATCAGGAATTTTTTCACCTGTATGCATGAGCAAGTTTCTATAACTAACACATAATAAACACAAGGCCATGATAAATATTGGCAACAGAACTCATTTGGAAATATTTCAAGGATATGGAATAGTATAAAATATAACAATGCAATACTTGTAATGGTTGCTATGCGTTTTTTAGTCAACAATGAATTTATGTCTGAAAACACCATAGAAATAGGTGAGGCTTCCCTTCAATCACAGTGTTGCACAGTAGTTGAATTAAAATACCATATCTTTTACAGATATAGGAATGTATGACAATGGAAAAATTGTCAAAGTATCGGCTACGTAGATCAGTGTTTCATATATTTCTTCAATTTGTTTTTAAGTGGAGTTGCTTACAATGATTCCATTATCAATCTAATAATTGTACACTTTGAGTCTGCTTCAAGGCTACTGTCCAGCCATCCTTTTTATCTCCTCCTTTCCAATATTTGGATGATCATCTAACACAACAATCCGACATGAGGGTGAACCCAAGGAAAGCATCTGAACCTGATGGTATCTGGTCCCATTCTCAAAACCTGCGCAAAACCTCTCATTACTGAAGTCTAAGTTTCCCACATGCTTTAAAAGGGTATCAATAATATCAGTGCCCAAGAAAAGTAAGGTGATGTGCCTCAATGACTACCGACCATTGGCACTAACATCCAAGATGTTGAAGTGTTTTGAGAGGGTTATGGTACATATCAACTCCTTCAGCAAGAACCTGGTCCCACTGCAATTTGTTATACGCCACAATAGATCAAAGGGGGGATGTGATCTTGCTGGCCTTTCTGTACTGGATCACATGGACAGTAAAAATATATATGTCAGGCTGTGTTTATCGACCATGGCTCGAAGTTCAACATCATCATCCCCTCCAAATGGGCTGAAGTGCCTTTTTCCACACTGTATCACTCTATGACTCTATAACCATAGAAACATGGAAACATAGAAAATAGGTACAGGAGGAGGCCATTCGGCCCTTCGAGCCAGCACCGCCATTCATTGTGATCATGGCTGATCATCCCCAATCAATAACCCGTGCCTGCCTTCTTCCCATATCCCTTGATCCCACTAGCCCCCAGAGCTCTATCTAACTCTCTCTTAAATCCATCCAGTGATTTGGCCTCCACTGCCCTCTGTGGCAGGAAATTCCAACAATTCACAACTCTCTGGGTGAAAAAGTTTTTTCTCACCTCAGTCTTAAATGGCCTCCCCTTTATTCTATGACAGTGGCCCCTGGTTCTAGACTCGCCCAACATTGGGAATATTTTTCCTGCATCTAGCTTGTCCAGTCATTTTATAATTTTATATGTGTCTATAAGATCCCCCCTCGTCCTTCTAAACTCCAGTGAATACAAGCCCAGTCTTTTCAATCTTTCCTCATATGACAGTCCCGCCATCCCAGGGATCAATCTCGTGAACCTACGCTGCACTGCCTCAATCACAAGGATGTCCTTCCTCCAATTAGTAGACCAAAACTGTACGCAATACTCCAGATGTGGTCTTACCAGAGCCCTATACAACTGCAGAAGAACCTCTCTACTCCCATACTGAAATCTTCTTGTTATGAAGGCCAACATTCCATTAGCTTTCTTCACTGCCTGCTGTACCTGCACGCCAACCTTCTGTGACTGATGTACAAGGACACCCGGGTCTCGCTGTACCTCCCCCTTACCTAACCTAACCCCATAGAGATAATAAACTGCCCCCTTGTTTTTGCCACCAAAGTGGATAACCTCACATTTATCTATATTATACTGCATCTGCCACGCATCTGCCGACTCACACAACCTGTCCAGGTCACCCTACAACCTCCTAACATCCTCTTCACAGTTCGCACTGCCACCCAGCTTTGTGTCATCCGCAAACTTGCTAGAGTTGCTCCTAATTCCCTCTCTTCCAAATCATTTATATATATATGGTAAACAGTTGCGGCCCCAACACCGAGCCTTGCGGCACTCCACTCACTACTGCCTGCCATTCTGAAAAGGCCCCATTCACTCCTACTCTTTGCTTCCTGTCTGCCAACCAATTTTCTATTCGTTGGCAGGCAACCATCAGGCTATTGAACATTACAAACACCAACTAAATTTAGGACTACGAACTGTCTTTGTCGCACCTGCGACTTCGGGCTTTTGTTTTGTTTTGCACTAATATTGGGACTTTTTTTTAATTTATAGAACATTTTTTGTTTGTTTTATCAATAGAACTATCAAAATTCTATTGAGTACTGTGTTTACTGACCTGTTATGCTGCTGCAAGTAAAATTCAATTGTTCAATTCGGTACAAAGGATAATTAAACACTCTTGACTCCAGACTAATCAATCCACTTTGGATTCCAACATCTTTCCAAATGAAAGGAATCTTTTTCTGAAAGCTGATCCATTCTGTGTTGATATGGGATGTGACTTGTGACTAACTTTTATTGCCAACAGCATTATCTATTGTTGGAAAAGATTATAAATAGCCTAAAGACCAAAGTAATACGGTGAGTTAAGTTTTTCAAATATTACAACATTTAGCAAACTGACACAGCAATTCTCTTAAAATCCTTTTAATGATTTTCCAATCCAAGTGCTATTGAACACATGAAAGACCTAGGTTAAAATTCAACCTGGTTCCATTTCTGAGCCTCAGCTCATGAGATTCAAGGGCCCGATTTAAACAAATGGGAGAGATACTTACTCATTGTGAATTCATTTGTCACACTGGGCCATTGTGGCTTCAGGGCCCTGATGAAATTATTCTGCGGCCTAATGTTAGTTGTCGCCTATTGGCATTTTACCTCTGTAAGAAACATATGACAAATATATCCATGTGCCTGCAGTGTCCTGTTTGCATGATGTATCTCTCTTTTGCTGGCCTGCAGGGTGATATAGAGACATATCAGTTATGGTTGTAGAAGATGCCTATTTGGCAATTATACATGCTCACATTTCTAATCTTTTCATTGTTTCAATGTAATATCCCTGCAAATTGAGAAAACGCAAAGTCGTGTGCAACTACAGTATGTGAATTATTGCATTTGCTGTTTAACGTATGAAAAGCTGTTAAACAAGGAAATTATGGTTGCTTTTCAAATCTAATTTGAAATGTCTAGTGAATTGACTTTGTCAATGGTGGAGCAATGTTACCACTGTAGTAGAGACACAAGAGGCTCAAGATGCTGGAATCTTGAAAACGTGAGCAATACAGAAACAACCTGTCGGAGGAACTAAGCTGAACAAGCAGCAACTGTGGAGACAAATGAACAGATGGCATTCCATGTCGAGGTCCTTCTTCCCTCAGGGATAATGGAAATAATCTGATTCTCAGAAACTGGGGTCATGGTGACCTTCCTGGTTACATAATTCTCCCTGGTTTCATGAATTGATGGTGAACTAGATTCCAGAAACCAGAGATCACTCACCACTTCCTGATAACGCACTAACCATTTTAACATAAGAAATGGATGCAAGAGCAGATTTCATGGCCCCTTAAGTCTGGGTTTACAATACAATATATGATACGATAGAACTTTATTTATTCCAGGAGGGGAATTGGTCTCCCAACAGTCATAAAACACACGTTTAGTGAACATGAAATTAAAGTGATTGGGGATGTGCAAAGATTATTGTTGGGGGGGAGGGGGGAGTCGGTCTCAGTCTCCGTCTACCCCACGACATAAGGGAGGAGTTGTATAGTTTGCTAGCCACAGGGAAAAAGGTGCGTTCTGTACTGCATCTTGGTGGGACCAGTCTGTTGAAGGTCCTCCTCTGGTTAACCTGTGTGTCATGGAGGGGATGAGTTGTATTATCAAAGATGCTCTGCAGTTTAAGGAGCATCCGCCCCTCCAAGACCTCCTACCATTAATCCAACTCTGCCCCCAGGATGTAGCCAGTGAACTTATTAATCCTGTTGGCATCCACGGCCTTTGCCCCAGCACACGACAGCGAAGAAGATGGGACTGGCCACCACCGATTGGTAGAACATCTGCAGCATCTTACTGCAGATGTTGAAGAACCGGAGCCGTCTCAAAAAGTACAGCCGGCTCTGTCCCTTCTTGTACAGGGCCTCAGCATTTCTAGACCAGTCCAGTTTACTGACCAGGTACACTCCAGGGTATTTGTACTCCTTGGTAAACTGGACATCCACACCATTGATGGAGATAGGGGACAGGTGTGTTCCTCTCCTCCTAAAGTCCACCTCTAACTCCCGAGTCTTGTCAGTGTTGAGCTGCAGGTGATTCAGCCCATCCCACTCAACAAAGCCATTGACTACACTTCTGAATTCAGCTTCCCTCCCCTCACTGATGCAGCCCACAATTCCAGAGTCATCCGAAAACCTGCAGGTGGCAGGAGTTCGAGTTATAACTGAAGTCTGAGGTGTAGACGGTGAACAGGAATGGATAGAGCACTGACATGGTGGTGTGTTGCTCGCAACCATGTCCGAGACACATTTCTGTAGCCTGACCTACTGTGGTCATGACTGATCCTTTATCACAAGTTATCACTCTTGCCCTGTCCTCATAGCCCTTGTGATCCCTAGGCATGTCCCTCAATATAACGGAATTGTTAAAATGTCGCCTTTTCCCTTTCTATTGTTACTCAAGATTTGATTTTGGCAGGTCTGGGCAGTATGTAGTTCATAGTCTGTTGCTTGACACATGCTTGACCTCAGTGCTACTTCAACATGGCTTTGCAATAAGATGCATTCTGAAATGTTTGTGTGTTGATTCTTGTCATATTTTGATGAATATTTGTGTTTTATGCTGAGTTGCACTTCTTTTAAGCCAATGGTGAAAAACTTTCAATTCGCAGCGAACATTTTGGAGAGTTGTCTGGAGAGTTTGTATTGATTTGTAGACCTTGCCCTCTAGTCTAGTACTCCTCACGTCAATTTCAATTAAATATAAATTTGGTGGGAAGTTAGGGGCTTATGACAAGATCCACAATATCTGTGAAATTCTTTCTAAGTCTTCCATATTTTTAATGGAAAGAATAATTAGTGAAGCCCATTTCATTGTCATTTAAAGGGAACCATGGATCCTGCTCATCAGGAAGGTCCCATTAAGTAATGACCTTCCCCTAATCTTCCTTAGGAATCCACACCATACCAGGGAGAGATTTCTGAGGCGGCATGCTCACCACACTCACCTCTCCTTTCTACTGATCTGTAAATCCGACTCCTGGTCTCTTAGCCAAGCCTCTCATCAACTTACCCCCCTCTCAGCCTTCTTAATCCGCCATACTGAGGATGAATATCACACCTTCCTTCCCATCCTTAATAATCCAGATATTCATCCTTGCTGCATCGCTCTTCCAACCACAGGCTTGACCTCTTTACATACCAAACCGCCTTGTTGCAGACCTTCTGACCTCCCCACCCCTACTGCATGCCATGCTTTGGCCTCCCTGTCTGAGAATACCCAGACACAGAACTGAATCAATCGTGGGAAACATAGGGCCAATCATTGAAATGAGATATGGGGGAGAAAGGTGGGATGGATGAAAGAAGTGGGAAAAATTAGTATACATGCCAGGGCACCAAAATCAGGTGTGGAAAGCTGATGGTGAGTCAGGCAAATCAGTGTAGGAAACTGATCTCAAATAAACCACAAAAATGCTGGAGATAAGAAGCAATTTAGGCGACCATACGTAGAGAGAGAAACGGAGTCCACGTTCCAGGTCAATGTTCTCATATCAGAACTGTTTTAGTTCCTGTGTTTATAATAACAATTATGCAGAGAAAAATCTTCTTATGGTGTAAATCCTGTACAGTAGCACAGGATGGACCTTGTGTACTTCTGAATGCAAGACGTAGGGACCTCTGGATAAGAGTGGCTGCTGGCTCTTATTATATTTTATGCAAATGTGCATATGAGCTCACTGGACAGTTTGGAAGAAGTGCCAAAAAGTAAGAAGGAGAGAACCATCATATACAACAAGGAATAGCTACTGCCTGGTTTTGTTGCCTGGGCAGATGTACAGCCATTATTCCCACTATCTTGTCCTTCTTTCAACCTTTCCACCTGTTCCATTCCATCCATAGCTGTCCCTCTAGCTTACCTCCTCTTCTCTCCTTATCTGACACCCTTTTGTCTCCATTTCACCTCTAGCCTTTGTCACGTACTGCATCCATCAGACAGTCAATCCCCCACCTGTATACACCTGAAACATGTCAGGCTTTGGCCTGCCCAACCTCTCTTGTCCAGATTTATCCCTTCTACTAAGATCAGTCTGAAATGGTGTCTATCTATTTCCTCCACAGATACTCCCTGACCCACTGAGATACCCCAGCAATGAGTATTTTGCTCAATATTCCAGCATCTGCGGTTCCTTGTGTTTACTTTTCTAGGTAAGCACAATACAAAGAGAAAGGTGGGGTGCAGCCTAGTCATGTTGAAAGATATGCAGTGGGTGGATTAAAAGCTACTTAATCCTTATAATGTGTGACTCAGTCGCATATTTTGTCTCAGATGCCAGATAACGATTGGATCAACTTGAATGTTGTAGGTTAATTATCTAAATTGTTGAGTCATTGTGTGATCAATGGCACAAATCAATATCACAGACCATAATGTTGAGCCCTCATATTTGCAAGTCCTTATACTTGCATGCAAATGAGGCATTGTGAATGGAAAATTAATTTTGAATGAAATAGTTCAATGGCAGTGGGGTTATGTGGAGAAGGCATGAGAATGAGGTTAGGAGGTCAGCCATGATTGAATGGCAGAGTAGACTTGATGGGCTGAATGGCCTAATTCTTTAGTTTATTATTGTCATGTGTCCCAAAGGTGGTTTTGTTTTTCCTGCTCTCCAGTTCAGAGAAAGACTGTTACGTGAATACAATCAAACTGTCCACAGTAGGCAGATATAAAGAACATATAGGGGTACAACATTTTAGTGCAGATTATTCAACATTGCAGTACGATAAGACCGTCCAATTAAAGAGAGTTCAAAGGTGTCCATTGAGGTAGATAGAAGGTGAAACCGCATTCAAGCTGATGAGAGGACCAATTCAGTTTGGCCTGAATAAAACAGCTGGAAAGAGTAAACAGTTCCTGAATATGGAGGTATGTTGTTTTTCAAACCTCTGTACCTCTTGCCTGATAGGAGAGATGGGGAAAAAGAGTGACCCAGTGTGAGACTTGTCCTTGAATTATGCCAGCTGGCCTTGCTGAGGCGCAGCGTTGAAATGTGTAGATGGAGTCATTAGGAAGGGAGGCTGGTTTGTGTGATGCGCTGGGGCTACGTCACACAACTCTCAATTTCTTATGGTCTTGGATGGATCTGGTTCCTAACAACCAGGCTGTGATGCATCTCAAAAAGATGCTTTCCACAGAACAACTGTGGAAGCTAGTGAAGGATTTACTGCGAACAACATGTCAAAACCTTACTAAAACCTACAGGAAGTAGAGGTTGGATGTGCTTTCTTGGTAATGTCATAGCTTCAATGTGGCTTAGTCATGGACAAAATTGGCTGGGTGATATTTATTCCAAAGAACCTGAAGCTTTCGACCATCTCTCTACTTTGGCTTCCATTCAAAAGTAAAAACTGGAGTGTGCCGTTACTAGCATCACTCCGTGAAGTCGATCACAATCTCCTCGTCTAGCTGACATTGAGGGACGAGGTTGTATGCCATTTACTGGGTTCCTAATCTCCTTCCTGAGTACACCGTCTTGCCATTATTTGATATCCAGGCCCACTATGATGGTTGTTGTCTACAGACATACAGTTTGACTTGGATTGGTATTTGGGGCACAGTCAATGAGTGAGGTATTAAGGAGCCATTGTTGGAGTATAATAGGGGGTGATGAATATTTCTTTTGGCGGGGGGACACCAGTGCTTGAGGATTATGGTAGAAGGATGATTTGATCACCTATTCCTCACTGATTGTGGTCCTGTTGGTCAGGAAGTTCATGTTCCATTTGCAGGGGGGGAAAGTACTGACTCCGTTCCATGAGTTTGGAGATGAGCTTTGTTGGGATAATGGGTTATTCAAAAGCAGAGCTATAGTTGATGGACTAGGAGTTTGAAGTAGGAGTCATAGGGGGAGACCCTTAGTTTTGACCAACAAGCCATTCAAATCTGTGTTTGTACCCCCCATGCCGACACAACCAAGCCCATGCTGCAACTTGTTCCAAAAAACCCCCCCCCACCCCCGCTCTGACCCCCCCCCCCCCCTGTGTTTTGTCCCATTTCCCTTCTAAAAAACCTATCCTATCCGGGTACCTGCCCAAATTGTTTTCTTAAATGCTGTGATAATTCTGCCTCAACTAACTCCACCAATTATCTTGTTCCATACTCCTAATACCACCCCTTTGTGTTAAAAAGGTTGCCCATCAGGTTCCCACAAAATCTTTTCCTCCTTTAATTGGAGCTGGGGTCACAACTCCAACGTTCATGAGCAGTCACAGGTATCAACTAGATGTCCTTTACTATCTGCAGAAGGATCTGAAAAAAAAGCCCCCAACCCAAAACCTCCACCTATCATTTGTGATCCAGAAATGCTAAACCTGACTCTGAGTAAACCAGCAACTTTATGTACATTTTTTTGTAAACAAACAGGCGCCTGCAGTCCCTTGTTTTTCCATCACTTAGCCTTGGTTGATTTGTTCCATGATTTGAAGAGAGACAAGAGAGAGATTGATTTATTCAACAGAAACGTTGTAGGACAATAGCGAGCGGATGAAATAACGAAGTGCAATGTGCAGCTTGTAGAGCTGTCATTGACTCATCTGTGCCCAATGCTCAAGGTCTCAAATTCCTGACCGCCAGTGCTGTCGATGTGGTTTCTCCTGAGTGCTCTGATTTTCTCCCTTTCCCAAGAAATACAGGTTGATAGATAAACTACAGACTTTTGGTTATTGATTAGAGCTACTCCTCGTTGAAAAAAAAGTTGTTTTTATGTCTGGCTGCGGCAGTTTTGACAATCCAGAGTCGCCTTCCAGAGGGAAGTGCTTCAAAGAGTTTGTGACCAGGGGTGAGAGGAGTCAGAAATATCTAACCCGCTTGCTTTCTGGCCTTTGCAGTGTACTATTCGTCAATGGGGGGAAGGTTGCAGCAACAACCTTCTCAGCTGATCGGACGATTCGCTGCAGCCTCCGGATGGTCGTGCTTGGGGCTGAGCCAAAACCAGACCATGATGGAGAAGTGAGGACAGAATCTACGATGGCAGTATAGAATTGGAGCATCATTGCCTGTGGCGGATTGTGTTTCCTCAGCTGCCGCAGGAAGTACATCCTCTGTTGGGCCATTTTGATTGTGGAGTCGATGGTGGCCCCCCATTTAAAGTCCTTGGAGATGATGGTTCCAAGGAACTTAAAAGGCTCCACAGATGTGACATGTTGACATGTCACATGTCACATGTCAGACATGTTGTTGATGGTGAGTGGGGGGAGGGGAGAGGGAGCTCTCCTAAAGTCTACTATCAATTCCACTGTCTTAAGAGCATTGTTGCAATGGCACCAGGATGCCAGCTGTGTCATTTCCTATCTGTAGAAAGGTTCCACCCCATCCTGGATCAGTCCAATCAGGGTTGTGCCATCCACAAACTTGAGAAGCTTGACAGATGAATCTGTGGAGGTGCAGTCGTTGGTGTAGTTAGAGTATAGGAGAAGGGAGAGTACGCAACCTTGCGGTGCTCCTATGCTGAGGGTCTGCGGGTCCGAAAGTGCTGTCCAGCCTCACATGATGCTTCCTGTCTGTCAGGAAGTTGGTGACCCACTGACAGAGGTTCAGGCACAGTCAACTTGGAGAGTTGGAGTGTAGTAGCTCTGGCACAATGGTGTTGAATGCAGAGCTAAAATCAACAAAACATCCTTGCATAGGTCCCTGCGGTCTAGGTGCTGGAGGATGAAGGGCAGGCCTAGGTTGACTGCATCATCCACCAATCTATTGGCCCGTTATGCAAACTGCATATGGTCCAGCCGGGGGTTCGTGATATTTGTTCAGCTTGGCCAGCGCGAGCCTTTCAAGGTTTATGACCACAGAGGTCAGTGCGACAGGCCTGTAGTCATTAAGACCAGTAATCCCTTGTCTTTTTGGGTACAGGGACAATAGTGGAGATGAAGCAGGCAGGGACAGTACAGGTTTGCAGGGACTGGTTGAAAATGTCTGTGTAGACCGTGACAGTTGTTCAGCCAGAGCTTGAGGGTAGAAGGGAAACATTGTCCTGTCTGGAGATTTTCCGGTTTAGATTAGTGTAAATGAGCCATTGGCCTAGCCACTGTATGTTTGAAGTGCTGTTAATGGGCTCTAAACTTTCTGACTCTAGGGGCAGCACAGTGACGTAGCTAGAGCTGCTGCCGTGCAGCACCAGAGACCATGGGTTCAATCCTAACTGTGGGTGCTGTCTGTAAGGAGTTTGTATGTTCTCCTCCGACTGCATGGGTTTTTCTCCCACACTCCAAAAATGTACAGGTTTGTAAGTTATTTGGCTTTGTAAAAATTGTCCCTAGTATGTAGGATAGTGTAAGTGTACAGGGTGAAGTAGGTCAAAGGACTTGTTTCCACACTGTATCTCTGAAGTCTAAGTCTAAAGAATCTTAATAGGCCATTCAGCTTTTTGAGCCTGTTCCGCTGCTCAGGGAGATCTTGGATGTCATCTGTCTCAACAGCATGTCCTCACTCTTTCCTGCCACTGTTGATGCCTTCAGAAAGTGACTACACCTGTCCAAACCTTCTAAAGTCCTCTACTACTCCTCTAAAAGTCCTCAGCTTTTACCTGGTGAGATACTCATTGAATGGGTGACCCAGCAGGAAAACTACTGGTAGCATTCCACTATTGGAGGTATTGCTATTGATATTGGACCTCGCGGCACAAGTCAGTGAATATTGAGCTCACTGCGGAGGCAAAATTATGCAGCTGATAGAACTGCTGCGGGTTTCCTCAGGGTGCTCTAGTTTCCTCTCACATCTCAAACATGTGTGGATTTTATAGATTAATTGACTCTGTAAATTGCCCCTGGTGTGTAGTGAGTGGATGAGAAAGTAGGATAACAAAGAACCAGCGTGAAAGTGTGTGATACTTTATTTGTCACAAGTAGCGAGGATGTGCAGATGATCTGGATTGAGTTGCTTTATCTGTATGTGAGTGTGAGTTTAGAACTGTCAGCACAATGGCGAAGTATTCAAATATTTGTAGAGCATAGCTTCATTTAATTTGTTAGATCATGAACTGTATTTTGGAGTTACTCTGTCTGGAGAATGTCATTGTGGGAGTCAGTATGTCTTCACCTGACAGTCTACAAGTCTGCTGGTCCTACCAGATGTCCTGCCCCTCTCCTTCCTCCATGCATTCAGCTCAGCTGAATGATCTCTGTAGCAAGTGTGTGAACCTGTGAACTCTTCCTTCTCCGTCATGGAATGAACATTCAAGGCCTGAAAGTCTTTTAGCAATTGGTGTGATGAATGTACTCACAATTGAGTTAAATTTGGAACAATTTAAATCCTTGTTTTGGCATGTAAACTGACATGACAACCTTTTATAGCTAATTTGGCAAAACTTGTCAAGAATTTGCAAATCACCCTATTTGATCCATTCATTTAGCACAGCAAAAAGAGTGAAATACAATTTCTAGCCATTTGTTTTGACAAAAGTTCCATTCTTTACTGTCAAATACACTGATTGCTGATCTAATTTAAAATGGTAAGATTAAATGTGAACTTTACCAGTTTGAAGTTTGATCTTTATTTTATGAGGAGTTACGGTGATTACGTGAAGAACCCTGTCAGTGCGCATGCTCGTCAATCTTCAAAGCAACAGTGTGAAATCACAGAAAACAGTAATTGAAGTGACATAGTAGTCAAAGAGTCAAAAGAGTTTTTGTCATGTGTCCCTGACAGGACAATGAAATTCTTTCTTTGCTTAGCACAACAGAACATAGTAGGCATTGACTACAAACAGATCAGTGTGTCCATATACCATTTTATACAAAAATACACACATGAATAAATAAATTGATAAAGTGCAAATATTAAGTAAATTATTATATACGTAAATACACACATGAATAAATAAATTGATAAAGTGCAAATATATATAGTAAGATTATAACCTAGAACTACCAGATGAGCTTTGTGATATGAGCATTGGGAGCGGAGGGCACGTAATCACCAACGTAACTCCTCATAAAATAAAGATCAAACTTCAAACTGGCAAGTTCTCGTTTAATCTTACTATTTTACTTCGGAGTCACGCGAGTGATTCCGTGATGATTTCAAAGCTCTGTGATTTCATGCTGTGAGAAACGAGTCTAACACAACTACAGCTGCTTCATTGACCGTATGAGGGAAACATTTAATGAATAAATAATCATAATAAAACAATTCTTATCCGAGAGGGACTATACAACTGAACTTAAAATAGAGTTGGTAAAAAAAAAACATGGTCTGACAATGGGTTATTATAAGTGTTTGGAAGGTTTGCTCATTCGACTGTCCTGCAGCTGCTAGGATGTGGTCCAGCGGAACGTAAATAACCTTGCTACTACTGTTGTAGCAGACCTGGTGGAGTGATTTAATTCATATCTATTCCCATATAAACCAAACCCCGTTTCACCGCCTGGGGATGGTCTGAACTAACACCTTCTTATAAAGTTTTTCTGGAACTAACAACATTGCTAGTTCAGAGCCTCTAAGCTCTTGGTGATCTTGACATTGTTGTGAATGTGTGAGCTCACATAACTGAAGGTCAATGAATATGTCATGAACTAATTTAGGACCCAACTCCCCATCTGCTTCTGCTTAAATATATATTATTTGCAGATGTAACCATCCTGTCCTGTCACAGTTATGTAGTGACTGGACCCGTTGCGCTGGGACCAGCGCCATGAGGATAACCACCTTATGAGATGGCCAAAGCTAGGATGTGCAGGAGCCCCCGGCAAAGCAGTGCCAGCACAATGTCAGTATCCCATACTGCCCTGTACTTGTCTGGGGGAATTGTGGTGATGATCCTTTACAAACTCAATCTCCAGGGTCAGCCCAACAGTGGATCCAATTTGCTACAGCAAATATGATTGGAAGGCACATTAAGCACAGTTAATGGCCCTATAACTCATTATTGTCAAAGATCTAATGGAAAATGAACTTAAAGTTATCAGTATCTGTGCCGTATTAAATGTAACATAGCATTAAACAAAGCTCTTCCCATCTCCTGCCGAAAACTGTTCTGCTTTTTGGTATGCTATCCCTGCCCTCAGCAGTGAGTACATACATGGGTCGGTGTGACCAACCCGAGCCGTAGGAGCAGTCTACTCAGGATCTGCAAAAGAATAAATTGATTTTATCATGCAGAGGCTGGTGTTCTCCGAGCCACAGGCTGACCAGCAAACCTTTCTGTGCAGAATAATAAGGTTGTATTAATATTCCTGACAAACAGGAATCAATGCTGCATATTCCAGTCAGCCAGTACAAAAGCCTAAGCGGAATCTTGCTGACTTTATTTCAAAATCTGACCGATGGGCAAAATGGAGGAAGACATAACGAACATTCCTTCTTGTTGTAGCGATAATGTATCTCTCGCCGCTGTTATGCCTCATAGTTTTGCAGCCGTGAATAGACATGAACATTACATCAACATTCGGTGTTCCATCGAACCATAATTTCACAAATACTTTTGTGATCCAACACTCATTCTGTGTTGTCATTGATCTGTACTTGATGATACACCAGTGGCAAATGAGAATATGTAAAATTAGTACAGGATGCTTTTACTTGATTGCACCCAAGTGACTAACATATGCCACCATCATAGTGTATCAACCTGCAGTTGAGCATGCAGATTATGCATATTTGGGTCATATTCCTTTACCCATATAATGCACCTAGGGTTTATAGATAGTTGATAGCAATAACTGAAGAATTGGCAACTGATATAAATCTGGTCCACCTCCGACTAGAGATGACATTCGCAATTTTCCACCTTAGAGCACTTAGCATCAGTTTATAATATACCTGAGCTTTTACTGACCAAACAAGTGGAGCAATGCTGAATAATGTTGAGTCATTGTGTGATCAATGGCACAAATCAATATCACAGACCATAATGTTGAGCCCTCATATTTGCAAGTCCTTATACTTGCATGCAAATGAGGCATTGTGAATGGAAAATTAATTTTGAATGAAATAGTTCAATGGCAGTGGGGTTATGTGGAGAAGGCATGAGAATGAGGTTAGGAGGTCAGCCATGATTGAATGGCAGAGTAGACTTGATGGGCTGAATGGCCTAATTCTTTAGTTTATTATTGTCATGTGTCCCAAAGGTGGTTTTGTTTTCCTGCTCTCCAGTCAGAGAAAAGACTGTACGTGAATACAATCAAACTGTCCACAGTAGGCAGATAAAGAACAATGGGTACAACATTCAGTGCAAGATACAACATTGAAGTACGATAAAGTCCAATTAAAGAGAGTTCAAAGGTGTCCATTGAGGTAGATAGAAGGTGAAACCGCATTCAAGCTGATGAGAGGACCATTCAGTTGCCTGATAACAGCTGGAAAGAAACAGTTCCTGAATCTGGAGGTATGTGTTTTCAAACTTCTGTACCTCTTGCCTGATGGGAGATGGGGAAAAAGAGTGACCAGTGTGAGACTGGTCCTTGATTATGCTGCTGGCCTTGCTGAGGCAGCGTGATGTGTAGATGGAGTCATTGGAAGGGAGGCTGGTTTGTGTGATGCGCTGGGCTACGTCCACAACTCTCAATTTCTTATGGTCTTGGATGGAACTGTTCCTACACCAGGCTGTGATGCATCTCAAAAAGATGCTTTCCACAGCACAACTGTGGAAGCTAGTGAAGGATACTGCGAACATGTCAAACTTACTAAACCTAAGGAAGTAGAGGTATTGATGTGCTTTCTTGGTCATAGCTTCAATGTGGCTAGTCCTGGACAAATTGCTGGTGATATTTATTCCAAAGAACCTGAAGCTTTCGACCATCTCTACTTTGGCTCCATCAATGTAAACTGGAGTGTGCGTACTGCTTCACTCCGTGAAGTCGATCACAATCTCCTTCGTCTAGCTGACATTGAGGGAGAGGTTGTTGCCTTACAGGGTTCCTAATCTCCTTCCTGAACACCGTCTTGCCATTATTTGATATCCAGCCCACTATGATGGTGTTGTCTACAGACATACAGTTTGACTTGGATTGGTATTTGGGTGCAGAGTCATGAGTGTATAAGGAGCATAGTTGGAGTATAATAGGGGGCTGAGAATATTTCTTTGCGGGACACCAGTGTTGAGGATTATGGTAGAGGATGATTTGTCACCTATCCTCACTGATTGTGGTCTGTTGGTCAGGAAGTTCATGATCCATTTGCAGGGGGAAGTACTGACTCCGTTCCATGAGTTTGGAGATGAGCTTTGTTGGGATAATGGTATTAAAAGCAGAGCTATAGTTGATGACTAGGAGTTTGAAGTAGGAGTCATAGAGACCCTTTGGCCCAACTTGTACATGCCGACCAACAAGCCCCATCTGCACTTGTTCCATCTGACTGTGTTTGTCCCATTTCCCTCTAAACCTATCCTATCCGGGTACCTGCCCAAATGTTTCTTAAATGCTGTGATAATTCTGCCTCAACTAACTCCTCCAATAGCTTGTTCCATACTCCTACCACCCTTTGTGTAAAAAGGTTGCCCATCAGGTTCCCACAAAATCTTTTCCTCCTTTAATTGGAGCTGGGGGTCACAACCTCCAACTTTCATGAGCAGTCACAGTTCAACTAGATGTCCTTTACTATCTGCAGAAGGATCTGAAAAAAAGCCCCAACCCAAAACCTCGCCTATCATTGTGATCCAGAAATGCTACCTGACTCTGAGTAACCCAGCACTTTCTGTACATTTTTTTGTAAACCAGCGCCTGCAGTCCCTTGTTTTTCCATCACTACCTTGTTGATTTGTTCATGATTTGAAGAGACAAGAGAGAGTTGAATTATTCACAGAAACGTAGAAATAGGAGCTGAAATAACGAAGTGCAATAGTGCAGCTTGTAGAGCTGTCATTGCCTCATTGTGCCAATGATCAAGGTTCAATCCTGACCGCCAGTGCTGTCGATGTGGTTTCTCCTGAGTGCTCTGATTTTCTCCCTTGTCCCAAGGAAATACAGGTTGATAGATAAACTACAGACTTTTGGTTATTGATTAGAGCTACTCCTCGTTGAAAAAAAAGTTGTTTTATGTCTGGCTGCGGCAGTTTTGACAATCCAGAGTCGCCTTCCAGAGGGAAGTGCTTCAAAGAGTTTGTGACCAGGGTGAGAGGAGTCAGAAATGATCTAACCCGCTTGCTGTCTGGCCTTTGCAGTGTACTATTCGTCAATGGGGGGGAAGGTTGCAGGCAACAACCTTCTCAGCTGATCGGACGATTCGCTGCAGCCTCCGGATGTCGTGCTTGGTGGCTGAGCCAAACCAGACCATGATGGAGAAGGTGAGGACAGAATCTACGATGGCAGTATAGAATTGGAACATCATTGCCTGTGGCGGATTGTGTTTCCTCAGCTGCCGCAGGAAGTACATCCTCTGTTGGGCCATTTTGATTGTGGAGTCGATGGTGGCCCCCCATTTAAAGTCCTTGGAGATGATGGTTCCAAGGAACTTAAAAGGCTCCACAGATGTGACATGTTGACGTCACATGTCACATGTCAGACATGTTGTTGATGGTGAGTGGGGGGAGGGGAGGGGGAGCTCTCCTAAAGTCTACTATCAATTCCACTGTCTTAAGAGCATTGAGCTCCAGGTTGTTGCAATGGCACCAGGATGCCAGCTGTGTCATTTCCTATCTGTAGGAAGGTTCCTCCCCATCCTGGATCAGTCCAATCAGGGTTGTGCCATCCACAAACTTGAGAAGCTTGACAGAGGAGTCTGTGGAGGTGCAGTCGTTGGTGTAGTTAGAGTATAGGAGAAGGGAGAGTACGCAACCTTGCGGTGCTCCTATGCTGAGGGTCTGCGGGTCCGAAAAGTGCTGTCCCAGCCTCACATGATGCTTCCTGTCTGTCAGGAAGTTGGTGACCCACTGACAGAGGGGTTCAGGCACAGTCAACTTGGAGAGTTTGGAGTGTAGTAGCTCTGGCACAATGGTGTTGAATGCAGAGCTAAAATCAACAAAACATCCTTGCATAGGTCCCCTGGCAGTCTAGGTGCTGGAGGATGAAGGGCAGGCCTAGGTTGACTGCATCATCCACCAATCTATTGGCCCGTTATGCAAACTGCATATGGTCCAGCCGGGGGTTCGTGATATTTTTCAGCTTGGCCAGCGCAAGCCTTTCAAGGTTTATGACCACAGAGGTCAGTGCGACAGGCCTGTAGTCATTAAGACCAGTAATCCTTGTCTTTTTGGGTACAGGGACAATAGTGGAGACTGAAGCAGGCAGGGACAGTACAGGTTTGCAGGGACTGGTTGAAAATGTCTGTGTAGACCGGTGACAGTTGTTCAGCACAGAGCTTGAGGGTAGAAGGGGAAACATTGTCCTGTCCTGGAGATTTTCCGGTTTAGATTAGTGTAAATGAGCCATTGGCCTAGCCACTGTATGTTGAAGTGCCTGTTAATGGGCTCTAAACTTTCTGACTCTAGGGGCAGCACAGTGACGTAGCTAGAGCTGCTGCCTTGCAGCACCAGAGACATGGGTTCAATCCTAACTGTGGGTGCTGTCTGTAAGGAGTTTGTATGTTCTCCCTCCGACTGCATGGGTTTTCTCCCACACTCCAAAAATGTAAGGTTTGTAAGTTATTTGGCTTTGGTAAAAATTGTCCCTAGTATGTAGGATAGTGTAAGTGTACAGGGTGAAGTAGGTCAAAGGACTTGTTTCCACACTGTATCTCTGAAGTCTAAGTCTAAAGAATCTTAATAGGCCATTCAGCTTTTTGAGCCTGTTCCGCTGCTCAGGGAGATCTTGGATGTCATCTGTCTCAACAGCATGTCCTCACTCTTTCCTGCCACTGTTGATGCCTTCAGAAAGTGACTACACCTGTCCAAACCTTCTAAAGTCCTCTACTACTCCTCTAAAAGTCCTCAGCTTTTACCTGAATGGGTGCCCCAGCAGGAAAACTACTGGTAGCATTCCACTATTGGAGGTATTGCTATTGATATTGGACCTCGCGGCACAAGTCAGTGAATATTGAGCTCACTGCGGAGGCAAAATTATGCAGCTGATAGAACTGCTGCGGGTTTCCTCAGGGTGCTCTAGTTTCCTCTCACATCTCAAACATGTGTGGATTTTATAGATTAATTGACTCTGTAAATTGCCCCTGGTGTGTAGTGAGTGGATGAGAAAGTAGGATAACAAAGAACCAGCGTGAACGTGTGATACTTTATTTGTCACAAGTAGCGAGGATGTGCAGATGATCTGGATTGAGTTGCTTTATCTGTATGTGAGTGTGAGTTTAGAACTGTCAGCACAATGGCGAAGTATTCAAATATTTGTAGAGCATAGCTTCATTTAATTTGTTAGATCATGAACTGTATTTTGGAGTTACTCTGTCTGGAGAATGTCATTGTGGGAGTCAGTATGTCTTCACCTGACAGTCTACAAGTCTGCTGGTCCTACCAGATGTCCTGCCCCTCTCCTTCCTCCATGCATTCAGCTCAGCTGAATGATCTCTGTAGCAAGTTTGTGAACCTGTGAACTCTTTCCTTCTCCGTCATGGAATGAACATTCAAAGCCTGAAGTCTTTTAGAAATTGGTGTGCATGAATGTACTCACGATTGAGTTAAATTTGGAACAATTTAAATCCTTGTTTTGGCATGTAAACTGACATGACAACCTTTTATAGCTAATTTGGCAAAACTTGTCAAGAATTTGCAAATCACCCTATTTGATCCATTCATTTAGCACAGCAAAAAAGAGTGAAATACAATTTCTAGCCATTTGTTTTGACAAAAGTTCCATTCTTTACTGTCAAATACACTGATTGCTGATCTAATTTAAAATGGTAAGATTAAATGTGAACTTACCAGTTTGAAGTTTGATCTTTATTTTATGAGGAGTTACGTTGGTGATTACGTGAAGAACCCCGTCAGTGCGCATGCTCGTCAATCTTCAAAGCAACAGTGTGAAATCACAGAAAACAGTAATTGAAGTGACATAGTAGTCAAAGAGTCAAAAGAGTTTATTGTCATGTGTCCCTGACAGGACAATGAAATTCTTTCTTTGCTTAGCACAACAGAACATAGTAGGCATTGACTACAAAACAGATCAGTGTGTCCATATACCATTTTATACAAAAATAACCACATGAATAAATAAATTGATAAAGTGCAAATATTAAGTAAATTATTATATACGTAAATACACACATGAATAAATAAATTGATAAAGTGCAAATATATATAGTAAGATTATAACCTAGAACTACCAGATGAGCTTTGTGATATGAGCATTGGGAGCGGAGGGCACGTAATCACCAACGTAACTCCTCATAAAATAAAGATCAAACTTCAAACTGGCAAGTTCTCGTTTAATCTTACTATTTTACTTCGGAGTCACGCGAGTGATTCCGTGATGATTTCAAAGCTCTGTGATTTCATGCTGTGAGAAACGAGTCTACACAACTACAGCTGCTTCATTGACCGTATGAGGGAAACATTCATAATGAATAAATAATCATAATAAAACAATTCTTATCCGAGAGGGACTATACAACTGAACTTAAAATAGAGTTGGTAAAAAAAACATGGTCTGACAATGGGTTATTATAAGTGTTTGGAAGGTTTGCTCATTCAGCTGCTAGGATGTGGTCCAGCGGAACGTAAATAACCCTTGCTACTGATGTTGTAGCAGACCTGGTGGAGTGATTTAATTTGTATCTATTCCCATATAAACCAAACCCCGTTTCACCGCCTGGGGATGGTCTGAACTAACACCTTCTTATAAAGTTTTTCTGGAACTAACAACATTGCTAGTTCAGAGCCTCTAAGCTCTTGGTGATCTTGACATTGTTGTGAATGTGTGAGCTCACATAACTGAAGGTCAATGAATATGTCATGAACTAATTTAGGACCCGACTCCCCATCTGCTCTGCTTAAATATAATATTATTTGCAGATGTAACCATCCTGTCCAGTCACAGTTATGTAGTGACTGGACCCGTTGCGCTGGGACCAGCGCCATGAGGATAACCACCTTATGAGATGGCCAAAGCTAGGATGTAGCAGGAGCCCCCGGCAAAGCAGTGCCAGCACAATGTCAGTATCCCATACTGCCCTGTACTTGTCCTGGGGGAACTTGTGGTAATGATCCTTTACAAACTCAATCTCCAGGGTCAGCCCAACAGTGGATCCAATTTGCTACAGCAAATATGATTGGAAGGCACATTAAGCACAGTTAATGGCCCTATAACTCAATTATTGTCAAAGATCTATTGGAAAATGAACTTAAAGTTATCAGTATCTGTGCCGTATTAAATGTAACATAGCATTAAACAAAGCTCTTCCCATCTCCTGCCGAAAACTGTTCTGCTTTTTGGTATGCTATCCCTGCCCTCAGCAGTGAGTACATACATGGGTCGGTGTGACCAACCCGAGCCGTAGGAGCAGTCTACTCAGGATCTGCAAAAGAATAAATTGATTTTATCATGCAGAGGCTGGTGTTCTCCGAGCCACAGGCTGACCAGCAAACCTTTCTGTGCAGAATAATAAGGTTGTATTAATATTCCTGACAAACAGGAATCAATGCTGCATATTCCAGTCAGCCAGTACAAAAGCCTAAGCGGAATCTTGCTGACTTTATTTCAAAATCTGACCGATGGGCAAAATGGAGGAAGACATAACGAACATTCCTTCTTGTTGTAGTGATAATGTATCTCTCGCCACTGTTATGCCTCATAGTTTTGCAGCCGTGAATAGACATGAACATTACATCAACATTCGGTGTTCCATCGAACCATAATTTCACAAATACTTTTGTGATCCAACACTCATTCTGTGTTGTCATTGATCTGTACTTGATGATACACCAGTGGCAAATGAGAATATGTAAAATTAGTACAGGATGCTTTTACTTGATTGCACCCAAGTGACTAACATATGCCACCATCATAGTGTATCAACCTGCAGTTGAGCATGCAGATTATGCATATTTGGGTCATATTCCTTTACCCATATAATGCACCTAGGGTTTATAGATAGTTGATAGCAATAACTGAAGAATTGGCAACTGATATAAATCTGGTCCACCTCCGACTAGAGATGACATTCGCAATTTTCCACCTTAGAGCACTTAGCATCAGTTTATAATATACCTGAGCTTTTACTGACCAAACAAGTGGAGCAATGCTGAATAATGTTCGCCCATCATTATGACTTTATTGGCTTCTGCTGGTAATAGTGTCGGTCTCTTAATAATGACCTAGCCGACCATTGAGAGGTTGCCACTTCACAGCTGAAACACAGCTACTATATTGCCAATTAATATTGATGAATAGACAGCTGCTTATAACAACAAGGTTGTTACAAGTTCCCATTAACTCCAATCTCCTGTCCCAGGGCGGAGTCACAGGCTAATAAATAGTTGAAGGTAAATCCCAATGACCAACAATTATATTGGTAACTACTTAATTTTAACTGGATGGATGAGGGATCCTACAAAGCCCGTCCCATCTTTGAATTTCTCAAATATAGTTTGAAGCTGAACAATTGATTTTTGCAAATTAGAGCGTTAGAATATCATTCAGGCTAGACATAACAAGTTTACACTCTGAGTAGTCGAAGCACTGATTTTTGTAATTTGGTAAATACCTGGATAAATAATTTAGCCCATCTTGCAAAGTTTTATTGTTCTCATTGCCTTATAATTAGCAAATTATCTTTACTGTTATCATTCTTCTGATAATTTCAAATGTCTCTGGTAATCCCTGTAAATGGGAACTGAATAGAATGTATCTTTGAGATCCTTATGAAAATCAGTTGTTAGTCAGTAACGAAGTTTCCTATTCGGAAGGTTTATAATGCACATACGCGTTACACGACCTTCTCCATCTTAACAATGAACGGCCACGTCTGCCACTGTTCCGTGCCTGGAACGACAACTGTGGCCCTATTTCTGAGCCTGTCTTGGAAGACAACCTTGGCCATAAAAAATGAGACGACCTCATTATTCCGAAGCTGCCTCTAAAGGCAACTCTGACCATAATTCTAAGCCTGTCGTGAAACAACTCTGGCCATATTTCGATCCTGTCTCGAAGCGATCCTGGCCACAATACTGAGCCTGCCTTAAAAGACAATACTGGCCCTAATTCCAAACCCTGCTTGGAATATTAGTATTGTGCAGTTTTACATGGTTAGGTGACAATGCCTTAACCATATGTGTGTTGTACAAACAAGTGTAAATCAACAACTTGTAAGGTGTCCACTTATCCCATGCCTGGGTATAGAGTAGGACTGGTAGGGTGCATGGAACGTCTGTCCAGTTTTCACGCTGTCATAGCTTCAGTGAACCGCTCACTGCCAATGGAGGCGTGGAGTGTGTTGTCGACGAACCGATTAAGCTTTGCTTGTCGTTGTTACCTTATTGGTCTGACAGTTTTTGCTTCGTCACCCAGGTTTTCCTGTTGAATAGGTCTTACCTGAATAGAAGATTCGGCGGCTAGAGCTCTGTTCGCTGCCGGCACTTGTAGCATGAGGGGAACTCTGACCCCTTTCAGGTATTCTGTCAACAGCTGGTAACCAACTCTTCTGGCAGCGACACCTTCGCTGCGAGGATTGCCTTGAACCCATACACATGTGCTCCCGTATGTTCCACGGACATCTTGAGAATTCGAAGTCAGTTACCTACTGACCATTCGTACTACACTCCATAAAGGGGGAGATCGTATGCAGCCATGAACAGGTGCTGGCTCAGGCCCCTGTGGGTACCTGTGCTGATATGGCCTCCCAACAGACCTATACCAGAATGGAACATACTCGGCGGCAGAATAATTCCGCCCTGCATGCTCTCCTCCTCCAAGAGGGAGGAGGAGAGCATGGCACGGGCACTCCCATAGGCCGGCGCTGACACTACTCCGGTTGGAGTGTGTGTTAGTCGAACATCCTCTCCATTAGGAGTTCCATCCTGGACAACCGTCCAATTAAGCAGCCCTGAATAGGAGTTGCTGGCGCGGTCTCTCCCATAGGCCGGCGCTGACTCTACCCCTCCTGTTGTAGTGTGTCTTGATGGAACATCCTTTCCATTAGGAGCTCCATCTAGTTTAGCCCAAACTGTTATTATCACCGGAGGAGAACCCTCTCTGCCCGACTCATCCCGAGCCCATAGGCCTGACCGTTTTATGGTTGATTATAACCCATGTCTGAGGACCACAGCAGTCTGGGAGCCACTGTCAGCGACTCTGGATAATAATACTGCCTCTTGAGTTTAACCCTCCACGGGAACCACAGCGGTCTGGAAGCTGCTGACCACATTGTCAGCAACTGGAGTCACGAACCCGATGCCGCCGGCTCCCGCGATTCCGCGGTTTAGGACCGGAGTCTCCCCACAGCCCAAGCCGGTTTCCCTGCGGCTCGCCGGACTTTGCGACTATACCCAGCAGGAAACCTCTATAAGAAAAGGTTCCTGCAAGAGAAAACAAAACCTGGTAAAAAATAAAAACTTACCTGCATGTTTAAACTTACCGCTGGCAGGACCGTTGCGCCTGCCAGTCAGTCGCTGAGCCATGTGAAATGGCGTAATGGCGAGCATGCGCACTGGCGGGGTTCTTCACGAAATCACTCGCGTGACTCCGAAGTGAAATCTCGCCATATAGTTGAACACTGGCTGGCATGGTTATTCGCATGGCTCCCATGGCTTCCTTTGCCATTTTCACGCCAGCTTTTGCAGCGTGTCCTGCTGACAACATATATGACAAATGGAAAGGCTGTACAAACACATCATTGCTGACGCTGACGTATCCCAGGACTATTCTGAATTGTTCTCCAATTGGTACTATACAAAGCTGAAAGGTTAAAAATGCATGGAATCAAAAAATGACAACTCTGCACCAATTTATAAAGGTCATATTTTAATTGTACCGTGGAGAGTCATATAAACTTAGAATATAAAGTGAAATTGTTTTAATTTTTTAGTCTTTACTAAGAATTGGCTGGTGGTGAAAATTGTGTATTTTGGGTGAAGAGTGATTCAGCAGCCTTGAATTCACTACACATTCATTCCTGTGATAGACACAGAATGCTGGAATAACTTAGTGGGTCAGGTAGCATCTCTGGAGAAAAAAAAGGTGATGTTTTGGGTCGGAATCCATCTGAAAAGGATTCCGACCCAAAATGTCACCTATTATTTTTCTCTAGAGAAGCTGCCTGACCCGCTGAGTTACTCCAGCATTTGTGTCTACCTTTGGAATAAATCAGCATCTGCAGTTCCTTCCTACACATTCATTCCTGTGTTGGGGCGATGAATTCATGTAGCAATAGAGCTCTCAGATTATCATGTTCAGGATGACATCTGAGACATACTTATTACAACACATAAGGAGACCAGATCCTGGCCAGCTCCAACACAACATCCTCATCAGATCCATTTCCCGTCTCCTTGCTTCTTATGGGACCTGCAACTTATTCGCTCAACTCCTCTGATTCCTTTCCCACATTCTTACATAGGAAGCAGTTTACCGTTGCCAATTTTACCCACAAGCATACCTTGAAGATGTGGTAGGAAACCCATGCAGTCACAGGGAGAACATGCAAAACCAAATAGAGACATCGACTGAAGTCAGGATATCTCTGCACACAGTGTCACTCTTCAAAGGGTGGGGTTTGTGTATAAAATGGTGCTTGATTGCCAGTGTGGATGATAGGCAGACAGACCGACTTCTGTGATGTATCTCTCTATGACTTTGTGTTATTTTGGAGAATAAACTGGACAATTCCTGAAAGTGCGCATGGAGATCACACATCACAGGCACTATTTTAGTATGATACATCATTCTCCCCCCATAAATGGCACGAATAGATCCAATTCCATATTCCTATAACTTTATTCTTATTATTATTTCAGCAGAGTGAGCCTTAAGTTATCAACACATTGATCTTGCATAGCTGCAGCATTGGAGCCCAAAAGAGAGTTTGAGGTAAAAACTGCTGGTCACTTTAAAACGTACACACTGTTTCTAAAAACATCAAACATGATTAATTAGGAGGGTTAGTAAATTGAATCCTCTGCCATATTATTGTTGGCCTTGTGGTGACCATTGCATAGAAATAGATTGAGTTTGTTTCATGAAAGTAACCTGCCAAGGCAAAAACCCACCTTTTAGATGCATAAACAAAATTATATTTGCAAATCACTGTCTTCAAAGAACATTGGGAAATCACAGCAGGACATTGCAGCAGGAAATCTCCAGTTTGTCCCACCATTCAATACATCAATGTTGATCTGCCCCCCTAGTTCAACTCCTTTCCAGTGCCAGTCCTCCAAAATCATCAATCTTTCAAAAAATGATCTACCTCCGCTTTAAACACCTCCAGTGAACAAAGCTCTACAGCCTCGAGAAAGAGATTCAGCACCTACTGCATAAATACATTTCTAACTAGACTAAGTGGGACCCGTTGGGTCCCATGTTCACACGGGAGGGCTGGTCCCCCGATGCGATATTCCACCTCTCCACCAATTCCAATATTGGTGGCCAGCGGGGGGTGGGGGCTTTCTGGAGCACTGGTATGGGTGCTGTTGGCTGCAGGGACCACTGGTCTCCAGAGGGCTAGTATGGACATTGTGGGCAAAATGGATTATTGGGGTGGCAGCTCAGTCCCTCAAACCTGATGTGCTAGCAGCTCACTCACGGCTGGTGGGCTGTCAGTTGACTCACGGCTATTCCTTGAAATTCCATTTCAGGCAGAGTGCAAGGCCACCAAATTCAAGTGCAGTTTCATACCACTTCAAGCAGGGTGCAAGGCCACCAAATTCAGGTTTAGTTTCCTACCACTTCAAGCAGGGTACAAGGCCACCGAATTCAAGTGCAGTTTCCAACCACTTCAAGCAGGGTGCAAAGCCACCAAATTCAAGTGCAGTTTCATACCACTTCAAGCAGGGTGCAAGGCCACCAAATTCAAATGCATTTTCATACCATTTCATGCAGGGTGCAAGGCCACCACATTCAAATGCAGTTTCATACTATTTCAAGCAGGGTGAATCCACCATAAAAACCACCATAAAACCACACAAAACACCACAATCACAGTTCAGTAGACATTCAGTGTGTTCAGTTGATTCACAGCTCAGTCGTGACGTCTCCCTCCCCCATCATGCAGAGCCACTGAGCCACACCCACACTTCCGGGTTTTATAATCCCTCTCCCTCCCACCGGAAAAGGTGTGGTCTTCATGGCGTGATTGAGAGGAGAGATTCTCAACATTTTTTAAACACTAATAACACTTTTGTTTTTCATTGATGGGAAGAATCCTCTGCACCTGATGAGTGGAGGGGACTGAGTAAAATGGCCAAAAATCACAGCCGTAAGTGGTAGCGTTTTATCTAAAATCAATATAGTGCAAACAGGAAGTTGTCAAGTTTAGACAAACAACCATTTGCAGGCAGTGCCTTTTCACTTCAACCCAAACCCCCCAAACAGCCATTTGCAGGCAGTGCCATTTCACTTCAACCCAAAGCCCCCCAAACAACCATTTGCAGGCAGTGCTTTTTTACTTCAACCCAAACCCTCCAAACAACCATTTGCAGGCAGTGCCTTTTCACTTCAACCTAAACCCCCCAAACAACCATTTGCAGGCAGTGCCTTTTTACTTCAACCCAAACCCCCCAAACAACCATTTGCAGGCAATGCCTTTTTACGTCAAACCAACCATATTTTCATTTTCAAACCACATTAAGGGCACTCACAGTTGAGTAGGCATGTGTTCAGTGTTATTCAGACTCAGAGAGACGTGACCCTCTGGCTTCCTCCATATTGCAGAGACTGAGTGAGGCACACCACTTCCGGGTTTTATAGTCCCTCCCCCCCTCACCAGCAGGGGCAGCAGAGAGAATGGCAAATTAAAAAAAACATTAATATATCTCTGATTTTTCATCGATGAGAAAAATCCTCCAGTCCAGTCTGGCGGAGGGGGACTCTGAGCGAGGTGGCCAAAAATGACGGCTGTAAGTGGCGGCGTTCTCTCAGAAATCAAATCGCAGTGCGTCAAAAGCGGTCAAGATCTTACTTTTAGTAATATATATAAGATTCAACATTGATCTAAGGTTGATCTCTCAGTAAAATATCATACTGTTCAACAAACCTGTGGAGTTGATCCATACTTCATAATTTTGTCACGCCAAAGTCACATCCTCAGAGCTAGCAAACCTATTGAAATGTTTTATAAAGGGACTGCAGCTGCAAGTTTATACCAAAGATAGACACAAAATGCTTACGTAACTCAGCGGATCAGGCAGTATCTCTCGAGAACATGGTGAGGTGATGGTTTGGGTCAGGACCCTTCTTCTGAAGGTTCTTGACCCAAAATGGCTCCTATCCATTTTCTCTGGTGATGCCGCCTAACCCTTTGAGTTACAGCAGCATTTTGTGTCTATCTATTGAAATTATTAATTGATTTACTGATAGAAAAAATAAAGCAAGACAAGTTATCAATCATTCATCACTTACCGGTTAAATAAACCCTGTGGGCCAAACCCAAGGTATGAGTCATATAATGTATACTTGATATTGAACACTGAACAGTATAACATAGGAACAGACTTTTTGGTTCATAATGTCTGCCAAACATGATTCCAAATTAAACTAACACCATTTGCCTACACATTATCCATATCCCTCTGTTTCCTGCGTGTTCACGTGCCCATTCAAATGCTCTTAAAACATATCTAATGTATCTGCTTCTTCCATCCAAGCCAACCCTTTTTATGGCAACACATATTTGGCACCTCCTGCTCTCTGTCAGAGTTCATAATGTACTCTGAAAATTCTCAATTTATAGGTTACCATTTTGTTTAGTACAAATTGGGGATTTGAAATGAGATCTGCAGCAAATAAAAGTAATAATGAACTAATATGCCAAATATAATAATTGATATTCTGTGATGTTGTGTAGATTTAATTGGACAGTGTGGCATCTTTCGTCTTCTGGAAGTTTTGTGGCATCCTGTACTGAAGCTTCCAGTGCCTTGTTGGCTTTACATCAACCCAGAACCACTTTCCTGAGTTTTATTTAAACTCGGGAGAGCTCTTGGGTAAACTCGCATCGAGGGACAGGCCCTTAAATACTTGGAATGAAAAAAAACAACAATTTGCAGTGGAACGGAACATGGGTAGAAGAGTACAGGTGCCGACCAATGCCCTTGTTTGAGTGTAAGTGATGCCAGTTACAGACAAACAGCTTTGCTTTCTATGATCTGCTGTAAAGTATCCACTATTTCCCAGGATTTATCATCCAAAAATGCAGAGATCAACAATTGTGAAGAGAGATGAAATCCCACTTTCAGTAATGAAAGAACAATATTGCCATTGTTCATGAGTTTTTTTAAGGTGCTGTTACAGCAAAGATTGACCCAGCATTCCATATCCTTTGATCATCACAGGGAACCTCGTGTGTTGGAGATCTCATAGACACCCAACTACTTGCACTCCACTGGAGCAAATCAGGTAGGGTTAGTCCTCTACCTGATGCTTAAATAGGCTTGCCTCATATGTAAGTTCCAATCTCACTCAACTATGACAAACCATGGGAGACACAAGAAACTGTTGATGCTGGAAATTTGATAAGGAAACAATGTGCTACTGGAACTCAGGTAATAACTGTGGAGGGAATGGACAGATGATATTTTGGGGTGGGACCCTTCTTCAGATTGTTCAGAGTAAAGGGAAGAAAGCTGGAAAAGAAAGGTAGGGATTGGACAAAGTCTGGCAAGTGATACATGGATAGAAATTGGGGGGACATGGAATTTGCAGATGGATGGATGGAGAAGGGGACAAAGGCTATAGGAGAAAAAGGGACAGAAGGGTGTCAGATAAGGAAATAAGAGGAGATGTGAAATATAAAGCTGGAAAGAGGTATATACAGTAGGTGGAATAAGGCAGGCAGGAGGTGAGAGAGAGGGGATAAAAGGGAAATGTGGGACTTGGGGATGGGAGATTTGTGTACAGAGGAGGAAAGGGGCAGGTTGAATGGGAGATGGGGGGAGAAATGTGTACACACTGGAGTAGCGGAGAAAGAGCGGGAGACAGTCGGAATATTACTTGAAATTGGAGAATTCAGTGTTTGTACTGTTGGGTTGTAAGCTACCCAAGCAGCATATGAGGTGCTGTTCTTCCAGTTTGCGAGTGGCCTCACTGTAGCAATGGAGGAGGCCAAAGACAGACTGGTCAGTATGAAAAGGGAGATAAGGTGGTTAACAACTTGGAATTCCAGCAGGCCTTGGTGGATAGAGCACAAACAAAACAGTCACCTGGTCTATGCCTGATGTCGCCGATGTAAAGGAGGCCTCATCAGGAAAACCAAATGCAGTAGACGAGCTTGTAAGAGATATACATGGATATCTGACACCTGCCAGGGCTACAGGGGACCTCAGATGGAAGTGAGAGAGGAGGACAGGATGACAGAACACTAGTTGTATGCTGTATCATGAAGGCACTCCAGCACCTCTATGTTCTTGGCTTCATGTTCGGCACAAACATTGTGGCCAAAGGGATCTTTCTTATGTAGCAGTGTTCTATGTTCTATGAACATACATAACCCTAATCCTATCTTAACAATGGAATACTATGAACCACCTCTTACACTGCCAAGCACTTGTTCTCCAATTGTGTTTTGCATTAATATCTTGCTATTTGCAGTATTTTTCTCTTTACTGCCTGACAGAACATATGTGTCATTTATGCATGTTATGTTTTTGCGTGTTCCCTGCATCTGCGTGCCTATGATACTGCGGGAAGCAAGATTTCCATTGTACTTATACCTCACTGTAAGTGTGCATATGAACTCAACTTGACTTGACTTCTTTAATGTTACTACACATGCCGAGGGACATGATTGAAAATCTGCAAGTATGCTACTGGCGCATGAGCTGATCATGTTATTAAAATAATCCCAACCTGCAACAGGTAAAATGCTGCATTGCAGGGTAGAACTTCTGGTCCGTGTTGCTTCCTTCCTAATCATTTACCAAAAGTGCCTGGATGTGTGAGTTTCAAATTATATCTGGTGTTTGTTGAATGGGAACTGCAAGAATAGAGCATGTGGGAAGGATCCAGATTAGAATTAATTTTGGATTGTTAAACACTGATTTACAATTGATTAAGGAAAAGGTTGTAATTAGCAAATCTCTTTTATTTCTAGTCGCTCGACACAAGATTAACCCAGATCTTGATAGGAATGAAACTGCCTGGACAGTTTTTTTCCAGCTGTTATCAGGCAACTGAACAATTGGAGAGCAATCCTGAGCTACTATCTACCTCATTGGAGACCCTCAGAACATATTTAATAGAAAGATGAAATGAGAACGTACCGTTCGAAGTTTGATCTTTATTTTATGAAAAGTTGGAGTGAGTGACTACGTGAAGAACATGCCAGCACGCATGTGCATCAATCCTCAGAGCAACTGTATGAAACCACGGACCACTTGAACCAAATTTAAGCTATAGAAAGATTATTCTCGTAATCGCTAACTATAAAATAAAGATCAAACTTCAAACTGGTAAGTTCTCATTTAATCTTACTATTTTATTTCAAAGTCTCGTCACGAGACTACGTGAAGAACCCACCATGGTTCGAGATTCGGATAGGGAAATGGACGTCGGGGATTTTCCTGTAAAACACCGTTAAAGTCGAAAGGTACGTTTCACAGGAACTGTTGCCTTTGACGCTGGTTTAGGTCACAAGAATGGAGAAGCCTAAAACCAAGGGGAAACGGGCAGCTGAAATTTCAGCAGCAAATGACAGCAATGGAAGAGGTCGGTGGCCGTCTGTTTTGAGCTCGGGGAAGACCAAGGCCAAAACGGCAAAAAATGTCCAAAAAGGACAATATTTGTCAGGAAGGTACTGTCTCAACATCCATTGAGGATGTCACCTGTCGGCTCTCAAAACTGGAAAACCTCATTGAGAGGCTGGTCGAAGGAAATGTGCACCGCACACATGCGACCAATACAGGTAGTTCCAGTCATGTGTCTGCGGTGGCAGTACCTGGTCAAGGGCTGGATTATGATATCTCCCGCTCAGAGATGGGGAGATTTGAAGATTATTACGCGGTAGACACTGACTGCGGGGAAGTCGACTGTGAACTAGAATTCCTTCAACAAGCGGATGATATGCTTCAACTTATGACTAAAAAGGAGCTGCCAGCACTTGTTACAAAATTTGCCATCCCTTTGGGGATAGGAGAACCGTTAGAGGAAGAACTGGCGAGTAGCATTGTTTACTTGACTTCTCGCCAGTTGAATGAGAAGAACATGCAGGACACTGCTGAAAAGTATGCTAGTCCTGATAACTGCCAGACACTTGATGGCGCAAAACTTCCGAAGGTTAATACCACCATATGGGACAACCTGAATGGCAAAACAAAGTCAAAAGACATAAAACACCAGCGAGTTCAGAGATTTCTCACAAGGGATACGGCATTTGCAAGGTCTGAGCGCCATGAGCATGACCACTTTGATCGTTAACTTCTGGAAAGACAGAGATGTAATTGGAGCCCATTGCCGAAGCAGTGTGAGAACTATGCTCCCATCCCAGATTTCCGTATATCTAGGTCTGGGAGGGTTTTTGTTAAAATACCTCTCATGAATCGGGCCACCAATGGATGAGATCCGACAAAGTGTTGTCTCGAGCGTTGCTCTAAATAGGAGGACAGAGCACTTCGAGCACCATTAATGACACTATAGCTCAACTGCTTGTCAAAATACAATGTAGCAAGGAACTCCAATACATCTGGTATGTCTGCAGTCTGATAAGACATATTTGACTGTACACAGAACATCTCCCATTTATTAATATGAGATACATATTGTTTTTTAGTACTATCTCTCCAGGCCGCTGTAATCACATCCACGGTCCTACTCGATAGTCCGAGTCCCTGGAACGATCTGGTCAGAATATGCAAATCAACAGATTAATACGATCATGTAAAGGGTGACTCTCACCTGTCACAGGGTGAACCAACAAGTTGCTGCATTTGGGGATAGTTATGAATGGCTGTGTCATCAGTCTCAGGACCAATGGGAACCATGGCTGTGTGGGCCAGTCAGGAACTACCAAAACACCTAAAGCGGAGTCGTGCTTTATTTTGGTGAGACATTGACTGATGAGGCAGAATGGGGGAAAAGCGTAAAAGAACGTACGTCCCCAATGTAGCGAGAATGCATCCACTGCTACTGCCCCTGGATCCGGTTCCCATGAGACGTATTTAGGTAACTGGTGATTTAACCTGGATGCAACAGAGCTATGTCTGATGATCCATACCGGCTGATAATCATTTTGAAATTTTTTGGATTCAGCATCCATTCTGTGGTGTCATTGAATTTACGTGACCTGGTGTCTGCCACTTTCACGTTATCTCTACCTGGTAGGTAGATATCTGAGACCCATATGTTTCTCGTAATGCACCAGTGCCAGATGAGATTAGCCAGATTATCACATGATAATCACCTAATTCCACCCATGTGATTGATATATGCAACAGCATATGTATTGTCAATCTGAAGCTGAACATGTAAATCATGCATTGTTGAGCAGTATGCTTCTAGGCCATAGAATGCATCCAGCAATTCTACGTAGTTTATCTCATGCCTCTGCAGGATTAATGCCTCTTGCACACTCCATCTGCCGCCACAGCTAGAATTGGTATCAGTGGCTCCCCATCCTGAAGCACTCACATCAGTTTGTAAAAACTGAAGGTTTTGAGTCAGAATGTCTCTAGTACATTGTGAGACGTGAGCTACCCACCATTGCAACTCGGTGATAGCTACGGATGGGAACTGCATTGGTCTATGGAAATGACCTGCATGTTCTTTCAGAGCTTGTTCTTTAGCTCATTGCACATTCTGCTAGTGCAGAGGTCCGAACTGCACTCCAGGGAAAACCGCCACTAATTTACCAATAACACTGGCTACTCATTGGATGGAGGGTTGTTGTTCATCTACCAGATTGCTACAGGCCTCCATAATTTCTATAGTTTTGGCCGTAGGCAAAGTCACTGACATGTTAGTTGAATCAATGATGAACCCCAAATAGTCAATCATTCTAGATGGTACTAATTTGGATTTAGTTGGATGGATGAGAAAACCTAACCTCTAAAACAGGTGTTTGATAACTGAAACCGATTCTTCAGCTGCTTTCTTAGTTTTGCCTATGATCAGAACATCAGCCAAGTATGCCATTGCAATGTGATTATGAGCGCGGAATAGCTCTAATACTGGTTTCAACAATTTTGTAAATAACCTGGGGTTGAGGTTAACCCATTGGGCAAAGCTTTAAATTGCCACAGCTGTCTCATCCAACTAAATTTCAAGTATCTACAGTATTGGTGATGAATTGGTACTGAATAATATGCATCTTTCAGATCTATGGTTGCCATGTAACATCCTTTTGTTACCAGCAGTACTGAAAGTTTCCATTGTAAAATATTTATACTGGACATAAGAGTTAAATCGGGTTAGGTCCAGAATGACTCGACACCCACCATCCTTCTTTTGCCTGGGTAATATATTGGACACATATTGTCGAGGCTGGTATGCCGTCCTTTTAATTACTCCTTTTTGGA
Organism: Okamejei kenojei; assembly: GCA_035221665.1. Lineage (NCBI taxonomy): Eukaryota > Metazoa > Chordata > Chondrichthyes > Rajiformes > Rajidae > Okamejei > Okamejei kenojei. The sequence continues at coordinate 19,257,119 of CM069151.1, read as the reverse complement.
ATAATATTCCAATTTCATCATTCACCTGCAGAGTTTCTGGTCTTGAAAACCCAATACCCGACCAGGTGTATTTTGTACGAGTGGATGTACTTCTGAGGTAAACTTGATTCGAGACTCCCGGATACTGCCCAGTATGAATAGATCTCATGTCATGCAGCACCATCATCATAGAACAATTACAACCTACCCCTGACCGGTGACTGATCTCTAGAGGATATATCCTGGACTAGTCCAGTATTTGTACCTCCATGGTTGCTGGATTCCTCAGTCTCCTGGCCCTGTTTGGGGTGTGCCATGGAGCGTGCCAATGTTCTGGTCCCTAGATAAGGGATATATCAGATATTAAACTGATAAGAACAGATACTACACTTGATCTTAGCCAAAAGGCCGAGAAGCAATACGTGTAGCTAGAGTCACCCGCTTGGTCCTTGACCTTCACCATCGTCTGTAGCCTGTCTGAAAGAGTATGGTTTTCGAGGTGGCATCCTGCTCCCGGGATGCGTTTTGATGAGGCCGATTGTTTTTGCCTCATCGTCCAGGTCTTTTTCTGGATATTAGAGGATCTGCACAAGGCTGTGAACTGTGGGTTGAGCGTAGGCTTGATGGCTATTTCGTGAATAATTAATTTTCAAAAATGGGCATTACACAGCAGGGACAGCATATCCTGCTGTGTTTTTTTGACAGTGGTGCCCTTGTACCATTTGCCCAAATGCCATTATTCCTGCTCCAATCAGTTCCAGGACTTTCTGCAGCCTCAACTCATGCGCCCTCATGATGTGCCCATTTGCCCACAGATAGCCTGGTTAACTGTGGGCACTTTGAGCGATGCATAGTTAACAGGTGTCTGATATCTCTGTGAAGTTTCCTCCATTATGGAGTCCTGGAGCTGGTGAGAGGCCATATAGTTAACATTGCCGGCCAGGTTTTCATCCATCTGTTTACCAGTTCCAGCCGGTATGGCAAATTTGCTTGCCACATCCAGCACATCTGAAGCATAGCTCATGTGCTTTGGTGCTTGCTCTTCTGCAGTATCATCAACTTCAGGGTCAGAGTCATACTGCCCTGGCTCTTCCGGTTCATGCTCAAGGGAGGTATCATGCAGCCCTTAAAAAGGCGCTGCTGTTATGGGTCCCCATTAAGACTCGTAGGCATATTATTCTTCCTGCCTGTACAGCTCTTTGCTATACGGACCTCTGCTAGAGGTTGCTGCTGAAGAGCTGCTGGGGAACCCTGGGGGTATAAAACCCTGGCTGGAACACCTCCTGGTTGATCATTTTATCTATGAGGTGTTCCATGTTGTCCAGACATCCCCAACCTTTTTATTGGAAGGAGGGAAGTCTTCCTGGCCTGCAAGAAACAAGGGACCTAGCAAACCGCAACAAGTTTAAAACACTTACCTGCGGGTGTTTTACTTACCGCTGGTGGAGCTGTGCTCTTCAGCCTGTTGGTGCGCCAAGTGCGTCTGACGTAATGACGCGCAGGCGCACTGGCGGGGCTTCTTCACGGAATCACGCTCACGTGACTCCGAAGTAAAATCAGAATCTACTGGACTTTATGTTACACTAAACATTACTCCCTTCATCATGCAGACTGTGAATGGCTTGATTATAATCTTGTATAGTCTTTCCGCAGACTAGTTTGCATGCAACAAAGGTTTTTCACTGTAACTCAGTATGTGTGACAATAAACTAAACATCCTGTGGAAATTAGCCTGACAGGAAGTTTCTGGGTCACCCGGGGAAAGCCATAGATTGCTGTCAGCCTTTCAGGGAAGGCATGCTGCAGGCTGAGGAGCAGAGACAGGGACAACCAGGGACGCACGCATCCAGTGCCTCCTGAAGAATCCTAGCGAGGTAAAGGAGGCTAAGCTATATTTTGCACATTAGCTTGAATGGAAGGGAGTGGTAGCAGTTGCAAAACATGCAGAAGCTCCGCACTTCCCTGCACCTCCATGGCCTACCGAAAAACTTCTTGAATGCCATTATCATATCTGCCTCCATCACCTAAACATTGCTAAGGTTTTGTTTATAAATTTCAATGAATTGCAAATTTAGGATTTAAAATTATTTAAAAGTGCTACAGGCAGTTTAGAGTTTTTGGTGGTTTCAAAACTTTTAACATTTATTTATATTCTTTGATAGCTTTTTTTTTTTGTCTTTTGTTTTTCACCATTTTCCATTGTTGCAGGTTCTGGCCACCAACATCATGCCTTGCTCTGAAGCCTCTCAAATATTTTGTCTGTCCCCACCACGGGGGTCGCCAGAGGAGATGTGTGTCCTATTGTTCACAGACAACTGTTGTTTCATTTTATTGTATCTATTTGCTAGGATTTCCGCCTCTTCTGGAAACTGAAGATAGCCATGGGCTGACGGTGAAGAACATGGAGGAGCAGTGAAGCCTGTGGTAACCCAGCTCTGATAATTCAGGCAGCCTTCACTCCACTCTTTACACCTGAGCTCTGTGGGGTGGACCACAGTTGCATCCCTCAACTTGGGAAGGGATATCACTCCAGGGCGCCACGTGTGTGGCTAGGGTGTTTTTTTTTAAGGTATGTGCAAACACTGAGAATGTAAAGAGTGTTTTTGCATAGTTTTTATTTTGAATATATTTTTATTCTGAATAAAGTTTATTTTTATGTATTTTTAAATTACACCTATGTCGGCCACAGAATAAACTTTGTTTTCTGCCTGCACTCTGATAACAGCAGCTCAGCTTCATCCCACCTTTCTCCACAGTGTTATAAATTGTCGGATATTCAATACCGCATGAATAAAATCAGCACACAAAGCCAAAGACATGAACCAGGACTGGACTGTACTGTATTACTGGGACTGGACTTAGTTGGGACTGGATTGGAGTGTATTGTATTACTGGGACAGTAGTTTGTTGGGACTGGACTGCACTGCACTACTGGGGTTGGATTTGGTCGGGATTGGACTGGACTGTGTTACTGGTATTAGATTTGGTTGTACTGGGATTAGATTTGGTTGGGACTGGACTGTACTGTACTACTGTGATTAGACTTGGTCAGTCTGGAGGGACTAGACTGTGCTGCTGAGAGTGAAGGGAGCTGCCTGCGACTACAGGCCTCTGCAGCACAGAGCTACATAAAGCACATGGCGCCACTGTTGACTTCTTGCCCAGCTCCTGAATTCAGCATTAAGTTGTGGTCATTATTGATCGTTCTGAGTTGATATTGGCTCACAACCCACTGCTACACACCAACCACAGCTCTCATATCTAGCTCTGCACCAGGTCATCCCAGCTGCCAACCCATTGTGAAGGTCAATGAGCCCGAGTTATTTCTTATGTGGTAACTTTAAATGGGTGTGTCAATGTTAATTGCTTTTTTTTTTTTTTTAATTGCTTGAGTATATTTCAACAATTTCCGCATGCCTGTGACTCAAGTCGGGGAGTGAGCCCTCAGGATCTGCTGCTGGAGGCCGACTGGCTACTCGTGGGCTGCATGGCTCTGGCTGCTGCACGGCTTTCGAGGATGAGCCTCTATGGCCCCAAACAATCTCCTTCGCAGACGCCCACTTACATTCCCTAAGACAGAGACAGTTTGGTTGCACCTTGGTGCCTTATTTGAACTTGAGTTGAGCTTTGTATGACAAATTCATGCCAATGCCAAAACTACTTCCATCAAATTGACATCACCTTACTCTGTTCCTGCCTCACATCACCTACTCACACAGTCCTTTGTCCCCTTATCTCACAATTCTAATGTAAACCTAGTTACCTTGTTCTATATTGCAGAAATGAGAAATTCAAAATACCCTATCACGTGGCAAGGTTACTCATCCTTTGCCCTTTATTTTCTCTTCTACTCAGGCTTTTATTAACCAATGGTTTAGTTTATAAAACATCCAATATAAAATCTTTTCTGGTAGTTATCATTACTACCATTGTGAGCCAAATGCAGTAAACCTCAAATCCAGCACTCCTCTAATTCTGACCTCCTGATCATCCTTGAAATGGTTTGTTCCTTCATTGGTCGCTATCTTCAGCTGCTTTGGTCATAAACTTAGAAATTCCCACTCTAAACTATCTGCTTCTGTAGAGAGGACAAATAGTGCTGGAGTAGCTAAGTGGGCAGGGCAGCATCCCAAAATAACATAGAGAGAGGATGTTTCTGTTCGAGAGTTAGCTTCAGGCTAATATTGTGTTCTCCTGAGATGCTTCCTGACACACTGAGCTACTCCAGCACTCTGTGTCTTCTTTTGTAAACCAGCATCTTCTTTTGTAAACCAGCATCCTTGTTTCTACATCTCTGTTTCTGTACCCACCTTTCCCAATTTAAGTTATGTTCTAAAAGTTCAAATTTATCGTCTACCTTGGTATCTCTTCATGACTTCTGTTTGATAAAATTCCATGGAAAAGGGTGTGTTAAGTTTGCGATATAAATGAGTTGTTGTTTCCATGGCTCTTGGCATGTTTGCTAACGCTCTCAATCATGCTTTGGAACTTTTACTCATAATGTTATTAAATGGATCAATCCCATCAAAGCCATACAGGGAAGTCAGGTAAGTGAAAAAATAATTGAAATCATGAATTACTTTGAACTTATTCTTAAAATAAACATTCACAAGACTAAGTGGTTTGTTTAGAGCAAATACATAGCAATATCGTTCACATGATATTCGCAAGTTTACAGTTGGCACCAGATTCTGCAGAAAGAACTGACTGAAGAAGGGTCTCGACCCAAAATGATATCGCAATATCATTCCTCCTTCTCATCTTCACCCTCCCTCATAGCTATATCTTCAGCTGTGACTTCACAATGCTACATTGTTGCAATCTCAGCACACTCAGTCCAGCCAGGCTGCCAGCACTAGAAAGTGCTGTTGCTATCCCATTTTTTAAAAATTCCTGGCAGCATTGAGGGAGGGTGCATTTAAAAAAATATTTTAGTGTCAAAGTACACTTAATTTTTAATAAGGCGAACTGAACAGCCCCTGCGCAGTTGGGGGCAATGGGTGTGTTGTGGAAAATTATGTTGGGGGAATGGGCTGCATTGGGGAAATGGGTGAGTGGTGTGGAATTGCCTTGGGGATCGGGTTAATTGGGGGACCAGGCTTCCCGTTAGGGAATTGGCTAAGTGGTGGAATATTGCCTTGTGGAACATTTTGAGTTGGGGACCAGGCCTCCCGTGGGGGCTATGGGTGAGTGGTGTCATATTGCATTGAGGACCAGGCCCCCCATGTGACAGGGCCCAGTTTGTCTAGTATATTTATATAATTAAAAGTCTAAACTTGACCACTTCCTGTGTGCGCTGTATATTGATTTTAGAAAAACGCTATCACTTATGGCTGTGATTTTTGGCTATCTTACTCAGAGTCCCCCTCCGCTCATTAGGTGCTGAGGATTTTTCCCATCAATGAAAAATAAAAGAGTTATTAGTGTTTAAAAGATGTTGAGATTCTCTCTCCTGTTCAATCAAAGGCCACGCCCCTTCTGGGGGTGCGGGGAGGAGCTATAAAACCTGGAGTCTGGACATGGCTCTGTTGCTGCAAGATGGCGAGTGAGCGGTCACCACTCTCAGTCTGAGCTATGAGTGAACTGAACACTGAATGTCTACTAAACAGTGAGTGTGGTTTTATGTGCCTTCAGTGTCTACTGACCTGTGGGTGCCCTTAATGTGGTTTGAAAATGTGGTTGGTTTGAAAATGTGATTTGAAAATGTGGGTGGTTTGAAAATGTGGGTGGTTTGAAAATGTGGGTGGTTTGAAAATGTGGGTGGTTTGAAAATGAAAATGTGGTTTGAAAATGAAAATGTGGTTTGAAAAATAAAGTTTGAAAATGAAAATATAGCTTGAAAATGAAAATGTGGGTGGTTTGCCGGGGTTTGCCGGAAAATGCCGGGGAGATGGCCACTCTGCCAGCAGTCTGTTCATTTTTACATTCTTTTTGTTATTTTTTAATGTGTTAAAAGCTTGTTTGAATGTTTTTCGGTTTGTTTAATGTGGGGGGAGGGGGGAGGGGATCGGGGGAAACTTTTTTTTTTCAAGTTCCTACCTTGCCGGAGATGTGATTATTTTTTCGCATCACATTCTCCGGGCTCTGCAGCCTTCCTCAGATTGTCGTGAGCCCTGCAGCGGGGTGCGGTTGGACTTGCTGCCTGCGCTCCGCTTGCAGTGAAGTTGGACTTGCTGCCTGCACTCTGCTTGGAATGGTGTGAGGCTGGATTTGCTGCCTGCACCCTGCATGGAGTATTGTGAGATTGGACTTGCTGCCTGCACTGCTTGGAGTGTTGTGAGGTTGGACTTGCTGCCTGCCCTCTGCTTGGTATGCTGTGAGGTTGGACTTGCTGCCTGTTCTCTGCTTGGAGTACCTTAAGGTTGGACTTGCTCCCTGCTCTCTGCTTGGAGTGCTATGAGGTTGGACTTGCTGCCTGCACTCTGCTTGGAGTGCTGTGAGTTTGGACTTGCTGCCTGCACTCTGCTGGCTGTGAGCTTGGACTTGTTGCCTGCACTCTGCTTGCTGTGCGGTTGGACTTGCTGCCTGCACTCTACTTGGAGTGCTGCGAGGTTGGATTTGCTCCCTGCACTCTGCTTGGAGTGCTGTGAGGTTGGATTTGCTGCCTGCACTCTGCTTGCTGTGAGGTTGGACTTGCTGCCTGCATTCTTCTTGGAGTGCTGTGAGGTTGGATTTGCGGCCTGCACTATGCTTCCACTGTTGTGAGATTGGATATGTGGCCTGCAATCCTCTTCAAGTGCTGTGAGATTGGATTTGCAGGCCTGCACTGAATGATGAGGTTTGAGGTAAATTCTCAAATTTTCTTTGTTAAAATTTGACCGCTCAACCTCTCTATATTAAAATTGTCTTTTTTTTATCAACAGCAAAGATACTTCAAGAGGCAGTGAGCAGCAGAACACAACAAGAGACACAACCAAAAATAAGTTAATAAATCTCATCTTTAACATTTAAATTGTTGTTATATTTTGTCATTCACATTTTAAACGTTAATCAATCATTTTTCCACGCGCAATGCCTGCGTGTTCTTCATCACAATGGGTACCTAATAGGCCGGAATGGGTGCGCTGTCGGGGAGTCACTGAGAGTGCATGGGGGGAGGTTGAGGGGAGATGGACTGAATGCGTGGGGGAGGGGGTGACAGGAATGGCGAGGAGCAGAGTAGGGGGGTGAAGGGAGGAGGGGTGTCTGAGTGAACTGCCAGCACACCAGCTGTGAATGACTGCACTGCCAGCCCACCAGCCATGAGTAATTGTACTGCCAGCCCACCAGCTGTAAATGACTGAAGTGCCAGCTCACCAGCCATGACTTAGTGAACTGCCAGCCCACCAGCTATGACTCACTGAACTGCAAGTCCAAGAATCCTTTCAGTCCACAATGTCCATACTAGCCCTCTGGAAACTAGTCCCTTCAGCGCACAACACCTTTACAGTCTGTCACCTGTTTTCGGCAGAATTTCTGGCAGTTTGTCAGCTGCCAGCCCACCAGGCCTAGGCTGCTGAGCTGCCAGCCTACCAGGCCTGAGTGACTGAGCTGCCAGGCCTGAGTGACTGAGCTGCCAGTGCGAGTGACTACATTGCCAGGCCTGAGTGACTAAGCTGCTAGGGCTGAGTGACTGAGCTGCCAGGCCTCAATGACTGAGCTGCCAGGCCTCAGCGACTGAACTGCCAGCCCAAGAATACATTTGGCCCACAATGTCCATACTAGCCCTCTGGAAACCAGTCCCTTCAGCCCATGCTAACGCTCCAGAAAGTCCCCCCCCCCCGCCCCCCCCCGCCCCCCCCCCCCCCCCCCCCCCCCCCCCCCCCCGCCCACTGGTCAGCAATATTGGAATTGGTGGAAAGGTGGAATATTGCGTTGTGGGACCAGCCCTCCCATGTGAAGCTGTGACCGAATGGGTCCCACTTAGTCTAGTACTTATTAAAATTCTGATCTTGTATGTGTGTATATGTGTGTGTTTGTGTGTGTGTCTATATGTGGTTGCCTTTACATCTTTGCAAAAACTATGCTGTAACAATAACATTTTTACATATTCTGATTCACATTTTCCCCCTATAGGCAGAGACCACCTTCACTGAAAATGTATGCTTTTATTTCTTGACATTATTGATTATAATTTAAAAAGATCAAAAGACTGAATTTAAAACGACCAGCTTCAACTGATGACGGCACAATGGCTTGGCTAGTAGTGATCAGCTTCACTGAAGATTTTGTCCTATATTATCGTTACTCACGATTAAACACTCCAAACTTTCCACCTCACAAGAGGGGGAGGACGAAATGCAATTGCATCATGCAGGGAAGTGCAATTGAATATTTTAAGTGGGGAGTGCTGGAATCTTACATTTGGGAACAGCTTGAGTTGGAGGACCACACCTCCCATGGGGGCTACGAGTAGGGAACGGGTGCGTTGGGGGAGCAGCCCCAATGGGTCTGCACTTGGTAAAGTATATTACTAAAAATCTCATCTTATTTGTATATTTCTTTCTATGTTTGTAGGCAGCAGCTATATTTGCACAAAAACAAGATAGCACTACAATTTTTGGCCCACCTTACTCACCATTGTCCTATGATGTAAATGAAATGTTTCTTTCAGATTGATGGTATATTTTCCAAGATTTTCACATTATAAACTTTACATAAAACACTTTTCAAACCACTTCCCCTGCCCATCAGCCGCCTTCGACGTCACAATGACATCACAATGGGATCCCGAATCTCATTTACATTAAAAAATCGCGATTTTCAAAAAATTAATCAAATTTTTCCATTTTCCTTAACAGGTGGGGTAGTGGGAAGGTTTCATTCATTAAAAACGTCGCAAATTTCATTGTGGGTGGGTGGAATAGGGGGATGTGAGGAGTGGGGGAGTAGAGGGAGAGGGAGGGGAAAGTGGGGGATGTGAGGAGTGAGAGTGGGGTAGGAATGGGATTGAGGGAGAGGAGGGTGGAGTGGTGGAGGTAAGGAGTGGGAGATAGAGAGGAGGGCAGTGGTGAGGAGAGAGAGTGGGGAGGTGGGATAGGGGAGGTGAGGAGTGGGGGAAGAGCGGGTAGGGAGGGGAGAGGGTTTATGGGGGAGGTAGGGAGTGACTGAGGGTAGAGGAAAGGAGAGAGAGAGGGGGAGGTGAGGGAGGGAGAGGTGAGGGAGAGAGAGGTGAGGGAGGGGGGAGGGGAGAAGTCAAAGTCAAGTCAAAAGTCGTCAAACAAACTTTATTGTCATTTAGAAATACATCGATATATGCAATTCCAAACGGAATTCCATTGCACTTGGCTCCCTGTGCAACACGATAATTACCAGAAGGATAAAATGGATAAAAGGATAAATAGACAATGGTGGCAGCCCATTACATGGCATTCAGGAGTCTGATGGCTCGTGGGAAGAAGCTGTTGCAGAACCTTGATGTTCTGCTCCTTATGCTCCGATATCTTTTGCCCGAGGGCAGCAGAGTGAACAGTCCATGATGGAGATGTGTGGGGTCTTTTATAATACTGCTGGCCTTGGACACGCAACGTTTGGTCGCAATGTCCCCGATTGAGGGGAGAGAAGTCCCGGTGATTTTTTCCGCTGTCCTCACCACTCTCTGCACGGGCTTCCAGTCGGAGGCTTTACAGTCCCCAAACCAGACAGAGATACAGCTGGTCAAAATACTCTCTATGGTGCCCCTGTAGAAAGTGGTGAGGACGGGATGGGGGAGGTGAGCTCTTCTCATCCGGCGCAGAAAGTGCAACCGTTGCTGCGCTCTCTTAACTGTTGATGAGATTTTATTTGACCAGGTCAGACTGTTAGTGATCTGCACCCCCAGGAACTTAGTGCTACTGACTACATCGGTGTGGGACTGTGCCGGTTTTTCCTGAAGTCGACGATGACCTCCTTACTTCCTTTGTTTTTTCGACATTCAGGATCAGGTTGTTCGTATAGCACCAGTCCACCAGTTGTTTCACCTCCTCCCTGTAAGCCAGCTCATTGTCGTCCCGGATGAGGCCCACCATTGTTGTGTCATCTGTGTACTTCATGATGTGTACTAAACCTGGCACGACAGTCGTGGGTCATCAGGGTAAACAGCAGTGGAATCAGGACACAGCTCTGAGGGGAGCCGGTGCTCAGAGAGATGATGTTAGAGGTGTTATTTCCAACCCTCACTGATTGGGGTCTGTCAGTGAGGAAGTTCAGTAGCCAGTTACACATGGGAGTGCTGAGGCCCAATGGAACCAGTTTGCTTATCAGGTGCTGAGGGATAATTGTGTTGAATGCTGAACTAAAATGCACGAACAGCATTTGCACATAAGTGTTCTTCTCCTCTAGATGTTCCAGGCTCAGATGGAGTACGGAGGATATTGTGGAGCGGTTTGGCCTGTAAGCAAACTGGTATGGGTCAAGTGTGGAGGGGAGTCTGGAGTAATATTGTCCCTGACCAGCCTCTCGAAGCACTTCATCATTATGGGAGTGAGTGCTACAGGGCGGTAATCATTGAGACATCGTATATTGGATTTTTCTGGCACTGGTATGATGGTGGCAGTCTTGAAACACGATGGGACGACAGCCTGGTTCAGCAAGGTGTTGAAGATGTCCGTGAGGACATGTGCCAGCTGATCAGCACATTCCCTGAGCACCCGCCCTGGTATGTTATCAGGGCCTGCCGCCTTTCATGCGTTCACTCCTTTTAGGGTCCTCCGGACATCCACTATGTCAAGACTGAGTGCCTGTTCATCACAGTGAGGAATACCCTTTCTCGCAGGCGTGTTAGTTAATGCCTCGAACCATCCAAAATAGTTGTTGAGTTCATTGAGGAACTCAATGTTGTTATCACAGGGTGGTGGAGCAGTCTTATAGTCCGTGATTGTTTTGATTCCCTGCCACATGCGCCCGGTGTTCATGGGGTCATGAAAGAAGCTCTGGATTTTCTGACCATGGGCACGCTTTGCCAGCCTGTTGACTCGGTTCAGGTTGGCTCTTGCGGATCTGAGTGCCACCACGTCACCGGATTTAAACGCAGCATTACGTGCTCTCAGCATTCCACATACCTCTGTGATCATCCAGGGTTTCTGGTTGGCCTGTATTGTGATGGTCTTCGTGACACTTTTCCATGTAAGCAGACACGGACCAGTGTACTCCTCAGTTGTCAATTGCAGCCTTCTTGAACATGTCCCAGTCCGTGCATTTCAAAACAGTCCTGTAGTGTTGTCATAGCTCCCTCTGGCCAGACCCTAACCTGCTTCACAGTACGTTTTTTTCTCTGGTAAGCAGGGGCCTGTATGCAGGAATTAGCATCACAGAGATATGGTCCTGAGGAGCCAAAGTGGGAAAAAAGGAGAGGGGAAATAAGAAGGAGGGTGAAGAGGTGGAGAGGAAGAGGGATGGTGAGGCAATGAAGGCAGGGGAAGAGAGAGCAGGGAGGGAGGGGATGAGGGGGGAAACCAGAGGAGGGTTGGTGGAGGGTGGGGAGGAGGAGGATAATAGAGGAGGGAATAGTGGACTGAAGAGGGAGAGTGAGATGTGTTCACATAGATCTTATTTTTAATGTTATTGCCATTTTAAACTTTAAAAACATCAGCTGCGCCTGTGCAGTTGGGGGCTATGGGTGAGTGGTGGAATATTGTGTTGGGGGATCGGGGTCCAATGGGTTCCACTTGTTCCAGTATATTACTAAAACTCTCATCTTGTTTGTACCTTTATTTATTTGTACCTTTATTTGTTCGTGCATTGTATCTTTATTTGCGCAAAATTGGTACACGATAGTGCGACAATTGATGGTCCACCTTACTCATCATTGTCTTGTAATGTAAATGAAACAAGTTTTGTTCAGATTGATGGTATATTATAAAAAAGATTGACATTTTAAACTTGACAAAAAACACTTTAAAATCACTTTTCCACTTGCCCTGCCCATCAGCTGCATTCGACATCACAATGATATCACAATGGGATAATTGAGATTTTAAATTCTAAAAAAAAAATTGCAATTTTTATTGTGGGAGAGGGGGGGGGGGGGGGGGGGGGGTGGTAATAGGGGGGAGGTTTTCATTTAAAAAACATCACAATTTTCATTATGGGTGTGGGATAGGGTGGGAGGTTTCATAAAAATAAATCACGATTTTCATTGTGGGGGGGTTGAGATGAGGAGTGGGAGAGCAGGGTAATAGAGGTAGAGGAGGGGGAAAGGGAGGGAGAGGGAGGAGAACTTGGGGGAGGTGAGGAGGGAGAGTGGGGGTGGAGGGGGATGGAGGGAGAGGAGGGGGGAGTGAGGAGTGAGGGAGGTAGGGAGTGGGGGATAGAGGGAGAGGAGGGCAATGGGATAGGTGAGGAGGGAGAGTAGGGGAGTGGGATATGGGGGAGGTGAGCAGTGTGGGAGCAGGGAGATAGAGGGAGAGGAGGGGTAGTGAGGGTAGAATGGTTATGGAGGGAGGGAGGGAGTGACTGTGGGTAGGGGAAAGGATAGAGAGGGAGAGGTGATGAAGGGGTGGGGAGAGGAGGAGGTGAGGGGAAAGAAGAGGGAGGGTGAAGAGGAGGGGAAGGGAGTGCTGGGGGATGAGGGAAATGGAGGAGGATAGGGGTAGGAAGAAGGAAAGCGAGGTAATGGAGGAGGGGAGGGGGAAGAGGAGGGAGGTTATTGCCATTTTGAACTTTAAAAACGTCGCAGTCACGCTCCTACTTTCTGGCCGCACATGCGCAGTTGGTGGAGGTCACAAGGGGGATATCTGGCGTCACAACAGGAACCTGTCAGCCGCACCTCGCAGTTAGGGGCTATGGGCAAGTGGTGGAATATTGCGTTGGGGGACAGGCCCAACGGGTCTGCACTTGGTCTGTATTAAATAAAACCTACCTGCTCAGTCGATTACACCATCTTCCTAAACATCAATTTTTTTTTAATGCCAAAGATGTTTTATATTTAACAAAATAAATCTGAGATGTCTGTTGGCACTACCAAAGGAAAATTATGGGTTTTACTAAGAACTGAGCACGATGCCAAATATCAGTTAGATTGACTCTCGGTGTTGGGAATGATAGCAGAAACTGGAGGTACTGAGATAGCGTGACTTTCAGGTGAGTCACAAGACTATAGAAACATTGGCAAGAACAATTCTTTGAACAAAAGAAGCAAGTTAAATCTGGAAAATAAGAGATCTTTGGACCTTGGGCATCGAGGTGGGACTAATACCTGTAGAACCTGTGGGTATTTTGGAAAGTTGAGGATATTTTGGACGTGGCTGGAAATATGTCCCACGTTGTCCATGCTGACCAGGTATAAGATAAATAGAAACTGAAAAGAGTGGAGGGAGCAGAAGTGCCCAGGAACCTGACATTTAAACTCTATTAGGCTCTTTTCAAAATATTTAGCTTCCACCCCAATATATTGCCACATATGACATGGCCCTAAAATGGATGTTTTCCCCTTTTCGTACCTAGATGAGGATTTTCTGATTCATAAGCAATTAGACAGAAGGTAACTGGTTGGAGTTGGTCGTGTTATTGAATACAGTTCTGGTAAAACAGCAGGCTAGCTAAATGCTAGGATCTTTATATCAATTGAAATGTGATAAAGATATTGGCTCTATTCTCTGCAGCAACTGCTGATAATTTGTGGAGTAACTCAATGGGTCGGGCAGCAACTCTGACATTTCAGATTGGGACCCTTCTTCTGCCTGATGATAGTGGGAGGGAGAAAGCTGGAAAGGGGTTGGGGTGGGACAAAACCTGGCAAGTGATAGGATACAGGTGTGAGTAGGTTGATTGACAAATGGGTGGACAAAAGCTAGCGATGAAAAGCAGACTAAGGGCCATCAGATAAGAAGAGAAACAGCACCAATCCATGTCCTCCAGAAATGCTGCCAGACTCGCTGAGTTAGTCCAGCACTTTGTGTTTCTCTTTGTAAACCAGCATCTGCAGTTCCTTGTGTCTCAAATTTTCTGCTGATACCTCATGCTGTTAGATGACAGTGCAGATGAATCCAATTCTGACTTTAGTGGAGCTGGTGTATTTGAAGCTAAAAATACATTTTTATATACCTTATACCTGGTGGTGTAAAATAATATGTAAATTATATTCTACAAAGAAAGAGATTGTGATACCAAGCTGCATCCTGGTGAGTTCAGTGAATCCATAGCAACGTTTTTGGAAGGTGAAATGTGGAAGGAATGATGAGAGGAGTTAGTGGCTGATTGAGTGGCAATGGACAGTGAAGGGTGCTGGTGCCAGTTTAAAGAGATTGTCAAGAGTTGTCTGATTGCAACAGGAAATAGAGATGCATGTCCTTTGTGACTGAGGAAATAGAATTTGGCAAAGATATGGGTCAAAATATGTAGAGAGATGCAAGTATTAAAATGTGTACTTAGCATCGCTACTCATGAGTGGTCACAAAACCTTTTCTCATGATCGAAGTGACAGTGATGCAGTTGAACAAATGGGACTATGAAGGCATGAGATGGGAGCTGGCCAAAGTAGACTAGAAAGGGATCCTAGCAGGAATGATGGTGAACAGCAATGGCAGGAATTTCTGGGCATAATCCGGAAGACGCAGGATCATTTCATTCCAAAAAGGAAGAAAGATTCTAAAGGGGAGTAGGAGGCAACCATGGCTGACAAGAGAAGTTAGGATAGAATAAAACCAAAAAAAAAGATGTATAACACAGCAAAGAGTAGCCGGAAGCCAGAGGACGGGTAACTTTCATAGGACAATAGAAGGAAACAAAATGGGCAATACGGCTGAAAAGATGAAGTACGAGGGGAAGCTGGCCAGGAATATAAAGAAGGACAGTAAAAACTTATTTAGGTATGTTGAGGGAAAATGAGTAGCAAAGTCAAATGTGGGTCCCTTGAAGGCAGTCACGGGTGAAATAATTATGGGCATCAAGGCAATGGCAGAAGAGTTGAATAGGTACTTTGGATCTGTCTTCACTAAGGAGGCTTTCTGAAAGTCTAGATACACTACATCCACTGGTACCCCTTCATCCATTTTACTTGTCACATCCTCAAAAAATTCCAGAAGATTAGTCAAGCATGATTTCCCTTTCATAAATCCATGTTGACGGACTAATCCCTTTACTGCTATCAAAATGCTTCATTATTACCTCTTTAATAATTGACTCCAGCATCCCAGTGTCCTCAGGGAGGTGGCTCTCGAAATAGTGGACGCATTGGTGATAATTTTCCAATGTTCCATAGATTCAGGATCAGTTCCTGTGGATTGGAGGATAGCTAATGTTATCCCACTTTTCAAGAAAGGAGCGAGAGAGAAAACGGGGAATTACAGACCAGTTCGCTTGACTTCGGTGGTGGTAAAGATGCTGGAGTCAATTATTAAAGAGGTAATAATAGCAGTAAAGGGATTATTTTTTTGAGGATGTGACAAGTAAAATGGATGAAGGGGTACCAGTGGATGTTGTGTATCTAGACTTTCAGAAAGCCTTTGATAAGGTCCGGCACGGGAGACTGATGACTAAAATTAGAGCACATGGTATTGGGGGTAGGGAGTTGACATGGATAGAAAATTGGTTGGGGGGGCAGACCGAAGCCAAGAGTAGGAGTGAACGGGTCCTTTTCAGAATGGCAGGCAGTGGTGAGTGGAGTGCCGCAAGGCTCGTTGTTGGGGCCGCATATATATTAATGATTTGGAAAAGGGAATTAGGAGCAACACTAGCAAGTTTGCAGATGACACAAAGCTGGGTGGCAGTGTGAACTGTGAAGAGGATGTTAGGAGGTTGCAGGGGGACCTGGACAGGTTGGGTGAGTGGGCAGATGTGTGGCAGATGCAGTATAATATAGATAAATGCGAGGTTATCCACTTTTGCAGCAAAAACAAGGGGGCAGATTATTATCTCAACAGGGTTAGGTTAGGTAAGGGGAAGGTACAGCGAGACCTGGGTGTCCTTGTACACCAGTCACTGAAAGTTGGCATGCAAGTACAGCAGGCAGTGAAGAAAGCTAATGGAATGTTGGCCTTCATAACAAGAGGATTTCAGTACAGGAGTAGAGAGATTCTTCTGCAGTTGTATAGGGCTCTGGTGAGACCACATCTGGAGTATTGTGTACAGTTTTGGTCTCCTAATTGGAGGAAGGACATCCTTGTGATTGAGGCAGTGCAGCGTAGGTTCACGAGATTGATCCCTGGGATGGCGGGACTGTCATATGAGGAAAGATTGAAAAGACTGGGCTTGTATTCACTGGACTTGAGAAGGAGGAGGGGATATCTTATAGAAACATATAAAGTTATAAAAGGATTGGACAAGCTAGATGCAGGGAAAATATTCCCAATGTTGGGTGAGTCCAGAACCAGGGGCCACAGTCTTAGAATAAAGGGGAGGTCATTTAAGACTGAGGTGAGAAACCAGTTTTTACCCAGAGAGTTGTGAATTTATGGAATTCCCTGCCACAGAGGGCAGTGGAGGCCAAATCACTGGATGGAGTTAAGAGACAGTTGGATAGTGCTCTAGGGCTAGTGGAGTCAAGGGATATGGGGAGAAGGCAGGCACGGGTTATTGATAGCGGACGATCAGTCCATGATCACAATGAATGGCGGTGCTGGCTAGAAGGGCCGAATGGCTTCCTCCTGCACCTATTTCTATGTTTCTATGTTTCTATGTTTCTATGAGGGAGGCATGCCCTGAGAGTGTTGCTGGGCACAATGCCCCCTTCAACTGCCTCTGTCCACAACTGCTTCAAATAGGCCTTGTAGAAACCTTGTAGATCCACGGGGAAGGATTTCTTCCTACTTCCATTGATTTTCTCACTTAAAGCCTCCATGGTGATAAACAGAGAAAGCACAGGATTGTTGTACACCCTTTCAGTTTTCAAGAATGGTAGAGCATATCAGGTCTTATTTCTAGAAAATTAATTTTACAAATGATGATCAAGGGATTCTCCAGGCAGGTTTCCTTTGTCTCCTGAAAAGTTAAAACAAATAACAAGCACTGAGTTGGAAATTGCATTTTCGGGTATTTGTGGTTGGAATTTCCCCTCCTATGAAGGTGTCTTTGACCCTGGCCCATTGAATTACTTTGGATGGCTAATCATTTCATTTTATGTACAACTAGGTACATGTCATCAGAAGATGGTGGAATAACGCTGTAGCATCTTGCTCCAGGGTAAGAAAGCTAATTGTAGCTGACAATAATTATTCACCTGATCTTTCAAAACATTTCCCGGTGAAAGTCTTTTCAGTGACAACCACTAAAGAATATTTATGCTGAGATATCTGTTTCATTCTGGCTGGGATTTACATGCACATTCCTGATAGAAATTATCTCTATTTATAACTAATCTGTAGAATGACCCTGGAGGCATAAACAGGTGCAAAAAAAATCTATCAGGTGTAGGTGTGCCCTAAAGTATTTTTGCTTTTCACAAAGGTTAAGTGATTAATTTGCAAATAATGATGTATATTGCTGATAAACAACATACCTTACAGTGGGTAGCTACATACAGATACCTCAATTCTACAACATTCTTTCTATTGCAAACTTCATCATCACAGAACAGTACAACACAAAATAAGGCCCTTTGGCTTGAGCCAGAACAAGAGGATAATTTAATATGCCCAGCAGATAAAACCTTGTTCAATACTTTTGGAAAAGTAGCTCATCTAATCAAAGCAGCATATTCTGAACAGTCTCTAATTCATCACTGTGATCAAATTCAAAATTAGGAACACTGGTATGTACAAAACACATATAATCTTCAGCGTCAAGTTTTTTTCAGTTTATTTAGCTTTTGAGACACACAAATGCAAATTATGGACTATCGGTGTCTTTTCAGAGGATGTTAACATTTTGTTCATTTTTAATTGAGAGAACCTAAACAAGAACAGAGACAGTGCAGGCTACAACTGACTGGAAAGTGCTAGTCTAATCAGTGCATTTGTTAATTATCACAAGAAGGCTTACCTAGTGATGCCAGGGAGAATGTGAAGGATTTAAAAACATACCCTTTGATACTACACATGCTCCAGTTCAAAACAAATCTGTTCCCTGCTGTCACTTATTTACTAGTTCCCACAGCCATAACTGACCTGTTTAGTATTGATCTAATCCCCATAGACAGATCAATATAAACACAATTCATTTGTAATCTATTACTGTGCAAAAATACATTATCCTTCTTCCCCGGCTCCGATTTACATACAGCTCTCCTCTCCAGACACCATTTTACTTCGGAGTCACGTGAGTGACTACGTGAAGAACCCCGCCTGGCGCTGGAACGGCATTACGTCGACGCTGACGGCAGAAGGAAGAGCTGCAGAGGCTAGCTCGTCGACAGCGGTAGGTACGGAACCGGCAGGTATGTGCAGTTGAAAAACCTTTAGGGTCTGGAAAACTCCGTGCCTGGTATATTGAACCAGGATTTGAAATGAATTTATAAACAAAAATAAAATAAAAGAGTAAAATAAACAAAAATACTCTGTATAATACAACGGAGTTTAAAAAAGAACGTCCCGGGGGAATACCCAGCGATCGGGACGGGAGATTAATTACGGAGCCGGTTTCCGATACTGGTGACCGTTTAAAAATACGTTAGGAGGTTTAGGTGCTCCACAAACATTTGGCAGGGGGGGGAAATTTAAATAAGTCAGAAAGGCCATAATTAAAAATGTTAATAAAGGCCTTCAGACGGAAAATAATGGAAATATTCCCTAACCTACCCTAAGGGGGTTTCACATATAAAAAGGAAAAAATATGATGAAATATAGTGGGAATATCTACCTCAGATATTTCTGAAGGTAGTCTCCTTGAGGGGAAAAAACTCAGGAGAAACAAGGGCAGTGAAAAATAAAATGGAAAAACTGACCCTAAAAATGCACTGATAGTGGTGGCAGGTCATGAAGTACCCACCACAGCACCATATATATATATATATAATATATATATATAATATACACACACACACACACACAGTGTATGCACAACACCTGAATAAGAAGTGAGGCCATGGAAAATTACCATGGAAACCAAAATTAGTTTGGTCTCCCACTAAAACCTGTTATGGTTAAAACAGCAGAACTAATGATGAGTGAGGCCATGAAAAGTAAACATGGAAACTAAAAAACTAACCAAAGCTGTAATGATTGAAACAGCAGAATATGATAAAACTTTTATGTTTTATAAAGATATCAACGGTGAATCCGTTTATTATATCCATGTCTCAAATTATATGAGATATAAAGAAATACAATTTCAAAGTATTTCAAACTGGTGCATGGCATTACTATTCAAAAATAAAAATAAAATAAAATAAAACGTTGTGCAAATAACTAATACTTTTAAAATAAAATAAATTGCCATCAGTTTGTGGAGCTCAATGGAAGAAATATATATAATTTACCAAATCTGCACTCTAGATTCGCAGATCAATACAAATCAGGTTATGTTAAACTCCTGATTATTATGGAATAAACCTGCCTTATGATAAATCAAAGATATTGATTACAAAAGAACAGACTACTGATCTTTAAACTTTGGGGGGAAAAACTATGATCCAATGAAAGATTTGATAATGGATCAAAACAAAGGCAAAGATCTTTAAACTTGGGGGAAAAACTATGATCCAATGAAAGATTTGATAATGGATCAAAACAAAGGCAGAAGTGGTATAATCCAACATGGCCTTATCCAAACCCATATAATAGTAAGATTAAACGAGAACTTACCTGTTCGAAGTTTGATCTTTATTTTATGAGGAGTAACGATGAGGGATTACGTGAAGAAGGCCCGCCTGGCGCTGGAACGGCATACTTCAAAGCAGCGGCATGAAAAACACAGAACACAATAGCCGAAGTAACATAGTAAGGCTCATAATAGACTTAGAACTACCAGATGATCATTTATTTTATGAGGGTGGGAGTGGAGGGCACGTAATCCCTCATCGTAACTCCTCATAAAAATAACGATCAAACTTCGAACTGGTAAGTTCTCGTTTAATCTTACTATTTTACTTCGGAGTCACGTGAGTGACTACGTGAAGATTTTAAAGCTTTCTGTGTTTTTTATGTCGTAGAATTAATCAGTACGACAGTCCGGCTAAGTAAATACATACATGAGAAACCAGACTAATATTAGTTCTTTCCATAATTAACTTTTTAATGGTTTAAAGAACATATAATAACCCTCCTTATATCCGAGGAAATGATTACAAGTGATAAAAGATATAAGTGACTACATAACTGATTATAGTAATCAATAGTAAACAAAGCAGGTGACTATAGTGATCCCAACACCGCATGGCCAAAGCTTGTCATAGTGTGAACAGGTTTATTGTAGAACTTTGAAAAAGTTTCTTCTTTACTCCACCCTGCGATTTTTAAAATATGCTCGAGTGGTACGTCCCGCCCCTTCGCCGCGGACGTAGCTGCAGCCCTGGTGGAGTGAGATTTGAACACATCATGTCTACTCCTGCTAAAAGCAACACCTGTTTCAACCATTTTGAGATAGTTTGAACTGAAGCTTTTGTGTGTGGCTTTTTATGTGTAATCATTAACGTTTTTTCATTTCCTCGAAGAGTTTCAGTAACTTTAACATATTGATGAAAATGTTTAACCACACACAAAGTAGGATCAATAGGATAAGCTTGAAAGGTTACCTTAGTTCCAGATCTCCCTGGTCTGCTTTGTTTGATCAGATCGTAAACATAGAACACAATGTTATCTGTAGTCACATGCATACAGTCTAAACGCAACATTTGTAAAGTTTGCACTCTTTGAGCTGAGACCAATGACATTAACATTATTAATTTCAATGTTAATCTTTTCCAATGACAATCCTTCAATTGGAGTCCATTGCCTAAGTAAGGTAAGTACAATGCTCACATCCCAAATCTCTGTGTATCTTGGTTTGGGTGGATTGATGTTAAAGATTCCTTTCATGAATCTAGATATTAATGGATGTGATCCAATTGATTTCTGGTCAGACATTAGTCCTAAATAAGATGATAAGGCACTGCGTGCAGTATTAATGGCACTGTAACTTAAATGTTGCTCAAAATGCAATTTGGCAAGGAACTCCAAAACATTTGCAATATTCACAGTATCATAAGAAATATTTGACTGTGTGCAAAATTCTTCCCATTCTTTATATGTGTCATATATTGTTTTTGTGTGCTATCTCGCCATGATTGCGACTATAACTTCCATAGTTTGGTCCGACAATCCCAGCTCCTGTAGTGGTCTGGTCAAAACCTGCAGATTAATAAATTCATATTGCATATAATGGATAAATTTCTTTAGTTACTGGATTAATCAAAATATCACTACAGTTAGGAATTGACATATATGGTTCTTTAATCATATTCAGCATTAACGGGAACCAAGGTTGTGTTGGCCAATTTGGAACTACCAACAATCCAGTAGCAGAATCTTGTTCTATTTTCTTCAGACATTTCTGAATCAAAGCAAATGGTGGAAAAGCATAAAAGAACATATTCCCCCAGTTCAATGAAAAGGCATCTACTGCTACTGCATCTGGATCGTGTTCCCAAGACACATATTTAGGCAATTGATGATTAAGCCTTGATGCAAACAGATCAATTTCTAGTAAACCAAATTGGGTTACAATATTCTTAAATATTGCTGATTAAGCATCCATTCTGTGTTATCTTTAAATATCCTTGATCTTTTATCTGCCACCACATTGTCTTTACCTGGAATGTAGTTTGCTGAAATCCAAATTTGGCGGTCAACACACCATTGCCATATTTCATTGACCAGACAATCACATGATACTGATCTAACTCCCCCCATGTGATTAATATATGCAACAGCGTTTTATTGTCTAACTGTATTAATACATGTAGACCCTTTTTTGAACAACAATATGCTTTTAGTCCATAGAAAGCACCCAATAACTCTAAATAGTTAATACCATAAGTTTGAAGAAACGTTTCTTCTTGAACTTTCCATCTACCTCCACAACTGGAGGATGAATCTGTTGCCCCCCATCCGAGAGCACTAGCATCAGTTTGTAAAACCATTTCAGGCTGTTTAATCAGAATGTTTTTAGCAGCTTGTGGACATTTTTTTAACCCACCATTGTAATTCCAACACAGCTTCTTTTGTTAATTGCATAGGCCTATCAAAGTGGCCTGCCTTCTCTTTGAGAGCTCTTATTTTGTCCCTTTGAAGATTTTGATAATGTAATGGACCAAATTCTACTGCAGGAAATGCTGCTACTAGTTTACCAATGGTTTTCGCTACTTCTCGGATGGAAGGATAAGGTTTGTGAATGAGTATTACAAGTTACCAAAATATCATCGACTTTATCTGTTGGTAAAGTTATTAACATAGTCACTGAGTTAATTACAAACCCCAAAAAGTTAATTGATTGTGCTGGCTGCAGCTGGGATTTAATTGGATGAATCAAGAACCCTAGCTTTTCAACAAAGCTTTAGTAACTGAAACTGAGTTCACACCTGACTCTTGATTATCATTAATGATTAGAATGTCATCGAGATAAGCCATAACAATGTGTTTTTGTGCTCTTAATTGGGCTAAAACTGGTTTCAACAGTTTCGTAAAGAGCCTGGGAGCTGAACTCAGTCCATTTGGCAAAGCTTTAAACTGCCATAATTGTCCCAACCAATTAAATTTTAAGTACCTCCGGAAGAACTGATGTATAGGTACAGAATAATAGGCGTCTTTTAAATCAATCTTAGCCATATAACAACCTGCTGAAATTAAATATCTTGCAGTATTAAATGTTTCCATTTTAAAATGTTTGTATTCTACAAACTTATTTAGATCTGTAAGGTCCAGAATAATTCTGCAACCACCATCTTTTTTATTTCTTCAAAAAATATTAGAGACAAATTGATGCTCGTGTTCATAAGTTTTTTCAATTACCCCTTTTTCAGATAATTTGTCAATTTCCACATTAATCTCTGCTTTTTCAATAGCAGTAAACACGAAAGCATAAGCAGGTTTATTCTGTACAGGAGGATTAACCCCTTCTTTAAATGTAATAGTGGCTCCTAAAACTGCTTGTAATATAAATCGATCAGGAGTAATAGTAAGCCAGTCTTTATAAAACTTTTGTAATCTCCCTCCAACTGGAGATTTATCCGCAGTTTCTTTAAGGATAAAACAAGTCTATAATACCTCTCCATATGAGCGTGGTGGTCTCCTTCTCCCCGAATACGGGTAAGCATTGGGCTGTGCAGGACGATAATACTTCCTTGACAAATTTCTGCCTCTATTTCCAAAATCAAAACCCCTTTGTGGCGAAAAATATCTTTTTTGTCCAAAGACGAAAGTGTTTCATACCGCTAAAATATTTAGCTTCTTCATCCAACTCTTTCAGTTGTTTAGGGCAGATTTTCTCCAAACAGATACTCAGGAGCTTGAACACCACTTGCTCGACACAGGCTTGCAAACCTAGGGTGAAATATGGGCCGAATCGCCATTTTCCTCATACAATTAATTTCATAGAAAGAATTGCACAATAAGCCCAAAGTATCTTTTGAATCTTATCCATCTCCAATCTCTCCATTTGTCTCCCATAGGCCGTAACGGCAGCAGAAATTAGTTTGAGGATTTTTTGAAATCTCACTTCTTGAGCTCTCATACTTGGAGTCATGGATGTCCATATCAACGGATTAACCGTAGGCACTTCCAATGAGGCACAATTTCCTGGCGTTTTATATAATTCTGATGTTTCAATCATCACAGAATCATGAAGTTGGTGAGATACCATATAATTTATGTTGACAGCTAGGTTTTCCTCCATAGCCTCACCACTTCCTTCAGGTATAGCAAATTCTTTTGCTATCCCAGGCACATTTGGCCTTTTCTTTTTACTTTGTGGTGTGCATTCAAAATCCAAATCACCACCAGCAGGGTCTGCCTTCTGCAGCCCTAAATCAATTGGGATTTCCCCATGAACTTCTTCCGGCCCAAATCCTGGGTCCGGAGTTTCAAGCTCCCAACTTGGCCCACAGCCATATTCAGAATAATCAAACCCCTCAGGGCTTTTTTTGGGATCCTTCTGGGTACTGTGACCCTTGTCCTCATGATTTTTTTTGGAGAACTTTCTCCATATGCTCCATTTTTTAACCACATAGTTTTTATTATCTGGAGGACTTTCAGTATCAGAGTCATCAAGAAACCACGGGCCTCTCAGATTTCTTTTTACATTTTTTAGGAGCATTTCCCTCCGTGGTTATTATTGCTGGAGAATCTAGAAACTCGCTATCGGTATATCAGCGGCCACCGGTATCGGAACCGGATCCGCTCTAGCTTCTTGTCCCGTATTTTTATTTTCACCCCGGGAAGATCTTTTTTACCCGCGAATTTTTCTTGCCGATTTCTCCATTTTCTTTATTATCAGTGCTAATTCAGCACGTTACGCGACTCTGAATTTTTACTTTTACTTTCGCTTGCTGGACCCACCCAGCGTACGCTAAAGAACGTCCCGATTTTGCTGCACTTACCTGCGGGGCCGTTCCGACCACTGCGAGGACTGCTCCTTACTGCAGCTCCTCCTTCCGCCGTCAGCGTCGACGTAATGCCGTTTGCCAGCGCCAGGCGGGCTCTTCACGTAGTCACTCACGTGACTCCGAAGTAAAATTGGGAAAGAAGGCTTGAAGTACGTTGAAGAGGTGCAAACATCTTGTTACAAAATAAGTTCATGAAATCTCCAATTGTGGGGGATTATAGGTGTATTATGAATCGTTAATTTATATATAACTAAGGAAGGATTGGTTCACCTGTATAAGAAAACCTTAAAAATTGATTTTAGGTTTGCACTCAAAAGTAACTCCAATAAAGAAGGGGTACGTACATATATATTATAAAATTACCTCAGTGTAAAGATTTGAGGGTATAAACCATACAAAACATCATTTTATATACACTTTCACAGTGTAAGAACATTTATTAAAATGGAAACATCTAGAACATGGAAATACAGTTGCTATTAACAAATTGTTAATCAATATTACAGGTGCTTGAAATTAATTAAAATGGTTCAAGCTGTGCAAGTTAAAACATTGTCCAAAGGATTAAACCAGTTCAAGGCTGTTAAACAGAATACTGGAGGAACAATTATGCTGATAAAAGATCAGCACTTGCACTAATTGAGGTCATGGTCATGGGTTTATCTTACATAGAAACATAGAAACATAGAAATTAGGTGCAGGAGTAGGCCATTCAGCCCTTCGAGCCTGCACCGCCATTCAATATGATCATGGCTGATCATCCAACTCAGTATCCCGTACCTGCCTCTCTCCATACCCTCTGATCCCCTTAGCCACAAGGGCCACATCCAACTCACTCTTAAATATAGCCAATGAACTGGCCTCAACTACCCTCTGTGGCAGAGAGTTCCAGAGACTCACCACTCTCTGTGTGAAGAAAGTCTTTCTCATCTCGGTCTTAAAGGATTTCCCCCTTATCCTTAAGCTGTGACCCCTTGTCCTGGACTTCCCCAACATCGGGAACAATCTTCCTGCATCTAGCCTGTCCAACCCCTTAAGAATTTTGTAAGTTTCTATAAGATCCCCTCTTAATCTCCTAAATTCCAGAGAGTATAAACCGAGTCTATCCAGTCTTTCTTCATAAGACAGTCCTGACATCCCAGGAATCAGTCTGGTGAACCTTCTCTGCACTCCCTCTATGGCAATAATGTCCTTCCTCAGATTTGGAGACCAAAACTGCACGCAATACTCCAGGTGTGGTCTCACCAAGACCCTGTACAACTGAAGTAAGAACCTCCCTGCTCCTGTACTCAAATCCTTTTGCTATGAAAGCTAACATACCATTCGCTTTTTTCACTGCCTGCTGCACCTGCATGCCTACTTTCAATGACTGGTGTACCATGACACCCAGGTCTCGCTGCATCTCCCCTTTTCCTAATCGGCCACCATTTAAATAATAGTCTGCTTTCCTGTTTTTGCCACCAAGTGGATAACCTCACATTTATCCACATTATACGCATCTGCCAAACATTTGCCCACTCACCCAGCCTATCCAAGTCACCTTGCAGTATCCTAGCATCCTCCTCACCAGCGAACACATGCCCCCCAGCTAGTGTCATCCGCAAACTTGGAGATATTGCCTTCATTCCCTCATCCAGACATTTAATATATATTGTAAATACTGGGGTCCCAGCACTGAGCCCTGCGGTTACCCCACTAGTTAATCTGCT
The DNA here is from genome assembly GCA_035221665.1 of Okamejei kenojei. Taxonomy (NCBI): domain Eukaryota; kingdom Metazoa; phylum Chordata; class Chondrichthyes; order Rajiformes; family Rajidae; genus Okamejei; species Okamejei kenojei. Next base: position 19,231,022 of record CM069151.1, on the reverse strand, counting down.
GCCATTGTGAAAAGGACCCGTTTACTCCTACTCTTTGCTTCCTGTTTGCCAGCCAGTTCTCTATCCACAGCAATACTGAACCCCTAATACCGTATGCTTTAAGTTTGTATACTAATCTCTTAGTGGGACCTTGTCGAAAGCCTTCTGGAAGTCCAGATATACCACATCCACTGGTTCTCCCTTATCCACGCTACTAGTTACATCCTCGAAAAATTCCACAAGATTCGTCAGACATGATTTACCTTTTGTAAATCCATGCTGACTTTGTCCAATGATTTCACCACTTTCCAAATGTGCTGCTATCCCTTCTTTTAATAACGGACTCTAGCTAGTTTCCCCACTACCGATGTTAGACTAACTGGTCTGTAATTCCCCGTTTTCTCTCTCCCTCCCTTCTTAAAAAGGGGTTTACATTTGCTACCCGCCAATCCTCAGGAACTACTCCAGAATCTAAAGAGTTTTGAAGATTATCACTAATGCATCCACTATTCCTGAGCTACTTCCTTAAGTACTCTGGGATGCAGCCTATCTGGCCCTGGGATTTAATCGGCCTTTAATCTATTCAATTTACCCAACACCACTTCCCGACTGACCTGGATTTCACTCAATTCCTCCTTTGACCCACAGTTCCCTGCTATTTCAGGCAGATTATTTAATGTCTTCCTTAGTGAAGACGGAACCAAAGTAGTTATTCAATTGGTCCGCCATATCCTTGTTCCCCATGATCAACTCACCTGTTTCTGACTGCAAGGGACCTACATTTGTTTTAACTAACCTCTTTCTCTTCACATATCTATAAAAACTTTTGCAGTCATTTTTATGATCCCTGCCAGTTTTCTTTCATAATCTATTTTTCCTTTCCTAATTAAGCCATTGTCCTCCTCTGCTGGTCTCTGAATTCTCTCCATCCTCTGGTATGCTGCTTTTTCTGGCTACTTTTGTACGCTCATCCTTTGCTTTGATACTATCCCTGATTTCCCTTGTTATCCACGGATGCACTACCTTCCCCTATTTATTCTTTTGCCAAACTGGGATGAACAATTTTTGTAGTTCATCCATGCAGTCTTTAAATGTCTTCCATTGTATATCCACCGTCAACCTTTTAGAATTAATTGCCAGTCAATCTTGGCAATTCCACGTCTCATACCCTCAAAGTTACCTTTCTTTAAGTCAGAACCTTTGTTTCTGAATTAACAATGTCACTCTCCATCCTAATGAAGAACTCAACCATATTATGGTCACTCTTGCCCAAGGGGCACGTAACAACAAGACGGCTAATTACCCCTTCCTCATTACTCAAAACCCAGTCTAAAATAGCCTGCCTCTCTCGTTGGTTCCTGTACATGTTGATTTAGATAACTATCCCGCATACATTCCAAAAAATCCTCTTCCTCAGCACCCCTGCCAATTTGATTAACCCAATCTATATGTAGATTGAAGTCACCCATTATAACTGTTTTGCCTTTGTCGCACGCATTTCTAATTCTGTTTGATACCATCCCCAACTTCTCTGCTACTGTTAGTGCCTGTACACAACACCCACCAGCGTTTTCTGCCCCTTAGTGTTTTGTAGCTCTACCCATACCGATTTCCACATCCTCCAAGCTAATGTCCTTCCTTTCCATTGCTTTATCTCCTCTCTAACCAGCAACGCTACCCCACCTCCTTTTCCTTTCTCTCTATCCCTCTGAATATTGAATATCCTGGATGTTCAGCTCCCAGCCTACGTCACCCTGGAGCCATGTCTCCGTGATCCCAAACTATATCATAATCATTAATATCTATCTGCACGTTCAACTCGTCCACCTTATTACGAATACTCCTTGCATTGAGACACAAAGCCTTCAGGCTTGTCTTTTACAACGCATTTACCCCTTATACAATTTTGCTTGAAAAATGGTGGCCCTGTTTGAATTTTTGCCTGGTTTTGTGCTGCCTCCCACTTTTTATACCTTTCACCTTGCTTTACCTATATCTTTTCTACCCTCATTTTATCATTGATTACATTTAAATTGGGAAAGGTTATAAAGTTAGTCGCTTGCAAATTAGTGCTGCAATTACAAACCTAGGTGGTAGGTAGGGACCTGACCCATTTATTATAAAGCGTACGCATTTAGGTCATTAATATAAATATTCATAAATTACTATTTCTGAAATTTTAAGAAGTTTCAGCAATTATAAGAGGCGGGAAAATTGATACCATGATACAAATATGTCTCATTGTTGTTGACATACTTTGTCTCCTCCATTAGGTTAGGTTAAAGGTGTAATCAAGCTCAAAAGAAGGAATACAGTAAGCTTTGGGGGGGGGGGGGGGGGGGGGGGGGGGGGGGGGGGGGGGGGGGGGGGGGGGGAAGGAAAATGTATGCCTTTTGATGAGAGGCTTATGCTACAAATATCAAATGATACATTATCATTATTAAAGTAAAGTAGAAAAAGGTTCATAAGCTGCTTCAACTATAAGCTTAACAAGCTGTTGCAAAACTGAAGCAAGTGCTACAGATATGATGTTACAGCTTCTGTGACATGTTTGGGTAAAAAGATAAGGAATACTTATCTATTCTTATAAGAATAATTGATTACGTCTCTTGTTGGGACTGCGGACAATAATTACCAGGTGCGCATAGAATAGGGTTGTCCTAAGAAAATTTTCCAAACATTTGTATTCATTATTGAAGTATAAGGAGTTTTATGGAATTAAAATATCGATTGTTTTATTATGGAAGTGTCCTTGTCGTATCAAGGTGAACAATGCCACGGATGTGGCATATGTGTAAAAAACACACAAGGTAAGTCAAAATAACAACGCACTTGGGATTATCTGAGTAAAAACAGATGTACATATTCTAAAAAAATTAGTCCAGCTGTTTATCTCTAAGAAGGAGAAATGTATCGGAGACGAACAAATTTGGGAGGAAAAAAAACAATGTGTCATTAATATGGATTACTTATGATCAATCTGGTTGCATACAGATTAAATCATCGATCTTTCAAATATGTTTTCTTAGTGGGTAAACCAAGAACAGGAAAGTTAGGATGCGTTTCTCTCAATTACAATGAGGAATAATGTTATTTTTGTGTTCCCTCATTTTTTGTTTGATAGGGCAGTGTCTGATGAAAATGTAGCAGGACACTGCCAGAGAGCATTTTGGTGAGCCCAATAACGGAATCCTTCATGGGTTTTCATAAATATTGAGTGATGTTGAACCACTTGTAATGATTCATAGTTGCAGTAATTTTATGAAGTATCCAGGAAGCGGTTCTCGACCCAGAGGCGTATGCCTATCTCTTTTCGTCTCTATGGATGGCTGCTGCACCCACTGGGTTCTCCAGTTTTTGATTGTAACCCCTTGCAGTAATTTATTTGTTTTGTACAAAGGCATCCATGACATGAAAATATGAATTTGACTATCTGCAAGGTTTGACCCAGACCATTACAACAGCTGAGTGGTCAAAGAGAGTCTATGAATTTTATAACTAATATAACAAATTCCATAACAATAAAATAATCGATGTATAAAGGAAGTGAATACCTGCAATTTGCAGAAATAAGTTAAAAATACAATAATTTTGTTATAAGAATGTTGGAAAGTCTGTGTAATACAGTAAAGTTATTTTTAATCAAATATGTTTTTAGATATCTGGAGTTCCTTGTGGATTGCATTTTTCTGAGCATCTAATTGATAGAGCCAATAATAGGGCCTCAGAGTGTCTTCCGTCCTTTTTTAACGGACAAATTACGAACCGTGAAGTTATCAGGTGCCTTCTAATAATCTATATGAAAGGGATATATTATATGTGGAGTAAATATAAATTATATATATTTGTGTTATATATATGTGTGTGTAGTGTGTTCTGTGTATATATATTATATACTAGATATATATGTGCTGTGTGTGTGTGTGTGAGTGATCTGTTATTATATGTATATATATATATATATATATATATATGTGTGTATATATATTTGTGTATATATGTATGTATATTATATTTATATATATATATGTGTGTATATGTATATGTATATATTAGTATATATATATATATATATGTTTGTGTGTGTTTATATGTATATGCTGTGTAATAATAATTATGTGTGTGTTGTGGTATAATATATCTGTGGGTGTTATATATATAGTGGATATGGTGTTATATATATATTATGTGATGTATGTTCTATTATATGTAGTTATATGTGTGTGTTATAATAATATGTATATCGTATTATCTATGTGTGTGCGTATATATATGTGTTATGTGTATAGGATATATTTATGTGAATATTTGTATAATATATGTATTATATATTAAAATATATATATGAGTATTTATGTAATATAAATGTATGTATGTATATTATATGTATTTTATGCAATACATATATGTGTGTATATATTATATATTTATAAATGTATATTATGTCTGAACACTTGATAAGTATATATCATATATGTGTATATATATATATATATAAGTGTATATATAAAATATATATATGGGGTGTATATATAATATGTATAATGTGTGTGTATATAATATGTGTGTGTGTATATATAAGTGTAATATGTGTGTATATATATATATATATATAAATGTGTATATTATAGATATGTATAAATATGTGTGTATTGTATATGTATAAATGATGTATGTGTGTATGTATATTATGTATGTATAATATTGATAAATATAATATATATTATGTGTGTATATTATATTCATGTATATATGTATATGAATATATATGTATATGTATATGTATACATAAATATAAATACTGTGTGTATATATAATTGTGTATTATATTATATATATATGATATATATCTGTATATGTATCTATATAATATTTTGTATAACATAATATATATGTATGTATATGTATATATATTATTATAATATATAATATAAATGTGTGGATAAATATATTTATATATTATATATATAATCTGTCCAAAATTGTAAATATATATGTCGGGAGATAAATAAATCTCTGAATTGCCTTAGGCAAAGTCTTCGTAACTCTATATCAATGATTCAAAAAAGTTAACATTTGAAAATAAATTAATGGGCTGATGACTTAGTAGTACAAATATAAGAGTGACAAACATATGCCAAATGTTTACGTTATAATTGTAATGTGGATACAGATTGCATTACCATATATATGTTTATCGAATTTACCAAACAAAGCACACCAAGAGGAGCTGAAACCCAAGGTAAACCTATAAGCATAATTCCATGTCGGCCTTTAAGTTGAGTTGTGTGTGTGTGTGTGTGTGTGTGTGTTGTCGTGTGTGTGTGTGTGTGTTTGTTGGTGTTGTTGAACATTGATGAGAATATGTTGATTGTAAGGTGAAGAGTCTCTAGGTGGTAATGAGACATCACTACTTATTACACACAAAAACCACATAGGTTCAGTAAAAACATGATGGATCTAGAGGAATGTATTCTAGAATGGTTAGAAATTGGATACACTCAGTGGTAACTAGACACTGAAAGGTGGAAAATCACTCTGTTAATGAGGTAGATACATTCCACAGGAATGGCAACGGATGAGCCGCTCGACGCGAAGATGCAAGGCCGCAGGAGGCTGTAGATTAAATGTTAAAGTAAAAAGGACCCAGTCATGGTGTCAGGTTTGGACAACGGAGTGATGGGTTCTCTCAATAAATTGTTGCTTGTCATACCATCAAAAATATATATATCAATTGATATTTTGTGATAAACTTGCCTTTCAATGGAAAGGGCATTACATTTATTCTTTATAAATTGTGAAATAATTTATCACATAACTTGAGGCAATGTTTGGGTAAAAATGTGTTTTACTCGCTCGTCACTGTGTGAATGTATGAGCCGGACTGTCGTATGGAATAAATTCTACGACAATGAAAAAAAATACAGAAAGCTTCAAAAATCTTCATTGTGTAGTCCACTCACAGTGACTCGAAGTTAAAATAGTAAGATTAAACGAGAACTTACCAGTTTTGAAGTTTGATCTTTATTTGTTATGAGGAGTAAACGATGAGGGACTTACGTGCCCTTCCACCTCCCCACCCTCATAAAATAAATGATCATCCTGGGAGATCTAAATCTTGAGAAAGCCTTACTATCTTACTCCGGCTATTATGTCTGTGTTTCTCATGCCGCTGCTTTGAAGTATGCCGTTCTGCGCCAGGCGGGGGTTCTTCACGTATCCCATCTATCGTTACTCCCTCATAAAAAGTAAAGATCAAACTTCAAACTGGTAAGTTTCTGCGTTTAATCTTAAAAAAAAAAACTATTTTTATCCCACCAGATCTTTTTGTGAGTCTTAGAATCATAACAACATGGGAACAGACCCTTTGGCCCAACTCCACCTACACTGACCAACATGGTCCCTATCTACACTACTCCTATCTCCAAGTTCAGCCCATACCTCTAAAAAACCATTCTAACCATTGTACCAGACCGGTCTAAAATGTTTTCTTAAATGTTGCAATAGGTACCCGCCCTCTCAACTAACTCCTCCGGTAGCATATTCCTTTGTGTTGAAAAAGTTAGCCCCACAGTTTTCCCCATTAAAACTTTCATCCTTCACCTAAAACCTAGTCCTCTGGTTTCTCAATTCCCTACTCTGGGCAAGAGACTTTGTGCATCTATCTGAACTAATGCTCGCAGGATTTTGTAGGCCACCATTAAGATCACTCCTTCCATCCCCTGGCTCCAAGGAATAGAGTCCTAGCCTGCTCAACCTCTCCCCTATAGCTGAGGTCTTGAGTCCTGGCAACATGGTGAAAATCTTCCACTATGGATATCCATCCCCTTCTGCTTTGATTCCCCCACCCACTGTTACTGGTTGTTCCCACCTGTGGCATTAGGTTTCATTTGCAATCTTCAGATGCTGTGCTACATCTTGGTTTCATAGAAAATATTAGTCCTAGTCCAATATCTACTGACCTCCGCCATCTGCTAGCATCATTCCCCAGTTTCACACCCCTTCCATTCCAGTGTCTGTTACCGAAACCATTTATTTTCTCTCCCCTCACACCAGACTACCTCTAATGCAACGCCCTCTCCCAACCTTTCTCTCCATATCCCTTAGACTCCGCTAATCTTTAAGAGCTCTATCTAACTTCGCTCTCATCCAAGTGAACGGCCTCCACTGCCCTCTGAGGCAGAGAATTTCCACAGATTCACAACGCTCTGTGTGAAAAAAATAGTTTCCTCATCTCTGTTCTAAATTGAGTTTACCTCTTATACTTAAACTGTGGCCCTGATTCTGGATTCCCCCAACATCGGGGAAACATGTTTCCTGCTCCTAGCGTGCCCAAACCCTTAAATAATCTTATAATGTTTCAATTAAGATCCCCCTCTCATCCTAAATTCCCAGAAGTGTACAACCCAGCCTCGTCCATTCTATCATCATATGGCAGTCCCAGCCATCCCGGGAATTAAGGGAATTAAACCTTGTGAACCTATGCTGCACTCCCTCAATAACACAAATGTCCTTCCCTCAATTTGGAGACCAAAACTGCACACACAATACTCCAGGTGTGGTCTCACTAGGGCCCTGTATTTAACTGCAAGAAGGACTTCTTTGCTCCTATACGCAACTCTAACTTGTTATGCCATTTGCTTTCTTCACCTGCTTTGCTAGTACCTGCATCCTTACTTTCAGTGAGTGATGAACAAGAACCCCAGATCCCATTTGTACTTCCCCTTTTCCCAACTTGGACACCATTAAGATAATTAATCTGCCTTCCTGTTTATGCCACCTCTAAGTGGATAACCTCACACTTATCCACATTAAATTGCAGTTGACCACTCACCCTACCTGTTCAAGTCACCCTGCATCCTCATAGCAGCATCCTCCTCACAGTTCACACTGCCACCAACAGCTTTGGCGTCATCTGCAAATTATACTAATGTTACTTTTTAATCCCTTAGATCTAATATCATTTGATGTATATTGTAAATAGCTACGGGCGGTCCCAGCACCGAGCCTTCCGGTTACCCCACTAGTCACTGAGCCTGCCATTATGAAAGGACCAGATTAATCCTAACTCATTTGTTTTTCCTGTCCTGCGAACCAATTTTCTAGTCCATGTCACCAACCTACCCCCAATACCATGTGCTCTAATTTTTCCCCACTAATCCTCCGATGTGAGGACCTTATCAAATGATTTATGAGAATCCAGGTACACTACATCCACTGGCTTCTCCCTTGTCCAATTTTCCCATTTATCATCCTCAAAAAATTTCAGAGTTTAGTCAACCATGAATTTCCCCTACTACTCATAAATTCCATGTGTTGGACTCGGACCCGGATCTGCTGCTATGCTATCCAATTATGTGCAGCTAAATGAGAACTTACCAGTGTTTGAAGTTTGATCTTTATTTTATGAGGAGTTACGATTGAGGATTACAGTCGAAGACAGTTCGCAGGCGCATGCCTGCAATCACACTTCAAAGCTAGCGGTATGTGGAAAACAACAGAAACTATAGTCGAAGTGATATAGTAAGACTCAGAAGACGTAGACACTACCAGATGATCATTGGCGGATTATGAGGAGCCTGGGAGAGGAGGGCAACGTAATCCCTCATCGATAACTCCTCATTTGAAAAATAAAAGAATCATGTGTTTTAAAATTCTTACTATTTTTTAACTTCCGAGTCACGTGGAGGTGACAATGTGAAGATTTCAAAGCTCTGTGATTTCATGCCGTGACGAATCACTCCATGTTCATAACGACACACTGGCTTCAGTTGACACAGTAGTGAATAAATAATGTATTGAACATTGCTTCGAATTATCCAATAAACATTTTTTTAATAATAATAAACAAAACAGTAATAACTCCTCTGTCCCAGGGGGAAATTACAAACGAAATTTAGAAAGAAAAGAAAATCAAACCGAACCCAAAACAGCATGAATTTTGAGAAGGTCGCCTCCCTAGACCATCCTGCGGCTCCGAGGATTTGGTCTAGAGGCACGTCCTGTGCCTTCGCTGTGGATGTTGATGCCGCCCTGGTGGAGTGAGATTCAAACACATGAGTGTCTACTCAAGCACAATCAAAAACCTGTTTTAACCATCTAGAAATAGTTTGTACTGACACCATTTTATGAGGTTTTTTGTGGCTGATGAGCATTGCTGTCTCAGAGCCTCTGAGACTCTTAGTTCCTCGATATATTGACAGGTGCTTGACTACACATAGCGTTTGGTCAACGGGGTACATTTTAATGCTTACTTTGGTTCCAGCGATTCCTGGCCTGCTTTGTTTGATTAAATCATACATATAAAACGTAATGTTATCTACTGAAGAGTACATGCTATCTAGCCGTAGATTTTGCAATGTTTGAACTCGTTGCGCTGATACTTGCGCCATGAGCATAAACCCACTTTAAGTGTTAACTTCTGAAAAGACAGTGACGTATTTGGAGGCCCATTGCCGAAGCAGTGTGAAAACTATACTGACATCCCAGATTTATGTTATATTAGGCTTAGGAGGGTTTCTTGTTTAAAGATTCCTCTGATGAATCGGGACACTAATGGATGAGACCCAATAGATTATTGTTCTGAAAACTGCCCTAACGGAGGAAAAATCACTCTGAGCACTATTAATGGTACTATAGCTCAAGTGTTCATCAAAATGCAAAGTAGCAAGGAACTCCAACACCTCCAGTATGCTTGCAGTATGATAAGATATATCTGACTGCAAGCAAAACATCTCCCATTTCTTAATATGAGACACATATTGTTTTTAGTGTTATCTCTGCAAGCTGCAGTTATCACATCCATGGTCCAACTCGACAGTCCAAGCCCTTGGAGTGGGCTGGTCAGAACCTGCAGATTAACAGATTAATACGATCATGTAACGGATGGCTTTCTCCTGTTACTGGATGCATCTGCAGTTGGGGACAGTCATGAATGGCTGAGTCATCATTCTCACTACCAATGAGTACCATGGCTGTGTAGGCCAGTCCGGAACCACCAAAATGACTGAGGCGGAGGTCCTGCTCTATTTTGGTGAGGCATTGCCTAATGAAGCAGAAAGGGGGAAAAGCGTAAAAGAATGTACGTCCCCAATGTAGCGAGAATGCATCCACCGCTACTGTTCCTGGATCTGGTTCCCACGAAACGTATTTAGGCAACTGGTGATTTGGCCTGGATGCAAACAGATTTATATCTGGCAAACCATAGCGGCTGACAATCATTTTAAAAACATCAGGATTTAGCATCCATTCTATGTTGTCATTAAATTTCCACGACCTGTTGTCTGCCACCACATTATCTCTACCTGGTAAGTAGATAGCTGAGACCCAGATATTTCTGGAAAAACACCAGTCCCAAATGAGGTTAGCCAGATTATCACATAATACTGACCTTATTCCTCCTATGGGATTGATATAAGCAACAGCCGTGGTATTGTCAATCTGGAGCTGAACATGTAAATTATTCATTGCTGAACTATAAGCTTTTAATCTATCGAATGCACCCAGCAATTCTAAGTAATTTATACCATGCCTTTGCAGGATTAAATCCTCTTGCACACTCTATCTCCCACCACAGCTAGACTTGCTGTCCATGGCTCCCCATACCAAAGCACTAACATCTGTTTGTTAAACCACTGAAGGTTGTTGAATCAAAAAGTTTTTGGTACTTTGTGCAATATTGATTATCCACCATTGTAATTCGGTGATGGCTTTGGCTTTGGCTTTGATAGTGCAGAGGTCCAAACTCCACTGCAGGGAAAGCCGCCTCCAATTTACCAATAACACTGGCTACTTGCCGGATGGAGGGTTGTTGCTTTTCTACGAGACTGGTACAGACCTCCATGATTTCAACAGCCTTGACCGTAGGCAAAGTCACTGACAAATCAACTGAATCAATGACAAACCGCAAATAGTTTTTTTTTTGGAATGGCTCTAGCTTGGATTTTGTTGGATGGACGAGAAAACCTAACCTCCCAAACAGGTGTTTGGTTGCTGAAACCGACTCCTCAGCTGTTTTCTGAGTGTTGCTTATAATTAAAATATCATCTAAATAAGTTATCACAATGTGATTCTGGGCATGAAGTAGTGCCAGAACTGGTTTTAACAATTTCGTGAACAACCTAGAGCTGAGGTTAACCCATTGGACAATGCCTTAAATTGCCACAGCTGTCCCATCCAACTAAATTTCAAGTATCTACGGTACTGATGATGAATTGGTACTGAATAATATGCATCTTTCAGATTTATGGTTGCCATATAACAACGTTTTGATAACAGCTGTTTATCAGTATTGAAGGTGTCCATTTTAAAATGCCTATATTGGACATTGGAATTTAACTTGGTAAGATCCAGAATGACTCGACACCCACCATCTTTTTTCTGTCTGGGGAATATATTTGACACAAATTGTTGAGGATGGTATGTCGTCCTCTCAATTACCCTTTTTTCAAAAAAATTGAAACAAAACCTCAATTTCTTTATTTACGTGCAGAGTTTCTGGTCCAGAAAAAAACAACACCCAACTAGGCATATTTTGTGCCGGTGGATGAATTCCTGACATAAACTCTATTCGAGACCCTTAGACAATGTCCAGTAAAACAGATCAGATGTTATGCAGCACCATTCATCATAAAATAACTGTAACCTACCCCCAACCGGAGGTGTTCCCCAGAGGATTTATCCTGGACTGAATGAATCACCCGTACCTCCATAGTCGACCTTGAACTTCTTGTTCTCCTTGCCATGCTAGGGTTGTAGTTGGCGTACACAGGTGGGTAAGGACGCTGTCCAACTGGTACCACTCTGCTTGGGCCTGCCCCAGGATCTGAACCCTGTTGTGTCGAAAAAGACCTGCGAGGTGGCATCCTGGCCGAAGGGATGTAAGTTTTCATGAGGCCAATCATTTTGGTCTTTTCTTCCAGGTCTTTGACCTGTTTGAGCAGGTCGTGAAAATTTGGCGCTTGAATGTTTGATGACCTGCACAGAGCTGCAAATCGTGGGTTCAATGTTGGCTTAATAGCAATTTTCCGGATGCAGTTGATTTCGAAGTATGCATTGCACAGCAGGGCCAACATATACTGCTGTGCCCCTTGGACCATTTTACCGAAAGCCGTGATCCCTGGCCCCACCAATTTGAGGACTCGCCTTCAATCCCATCAGTCTACCGAACACCATTTGGAGATGCCCGTTATCGTTACTAGAATCTTTTGGTGCGGGTGTCAGAAACTCAATGTGACATTTCCACGGTGTTGCACACTGAGGAGGAAAGGTGCTGAAGTTTGTCATAACAATTGTGAATTTTACACCTCTATTAAATACTTCAGGAAAGGCCGTTTGCTAGACGGAATTTCAGATAGTTCCGTTATTTGTTTGGCTTAGATGTGCTGCTGTACATCTCTCATTCATTCTCTAAGAAACCAGAAATAGTTGATAATTCAAGCTAAGAATAAAATAATCCAATTAAGCAAAAGCTGCCAAGATCAGATAGCCTGCTTATTATGGCTCTCCTACTGATTGTCTCTGGAATTTTACACAGTGTACTGTTACACCAAATAGTGCAGTTAATCCCATGACACAATCCTTAAAGGGGTTTCAGGATGAAGACAGCAATTATTGTCGATGAACCAATGATACATTTAATTTACGTATTTTAAGAAGCAACAAAAGAGTTGTTCATAAGTTCATAGTGATAAGAGCAGAATTAGGCCATTCAGCCTGATTAAGTCCGCCATTTAACCATGGTTGATCTATCCTCCCTCTCAATCTCACTCTTCCGCCATCTCCCCATAACCCCTGACAGCCATTTGTGTCGTACCAATCAAGAAACTATCCATCTCTGCCTTCAATTGACTTGGCCTCCACAGCCTTCTATGGGTGTAGGTCCAGAAATTCAAACGATCAGCGCGGTTCCCTCAGCAGCTTGCAGCTGGACATGGAGTCACTTCCAGTGTGATGTGGAACAAGCATGGTTGTTCCAGGATTGAACGTGCACCATCGAGTAACGATTGTTCCTGGAACAGAGAGTTACTTGGAGCGTTGCGCATTACAGGAATGTCACAGCTGCCATTCTGTCAGCACAAATCATTTTGCTACAAAAAAAGCTGCACGGTGGAGTGTGGATTCAGATCGTTACACTTCTCGTGGCACCATGTACAGGTCGCTGGGATTACACTGCTGGTATTGGTCTCCAGGGGGGATCAGCTAGCTGTGTACGGGGGTGTGTGAGCCACATAGTTTAGTTTAGTTTAGAGATATAACGTGGAAACAGGCCCTTTGTCCCACCGAGTCCGCACGGACCCAGCGATCCCCACACGTTAACACTATCCTACACACGCTGGGGTCAATTTACATTTATTCCAAGCCAATTAACCTACAAACCTGTACGTCTTTGGAGCGTGAGATGAAACCGAAGATCTCAGAAAAAACCCACACTGTCATGGGAGAACCTACGTACAGAAAGCGTCCATAGTCAGGATCGAACCCGGGTCTCTGGCGCCGTAAGCGCTGTAAGGCAGCAACCTTACCGCTTTGCTACCCTGCCACCTAGATAGAGCATACGCCATATAGTGTCAAAAAACTAGATGAAAATCAACAAAAGACTGCGGATGTTGAAATTCTGAAATAAGAATCGAAAAATGCTGGAAACATTAGGCAGGTCAGGCTGCAATCGTGAAAAGGTAAGCAGAATTAATGTTTCAGCATATTGTTAGATGTAGGTTATTTGGCCTGAAGGTTATTTGGCTTGCTGAGTGTTTCCAGCATCAAAAAATGGAGCCATTTTCCCACAAAACACTATTTGTTCACTTTTATACTGGTTCGGATTCACGTGAAATGATTGTCGACACTTGTTATTGCCACAGTATACCTAACCTTTAAGGGATACAGACCACCTGGCTTTCATCATTGTCGGCTCACTCCAACTGATGACAAGTACTCATAGTAGTTGGTTTCTGGGTGAAATGTCCAGATGAAGAACAATATGTTTAGTGCTGGCTTAATCCTGTAATGATTATAATTAACAGCATGACGACGGCATGTTGACTGCAATACAATGAAAATGTCTAAACCGAGCATGCATTATAATCGTCGCGTCCATTTGCAGGTGCTATCAAATTTAGTCCCCAGCTAATTCCGAGTGGTTGCATCTGACCTCAAGGGAGGTTTGCTAGTGCTACTTGGGAGGGTTTAAACTAGAGTGGCACGGAACCAGAGTAGAAGGTCAGCAAATGGAAGGACTCTTGGGAAAATAGAGGTTAATAAAAAACAGTAAGTCTCAAAGCAAAGACCGGCAGGTAAAACTGATGGGCTGAAGTATTTCAATGCAAGGAGTATTGTGGATAAAGCAGTTGAACATAGAGCCTGGATAAGGCTAGGAACTGTGACGTTGTGGCCATTAAAGATACTTGATTGTGAGAGAGATAGAACTGGCACCTCAACATTCCAAGGCTTCAGACATGATAGAGAGGTAGGTAAAAGAGGGAGCGGCGAATGTCATGGTTGCACTCAGAGAGGATATGCTGGAGAGTTCATCCACTGAGGCAATATGGGTAGAATCACGGGATTCAACTATAATCCTCCCAATAGCCAGCGGGCAATAGAGGAACGGATATGTAGACAGATTATGGAAGGATGAAAAAGCAACACAGTTGTTGTAGTGAGCGACTTTAACATCCCCATTGTTGACTGGGACATTTTCAAGACCCCAGGCTTAGATGGGGCAGAATTTGTTATCAATGTCCAAGAGAGTTTCCCAAAACAGAACATGGAAAACAGAACAGAACAGTAAAACCAAAGAAATGATGGTAGACACAAAATACTGGAGTAACTCAGCGAGACAGGCAGCATCTCTGGAGAGAAGGAATGGGTGACGTTTCGGGTCAAGACCCTTCTTCAGACTGATTGTTTGACTTTGAAAGAGGAAGGATGAGGATCCATAAACCTATCCGCATCGACGGGGCGGTGGTGGAGAGAGTCAAAAGTTCAATGTCCTGGGCATACATATCTCCGAAGATCTGTCCTGGACCTAGCACATTGATGTCATAAAGAAAGTAGATCAACAGTCCATTTCCTTCAAAGTTTGAGGAGATTCGGGATGTCAATGAATATTTTCGGGAACTTCTACAGGTGCACAGTGGAGAGCATATTGACTGGTTGCATCATCGCCTGGTTCGGCAACTTGACATACGAAGGAACAAAGAAGATTGCAAAACGTGGTGAACACTGCCCTGTCCATCCTGGGTTCTGACCTCCCCATTATTGAATGGATCTACAGGAGTCGCTGCTTCAAACATGCACCTAGCATCATCAGAGACCCACACCACCCTGGCCACACCCTGGCCACACATGATTGCAGGAGTAATTTTACTCCTGCAATCGGGAAGAAGAAGGTATAGGAACTTGAAAACTGACAGTCCAGGTTCAGGAGCAAATTCTTCCCTACCACCATCAGACTATTAAACAGTACACCTCCAAACAAGCTCCGAACTACATAGATTTGGGGACCTTTTTTTGTCTTAATACTGTTATTGTTTGTTTGTTTGCTTTTATATTTGCTTAATTCCTCCACCGCCACCTCCTCATTCTCCCCCAGAGTTGCTGACATACTCCATACTGGAGGCGGGGGGGAGAAGGAGGAGAGGCAACGGTGGAGCATGGGGCGGACAAAGTGTGGATGGAGCCCGCGGTGACCAAGCAAGTCTTTTCTCTGATTATATGATTCCTATCTCTTCCTCATTTCCTAATGTACTGTTCAGAGATTCACCCAAAGACTAGTTGTAATTAAAGGATTTCCTCTCTTTTGACTTCTAGAGTCCCAATTGTCGTTGATTAAAGAGGTAACCCCTGAAGTTAAACTCGCCTTATTATTGGAGAAATGAGACTCCCGTTCAATTTGCCACTGTTGTGTGGCTGGGAAATCAAGTTATCAAACAGTTATCATTAAGCAACCACTTCTGTCAAAGTCAATAGATTAAAATTGAGATGTCGTACCCTCTACCAGAAATCCAAAAGGTGGTGCAGGGTGGTACATGCTCGCCTTTATCCAGCTCTATTGGATGTTTAGTTTAGAGAAACTGCATGGAAACAGAACCCTTTGGTCCATCATGTCCACACTGACCATCATCATCGCCCATTCACACGAGTTCTATGTTATCCCACTTTCTCATCTACTCCCTGCACACTATAGGCAGTTTACAGAGACCAATGCACCTACAGCCGCACATGTCTTCGGAATGGGGAAGGAAAGCGGAAAACCTGCAGGAAGCCCTTATGGTCACAGGGAGTATATGCAAACTCCACACACAGAGCACCCAAGGTCATGATTAAGCCCAGGTCTTTGACACTGAGAGGCAGCAGTTCAACCACCACCCAGTGTCACATCAGCACTTGTTCTCCCTCTCACTCATTTTGAGGAGTTTGGGAGCATACCTTCAGACAACTCAATCCAGTTTAACACAAATATGCAGATCTCCATCCTATAGAGGATATAACCCCTCATCATCCTGAAATTGATCAGGTGCCCATCTTGTTTGGGTGGAGCAATTAAGCATAACAAGGTGCACTGACTGCTTTATGTATTTCTCAGTTGACTCAATGTGACAAGGAAGAATAGATGTCAGATCAGCTGGCAGCAGCAAGGGTCTGATTGTCTGAAGCTGTTATTCACCTTGAAACATATTCAAAGCCATGATTTTGTGGGCTAGCTACAAATTGAGAAGAAAAGCTCACTTTTCCCAAAAGACCAGAGCATGGTTGCACAGAGCTGAGAGATCGTAATGATCACAGCATGGTGATTCTGGGAATATATCCAGATTAGCAATGGCATGTCATATATTTAAGTTCAGAGTATTGAGTTCAGTTCTGGAACTAACTCCCCCCCCCCCCCCCCCCCCCCTTTCACTCCTCTATTCTCCCAATCCGACACCCTCTTGTCTCCTTTTCATCTCTAGCCTTTGGCCACCCATATACCAATCAATCCATTCTCACCTGTATCCACGTATCCCTTGTGTTAACGAAGAAACTGCAGATGCTGGAGAATCGAGGGTTACACAAAAAGCTGGAGAAACTCAGCGGGTGCAGCAGCATCTAAGGAGCGAAGGAGATAGGCGACGTTTCGGGTCAAGACCCTTCTTCAGACTGGTCAGGGATCAGGGAAACGAGAGATATAGACGGTGATGTGGAGAGATAAAGAACAATGAATGAAAGATAGGCAAAAAAGTATCGATGATAAAGGGAACAAGCCATTGTAAGCTTTTTGTGGTGTGAAAATGAGAAGCTAGTGCGACTAGGGTGGGGGAGGGAGATAGAGATAGAGGGAATGCCAGGGCCCGAGGGCTGAGGGAGAGGTGGGACGGGGAGGAGACAGCAGGGGTTAACAGAATTGAGAAAATTCAATGTTCAGGCCCAAAGGATGCAGACTCCCCAAGCGGAATATGAGGTGCTGTTCCTCCAACTTGCGGTGTTGTTCACTCTGGCCATGGAGGAGGCCCAGGACCGAGAGGTCGGATACGGAATGGGAGGGGGAGTTGAAGTGCTGAGCGACCGGGAGGTCGGGTTGGTTTTTGCGGACCGAGTGGAGGTGTTCGGCGAAACGATCGCCAAGCCTCCGCTTGGTCTCACCGATATAGATCATCTGGCATCTGGAGCAGCGGATGCAGTAGATGAGGTTGGAGGAGGTGCAGGTGAACCTCTGTCGGACCTGGAAGGACTGCTTGGGTCCCTGAAAGGAGTGGAGGGGGGAGGTGAAGGGACAAGTGTTGCATTTCTTGCGGTTGCAAGGGAAAGTGCCCGGGGAAGGAGTAGAGCGGGAGGGGAGGGAAGAATTGACAAGGGAGTCGCGGAGGGAGCGGTCTTTGCGGAAGGCAGACAGGGGGGGAGATGGGAAGATGTGGCGGGTGGAGGGGTCACGTTGGAGGTGGCGAAACTGGCGGAGGACTATCTGTTGTATTTGCTGGCTGGTGGGGTGAAAGGTGAGGACCAGGGGGACTCTGCCCTGTTTGCGAGTGGGTAATGGGGAGAGAGGGCAGTGTTGCGGGGTATGGAGGAGACCCTGGTGCGAGCCTCATCAATAGTGGGGGAGGGGAATCCCCGTTCTCTGAAGAATGAGGCCATTTGTGATGAGGCGCATTTACAATACAACCTTGCCAGGCTTTGTTCTGCCCCAAGTTTTTCCAGCATTCTCCCCCATAATATATTTAATCTAAAGAAGGGACCTGACCCAAAATGTCACCTTTCTATGTCATAAGGTCACAAGGGCGTAAGGAATAGTAGAATTAGGCCATTCGGCCCATCAAGTCTATTCCACCATTCAATTCTGGCTGATCTATTTCTCCCTTCTAACCCCATTCTCATGCCTTCGCCCTATAACCTTTGATGCCTGTACTGATACCTGATCAAGAATTTATCCATACCTCTGATACCTGATAAGAATCTATCTATCTCTGCCTTAAAAATATCCACTGACTTGGCCTCCACAGCCTTCCGTGGCAAAGAATTCCACAGATTCACCACCATCTCAAGTCAAGTCACTTTTATTTATATAGCACATTTACAATACAACTTTAGTTGGCCAAAGTGCTTTACATTGGTATAAGAATAGTATAACAAACAACAGTGGTTCTTAGATTAAATACAAACATCACTACATACATATAGCCCTCACTCAGAGGACATCAAGAAAGGCTTGGGAGTAGAGACGGTCGCCCCTGAGCTTATGCCTAGACCGCGGGATGTTCAGTAACCCCAAGTCAGCCGATCTGAGGGACCTGGAGGTGATGTGGTGGGTGAGCAGACTTTTAATGTAAGTGGGGGCAAGCCCATTGAGGGCTTTGTAGACATACATAAATTTCTCCTCATCTTCCAAGAAGAACATCCGTTAATTCTGAGGCTATGACTTCTAGTCCTGACCTAGACTCTCCCACTAGTGCAAACATCCTCTCCACATCCACTCTAACCATCCTTTCACTATTCTGTATATTTCAATGAGGTCCCCCTCTTCTAAACGCCAGCAAGTACAAGCCCAGTGCCGACAAACGCTCATCATAGGTTAACCTACTAATTCCTGGGATCATTTTTGTAAACCTCTTCTGGATGCTCTCCAGAGCCAGCACATCATTCCTCAGATATGGTGCCCAAAATTGTTCACAATATTCCAAATGCTGCCTTAACAGCGTCTTATAGAGCCTCAACGTTACATCCCTATTTTTGTGTACAAACCCTCTTGAAATAAATACTAGCATTGAGTTTGCTTCCATTACTACCGATTCAACTTGTAAATAAACTTTTTGGAAATCCTGCACCAGCACTCCCAAGTCCCTTTACACCTCCGATGTCTGGATTCTCACCCCATTTAGAAAATAGTCTACACCTTTATTCCTGCCACCAAAATGCATGTCTCCACACTTTGCTGCACTATATTCCATTTGCAACTTCTCTGTCCACTCTCCCAACCTGTCAAAGTCTTTCTGCAGAGTCCCCGTTTTCTCTACACTACCTGCCCCTACACCTATTTTTGTATCATCCGCAAACTTTGCCACAAAGCCTTCATGTCCTGCAGAGATGCGGCTGAGTTAGTGCAGAACTCTGCGCTTCTATGGCATCTTGGCTATTCCCAAGAACGGAACTCACTATCAAAACATGGAGGGGACGGGGGGACAGAATTATTTGGCTGCTGCGCGCGCATGCGCACACTCACACACGCGAGGCTTCGGAGGCTCAATCCAGCGCTAAATGAAGATACTAGAGGAGCCTAAGCCTTGAAACATTCACAAGTCAATTGTGTTTTGCATCCGAATTGGGTTAAAAAGTTCGAACAGGCAATTAAGGTAAACCTATTTTTTCGTTCATTTGACATGTTTGACCAAATAATAAATTGCTAGTATCTTTGGTGCTAAATGCAGCTCAACTCTGCCTGTCTCGCCGGGTTAACTACAACCCTGACTGGACTGACGGGACACCAGCGCTGCTTCGTGGATTATTTACTCATTAACTCATAGAACATAGAACAGTACAGCACAAGAACAGCCACTTTGGCACACAATGTTTGTGCCAAACATGATGTTTAATTAAAATGATCTCTTCTGCTTGTGCCTGATCCACATCCCTCTATTCCCTACACTTCCATGTGCCTATTCCGTTAAATGCCACAATCGTACCTGCCTCCACCACTACCCATGGCAATGCGTTCCAGGCCCCACCACCCTCTGTATAAAAAGATTTGCCCCACACGTCTTCAGTAAAATTTCCCCCTCTCTAGTGTTCTCTAATGCTCTCTAGTGTTGGACATTTCCACCCTGGGAAACAGGTTCAAAATGTCTACTCTTCTCTATGCTTCTCATAACTTTACATACTTCAATTAAGTTCCAGAGAAAACAATCCATATATCCAATCTCTCCCTCTAGCTGAAATCCTCTAATCCAGGCAGCATTCTAGTAAACCTCCTACATGCCATCTCCCTGTAGCTGAAACTCTCTAATCCAGGCGGCAGTCTGGGAAACCTCCTTGCACCCTTTCCCTGTAGCTGAAACCATCTAATCCAGGCAGCAATCTAGTAAACCTCCTCTGCACCATCTTCAAAATCTTCACAACCTTCTGGCGAACCAGAGCTGCATGGAATACTCCAAATGCAGCCTGATCAAAATCCTGTAGATGTGCATCTTGACTTCCTGATTCTTATATTCAATGAAGGCAAGCAATGAAGGCAAGCTTACCTTCTGCCTTTCTATACCACCCTATTAACTTGTGCTGCTCCCTTTAGTGAGCTTTGAACGTGGACTCAAAGGTCCCTCTGCACATCAGTGCTTTTAAGGGTCTTGCCATTAACTGTACACTCTCTCCTTACATTCAACCTCCCAAAATGCAACTCATTGTTATTTTGCTAAATAATGAGGTTGTGAAAGATAGTAGATACATTTTCTTTTTTTCACATGGCTACTTTTTGTTTTGTGGCTATTGAAATTGATTTTTTCAATACTTGAGTCAGATCAAATCTCTTCCATTAAAAGACTGATCTGTTTTACGAACCAGTTTCCAAAAAGCCCATTAATTTATTTATGGTATGAGTAATTCATATCTTGAGTACACTTTTACAAATGCTCAATAGTAATTGCTGTCAACCAAAGTACTTTGGAGAAACAGTTTGAAGAATGAAATACATTTGTGAGAACCAGTGACAGCTGTAATATTTGATATAATCAATCTCTTTAACTCCGTAAGTTATTTAATTTTGGTGTTATAAAACATGTATTTGTATTCATTCCAGCAATTCCTCCCTACTCAAGGCCCATTAAACATTAACAATGGGAACCTTGCATAGATTGTGTAACAGTTACTCAATGATGAATACAGAATAGATGCTTCCCTTTGGGATGTTCACCTCAAGCTATCTGATTAATAAGATTTCCCGCATAATAAACTAAAGGAACTTAGGGTTTTATTTAATTGATTCATGAATAAACATTGCCAGGCAACCCTTGCAATGTTTGCTCTTATTATAAATTCCTAACTAGCCATGAGGAAGAGGTGGTGACTCATTTTTGACGCTGTGGATTTTATCGTGATTCTTTTGATGTAACCGTGAGGGTTGTAATGTAATTTCAGTGGCAGTGGCAAGTAATAACTGTGTTGTGCAGTCTGAGCCCACTTCAGTTCTTGTTCATAATTCTGATTATGTGGTTATATAAATAACATATATTAGGAAGGTGCAGAAGGAACAGGAATGATGGCTAACATGGAGAATTCTGATTATCACGGACAATGGGTTTATTTTCTTTTGGGAAATAACCTTTGACAAGAGGCTCCCCATGATCCAAAACCTTGAATAGGACGAATGACAGAAAGTTATTCATTGCAATGAAGGTTTCAAAGCAATGACAAAATAAAGGATGGAGCACAATTTTATTTAAATAAAGTGTAGTTACAAATCAATCATCATTTTAGTAAAAGACAGAATAGATGCAATGGACTGAATGATTACTTCTGTTCCCATGATCTTGAAAGCTATTATGTTTGGCAATGTTTTGTGAAGATCTGTAAATGAGTGAAACCCAGATTTTTGGCCCCATGTTTCAAATGATGGTCCTGCAGATGGTGCAAATAGTGGGGAATACTTGCTTCGTTCTTGTGTTTGAGTTTGTCAGTATAAGTAGGTGAGCTGCAAGGTCTACATAACAGTTGATGTGATGCTGTCGGGGTTGCATCCTCTTACCTCATCCTGCCTCTCCTTCTCTACTCCCTCCACAGACTCCATCTCCTCAGCTGCTCATCTTACTGCTGATGGGGTCTGGCCCCTTATCACAGTGACATTGTGCAGCAAGGATAATGGCAACTGCTTTGTTGAACACACCAGGCCTCCTCCTGTGCAGATTCTTTGTTTTGTTAAGGCAGTGACTTTGTTTCACTGGATTTTGTGCAGCAGCATGGTTTTCACCTTATGCATGCTATTCATGTATCTGTGGGCTGTGCATTTACATCAACAGTATAGTTGAACTTCGCTGTCCAGGAGCTGTGTTTTTTTTTTTTCCTGGTCTCCTGGCACAGCTGCCACACGGACTGTTTAAGAATAAAGCCAGCGTGACACTATCCATTGACCCGCATACCTCTCACCTGAAAGCACCCACTAGTTGGGCATTGAAATATCATGGAATGTAGGCAGATGCTGGTGAACTGGTCTTTGCCTTTTTTAATTATTGTGCTTCTGACTAGTGCAAGTGTCGGATCTCATTGAGGACAATTTTGCATGCTGATGTTCAAATTGAAAAATTAGCTACAGAACACATTGAATTTACTGGCCTCCTGTTGAAGTCTTTATCTTGCTCTCCCTCTTTCTGCCTCTTCTCCTTCAGCAGACTCATGGCCCTGTCTCACTGTGCGAGTTGACCCACGAGGTACCCCGAGTGACAGACTCGTGGCTGTGCACGAGACTGCAAGTTTATGATCAAGTGTGTAATACGAGTTCCCACGGGTATGTCATTGCTGCGATGTTCCTAGTTCCTCTCCCGAGTTAGCAAGTTCCTCTCCCGTTACTCTTGAGCCAACCGTGAATGAAGGTATGTTTTAATAAAGCAACAATGTTAAAATACATCTCCATCCTGTGGTTTTGAGTTATTTCAGCGCGGATGGGAAAATGCGCATCCTCCAGTAACCAAGCATTTCTTGTTGTTTTATGTTTTTAAATACTTTTTTGCAATGGATCTCTATTTTAAATAATTTTTAAAAATAAAACAGCCCGGGTGACTGACATTGAGCGGCCGCCAGGACCCGACAGCAGACACACACACACACACACACACACACACACACACACACACACAGAGAGAGAGAGAGATACACACAGACAGCAGCTGGCCACCACTTCAGAGGAATTAAGCAGCTCGGGTGACTGAGCGGCCGCCGGGACCCGACAGTACACACACACACACACACACAGATAGACAGAGAGGGAGAGAGAGAGAGACACACACACACACACACACACACACACACACACACACACACACACACACACACACACAGATAGACAGAGAGGGAGAGAGAGAGAGACACACACACACACACACACACACACACACACACACACACACACACACACACACACACACACACCACACACACACACACACACACCACACACACACACAGATACACACAGACAGCTGCTGGCCACCACTTCAGAGGAATTAAGCAGCTCGGGTGACTGAGCGGCCACCGGGACCCGACAGCAGACACACACACAGATACACACAGATAGACAGAGAGGAGAGAGAGAGACACACACACACACACATAGAGAGAGAGATACACACAGACAGCAGCTGGCCACCACTTCAGAGGAATGAGGCAGCTCGGGTGACTTTGAGCGGCCACCGGGACCCGACAGCAGACACACACACAGATACACACAGATAGACAGAGAGGGAGAGAGAGAGAGAGACACACACACACACACACACACACACACACACACACACACACACACACACACACACACACACACACACACACACACACACACACACACACAGAGAGATACACACAGACAGCAGCTGGCCACCACTTCAGAGGAATGAGGCAGCTGGGTGACTTTGAGCGGCCACCGGGACCCGACATCAGACACACACACAGATACACACAGATAGACAGAGAGGGAGAGAGACACACACACACAACTCAGCGGACCAGGCAGCATCTCTGGAGAGAAGGAATAGAGTCGAGACCCTTCTTCAGACTTACCCGAAATGCCACCCATTCCTTCGCTCCAGAGATGCAGCCTGTCCCGCCGAGTTACACCAGCATTGTGTGTGTCTATCTCCGGTGTGAACCAGCATCTGCAGTTCCTTCCCAATCCCACACTCTCGGCCCGGGGGGTGGATGGAGCATCACACGTGGACACATCCCACCCACCACCCCAGACTTGCCCCTTCGGCAGGTCTTTAAGCCGTTCATTGAGACAGAGTGAAGCCACGGGGCAGGCGCCTCAGTAATAAAGGACAAGTGGCAGAAAGGCCGAAGATAGACACAAAATGCTGGAGTAACTCGGCGGGACAGGCTGCATCTCTGGAGCGAAGGAATGGGTGGCATTTCGGGTAAGTCTGAAGGAGGGTCTCGACTCTATTCCTTCTCTCCAGAGATGCTGCTGGTCCGCAGTTACTCCAGCATTTTGTGTCTATCTTTGTTCAGTCTTTACTCGAGCAAAAGAACAGATTATTAAAGTTCCCACGGTAGACTCACGAGTCACTAAGATAAACGCACGGGGCCACTACGTTATTACAACGAGTTTAAATGTTTATTTTTAACTTGAACAGTTAATTTGACTCGTGGAAAAAATCAAACATGTTTGATTTTTTTCACGAGTTAACAAGTTTTCCCGAAGTACCTGCCGTTAGCGCAACGAGTCGATAAGTTGCTCGTGCGAGTTCCGACGTTCCCGCTACGTGATCACCACGAGTGAAAACTCGGGGTCACTCGTGGGCCAACTCGCACAGTGAGACAGGGGTTTCAGGGAGCTCATTATTCTTTCTCCTTGGGCTGTTTCAAGGGATAAGCCTGCTATAGCAGCCAGGTCTGAGAGCAGCAGGTGTTTGCAGGTAACAAAATGTCCCTCAGTCCCTGCCTTATAACACAGGTTATATAACTATTCAGCCCAAGCATAGAAACCCATTGATCTCATTTTTCCTCAACCTATCTTCCTTCTAACCTATAAACTCTCCCATGCTGGTCAACTTCCCTTTGATTAATTTGGCACTTATCTGCACTAAGGAGTAATTTACAGAAACCAATCAAACTAATAGGACATCTATGTGATGTGGTCAGAAATTGGATTATCTGGGCAAAGAAAAAACAAACAAACTGCACATTGATAGCACCAGAGATCAGGTTCAAACCCTGGCACAAAGGTCAGGTCATAAGGTTATAAGTGATAGGAGCAGAATTAGGCCATTCGGCCCATCAAGCCTACTCCGTCATTCAATCATGGCTGATCTATCTCTTCCTCCTAACCCCATTCTCCTGCTTCTTCCCATAACCCCTGTCCTCCATATTAATCAAGAATATATCTATCTCTGCTTTAAAAATATCCACTGACTTGTCCATCACAGCCTTCTGTGGCAAAGAATTCCACAGATTCAACACCCTCTGACGGAAGAAATTCCTCCTCATCTCCATCTTGAAGGAACATTCTTTAATTCTGAGGCCTTGACCTCTCGAACCAGACTCTCCCATGAGTGGAAACATCCTCTCCACATCCAACCTGTCCAATCCTTTCACTATTCGATAAGTTTCAGGTTCAAAGCCGGGTCCCTGGTGGCAGAAGGACGATCCATTGTAGCACCATATCACTCAAGATAATGTGTGCACACACGCACACAGACACCCACGTACACACAGGTTACTGTAGAAGAACCTGTTATTCCTGTTGTGAACATGCATCACATCAATGCAGGGAAGCCCTATGAATTTCTAGTCTGCTTCCTTAACCAGTGACATATTGTGTTGGTGTGGTGCAATTGAACCACCCATTCCCATCAGAATTTAATGATTTGTAAGGACAAATAGCTTACAGAAACTCAGCAATGGTCTGAAGCAACCAACCTGTCGGTAATTAATGGTATCTTTAAATTACACTGCAATGGGGTACATTCCCCTGCTAAATGAACCGTCAGCCACTTTGATTGAGAAAGGACTATACAAGAGCGGCAAAGTGCTGCAGCGGTAGAGTTAGTGCCTTACAGCGCCAGAGACCCAGGTTTGATCCTGACATCGGGTTCTGTCTGTACGGAGTCTATACATTCTTCCCATGACCGCGTGGGTTTTCTCCAGGTGCTCCGATTTCCTCCCACATTCCAAAAGAAACCTTCAGGTTTGTAGGTTAATTGGCTTCTGCAAATCCCTAGTGTGTAGGATAGTGCTAGTGTATGGGATGATCACTAGTCAGCATGGATGGTGGGCCAAATGGCCGTTTCCATGCTGTATCACTACAGTCTGAGGTACAAATGGTCAGTTTGGAGTTCCTCCCATCAGCACTATCCAAAGGCCTTTGATAACTCAAGCTACTATTAACCTGCTTTGCTGTTGTTCGAACTCGCTGGCAAAAAGGGATATTTGAGGATCGTGAAAATGTATTAAAAAGATTAAGAAGTAAAATATTAAAATTAATGCATAGAAAGGAACTGCAGATGCTGGTTTAAACTGAAGATAGACACAAAATGCTGGAGCAACTCCACGGGACAGGCAGCATCTCAGGAGAGAAGGAATGGGTGAAGTTTCGAGTCGAGACCGTTCGTCATTTAATGCATTGTGTTTAAACCATGGTAAATCAATATTAATTAATTAAAAAATCGATATACAATAGTTGACGTTAGGAAAAATATGGAGACAGGCAGCTAGGAAGCAAGAGCTGTCTGCCAGGGAAGAGGGAAGGGTGAAGGGGCAGAGGAGGAAAGCCACCAAATGCTGAGCTCCATATAGTGACCAACATTCACCAATGCCAGAGAATAAACCAAAGTCAAAATCCTTAATAAAAACAGAAAACAGTGGAAATACCCAGCAGGTTACACAATATGATATACATAATACACAATACACAATACAATACACAATACACAATACAAAACACAATAGAGAAGCAGCATTAAAGGGCCTGTCCCACTTACGTGTCCTTGGCATGCAAATTACGCATCCTCGTGGTCGCGTTGAGCCGAGACGGTCGAGCGAAGCTCAGGCATGATTACATGCATACGCACAGCCGTCTGGCGTGAGTGACATCATTTGAAGATGGACACAAAGCTGGAGTAAAGGGCCTGTCCCACCAGCATGCAACTCCATGCAATGAGCATGACCTAATGTGGTCGCTTGAGCCGTCCGGCATAGCGGGGCTGGTCCCACTTCGGTCGCCGGAGCTGTGCGGAATTGTGCGGAGTTCGTCCCGACATCGCGAGGGGGTCCGAGAAACTGACCATGTTCAAAGATTCTGCGCGGCAACGGCTTGTCGGCTCGCAGTCGCCTCTACGCATTACACACCGCCTCGACGTCGTGCCTCCGTGACCCTCTCTATAGGTGCCTCCGTGCCCCTCTCTGTGTGTGGCTCCATGGCCCTCTCTGTGTGTGCCTCTGTGCCCCTCTCTATGTGTCCCTCTCTGTCCTGGCGAACTTACCTTTTAGACTTCGCTCCAAGTTCACCTCACTTCCTGCCGCGTCGCGCCACTCACCCGACCTCCGCGCGGCGCCCGCTGCCGGTTTGGTCGCGCTCTTCGCATGTAGGCGCATGCTGTTGGGAACGGCCCTGTAAAGGGAATCACCTGACCTCCGCGCGACCCCCGCTGCCGGTTTGGTCGCGCTCACCGCATGGAGTTGGATGCTGGTAGGACAGGCCCTTAACTCAGCTGGCCCGGCAGCATCTCTGGAGAGAAGCAATGGGTGACGTTTCGTGTCGAGACTCTTCTTCTGTCTGAAAAGAAGGGTCTCATCCCAAAACGTCGCCTATCTCCGTCGCTCCTTAGATGCTGCTGCACCCGCTGAGTTTCTCCAGCCTTTTGTGTACCCTCGATTCTCCAGCATCTGCAGTTCCTTCTTTAACAACAACATGTTGCCGGTCCCGCTGAGTTAGTCCTGCATTTTGTGTCTATCTTCAATTTTCTTGGCCCTGCTCTGGGAATAGAAGTGGGGGCGGATAAGGACTGCAACGGCCGTGAGCCACAGGCCGATTTCGGTGATCGTTTGCCTGCTTCTGCTGCTGTTGAAGGTGAGACCTTGCGTCGCGCCAGGGTCTTGGGCCTGTCCCACTTTGGCCGTCAGTTCCGCAACAGGCCGTTGGCGCATGAAGATTTCATTCACTGCAAGAATTGCGATGTCGGGACCGGCCCCGCACAACTACATACCCCTCTGCGCTTCTAAGTGGGACCGGCCCCACGTGGCCATAAGGTGCCCGTACGCCTCAAGCGACCACGAGGTCGCGTAATTTGCCTGCTAAGGACACGTAAGTGGGACAGGCCCTTAAGAGAAACAGACTCTGATCCTTTGTCAGAATTGGGAAAGGGAAGATACAAATTAATTTTAACGTAGAGAGGTTGAGAAAGGATGGATGGTTCAAAGGGAATATCTCTGAAAGGGTGAGGCCTGGATTACTGTGAAGGTTATGCAATAGGTTAAGTCATCAAAATGATAGGATAAAGGAAGTAGTTAAAGAGAACCATAACCTTAGAAATTAAATGGTTCAGAACCTGGTGACAGGTGGGTAAAGATATTAAGTAGGTATATCTCTCCTAATTTATTTTGCTATTTTTCTTTTTTTTTAAATCTCTTTAGATTCTTATTTCTTTTTTCTGTCTCTCTCGCTATTCGTTTCTACTCTCTTGTCTATCAATCTCGACACTCTCTATTTTCTTCTTTCTATCACTGTTCTTTTATTATTAATTTTAAACATAAGAAGTTGTACAAGAATTGTAATGTGTCTATGCATCAGGTACTTTCGGGCCACATTACTGAACTTACTTCTAACAAAAAAAACAACAACAAAAAAAGAAAAAAAAGAGAGAGAACAATTACAAAAGAAGGTAACATCATTGAAATAAATGGCCAGAACAAATGCTCATTAGGTCAAGCTGTGTTAAAGGAAAGAATAACATCCAGTCAATATTACAGATAGATGACATACAGCAGAAATGGCCAGTTCTGAACCAATTGGAGCTGTATCATGACTTAAAGACTCTTACTCTCAATGCCTCAACCAATGAAGGTAAGCATACCATGCTACCTCTTTACATTCTATCTACTTGTTTAGCCACTTTCAGGGAGTTACTCTCTACTTGAAGGATTTTGCGATTAATTGTATATTTCAGAGACACTTTTTAAAATATCATCTTCAGAACAGTTGATAGAGATGATGGAGATGGAAGGTGTTAGGAGAACAGATTAAAGTCGAATGGAAGTGTAGGTGGGCTTGTAATGGATGTTTGTTACAGGCCTATCCATGAAATTGAGACAGGGAAAGATCCAGAAGTGGAAGGGAAGAGTCTTAGATAGTTTATGTGAATGTGAAAACGGTGAGATTTGGCAGCAAACATGGTGAAATATTTATGATCTGTATGAATGCATGATTGAGTCACTGATGTACCTGAAGAAGTGATGAGGGAGGTGACCTGAAACTGACTAAAACAAAGAGAATTTCACACATACCACAGAAAGACAGGCGTAGCTTCAACATAAATCAAAATCCTGACAATTTGCTTTAGCACTCCCCTATAAAAGTAATGAAAGCCAAAACCACAATATGCAAATGAAGGATTGAAGACAAATACAAAGAGAACGTGCAAAGGTGATCAGTGAATAAATGTATTGTTACGTTACTGAGTGTATGTGCATTGCTGGTAACTGAGTTGATTTTGGCTCTCATGCTTGGTGAAAAGATATTGATGAATATGTAGGTTGATGGATGAGGTGCCAGTCAGGTGGTGTCAAACTTCTTTAAATGTTGATGGCTCTGCATTAAGTGCAGAGTATTGCACAATGCTCCTGTCAAAGGCGTTGGGATTGATGCAGAAGTTTAAGAACTTCTGGAGCTGCATCAGCTGCTGCTGGATACACAGTCTCCCTTCTCTCATCATTGCAGAAGGAGTGCAGTGTGTGTAAGGGCAGTCTTCATTGTGTATATGGAAGAGATGACTGTCTGCTAGAGTGTGTGAGATTAGTGCAAGGAGCAGTGTTGAGTGTATAAGTGCAGTAGTGTTTTTTTATGGTAGCAAGGGTATGTGGTTGTCTCACTAACCTTCACTTAAGTCTTGGAGTGAATTGTGTGTTTGATCTGCACGCTGAATCTTGCTTCCACCTACATCCCAGTCACCCTCTTAGTTACAACTCTGATCGGGGCAGCACACAAAGAAAATTGTATAGAGCAGTGGTGAGTTTCTCAAAGAAGTCGGTTTATTCAAGGATTAAACAGTATATATTGGGCTACACTCTGAGAGAACCCAATGTGTTTCAATGATTCACAGCATTAGCAGACATTTTACACAATGATACAATGGTAACATTTTCCATTTTCCATTTTTGAAATAATTTATCAGTGATGAAGGTTTCTTTGTAATCCTTCATTCTTGTATTTCCTCTGCTGGAGTTAGCTTTAACATTCTGTTTCCTGTTATTTACAAAAAAACATTCTCTCGTTTGTCTGACAAATCAGTGCAATGAAATGCGTTCTCTTCTGTCTTGATCAGTTTTATTGCCCTCAGCGCAGTTTACAACCTCCTATGTTTATCTTTACTCCAGCTAGCTATGCCTTGTACACGAAACACTTTCAAAAATGTATTTATTGCTGTTCCATATAAACCATATAACCATATAACAATTACAGCACGGAAACAGGCCCTCTCGGCCCTTCCAGTCCGTGCCGACCATTTGTTTTCCCCTAGTCCCATCTACCTGCACTCAGACCATACCCCTCCATTCCCTTCCCGTCCATATACCTATCCACTTTACTTTTAAAAGTAAATGTTCCTAATGTGTCCTTTAAATAACCTTCACTATGTTGGCTTCTTTTCCCAAAATGCTTTTCCACTATGTAAGCTCTTGGGTTAAATAAATTACAAACCAGCCCAATTTTCTTATAATTTTCAACATTTCCCCTATCATAAGAGAGATCGTTAAACTCCTTACGTGTCACCATCAGATGCAAGGGGCCTCATTCCTGACATTAATGAATCTAGTCATTTTTCATTTTTACATCATCTTGAACTGGCAGGGATTCGCAAGTTGAGTTCCAGTGTTTGCTTGATTGATTGATTAATTTGCTTGAAATATACAGCATGGAAACCAGGCATTTTTGGCTCTCTGAGTCCACATCAACCATTGATCACTTTCAGTCTGAAGAAGGGTCTCGACCTGAAATACCACCCATTCCTTCTCGCCAGGTATGCTGCCTGTCCAGCAGAGTTACTCCAGCATTTTTGGTGTCCTATCCTAGGTGTTAACCAGCATCTGCAGTTCTTTCCTACACCTTAATTCTATGTTATCCCACTTTTGTATCTGCTCCCTACACACTAGGAGCAATTTGACAAAGGCCAATTGACCAACAAACCCACATGTCTTGCGGAAGGAAATCAGCGCACCTGGAAGAAACCCTGGGAGACTGTGCAGACTCCACGTAAGCAGCATCCGAGGTCAAAATCGAACTTGAGTCTTCGATACCGTGAGGCAGCAGCTCCACTGATTGTGCCGCTGCTGTGGCAGGTCATCATTAAGATGTGAAACTCTTTGGGCTCAGAAGGTCAAAGACTGCGCTTGAGAAGCAGGAGGGAACGACTGCATTTTATCCTGTGCCTCACTTTGTGAAGTGTTCTTTAAGATAAGTAAGCAGTGGAGGGATTCAGTGGCCAGCTTCCTTTTTAGATGACAAACCTTGATGTCACGGAGCTAGTTGAATTTGTATTTATCAAATTACTCAAACTTAACACAGAGTGGTGGGAAAATCAATGTGGTTCATGAATCCAATGTACAGGAGGTCTTGAACATGATAAACACTAAAACAATGTGGACAAATGCATGGGTTTCTCAAGCAGAGCATACAGGTTTATAGGCTTATAAGCGTCCAGTCAGAAATGGTAATTTATGAAAATGAGTGGAACTGTGGGGATTGTGCAGCAAATTCCAGGTCACTGTTGCTGAAGGACCTGCATGTGGACATATAAATAGGTAGGAAGGAACTGCAGATGCTGGAAGAAAGGTCTCGACCCAAAGCGTCACCCATTCTCTCTATCCAAAGATGCTGCCTGTCCCGCTGTTAGTCCAGCATTTTGTGTCTATCTTGTGGATATATAAAGTCCGATCTGTGCACAAACCATGTTAAGCCTATATCTGTTGCCTGAAATATCTCCGGAACAAGTCACTTTAGAAGTTATTTGATTACCAGAGGTTATATAAAATCACACACACAAGTGTACAGAACTAAGGACCCAGAAATCCTTGATGAATATTTGAATAAACATCCTAACACAGATAAATTAATATCCTACATTTATAATATCCTGTTAGATACTGAGGTCCCATCAATGGAACCACACAGACAAGCATGGGAAAATGAATTGGCTCAATCCATAACGAAGGATGTATGGGATGAAATCTTACAACATATACATTACTGTTCGTTAAACGGCAGACACTCTTTAAGACAATTTAAAGTATTACATAGATTATATTACTCCAAACTAAATTAAACAGAATTTGTCCAAATATCTTACCTATCTGTGATAAATGTCAATACCTTGGTAAATACAATACTCATACCTTGGTAAATTGCATAAAAATCAAAAATTTTAGGATGGATATTTTAAAAATTATTTCTGAAGTTGTTAATATTCAATTGGATCCCAATCTAAAATTAATAATATTGGGAATATCAGAACAAAGTATAAAACTTACAACAAATCAAAGAAAAATTCTTGATTAAAGTATAATTACTGGGAAAAAATTAATACTGAGATTTTGGAAAAATCCAACAACCCCCATAATTAAAATGTGCATCACAGAAACTCCTGAGACCTTACATTTG
Organism: Okamejei kenojei; assembly: GCA_035221665.1. Classification (NCBI taxonomy): domain Eukaryota; kingdom Metazoa; phylum Chordata; class Chondrichthyes; order Rajiformes; family Rajidae; genus Okamejei; species Okamejei kenojei. Next base: position 19,198,012 of record CM069151.1, on the reverse strand, counting down.
GAAAACATTAGATTTGTCTTAATTGACAAACCAGAATTATTTGTTAGAATATGGTCTCCATTTATTGATTTTTTAAAGAGGTAAATTGGTTCAACGCAGAAGCTAGACTGAAACCCGAGCTCAGGATTGGATGAATAACTACGCCTTATAATCTACGTATCTATCTCCAAAACTGTTATTGGCAAATGTTTTTGTTTATTTTTGTTGTTGTTTTTTTTCTTTATCTTTTCCTTTCTATTAGTTTATAGATCTTTCTTCTCAGTTCTATCTCTTAAAAAAAACCTATAAAAAGAACATAAGCTTTGTATGAATGTAATTGATAAACAAACCGTGTTGCTATTAAGTGTTTATGCTTCTAATAAAAATATATATATTTTTTAAAAAGTTATTTGATTACTTAGCAGACCAATCAAGCCTAACTGAATATACATGGCATATTATCAAGATTGATATACATCCAAAAACATTTACATTTCATTTCCCGGTGGAGCTTTATCCATTGTGGGAAAGATTGGACTTTTTGGATGAGAATGTAAGAGAATGCAAGAGAAAATGATGGGGTAAATGGGGGGTTTCAAACAAATGGCATGTTGCTTGATGAGCAGCATGTTTTTCTTCCAGCTGTAAGTGGGTATATTCTGCTGACCAGTACTACCCAGTGAGGAATATGAATATTCTCATAGCAACACGACATGCTGCTATTAATTTCCCTGAGATCATGAATTGCCACCGTCTGTGTCAAGTCAAGTCACATTTATTTATATAGCACATTTAAAAAACAACTCTTGTTGACCAAAGTGCTTTACATTTGTTATAAGAGTAGTATAAACAAGCAGGCTACACACATATATACAAATATCCCTTGCTCAGAGGATGTCAGGAAAGGCTTGGGAGAACAGATATGTTTTTAGAATAGACTTAAAGGAGTCGATGGAGGGGGCAGTTCTAATGGGGAGGGGGATGCTGTTCCACAGTCTAGGAGCTGCGACCGCAAAGGCGCGGTCGCCCCTGAGCTTATGCCTAGACCGCGGGACATTCAGCAACCCCAAGTCGGCCGATCTGAGGGACCTGGAGGTGGTGTGGTGGGTGAGAAGACTTTTAATGTAGGTGGGTGCAAGCCCATTGAGGACAAAGAGGAGGGTCTTGAAATTTATTCGGAACCGCACAGGGAGCCAGTGGAGAGAGGCCAGGATCGGGGTGATGTGGTCCCTTTTTCGGGAGCCCATCAGAAGTCTCACTGCGGCGTTTTGGACCAGTTACAGGCAGGACAGGGAAGATTGGCTGATGCCAGTGTAAAGGGAGTTGCAGTAATCTAGGCGGGAGGAGATAAATGTATGGATGATCTTTTCGAGGTCATCAGACTGGATGAATTGTTTTATTTTAGCTATCATCGGTGTGTGGTGTTGGTGCTCGAACAGTACTTTTGGACAGGGAGTTTGGACTTGGTCAGCAATCATGAACGGACAGCACGATCTGCTATATTCTGGGTGGGTATGGAATGCCCATTCCCACCCATTATTTATGGTGCATTTTACCTCTGACTTAATACATTAATGGGATTTGATGGGTTTATTTTGTTCTTTTACCTTTCAGTCAAAAGTGAAACAAAAAGTTAATTTCCTTACATAACAAGCACAAGAAGTGTGAAATTAATTCTGCGTGTTAATTCATGGATTATTTCAGTAAGGCATTCAACAAGGTTCCTTGTGGTAGGCTGCTCTGGAAGGTTAGCTGAATGGATTGCAAATTGGTTTCATGGAAGTAAGCAGAGGGTGATGGCGGAAGGTTGCTTCTCGCACTGGAGGCCTGTGACTTGTGATGTGCCTCAGGGTTTGTGCTGGGCCTGTTACTATTTGTCATCTACATCAATGATTTGGATGAGAACTTACAGAGGAATGGTTGATGGAATTTAATACAGAGAAATGTGAGGTGTTGCATTTTGGGACGTCTAACAACGGCAGGACCTACACGGTGGATGGTAGGTCTCTGGGGAGTGTTGTAGAGCAGAGAGATCTAGGAGTGCAGGTGCATGGCTCCTTGAAGGTCGAGTCGCAGGTAGATAAGGTGGTCAAAAAGGCTTTTGGCACCTTGGCCTTCATTAGTCAGAGCATTGAGTATAGAAGTTGGGAGGTCATGTTCGGGTTGTATAAGACGTTGATGAGACCGCATTTAGAGTATTGTGTTCATTTCTGGGCACCATGTTATAGGAAAGATACAGAATTGGTAAGCTTGAAAGGGTTCTGAGAAGATTTATGCGGATGTTGCCAGGACAGAGGTTGAGAAGGCTGGGGCTCCTTGGAGCACAGAAGGATGAGGGTTGATCTTATAGAGGTGTATAAAATCATGAGAGGAATAAATCAGATAGATGCACAGAGTCTCTTGCCCAGAGTAGGGGCATCAAGGACCAGAGGACATAGGTTCAAGGTGAAGGGAAAAAGATTTAATAAGAATCTGAGAGGTAACTTTTTCACACAAATGATGGCGGGTGTATAGAACAAGCTGCCAGAGGAGGTAGTTGAGGCTGGGACTATCCCAATGTTTAAGAAACAGTTAAGGGCCTGTCCCACGTATTCAACCTTTTTGGCGACTGCCGGCACCCATCATAGGTCGCCGAAAATTTTTAACATGTTGAAAATTCAGCGGCGACCAGAAAGACACTACGACTCTTTGGGTGACTGAGGGACCTCTCACTACCATACAGGCAATCCCTGCTGACCTCTCATGACCATACAGGCAACCCCCTGGCGACATGCACCCTGGTGACACCTCGCAACACCCACGACATGTCGCCAGGGATCGCCTGTATGGTCGTGAAAGGTCTCCTAGTCACCCAAAGAGTTGTAGCGTCTTTCTGGTTGCCGCAGAATTTTCAACATGTGGAAAGTTTTCGGCGACCTATGACGGGTGCCGGCAGTCACCAAAAAGGTCGCGTAAGTGGGACAGACCCTTTAGTCAGGTACATGGATAGGACAAGTTTGGAGGGATATGGACCAAACACAGACAGGTGGGACTAGTGCAGCTGGGACATGTTGGCCAGTGTCAAGTCAAGTCAACACACAAGAGTATTTTATTGTCATATGTCCCAGATAAGACAATTACATTTTTGCTTGCTGCAGCACAACAGAATATGTATACATAGTACATAACGGGAGAAAGAAAAGTTCAGTGTGTATATATGCACATGCACACACACTCAATAAATAAAGAAATACAGTGCAATAATAATAATAGTCTGTTGTAGTTCAGAACTTATTTGTTGTCATGTTTAATAGCCTGATGGCTGCAGGCTGGAAGCAGTTCCTGAACCTGGATGTTACAGTTTTCAGGCTCCTGTACCTTCTTCCTGATGGCAATGGTGAAATGAGTGTGTGGCCAGGATGGTGTGGGTCTTTGATGATGTTGGCTGCCTTTTTGAGGCAGCGACTTCGATAGATCCCTTTGATGGTGGGGAAGTGGGGTGGAAGATTGCAACCTTCACGTGGTCCGCCCTGTATCGACTAATGCAATCAACAAGTGCACAAGTTCAACAACTATAGGCTGTGCACGCCACACGAAAGAAGAATGGTGGGGAAGTCAGAGCCGGTGATGGACTGGGCAGTGTTCACAACTTTTTGCAGTCTTTTCCTCTCCTGGACATTCAAGGTTCCGAACCAGGCCACAGTGCAACCAGTCAGTATGCTCTGTACTGTGCACCTGTAGAGGGCAAGTTGGGCTGAAGGGCCTGTATCCATACTGTATCATTCCATGGCCCTCTGACTCTGTCTTTATCCTGTCCTTGTCTCTTATTTATTGGTCATATGTTAATCGATGGATGTGGCCCTGGGTGCAGGTTGGAAAGGTTAATTCAGGAACAAATTTGTACGTGGCAGCATTTAACAATGAATGGACTGTGGATAATAAATGGTTCCATTTGGTCATGTGAAAAACACAATTAATTTATGTCTTTGGTATTTAACTTTTCAAGGTATTTATGTCGTTTTTCTTTGCAAGAATGGGCCATGCATGTTTAAGAGGTTGAAATGTTTTGGAACCCAAAGGGTTAACTACAACATATAGGTGAAAAGGTTCCACAAACAATCGATTCCAACTTCCTTGTTTTATTCAAATGAGCCTTAGGCAAGGAGCTATATAAATAGGTGTAAGACTCTCTCCACTGATCAAATCAGTTTTCTAGCATGACCGAAGTGTCCACTCCAGCTCCAAAGTAATACCATGGGGAGGTTTGTGTTAGTTGTCCTCTGGGTACTATCTTTCTGCAGAGGTAAGTAAGTTTTACACAGTGAGCTATTGAAAATGTTGAGCTTTTTTTTGTGTGCTATTTTAGATTGTGTTAGCTTTTAATATGTGATATGAAATGCAACAGTATTTCTATAATAAAATAATTTAACGTTTGTCAGTCGCATTGGTGAGGATGAAAGTCACTTGGGGCAACACCTATGAACCTTTTGGGGAATGATTCCCAACTCCGCCAGTCCTATCTCTAAAATGTACATGGGGCTAGACTTGACCCCTGCATGAGACACCAGGTTTTAATTGGCAACATCACTGGGTTTCATCCCCATTTCTACAGTAGAATCTATCTGCTATTCAAATACTAGAAATAACATTGGAAATTGAACTATGCCAATAAAGGTGTGTAAAGATGTAGGTGTAAAATTATCAGTGGACCACTGAACCACAGGTGGATGGTGTGCAGGGGGCCAATGGTAGTTTTTTTTCTATGGTCTGCTGCAGGTGATGTTTGGATAGGTGATGTTTCTGGTTGGGATCCTTCTTCAGACTGATCATGGGATTGGGGGATGGGAAGAAAGCTGGAAGTGAGGAGGGTAATGGGTTGGTACAGGTGAGGGGGGACTTTGAAGGGCAGATGGTGGACAAAGGTCTGAGATTAAATGGCATAAGATGTGAGACAAAAGGATTGAAGATTTGTGAATTGTGAGGTTAGAGGAAGGACTGTAGGGGGAGGGGAGAAATAGGTGCAAATTCAGATGGGCCACAAGAGATAATCCCTTTTTGTAGTTTAGCTTAGTGATACAACGTGGGACTATGTCCTTTGGCCCATCAAGTCTTCATTGAGTTCTTCACTGCTGTGCACATTTTAAAACAAAACAGGCTTGTTCTGGGATGGAAGGGACTGTTTGTGGGAGGGTAGGGTTGCAGTATAGAGTCACCTAGATTAGTGATCTAACGGGTTTATCAGGAGTCCATGGGAGAGTTGGACAGGAGGTCAGTGTTTGGGAGATGTTAATGAAAGTCAGATTATTGGAGCATGGCAGGAGTCACGACTGGTAGTTGGAAGGCTCGTGATAAGGTGGACAGTCAAGACATGGTGTGCCAGACTGATAGGAAAGTTGGGTATGTGTACTATTTAGTGGAGGCCAACCTCAGATGCTGTGGTATGGGAACTGCTCAGGCCATCAGTTTGAAGTAGGTCTTTCCAGCATTGCAAAGCTATGCCTCTGCAGGAACAGCACACGTTGTTTCCTTGCTTATAAATTAAAGAAAATACATGACCAGTAATTTACATGCAGTGGATGCCATTGCACATATGAGGGTGCTCTCTGTGTTACACCATGAGGTACATAGTAGACCCAGTCGAAAAATTGCAGACCAAATGGAACTCCAGGTAAGTCCACAATTTAATTTTGCAAATGATTTTTCATTAAAAGTGAACTGCATAGCACTCATAAATGTTGCACAACATGATAAGCAACCAGGACAGTTCTCAGGTTGCATTTTCTATTCAAGCCTAATGACCTATATAAAATCCAAAGCTGTCATTTAGATTTGCTTTTTAGAAACAAAACTTTACAACTAATTGAATTTCTTTAAAGTGATTGGGTGGTGGATCTCTGCACACTGAACTGAAAACAATTTAGTGATACATTGCTCTTTAAACTGATGGCTTTTGCTGAAAATGGGGAACATTTCAAATTGTTACTTTGCAGTAGTTAAAGATCATAGAAACGATAACAGCTGGATGCTATTCTGGCCATTGTATGTACGCCTGTGTATGAGCCAAATTAAGAAAAGTTATCACAAATAAATGCACGGAAATGGATCTTTTCGCCCATACTGGCAGTGATGCTAATCCTAATTCCCATATTGAACACATATTCAGTGAAACTTCCATGTCGGATAGGTTTCTCCATCCGATATATGCTTTGACAGTATATGTCACTTGCATTTTCTGATGGGAAAACCAATATCCAGACAGCAGATGACAATGAGGAACGATGTCGTGTTGAGCCTGATGACTGTCTCTTTCATTTTGCTGCTTATCACCTAATGGTTAATTCCTGAAGCTCCTTCTCTCATCATTTCTACCCTACAGTCAACCATTGCCCTTCTCCACTTTTTCATTATGTACTGACAAAGGACAAAGTGAAGCTCTCCAAAGCCTGAAGGATAAACCAAATACGTGATCAATGCTTTCACACAGTGGTCAATACAATATCAATGAACTTGTAGCCTGGGTTACTCCAAGGGCTTTTTCTCACCGTGTGCTACATTTCAAGATATCCACAACAAAAATGACTTGTTTTGACTGTATGTAGTGTCTTTAACATAATAGTATATTAGAGCTTTTATGTAGTGCCTTTAACATAATAGTACATTATAAAGCTTTTCACAGGAAATTATCAAATATAAAATCGTGAAGGAACCACATAAACAAATATTAGGACAAGTGCCTGAGGGGTTGGTCAAAGGGACAGGAATAAAGGAGGGACCTAGCAGAGGAGAAAGATGGAGAGAAAGACTTGGGCAGTTGATGGCGTGGGTGCTAAAGGCCAGGGAATGAAACCAGAGGTGTACGGTGGTCAAGAAGACTGCATCTTCAAAGTTGTAAACCAGGGATGTAAAGATGATTTATTTCTTCACTCCGGCAAAAAGCAAATTCAGAATGCATCAGCACGACCCCATGGTCTGTTAAATGTCTGTTTTGGAAATGTTTCTAGATTTTCTTTTTGGCCATGGCTGAATACCACAGAATATTCTTTAGCCCCAAGTTAAGTTTAAAGGAAGCATAAAGCATGAAAATGGCAATCAGCCAGATAGGATTGTACAACTCACTACGAGGAACATTATTATTTATATTCCAAAGGTAGCTTTGCAGGAAATAATTGCCTAAGTTGTAGAAATATCTCAATAAAATGTACTCCGTCCTTACTTCTGCTTCACATCCAGCAGCATTAAAACTTTCAATAAAAATTAAAATAGATAAAGTTATTGGAGATTGTTAAATGGGGCAGAACATTCTAATAAGTAAGTCCTTGAACATTTTTGTTCTACAGCGATGAGGTTGTCTATTGAAGTGGGTGAATAAATTATGCCTTACAAATAATTACCTGCAATGCAGAGTTATGGTTTCTCAATAGGAAATGGACAGGTGAAGAAGGACAGGCAGTGTCAGATGAAAGCTCTGGCCATCAGGATTAATGATCTAAAAAATTATTGGCTGCAAGGGGTGTGATGAGTCGACAACAATTGGTATGGGTATGGTGGGTTGACCGATCTGTTCTGAGCTATACAACTCTATGATTCTTAATCTAAGAGAAATGTAATTGTTATTTTTGAACCAGGTTTAGAAGGACTTTCAGGACCATTTAGCTCTTTGGAGGAAACATCAACAGCCAGAGACAGAGGTAAGTACACTTTGGTCATCTCAAAATTGTATGCACATTCATCAGTGTGAGTTATTGAAAATATATAGGGGAGAAACACAGGCTTGTTATTGCTGAGAAATACCAAAAAGTTTTCCTCAACTGGCAACCAATTTGTGTATCTAAACCTCCCAGGAATAACATAACACAGCAAATCGTCAAATTCCTGCAATGCCAATAAAATACACCACAGCACAATGTAGAATGTAATCTTCTCTGCAGGTGATTCTTCATCACACTGTGCAGTAGCCCATCCAGTAATCCCATATCTCATTTGTCTTTGATGCGGCTTTAACGGTTTCCACTTGAAGCTTCAGTTAATCATGAATGTGAAAGCTTCAGAAATATTGAAGGACACTTAGACTCTCAAATCTGCCTGGCCGTTGACCAAAGATCCCTTATCTGTGGTATATCTGCATCCACCACCACTCCTTGTTTATTATGTTTATTTTAACCAGCTTTCCCCAATCATTTACATTCCAAGTTACCATAAATTGGAACATTCAATAAACATGATTATTGGGTCCCTCCCCCCCCCCCCCCCCCCCCCGCCCCAAAAAATGCTGGAAATACTAAGCAGCGTTAGACAACCTCTGTAGAGAGCGAAAAAGAGTCAATGTTTCAGGCCAATGGCATTTCATCAGAACCAGGGAGGGTTAGAAAGCAAACATATTGTAGATAAAGGGAGGGTCACAGAGAACAAAAAAAACAACTATGATAAGGTGGCCACCAATAGAGACCGAGTGACACAAGTGGCGGTGGTGGTTCTGTCTGAGAGAGGTGATGAGGGCTTGTTAGTTGCTGATCTATTTCAAGGAGATGAGCATAGAAAGAAATGAATTGAAAATAGGAGAGGTGTGAAAGTTGTAACTCGGAGTTATAAAACATTCTCATATGCTGGAAATTTTGCAAACAATAGAAAATGTTGGAAATACTTAAATGGGTCATTCAGCATCTATTTTCATATAGGCTGGAAAAGGTGTGTTCTGAAATGGAAAAATTCAATGCTAATTCCTGAGTCTCCTAATGTATCCAGCCAGAAAAGTAGATATACTGTTTCTCATGTTAACTCTGTATTGTGTAGGAACCGTATAAGAGCTGAAAGACAGAGAGGTGAGTGTAAGATAGAAAATTAAAGTGATAGGCAACTGGAAGCTCATTATCATCCATAGGGACCAATGTGGGCGTTCTGCAAACCAACTGCCCAATTTCCTTGGAGATTGGAAGTGTGGAGAAGTAAGGGCAGACCTTGTGTCTCTGTGTTGTTTTTATGTTGGAACAGAAAGGTGCCCTGTGAGAGTGAAGCAGATACAGAGGGAACAGTACCTGTGAAATGGTGTGAGGGGACGGGACGGTCTATTAGGTGGTGCAATTGATCTAAAAACATATAAGATTAATCGGGTTGTCATTCAGCAAAATCATTCACAAATACTTCAGACTTAGCACTTCTTTCCTCCAATGCATACCATGGTACTAAACTCTCCCAATAAGGAAGGAACAGGTACCTCTACATTTGGATTATAAATCCATGAAACGCCACATCCATCTATCATTGTCTCTTGCTGTTTCATCATTCTTTCAGGGTTGTGCAGCACCTGGGGAAATGGAGCCGTCAGGACATTTGATAACGGTTTCTATCATTTCACATCAACCTGCAACTATATTCTGAGTCGCCACTGTAAAGGTGGCACAGAAGATTTTAACATTCAAATCCGCCGAGGCCCAGATGGTAATTTGGAACATGTATTCATCCAAATAGAAGGTGTCAAGGTTCTCATAGTGAATGGGACAATCACTGTGCAAGATGTAGCGTAAGTTTTACCTTTTCAATTATTCTGTTTTGTTGTTTCTCATCACTGTTACAACATGAGACTGAGCATTCGTTTTTGGTGCTAAATTTGCTTTCATAGGAAATAGAATCATCAACTTAATAAAACAGAATATGGCCTTCTGTCCATCTCTTTGGCAAAGCTATTCAGTTAATACCACTTCCTTGCTCTATCCCTATAAATCTCTAAACACTGACTTTGAATGTTTATTGAATGCTATTTTCCATGCTGCCTCTGCTAAATCTGCCTCAATCACTTATCAGTATATTCCAGTTCACAATCTACAGCGAGAAATGTTCTCTCGCACCGACCCATTTTCTGCCGCTCACCTTAATTTTGTGATAATTTAGTTTGGAATATATATTGCTAATATATCAACTAATTATACTGCCTACATTCTCATTGTAGTCATATGACTTGGATAAGAATGTAAGGGGTACAATTCATAAATTTACAGGCAGCATGAAATTTAGTGGTCGCAGATAGTGAAGGTGTTCTAAGGATACGATGGGACAGAAATCAGCTGGAAAGTTGGGTGGAGTGGCGGCAAATGGAATTTAATCCAGATAAGTGTGAGGAAATGCACTTTAGGAAGTCATATTCTGATAGGACATAGAATGCATGGCAGGGACCTTAGGTATGTTGATGCACAGAGAGATTTTGTGGTGCAAATCCATATAGGATAGGATAGCGAAGAAGACATTGGTACACTTGCCCTCATAACCAAAGCTATTGAGGATAAGAGTTGGGACATCATATTGTCATTATACAGAACATTGGCTAGACTGCACTTTGACTATTGTGCACAGTGCAGGTCATCACACTACAGGAAGGATGTGGTCACAGTAGAAAGTGTGCAGAAGAGATTCACCAGGATGATGCCTGGAATAGAGGGCTGTAGTTCCAAAGAGAGATTGGATAGGCTGAGCTCACAGAGCACAGAAGACTGAGAGGTAATCTTGCAGGGGTTTCAACATTTATGAGGGACTTGGGCAGGGTCTTTCTCCGAGGGCAAGGGAGTCTCAAACGAGAAGGCACAGGTTTAAGGTGAAAGGTGGCAAATTTAAAGGAGAACTGAGAGCTGCATTTTGCACATGGTGCAAAATGTTCCCAATGTTGGGCGAGTTCAAAACTAGGGGCCACAGTCTTAGAATAAAGGGAAGGTCATTTAAGACTGAGGTGAGAAAAAACTTTTTCACCCAGAGATTTGTGAATTTATGGAATTCCCTGCCACAGAGGGCAGTGGAGGCCAAATCACTGGATGGCCTCCTCCTGCACCTATTTTCTATGTTTCTATGTTTCTATGTGTTTGGACAGGAACATGGATCGGAAAGACATGGAGGGGTGGGAGCTAAATGTGGGCGAACAGTTTTAGTGTTGTTAAGCATTACAGTTGGCTTCGGTGAAATGACCTCAACGGGCCCATTTCTGTGCTGATTCATGATTCTATGACACAATATCTGCGACTTTCTGCATGGAAATATTTTCCCCTACTTTATTAAAATCATTTGTGAGTTTCAACATTTCTTAATATTCTCCATTCTTTTGTATTTAATGCTATTAATATAACCAAAGACTCCACCTATTTAAAACATCTTCCTCCAATTTATTCTATAGGCTTCAGATTTGTGTACATATATCCCAGTGATCCTGTATATTTTCATCCCTTTAACATTGTACCATTTAGCCTATATTGCCTTTGCATTTTTCCCACTAAAATGCACCACACCATACATTAATGCATTATATTTTATCTGCTCTGTGTCTGTCTATTTCTCCATTAATCTGTACAAATCAAAGATTAGCTTTAAACCAAATTTCTGGGGAACACGCTGTACTACCCACCATCTAAAGTCCAACTCTTACCCATACTCTGATTTAAGTTACGTAACCAATTTTGTGTCTACATTCCTTTTAATGCTCATTCCTTTTAATTATATGGGTCTAAATATCGATAACACTTATTAAGCAGTACTTTGTTAAAAAACCTTTAAAAAATATTATAATATTAAAAATATGAACAATATTAACTCAGCCATCCACTTAAATTATTTTCTAGAAAAAATATCAAAAATGATTTGTCTTTCTATGTTGTACTTTATTTACTAACTCAAATTACTTAACCCCCAGAATACCTCTAAAAATCTGGACCATTGCCTTTAAGTTGACTGCTGGCATGTACTTTTTAGCTTTTGTGAAGAAGATTATCATATTTGCAATTCTCCACACCTTAAGCACAATTCTTGTATCAAGTGAGAATTAGAAGAATGTGGCAAACCCTCAACAATTTCCACCCTTGCCTTCCTTAGTAATCACGAACATTTAAAAGATATTTGATTGATATTTATCTGCAAGGACTGCTTTGCTTGCAAAGTGTATTAACAAAGTCCTTTATATGGTTCTTCATATTGCATTCCCTTAATGTGTGCATATTCATTGGGCTAGCAATCAAACATGACTATACACAGATATTAATACTACATGCTGTAGATATTCACATCATTTTTTTTTATTTTTTATTTTTAAATGTTTTTTTATTACAAGTAAATACATAATAAAAAGCATTTTGTTTGGTATAGTCATACATTATTAATATTATTTATATTAACAATTGTATCGTAATTGTACTTCTATATATTATTTTAATTTTTATATAGATAGAAAATAGTAGAAAAAAAAAACAAAAAAAAAACAAAAGAAGAATGGAGTATTCAACTGATTATGCATCATTGGAGCTATATCCAATATAGTGGATAGGTATATGGACGGGAAGGGAATCTAGGGGTATGGTCTGAGTGCAGGTAGATGGGACTTGGGGAAAACAAATGGTCGGCACGGACTGGAAGGGCCGAGAGGGCCTGTTTCCGTGCTGTAATTGTTATATGGTTATATGGTTATATCCGTGGATTATAAAATATCATTCTTCATCTATTCCATAATTCAGGTTTCAGTCAGGTTCTCGTGCCGAACCAATTTGCCCCTTCAAATATTCAATAAATGGGGACCATATTCTTATGAATAGTTCTTGTTTGTCCATTAAGACAAATCTTAATCTTTCCAAATGTAGGGTCTCCGACATTTCCATAGTCCACATTCTAATTGTGGGGGTTATAGGGCCTTTCCAGAATTTTAATATTAATTTTTTCCCAATTATTAAACTATAATCGATAAAAGTTCTTTGGTTCGTTGTGAATAATTGATTTGGTTTTAGTATTCCTAATATTATAAATTTTGAATCGGGGACCAAATTGGTATTGACAACTTCCGAAATTATCTTAAAAATTTCCGTCCAAAAATTATTCATTTTTATACAGCTTACAAATGTGTGCGTAAGATTAGCCTCTAAGTGTTGACATTTATCACAAATAGGGGATACACATGGAAACATTCTGTTTAATTTGGTTTTTGAATAGTGCAATCTATGTAAAACTTTAAATTGTATTAAAGAATGTCTAGCATTTAACGAACAGTGATGTATATGTTGTAAGCTTGCATCCCATATTTCTGGCCCTATTATTTGACCTAGTTCGTTTTCCCATGATTGCCTATATATTTCCATCATGGGTGCATCATTATCCAATAAAATACTATAAATATAAGATATCAATTTTTCTGTGTTTGGGTGTTTATTCAAGCATTCATCAAGAATTTCTATCTTTCTATTTCTATAATCCTGTGTATTTAACTTAGCATAGTCTCTAATTTGTAGATATCTAAAGTAGTCTTTTGAATGAAGTCCATAAATTTGTTGTAGTTCCTGAAATGAGAGAAAGGAGTTTTTCCTATAGAGATCGCCCATCTTAATAATTCCATGATTTTTCCATTGTAAAAAACCTTTATCCATCATTGAGGGTTTAAATGTAGCATTGTTTACAATGGGAAGGGATAGTGGTAAACAATCCAATTTTAGTGTCTTCTTTAATTGTTTCCAAATGCGTATTCCACTGTCTATTATTGGGTTTTCTTTATAGGTTTTTTTGCTTAAATTAGTATTAGCAAATAGAATCGACCCAATTTCAAAAGGTAAACAATCTTCCTTTTCCATTTTTAACCAATCTGGTTGTTTGTCCAGTTCTTCCAACCAAAAATTCATATTTTTAATATTAACTGCCCAATAATAAAACATAAAATGTGGTAGTGCTAAACCTCCATTTATTTTTGATTTACATAAGTGTTTTTTAGTTATTCTGTGGTTCTTATAATCCCAGATAAAGTTGGTGACTATAGAGTCAACCTTCTTAAAAAATATTTTTGAGAGGTATTCCGGGATTAATTGATAAAGGTACAATACTTGCGGGAGAAAAATATTTTTTATCGCATTAATTCTACCCAACATCGAAATAGGTAATGTTTTCCAATATAAAATATTCTTATGTAATTTGTTCAATAAAGGCGGAAAATTAGATTTAAACAAAGAAGTATATCTCTTTGTTTCATAAATTCCAAGATATTTGAGTTTTTCATTTACTATTTTAGTATATGTGGATTACTTTCCATTATTGGCATGATTTCACTTTTATTCCAATTAATTCTGTATCCTGAAAACGAGCCATATTGAGTTATTAAATTTAATAAGTTAGGAATACTAACTTCAGGTTTTGTGATGTAAATTAATACATCGTCTGCGTATAAGGAGATTTTATTTTCAGTATCTTTAGTTTTATACCCATATATTTCAGGATGGGACCTCACATTTTGTGCTAATGGTTCTATTACAAGTGCAAATAATAGCGGGCTCTACGGACATTCTTGTCTACAGCCTCGAGATAAGTTAAATTTAGTTGATAACATTTGATTTGTTGATATTCTAGCTGTTGGATTAGTATATAATAGTTTTACCGATGTACTAAACTTCTCGCCCAGTTGAAAAATTTCCATAACCGAAAATAAATAGGGCCATTCCACCTGGTCAAAAGCTTTCTCAGCATCTAACGAAATAATTGCTAGGTCTTTATTAATACTTCTTTTTGAGTATATAATATTGAATAATCGTCTCAGGTTATATGAGGAATACCATTTTGGTATAAATCCTGTTTGATCCGGGTGTATTAGTTTATTAATCACAGTACTTAATCTTTGTGCTAGGATTATAGTTAATATTTTTTGGTCAGTATTTAGAAGAGCTATAGCTCTATATGATCCTGGATTATCCAGATCTTTATCTATTTTTGGTATAAGTGTTATAATAGATTCATTTAGCGTTTCTGGTAATTTCTGTTGGGTATAAATATGTCCGTACAGTGTCTTTAAATGCAGAACAATCAGATCATAGATTGTTTTATAAAATTCTGAGCCAATGCCGTCTGGTCCCGGGGTTTTACCATTTTTTAGTGATCTGATAGATAATAGTAAATTTATTTTACTGTTATTTCAGCGTTTAATAATTCTCTATCTTTCAAATCTAACCCTTTAAGATTACATTTTTGTAAGAAAGCTTCTATTCCTGTCCGGTGATCTATCGTTTTGGCAGAATAAAGCTTTTGATAATATTGCAGAAATCTCTCGTTAATATCCTCAGGTTGTACTAGTGGTTCTCCTTTATCTGATTTAATCATATTAATTGCTTTTTCCCCGTCCAATTTCCGTAATTGACGAGCCAGTAATTTTTGAGGTTTATCTCCAAATTCAAAGTGTAATTGTTTAGTGTATTGATAAAATTTTACAACTTGGTCTGAATATATTTTGTTTAATTTATATTTCAATACTGCAATTTTATTGTGTTTTATCATGGTTGGTGTAGCTGTATTCTCTATGTCTAATTGTTTAATTTCCCTTTCCAATGCCTGTTGTATCATCCGATTCTCTTTATTATAAAATGCTTGGGAGGAGATATTCACATCATTTTATAAGCTGAATGAAGCTGTGTGAAGAACCAGTGTGGTGGGAGGAGGGCGCTGATGGGAAAGGCCTGAAATAGCCGGTCACTCTCAGGAGCCTGGAATTATTTTCCAAGATGGGGAAAATACACCTCACATAATAGAAAACTTCACTATGATAAAAAAAATAAAGATACAATATTACAGGGCCTGTTTCCTCAAAGTATCAAATTTCAAAAGGACTATTATTTTCACCTGAGATATTTATAAAGGTGTGTCAACTGACGGTGTACATGAGGATATAGCTTTTAGACTACAGAAAGGCTTCATTATATGAGTATGATAGATGAGTCATTGAGAGATATAGCACATAAACGGGTTCTTCAGCCCACCATTTCCTTGCAAACCATTTTACCTATCTACCATAATCGTAGGACCATATCTTTCTATACCTTGCTCTAAATGTCTCTTATACCTAATACATTTCTCAATATAGCTCCTGGAAGCCCCTTACAAATCTAAATATACTTTATAATATGACATTAACATGATTGTATCTGATTCCACCTCCTCCTCCATCAGTGTGTTCTACACATTCGCCATTTGTTATTGGTGATTATGTTTCTGGATGAGTAAACCAGAGGACAAGATTAGGGTGATATTAATTCAAATCATACCATAGTACCAGAGAAGCTCAAAACTTCCTTTGGAAGGACGGTTCTGACCCAAAAACTCATCTATTCCTTCTCTCCAGTGATGCTGCCTGGCCCATTGAGTTACTCCAGCAATTTGTGTCTATCTTCTGTATAAACTAGCATCTGCTGTTCCTTCCTTCACAAACAGAAAACTAGTCAGTTGATTAAATCCATTTTGAATAAATATTTTCTATGGGGACTACTGACCTATCTTTAAACTGCATCAAGTTAGCTGGTAATCTTTAAAGACAGAAATCTGCTGCTTTTTACCTGATCAGACATATATTTGATGACATTGCATTCAAGGCGACTTTAACGGCCCTCGACAGGTGACCAGTAAGCCATCCTAACACCCATTGAAAAGGTGCCGAGGTGCTGATGTGCTCTGGTTTCCAAGCAACTTGAAGAAATCTTCACACATCCAAAAATAAAAGTTGAGATTTGTTTCTTTCTATATTGGCTAGAACAAACAATTTCATTCAGTATTTTTTTTTTTTTACAGAGTGAGTCTTCCACACAACGACAAGGTACTTGGCATCCATAAACACGGAGTTAACACCAGACTTTCAAACAGGAAACATACTATTTTAGTGAACTGGAATGGTAATGATGCTTTATGGGTAGGTTACCTTTATTTGATACTTTCACTTCCATTTTCAATTTGTTTTAACATTAAATATATTTACCCGTAGATGTAAACATTGTAATGGTAATCTTCTTCAATAGCGCAACAATTTCTGGCACCTCACATTTTATGCAGGACTTACATTCTGGAAATATAGCACAAAATTTAAACACACATAAATTGAACATATATGCGACAAAGCTGCCAGGTGTACATTTGAGTGCATTATTCCAAATATACAAGCATGTAAATCAAGCTTTGGTGTTTAACGATCAAGTGCATTAGTTCAAAAATGCATAAATCAAACTTGCGTAAAACACTAAATGCCTGTACTTACTTTTGATAAAAAATAGATATATTTACATTTTATATCAAACATATATTTAAAAATGCTAAAATATTAACAATTGTAAATATATATCTCAAATATGTCATCATTGAAGTACATAGGTTGATTCTGGTCATGTTTTTGAATGAAATAACAGATATACTGAACAAATTTCTTGGATAGGTTTCTGGCTTCATCCAGATGTAGACTAGCCTCTCTTTTAGGAAGACTGGCCCTTCTTAAGGAGCAAAGTACTAGATGGATTATGTCCAAATTCATTCTTGTGGTTAATACAGCTATCAATTCAATGTTGTTCTTATTCTTGCATAAACCACTGATCCCGACTTTGTTGCCTGTTATTAGCCAAGTAATTTAGTGAATGTAGGTTATACTACTTTATAATGGGATTGAATCATTATGCTAGGGAGATTTCAGACAGAGAGTGTGTAAAATCTAATTTGATTAGAACTGGCGAGGCATTTTCTCCTCCACTTAGTATGTCTTTATACAACTGTTAAAAGTTACGGCATGCAGTAGAGTTGCAACCTTTCAGCGCCAGAGACCCAGGTTCAATCCTTACTTTGGGTGCTGTCTGTACGGAGGTTGTACTTTCTTCCTGTGACTGCATGGATTTTCTCCGGGTGCTCAGGTTTTCCCACATATTCCAAAGGCGTGCAGATTTGTAGATTAATTGGCATCAGTAAATTGTTCCCAGTGTGTAGGATAGAACTAGGGTACGGGTGATCATTGGTCAGCGCAGACTCGGTTGGCCGAAGGGCAAATTATCACACTATATATCGAGAACTAAAAACCTAAAACTAAAGTGTTTTTATTTCTGACCTGGGAAGCAGAACAAAATTCTATATTAATAGTCATCAACTGATATTCCTAGATCAGAACTAAGATAATCAAACTGGAAACCAGAGCCCTCACTGTATCACTTGAGCTTCACAGGTCTGATAACTTATTGTGTTTTCTGGTTAGCTTATCAGTCATCTTCTTATATCTTTGACTAAGATTGTCAACCTGATAGAAACAAGAACTTCTGAGACGGAAGCCAGTTGTTTTCACACTTTGGGAAATGTCAATCCCATAACAATGTTCATTTGTTTTATTTGTAGGTACAGCTTGATGATAAATATCAAGGACAACTGTGTGGCCTTTGTGGGGAATTTGGCAAAAACAGCAGCATTGTTTATGGTAAAAGCCGTAAAATGGGCTACTTCTTTTTGCTAGAATGGTATTTGGTAAATATGTAATCTAACAATCTCAATGGAATTGCTGACATGCTTTTTTTAAATATCTAGATGCGACCTTTCTTGACACAAATAAACTGGATGTTCTGGGCCACACATGTTACACCGACCCATCTTCAGAGTCAGAATGCGATGCAAAAACTGTAAGTTTACAGCAGGTAGCTTGGGTTAAAAATCACTTGTCACTACTTACTAGTCACTTGTAGAAACTTCACTGTTACAAATACATCTCCCATTTCTCTCTTGGTCCACTCTATCTACCTTTCTTATTAGATGCAATTTAGTTTAGCAATGGAATGACTTTGCCATGTCACACATATACATGCAGAAAGGATCCGGCATGTTTATCTTAGTTTAGTTTATTGTCACGTGTGTCGAGGTACAGTGCAAAGCTTTTTTTTAGCGTGCTATCCAGTCAGCAGAAAGACAATCTACGATTACAATCGAGCCAATGTACCCGACTCCACAGCTCCATATTTTATAAATATACCATGGAAACCTGTGTTCTTTAATGAATTAATTCCCATTACAATCTGTTTTATTGCGCACAAACTGGCCCTTCCATTTTCTTAACTGGCCTTTAGTTTCTCGAGTGCAACATAAAATTGACCGAGTTGTGATAACAGAGTCAAATTACTAACACTGCTCCATAATCTATGCCTGTTCTGAAAAAGAATTGAAGGGGTGTTAATGTAGCAGCATGCTTTCAGAATGAATTTGCTTTCTTGTATTCTTATTCTGTCAGATTTTCTCGTTTGATTCCCGCATGTGATCAGAAATAATCTAATATGCAGCACAATTAATTATCCAGTGATATGGTGACTTTTGGTCTTTCAGTACTTCCTTCTATGACCCAAAGCTTTTTGCTTCCTTACTCAGATTTTGAATTAAATTAGGAAGATTTGAAGCCGACATTAAGGAACAAAATTCATGGCAGTATACATTAAAACACAATCGAAGTTAGTTGTCATCACAGCATGGATGAAAAATTGATGCATTTTTAACTATTTTAAATGTTAAGAGGGACATTATTTTGACAATAACAATGACCATGATTCACACTCCAAGCAGTGGCTTCCATCTCCTGATCCATCCAATCTTCCCACTGATCTCTGAACCGCCTGGCAAGCCTGGCAGTCACATAGCCTGGTTACGCAGGTTGTTAACTCTGTTATAAACTGTCATTCAGAAATGCATATTGCAGAATTATTACAATCTATCAAGCAATTTAAAAAATATTGCATTTAATTAAAATGAAAATTAAATTAATTTAAAATATAAGAATTATTTCACATGTAAAGCCCCTTGCAGACCACTCTCTGCCCTGCAATGAATTCAGCAGGCAGGGTCTGGAATGGCTGCAACCATAGCTCCTCTGCTGAATTCATGAGAAGCCTAGTGTGGGGAACCATCTTCCACTAGTGGCCAGCAAATTTGAAACATGCATATATTATGACTAAATGTTGAGCTCCGTGCCACTTACTTGGTGAGATGCTGATAATTCATTGCATAACTGTGACCATTTCTAAACCAATGCTGCAAAGGATAAACAAAATAAATGTATTTAAGGAGAAACAGGACAAATTGATACATAAATAATTATATAACACAATTTCATGTTTCCCCAATGCCAATTCCATGTAATTATCACTTGTTGCTATTAACTTTTACCTGCCAGTCATTCTCAAAAGAGTGAATGATCATCTCATTCAAAGATGGTCTTCTGCTACCTCTGACATTAATGCAGGCAATTGGAGCAGAGTGTGAGATAAAGTTTACGTCTTATTGTAGTGTTTGTGTTTCTGGCTAACTACTTGAGTTCACTGTCATGTTAAAATTCTCTATTTTCTACGCACCTTTGCAAAGAAAATTTTGTAAGAAAATATTTATACACAAATTTCCATGATCAGTGATCACAGCATACGTAGGTAGTGGAACTGTGTCCAGCTACGCCTGCGAATTAGTTTGCATTATCATTCAGCAGGACCTCATTTTGTGAGTGTGATGAAGGCTACTAGAATTTGCAGCATGTTGACTCTGCGTTAGTGCAGATTTGTAGGAGTTGCCAAGCTCCCTTTTCATGCTGGCATGTGGTTTCTGAGGCAGACCGAACTCTATCAGGTGTGATTGTGATTCCAAGAGTTCAAAACCTTCCCTTTCACATTTACATCCCAAAATCTGATGAAATTACAGTGACAGTCCCCACACTGCACCTCACCTGAAATCACCA
The DNA here is from genome assembly GCA_035221665.1 of Okamejei kenojei. Taxonomy (NCBI): domain Eukaryota; kingdom Metazoa; phylum Chordata; class Chondrichthyes; order Rajiformes; family Rajidae; genus Okamejei; species Okamejei kenojei. The sequence continues at coordinate 19,177,569 of CM069151.1, read as the reverse complement.
ACATCCTTCCAGTAAGAGTTTTTTGATTTAATTCCTCTTTAGATTATTGACTGAATAATCCTGTGAAAATTAATTCATTATTTCGCATTACTCAATATCCAGAGCAGTTGGCAACACATCTTTTTGGATCCTACCAAATGAATTGGATTTTGGTTTATTGACAGTATTTCTCTCCTTCTGATTCTTGTCATCCTCAGAACTGCCAACCGATTTCTTCACTGTTCCTTTCATGTTATGAGATCGAAGTAACAACCAAATACTGGGAACTGTGTCAGGCAGATGTCTGCAACTGTAAAACATCAAGGTGCGAATGTGCTTTTTTTGAAGAAATGGCACGGCGATGTAATGGAGGACTGAATAACATGTGGAAAAACTGGAGAAAAGAGACAGGGTGTGGTAGGTAGTTTTCATCCAGTGGATCGAGTGGATGTCATTATATTTTATTATTCAAATACATTGAATATGGTGTAAGAGATAAATGTAGCAACTATTTTCTTTCTCAGCACCGCCCACTTGCCCAATAAATCAGATTCATAAGGAGTGTGGTTCTGCCTGTATTCCAACGTGTTCTGATCCAAATCCCCAACTGCAGTGTGATCAGTGTGTGAGTACATGTGTTTGTCCTGAAGGTAAGAGATTGCCAGTTCCTTTTCTTTTTGGTTCTTTATTGCCCATTTATTTTACCCATTTTTTAGACTTTAGAGATACAACGTGAGTTTAGAGGTACTGGCCCTGCGGCCGATTGAGTCTATGACCACCCTGTACACTAGCACTATCCTACAGACTAGGGGCAATTCACAATTTTTTGCAAGCCAATTAACCTACAGACATGTATGTCTTTGGAGTGTGGGAGAAAACCGGAGCACCCAGAGAAAACCACGTGGTCACAGGGAGAATATTCAAACTCCATGCAGACAGCACCTGTAGTCAGGATCGAACCCGGGTCTCGGGCACTACGAAGCGGCAGAATTTGGTGGATTAACACTCCCTAATTTTTGTATTATTATTGGGCAGCAAATGTCAAAAATGTGATTCACCTGTTGGACAATTCTGCCCAACGGGTGGATTGGATAGTAATGGAGAGAGAGGATTGCTCCCATTTTAATATAGGAGTGATCCTTCTCTCACCAATAAAACTGAATAATACAATATACAGTAAAAATCTAATTATTCATAGTACTATTAGAATTTGGAAACAAATAAAATTAACCCTTAAATTAAGAAATCTATCGCTTTTCTCCCCCATAGTTAATAATCCGTCATTTAAACCATCCACTATTGATAAATCATTTACACATTGGGAAAGAATAGGAATTAAAACGGTTGGAGACATGTATAAAAATTGATTTTTTTTATCATTCCAACAACTACAACTGCAATCTGAGAAGTAATCAATATTTTAAATATTTTCAAATCCATGATTATTTGAAAAAATATACACAAGAATACCAACATTCAGACCTATTAGACGAAGCTATGAATAGAAAGACGGACTCAACTAATTTAATATCATACTTGTATAATATCATCCTAAGTATAGAAATACCATCATCCGATAGAATTAGAAGAGATTGGGAACAAGAACTAGCTATAAAAATCACGAAAGAGAGTTGGAATTATCACTTGCTATATGTGCATAAATGCTCGATCAATGCAAGACATATTCTAATCCAATTTAAAACCCTACACAGATTATATTATTAGAAAACTAAAATAAGTAAAATCTTTCCAAATGTTTCTTCCATTTGTGATAAATGTCTGTCTCAAGAAGCAATTATAGCACATTCCTTTGTTTTTTGCATAAAAATCCAAATATTTTGCAATGAAATCTTTGAAATTTTTATAAAATTATTTAAAATGAAACTGAAACCGAACCAAGAATTGATTATTTTTGGAACAATGGAAGTCGTCTTTGAGCTGACTTCGTTCCAAAAAAGTTTCCTTAATTATGGCTTAATAATGGCAAAAAAACTCGTACTTAAATTCTGGAAAAACGTTCCCACACCAATGGTAAAAATGTGGATTTCAAATATGTCCGAAATGTTACACCTCGAAGATATGAGATTCGTCCTAACAGGCAAATCTGACCAATTCCAAAAGATTTGGTCTCTATCGACTTATTACAAACATAGGGTGCAACATAACTTTGAAAATAAATGGTTTCAGGACCTGGTGAGGTGTAAAGATACGAAGTAGGTACATCCCTTTTATCTTATCTTATTTTCTTTTTTTTGTTTATGTTTTTTATTCTTTCTTGTGTTCTACGTCTCTACGGGTTCTTCCTTTTCACTTTTTTCATTCACTTACTATCTTATCTAACTTTCTCTATTTTTCTTCTTCTTAAAGTTTAAAACAAGAAGTGGTACATGAAATGTATTATGTTATTTTTGGCTTATACTACGGTAATGTACATTACTTCTGATAAAAATAAATTTTAAAAAAATAGAAGCGACTCTACTGCTGCACCACAGAGCTGCTATATTTCTTTGCAGAAACATATAAGACACGTGATCTTGTTTAGATTGGAGGAAGGGCAACAGCACAACGAATAGTACAGAGAATTGAGGGTGTGGACATAAATATTTTTAGTTCACTGCAAGAATCTATAAATCCAAAGATGCAACCAATGGATTAAAAGCCATTACTAATGTTTGGAAACTTTTCAGATCACACTGCAATTTATATATTGAGAAGATGTCTAAATGGTGTTTGCAGGTTTTGTGGAAGGGTACATCATTATAAATTGGTTAGAGAATAAGGTGGCTCAGTATCTCAGTCTCCTTCTAGCATATAGCATTCTGGAGTGCTTGCATGGTGTTGTTGGCCGAAGGGATTTGTTTCCAAAGGGCTAGTATGGACATTGTGGGCCGAATGGATTCTTGTGCTGGCAGCTCATTCACTGAGACCACACGCACTCGCACTCACACACACACTCACTGACTCACACACCATATATATGGCATAAACTTTCACGAATACTCACATGGCTGAGCGCGGCCTCTCTACTTTGGGGCTTCTGCAGTCATCGATATTTCCGCAATCAGTTTGACCTCGGCAATTACGCAATCAGCAGGACCTCGGCACTCACTGGAAACTACACAATCAGCGCGACCTGTCCGCTAAGCGGAAGTCACAAAATGAGCAGGACTTTTAAACCAAAGACAGTCGGACCTAATAAAGCACTTATTCCTTCCAAACACAGTCGGACCTAATAAAGCATTGCAGTTTCAAGCGCAGGAAGGGCAGTAGGCCAAACAACTCATGGCATTGTCATTAAGGGCTAACAAATAATTTATTGCAAGTACATTGCAGACTCACAGTTCAGTTGATTCACAGCTTAGAATGAAAATCGTGGCCTCTCCCTCGCAATCATGCAGAGTGACTGAGTCACGTCCAGGTATCCGGGATTTTATAGTCCTGCCCCCCCTCCAGAAGGGACGTTACCTTCATCGCAGTGATTGACAGGCGAGGGGATCTCAAGGTTTTTTAAACACTCATAACCTTTTTATTTTTCATCAATGGGAAAAATCCTTGGGGCCTGCTCAGCGGAGGAGGACTGTGAGTAAGATGGCCAAAAATCATAGCGATATATGGTAGCATTTTTTTTGAAAATCAATATACAGCACAGACAGGAAGTGGTCAAGATGAGACTTTTAATTATATAGATGTTTGTGGAGTCTTTAGGCCATTTAAACTTCCCAAGATACTCCTTGACATTGTCATGGCAAACCATTGGAATTTTGTGCTGGCAGGTCCCTGGGGCAGTAATCACTATGAAATCAGTGCCAAAGAAATGATCGTCCCGCAGTAGTAGGACAATGGGTTAGTGCAAAAATAATCCAAGTTTACATCTCAAAACATTTGGGTGAAAAGTCTAATTATCTTTCTTCTGCTCAGATGCACATACCTTTGCTCTCTACTGAACTAATAAATTGTCAAGTCCCCAACTAATTATTTCAATCATGAATTTGGGGACAAGTCTCCAATAAGTGATTCTAAATGTCGGTGCTGATATCCCACAGGTTTTGTGTTGCGATTCCAATAGAAAGTTAGGTCTCCACTCCCAAGTGTTAAACTCTGTTTATAAAGAATGGATCGTAGAAATAAGAAGATTTCGGGAATGCTGGAATAACACTTGCTGAAATGTTCAATTCTATCCAGCATTGTACTCCAGGTGCAGTCTAAATAATGTTTGGAGAGCTGCAATAGGACATCCTAACCTGATACTCAATGCCTCAGCCTATGCAGGCATGCAAACTAAATACCCTTTTCACTAACTTATCCACCTGTGTTGCCTTTAGGAAGACATGGACTTGCACCTCAAGGTGTCTCTGCACATTGATGCTCCTAGGACTCTTGCCATTGACTCTATATGTCCTACCAGAATGTGTATTAGTATTGGAATTGGATTATTATTGTCATGTGTACCAAGATAGAGTTATAAAAAAATGTTTTGTTGGACCAGTATACATTTTTGATGATATTTACCCTTGACACCATGCACGACCTTATCTGACAGGCAGGGAATGGACTTCATTATGTTTCTTTTCTCTAGAAAGAACTTGAAGACAATATTTCCTGATCAATGTTAAAAATAATCTTTGTTAAAATAAAGCCGGAGCAGGGACAAGATAATGCTCTGCCACTTTAAATAAAAAGCATGTACTGTGAATTAATGCATTTAAATATTTTTCTCAAAACTTAAGGCCATCTCCTGGATAACATGAGAGGTTCCAAAAAATGCGTCAACAAAACAGAATGTCCATGTGAATATGGTGGGCAGTTTTATAACTCGGGAGATATCAGAGCCACATCCTGCCAGTTATGGTATGAGTTGACCATTGTAGAGTTTCCACATGGTGTATTTTCCTTTATTTAGGTGGCAATGGTCAGTTATTATGTTGTTGATCCTTTGTCTCTCGACAGCACTTGCAAACATGGGAGTTGGTCATGCTCCCATCCCAACTGTCCTGGCACATGCACGATTGAAGAAGCAACTTATTTTACAACATTCGACAACAGTTACTACAGTATAATTGGAGATTGTTCATACTACGCTGTGGTTGTACGTGAGATTCTCTATCCTTAACTGTCTTGAAATAAGTCTGTAACCTTGTAATGCTAAGTATAGTCACATTGCAGTCGGAATTCTTAAACCCCTGTCTCACGGTGCGAGTTGGCCCACGAGTGACCCCGAGTTTTCACTCGTGGTGATCACGTAGCGGGAATGTCGGAACTTGCACGAGCAACTTATCGACTCGTGGCGCTAACGGCAGGTATTCGGGAAACTTGTTAACTCGTGAAAAAATCAAACATGTTTGATTTTTTCCACGAGTCAAATTAACTGTTTAAAATGGAAACATTTAAACTCGTTGCAATAACATTGTGACCCGTGCGTTTACCTTAGTGTCTCGTGAGTCTACCGTGGGAACTTTCCTATAATCTGTTCGTTCGCTCGAGTAAAGACTGAACCAAAGATAGACACAAAATGCTGGAGTAATTACATGTGGTTAAGTTACATGTGGCTCCGGGAGGTAAAGAGGCTTGAGAAATATAAATGCTGAAATGCGCGCGGATCAACGCGGGGTATCCAGAGCTGAAAGTTGCAATGAAATGAGATTGAACAAGACGACTTTGACACGAAAAGCAGGAGTAACTCAGCGGGACAGGCGGCATCTCTGGAGAGAAGGAAAAATGCAAAAAAAGTAAAACTATCGCCAGGGAAAATCGAGAACTTCTTGGCTCCCTTCGCCTCAGACCTAAACGCAGCGATCCCCCCTTCTCTGTGTTATGTGTGTCAACATGCATTCATTCCTGAAATCAGAGAAAAAGGCGAATGTATTCCCCCCTCCCACCCGAAAACAAACCTAATCCACGTTTCCCAAACACCAGTCCGAAGAAGGGTCTCAACCCGAAACGTCACCCATCCCTTCTCTCCAGAGATGCTACCTGTCCCGCTGAGTTACTCCAGCTTTTTGTGTCTATTTTTCGCAAACACTCGTTAGAATCAAGAAGCAATCTCTTGGGCTTTATGTATGAGAACCATCTCCACTTTCAGTTTTTTTCTGGAGGGATTAAAACTAATTAAATGTGTGGAACAAACTAAAAATGCAAAACTGAAAATAAAATTAAGTTTGTCTAAATATCAAACGCGCATGCATTGCAATTTGCAGCGGAGACACTGGATAGAAAGTATTCAGTAGCGCGCACACTACACACACATATGTCCTACTTCCCGCTGTTAAGGTACTATTTGCTTTTAGTGTTTTTGTTTTATCTCTTCTTGTATTCCAGCTGGAGCTGTATTTTCACCGACTCGCCAACTCCCCCCCCCCCCCCCCCCCCCCCCCCCCAACTCGGGAACTTGGAATTCGCGAGAACTATTTCGTTTTGGTCTTAAAAAAGAACAACATTTTTAGTTAATCGGTCGAAGGCTGTGGATTGGCGAGAGAGTGCAGTGGTAGGCCATTTGGCCCTTCGAGCCTGCACCGCCATTCAATATGATCATGGCTGATCATCCAACTCAGTGTCCTGTACCTGCCTTCTCTCCATACCCCCTGATCCCTTTAGCCACAAGGGCCACATCTAACTTTCTCTTAAATATAGCCAATAAACTGGCCTCTGTGGCAGAGAATTCCACAGATTCACCACTCTCACAATTGCAATATATATAATATATATATATATGTATTTGTAGTATAATTTGTATAAAACATATATATTATATATGTTGCAATTCCAACCCTGAAGCAATTGAGAGGCGATTTCTTGGGGCCATGTAATTTAACGTGTGTCTTTGTTTTTAAAAGGGAAGCGGGTTAATTGTTTACGCTGCGCCGTACAAACACTGTGAACTGAGCTCTCCCCCCACCCCGGGAAATACAGTATTTAAAAACATAAAGCACCAAGAAATGCACTTACCACGTTATTGGTTACTGGAGGGTGCGCATTTTCCCTTTGTAGGTCATATCAATAGATGCGGCCGCGCTGTAACTCAAAGCCACAGGATGGAGATGTTTTCTTTGACATTGTTGCTTTATTAAAACATACCTTTATTCACGGTTGGCTCAAGAGTAACGGGAGAGGAACTTGGTAACTCGGGAGAGGAAGTTGAAACATCGCAGCAATGACATACCCGTGAGAACTCAGTTAAACACTTGATAATAAACTTGACGTCCTGTACACAACCACGAGTCTTTCACTTGGGGTACCTCGTGGGTCAACTCGCACCATGAGACAGGGCCATTAATGTTAAAATTTCCAGTTTGTTAACTTTGTTCCCCACCTGCAAACAGACAAAGAGCTGGACCATCAAGATCGATATCCGACAGTGTCAAGCAGCTTTTAAACAGTCTTGTTTGCAGCGAGTTGCCCTCACTACAAATCAGGTGAGAATTTGGAAAACCATTTGTTTTGTTGAGTATTTTAGTTCTATCCATGTGCTCTCTGCAATGATACGCATCCCAATTTTCTTGCAGACGACTTATGTGTTCAGCAATGATGGTAAGGTGTATTCGCACGGAGAGGCAATTGGAATTCCATTGAAAACAGGTAAAGAATATCTTGCTATATGTTGAATGTTGTCCTACACCGTGGCTCAGTGCTGAGTAAATAGTTGAGCTGAAGCATTGTTTTTTCTCTTTAAACAGGCGAAATAATAATATTTCAGAAGTCCTCTATGTTCATTCAAGTCGCAACACCATTTGGCCTGAAGATACAAGTGCAGACAGCACCTGTTATGCAGCTTTATATTTCACTGCCTGTGTCTGCAAAAGGAACCACAAAAGGTATGATTAAAAATGAAGTAAACTGGACCAAAGCACCTTTTCACAGCACATCTTAGTTTTGACATGATTCCATTTGCAGTCAGTGTAATTATCTTTCTGTCCACTCTGCATGAGAGAGAGGTGCACTCCACTTAACATAGAAACTAAAAGCAGATTGATTCTCACCTGGCAGGATTACTTTTGCTGTTCTACACTTAAGGTATATGGTGATAAAAGATAAAGTTTCAAATTATCCAGGCTCTTTGTTCTTGTCTGAGTCCTTTAACCCACTTGGAACTTTCAGCGTACAAACTGTGACTTGTACCAATACCCCAAGCTACAAATTTCTGTTAATCTTCCATCAGTTTGTGTTTCCTGTTTGTCATCTATATTGAAAATTTGGTTGTGAATGTACAAGGTATGATTAGTAAGTTTGCATTTGTCACCAAGATAAGTTATCAAGAATTACAGAAGACATTGATCAACTGAGCTAGTGGACTGAAGAATGGCAAATGGAGTTTAATGCAAATAAGTGCGAGATTTTGGGAAGTCAAACCAGACCTGGATGTTCACAGTGAACGGTAGGGCCCTGGAGAGTGTAGAGCAGAGGAATCAAGGAGTACAAGTATATAGTTTCCTGAAGTGGTATCACTTGTAGATAGGATGGTGAATAAAGCTTTTGTCCATTGGCCTACATCAGTCAGGGGACTGAGTATAGACGTTATGTTACAGTTGTGTAAGATGTTGGTGAGTCTGCATTTGGAGTACTGTGTTCAGTTTTGGTCACCCTGCTAAAGGAAATATGCAATTAAACTAGAAAGAGTGAAGAGTTTTGGCGGGCATGGTGGCGCAGCGTTAGAGTTGCTGCCTTACTGCGAATGCAGCGCCGGAGACCCGGGTTTGATCCTGACTATGAGTGCTGTCTGTACAGAGTTTGTATGTTCTCCCCATGATCTGCATGGGTTTTCTCCGAGATCTTCGGTTTCCTCCCAGACTCCAAAGAAGTACAGGTTTGTCGGTTAATTGGCTTGGTAAATGTAAAAATCGTCCCTAGTGGGTGTAGGATAGTTTTAATGTGCGGGGATCGCTGGTCGACATGGACCAGGTGGGCCGAAGGACTGTTTCTGCTCTGTATCTCTAAATTAAACTAAACTATGAAGATTGAAGAGGATTTTGCCATTTGAGGCTCTGTGCTTTTGGGAGCGATTGGGGAGATTAGGACTTTATTCCTTGGAGTACGGAAGGCTGAGAGGTGATCATTTGAAGTGCAAATATCATCAGCGAAATCAATAAGGTGAATGCACAGTCTTTTTCGCAGATAAGGGAATCAAGAACTAAAGGCCATAAGTTTAGGGTGAGAGGGGAAAGATTTAATAAAAACCTAAGGGGCAACTTTTTCCACACAGAAGCTGGTGTCTTTATGGAACGAGCTGTCTGAGGACATTCATGCAGACTAAGCTTGTACCGTTTGCCAGAAACAACATTTAAAAGACATTTCGACAGGTTTATTGGATAGGAAAGGTTTAGATTAACCTTTCCTATCCAATTAACATTTAAGATCCATTAACATTTAAGATAAAATTAAATGGTATAACTAATAAACAATCTCAATGGAGACTCAACCCTCATATTTTAAATGAAAAGGCTTGTTATGATTATCTGGTAAAACAGATTAAATTGTTTTTTGAGACCTATGGCAAACCCGAAATTTCAGCGTCACTTCTTTGGGTCACATTTAAAGCCTTTATGCGTGGTGCTATAATATCTGCGCAAGCATAACTTAATAAGGAAAACCGAAAGATGCAACAAACTTTAGAAAATGAAATAAAGCAATGAGATATTGAAAATGCAATATCTCCATCTAAGGTGATACATAATAAAATTTCAATATTAAAATATAAGCTAAATAAAATATACTCAAATCATGTTATACAACTTTTTCAACAGACTAAACAAGTACATTTTGAATTTGGTGACAAACCACAAAAATTATTGTCACACCAGCTTAGAAAATCAGATGAGGAAAAAATGATATATAAAATCAGATCAAAACAAGGTGAAATATTAACTTTGCCAAAAGATATTAATGACAGATTTCTGCATTACTATCAAAAACTTTATTCAACCAAACTGACGGGGCAATCAGATGGAATGGAAACATTCCTACATGAATGTCATATCAAAGGTTTAGATCAGGAAGGCAAAGACTTGTTAGAGACTGAAATATCAGTAAAAGACATTGAGGAATCAATCAGATCGTTGAAAAATGTAAAAGCCGCTGGCCCTGATGGCCTAAGTGCTGAATTTTATAATAAGTTTCAAGACTTGATTTCCCCACGTAAACGATATATAAATATGCTTACGAACAAGGAAAGTTACCAGAAACTTTAAATGAGTCTACAATCACACTCATTCCTAAAGTAGATAAGGATCTGGAAGATCCTGGATCATGTAGAGCAATTGCTCTTCTAAATACTGATCAAAAAATATTAACTAAAATTTTATCCCAAAGGTTAAGTTTAGTGATTAATAAACTAATACATCATGATCAAACAGGCTTTATTCCTAAACGTTACTCCATTTATAACTTGAGACGACTATTCAATATCATATATTCAAAAAGAGTTAATGATATTGAATTAGCTGTCATTTCACTAGATGCGGAAAAAGCATTTGACCAGGTTGAATGGCCTTACTTATTTAAGATAATGCAGAAATTTCAACTGGGCGATAGATTTTGTAAATGGGTTAAAATTTTGTTCTCCAACCCTACAGCAAGAATACTAACAAATCAAATGTTATCAGCTAAATTTAATCTTTCCAGGGGTTGTAGACAAGGATGCCCGTTATCACCTTTATTATTTGCTCTCGCAATCGAGCCATTAGCCGAAAGGATTAGATCAGATCCAGAAATATATGGATACAATACTAATACCACAACAAATAAAATATCGTTATATGCAGACGATGTTTTAATATATATCACAAAACCGGAGATCTAAATCTTATAATCTATTATTCAAATTAAATTATCCTCAGTTATTGGATAAACTAAAAAAGAATATTTTATACTGGAAAACACTACCAATATCAATGATTGGCAGAATAAATGCTATAAAAATGGTCTTCTTACCACAATTATTATATTTATTTCAAGCTATCCCTTTATATCTCCCCAATTTAAATTAAAAAAATCAATTCTATTATTAACAGCTTTATTTGGGATTATAAAAATCACAGAATAAGTAAAAAACATTTATGTAAATCCAAGATAAAAGGAGGATTAGTGTTACCTATTTTTTTTAATATTATTTAGTGGTTCAGAATAAGAATAAGAATATTATTGGGTGGTTCAGATTAAGAATATGAATTTTTGGCTGGTAAAAATGGACCAGGAACCAGCTTGGCTAAAGATGGAAATGGAAGACTGTTTACCATTTGATATAAGTTTGATTCTTCTTGCTCCAAGTGAAGTACAAAAATAAACTTACAGGGAAAACCCTATAATTTATAGCAATATACGTATTTGGAAACAAATAGTTAAGACTTTACATCTGGATAATATGTCACTCTGTTTACCAATTATGAATAATCCTTTATTTAAACCTTCTATATTGGATAAGGGGTTTAGACACTGGAAAAATGTAGGAATTATAAGGATAGAACACCTTTAAAGGAAAGGAACATTTCTATCATTTCAAGAATTAAAAGATATCTATGGATTACACCCAAATAACTTGTTTAGGTATTTACAAATTAGAGACTATATCAAGTCAAACATGCAAGACTATAAGAATAGAGAACCAGGATTACTGGATGAGTGGCTTAACAAGCATCCAAATATAGAAAAATTAATAGCGTGCATATATAATACTCTTTTGGATAGGGAAGTCCCAACAACAGAATCATACCGACAGATATGGGAAAATGAAATAGGTCTATCTATAATGAAAGACACTTGGGAAGAAAGTCATACAGCACAAAAAATAACCCCATTGGCCCAATTTATCCATATTGATCAATCTAAGCTAGTCCTATTTGCCTGTATTTGGCCCATATCTCTCTAAACCTTTCCTTTTTTAAATATTTTTATTAGAAGCATTGCATATTATCTAAGGTATGACAGTACTTCAAATACAAATTAGACTTATCACAAACGTTGTACAGATGTTACGGGGTAATTTATATATGCTACTGTTTATGATTTTTTTTTTTTTGGGAAGGTAAGTGAATTACTGGAAATATTCAGCAGGTCAAAAACAGTATATACCTTTTGGGTTGATGACTTTCACAGCTGATGACCTGTTCAGCTTTTCCAGTATTTTATTTTGCTTTGTTGTATGACAAGCTGTGGCTCTAACGTTGAGTCAATGGCTTTGGACATTGACTTCCAAACCTATGGAAATAGTTCCACTTCGTTGCTTGCTGCCTTGCTTTATGTAATTTTTCCTTACAATTAGACGTCATGGCGCTAGGTCCAGTGAGCACTCTTCCATGTAAGCATTTCCTTATTAAGGTCCAGTGTGAATAACAACCTGGATTCCAGTTGCTCTACAACCAAGGGATTGTATAAAACTGTCATACATCTCCTGACGTGTCTTCTGGATGGAAGGTAGCTTTCCATTCGACTCTGTTTGTGTCTGTCAAAGAAAGTTTGATGATCTATGTATGTAAACCACGTCTCTTAGATGTCCCCTTGTTGTAGCTTTCCATTTGAAAAGTGTTCATACAATCTTCACATTTATCTACAATGAGATCCATTTGTTTCAGTTCTGCCTGTTTACTAACGTCAAATTACAAAATAGTTTAGTTTTGAAATACAGCGTGGAAATAGGCCCCTTCGGCCCACCAAGTCAGTGCAGCCCAGCGATCCCCGTGCACTAACACTATCCTACGCACACTAGGGACAATTTACAATTATACCAAGCCAATTAACCTACAAATCTGGACGTCTTTGTAGTGTGCAAAGAAACCGGAAACCCCAGAGAAAACCCAGACAGGTCATGGGGAGAACATACAAATTCCATCCAGACAGCACCTGTAGTCAGGATCTGGGTCCCTGGCGCTGTAAGGCATCAACTCTACCACTTTGCCACCATGCAAATTTACAAAATCTTTGTTATTAATGGAGCATAGAATGTGTAGTTATTCATTTATATTTCTGAAACATTAATATCAATATAATCACTCAAGGAATGGCATAAACAAATTAATATCCTCAACATTTCATTATGCCACTATTTTTAAAATCTTGTAAGATTGATTTCATGAATATATTGAGACACAGTGGGCCCTCCGAGGTTACAAACCCCTGACTTATGGACACTCCATATATATGAAAAAGCTCCCATTAATGTTATTACATTGAAATGAGAACCAGTTTTGTAAAATAAAAACCTGTTTCCATGTAACCTCCCTGCAGTAACCAGAAACCATTGTCTCTTAAGACCACATGTTGCCAGTTTCACTGAGGGAGGTCACTCAAGAGATTGCTTTGGAAATTGACCAGCAACCACATCTATTGCCACTTGTTCAACAATGCACAGTTAAAAGGTGTAACAACCACTGATACCTCAAGCCCATTGAAACCCACCATTGATTCTGTACGATGATAACTAGGCCCTCATCAACACCATTCATAACAATGCTATGGAAACATTGTTACTGGATCGAGTGATTTAGTTTATTTTCCAATTTACGGACAAATAGTTTTTGTAATCCCGGAATGCGCTGTATAAAGAGAAGGAAGTTAATTTATTAGACCATGTATAATCTGATTACCTTTTTAATTAATATAAGCACACACATATTGAGTGAAGAGCATAAAAACACATATAGTCGGAGCAAGTTTGAATCTAGTTAGTGCTATCCTTTAAAGCACTGAGTGTACAAGCAGAGTAATCTTTCTTCCGTTGTCATTCTTTACCCGCAGGTTTATGTGGCACTTTCAATGGTGAAGCTGAAGATGACTTTCTATCTGAACAAGGCATTTTGGAAAGCACTCCTGTTACATTTGCTGATTCCTGGAAGACTGATGACAGCTGTCCTGAACCAAAAATACCAGTCCCTTGTGTCAGTTCAGAAAATGGTAATAAGGTTTCTTCTAAATACCACAACTTTGCTTTGTGATGTGCTTTTATTTCCTAAGCTATTAAAATGAATCATGATAAATCCAGGAGAAGAATCTTCACGGTATTCTTTAGCTTGCCTTTTTGCCTTTTGCCTTTGAAGACACAATCCAGTGTGAACTGTGGGGAGCTTTGCACTTTGAACGTTACAGGAATTGCAAAACTTGAAATTTGAGAACTAAAGCATCCAGCACAAAAGAGCAGTATGGCATTAAAATTCTTTGTGAAGGCTTCCCGAGTTCTCTCGTTTCAAGTTTTGCAATTCCTGTAAGGAACAAAGTGCAAAGCTGCCCACAATATTTTATTTGTTGTCTAATGGTCAGCAGTATCAGCAATACAATGATTAATGTGCTCAACGTTTTGTACTGGGAGCACTCTGAACTTGGATTAAAACAGGAAAAAATAAGGCCGCAAGAGGTTACTCAAAGCAAGAATAGAAGAATTTGAGATTATTATTAATTTTATTTATAGAACATTTTATTTTGTGGACAAAGTAATTAAGATACGGCATACTTTACCACAAGAATGCAGCAAAACAGAGCTGATCTCTGTTACATGAAACAGATTTGGATAAATCACAAACCCAATTAAAGGACAGTAACATTCCTCCATGATCTGCAATGGAGATCAATGTGACATTTGGCTCTATTACTTCTTCAAAACAAAGACTAGATGGGCATGCATGTTGCGATGGCATTGGAGATGGGCAGAAATTCAGTGGATTCAAAGGTAGGGGCTTGGGAAACTTAGTGATAATTAGTACGGAAGTTCCTTTGATAGACAATAGACAATAAGTGCAGGAGTAGGCCATTCGGCCCTTCGAGCAAGCACCGCCATTCAATGTGATCATGGCTGATCATCCACAATTAGTACCCTGTTCCTGCCTTCTCTCCATATCCCTTAACTCCACAATCCCTAAGAGCTCTACCTAACCATCTCTTAAAAGCATCTAGAGAACCAGCCTCCACTGCCCTTTGAGGCAGAGAATTCCACACACTCACAACTCTGTGTGAAAACGTTTTTCCTCATATCCGTTCTAAATGGTTCTGGACTCCCCGAACATCGGGAACATGTTTCCTGCCACTAGCGTGTCCAAACCCTTAATATCTCATCCTTCTAAATTCCAGAGTATACAAGCGCAGCTGCCCCAGTCTATCAACATTTGACAGTCCCACCATCCTGGGAATTAACCTCGTGAACCTACGCTGCACTCCTTCAATAGCAAGAATTACTTTGATATGTTATATAGGGAGGAGCAGGTTAGGTGAGGCCAGAAGGAGTGCTTGGTGAGCGAATAAAACTTTGCAAGGTAACAAATAAGAAAATTTCAAAAGATATTTAGAACAAATGTTCTAAATTTTTCATTTCAGTTGCTCCACAGATGGTAAAAAAGCTGTGTGGGTTTTTATTTCTAAATCTAAAGCTAAAGTCTCTTCTGGACTTGAAGTAATGCTTTAATGATTCTCTAAAAACTGAAGTAACCTATTAACAAGCATCTCCAAAGATTTTTCACTCCCATACATTGTTATCTTCTTTGACACTCCTTTCAGTTGCAGTTTAGCACAATTTTCATAAATATTTCCCTTTTCCGTATTTATCTTCCGAGATGCCATTGACGTTTCTACATCTTTTTCTTTGGTCTCCTCCTACATTAATCATATTTTCTTAATTGGTCTCATCAATCTGGAATGTACTGAATTTGCATCTTATCCATTTAGTCATTACCTATTGTGAGTTTGCTATTTGATCTGCTACTTTGTAAACTATGTTTGCAGTTCTTTTCACAGTCTATATTCACAGAGAGCCCAAGTGAATATACTGAATGGTCACAGCCTTTTCCGAGGCTTGGGGTCTATATTTAGAGGACATAGATTTCAGGTCAAGGGTAAAGTTTTAAACAGGGAGCAGAGGGGACATTTTACACACAGAGAGGTAACTTTTACACACACAGAGGGGTAACTTTTATATACAGAGGAAATGGCAGAGGCAGGTATGTTTACAACATTTAAAAGACATTTGGCATTTGGACAGGTACATGGGTAGGAATGGTTTAGAGAAATGTGACCCAAACGCAGGAAATGGGACTGGCTCAGGCAACTTGGTTTAGTTGGGTCGAATAGCCTGTTTAAGTCTTCCTGAGCTTTCTGCTCTTTGAATTCAGTTGCATTTTTCTCCAGCACTTAAGTGAGCACATTATATTTCCTCTCATCATACTACAAAGCACTAAGGAAACGATCTATCTAAATAAAGCGATCCTTCCATTGTTTGTGTTAATAATCAGCATCAGGATAAAAGTTATTTTGATTGCTGTGCAGATTGTAAAGGAATGTGCCACATCTAATCTTCTTGGAAGTATTTAAAATTGATGGATGAAGTTAGTATTGTTAAAAGTTTCCAAGATTCATTTTACATCAAAAGCCAAGTTAAAGCCATGGTTTGACAGTCTGCAACTGATACAACCACTTGTAGCGAAATAAATCTCCCTTCAGCGTGAATGCAATTTCCAAACTGCTGACTGTACCACCCAGAACTTACTGCAATTATATTTTGTAAAGAGGAATATTTCACTTGGCAACGAAAAGGAATTTAATCTCACACTCAAGTACTGGACATAACAAGCCCTTTCTACATGAGCTACTCAGCTTACTTGACAGTTCCAGCCTCTCTGAGTATAACACACTGCACCACCATGGTGCTGACCAGTTGTGGTGACATGACACAGTCCACAACTGTCCAAAAGTTATTTGGGCATCTTTGACCCATTAATGTTGTGGGCCACTTCCACAGAAGCAGAATGGAATTATTCCTAAAACTGCTTAAAACTATTAAATGTTTACAAATATATTAAATGCAACAACTATAAACAATATAACAGCATATTGAAAGGAACCACAAAAAAAACACTATTACACTCCACATAATTTGGCTTACACGACCCCGGTACATTTCTGACCCCAGGAGCAGTCTGCGTGGAGCTTGTACACACTCCCAGTGACTGTTTAGTTTCTACATGTTCTCCAGTTTCCTCCCACATCACAAATATATGCCTGTACATTGATTGGCTACTCTAAATTACCCATTTGTGTAGGTTTGTGGCAAAACAATCAAAGCAGGTTTGATGAGCTTGTGAGAGAGAATATGATGGAGGGTTGCTGAGTAAGAGGAAGAATGTTGCTGATGAAATGCTCTTTTGGGAGCTGTCACAGACCACATGGGCCAAATGGCCTCCTGTATTGTGTGAAGAAATATCATGCATTAATGTGACTTTTGTACTGTGACTTTGCAGTTTTACCTTGATTATAAATGCAACTTCAGCTCACCCCTAATTCCATCTGTGAATCCTGGTCACTCCAGTAATCACTCAAAGGGTTTTACTCCCATATGTTCGTGAATAATCAATTTCTTTGCTAGTTGGCAAAGGTTAGCCCCAACACCTATTTTGTTTTGCAGCATAAAAATCACATGATTGAATGACATGAATGACTCCTTCATGATACTGTCAGTGTGCAAATAAATATTGAAGGGCATGCCTTGCCTGATTTTCCAAATAGTCCTTTTTGCCAATTTTCACAGAAAATGTAGTTTTGATGGTGTCGAGCTGAGTTTATCGGCACCTTATTGTTAATACACCAGTGAATATTTAACTTCAGTGGACAGAAACTTTGTAGAACCAATTGGTAAATTGAATGCATACGGTATGTTCCTTGTACAGAGTCCCTCGTATGAATGCTTTCACAGTACCCCCCCGACCTCCTGAATGTTATTTGGCCTTGAAAGTACCCTTGCTGTTTCTTGTCTTCAATTTGCTTCACTGTTTTAGTGGCAACACTGTTATGTTATGGAATTAATCTTTCCTTTTTGGCTACTGTAGAAACTATCAGAAAAAACACAATTTTTAAACTATCTATGAATTTATTTCTAACACTTTTTAATAAAAACATAATTTCAATTTAAGCTTAGTATAGTCAACAACTATGCAATTAATTTAGTTTTATTGATAATTGGTAAGTTTCATCTTTTTGTTCCACCCATAGAAATGTCAAGAGTAGTAGATTTTATTCCATATGCCGATCATTTTTTCTAGAAGTGTAATGTATGGATTCAGCTGATCATGCCTTTAAATGTAATTACAGAAAACTATGCCAAGCTATATTGCTCTCAATTGAAAGATCCAACAAGTGCTTTCTCCAACTGCCATTCCACTGTGGATTACCTGAAATATTATCAGGTAAGAATTCAGAGCAGACATTATTAATTGTCTTTCCTTAATCCCGCTGTAGCACTTTACCCGAGTTTGAAAGTTGTGAATTCAAATCCAGTTCCAGAAGCTGAGCCTATCATTCATCTTAATAAATCACTGTGGTACTGCGGGAGTACTGCAATGTTAAAGATTGTGTAAAATCTTAGCCCCACCTACCCTCCTGATGAAGACAAAAGAGTCCTTGTTACCCAAGCCAATGCATTGAATAAAACAAATGACACCAAAACAAACAACCTGGTCATTTATAATAGATTTTGTGGGTGTTTAGTGTTCACATTTGGCTGGCACATTTCCTACATTGCAACACTTCAGGGGTACTTAAATAAATTAAAAGTGATTTGTAGTGCTCAAAGGCCATAAACACTCAGCTTTCAAATCCCCAAGTCAAAACAATGCCTCAAGCTGTGGCAGTCTTTGTTGTTGACAGAAAATTAAGTTTCTAGACCTGCTACTTAAGTTGTGGTGCAATAGATTAAATCTATTATACAATATGTCTGACATGTTCTTCGCTGAGGAATGAAATGATCAAGAAAAATGATTAGCTTGTCATCAAAGACAATATCAATTCATAGTTTATAAACCTGCAGTATAACTATTTGTTTTTAAAATTATGTTTTCGATTTGGTTTTGTATATTAAATAATTTGGTTAAATAAATTTGAGTTTGCATTTGAGTTTAGTTTATTGTCAAATGTACCTCGGTACAGTGGAGCGATTGTAATGTGTGATTGCAGATCTACTTCTGTGACTGGCACACAAAGAGCGCCATCTTTGATCTCATACTGTGGAAGTAAAGAATTGTATTGCACTTACAATTTTCAAAAATATCCAGCTGTTGTAACTATGAACATTTATTTAGATGTGTGTGGCAGCTACCTGTGCCTGTGAGAATATCAATGACTGCCTGTGTGCTGCCTTGGGAACATACGTCCATGAGTGTGCTGCTAATGGTGTTATCGTGAGAAAATGGAGAGGAAACATTTGCAGTAAGTTGCCACTTGTTGGATTTAGGGATATAAATTAAGAATATGTAATAGTTATTGGGGAAGGTTTGAAATTGACTTGTCAAGTATATAAAATTAAGAGAGTCATAGAAAGGGTAGGCAGTCAGAACCTTTTTCCCAGGGTGGAAATGTCCAACACTAGAGGGCATAGCTATATGGTGAGAGGGAGAAAGTTTAATGGACATGTGTGGGGCAGAGTGTGGTGGGGGCCTGGAAAGTGTTGCCAGGGTGGTGGTGGAGGCAGATACAATAGTGGTGTTTGTGGCTTTTAGATAAGTACATGGAACTGTAGGGAATAGAGGGATATGGATCATGTACAGGCGGATGAGATCAGTTTAACTTGGCAGCATGCTTGGCACAAATATTGTTGGCCAAAGGGCCCGTTGCGGTGCTGACCTGTTCTATGTACGTAAGTGGATTATCCTTTCAGATCAGTTGTACAATACTCTTGTAATCAATGGAACTAAATATCACGGCAAGGGTGTACGGAGGATCGATCGTCTTGTTTGCGTCTGCCTGTCCATTGGGATAATTGCTCTCCAACACTCATAGCTAGTCAGAACAAATCTAGGTCACATCAACAATGCATCAGCGACAAAAAAACTTTATCTTACATTGAAAACAGCCTTAGTCACAAGCAGGAATCCAGACTGTCGGTCCAGTCCTGATGCAGTCCTGATGACCTGCTGAATTCCTCTAGAAAATTGTGTATTTTCTTTCCTGTTTCCGGCTTCTGCGGTTCCTTGTGTCTCTAGATTAAAGGTCCGGTGAGTGTCCGCCTCTACACGACTATTTTCAGCTTATCCAAGGTGATCACTGCTGAGGGAGAAAGAACTTACTGACAGTCAGCTCATTTATATTCTTGTATATTTCACTCCGACCTCTGTTCCCACTGCTGGTCATACAATGAAAAGTTGGTTATATTGTGATTTGCCTCCCAACCTCTTATAAATTATTCTGCACTCAGTGGAATCCATGGCGAGTAGCATGACATTATCTCTCCATCTGATGCAAAAAACAGTTGCCAGCAAATTTCAATTCCCCTTCCCATTCCTGTCTGACTTTGTCCTCCTCCATTACCTGAGTGTGGCCAGATGCAAAGTGGAAGAATAGTACCTCATATTCTGCTTGAGTGGACGACTACCCAAATGGATGAACACAGAATTTCACCAATTTTGGATAACCCCCACCCACATCCCATCTCTCCTTCTCATCTACCGTATCCTTTCATGCACACCTTTTTTTCCACTCCACTCCTCCCACCCTGTGTCACCCAATTGCTATCCCCTGCTCTATGATATTTTGGTCATCACGCACACTGTTAATCTTTGGATCATTACTGCCCCCCCACCTGATCATCTGTCAATAACCTCTTATCTAGATCCACCTATAATTTTCCAGCTCTTGCCCAACCTTTCCCCTCACTTCAAGAAAGGCATTGACCTGAAATGTTGTCTGTCCGTTTCTTTCCACAGATGTTGCTGAAGCTGCTGAGTTTATCCAGCAGTTTGTTTTTTGTTCAATCTCTCCTTTAGTATTGCAAACCCAGAGCTGTTCCATTATGCCTCCTTGGTCATGGCAAAGCGTCACAATTTAAATACTTCCAACTTCTGTCCCTCGACTTACCATTAACTCTGTTCACTTTTATGCACAAGGATTAAAGGCTGATAAATCCCCAGGGCCAGATAGTCTGCATCCCAGAGTACTCAAGGAAGTAGCCACAGAAATAGTGGATGCATTAGTGATAATTTTTCAAAACTCCTTAGATTCTGGAGTAGTTCCTGAGGATTGAAGGGTAGCCAATGTAATCCCACTTTTTAAAAAAGGAGGGAGAGAGAAAACGGGGAATTACAGACCGGCAAGTCTAACATCGGTAGTGGGGAAACTGCTAGAGTCAGTTATTAAAGATGGGATAGCAGTACATTTGGAAAGTGGTGAAATCATTAGACAAAGTCAGCATGGATTTACGAAAGGTAAATCATGTCTGACGAATCTTATAGAATTTTTCGAGGATGTAACTAGCAGAGTGGATAAGGGAGAACCAGTGGAAGTGTTATATCTAGACTTTCAGAAGGCTTTCGACAAGGTCTCACATAAGAGATTACTATACAAACTTAAAGCATTGGTATTGGGGGTTCAGTATTGATGTGGATAGAGAACTGGCTGGCAGACAGAAAGCAAAGGGTAGGAGTAAACGGGTCCTTTTCAGAATGGCAGGCAGTGACTAGTGGGGTACCGCAAGACTCAGTGCTGGGACACCAGCTATTTACAATATATATTAATGATTTGGATGAGGGAATTGAATGCAACATCTCCAAGTTTGCGGATGACGCTAAGCTGGGGAGTAGTGTTAGGTGTGAGGAGGATGCTAGGAGGCTGCAATGTGACTTGGATAGGCTGGGTGACTGGGCAAATGCATGGCAGATGCAGTATAATGTGGATAAATGCGAGGTTATCCACTTTGGTGGCAAAAACAGGAGGGTAGACTATTATCTGAATGGTGGCAAATTAGGAAAAGGGGAGATGCAGCGAGACCTGGGTGTCATGGCACACCAATCATTGAAAGTAGGCATGCAGGTGCAGCAGGCAGTGAAGAAAGCAAATGGTATGTTAGCATTCATAGCGAAAGGATTTGAGTATAGGAGCAGGGAGGTTCTACTGCAGTTGTACAGGGTTTTGGTGAGACCACACCTGGAGTATTGCGTACAGTTTTGGTCTCCAAATCTGAGAAAAGACATTCTTGCCATAGAGGGGGTACAGAGAAGGTTCACCAGACTCATTCCTGGGATGTCAGGACTTTCATATGAGGAAAGACTGGATAGACTTGGCTTGTACTTGCTAGAATTTAGAAGACTGGGGGGGGGATCTTATAGAAAGTTATAAAATTCTTAAGGGGTTGGATAGGCTAGATGCAGGAAGACTGTTCCCGATGTTCGGGAGATCCAGAACAAGGGGTCACAGTCTAAGGATAAGGAGGAATTCCTTTAGAACCGAGATGAGGAAAACATTTTTCACACAGGAAGTGGTGAGTCTCTGGAATTCTCTACCACAGAAGGTAGTTGAGGCCAGTTCATTGGCTATATTTAAGAGGGAGTTAGATGTGGCCCTTGTCGCTAAAGGGGGTATGGAGAGAAGGCAGGTACAGGATACTGAGTTGGATGATCAGCCATGATCATATTGAATGGCGGTGCAGGCTCGAAGGGCCGAATGGCCTACTCCTGCACCTATTTTCTATGTTTCTATGTTTCTATGTAAGATTCTCCAACACTCAGTGGGAAAATGAAACCGATATGCTAGAAATTTATCACAACATGCAATCCTAATGAAAACGTTGGATTTCTTTCCAGATAAACCATGCACCAACAATCTTGTCTTTGACAATGACATGAGAGCCTGCAACCGTACCTGTAGGTCACTCGCAATGTACGATTACATTTGTGAAGTCAAGGATACTCCTGTTTTTGGCTGCGGCTGTCCTGAGGGAAAATACATGGATGGCACTGGAGCTTGTGTTGACAAGTTGGACTGCCCGTGTTACATTGGTGACATGGTTGTCAATAAAGGGCAGAGTATTACACTGAATGGGAGAAGCTGGTAAGTGTCCTTTAGCATATTCTACAGACATTTGACAAAATGATTAAATACATGCCAAAATGTAACACTCTTTCTTCATGCAGTAAGTGTGAAAATGGGAAACTTCTTTGTCCGGTCACTCCTACACCCAGTAGAGGTGAGCAGCTGCTTCAATTTAATCCAGTGCCACCAACATTAACAATTGAAATTGTTGCTTTAATAAAAATTTTTTTTTTCATAGAATGTCAGAACGGAAAACTATATAATGATTGCACCAACCCTAATGTAAATAAACAGTCATGCAGAAATCGAAATATTCCTCAGGTGAGTAATCCTCCTGTATTTACTCCTTTGTTGAATTGCGGTCTATAATTTACAACAATCGGAACTGAATAATTGCTACAAATGATTCATTTGGTTTGGTAATCGTTGAAGTTTTAAACTACCTTATGCCCTTGATTTGCCACTTGCCCACACCGGTCAACATGTCTCATCTACCCTAGTACATTTGTCCCATATCCCTTTAAACCTGTCCTATCCATGTACCTTCCTAAACATTTCTTAAACATCGCCATATGCTGTCAAATTACTTGAGATTTGCAATAGGTGTGACACTAATAAAGCTGTTTTCTGGAAGTATAGTGAACTTTCTACGTTTTATAGCTAGGCTCTCCCAATGATAAGTAGCAGGTTCTGTGTGTCTGGGCAGAGTTCTATCTCCTCTGACCCAACAATAACATCATAAATATAAAAAACAAATTTAGCACACAACTTTTTGTTTTGTTCCGTAACTTCAAATACATTCATTGATGGATACAATTAACTTTGCCCGATATCCAAGTTAAATCTTAAACCTACGGTGAATAATGATCTTACAAAAATGTCTGGAGCTTAAAGCCAAGGGAATCTGTACCGTTTGCTTCTCAATGCACCCTAAGTGTGAACTTGATTAGGGTGTTTTATTTTAAAGGTGTTTAGTACGTGTTTTCCTGGCTGTGTCTGTCCTGATAATCTTGTGGAAGATGACAGTGGAAGATGCATCCGACCTGAGCAGTGTCCTTGTGTGTTTGGAGGAGAAAAGCATCCTGCTGGAAAAACAATCCCGCGAGACTGCAATCAATGGTGAGGCAATGTTATTCAAAATTTAGATGGAAAGTTGCACTGCTATTTTGGGATTGACCAAAGAGCAATGATATGGATCTGTATCCGTTTTACTGACTCCATTCTGCTTGTGGAAGAACTTCTATCAATGACAGAAACAGGCTGCCCAAAATGTTGACAAACTGGGCAGGACGTGCAGGCAAGGTTTGTGTGAGGCTTCCTCGTAGCAATTATGGATGAGGTTCAAAACCAGATAAGCCACAGGCTGGGGATGAGGTCGGTTGAGAGAACCGGAATGAGAAGTGTGGCTTGAGTTAGGTGGCTGGAGCTGTCCAGGATGTGTGCAGGATCTAGGGAAGGCGCATGTAGGATAGATCTGACACCACTTTTGTTCAGGATGCTGGCAATTGGGACTGTTAGTGACTGGACTAAAATCTTAGTGTAGCAGAGATATCATACAATGTCATGGGCAGTGAAGTGAGAGTGACCGACATTAAAATAAATACATTAATATTTGCATTGGATATTACATTAATATCTTAACATAAAGTAGTTTAGTTTGATGCTTCAGCCCTCCTCATATAAGCTTAAACTTTCCCATTATATTGTTATTTCTGTCACCATTCCTTGATAATACATTCCTTGAAAATAGAATCGTATCAATACAAAAAAATGTTATATGTTCTTCATAATTCACGTTCATGTGGTAGGAGCAAAATTAGTCCATTCAGTCCATCAGGTCTACTCCGTCATTCAAAGATGACTGATCTATCCTTTTTGCTTAACCCCATTCTCCTGCCTTCTCCCCAATATCCCTGACACCCCAAGAATCTATCTCTGCCCTAAAAATATCCATTGACATGACCTCCACAGCCTTCTTAGCTGGTTTAAAAATTATGTTTCACAGTGGAATTTTCAGAATGCTAAAAAGATCTACTCCATTGAGATGAGGCAATATTATACCTTAAGTGTATCGCAAATGGGAGGCATTATGTAAAAGTCTCAGAAGGTACGGCTACCATTAACTGACAGTTATATTGTCAATGTTTACGGCAGGCAAGATTCCAATAAAACATTTTCTATCAAAATATTATTTTCTTGTGTTTATTCTGCCACAGTACATGCAATGCCGGAATATGGAAATGCACTACAAATTCATGTCCAAAGACCTGCCAGGTTCATGGAGATGGCCAGTACATAACCTTTGATGGAAAAAGATACATGTTTGATGGCAACTGTGAATATATTTTTGTTGAGGTAAATAAGAATAAAAGTGACCAAATATACTGTTCAATTAAGACTGTATTTAAATACTTCTCATAAACTGTTGAAATAGATTTTAAATAAGATTATCTATTGGTTGATATGCGTTACTGCAGAGTAATATATTAAATATATAAACAAATATCATTCTGCTTCTAAACCCAGTGGCAACGTTCTTAATTTGTATTTCTTCATATCATTTAATTCATTTCTCAGCATGCATTTCATAGATATCAAATAACCCCATTCCTTTTCAAGTTTAGTATATGAAGATAGAAATAAACATGTCCATGAAAATAGGACAAAGTGATTAAGTTTGCTGCACATTCTGGTCACAGGTTTTTTACAAGAGCAATGTGAAAAGGCAACCATGTTATACTGGAGTGAACTACAATAAATGTCACTGTTGTAGTAATAAAAGGAATTACTATTTGATTGCTCTTCATATGTGCTTGGCTCCTTCTGTATTTCCCAGCAATGTATTATTCTCTACATCTGCTCTATCCCTCTTCTTTTTAGCAGTCCATTTCCTACTACTTCCTATTGCTGCAATCCAGTTACATTCTTTCTTTGACATAGATTTAATTTTCCATCTCTCATTCCTTACTCCCTCCTCTATTTCCCTGACTAGAATCACAGCCTTCTCTTTTCCTCCCACCCATTCTTTCCTCTTAACACCATCCATTTCTCATCTTGCTATCAGTTTTGTCCCATGTTCTTGTGTGGCTATATTTTTTTACCCCTTTTAACTCTTTCACGCATTCTCTTCATGCTTTCTATAGCATATTTATTTTGACTCTCTGGTATTTGTCCTGCAATCCATTCTCCCCTTTCTGCTTCCTTTACCCTGTGATTTAACGCATTGAACAGGCTTCACATCTGCATCTGATTCCAGATTTGCTGAAATTGTTACCTCTCGGAGTGCTTGCTGACAACTTGCATTTGTGCAACTCCCCCCCCCCCTCCTTAAATATATATGAAATTTGGAGAGTTGGCAGAGAGTTTCAAGAAGTGAATGAGCAGAAAGTTCAAAGTGAATGAGCACCTATGGCGGAGTTAAGGTTAGAGAGTGAATGGTTATGTTTTGGGCCAACAACACTGATGTCTGAAGACGGGTCTCGACCCGAAACGTCGCCTATCTCCTTCGCTCCTTAGATGCTGCTGTACCCGCTGAGTTTCTCCAGCCTTTTGTGTACCCTCGATTTTCCAGCATCTGCAGTTCCTTCTTTAACACTGATTTTTGCATGTTGTGAAAAAATGGTAAATGCTGCTGAGAGGAATTAGAATAGTCGTCTTTCCATTTGTGGCCACTCCTGGGTAATTCTGCATAATTAGTGAATATGTAAGCCAAGACAATAGTGGTAGCTACCAGGTCTCAAATGATGGGTGGACACCATTGGTTAAAATAACAAGATCATGAAATACTAAAATAATGCATACATTTTTGAGCAGTTAAATTTTGTAAATTACGTGTCATCTATAATTTTGCTATGATGCAACAAAATAAAAACAATACCAGTTGTGATCATCTGAATCCATCAATTCTGTCTAGCTCCAAACTTTAGTGAGGAGCAACGTTCTCTCCATCTTTCACCGCCCATTCCAATCATTCTGATTGGCCAAGAGCAACTCACTTCTCTGCCATTTTTGTTTGTGAAATATTAGTGAGTTAATTCGGAATTGAAAAAGCATCAACTTCGGAAGCAGAAGTTCAATCTCATGGGCTCACAACAAGAAGATGTGAAAGCCTTTTTTCAGCCTTAAGCCATATTTGTTTGTATCTTTCTATTTAGGACCATTGCAACCAAGGAGAAGGGACATTCCAAATATTAATAGAAAGTGTTCCATGTTGCGAAAATGGAGTGACCTGCTCAAGAAATATCAAAATTTTGTTTGCGGTCTGTATCTTTAAATTTGACTTTGATCTGTTTGTTTGTATCTATTTTATTTGTATCTATGTAATCATGGGGTGTGAGGAAATAGATGTGAATAGATCAGTGGAGTATTCAAGTTGGGTTGAAATGTTACAGAAACCCTTTACTACTTTATCACATTTACTTTTTAACCACATTGCATCTGTACAACTGGGCCAAAGTCTTGTCACCATCTCAAGTTAAAAAGAACCCCCTATACTTTAAAAGATGAAAAGGTTTCACTCTGGGAAAAGTATACAATCCCTCCACTTAAGAATTAGTCAATCCTATCACCCCCAAAATTAATTTAGCAGCATGTTGCTTTCTAAACCAGTCAATGTTTTCTTCAACCACCAAAATACACATTTACCACACAATAAATAATATAATAAACATTCAGAAAAAATGTAAACCAAGCCTCCTTAAGTTAGAATAGCCTCCATTGCATTTTCGAGGCAACACCAAGTTCGTAATGCCTCATAACACTGTGGATTCTGGTTAATTAGAAGTCCTTGAATCCAGGTTAAGGCAGCAAGATAGTTCTGGTCCTGAAAAGAGTTGTTACCTGCTGTGTATGGCCAGGGTGTTGCCAATCTGACAAATATCCTGAACTTAAGTTATGATTTTTTTATTATATGCCCAAATCATGCAGCACATTTCAGAAGTGGAAGCATCTATTTTGTATTTAGATCATACCTAAATCACCCTTTCACAATCCATGTCTGGAATTAAGTAGAAATACATCTTTCCTGGTGAATTCCTCATTACATCCTAACTCCAGTCCTCCTCCTCCTGCTGGGCTGACCTTGTGTGGCCCTCTCACATCCATGTGCTTCATACAGTTCAATGACTATTCTCTCCGCCTGGCTATTCGCCCTGGCATAGTGGCAACAAAGCCTAGAACTTGACAAGAAGTAGAAGCTACAATATTTCATAGAAACATGGAACATAGAATCATAGAAAATAGGTCCAGGAGTAGGCCGTTTGGCTCTTCAAGCCAGCACCAACATTCAATATGATTAAGGCTGATCATCCAAAATCAGTCCCGCGTTCCTGCTTTCTCCCCATATCCCTGGATTATTTTAGCCCTAAGAGCTTTCTCTAACTCTCTCTTGAATACATCAATAATATAGGTGCTTTCAAAGCTGAGGGAGGGTCAGAGGATGCAGCTTAAAAAACAAAAAGTAGACATGAGAACTACTTGCAAATGTACACAAGTTTCAGGTTGAGAACAAACAAAACAGATTGGAATAGCATGTATTACTGGAGTGAAGGGGAGGGGGATCTGTATTTTATTATAAATTTTGTCACTGTATACTTTTAAAATATTAAATTAGTTTTTATGAGGGATATCTGAATTTGCACATCATTATGAATATGTTAAGAACTTATTGTGACTTCTTATCTTTAGGATGTAGAATTTCTTCTAACTGATGGGAGAGTGGTAAGGACTGGTAAATCCCGTCAAACCCAGTGCCGAGATAATTCTTATTCATTTCACACGGTCGGACTTTATTTAATCCTCTCATTTTCAAATGGGATCGTTGTGATATGGGATAGACACACAAAGTTTTCGATAACATTGGACCCAAGATGGAAAGTAAGGATGGTTTAGAGATTAGATATTTATGCTTGCATTTTTTCATGTGGTTAACAATAATGAACAAATATACCAAGCTGTGAGAAAGTATAGTGGGAATTATCTATCTGAGGAGGGACTGGCATAGTACTATTTTTTCCGAGGGGCGAAGCCCCGAGGAAAAAATAGTAACTATTGACAGTCCCTCCGAAGATAGATAATTCCCACTATACTTTTGAACTAAAAGCTTGGTATATTTGTTTTATATCCCTTCATAACATCTGATAAAAATAAAATATAATAAAAATAAAAAGTACAGACAATAAATCGTGATTTTTTGTAGATTTATCAATTAAAGTGAAGAATTCTGCCTCTGAATCTGAACTATGCAGGATAAGATCAGTTTTTCTCATATCTCGCAAGTTTTCCATGCCACGATTTGCGTCCAGTCTCGCTGTACTGCTGCAGCATTGTCGTCTGCGCGTTCGTGGTTCGAATTGAAGAAAATTTCGTGACCGATGTTTTGAGCATGCACAGTTTTACCAAGGAAGAAAATAGTAAAAAGAGCATGCGCAGTGCTGCCCAGGAGAAAATAGCAAAAACTAATCGGAGGTAGTGCGATTTATTTTTGGTCCGTCGAATAGCGATTGACCAATCACGTTTCTAGAATGCTCATGAATATTCATAGATGGGATATAAATAAATATATCATGAACTTAATCTCTAGCAGAAATAAATATACATTGCATGCTGCAATAGCTTTCATTCCAGCATTCAGCATATTATTTACAATAATCTTAAGTAAATATGTACAATATAAATATATATTAGGTTATCTTAATTAAACATGTTCTCTGTTTTTATTGTACATTGTTGAAAATTGCAGCGAAAATGCATTTGACTCCATCATAGAAAAGCAAAATTAAAAATATAGTTGCTGGATTGATGCTGATGAATGACCATTAGGTGAAATGTTCACTGTTTTGTCCTCCCCGAATGCTGCCTGAGCAGCCGAGTATATAGTGCATTTTTTTTCAACTTTCTTGTCGGGTCAGCCGATTTTAAACTTCAATGCCGATTTAATACAAAAAGTATTCTGGTAAATAGTTTTATTTTTATTTTGTTTAAATAGCAAAAGTTAGAGAATTTAAGAAGCTAAGAAATAGAATTGGTTGGAGTATAAGAGGTTGTTTGCAATAAAGGAGTTGGAAAACGTGAAACTGTTGATTCAAGACTATCATAGCTGGGACAGGAATTTATTATAAGAAGATATGACAACATGAAATTAGATGTTTTTGTCAACTGTTAGGCCACTAAAATTCCACACGAGCTCTGCAGGCCTCCATCTCTAAGCTGGTCATTGGTGGAGAGTCCAGTCTCTATCATTTGCATTTAATTTTTGGTTTTGTCTCGAATTTACAACTGCAGATTGAATAGCCCAATGGAATTTCTCAGTCAGAACATTATAATAATGTATTTTCACTTGCAGGATAATGTATGTGGACTGTGTGGAAATTTCAATGACGATGTTGCAGATGATCTAAAAACAAAAGGAAATTCTTTGGTGACCAATACTGTAAAATTTGGAAACAGCTGGAAATCGTCATTGTCTTGTTCAGATATAGTGAATCAAACATTTCCTTGCGATAGAAACCCATACTGTTTAGCATGGGCTCAGAGGAGATGCAGCATAATGAAGGATGTTGTGTTTCAAAATTGCCATAAAAAGGTGAGATAGTTTATTTTGAACTAAATAAATTAAATCTGTATGCAAAACCTTATTTCTAACATTATGGTCATGCACTGTATCAGGTCGACCCAGTCCCATATTATGATGCTTGTGTTGAAGAAGCTTGTGCCTGTGACATGGAAGGGAAATATCTGGGCTTCTGCACTGCTGTAGCTGTGTATGCAGAAGCTTGTAATAAAGCTGGAGTTTGTATTAATTGGAGAACACCGGACTTGTGTCGTAAGTATTAAGTTATAGATATTATCAAACTTATTTGATCAATGCAAGCAATTCTCAAAGAAATGATGTTCTTGAATTTCTTTGAGAATGGTTAATAATGTGAAGAATAACAAAGGGAATTTATTTGGTATTGTACATCATTTTACTTCAGGCTGTAAAAGCATGCTGACCATGGCAATAAACTATAAACAAGGTTACATGGGGACATGAGACTGTAGATACTGTAATCTTGAGCAGAATACAAAGTACTGGAAGAACGCAGCGAATGGACAGATGACGTTTCGAGTTTGGACCCTTCCTTCTCTGAAGAAGGGGACCGATCTGAAATGCGGTCTGTCCATTCCTTCCACAAATGCTACTTGACTTGTTGAGTTCCACCAGCACGTCGTGTTTCGTTGTGGACTAGGTTAACTGGTCAATGTGTAAATGGGAGCCGTTAGAGAGTGAGAACGGACAAAAGAATGTGGGGGTGTGAAATGCGGAGTCATGAGACAAGCCCAGCAGGTCAAATTCCACATTCCACCACTCCCAGTGATTAAAAAGGGCAGTAAAAAACACCTGGAGCTATTGTCACAGATGGATGACTAACATGGACAGAGAAATCATGTTACTTGAAGTTGTAAAGTTCAATATTGAGTCCAGGAGCTGCAATGGGCCCAGACATAAAATGAGGTACTGTTCCATAAGATTACATTGGACCTCATAACAATGTAGGTAACAAACCAATAAAAAGTCTCCTCACCTTAATACTCCATCCGAATCCCACTCTGACCGATGGGTAGACGTGAATGTTGTTCATTTCTATCTGATTCGTTTTTAATAACAACAAGCTGTTATTAATGCTCCTACCATTATTCTTGTTATGAAGGTCAGCTAATGAAGCATTTGTCTGATCATTAGTAACAGGAAAGGAATACCGCCAATCATGTGTAACAAATCAGAGATTTATAAAACTGGAAACAAATTGCAGGTCATAATGGAGAACTTTTTCTGTTTTATATTTCAGCTGTGTACTGTGATTATTATAACGCTCCCGGTGAGTGCAGCTGGCACTATCAGCCTTGTGGAACAATAAAAACGCGAACATGCTCTGACCATCACATCGGGAAAAAATATTCTGCAGTTCTTGAAGGTTGTGCTCGAAAACCTCACGTATTTTGATTCTTATTCACCCTGTGTATTATAAGATTGATTTGTAAATGGTAATATTCCTGACTTAGTATTTATATAGTTTTTTTACAAATGTTCTGTATACACAACGGCATTTCTATTTAATTGAATGGTGGGTATTTGTGACCCTTTAAAAATTCAAGTTTTAAAACCAGTTTGGAACAATATGAACCTGTGAAGTGTTTATTAATTTAAGTCACTAACCCATGTTATCAATGCCCTGTCCTCATTATGACTTTCTATTTACTTCAGGTTGTTATGCAAGATGCCCTGAGAATACTCCGTATCTGGACGAAAATAAAATGAAATGTGTTAACCTACCTGATTGTACTTGTTATTATAATGGGAAAATATTGCTGCCAGGCAATAGAACCATGAATGATTGTGAAGAATGGTATTTATAAATGCACCTTCCATTTTTAGTTCATACTAACCATGAATTTTAAATATTTTCTTTTCTTTAATAAAAATATTCACTTATGTATAGCTATTTCATAATATCGTGTACATGTACAGTTATTGTCACTATAAAACTATTTTGGAAGGTTGGAGACCAGAAATCCATTTCAGGAGTTATATTGAAGATAGACACAAATCAGCAGGACAGGCAGCATCTCTGCAGAGAAGGAGTGGGTGACATTTCAGGTCAAGACCCTTCTTCAGACTGTGAGACAGAGAGATATGGAAGGGAAAGATGTGAATACGAGACATCAAATGGGACGATGCTCAATGAAAATGTAGAATGAATCATTGTTAGCTGAGGGGAAGTAGACAATGAGGCATACAATCAGTAAAATGTTTATATTCCTTTCCTGTAAGAAAAATGAGATAAGTGAATGTTATGAGGCCACAGACCTCATATGTTTTTGGTAACTCAATGAAATAGTTGGCACTGTCTGCCATTTCGAAAGGATGTTAAATGGTGATGGGAATATTGCAGGATTGACTTGGGATAGTTTGTTGGTGGATGTGCTTGTGAGGTTGCAGATGAGGTACATTTCTGCACATATAGCTTCCATCTAAAGCTAATAAGAAATGGAAGGTGATTATCTATTTTGTTTGAACTATCTCATTTATTTCTAGAGTTTAGAGACTTTAGGGCCTGCCCCACTGTACGGTAAGAGTTCTCCCGGGTTCTCCCCTGATTCGAGCTCGTGTAATGTACGTAGCGGGTACGTAGAAGCTTGTGGAGGGTGGGAAATTGCAACCTTCACGTGGTCTGCCCTGTTTTGACTAATGCAATCAACTCACTGTGCACAAACAGAAGTTCAAATAGAACAAGTCCTACAACTTTAGGCTGTGCACGCCACACGAAAGAAGAAGAAGGAGCTTGTGGATGTCATGTAGCGGCTCGTATGAGTAACGGGAGGCACTTGGGAAATACGGTAAACTCGTGACGTTTTTTCAACACTGTGAAAAATGTCCACGAGTAAAAAAATACTCGTTATGAAAAAAATGTTTACTTTTTACTCGTACGAGCCCTACGTACCCGCTACGTACATTACACAAGCTCGAATCAGGGGAGAAATTGGGAGAACTCTTGAATTACCTCGTACAGTAGGACAGGCCCTTTAATAATTTCATGAAATTTCTGATGCAGCTGTATTCAATTTAGCTTTCATGACAACAGATATTGCCAAGAAAGTAGCAAGCTGTCAAAATAATTAATGTGAAAATAGCAAAAAACATATTAACCTAATCTCTCATTAACCTAAATTATTTTTAATCATTTGCAGTGTGTGCAAGAATGGGAAAGTGATATGCAGAGGTGTGTATTATTTTTACTGTTTTAAACCTGTCCTATCCATGTACCTTTTTACCTATTTTAACTGGCCCAGAAACAAACTATATGAAAACCTCGAATCATTCTCATTGAAATGATTAGAGTCACACCACCTATTTCACACCAGCTCATCCCTGTTTTGCTTTGCTGAGAGGAACACAATGACAGGATCCCAATGATGCTTTATGAGGTGTTATGGGGACGTGCATCCAAAAGACCGTCAATTTTTTACTTTTACATTGAAGATTTTTCAGTTGCCAATTAAGATTAAAAACTGAAAATAATCTTCAAAGTGCTATTAATTTTATATCATAATCATTGAAAGCTGTGTTATGACCTCTTTATCTTTTTATTCACCAGCATTAACTACAACCACAGAAGTCATTAATTCAACATTGAGTACAACAACAGTTGCAGCAACTACCACAGGTAATGGTTTCCTCTTGTGCCTATTTAAAAAGATATGCAAAATATTTCAATGGGCTAGTCTCATATTTTACAATACTATGCTATTTTGTATGGAAGTATTCATACTGGTGACTTATATTGGATTTAAAAATATAATTTTTGAGTTTTTTCACCAAGAGTGAAAGATTTATCCATTTTGTTTGCTTGTGTCTGCTGTTTGGAAATCATGTTGAGAAGATGTGGAGTAAACTTAATTTTATGACTTTTTTGAATAATAAAACTGGACTCATGTAGATGTTTTGGAATAAGCTTTAATACATTCCTTGAATGAATAATTCTCAACATACCATTGAATATACAGCGTCATTGCTATAAGTGCAGGAGCAACTTGGAGCTCGTAGCTGAGCTATTATGGAATTAACTATTTAGAATTCAAAGATGATTAGACAGCTTCGAAACATGAATGATGTTACAAACTAATAAGGTAACACTTTAATTGAAAAGAAACATGAATGATGTTACAAACTAATAAGGTAACACTTTAATTACAGCACAGTGCAGTCTCTGGGAGGAGCTGCACAATTGAGGATACTATCTTGCAGATGAGATGCTAAACCAACTCTCTCAGGGGGATGTAAAGGAGTCCAAATACTTTGTTAAACGGGTACAGGCTATATCGTATATGAAGTAAATTACACTTTTAATCTTAAACATATTACTTTCAATGGAAACCTGGTGTGTGTCAACTGGCTTTTAATTTTTCTGCATTCATAGAATGATCAAACTTAAAAAGTGCCTTGTAAGATTAAAAAATGCTTTGCCATATTGTAAAAGATGCTAAACAAATGGAATGTTCAAAATTAGATAGCTAAAGAAAAGTGCTTTTTTTTTAAGTGCTGGAAGAACTCAGCGGGTTAGGTAGCATCTTTGAAATGTTCATTTGTTAGCCAACTTCAATGGGGTGAACATAAGGAACTCAACAACTTATGTCTTGGACTAGGGAAGAAAAGCTGGGCAGAAAATTCATTTTTTCAAGATTCAACATTCAAGAGGGTTTATTGTCATGTGTCCCAGATAGGACAATGAAATTCTTACTTTGCTTCAGCACAACAGAATATAGTAGGCATGAATACAGAACAGATCAGCGTGTCAATATAACATTATATAAATATATACACACATGAATAAATAAGCAGATAAAGTGCAAATAAACAGATAATGGTCTATTGATCTTAATTTGACAAATCCAATTACAAATACCTGTCTGTGACTTCAGGAAATTGCATGCAATGAGTCTCACTACTGAAGTTTACCAAATGTTCATGATTAATTTATTTATATTGTCCACAATTTTAGTTTAGAGATAGTTTAAATTCAGAATGAATAAGCTGGTACCTGTTCATTGGAGAAAATGTTTATGTTCAAAAGTGATTGCACAGAATTATGCCATTCAGCCCATCAAGTCTACTCTGTCATTCAATCATGGCTGATCTATCCCTCTCTCCTAACCCCTTTCTCTTGCCTTCGCCCCATAACTTTAATTGCAAAGTGATCGCTATTGACTAATGCCAAAGTCTTATTAAAGTGAATGACTCTGAGCCAATATTCACTGATCCATCCATACATTTGGATAAACTGCAGGGAATTTTTTTTCCCCAAATCAAATGCATTGAGGGGATCAAGATCTCCTTGGAGTAATTTTGGTCTACTGTTTATTGTGACAAAACCAAATTCCTTAATTAATTAACCGAGAATAATTTCATTCTCCATTGTTTAAATACAATAGGTTATTCTGGTATACAATAGGTATATAATTTCATTCTCCATTGTTTAAATACAATAGGTTATTCTGGTATACAATAGGAATACCTCTGGTATACAATAGGTTATTCTGCATTTTGTTATTCAGCTGAATGGTGATTGAAAATGAATAATCATAAACATTGGAACATCTTGAAGGAAATGTTTAAAGGTTGAGAATAGATTGTTGGTTTCTGATTATTCTCTCCGGTAAAGTGAGCTATTCTTTAGGCCCGCATCAGATCTGTTCTGAGAGTCCACAATTGGGGGTTTCTTTCTTCACCTCGGCCATTGATGTGGAGGGGGTGGGGTCGGATACACAGAGATCCTGGTCATCTGCAACCCTTCTCCAGCCTCATGATTGGGCAGGGCTACTTTGTACACAAAGCAAAAGGAATTTCCAATTTGAAGGAGGAGGTGGGGGTGGTGATTGTCATACGAAGAAAATCAATTGTTTCAATTTTCCTTGTCTGGTAATCACCACACACCACCCCCCTCGCTGGTATCCACCTTTCACTTGCCAGGCTTTGCCCTATGACCTCTCCTCTCCAGCTTTCTCCCTCCTACTTCATCAGTCCGAAGAAGAGCCCCAATCTAAATTAACAACTGTTCATTCCCTCCACAAATGCTGCTTGACCGACTAGGTTCATCTGGCACTTTGTGTTTAGCTGATTGACTTACTCCTTTCTGAATAGGAGTAGGGAAATCGAAAGATTAAAAATTTATGCCCAATAATTTTTAATGCTACAGTTGGTCTGTGTATGGATCTTCAGGTAGTAAATTTTCCCAATGAACATGCTAATATTTCCAATAGCATTAATATTACAAGCAAATTTGCCTGACCAATAACTTTTATTATTCTGGAGCCAATGTTAAGGCAATTAAATAGTGGTGTTCTTTCTGTTGAAATAATTAAAATAATAAATAAGTGAATAGATTTCACTTTTATAATTTCTGTGATTCGCTGCATGCATTAGTAAAGTAAGTATTTGAACCTGAAGCAGACTTAATATGTCACCAAGCAGTGTTGACATGGATCAGTGTTGACAACATGAGGGATCCCAATTATAACCAACATTAACCACCAGCTCCACACCTAGTAAGCAACAGCCTTAAATGTGATAGACACAAAATGCTGGAGTAACTCAGCTGGACCAGCAGCATCTCTGGAGAGAAGGAATGGGCGACGTTTCGGGTCGGGACCCTTCTTCAGACTGAGGGTCAGGGGAGAGAGAGAGAGACATAGAGTTATAGAGTCATAGTCTTGCAGCGTGGAAACAGGCCCTTTGGCCCAACTTGCCTACACCAGCCAACATGTCCTTTCTACTCTAGTCCCACCTCCCTGCATTTGGTCCATATCCCTCTAAACCTGTCCTATTCATGTGCATGTCTAAATGTTTCTTATGGAAGAGTTAAGGTGTGAAAACAACAGATGTAGAGATATGGACGAGTAAGGTGTGAAACATAGAAATATAGGAAAATAGGTGCAGGAATAGGCCATTTGGCCATTCAATATAATCATGGCTGATCATTTTAAAATCAGTACCCCATTCCTGCTTTTTAACCATATCCCTTGATTCCTTTAGCCCTAAGAGCTAAGTCTAACTCTCTCCTGAAATCATCCAGTGAATTGACCTCCACTGCTTTCTGTGGCAGAGAATTCCATAGATTCATAACTCTCTGGGTGAAGTTTTTCCTCATCTCAGTCCTAAATGGCCTACCCCTTAATCTTAAACTTTGACCCCTGGTTCTGGACTCCCCCAACATTGGGAACATTTTCCCTGCATCTAGCCTGTACAATCTTTTAAGAATTGTATATGTTTCTATAAGATCCCTTCTCATCCTTCTCAATTCCAGTGAATACAAGCCCAGTCGACCCATTCTTTCAACATATGTCAATCCAGCCATCCCGGGAATTAACCAGGTGAACCTACGCTGCACTCCCTCAATAGCAATAATATCCTTACTCAAATTAGGAGACCAAAATTGCACACAATACTCCAGGTGCGGTCTCACCAGGGCCTGTACAACTGCAGTAGGAATTCTTTGCTCCTAAACCCAAATCCTCTAACAATGAAGGCCAACAGGCCATTACCTTTCTTCACTGCCTGCTGAACCTGCATGCTTACTTTCAGTGACTGATGTACAAGCATACATTACACTCATGTCTCATTACACCTCCCCTTTTCCTTATCTGACACCATTCAGATCATAATCTGCCTTCCTGTTCTTACCACCAA
The DNA here is from genome assembly GCA_035221665.1 of Okamejei kenojei. Classification (NCBI taxonomy): domain Eukaryota; kingdom Metazoa; phylum Chordata; class Chondrichthyes; order Rajiformes; family Rajidae; genus Okamejei; species Okamejei kenojei. The sequence continues at coordinate 19,139,612 of CM069151.1, read as the reverse complement.
AGTTGATAACCTCACATTTTTCCACATTATACTGCATCTGCCATGCATCTGCCCACTCACCCAATCTATCCAAATCACCCCACAGCATCATAGCTTTCCTCATCGCAGCTCACACTGCCACCCAGCTTTGTGTCATCCGCAAATTGGAGATGACACATTTAATTCCCTCATCTAAATCGTGAATATATATTGTAAATAACTGGCCTTGTTGAGCACCGAGCCGTGCTGCACCCCACTAGTCACTGTCTGGCATTCCATGTGCTCTGCTTGTGTGGGACCTTGTCTCCAGATAATTCAAGCATTGACAATAGATGTCTCCAGAAGTACATTATCTCATGATCTGCATTGTCACCTAACAAGTGACAAATTCATGTTTGGGCCTGAATAAACTATTTATTCAATATTGAACTTTCAAATGAAAAGAGTTTCCTCTTCCAAATTGACACAATATTCCCAGCAATGCCACCAAAGCACATCAAATCTGAGTGACAATTCCAACAACTCCTATCGTTGAGGAATTGTGGGCCTGAATGCAAGGCAGGCCTATGAAGGCAGCATCTTTCTCTGTGGCAAAATAATGGTATTATATAGACCGAGCCAGATTTCAATAGGTTATGGGTGATGCAGTATTTTTTTCTTGTCTGTAGGAAAATAAGAGATACATTAAAACAGAAATTATTGTAAATACTCAGCTGGTTGGGTGACATTTGGAGAGAAAAAAATTGAATTGGTGTTTGAAATCAATGATATGGGTTTTTTTCTGCTCTTAGTATCAATACCCCAACAACGAGCTACACACGGAGTAGATGGGCTGTCACTCAATTTCTAATCACCTTAGCATTTCCTCGCTGGCAGTACGTACAGTCAGTAACATGTGGTCAGCAGTCTTGGACCACTACTGTGTATGATTGGGAGGGCCGTGATGCAGGATCCTGAAATCTGAATTGTGGAGCTGCGGAGAATCGAGCAGTTGGACAGAGAGGCGTACAGGAAGCAGTCACAGTGACCTCTTGTAGATTCTCCAGCTTTTTGTGTAACCCCCGACATTAAAAGTCATGTAGCTTTGCCATCATGCCAGGTTTTGAATCTCGGCAGTGACATCCACAGGAACCTGTTCCCATTGCCTTTTGATGAGCTGTTTGAGGATCTTCTGGTCCCCCTGCACCCAACATCAGCAATTCTTTGTTTCTATTAGTCAATAAGGATGTCCTGCCCCAAAACCTCCTGCCCATTTTAATGCACCCCAGCTGTCTTTGACAAACATCCTTACAGACTATAACCCCCCCCCCCCCCCCCACCCCCAAAGGTAAAGAAAGTAAAATTATCTAAAACCTCATAAAAACAGGTAAAACAAATTATAAGCATTCAGGTAAAACAAAAAGTTTAAAACCTGTTTTCCCTTTTGTCTTACTACCGCCCATTGCAACCAACGTGTCGAAGTGAATTCTGTGTTTGGAAACCCTAACAATATAGGGTATTAAAATACCTGCAGTAAATATTTAACTGACAGGATCTCTCATCAACCCTCGATACTTCAATGCAGTTCAGCCCGCAAAGGCTGAGAAAAATGACACTTGTATAGTACGTCAGGAATGCTACCAGGTTCCTTTTCCAATAGACCTGACATTTTTCAAATGTCATGGTTTATCTGTCAAAAGGATCTTTCCGTTGGAAGTCTTGCAAATATTTTTATGAACAGCACACGCATATCCACCATACAATACTAGCAGGGTTACACAAAAGGCTGGAGAAACTCAGCGGGTGCAGCAGCATCTAAGGAGCGAAGGAGATAGGCGCCGTTTCGGGTTCAGACTGGTCAGGGATCAGGGAAACGAGAGATATAGACGGTGATGTGGAGAGATAATAAAACAATGAATGAAAGATATGCAAAAAAGTATCGATGATAAAGGGAACAAGCCATTGTAAGCTGTTTGTGGTGTGAAAATGAGAAGCTAGTGCGACTAGGGTGGGGGAGGGAGATAGAGATAGAAGGAATGCCAGGGCCAGAGGGCTGAGGGAGGGGTGGGAAGGGGAGGAGACAGCAAGGGATAACAGAATTGAGAAAATTCAATGTTCAAGCCCAGAGGATGCAGACTCCCCAAGCGGAATATGAGGTGCTGTTCCTCCAACTTGCGGTGTTGCTCACTCTGGCCGTGGAGGAGGCCAGGACTGAGAGGTCGGATACAGAATGGGAGGGGGAGTTGAAGTGCAGAGCCACCGGGAGGTCGGCTTGGTTATTGCGGACCGAGTGGAGGTGTTCGGCGAAACGATCGCCAAGCCTCCGCTTGGTCTCACCGATATAGATCATCTGGCATCTGGAGCAGCGGATGCAGTAGATGAGGTTGGAGGAGGTGCAGGATGAACCTCTGTCGGACCTGGAAGGAATTGCTTGGGTCCCTGAAAGGAGTGGAGGGGGGAGATGAAGGGACAAGTGTAGCATTTCTTGCGGTTGCAAGGGAAAGTGCCGGGGAAGGGGTAGAGCGGGAGGGAAGGGAAGAATTGACAAGGGAGTTGCAGGGGTGGCGGTCTTTGCGGAAGGCAGACATGGGGGGAGATAGGAAGATGTGGCGAGTGGAGGGGTCACGTTGGAGGTGGCGAAACTGGCGGAGGACTATGTGTTGTATTTGCCGGCTGGTGGGGTGAAAGGTGAGGACCAGGGGGACTCTGCCCTGTTTGCGAGTGGGGGAATGGGGAGAGAGGGTAGTGTTGCGGGGTTATGGAGGAGACCCTGGTGCGAACCTCATCAATAGTGGGGGAGGGGAATCCCCTTTCTCTGAAGAACAAGGCAATTTGTGGTGACCTGGTGTGGAACACCTCATCCTGGGAGCAGATACGGCGTAGACGGAAGAATTGGGAATAGGGGATGGAGTCCTTACAGGAAGCAGGGTGGGATTTAATTTTCTATTAAAGATTTATTTTGATTACCTGATTGCTTTTTCATTAATTTCCAAAAAATTCTGATGGGTCTTGTAGTCGTTAAATTGAGAGGCCTTGAATGGATATTGAGTGGTAGTCAGTTTGGAAGGACTAGCACAAAGGCAGAGAAGGGGAGATGGATAAAATGAGCTCTAGGAATCATGAGTGAAAATGAGAGTGGAACTAAAGGAAAACCCATGCTCAGGATTGAGTTGAGATGAAGTTTGTCCTACTGGGCCAGTGTCAGAACTGGAAGTTGTGAAGAACAAAGCATTTGCCCTCAGGCTGCTTTTAAAAATTATATTTGTCATCATAGATTCCAGCGTCCAATACAACAACTGGCATTTCATAATCTTGAGAACATATTGAATCCCAAGGTAATCTATTCCAATGCTGAGGATGGTAATTTCCATCTCTGTATTATCATGCAATTTCAACCCTCTAGCTCTGCTAATACCCTCATCAATGCTGCATCTGGACTTGTATCCAGCATCTACAATTTCCAGTGCAACAAAATATCTCTTCTCAATAAACGGGAGACTGGAGACTAGTCATCCCCACTGATTTCCTGGAAAGCCTTCACCTACAGAATCCCAGCCTTTAAGCACTCGAATCAGTGCATTTTTTCTTTAAATTGAATGAGCTTCACTCAGCATTGGATCCTGACTGATCCATAAGCCATTACTCCATGCAGTTTGCACAAAATTAAAGTAAAACTGAGAAAAATTAGCAACCAGCACAAACCTGGTCTGCTACACGCAGTTATAATGGACCTGGACTGATTGACTGTGTGGCCCTCTTCCTGTACCTTTTGGTGGTGGAGGGAGGGGTATCAGTTTTGGCCTCAAGGTATTTAAACCCAACACGGGTTGGAATGGCAGCATGGTGGTAGAGTTGCTGCCGTACAGCACCAGAGCCCCAGGTTGGATCCTGACTAGGGGTGCTGTATTTATGGAATTTGTATATTCTCCTCGTGACCTGCGTGAGCCAAAGGGCCTGTTTCCGCGCTGTATCTCTAAACTAAACGGGTGTGCAGTGTAGTAACTGACTGTGATTCCTTCCTTGATTTATAGAAACAACCACAACAAAGCAGATACTGACGACAACTATTTCACTAGGTACTCACGTAACTGGAAAGTGAGCGCAGTTATACTTTACATCATGCCTGTTTAGACAAGCATTAAATTATTCTATAATTTCTAAATTATTGAGCGAGTCATTCAGAAAGCAACAGGCTACAACTTTCACTGACCTGTCATACATTCTTGTCTAATTATATGCTTTAGAACTGATATTGAACTGGGTTTTCAGTTGCTGAACAACCTTTTGAGAATTGTTCCTAACATTGATTCAAGAGAGAGAGTCAATAATGTTTTGTCATATATCCCAGATAGAACAATGAAATTCTTACTAGCTGCAGCACAACAGAATATGTAAACATAGTACTCCGTAAATAATATGATAAACGAGAGAGAGAGAAAAAAAAGTTCAGTGTGTGTATATACATATACACACACACACTCATATATATATATATATATATGTACTTCTTTTTCTCTCTCTATGTATATATGTATATATCATATATATATGTATATATATATATGTATGGGTATGTGTGTATATACACACTGAACTTCTTTTTCTCTCTCTATCGTTGCACTATATATATACACACACATACTCAAAAAGCAAACAATAATAGTGCAATATTAATTATAATAGTCTATTGTAGTTCAGAGCTTATAGGAGGATGTAGTGTTTAATAGCCTGATGGCTGTAGGGAAGAAGCTGTTCCTGAACCTGGAAGTTACATTTTTCAGGCTCCTGTACCTTCTTCCTGACGGCAGTGGTGAAATGAGTGTGTGGCCAGGATGGTGTAGGTCTCTGTTGATGCTGGCTCCCTTTTTGAGGCAGCGACTTTGATAAATCCCATCAATGGTGGGGACATCAGAGCCAGTGATGGACTGGGCAGTGTTCACAACTTTTTGCAAACTTTTCTGCTCCTGGATGTTCACGTTGCCCAACCAGGCCATGATGCAGCCAGTCAATATGCTCTCTACTGTGCACCTGTAGAAGTTCAAGAGAATCCTCTTTGACATACCGAATCTCTGTAACCTTTTCAAGAAGTAAAGGCTCTGATGTGCTTTCATTAATATTGCATCAGTGTGCTGGGCCCAGCAAAGATCTTCGGAAATATGCACGCCCAGGAATTTGAAGTTTTTGATTCTCTCCACCATCGTCCCATTGATATAAACAGGATTGTGGGTCCTCATCCTTCCTCTTCCAAAGTCCACAATCATTTCTTTGGTTTTACAGATATTGTGAGCCTTGTTGTTGTGCTGGCACTATTTGGATAATCGGTCAATCTCACTTCCATACTCTGATTCATCACCATCTGTAATTCGTCCCACAACAGTGGTGTCATTGATGAACTTGAAGATGGAGTTTGCACTGTGTCCGGCTTCACAGTCATGAGTATAGAGTGAGTAGAGTAGGGGGCTGAGCATGCAACCTTGTGGTGCTCCCGTTCTGATTGTTACTGAGGATTAAGTATTTCAGCCAATTCGAACAGACTATGGTCTGTGAATGAGGAAGTTGAGGATCCAATTGCAGAGGGATGCACAGAGACCCAATTCCGTGAGCTTGGTAACCAGCTTGCAGGGGATGATGGTATAGAACGCCGAGCTGTAGTCTATAAACAACAACCTGACGTAAGTGTTATATTGTCCAAGTGGTCCAGTGCGGAGTGGATAGCTAGTGAGATCGGATCCTCCGTGGACCTATTGTGATGATAGGCAAACTGTAATGGGTCGAGGTTCTTGTTGAGGTAGGAGCTGATATGCACCATAACCAACTTCTTAAAGAGAGTTGTGACCAATTGACAGATTATCTAGCAATGTACATGAGTTGCTGCAGAGATTCATTACTTATCCCAAGATTGTATATTTTGACTAAAGCATCATCTCCTCAGTTTCAAAAATACATTGAATGCATTGAGACAGCAGTGCGCCCCAATTAGTGAGCTAGAAGTTCTGCTCAATCGTGCATCTAGTAGTTCAGCTCGGTGGTGCATGGTGCATCTGGTCAGTGGTGGAATCACTGCTGAGATCTTCAGCCAAAGACGAGGCCAAAGTTGCCTGGAGTTAGAGAGCAGGAGGTGATAATTTTCACAGAAGCAGGTGCCGACACAGAGGCTGGCCAGTGTAGACCAGGTTTGTAAGCACAATCAAGAATAGAAATAAGGAGACTGGGAATGGGGCAAGGTTGATGACTAAGTTCTTATTAGATCTTGGTGCATCATGATGGCAGGGTCCTGAGACATTATACAGAACGGACTGTTTCAGGCATTGGTAACCGTCAGTGTGGCGACTCTTTGTGGCAATTGCTTTGATAGGATGCCAATTTGTCCATTATCCTGAGTGGCCAATAAGTGAATCACCAGACAATGTGACCTGTGACCCAGTCGTAGGACTGGTCTGCAGAGTCTCCGATGATTCATTGGAGGAAGTCAACATCTGTCTTGACTATCAAATTCGAATTTGCTATGAGTATGTAGCAACAACAACTTCAAGTACAACATCAACAACAACAATTTCTGGTAAATATGCCAGTTATGTGCAAGGAAACTATCTTTTATTGAAGGGGCATTTGGAATTTTATTATGTTTCAGTGAGAGTTCCACATGCATTTCAATCCATCAAGTTTCCCCTCTAATGAACTCTGTACAAACTATCCAGCCCATATTCTTTCCATTAATTCCCGCCCTTCATTTGGCCACGCTACTTCTCAGTTTCTTAAAATTCTAGCCCTCACCGACGACGTCCTTCTGCTGCGGTCCATAAACTCTCCCATCCTCCTTCCCTCTGTCTATTTGCAGCAGCAATTCTCAAGCCACTGATCTAAAGTACAGAGTATCCTTCAACTTGGTTCTTTTCCCTATGAGGAACTCTTACTCTTCCCTTCTTTAACCCTCTCTCACTCCTTATCACCATTTAGAAACAACTTCACCAACAGAGTTTCAGACCACAACATCATCTACTACCATCTACTAGCAAACTAGACAGATAACAGTGGGATTACTGTACTTCTGGCCCACAGTTGCTCTCCAAAGGAACCTGGTTTATTCTTCCATTATTGAACAAAATATCACTCTGATTCTATCTCACATTATTCTTCCCAATTGATTGCTTTGATAGGATGGCATAATTGGATTGATGTTTCAATTCAAAGGGCAACATGAAGAAGAAAATCTATTGTTAACATGACAATCTAACTGAATGTGATGAATGGAAACACAAAAGGCTGCTGATGGAAGGTTGAGCAATTGCATCCTTAACATGGGGCAATTGTGAATTAACAATAAATGCCTGCATTGGTGGTGGAACCTACACCCTGAAATTAAAAATGAGAAGTTGGACCTGATACGGTCATCGAGCCACAGTGTGCATTATAACTTGCTGTGACATCTTTTATGTTTTACAGAAACAACAACAACAAAGGTACCACCCACAACGACATCGACCAGCAGCTACACAGCTGGTAAGTGATTGACGGTTGTTTATCCTTGCACCAAGTTTGTCTGCAAAAGGACTCTGGGTGAGCCATTGAGAAAGCAGCAATGTACAACTTTCACTGAGCTTTCTCAGATAATGCATTTTTTAACTATTAGTTTTGGAATTAATTGTAGCTGTGGACTTTGTTGTAAATTGTGGATATCCTTCAGAGGACTGTGTTTCAGTGAATTTTCCCATTAGACTGTGCTGATCAAGAATTCAACATCAGTTGATACAATATTTTGTGATGTCCATAATTGGCAGAAATAGGCTCATGATTATGTGCGTCCAATGTGAAATGGGAATGAGTATTCCACAGTTTATTTTGATTAAACATACCTTGTCATCAAAAATACTGTGATTCAAAAGAAGACACAATGTTTCAGAGTTTTGGGAGTAGGTGCTGCACATCTTCACCACTGGGCTAGTACTGAAAAATGAGGAAATATGAATCTTGCTATTTTATTGTGTATTTTTGTTTAATGAACACTTGAAGGAAGATGAACTGAACCTTGGCTTCTCCTTTTCCAGGCTGGAAATGTAATGGTGTCTGGTCTGCATGGTATAATAGCCACAGACCATCTGAATACAGTCCAGGCGATACGGAATTACTGGCCTCCATACGGCAAGATCTGTGTCCTTCCAGTTACTGTATCATTAATAAAGTCGAATGCCAATTTGTCCATTATCCTGAGTGGCCAATAAGTGAATCACCAGACAATGTGACCTGTGACCCAGTCGTAGGACTGGTCTGCAGTGTCTCCGATGATTCATTGGAGGAAGTCAACATCTGTCTTGACTATCAAATTCGAATTTGCTATGAGTATGTAGCAACAACAACTCCAAGTACAACATCAACAACAACAATTTCTGGTAAATAATGCCAGTTATGTGCAAGGAAACTATCTTTTATTGAAGGGGCATTTGGAATTTTATTATGTTTCAGTGAGAGTTCCACATGCATTTCAATCCATCAAGTTTCCCCTCTAATGAACTCTGTACAAACTATCCAGCCCATATTCTTTCCATTAATTCCCGCTCTTCATTTGGCCACGCTACTTCTCAGTTTCTTAAAATTCTAGCCCTCACCGACGACGTCCTTCTGCTGCGGTCCATAAACTCTCCCATCCTCCTTCCCTCTGTCTATTTGCAGCAGCAATTCTCAAGCCACTGATCTAAAGTACAGAGTATCCTTCAACTTGGTTCTTTTCCCTATGAGGAACTCTTACTCTTCCCTTCTTTAACCCTCTCTCACTCCTTATCACCATTTAGAAACAACTTCACCAACAGAGTTTCAGACCACAACATCATCTACTACCATCTACTAGCAAACTAGACAGATAACAGTGGGATTACTGTACTTCTGGCCCACAGTTGCTCTCCAAAGGAACCTGGTTTATTCTTCCATCATTGAACAAAATATCACTCTGATTCTATCTCACATTATTCTTCCCAATTGATTGCTTTGATAGGATGGCATAATTGGATTGATGTTTCAATTCAAAGGGCAACATGAAGAAGAAAATCTATTGTTAACATGACAATCTAACTGAATGTGATGAATGGAAACACAAAAGGCTGCTGATGGAAGGTTGAGCAATTGCATCCTTAACATGGGGCAATTGTGAATTAACAATAAATGCCTGCATTGGTGGTGGAACCTACACCCTGAAATTAAAAATGAGAAGTTGGACCTGATACGGTCATCGAGCCACAGTGTGCATTATAACTTGCTGTGACATCTTTTATGTTTTACAGAAACAACAACAACAAAGGTACCACCCACAACGACATCGACCAGCAGCTACACAGCTGGTAAGTGATTGACGGTTGTTTATCCTTGCACCAAGTTTGTCTGCAAAAGGACTCTGGGTGAGCCATTGAGAAAGCAGCAATGTACAACTTTCACTGAGCTTTCTCAGATAATGCATTTTTTAACTATTAGTTTTGGAATTAATTGTAGCTGTGGACTTTGTTGTAAATTGTGGATATCCTTCAGAGGACTGTGTTTCAGTGAATTTTCCCATTAGACTGTGCTGATCAAGAATTCAACATCAGTTGATACAATATTTTGTGATGTCCATAATTGGCAGAAATAGGCTCATGATTATGTGCGTCCAATGTGAAATGGGAATGAGTATTCCACAGTTTATTTTGATTAAACATACCTTGTCATCAAAAATACTGTGATTCAAAAGAAGACACAATGTTTCAGAGTTTTGGGAGTAGGTGCTGCACATCTTCACCACTGGGCTAGTACTGAAAAATGAGGAAATATGAATCTTGCTATTTTATTGTGTATTTTTGTTTAATGAACACTTGAAGGAAGATGAACTGAACCTTGGCTTCTCCTTTTCCAGGCCGGAAATGTAATGGTGTCTGGTCTGCATGGTATAATAGCCACAGACCATCTGAATACAGTCCAGGCGACACGGAATTACTGGCCTCCATACGGCAAGATCTGTGTCCTTCCAGTTACTGTATCATTAATAAAGTCGAATGCCAATTTGTCCATTATCCTGAGTGGCCAATAAGTGAATCACCAGACAATGTGACCTGTGACCCAGTCGTAGGACTGGTCTGCAGTGTCTCCGATGATTCATTGGAGGAAGTCAACATCTGTCTTGACTATCAAATTCGAATTTGCTATGAGTATGTAGCAACAACAACTCCAAGTACAACATCAACAACAACAATTTCTGGTAAATATGCCAGTTATGTGCAAGGAAACTATCTTTTATTGAAGGGGCATTTGGAATTTTATTATGTTTCAGTGAGAGTTCCACATGCATTTCAATCCATCAAGTTTCCCCTCTAATGAACTCTGTACAAACTATCCAGCCCATATTCTTTCCATTAATTCCCGCTCTTCATTTGGCCACGCTACTTCTCAGTTTCTTAAAATTCTAGCCCTCACCGACGACGTCCTTCTGCTGCGGTCCATAAACTCTCCCATCCTCCTTCCCTCTGTCTATTTGCAGCAGCAATTCTCAAGCCACTGATCTAAAGTACAGAGTATCCTTCAACTTGGTTCTTTTCCCTATGAGGAACTCTTACTCTTCCCTTCTTTAACCCTCTCTCACTCCTTATCACCATTTAGAAACAACTTCACCAACAGAGTTTCAGACCACAACATCATCTACTACCATCTACTAGCAAACTAGACAGATAACAGTGGGATTACTGTACTTCTGGCCCACAGTTGCTCTCCAAAGGAACCTGGTTTATTCTTCCATCATTGAACAAAATATCACTCTGATTCTATCTCACATTATTCTTCCCAATTGATTGCTTTGATAGGATGGCATAATTGGATTGATGTTTCAATTCAAAGGGCAACATGAAGAAGAAAATCTATTGTTAACATGACAATCTAACTGAATGTGATGAATGGAAACACAAAAGGCTGCTGATGGAAGGTTGAGCAATTGCATCCTTAACATGGGGCAATTGTGAATTAACAATAAATGCCTGCATTGGTGGTGGAACCTACACCCTGAAATTAAAAATGAGAAGTTGGACCTGATACGGTCATCGAGCCACAGTGTGCATTATAACTTGCTGTGACATCTTTTATGTTTTACAGAAACAACAACAACAAAGGTACCACCCACAACGACATCGACCAGCAGCTACACAGCTGGTAAGTGATTGACGGTTGTTTATCCTTGCACCAAGTTTGTCTGCAAAAGGACTCTGGGTGAGCCATTGAGAAAGCAGCAATGTACAACTTTCACTGAGCTTTCTCAGATAATGCATTTTTTAACTATTAGTTTTGGAATTAATTGTAGCTGTGGACTTTGTGTTGTAAATTGTGGATATCCTTCAGAGGACTGTGTTTCAGTGAATTTTCCCATTAGACTGTGCTGATCAAGAATTCAACATCAGTTGATACAATATTTTGTGATGTCCATAATTGGCAGAAATAGGCTCATGATTATGTGCGTCCAATGTGAAATGGGAATGAGTATTCCACAGTTTATTTTGATTAAACATACCTTGTCATCAAAAATACTGTGATTCAAAAGAAGACACAATGTTTCAGAGTTTTGGGAGTAGGTGCTGCACATCTTCACCACTGGGCTAGTACTGAAAAATGAGGAAATATGAATCTTGCTATTTTATTGTGTATTTTTGTTTAATGAACACTTGAAGGAAGATGAACTGAACCTTGGCTGGAAATGTAATGGTGTCTGGTCTGCATGGTATAATAGCCACAGACCATCTGAATACAGTCCAGGCGATACGGAATTACTGGCCTCCATACGGCAAGAATTGTGTCCTTCCAGTTACTGTATCATTAATAAAGTCGAATGCCAATTTGTCCATTATCCTGAGTGGCCAATAAGTGAATCACCAGACAATGTGACCTGTGACCCAGTCGTAGGACTGGTCTGCAGTGTCTCCGATGATTCATTGGAGGAAGTCAACATCTGTCTTGACTATCAAATTCGAATTTGCTATGAGTATGTAGCAACAACAACTCCAAGTACAACATCAACAACAACAATTTCTGGTAAATATGCCAGTTATGTGCAAGGAAACTATCTTTTATTGAAGGGGCATTTGGAATTTTATTATGTTTCAGTGAGAGTTCCACATGCATTTCAATCCATCAAGTTTCCCCTCTAATGAACTCTGTACAAACTATCCAGCCCATATTCTTTCCATTAATTCCCGCTCTTCATTTGGCCACGCTACTTCTCAGTTTCTTAAAATTCTAGCCCTCACCGACGACGTCCTTCTGCTGCGGTCCATAAACTCTCCCATCCTCCTTCCCTCTGTCTATTTGCAGCAGCAATTCTCAAGCCACTGATCTAAAGTACAGAGTATCCTTCAACTTGGTTCTTTTCCCTATGAGGAACTCTTACTCTTCCCTTCTTTAACCCTCTCTCACTCCTTATCACCATTTAGAAACAACTTCACCAACAGAGTTTCAGACCACAACATCATCTACTACCATCTACTAGCAAACTAGACAGATAACAGTGGGATTACTGTACTTCTGGCCCACAGTTGCTCTCCAAAGGAACCTGGTTTATTCTTCCATCATTGAACAAAATATCACTCTGATTCTATCTCACATTATTCTTCCCAATTGATTGCTTTGATAGGATGGCATAATTGGATTGATGTTTCAATTCAAAGGGCAACATGAAGAAGAAAATCTATTGTTAACATGACAATCTAACTGAATGTGATGAATGGAAACACAAAAGGCTGCTGATGGAAGGTTGAGCAATTGCATCCTTAACATGGGGCAATTGTGAATTAACAATAAATGCCTGCATTGGTGGTGGAACCTACACCCTGAAATTAAAAATGAGAAGTTGGACCTGATACGGTCATCGAGCCACAGTGTGCATTATAACTTGCTGTGACATCTTTTATGTTTTACAGAAACAACAACAACAAAGGTACCACCCACAACGACATCGACCAGCAGCTACACAGCTGGTAAGTGATTGACGGTTGTTTATCCTTGCACCAAGTTTGTCTGCAAAAGGACTCTGGGTGAGCCATTGAGAAAGCAGCAATGTACAACTTTCACTGAGCTTTCTCAGATAATGCATTTTTTAACTATTAGTTTTGGAATTAATTGTAGCTGTGGACTTTGTGTTGTAAATTGTGGATATCCTTCAGAGGACTGTGTTTCAGTGAATTTTCCCATTAGACTGTGCTGATCAAGAATTCAACATCAGTTGATACAATATTTTGTGATGTCCATAATTGGCAGAAATAGGCTCATGATTATGTGCGTCCAATGTGAAATGGGAATGAGTATTCCACAGTTTATTTTGATTAAACATACCTTGTCATCAAAAATACTGTGATTCAAAAGAAGACACAATGTTTCAGAGTTTTGGGAGTAGGTGCTGCACATCTTCACCACTGGGCTAGTACTGAAAAATGAGGAAATATGAATCTTGCTATTTTATTGTGTATTTTTGTTTAATGAACACTTGAAGGAAGATGAACTGAACCTTGGCTTCTCCTTTTCCAGGCTGGAAATGTAATGGTGTCTGGTCTGCATGGTATAATAGCCACAGACCATCTGAATACAGTCCAGGCGATACGGAATTACTGGCCTCCATACGGCAAGATCTGTGTCCTTACAGTTACTGTATCATTAATAAAGTCGAATGCCAATTTGTCCATTATCCTGAGTGGCCAATAAGTGAATCACCAGACAATGTGACCTGTGACCCAGTCGTAGGACTGGTCTGCAGTGTGTCCGATGATTCATTGGAGGAAGTCAACATCTGTCTTGACTATCAAATTCGAATTTGCTATGAGTATGTAGCAACAACAACTCCAAGTACAACATCAACAACAACAATTTCTGGTAAATATGCCAGTTATGTGCAAGGAAACTATCTTTTATTGAAGGGGCATTTGGAATTTTATTATGTTTCAGTGAGAGTTCCACATGCATTTCAATCCATCAAGTTTCCCCTCTAATGAACTCTGTACAAACTATCCAGCCCATATTCTTTCCATTAATTCCCGCTCTTCATTTGGCCACGCTACTTCTCAGTTTCTTAAAATTCTAGCCCTCACCGACGACGTCCTTCTGCTGCGGTCCATAAACTCTCCCATCCTCCTTCCCTCTGTCTATTTGCAGCAGCAATTCTCAAGCCACTGATCTAAAGTACAGAGTATCCTTCAACTTGGTTCTTTTCCCTATGAGGAACTCTTACTCTTCCCTTCTTTAACCCTCTCTCACTCCTTATCACCATTTAGAAACAACTTCACCAACAGAGTTTCAGACCACAACATCATCTACTACCATCTACTAGCAAACTAGACAGATAACAGTGGGATTACTGTACTTCTGGCCCACAGTTGCTCTCCAAAGGAACCTGGTTTATTCTTCCATCATTGAACAAAATATCACTCTGATTCTATCTCACATTATTCTTCCCAATTGATTGCTTTGATAGGATGGCATAATTGGATTGATGTTTCAATTCAAAGGGCAACATGAAGAAGAAAATCTATTGTTAACATGACAATCTAACTGAATGTGATGAATGGAAACACAAAAGGCTGCTGATGGAAGGTTGAGCAATTGCATCCTTAACATGGGGCAATTGTGAATTAACAATAAATGCCTGCATTGGTGGTGGAACCTACACCCTGAAATTAAAAATGAGAAGTTGGACCTGATACGGTCATCGAGCCACAGTGTGCATTATAACTTGCTGTGACATCTTTTATGTTTTACAGAAACAACAACAACAAAGGTACCACCCACAACGACATCGACCAGCAGCTACACAGCTGGTAAGTGATTGACGGTTGTTTATCCTTGCACCAAGTTTGTCTGCAAAAGGACTCTGGGTGAGCCATTGAGAAAGCAGCAATGTACAACTTTCACTGAGCTTTCTCAGATAATGCATTTTTTAACTATTAGTTTTGGAATTAATTGTAGCTGTGGACTTTGTGTTGTAAATTGTGGATATCCTTCAGAGGACTGTGTTTCAGTGAATTTTCCCATTAGACTGTGCTGATCAAGAATTCAACATCAGTTGATACAATATTTTGTGATGTCCATAATTGGCAGAAATAGGCTCATGATTATGTGCGTCCAATGTGAAATGGGAATGAGTATTCCACAGTTTATTTTGATTAAACATACCTTGTCATCAAAAATACTGTGATTCAAAAGAAGACACAATGTTTCAGAGTTTTGGGAGTAGGTGCTGCACATCTTCACCACTGGGCTAGTACTGAAAAATGAGGAAATATGAATCTTGCTATTTTATTGTGTATTTTTGTTTAATGAACACTTGAAGGAAGATGAACTGAACCTTGGCTTCTCCTTTTCCAGGCTGGAAATGTAATGGTGTCTGGTCTGCATGGTATAATAGCCACAGACCATCTGAATACAGTCCAGGCGATACGGAATTACTGGCCTCCATACGGCAAGATCTGTGTCCTTACAGTTACTGTATCATTAATAAAGTCGAATGCCAATTTGTCCATTATCCTGAGTGGCCAATAAGTGAATCACCAGACAATGTGACCTGTGACCCAGTCGTAGGACTGGTCTGCAGTGTCTCCGATGATTCATTGGAGGAAGTCAACATCTGTCTTGACTATCAAATTCGAATTTGCTATGAGTATGTAGCAACAACAACTCCAAGTACAACAACAACAACAATTTCTGGTAAATAAGCCAGTTATGTGCAAGGAAACTATCTTTTTATTGAAGGGGCATTTGGAATTTTATTATGTTTCAGTGAGAGTTCCACATGCATTTCAATCCATCAAGTTTCCCCTCTAATGAACTCTGTACAAACTATCCAGCCCATATTCTTTCCATTAATTCCCGCTCTTCATTTGGCCACGCTACTTCTCAGTTTCTTAAAATTCTAGCCCTCACCGACGACGTCCTTCTGCTGCGGTCCATAAACTCTCCCATCCTCCTTCCCTCTGTCTATTTGCAGCAGCAATTCTCAAGCCACTGATCTAAAGTACAGAGTATCCTTCAACTTGGTTCTTTTCCCTATGAGGAACTCTTACTCTTCCCTTCTTTAACCCTCTCTCACTCCTTATCACCATTTAGAAACAACTTCACCAACAGAGTTTCAGACCACAACATCATCTACTACCATCTACTAGCAAACTAGACAGATAACAGTGGGATTACTGTACTTCTGGCCCACAGTTGCTCTCCAAAGGAACCTGGTTTATTCTTCCATCATTGAACAAAATATCACTCTGATTCTATCTCACATTATTCTTCCCAATTGATTGCTTTGATAGGATGGCATAATTGGATTGATGTTTCAATTCAAAGGGCAACATGAAGAAGAAAATCTATTGTTAACATGACAATCTAACTGAATGTGATGAATGGAAACACAAAAGGCTGCTGATGGAAGGTTGAGCAATTGCATCCTTAACATGGGGCAATTGTGAATTAACAATAAATGCCTGCATTGGTGGTGGAACCTACACCCTGAAATTAAAAATGAGAAGTTGGACCTGATACGGTCATCGAGCCACAGTGTGCATTATAACTTGCTGTGACATCTTTTATGTTTTACAGAAACAACAACAACAAAGGTACCACCCACAACGACATCGACCAGCAGCTACACAGCTGGTAAGTGATTGACGGTTGTTTATCCTTGCACCAAGTTTGTCTGCAAAAGGACTCTGGGTGAGCCATTGAGAAAGCAGCAATGTACAACTTTCACTGAGCTTTCTCAGATAATGCATTTTTTAACTATTAGTTTTGGAATTAATTGTAGCTGTGGACTTTGTGTTGTAAATTGTGGATATCCTTCAGAGGACTGTGTTTCAGTGAATTTTCCCATTAGACTGTGCTGATCAAGAATTCAACATCAGTTGATACAATATTTTGTGATGTCCATAATTGGCAGAAATAGGCTCATGATTATGTGCGTCCAATGTGAAATGGGAATGAGTATTCCACAGTTTATTTTGATTAAACATACCTCGTCATCAAAAATACTGTGATTCAAAAGAAGACACAATGTTTCAGAGTTTTGGGAGTAGGTGCTGCACATCTTCACCACTGGGCTAGTACTGAAAAATGAGGAAATATGAATCTTGCTATTTTATTGTGTATTTTTGTTTAATGAACACTTGAAGGAAGATGAACTGAACATTGGCTTCTCCTTTTCCAGGCTGGAAATGTAATGGTGTCTGGTCTGCATGGTATAATAGCCACAGACCATCTGAATACAGTCCAGGCGATACGGAATTACTGGCCTCCATACGGCAAGATCTGTGTCCTTCCAGTTACTGTATCATTAATAAAGTCGAATGCCAATTTGTCCATTATCCTGAGTGGCCAATAAGTGAATCACCAGACAATGTGACCTGTGACCCAGTCGTAGGACTGGTCTGCAGTGTCTCCGATGATTCATTGGAGGAAGTCAACATCTGTCTTGACTATCAAATTCGAATTTGCTATGAGTATGTAGCAACAACAACTCCAAGTACAACATCAACAACAACAATTTCTGGTAAATATGCCAGTTATGTGCAAGGAAACTATCTTTTATTGAAGGGGCATTTGGAATTTTATTATGTTTCAGTGAGAGTTCCACATGCATTTCAATCCATCAAGTTTCCCCTCTAATGAACTCTGTACAAACTATCCAGCCCATATTCTTTCCATTAATTCCCGCTCTTCATTTGGCCACGCTACTTCTCAGTTTCTTAAAATTCTAGCCCTCACCGACGACGTCCTTCTGCTGCGGTCCATAAACTCTCCCATCCTCCTTCCCTCTGTCTATTTGCAGCAGCAATTCTCAAGCCACTGATCTAAAGTACAGAGTATCCTTCAACTTGGTTCTTTTCCCTATGAGGAACTCTTACTCTTCCCTTCTTTAACCCTCTCTCACTCCTTATCACCATTTAGAAACAACTTCACCAACAGAGTTTCAGACCACAACATCATCTACTACCATCTACTAGCAAACTAGACAGATAACAGTGGGATTACTGTACTTCTGGCCCACAGTTGCTCTCCAAAGGAACCTGATTTATTCTTCCATCATTGAACAAAATATCACTCTGATTCTATCTCACATTATTCTTCCCAATTGATTGCTTTGATAGGATGGCATAATTGGATTGATGTTTCAATTCAAAGGGCAACATGAAGAAGAAAATCTATTGTTAACATGACAATCTAACTGAATGTGATGAATGGAAACACAAAAGGCTGCTGATGGAAGGTTGAGCAATTGCATCCTTAACATGGGGCAATTGTGAATTAACAATAAATGCCTGCATTGGTGGTGGAACCTACACCCTGAAATTAAAAATGAGAAGTTGGACCTGATACGGTCATCGATCCACAGTGTGCATTATAATTTGCTGTGACATCTTTTATGTTTTACAGAAATAACAACAACAAAGGTACCACCCACAACGACATCGACCAGCAGCTACACAGCTGGTAAGTGATTGACGGTTGTTTATCCTTGCACCAAGTTTGTCTGCAAAAGGACTCTGGGTGAGCCATTGAGAAAGCAGCAATGTACAACTTTCACTGAGCTTTCTCAGATAATGCATTTTTTAACTATTAGTTTTGGAATTAATTGTAGCTGTGGACTTTGTGTTGTAAATTGTGGATATCCTTCAGAGGACTGTGTTTCAGTGAATTTTCCCATTAGACTGTGCTGATCAAGAATTCAACATCAGTTGATACAATATTTTGTGATGTCCATAATTGGCAGAAATAGGCTCATGATTATGTGCGTCCAATGTGAAATGGGAATGAGTATTCCACAGTTTATTTTGATTAAACATACCTTGTCATCAAAAATACTGTGATTCAAAAGAAGACACAATGTTTCAGAGTTTTGGGAGTAGGTGCTGCACATCTTCACCACTGGGCTAGTACTGAAAAATGAGGAAATATGAATCTTGCTATTTTATTGTGTATTTTTGTTTAATGAACACTTGAAGGAAGATGAACTGAACCTTGGCTTCTCCTTTTCCAGGCTGGAAATGTAATGGTGTCTGGTCTGCATGGTATAATAGCCACAGACCATCTGAATACAGTCCAGGCGATACGGAATTACTGGCCTCCATACGGCAAGATCTGTGTCCTTCCAGTTACTGTATCATTAATAAAGTCGAATGCCAATTTGTCCATTATCCTGAGTGGCCAATAAGTGAATCACCAGACAATGTGACCTGTGACCCAGTCGTAGGACTGGTCTGCAGTGTCTCCGATGATTCATTGGAGGAAGTCAACATCTGTCTTGACTATCAAATTCGAATTTGCTATGAGTATGTAGCAACAACAACTCCAAGTACAACAACAACAACAAT
Organism: Okamejei kenojei; assembly: GCA_035221665.1. Taxonomy (NCBI): domain Eukaryota; kingdom Metazoa; phylum Chordata; class Chondrichthyes; order Rajiformes; family Rajidae; genus Okamejei; species Okamejei kenojei. Next base: position 19,120,314 of record CM069151.1, on the reverse strand, counting down.
TTCTGGTAAATAAGCCAGTTATGTGCAAGGAAACTATCTTTTATTGAAGGGGCATTTGGAATTTTATTATGTTTCAGTGAGAGTTCCACATGCATTTCAATCCATCAAGTTTCCCCTCTAATGAACTCTGTACAAACTATCCAGCCCATATTCTTTCCATTAATTCCCGCTCTTCATTTGGCCACGCTACTTCTCAGTTTCTTAAAATTCTAGCCCTCACCGACGACGTCCTTCTGCTGCGGTCCATAAACTCTCCCATCCTCCTTCCCTCTGTCTATTTGCAGCAGCAATTCTCAAGCCACTGATCTAAAGTACAGAGTATCCTTCAACTTGGTTCTTTTCCCTATGAGGAACTCTTACTCTTCCCTTCTTTAACCCTCTCTCACTCCTTATCACCATTTAGAAACAACTTCACCAACAGAGTTTCAGACCACAACATCATCTACTACCATCTACTAGCAAACTAGACAGATAACAGTGGGATTACTGTACTTCTGGCCCACAGTTGCTCTCCAAAGGAACCTGGTTTATTCTTCCATCATTGAACAAAATATCACTCTGATTCTATCTCACATTATTCTTCCCAATTGATTGCTTTGATAGGATGGCATAATTGGATTGATGTTTCAATTCAAAGGGCAACATGAAGAAGAAAATCTATTGTTAACATGACAATCTAACTGAATGTGATGAATGGAAACACAAAAGGCTGCTGATGGAAGGTTGAGCAATTGCATCCTTAACATGGGGCAATTGTGAATTAACAATAAATGCCTGCATTGGTGGTGGAACCTACACCCTGAAATTAAAAATGAGAAGTTGGACCTGATACGGTCATCGAGCCACAGTGTGCATTATAACTTGCTGTGACATCTTTTATGTTTTACAGAAACAACAACAACAAAGGTACCACCCACAACGACATCGACCAGCAGCTACACAGCTGGTAAGTGATTGACGGTTGTTTATCCTTGCACCAAGTTTGTCTGCACAAGGACTCTGGGTGAGCCATTGAGAAAGCAGCAATGTACAACTTTCACTGAGCTTTCTCAGATAATGCATTTTTTAACTATTTGCTTTGGAATTACTTCTCATTGTTTCTTTCAAATTCTATCCCTCACCGATGACTTCCCTCTGCTGCCGTCCATACACTATCCCATCCTCCTTCCCTCTGTCTCTGTCCCAGATGCAATTCTACATCCACCGATCTACTTGAACACACTAATATTCTCCTTCGATCCCTTTTCCCAATGAAGAACCTTTAACTCTCTTGCCCACCTTAATTGTTCCCCACTTCTGATTTATTTTGATTTCCCTATCATGCTCTCAGCCAGGTCCCAGTCATCGTTCACCCTTCGACACCCTGTAAGAAATCTGAGCAGGTCAGTTTTATTCTGAGTGTACAGCATTAATGCAATTGTTTATTGTTAAATGTGTTTCTGCAATACAGAATCGACAACACCTGTGACGATTTATGGGAGATTGGGTTTTGCATTACTGAAGAGGACTATACCATTAAAGCAGTGAAACTAGTCTATAATTTCTCAGGCCAGCTTAACTTGTAGCACACCCTCCATCCACTCTCACAGCTACAATGCAACTTCCAGTTAAGGATGTAAGATATATCTAAGCAGAGCTGTTTAGCTCAGGCTGCAGCTGTCCAGTAGTGGCATTGGTTTCCATTGTACAATCTGTACAAGAACAGGAGATGTCTTCATACCACAGTCATGGAGATTTAAAGACGGTATGTCAGTTATGTCTCTTGTTGGCCATGGAAAGTTTTGCCTTTGTCTCGTCAATATGAGGAATTTGGGGATTGACAATAAATGCCAGTATTGCTGGTGACATCTGAATCCTGAAAATGAAAAATAACAAGTTGAACCTGATACAAAGTCATAGAGCAACAGTATGCGTTATAACCATCTTTAAATGTGACATCTTTTATGTTTTATAGAAACAACATCAACAGTAACGGTGCCACGTATAACTTCAACAACCAACAGTTCAACAACTAGTAAGTGGTTGACGGCTGTTGAACCTTGCACCACATTTCCCATTTATTTATTTCCATCTCTGTATTATCACACAATTCTAACCCTCTAGCCCTGCTGATATTCTCATCAATGTTTCAGCTGGGTTTGCATATTCTATTGTACACTTGGTTGCCCACACTTGTTTTTCAATCTTGAGATTATAAAAGATTCTGCTGGTTGTGTTCTTAACCAGATCCCAGTCACCTTCAGCTTCAGTTATCAAATCTGTTACCAAATTCAGTTAGCCCGCATTATGCAAAGGATACAATATTAATGGAATTATCTATCATGAACTAAAGGATAAGAAGGACCATTCCCACATATGTCACAATATACTGCATTGATGGGAGAAGCTAGGCAATCTATTGAAAGAGTCAGCACTTGATAGGGCAAGATTTGCCAAGGAGATCAGGGAGAGCAGATGGTGGATTTGCAGCCTGCAAAGGAAAACATTGTGAGGAAGGCTGTTTGGAGGGAAAGAGAGAAAACTGGAGTAATGGGTTTGGATCTGTGTAAACCAATTCTGTCGGTAGATATATCAACATATTTTTGAGATTAGCCAGATGTAGCAGGACAATAAACTAAACTAAAATAAAGTAAACTAAAATAGATAATAATCAACCTGTTGGTCTGCCTGCTCTGTAGCTGGGAGTAGATGTCATTGTGGTCAGTAACTTTGCTGTCGATTCTGTATTGCAGAAAAACATTTTACACTGTAACACCTCTAGCTGGAGGTTCCAAAAGTTTGACATATTGCTTGCCAGTGAAAAGCGTTTTCTTGCGAGCTAATCAGTCAGCAGAAAGACTATATGATTACAATCGAACTGTCCACAGTATACAGATACATTTTCTTTTCCTTGTATATGGAGTGTACAGCCTACAGTTGCAGTACAACTTGTTCTATTTGATCTTATTTGATTGTGCACGGCGGGTTGATTGCATTCGTCAAAACAGGGCGGACCACGTGAAGGTTGCAATCTTCCAACCCAACATACAGATACATGATAAACAGGATAAAATCTAATGCAAGATAAAGACCAGTAAAGTCTGATTAAAGATAATCCAAGGGTCGCCAATGTAGGTAGTAGTTCAGGATTGCTCTCTAGTTGTTCTATGTTCTATGAAATAAATGCCAGCTAGTTTTGCCCTATCTCAACCTTTTCTTTCAAATTATTGCTTTAAAAATGTTTTCTTCTATTGAGCGCTCTGCTACCCAACCTCAATTTTAGTTTATGCAAACAGGTTTAAACATTGCAAATGGTCAGTCTGTACAGAAGTAATCATTTTATAAAATTGTGCACTCTGTTATAAGCAGGGAACAAAAGTTAGCATCAATGGTTTTACCTGAACAGTTTCTGTGGAATTATTTGATTCGGAAATGCTTTTACTGTGGACGTTATGTTGTAAATCCTGAGGTAGGTTGCGTAAGGGCCTGTCCCACTTTCACTACCTAATTCACAACATTTTTTACGCGTGGACATTTTTCATCAGGCTAGAAAAATGCCCCAACCTACTTGATGCCACGAGTACCTACGACTAGCATCACAACCTACCAATGGCCTCCGACGACCTTGTGATGACCATGCTGCGAGTATGAGTCAGAGGCAAACTCGGCAGAGGTCGTGAACTAGATAGTGAAAGTGGGACAGGCCCTTTACAATGTGCATAATCTCAACACTTCAACACCTACATTCCTGACAAGGGAGGTTCTCAGTAAGCAGTCCCATTACTGCATACTCTGTGTGGGTGCAGATTGTCAAATCTGAGTTAGCAACATTGCCAAATATGCCTGGGAGTGATAAGGCTTGTTGATGAACGGTATCAATTCTGATTGTTGGGGTGTGTGATAGCTAATGTTACATTGAGCAATGGTTGGGTGGTTTGGAATAGCTGGTTGAGATGCTGCCTCATATCTTGAGCAAACTGGATTCAATCTGTCAATCAGGATTTATATTGAACATGTCAGAGTGGAATTTGCCTGTTCTCCCTGTGATCACCTAGGATTCTTCTGGGTGCTCCGTTTCTTCCCACATGCCAAAGAAGCGTGGGTCAGTATGGTAATTGGCCTTTGTAAATTGCCTGATTGTTTAGATGAATGGTAGAATCTGGGGGGGGGGGGGGGAGTTGATAGTAATACTGCATAAACAGAATGGGTTGGAGTAAGATTATTGCAGAGGTGGGTACCTTATGGTTGGTGTGGACCATATGTGCCAAAGAGCCTGTAGCTGTGCTGTATGCTCTGTGAAACAATTTGTTGGATTTCTTTGAATTTAAATGTTTTTTATATTTGAATTTAAACGAATTCAAGATTTTTTGTAAAATCTTTGATGATTTCCTGATTCTTGCCAATTTTCTGAATGCTGACATTTGGCTGAGTTGGCAGGGCAGGTTATGGCAGCCGCTCTGTGAATAGGACTGCTGTTGCTCTCCTCACAAGATGCCCGCTCAGCTGCAGAAAGCTCTGATGCCGTGCAGAACCTGTGCTGAAGATTGTGTGGAATTCTTTAAGTAAATTAATGCTGGGGAACCACGCAAAGTAATAAATAGTAATTTAGTCTGGTGGATCACCAGCAAGAATTATGAACTAATGGAACTTCAATCTTATCAATTGCAAATATACTCAAAGGTCCAGCAATTCTCCACTGAAGTGATTTCCCTACATAGGTGGTAGGTTAGAGGCCTCAGTTTTGCATCATACAACAGTGTCCTAAAAACTGAAGGAGACAAATAAAACCTCACAACCCATCAGAAGTGGTTGAAATATTTTTTCATGCTCTACAGAAACAACAGCAACCACAGAGAAATTGACCAAAGCCACATCAACCACCAGCTATGTACCTGGTAAGTGACGGTGACTTGTGATCATGTAAAGCCCCTTTCCACGTGCAATGCTGTGATTGCTCTTTGAGCAGGTCGTGAAGTAAGCCTTTCATTCTTCTATTGAAACCTATTTTGCTTGTAATTTGCTTTCAGGATTTATTTTGCTGATTACCCTTAGCAGGATGGAATCGCAAATCAGGAATATTTATTATCACATTTCTGATTTGTGAAGCTCAGAGTGAGAATGGTGCATTGAGGTGTTATTCCTAATAAATAACACATCTTCAGTTATTAAAAATGTTCTCCCTTCAATATTAACACTAATAATGTAAAATAAATATTGTGGAATCAATGGAACTATTTTCAGGTCATCCTGGTTTGGTTATTTCATCTGATTGACCATCTTTCACTGCTCCAAATGCAAGTACAGCAGTTGTGTTTTTGTTTATAGGTGGCCTTGGAACTGTGTATTTATTTTTCAAGCTTAATTTCTTCATCCCAATTTCCTAGGGAATGACATGAAATAGGTTGAGCAGGTTGGCTCGATGCTCATTGGATGTACAATGTTGAGGGTCTACCTTTCAGAAACAAATAACATCCTGAGGGTCATTGACAGGGTGGGTGCTTAGGGGACACTTCCCCTTGTAGGGTTAGCAGGGAGAAGTGGGTGTAATTTCAGAATGAGAGGTTATCCATTCTAGATGAACGGAGGAGAAATTTCCTCTCAAAGTGTTGCAAACTCTTGGAATTCTCAATCTCAAGAGTGCTTTGGAGACAGAATTGTTGAATGTATTCAATGTGAAGATTGTCAGATACGTAATCTATTTAATCGAGCATGGTAAATTAGGTTAAGGCCAAGATTGGATCATCCATGATCGTATTGACTGGAGGAGCAGTCTGAAGAGGATGACTGAACTATTATGCCCCTGCTTTTTAATGTTTTTAATCCACGGGAGACTACATTACAGGAGATCTCACATTCAACCAGTGATAATGATACAATTATGAATGGTAAAACTTAGTCAATGACAATCAATGCAATTAGTTGAAATGATTTTTTTACTCTGTAGAAATAATATCAACACCAACAACAGCAATGACAACAACACCAGCAACAAGGCCAACAACGACAATGCCAACAATGCCGACAACAAGGACAACAGCAACCACAACAACAACGACGCCAACAACAACCACAACAACAACGCCAACAACAGCCACAACAACAACAACGATGCCAACAACAACCACAACAACAACGCCAACAACCACTACAACAACAATAATTACGCCAACAACCATGACAACAACACCGCCAACACCAACCACAACCACAACAACAACGACACCAACAACAACCACAACAACACCGTCAACAATGACGCCAACAACAACAACAACAACGCCGCCAACAACAACCGCAACAAGCACAACCACGACGACGCCAACATCAACCACAACAACAACACCGCCAACAACAACCACAACAACGACGACGCCCACAACAACAACGACGCCAACAACAACCACAACAACACTGCCAACAACAACCACAACAACAACAACAACTTCGCCAACAACCACCAGCTCTACATCTAGTAAGTAACAGCCATTTGTATATTGCACCAAGTCTGTTTGTACATAAGGATACAAAGTGCTGGAGTAACTCAGCAGGTCGGGCAGCATCTCTGGTGAATTTGGATGGGTGATGTTTTGGATCAGGATCCATCTTCAGACTGATAGCCTGACCTGCTGAGTTACTTTAGGGGTGACACAATGGAACAGCAGTAGAGTTGCTGCTGTATGTGCCAGAGACCCAGGTTCAATCTTGACCACTTGAAAACAAATAAAGATAAAGACATTGGAAAATAATAAATCCCATTAAAAATAGACATATGCATTACCTCATCAGTATTTATCTGCAGACCTGCTGGGAAGCCTCAGAAACCAACAAGATCACTGAAACACTGAAGTTAGGATAAGTCATGTTGTCCATCAGCCATGATCACATTGACGATGAAGCAGGATCAGATTCAGTACCATGTTCTGCGTTTTCTTTCTATTTTCCTTGAGCTCTAGAGTTAAAATTCATAATTTTTCTAACCTCCTTCTTGAATGTCTTAACTGCCTTCTGTGATAGAGAATTCCATATTAACAAATTTCTCTTTACTTCAGTCCCAATTGTCTGACTCATAGCCTCTATCTGTGACTCCAGGCTGTGAACATCTACTGCATTGGAAACACCTTTAATGCTCTGTCCCACCATGATTTTATGCATTTCAGTGAGATCCATGCTCAGTCTTTTAACCTCTAGTAAATAGAACCTGGGGTGGGATCGGGCTGGGATGGGACCTTCTCAACATCAAGCTATGAAGGGACCAGTCCAATTTGGTTTTGGGTTTTGATTCTAATGTAGTTTGTAAGCAACCAGCATATAATGTTAATTCAAAGGCAGACAGCTGGAGAAGTTGCATTAGGCTTGAATGGATTTAAGTCAAATAGCATCTATAAAAAAACAATTTGTTTAATCAACTCAAGATGTATCCATGAAGTTTTTAGTTGAAGTTTCATCAAAACTTTTGACTTTGCTTTCTTACCACTAATTGATTATTTTGTGTTTTATTTAGAAAGACATACAACAGTGACAACTGCTACAAGTTCTCCTATTCACAGCACCACTACTGGTAACAACCAATATTTCATGTATCAGTAAGGCCTTTCACTGTAATTTGAGTACTTGACCAATGAGACTCAGTCAGCTCCATTCAGGTTTCAATGATGCCCAAGAAAGTTGATGTTGAGTCTTTCTCCCATTTGGTATCTAATTACTAAGTGGCAATGTTCCTGGCATTGACATTGACCTTTCAACTTTCTATGATCCCTGCCCATTCCCCTGCCTACACCACTCTGCCAAGACTAAACTTTCAGAAAATGATGCAAGTAATTATAAGATGGAGCTGTTCCCTGCAGTGTTAAGTCTAAGCAGATCATTCTGAGGGAAGGTCAGACTCTACCTTCAAACAAAGCATGTCAATGAGGTCGGGCATCTAAAATAACCTGGGCCTCATTTCTGCAGTAACAGTTGAATTTTCAATCTTGCCTCAATACTCAGCCATTTAAAACCAGTTAATTTTGAAAGGACAGCTTCAGATTCTTTGCACTTCACTTTGCCATGGTAGACTAGACTCTGTTCCAATCCAATACTATCCCATTTCTGCAGAAGAGGACAAACTTCAAAATCAATTTGAAATTTCTGCTGCTTACAGCCATCATTCTCTTGACATGGCTGAATGTAATTGGAATCATACTGACTCTTCAATAGTGTACAATTTTGTTCAGTGAATTTAAGCACTTTAACAATTCGGTTGAGGCTGGCCATGTTAATTTACATATCATAGAAACATAGAAATTAGGTGCAGGAGCAGGCCATTCGGCCCTTCGAGCCTGCACCGCCATTCAATATGATCATGGCTGATCATCCAACTCAGTATCCTGTACCTGCCTTCTCTCCATACCCCCTGATCCCTTCAGCCACAAGGGCCACATCCAACTCCCTCTTAAATATGGCCAACGAACTGGCCTCAACTACCTTCTGTGGCAGAGAATTCCACAGATTCACCACTCTCTGTGTGAAAAACGATTTTCTCATCTCGGTCCTAAAAGACTTCCCCCTTATCCTTAAACTGTGACCCCTTGTCCTGGACTTCCCCAACACCGGGAACAATCTTCCTGCATCTAGCCTGTCCAACCCTTGCAGCCAGGGGGAATAACCATCTCAGAACAGATTAATGTCAGAACAGGTTCTGGAGCAAGAAGCCAGGATTTCATGTCACTATGACCTGCCAAATATCTGAGCTTTTATGCCTGTGATGATATTGATAGGCTCATCTTTTATTTCACAGAACTGTTTTGCAATGGAGAATGGTCATCCTGGTTTAATACCAATACGCCATCTATTCAGGATAAAGGCGATTATGAACTGTTGGAAGAATTACCCCAAAGCTGTGTCCCTATAAAATAAGTGACATTAATTGCGAGGCTGTCAAGTTCCCACAGCAACCAATAAATAAAACAGAGGACATTGTTACTTGTGATAGAACGAAAGGGCTGATCTGCAATTACACTGACCAGAGTCCCAAGGATCGTCTCATGTGTCTGGATTATAGAATTAGAGTGTGCTGTGAGCGAAAGCAGAGTACATCTACAATAATTCCCACAATCTTTGAGCCCACACACAAGAAAGTCACATACAATCCACCGGAATCATGTTTTTGCAATTCAAACCCACCAAGGAAGGTAAGGAAATCTGACTCGATTCTTAGAACATTGATTATATATGAGACATTAATTCATAGCTAAGGAAATCTAGTCATGTCATCAACTGCATCTACAATTTAGTTGGGAGGTTTCCTAAATAATGTGAATTTTCTCAATTAAATTATTATTTTAATATTTATGAAGAGACCCTACACAAAATATAATATTGTTATACACATTCAATGTTAACACTTTGGTATTTTGAAAGGTTTTGGGGTCGGATAGGCTGGGACCATTTCTTTGGAACCGTAGGAGGGTGAGGGGTGACCTTATTAAAGTGTATAAGATCATGAGGGGCATGGATAAAGTGCACAGTCACAGTCTTTTTCCCCAAAAAATGATTCTAAAATTAGAAGGCTTAGGCTTGAAGTGAGAGGGGAAGTATTAAGAGGGATATCAGGGCTGGTCAGTTTCTGGAATGAGCTGCCAGAGGAAGCTAAAAAAGTAGGAACTCGGGGCATCAGGTAAGTCGGGACGTTTTTCCAACATGTTGAAAAATGTCCATGAGTTTAAAAAAACAGCCACGAGTACCTACGAATGGCTATTAGTGTAATTCTCCGAGTTCGAATCAAGGGGAAAACTTGTAACTCGAGAAAGTGGGACAGGGCCCTATGACTTTTAAAATAAATTTGGACACATAGGAAGGGTTATGAGGGCTATTGGCCAAATGCAGGCAAATGGGACTAGCCCAATATGTCCACGTTGACAGCATGAACAAGGCATATCCTGTCCTGCACTCCTCTATGATTCCATGACTCTACTTGGTAGAATTTAAACTGAGACCTGATAGCAATACTTTGAGTGCTTGGCAGATTCTGCTCAATTCCATCTGATCCTCCATCTCTGTGACCTCATTCTTAATATTGGAAACTAATATACACTCAACAACATTCCAGTTTCCTATCAAAAGATATGTGTAATTTTTATAGCAAAACAAAGCCATTCATTGCCAATTCCACACCACTTATCTGGGATGTGCACTGTTGGCGAAGCTGACCCTGGCCAAGTGTCCTATAATGGCGGTTGACCAAGGAAGTACTGAAGATACACCCAACTGCTAGAAAATAGGCTCTGAGGTTTTGGGACACTGTGCCCGGTGGGGTGGAAGAATTGGTAAGGAGATAAGTTGTTTTATTTCTGAGGCACACACCCAAAAGACAGTAGAAAATGGTAGTCATTGCTCAAAATTACGTCTGGGTAGCTTACAACCTAACGGTATGAACATTGAATTCGCCCATAAGCTCACCCCTCTAAGCTCCCTCTTCAGCACTTTGTTTTTTTGCTCAAGATTCCAGCATCTGCATTTTCTTGTGTCTCCAGTTGCAAGAGGTTTGGTGGCTGCAAATAAATCATCAATACAATGATTGATTATACGTCATATTCCACCTTTTGACATTGTTTATCATAAACGTGCTGCACGATTGTCCACAAATTGTTGCTTCATTTGTTGTCCTTTGTTTACTCATTGTGATTGCAATGTAACCTGTATGGTGTTCCCTAAATGCTGGGAATTACCTTGTTGGCAATAGTCACAGCATAGCTGGACATTAAGGACATTTGATTGTATCTAGATATTACGAGGATGAAGGATATGGGGCGATTACAGGGAAATGCCACTAATGTATAACCTCAGTCATATGTTGAGGTTGCGATGTAGCCTTCGCTTGCTTTATCATAGCAGAGAATTGACAAGAACTGCCTGCAAAAGCATGTGGTGCATTCGTAGGTACTCTGTACTACTGGGAAATTGTAGTGCTTGCAAAGGAAAGTTTCTCTACCTGCTGGTCACCGATTAAAGTAACATTTACAAAGCTGCCTTTAAATTAAAGGCTTTAGTAAGACTTGGTTTAGTAAGATCCATGTAATCATTACTATGTTCTATTTTTGTAATGTTTTTCGGGCATCATCTTGGTTCAACAAAACATTGTTCCTGTGCTTTTGAAAGAAATTTGGAAATGATCTTTAGTTTAAATGTGGTTGTCAATTCTGCAATTCTGAAAATATTTAGTTGACAGAATCAAGGAACTTATTTACACAATAAATTATTTTTAAACTGCCAGAATTGCACAATGGTTGCTTTAGTAAAGTGTGTCAAGTTTTAATTATTTTATTTATAATGTTCCTTCTAGTGTTTGGAATCATGGCAGGACAACTGCACAATTGTTACCTGTCTGAAAGGAGATACGTATAAAATAGAGCCTGTTGTCTGTCCAGAGTTGGGTAAACCAAAATGTGGTAATAATATGGAGCCTGTGAAAGTTCGCACCGAAAACGGATGTTGTGAGCAGTGGGAATGTGACTGTTAGTATCACTGGTTTATTCAAATTACTGCTAAATTTAAGTTACTTTAAATCATGGGAAGAGTTTTCACCTTTGGTTGGAACAAAAAACAGATGTAAATGGGTTGGTCACCTATGCTGTCCAGTTTCTATTTATTGGAATTTACAATACACTGACTACTTAAAGTCCAGCTGATCCAATCTTGTCTGTTTTGCATCCCCAACAAAAGGTGGAAATATTGACACTGAGCCTGTTTGACATTTTATTCTTATTTATTTGTAGGTGAATGTGAAGTATGGGGAGATCCTCATTATAACACATTTGGCGGTCTGTCATATGACTTCTTTGATAACTGCACATATACACTAGTGGAAGAAAAAATCCCAAAGTACAATTTCTCGGTTCTGGTGGATAATTATTTTTGCATCCCCTTCATAAAAAAATCTTGCCCAAAAGGCCTAATTATCTCTTACAATGGAAATGTTGTGCATATTTCAACTGGGGGAGAATATGTGGTGAGTTCCTTTACATTGTTGCCAATATTCTAAGTTAGAAACATGCAGTCCATTTGGCTTCTGAGGCTTGATCTGCATGTAAAACACCAAGACTGATCTAACTCCATTCAACCTACAATTGTCCTACTTCACTCAATACTTCTAGTTAACAAACATCTATTAACTTTGTATTAAGAGTTGTTAACTAGAAGTTTTCACATCATTTGCCAATTGCAAGAAATTTCAAACTATTACCACATTGTGTGTGCAAACGAGTTTGCCACATGCATCCTATAAAGTTTGGTTTGATTTTTCACCCAGCATTAGACTTTCTGTGGAGTGTATATAATCTTGCCTCATAATTTAGTCCAAGTATCAATTTGATAAATTCACAATGTGCTGCATCCAAAGCCAATAGGTCTTTCTAAATTTAATTGCTTAAAGGGCCAGTCCCACTTACGTGACTTTTTTGGCGACTGCAAGTACCCGTCATAGGTCGGCGAAAATATTAAACATGTTGAAAATTCAGCGGCGACCAGCAAGACGCAAGACTACTCACCACCATGCAGGCGACATGTCGCAGGGTTGAAGCCTGTATGGTCGTCAGTAGTCGCCCAAAGAGTCGTACCTTGTTCTGGTCTCCGCTGGATTTACAATATGTTGAAAATTTTGGGTGACCTGTAACTACCTTTGACGAGTGCTGGCAGTCGTCGAGTAAGTGGGACAGGCCCTTAAGTGTTGCTGGGATTTGTGTCTAACCAAGGCTTTGTTCTCTTCTTCAGTTCATTTCATAGGATGTGGGCAGTACAGGTAGTGATCTTTAGTTTAAATGTGGCAAAACTGGCGAAGTTCACTCCAGTTCTTGCTCACATGATTAATCTGGTCCCCAGATGATTCAAAAGATGAAGTGAAAGTGAGTAAAAATCTACTTGATTCTGACACCTGTTGTGTTAAAGAAGGAACTGCAGATGAAGGAGATAGGCGACGTTTCGGGTCGAGACCCTTCTTCAGACTGGTCAGGGATCAGGGAAACGAGAGATATAGACGGTGATGTGGAGAGATAAAGAACAACGAATGAAAGATATGCAAAAAAGTATCAATGATAAAGGGAACAAGCCATTGTAAGCTGTTTGTGGTGTGAAAATGAGAAGCTGGTGCGACTAGGGTGGGGGAGGGGCGATAGCGAGAGAGGGAATGCCAGAGCCTGAGGGCTGAGGGAGAGGTGAGAAGGGGAGGAGACAGCAAGGTGTTAACAGAATTGAGAAAATTCAATGTTCAAGCCCAAAGGATGCAGACTCCCCAAGCGGAATATGAGGTGCTGTTCCTCCAACTTGCGGTGTTGCTCATTCTGGCCGTGGAGGAGGCCCAGGACCGAGAGGTCGGATGCGGAATGGGAGGGGGAGTTGAAGTGCTGAGCCACCGGGAGGTCGGGTTAGTTAATGCGGACCGAGCGGAGGTGTTCGGCGAAACGATCGCCAAGCCTCCGCTTGGTCTCACCGATATAGATCATCTGGCATCTGGAGCAGCGGATGCAGTAGATGAGGTTGGAGGAAGTGCAGGTGAACCTCTGTCGGACCTGGAAGGACTGTTTGGGTCCCTGAAAGGAGTGGAGGGGGGAGGTGAAGGGACAAGTGTAGCATTTCTTGCGGTTGCAAGGGAAAGTGCCCGGGGAAGGGGTAGAGCGGGAGGGAAGTGAAGAATTGACAAGGGAGTTGTGGAGGGAGCTTATAGTTTTTCCACCATTTGCAAGGCATAGGTCAGGACAGCGAAGGGCTACTCTGTTGCCCTGATTAATTTTGATACAATAACAATCAAAAACAGCGGGACATAGTAGCCCAATGCACTGCTCTAAATATTCATATCATCAAGCAATGTGTACCATTTGCAAATGTAAGGCAGTAACTTGCCAGTCTGTGAAAACCATCCCAAACCCGTGCCCAGCATGTCCCCACGGAGCCTTCGGCACATTAACTGCAGCAGCTCAGTACGGTCATTGCCACCTTCTTGAAAGCAGTTAAGTCTGGACATTAAATGCTGGGATCACCAACTACACCCACATCCAATGTAAGAACTTTAAAAATGAAGCAAAACTGTGTTGCCCTGATATCATCATAAGGGTCTTGATTTATTTTTTCATTTCACTGTCTGATAATATGGCAAAGACCTTGTCTTACAAAATAATTTGTGACATGACATAACAAACCATGTTAAATTATGTTCTGCACCTTTTCATTTTTGAACACATTAACTGTAGAGCTGTTTGACAAATTATTTGAAGTGAACAATTTATTTTATTGCCAGAAACTACTTTATGACATATTAATTCTATTAATTAGACATGATCAAAACACTGTACAACATTTTTTTTGTATCTTGTGTTAATTTTCACAATTATTATATTTTTCCTTTCACAGTTAACAGTCAATGGAATAAAAGTGAAACTTCCCTACAATTCGAAAGGATTTAGCATTACAAAATTAGGCTCCAGCACACGTATTTCTATTCCTGACATTCGAACAGTAATTAATGCTTTCCGTAATGCCTTTAAGATCAGAGTACCTGAAAAATACTTCTTTAACAACACTCAAGGCCAATGCGGTATGAATTCTAAGACTCCATAAAGTTGTATAAATTCGTACATTCCAAAATCTTACTGCTAATTTGTGCCTTAATTTAATTAATAACATCCCTCTTCCTTTTTTAGGATCCTGCTCCGCAGACCAATGCATTAGAAAAAATGGCAAAGTTGAGCCTTCTGACTGTTGTCACAAAACTGCATTTGATTGGAAAGTTGATGATGTCAGTAAACGTTACTGTGATTCAGCTCCCACTAATGTTCCCTGTACTCTCCCTCCTCCTCCACCAACATGCCCCGGTGCGAAAACAATCTGTGATATCATTCAAGGAGAGTAAGTGACCTCATTCTTGCCATTTATTTTATTTCAGGATAAATGATTGTGATGATTTGCACATCCATCTGCATTTATTCCATCTTCTCCTCTCTCTAATTATCTAGGGCTCATTAAGTATTACTCTTGCCTCTAAATCACAAACGTGAGCACAATATCCAGTTTGACAATCCAGTCCTGAACTGAGGGAATGCTGCAGTTTCAGATACTTTCCCGCACATTTCTCGCACTGAAAATGGCAGCAATGATTCACATTTTAGGTCCTGATCGTCTGACTTTAATACCTAAACCCCTGCTTCTTATGATCTCTCCCCCTTTTCAGAAACTCTTAAACTTATGATTTTGATTCTTTTGGACACCTTTAGTATCTTCTCATGTGGTTCAGGATCATTTTAAATGTTAAGATTCTTGAAAAATGTGTTTATTGTATTGGTAAATGCAGGGTGTTGATGTTATAATTTGCTTCAAGCGGACATTATTCCTATTGCATACGCAGAGAGGGTCCTTAATACCCTTGTCAAATTGGATGTTGACTGAGATGACCTTTAGAAGATGCACACTTGACATATCTTCCACTACATTCAACTACTTATGGCTTTGTGCTAAACTCCAGGCCACTAGCACATGCTCAGCCCCAGGGCAATTGCATAGCCACCTCTAACAGTCTGCTTGCTGCCTCCAATCTTCCTTTATCTCCTGAGATCTCCTGAGAACTAATCACACTGTGCCGCACTAAATTAGTTCACTCCTGGGATTAGTGAATTTATCTCAGAGGTAGCAGCAGAGCTCCAAAGAGCCGGGCTCGATCCCGTCTATGGGCGCTGTTTGTACGTAGTCTGTATGTTCTCCCCGTGAGCTGTGTGGGTTTCCTCTGAGATCTTCAGTTTCCTCCCACACTCCAAAGACGTACAGTATGTAGGTAAATTGGTTTGGTAAATGTAAAAAATGTCCCTAGTGTGTGTAGGATAGTGTTAATATGCTGGGATTGCTGGTCGGCGCAGTTCTGATAGGCCGAAGGGCCTGTTTCTGTGCTGTATATCTAAATTAAACTGTCACTATAGTTGCAGTTGAGACCCTAAACTACCTCCCTCCCTCTTAGGATTCCACAGCCACATGAAGAGGTCAATGTATGCAAAACTCACATGGTGTCATATGCGATTCATGTCTTCAAAAATCTGCCAGAGAAAGCTGGAGAATGAAGTCAAACAAATTAGTAGGCAGATTGGCGGAAGTCATCAATAATTGTTTGCATTATACGTTGCATTTTAAATCTGAGACTATTCAAGAAACCTGGTTCAGTTCACTTTGTAGGATGAGCAAACTCAGGATCAGTAAACTAAAACCAAAGTTGTATCAACACAACTAAATAATTTTCTATTAGCTTCAATTTTAATTGTCTAGTTTTTCAGGTTGAATAGATAAGCCAGTTAGTGATAAATTATTAGAAATAGTTTGTGACAAATTATTTTATTTTCATCACTGTTATCTCCTGTAATTTTTCTTTTTTTTCTTAATTCAGACCATTTAGAGAATGCAGAAGCAAGATCGACCTTAAGCGGTTTGTCAAGAGTTGTGTCTTTGACCACTGTGTTCTCAATTCCACTGCTGACTGTAGTAGCTTGGAAGCTGCTGCCTTGGCCTGTGCAAGTGTGGGTGTGTGTGTGGACTGGAGGAATTCCACAAATGGAATATGCAGTAAGTATCCCAAATCTGGTGATAATCAGGTACTTATGAAAACAGATATATTTACAGATATAGTCAGGTACAGAGGAAACATGACAAGATACAAAAACAGATATATTTACAGATATAGTCAGGTACAGAGGAAACATGACAAGATACAAAAAACAGTTTCTAACCAAAATAACAAAAATGAATACTCTTCTTGGACCAATGGTTTAAAGACCATAAGATAGAATTAGGCCATGCGGTCATGATTGATCCAGCTTTTCCTCTCAAACCCATTCTCCTGCCTTCTCCCCATAGCTTTTGATAACCTTACAAATCCAGAACCTATCATCTCTGTTTATGTCCACTGATTCACCACTCTCTGGCTAAAGAAATTCCTCCTCCACTCCATCCTATTATTCTGAAGCTGTGCCCTCTGTTTCCAGACTATCCCATTACTGGAAACATTTTTTCCACGTCCACTCTATCTAGGACTTTCATTATCTGGTATGTTTCAATGATATGCCCCATCATCCTTCTGAATTCCAACGAGTACAGGCCTTGATCCATCAAACACACTTTATATGTTAACCCAATCGCCCCTGGGACCATTCTCGTAAACCACCTCTAGACCCTCTCTAATGCCAGCACATTCTTCCTCAGATAGTGGGCCCTGAATTGCTCACAATATTCCCAATGTGAGCTCACCTGTGCCTTAAACCCTCAGCATTACATCTTTGAGTGGTTTACACTTTGAGTGCTTTATACCTCAGAGACTTAATATCTTCAGCCTACTTATCAATTCTTAATTAAGAGGATTCAGGATGTCTAAATTCATTAGAGGTTTCATGTCTTACTTGGTGAAAGCGGGATTCCAGGTATGTGTAAGATGAAGATTTGGATATACTAGACTTTTGCTAACATGACAGTAGTTTTTGATGATATATATTTCAATTGAATGCCTTTTTTACTGAGACATTTTGTTCATATCTGCACTGATGCACTTTTTTTTTTATTCCAAAGAGTATACCTGTGATGAAGGTTTAGTATATAAGCCATGTGCAAGGAATAACAGTGACTATTGTGAACATAAGTAAGTATAATAGTTGCATGTTCCAATTAAAAATTCATATCCATGTCAATTATCTGGTCATGAACTATAATATTATTTAATTAAATCTTCGTCTTTGATTGTAAAATTAAATCAAAGCCTCTGTCTCTTCCTCCAGTGTGGTGAAAGCTGGAGAGATCTTCAACCCAGCTGAGGAAGGCTGCTTTTGTCCAGATGGATTGGTCTTTTCTGAAGACAGATCCAAATGTGTTCCTTTTTGTGAAAGTAGGTTTATTGAAGTTTTAGTTTCAATTGTTTTTGCATTGTTTGTTGTTTACATTAGGAATATCTGCAGGCTCCAGTGGGATGTGATTGTGTACGTCCCATAATGCTCAATTGTTTAGAGGGACGCAGCTGATGGAAAGGTATTTTTGGTTTAGAGTAACAGGGTGGAAACAGGCCCTTCAGCAAACTGTGTCCAAGGTGACCTTCGATCACCTGTTCACACTAGTTCTATGTTATCCCACTTTCACATCCACTCCCTGCACACTAGGGGCAATTTACAGAGGCCAATTAACCTAGAAAACCCACATATCTTTAGGATATGGGAGAAAACCGGAGAACTCGGAGGAAACACAGTCACAGGGAGAACAAGCAAATACCATGCAGATAGCACCCAAGGTCAGGATCGAACACAGGTCTCTGGCACTGTGAGCCACCTATTCCTGGAGCTGCTATTTGGTGCAGATATCTTGGAGAAATATTTCATGCGACTAAAGGGCCTGTCCTACCAGCATCCGACTCCATGCGGTGAGCACAACCAAACCGGCAGCGGTTGAGGTTGGGTGATCGAAGTTGGGTGATCCCTGTACAGGGCCGTTCCCAACAGCATGCGCCTGCATGCGAAGATGCCAAACCGGCAGTGGGGGCCGTGCGGAGGTCGGGAAGTGAGGCGAACTTGGAGCGAAGTCTGAAAGGTAAGTTCGCCAGGACAGAGAGGGACACACAGAGAGGGGCACAGAGGCACACACAGAGAGGGCCGTGGAGCCACACACAGAGAGGGTCATGGAAGCACCTACAGAGAGGGTCACGGAGGCACGACGTCGAGGCGGTGTGTAATGTGTCGAGGCGACTGCAAGCCGACAAGCTGTTGCCGCGCAGAATTTTTGAACATGGTCAGTTTTTCGGAGCACCGCGCGATGTCGGGACGAACTCCGCACACTTCCGCACGGCTCCGGCGATCGAATTGGGACCGGTCCCGCAACGCCGGACGGCTCAAGCGACCACGTTAGGTCGCACTCATTGCATGGAGTTGCATGCTGCTGGGACAGGCCCTTAATTCTCAAAATACCTGCTGAAGCTACTGCTATAAAACTCTTCAATAAATGTCCTAAATTTTGAAACAGCAAAGAAACTCTTTCCTTTTCACATACTTACTCTCAATTCTAATTGCAATGGTCTTGAACATGGAATTGTGGCTAAGTTTGACACATTAGTAGATCTGATATAATTATCAAATGTCTTCATTGGCAGAAGGAGAAATACAAGTGTGCCAATTAGATTAGTAAAGGAGTATTATCAATTATTCTTATTTATTATGTGTCAGGTCGGGGGGAGTTCCCCCCGCCATGGGTACCATGTAATCCCGTGCTGCCTGTTCCATGGTTGGTTAATCCGTGACCAAACCGTCTCCATCACCTGATTTGCCAAGTGAGGGGGGGGGGGGGGGTGTGGACCCCCAGTAGGACCAAAAACAACACTTGTCAAAGGGTGGATGAGCTCCTAGCAAGGCAACGGCCATCCACACTTCAATAGAAGTTGTGCTCACTGTCATACATTGCATTGTAAGGCACTGTGCCCGTTGATGCTTTCAACAATGATGATGATGATGATTTTTTATTAATTCTTTTGCTGTAAACATGGCAAGAGAACTAATAATGAATAACAATTCAGTTCATACTTGCTGGCTTTTACGTGGCAACCCAGTGACCCAGACAAATAGGTCCTCATCAACATTGTCATATAAAGGAAAATATCTTATCTTTTGCAACTGTTACAAAATTATTTAAATACACACATCTTCAATGAAATAGTGGGAGATTCCTCATTTGTAACACTAAAGCTAGATGCAAGAAACAATAAATCAGAAGGTGATTTTGACTAGTGTTCTTACTTTATCCAGAATAGGTATTTTTATTAGGTTAAAATCTCCATGAGAAATATATTAATCATCAATAGCTCTCGGTCCACTCCATTGTAATACCAGTACTTTATATTCTACCTCTGAAATTCAGTTCCATTAACTTTAACCAGGGATGAGGGAATTTAGACAAGCAATTATTAATGGCTAATTGAAGAAAACCACATTGGGAGGTAATAATGAAACATTTGCAGCAAGAATACTTTGAAGAGAACAGATATGTTATATATGTAGACACAAGAAGCTGCAGATGCAGAAATCTAGCAAAAAATAAAAAGATTGGAGGAACTCAAGAGGTCAGGCTGTTTCTGTTTGAAGGGTCCTGATCTGAAATGTTGATTGTCCTTTCTTTCCACAAATAATGCCTGAGCCACTGAGCTCCTCCGCCACTTTGTGTTTGCTGGTGTTATACATTTATTAATAAACAATTATTTTGGTTTTATTGCAGGTTGCCATGATTATTTAGGATGGCCAAGAAAGGTGAGTGTTCAAAAACGCTTCACGATAGAACATGAACACGTCTTTCAGCCCACAAAGTTCATGTCGAACATAATGCCAGGTTGAATGCTCTCCTCTGCCTGCACGTGATCAATATCCCTTCATTTACTGCCTATCTAAAAGCCTCTTAAATGCCACTATTGTGCTGCCAGGTGTGGTGATGGAAGGTGACATTTGCACCTTTGAGGAAAGACGATTCTGACTATATCCTACTTTTGCCTCCAAAATTTCACGTTTTTCCCTGAACTGATCAGAAATGGCATTGCTACAGGAAAAAGATTAGGAATGCTGATGTACAAAAATAGTTTCTAATTTGAAATTGTCTGGAAACCATCAGTAGAAACCATCCGCATGTCTTTGGGATGTGGGAGGAAACAGGAGCACCCAGAGAGAACCAACGAAGTCATAGGGAAAACTTGAAAAACTCCACACAGATTGCACCCAAGGTCAGGATTGAACCCGGGTCTCTGTTACTGTGAGGCAGTGGCCCTACCAGCTGCCCCCACCATGCAGCCCCTGTAGCATTTCCATGTTGCTTATTCAACGGTAGTTCCTAATGTAATTACTTCACTACACCCTTGTGGGATGCATCTCCAACATGCAATACTGGATAAATTTCCCTGCAGATGTCCTTGATCCAAGTTTATCCAAGATTGTTTATAACCCTCGACCTGTTTTCCCACAATAACCGAGGGGCACTGACTTGGAAGTGAAGTTCTAGGAACCTGATGACCAGATGTCCAAAACCAACCTACTCTCCCACCACCAGTAAAACTTATTTTTTTTCTGAACCAATAAACAAATAGCTCATGTATTGAAAGTTAGCACCTATATAGATCTGCTGAAGATTGTCAAGGCACACAATAACCTGGAGAAGAGAAGAAGTAATTTGCTATCTTCTGCTCAGACCAGGGTGGGAGAAGAATATTAAGGCCTTAACATTTTTATTTTCCATCAAGCATAAAATAAATTTGCTCAGTAAGTTTGCGGGTGTAAAAAACAGGTAAATCGTTTTGTATTTTGGTTGTACTGTGAAATCTAATTATTTTTTTCATTAATATTTACATAGACACACACTCTGTTGGATGTGATGTACTCTTAATGGTAAAAAGTGCCTGCCATGTAATTTTGCCCTCCTGGTTTTGTTCACAGAATGGTGAGACATGGGAAGATCCTACAAATCCGTGCATTTCATATTCATGTACTCCATATGGAGTTTTAATCAGAAATCAGTCTTGCATTCAGGATGAAACCTGCCCTGAGGTATGTGAGAATCTGTATTGATTACAAGCATGTCAATCGCATCAAGGAAAACGAATAAATCATTCTATAAGTCCTTCAGAAGTACAGAATCTTATAAAATACTTTTCAGATCTGATGGGATTGATTTTGTGTGTCTTTTATGGTCTTGTGATCAGAGTAGATTAAAATGAAATTTTATATCTCAATTAGGGAGACTATTACTACTGTTCATTTATTATTTTATTTCAATTGTTTATCCTCTGTGAAGCAATCATATTACCTTCACATATGGGGTAGTTAGTATTAATTAAAAGTTGTATATATATAAAGATCGACATTTACCAAATTAACTGTTAATATTTTGTTATTTTCAGTCTCACAGAACCTATGTCAATCGTTGCTGTTTTAAATGCAATTCACAACAAGGTACCCTTTTAATACCTGACATAAACATTGATAGTTTGTTCCATTATTTGTTGAAAACTGTTAATACTGTCCTGTAAAAATGACACTGTTAAATGACTCTACACAATCACTGACTAACTAGAGAAGGACCAACACTTCTATTGATGGGAGGAAATTCTCAGAAATAATTCAAATCAGACTGTGCTTTGATAAAAACTTAACAGGAATTACAAGAACCATTTGCAAAAACCCACGTTAAGCTCCTGATGTACATTTTTAAGTTCTTTTTTTTCTTATCCAATTCAAACCTGTTCTCAGCTTTTGTTAAAATTGTATATTTTTTCAGTTCCATTTCACTGCTGATAAAATCTACTTTCTGGGCATGGGCTCATTGGATCTCTCTTTCCTTGCATGTTATTGAAGTGGAGGAATTTCATATCAGACATCCACACAACACATTTCATATGGTTATTGGACAGCAGTGAAGTTGGCACCTGAAACCCACAGGGAACATTACGCGAGTCGGCAATAATTCTCTGCCCTTCGAACATCTGTAGCTTTTCTACCATGAACTGATCACTTCACATTTTGTACCAATGTATTTTTGCTACTGAATTGGTAATTTACTGATCATAAAATTATGATTTCATCTTGGGCTTTTTGAGACGTATGCTTTTGATTTTGGTTATTTTGTGACATACTGTATTTCAGTGCTTATTGTATGAAATGCAATATCACACCTCTATATATACTGTTAAATTACAGAATAAACTACTTTATAACTTAACACATGTAATGATGCTTGAAAATTATGAATTCAAAGACAAATAAACGTATACACATTTGTCAAGGTGCCCAAACCCACACCTCTAACATGGTCTGATTTACTTTTCCCTTCCTAAGGTAAATGCGCAATCAATAAATTCAATGAAACAATAACAAGAGGATTTTGTACAGCAACTTTTATGGCAAACCAATGTCAAGGATATTGTCCATCAGCAAGTCGGTAAGTGAGATTTGTTCTGTTTTAATGTATGCAAGCAAAGAGTATTATAGAACATTATAAAGCCCTATATGATGAGCATTCTGAGTTCATATAAAGCAGGCTTTATATTCTGCTAAATTGTCACATTTCCTCGTTGTTTTTTACTGCAACCAGATCTAATGTGTTTCCAATTCTCATGGGCATGTGAATTTAAATAATAGTTCAACATTTTCAGTGTACAGACCAATAGTCTTTCTGGGTAGTTCTGTGCCCCATCTATTCTGTATGATCTCAAACTATCTTGCGGAGCACGTCCACCCTTCCTTCCTACCCTTAGCCCTGATACCAAATAATCCTGAAATTGTGATAGTTGAATGGATAAAAAGCAATAGCAGTAGCAATTTGTTAGTCTGGTGTCATTGCCCAACATAACTGACACTTTTCTAGCTATGTTGAAGACAAGCCTGTTATTTAGTTTTTGGCATGCAGTAATAGGTCTTGCTTGGTCCCCAGTATAGAATTCAGATGTTCAGAATTCCGCCCAGCTGGTTCTATTTTAGTTTTGTTTACATTATCATTGTCACGTGTACCGAGGTACAGTGAAAAGCTTTTTGTTGCATGCTATCCAATCATTGAGAAGACTATACGTGATTACAATTGAGCCGTCCAGATACAGGATAAAGGGTATTTTATTTGGTGCAAGATGAAGTCCGATTAAAAATAGTTTCAACGGCTCCCGTTGGGAAGCTTGCAATAAGTGTGAATTCAGTTTGGAGGATCGCAGTAGTGCTGGCAACCCTCACTGCTGACCACGGGAAACAGTCTTGTTCCTATTTTCATTCCCACCCCTGCCATTCCACACTCTGTCCGCAACATCCTGCTGCTTTACGCTTGCCAATTGGTTCAATCTCTGGACTGCTGCATTGTCAAGAACATAGAGGTAGCTGCTGAAGGGTAGGAAATAACTTGCATTTTATTAAAGTAAGAAACCGGAATACTAAAATAGTGTATTTAAACCGTTCCATAATGGGTCTGCAACAGTAATGAATTGCATGGCATCTTTTAGACTAAAAATGCTCAAGGTAAATCATGGCCTTTAAAGATCTAAAAGTTGTAGGGCTGGAGAAGACTACATGTATACATGGTGGAGAGTGAACATGCAGGAATTAATAAACAAAATTATAAAAATTAAGTAATTGCCAGACCGGTGGGCAATACTGCGTAATAATGTAGTATTCAGCCATAAAAACTCAACAAGAATAGGCTAATTTAACATTGTAATAATAAGTTAACAACCTTGTCCTACATCTTTATGCAAATATTTTTCAAGATATGACTTCAAAAGAAATCGCATGGACAATTTTTGCGAGTGCTGCAAAGAAGACTTTACTGAAAAGATGAGTGTGAAATTATATTGCAAAAATGGACGCACCAAGAGAGTCCAATACACCGCAATCAAGTCTTGCAAATGCCAAAATTGTGAAAAAAAATAAGTAAATCGCTGCTGTACATGTACATCTACTGTACCAAGGATCAAGGTTTCAAAATCTTGCATGGAAAGCTTTTCAATGCAATATTAAAACTAAATTTGGGAAATAATCTGCATTATATTTTGATAGATTTATTATCTTCAATCAAATGTAATAATAGTTTATTAAAAGCTTAAAATGCTGTTTCTGTTCAAGGCTCTTGGTGATGGGAAGTGGTGGAATATTTACAGCTCTGATGTTAAGTGCCTGTTACAATTTATTTGATCAGAAATAAGAACCAATAAACTTAACAATAGAGCACAAGAAAAGTATTTCAGTATTTTAATAGAGAACGGCCTATTGGGAATAACTTAATTCTCCAATGTGGAGGTGAGGATACTTGTGATTCTCTATTTACTGGATACTTGTGATTCTCTTCACAAAGGAGGATAGTGCTAACGCCTGGAAATGCAAATTGGATGGAATCAACATAGGAAAAGTGGGTGTATCAAAGTATGTTGTAAAGTTAATAAATCAGTGGACTTAAATTAGATATATCCAGGAAATTAAAGGGATAGAAAATTGCGGAGATTCTAAGCATCACTTTCCAAACTCCCCTGCCTATAGAAGTGATGCTAAAGAATTAGAGCACTGCTAATTGTTTTTTAATATATTGTTTAAAAAAGGAGAAATAATTAAATTGAGTATTTGTGGGCTTGTTGGTTAACATCAGTGGTGAGCAAACTATTCATTTATTGAAAGATACAGCATGACTAAGTGTCCTTTGGCCCACCGAGACCTCGCTTAGGTTTCTTCAGCTGTTCACACTAGTTCTATGTAATCCCACTTTCTCAACCACACCCTACACTCAAGGGATAATCTGCAACGCTCAATTAACCTACAAGCCTTGGGGGTGTGAGAGGAAACTGATCACCTGGAGAAAATCCATGCGATCGTGGTAAAAACGTGTAGCCTCCACAGAGACAGCACCTGTGGTCAGGATCAAACCCGCCAACCGCCCTACAGCTGCATCAATTCTAATGAACTATATATAATGGTCCAGATCTCACGTGTAGGATGGAACTGCAGACAGAGACGGAAGCAGCTGTCAAAACATGGAGGGAACCGGGGGCCAGGGTGGACACAATTTCTTGGCGGCGCGCGCGCATTCGCACACTCACACACGAGGCATCGGAAGCTTCAGCTGTGCGCCCTGTGAACAGTAATTAGCTTGGGATTCTTCCAGTTTCCAGTCCCGCGACGTGGATGCCTCTACTACGGGGCCGTTACCGTTAGAATGAGTCAATTACTGCAGATCTGTACCACAGATTTAAAAAGAACTGGACATCATGCTGGACAACATAATATAGGACAGGACACGTTCAAGCAGCTTGTCCTGTCCTATATTATGTTGTCCACTGTCCAGCATGATGTCCAGTGTTTTTTAAATCTGTGGAACTCGTGGACGCAACTTAGTGACTCGTGGCACTAACGCAGGTACCCGGGAAACGTGTTAACTCTTGAAAAACTTTAAACATGTTTAAAGATATCCATGAGTCAAATTTACTCTTGAAGTTAAAATTTGAAACATTTAAACTTGTTGTAAGAACGTAGTGGCCCGTGAGTTTACCATAGTGGCTCTTGAGTCTACCGGGGTTTGGTCCTTGAGTGCCAGAAGTGAAATGTTGAAGATTAGTCATCTCCGGGGAACTTGGATAGGTGACGTTTCACGTCGGGACCCTTCTTCAAACTTTAGACCCTTCTTTCATTCGAAACGTCACCTGTCCATGATCTCCACAGATACTGCCTGACACGTTGAGTTATTCCAGCACTTTGTATTTTTTTCATAAACCAGCTTCTGTAGTTCCTTGTGTTCCAAAATGCAATGCTTTATAAATCTCCATCTACGGAGACAGTGTGGAGAGAGTGTCCAGCTTCAAGTTTCTGGGCACTCACATCTCGGAGGACCTCACATGGTCCACCAACACCGCTGCGCTGGTCAAAAAGGCACAGCAACGACTGTTCTTCCTAGGAACATTGAAACGGACTGGTCTGCCCCAACAGCTGCTGACGACCTTCTACCGCTGCACCACAGAGAGCATACTCTGTGTGATATCTCAGCTGCACGGAGGTGGAGAAGAGAGCTCTTCAGCGCGTTGTCCACAGAGCGTAAGATTATTGGGACACCGCTACCAGCCTTGGAGGTCATCTACCACACACGGTGCCTCAGGAAGGCCGTCAGCATACATAGAGACTCCTCTCACCCTTGTAATGGACTGTTTGAACTACTCCCTTCCGGCAGACGTTACAAGGCCTTCTATGTCTGCACCACCAGACTCAGGAACAGCTTCATTCCCAGAGCTATAGTGGCTCTGAACCGGCCCTGCTGAGTGCCCCCCCCCCCCCCCCCCCACCCCCATGGACTGTCTCCCCGGCCTCGCACTTTAGACTGTGTTGATTTTACTAGTTTAATGTTCGTTTTTACAAACCTTGTTCTCAGGGTATTTAAACCTAAATTTTATTTGTCGATTAAGTTATGACATCGGATGGAAGTTGCAAACCAAATCTCGTTGCACTTATGTGTAATGACAATAAAATATATATTATTATTATTATTATTATTATTATTATTATTATGCTGCCTGTCCCGCGGAGTTTGCGTCTGTCTCCCTGGAGACCTCGTTTTCCACACAATGTGACATCTACCGTGCATACATTTCCAACTGTTGTTTTGGCACGGCATCAGTCTCGGTGATATTGGAGTCAATTCTCCTCAAATGCTAGGCGTTAACGGAGAGCTCCCGAAGCAGAAGGCGTCCCGATATGAATAATGACGTTTCACTTAACTAAACACAAGACCGGACGGCACACACATATCAAAAGTTAAAACTCTGCGCCCGGTTGGAGAGTGGGGATGGTGGAAGAGGAGACAGTTCACATACACCAGTGTCAAATACAGTCCCGAGAATCCATGCAGCTATGCAGTAGGGGAAAAAAAGTGGACAAAAAAGATATTCCGCTCGGTAACCCGCCCCAGACCTGAATGCCAAAAAATACCGATAAATAAATGAACTTGATTTTAAATATCCAGCTGATATTTACACTGTGAAGGTTTTAACACATAGGTCAAATAAGAAAATGGTGTAAGCTCCAAAGACGAGGGTAGGTTAATGGGCTTGGTGTAAATGTCAATGTGCGGGGATCGCTGGGCCGAAGGGTCTGTTTCCGCGTTGTTTCTGTAAAACTAAAAACTAAATAGGGACTATGAAGGACAGTGGGGAAATAGGCCCAGAAATTTCAGTAGTGTGAAGAAAGGTCTGGACCCGAAACGTGGGGGACAATAAATAGGAAGAACGGCGTGCTTTGTAACTTTGTCAGCGCCGTAGGTGACCGCTATTCGTATACATTGTGTATGCAAGCAAATAATTTCACCGTGCCTCGTCACATGTGACAATACATTATTCCTATTCATATTCCTACTCCTTTTCTCCAGAGATGCTGCCTGAGCTCCTCCGGCTTTTTGTGTCTACCTTCGGTGTAAACCGGCCTCTGCAGTTCTTTCCCACACAGCTTCCATACACGACCGGGTAGAGCGCAGGGGACATTTTGGGATGGGATGAAAGCGTTTGTCTTCCCAGGTAATGGGAAGCGCGGCTCATCTATCACTGGGTTTCCAGCCTCCCAGTATTCCCAACTTGAGATACCGGAGTGCCACGGCGGTTAACGTAATTATACCTGATATATTGTTATATCTTCCAGAGACACGCAGTTACAATCAAATGACTTAAGTTGAAATCCCACCAGGGCGGCGATGGGATGTAAATTGTTATTGGTAATGGTGTCAACAAAGCTATGACAGCTGACTGTAAAAACATCTGGTTTTCCATTGCTCCTGAGTGCAGGAATCTGACATCCTTGCCCTGTGTGATACACGTGCAACTCCTGGTCTCCCATAACGTGACCGACTCTGGAATGGGCGAGCAAGCCATTCGGTCAAGGACATTGGCCTTGTCAATAACAGCAAGATATATGAATAAATATGATTTTTTGCCAAACACAAAAATGTTGGAGGTCTTCCAGCATGTTATTATTTATTTGTTCAAGATTCCATCACCTGCAATCTCTTAGCGTCTCAATGTCACTAAGTTACGTGGCGCGGCGTCAGTTGGTAAAGTTGCTGCCCCACAGCGCCAGAGCCCGGGTTCGATCCCAACGTATGACTTTGCCATCAGCCAGGCTTGTGCTGGAGCTGTCGGGCTAGGGTGACTGTAGGGCTCTGAAAACTATGTTTCCCAGGGCTGGGGTGAGTGTGAAAGGAATGGTTTCTGGGCAGATCTGCCCAATCAGCAATGTTTTGAGCCGCTGCTTTTTATACAGTTAAGTCACGACGGTGGGATGCCTGCTCTGACGGACATACTGGGTGAGTAGACAGACACACACTGCTATCCCTCTGGTCTACGGACCTTGCTGTCAGGGGGAAAAATAACGTTAATGTTCAATTTACCTAATCTGTTTGTTAGAAGTTTACCAACGTTTTGATGAGAGATAAATTAAGGGAATAAAACAAACTTACTAGACACAAAAAGCTGGAGTAACTCAGCCAAGCCGGCAGCATATCTGGAGCGAAGGGTCGAAACGTTTTTTCAGTCTGAAGAAGGGACTCTACCAGAAACGTCACCCATTCTTTCTCTCCAGAGATGCTGTCTGAGCCTCTGAGTTACTCCAGCTTTTAGTGTCTATCGTCGAGTTAAACCAGCATCTGCAGTTCCTTCCTACACAACAGAACAGTACAAGGAGCGGTTAATGTTAGAGGCTGCTCACTAACCTCACTATGATTACATCGTCCTCTCTAGTAATGAATAAATAATTATAATTACTAAGGATGCAGGAATGGATCCTTAGTGGATCGATAGCAGTTAACAGTCACAAAGACAGTTAGCACATCGTTTTTTTTTATCAGAGGAATGCAGTGATGAACGAACGACTCGAATCGAACGTCTCGACTTGAAACGAACGACATTAAACGAACGAAATTAACCCCGACATACCTTACAAAGCTTGTAACGTGAGGGGGACCGTCCCCCACCTCTGAAAACATGGAGGGGTCGCGTCCCCTCTGGCTCCCCCGTTTTTTCCCGCCAATGACTGCAGATGCTGGTTTACGCCGAAGGTAGACACAAAATGATACACACAAGAACTCAGCGGCATATGAGTGGCATGGTGAGAAAAGGAATAGGTGATGTTTCGGGTCGAGACCCTTCTTCAGACTGAAGGTCGATGATAGGGAAACTAGAGGTATAACAAGGCACATAACAAATCAGAGCTAGCCCCCGATGCATACTTAAAACACAATAACCTATTTACATTAATAATCAGCAAGTAATTTCTTGCCCTATGCACGCTGACCTACACGCTGCTCTGGTTACAGAATGCCTCAGATCACTTAGCGCTCGGCCTTTCATTCTACATCTTAAAGTGACTGCAATTCTTCCCTGAAGCTCACCACTTTCCTGCCCCCCTTTGCCACCTGTTGGATAATCTTTCATACTCGCCCCCAACCATGATTTTAGGCATTTAGTAAAATATAATTAAATATATTTGGAGTAGTTTGGTACCTCATTGGTACTTTGAGAAACTGTCATACAAAGTGATGATGGGTAGAAGTAAATCATTCACATCCATAAAAGAATAGCTTTGCATGGGGAAAATCAGAGAAGGCTCACAGATCAGCACAACTCGTAAAAAAGTTTGAAAGTTTATGTAAACATGACCAAATGCCACAAAATAATAAATGTAAACACAACAAACAATAGTGTCAGATAGCTGAAGAATAGGCCCTTGGCCCAACTCATCATGCTGACCAAGATGTCCTATCTAAGCTAGTTCCATTTGTCTGTGTTTGTCCCATATTCATATAAACCTCGTCCGTCCATGTACCTGTCCAAATGGCTTTTAAATTGTGTTATTGTACCTGCCTCAACTCCCAACTCTTGCAGCCTGTTCCACGTGAAAAGGTTGCCCCCTCAGGTTCCTATTAAATCGTTCCCCTCACAAACCTATGCCTTCTGGTGCTTGACTCCCCTCACCATGGGAAAAAAGATCACATATTCATCCTGCTGTAAGACTAAATGATCGAATTTGCTCTAACAGGTGGCATGTGTCTACCCTGAAAATGAGGAGGTGCACCTAGAGTTTCCATTGCTGCCCTTATTTGATTTTCCAAACATAAACGCTAATTAGAATTATATATATATATAACACAAACATGGTGAAGAAACTCGGCATACATTCTCCACGTACATACAATGCAGTATCCAGTCGTTTTCGCAACCGTCTAAAGAAAATACCCTTGTCACTCATGTGGCCCCTGGGGTGATTCCCCTTCCCGTGTTTAAGGGGTGTCCTCACCGGACTCTGCCCCTTAATGCCGAGCAGCGGAAGGACCATATGTCTTGGCATCGGCACGGCGTCTGATATAACATTGATCGCACACCATCGATCCGCTTGGTGTGCAAGGGCGGAGTGTGGGGAGGAGGCTGTGACTTGTCTTCTATCACAGAGCGGTGGCCGTGCATTGGGCGGGGAGTGCGGACCCGGGGGCGCGCGGCTGTGCGGGAGCGCGCGGCGGGGAGTGCGGACCCGGGGGCGCGCGGCTGCGCGGGAGCGCGGATCGCGGGCTTTGTGCCGGCGCAGTGTTGCAGCCGGACGGACGTGCGCGTCTGCAGGCGGCTACCGGTCATTGACATTCACCCGGCGTGGGAACCATCAGGGAACATCTTCTGCGTCTGAACCGATTCAGTTAAAAGGGCGCAGACCATTCAACAGGTAGGTCCCGACCTATCCATGTTTTCCGGAAGGATCGCACCCGAAACGACTCCCATTCCTTCTCTCCAGTCCAGAGATGATGCTTGTCCCGCTGAGTTACTCCAGCCTTTTGTGTCTATCTTTAGAGATGCTCTAGAGAGACAGGAATTATCCCATGCGAGTTCACCCAAGAGCTCTCCGGAGTTTAAAAGTAGCGGGTAATATGGCCCTGTCTCACGGTGCGAGTCATCCCACGAGCGACCCCAAGTGAAAGAAAAAAAACAGACTCGTGGTTATGTACGAGATTTCAAGTTTATGATCAAGTGTTGAACCGAGTTCCCACGGGTATGTCATTGCTGCGATGTTCCAAGTTCCTCTCCCGATTTACCAAGTTCCTCTCCCGTTACTCTTGAGCCAATCGTGAATGAAGGTAAGTGTGTGAGGGTGTGAGAAGTCCATGCCGGGTGCCGGCCGCAGCCGCTGTTCTTTCACATCATTGCACATCACATTGTTGGGAGACGGAGCTCAGGGTCGCCTCCTGAGACTGCTTTGGTGCCCAGGCGTAAGTTGAGGTGGAGGGTGGTTGGGGGTGGGGGGGGTGGACAAGGCTCTTGGGTGCTGGGATCATTCTCTGCGGGATGGTTAGCGTGGGAGACATGTGTAGGAGAGGTGCGCTGTCTGCAGGCAGACACTTTGGTAGTGATTGCCCACCAGCCTCAAAAGCCGCTGTGTCTCCCTGTCCCTATGATAGCAGGGGGCAATCAAGGAGCACAATACCCCCTCCCCCTCCACGCCAACACAAAGGGCAACGATCCCAAGGCTTTAGGGGCAGAAACAGCGGCAGGCGACAATCACCTGCCATAACGCGAGAGAGATCATGCGCTATTGTACGTCTCCTTTGCACATCGGTGTTTCTGTCTTTTCTCCATCTCATTGTTGGCCCTGACTGTCACCAACCCCACCCCCACCCCTCTGCTTCCCGGCCATGTGTGTGACCCCTTCCCTCCCCTCTCCAGCTCCCCGTCCATTGCACCGGGCGCGGGGGCTTCGCACCGTCTTCATGTTGGCGACGATCCCAAGGCTTTGGACGAAGGCAGACGCAACAAGCTGGAGTAACAACGCGGGCAGGTAACATCTCTGGAGAAGGTGACATTTTGGATAAGGGCTCGTCTTCTGAAGAAGGATCTCGACCCGAAAAGTCACCCATTCCTTCTCTCCAGAGTTGCTGCCTGACCCTCTGAGTTACTCCAGCTTTTTCGTTGAAATGGGTGACGTTTCGGGTCGAGACCCTTCTTCGGACTGAAAATAAAACTTGCCTCGCTTGAAGCAGCTTGTAAATTAAAACATAAAATCAAGAAATATTAAAGGTCGACTCATTTATGTGCTGCTATTCATTCACCTGGCCTATTGCTGTCCTCCCTCGTCCACCGTGAGCGCTGGACAACTCACCGGATGGAAACCTCCGCTGCATCCCGGGCGGAGGGCGATGATCACTGGACTGACCGGCAAGTAGAGGTGGCGTGTTGGCCAAGCCCGGCTCCCCGCCACCGGGATAGACACCAACTACTGGAGTAAACTCAGCGGGATCTCTGGAGAAGTCTGAAGTAAGGTCTCGACCCGAAATCTCACCCATCCCATCTCTCCAGAGATGCTGCCTGTCCCTCGAGTTATCCCAGCATTGTGTGTGTCTATCTCCGGTGTGAACCAGCATCTGCAGTTCCTTCCCAATCCACACTCTCGGCCCGGGGGGTGGATGGAGCATCACACGTGGACACATCCCACCCACCACTCCAGACTTGCCCCTTCGGCAGGACTTTAACCGCGTCCTCATGAGACAGAGTGACGAATACGAAGCCACGGGGCAGGCGCCTCAGTAATAAAGGACAAGTGGCAGATCATCGCAGAAAGGCCGAAGATAGACTCAAAATGCTGGAGTAACTCAGCAGGACAGGCCGCATCTCTGGAGAGAAGGAATGGGTGGCATTTCGGGTAAGTTGAAGAAGGGTCTGACTCCATTCCTTCTCTCAGAGATGCTGCCTGGTCCGCTGAGTTACTCCAGCATTTTGTGTCTATCTTTGGTTCAGTCTTTACTCGAGCAAAAGAACAGATAATAAAGTTCCCACGGTAGACTCACGAGACACTAAGATAAACGCACGGGCCACTACGTTATTACAACGAGTTTAAATGTTTCCATTTTGACTCGTGAAAAAAATCAAACATGTTTGATTTTTTTCACGAGTTAACAAGTTTCCCGAGTACCTGCCGTTAGCGCCACGAGTCGATAAGTTGCTCGTGCGAGTTCCGACGTTCCCGCTACGTGATCACCACGAGTGAAAACTCGGGGTCACTCGTGGGCCAACTCGCACAGTGAGACAGGGGTTTAAGGCGGAGCTCGTAGATGTCTAGTAGCGGCTCGTTATGGTAACGGCAGGTACTAGGGAAACGCGGAAACTCGTGAAGTTTTTTCAACAGTGTGAAAAATTTCCAAGAGTAAAAAAAATACTCGTGATGAAGTACCACGAGTTGGATTTTTTTTTAAACTCGGGAGAGCTCTTGGATGAACCCGCATCGTGGGACAGGCGCAAGAAACAGTTGGACGGGTACATGGATAGGACAGATATGGAGGGATATGGATCTATCGCGGGCATGTGGAACGTGAAGCTGGGACATGTTGGCCGGTGTGGGAAAGTTGGGCCGAAGGGCCTGTTTCCACACTGCATCACTCTAGGACCACAGGTACACCAGTTGGTACCGAGCAGACTGTGGAGTCACACTATGACTGACATAGTTGGAGGTGGAGTGGATTGTGAGGAAGATCGTCAAGGAAATATCGACAGGCTGATGAGATCTGTAGTAGGATGGACTGAAGAAGAGTTTTGACCCGAAACGTCACCCATTCCTTCTATCCAGACATGTTGCCTGTCCCGCTGAATTACTCCAGCATTTTGTGACTGTGATGCGATCTGTAGTTTGATGGCAGATGTAATTTATTTTTAAAGAATTAGTATAAGCTTAAGGATGCATTCCGAAAGGGATACAAGAGAGGGGATCTTATAGAAACATATAAAATTATAAAAGGACTGGACAAGCTAGATGCAGGAAAAATGGTCCCAATTTGGGGGAAGTCCAGAACCAGGGGCCACAGTCAAAGAATAAAGGGAAGGCCATTTAAAACTGATATGAGTAAAAACGTTATCACCCAGAGAGTTGTGAATTTGTGGAATTCTCTGCCACAATAGAGGCCAATTCACTGGATGAATTTAAAAGAGAGTTAGATAGAACTCTAGGGGATAGTGGAATCAAGGGATATGGAGAGAAGGCAGGCACGGGTTACTGAGATTGTGGATGATCAGCCATGATCACAATTAATCATGGTGCTGGCTCAAAGGGTCAAATGGCCTCCTCCTGCACCTATTTTCTATGCTTCTAAGAACAGAGATTTGACAGTGTAGGTTGCTGGGCAGGTTGAGAATGGATTTGAAGTGGAGTTAATAACCGCATGTATGAATAAGCTTTTGGCCAAGGTATCCCGGACTAAAAGAAATGAATATTGTTAAATAAGAATTGGGTTTTACCTCTTGCCACTCAAATTTTCAACCAAGGTATTTATGACAGTTGTTTAACAAAAATAATTGTTTGGTATTGTGGTTTCTCTATTATTGATTAATTAACAAAATTATCTGTTGATATTCACAGTGTAATCTGAAGAATTGAATTGATCTTGAATTACCTTCGAACATGGTGAAAAATGACAATGGTGTCTTGCTAACATTGATCAAAGCAGGCATTACAGGACCGAGACTGAATTCCAAAATAGTCAAGCTTTATATTTTCAGCACATTATTGACACTCCTGACAATCTTCTTGGGACTAATAGAGATGTTACATTTGATCAAACAGCCTACTAAAGAAGATGGTGACTTTGAAGCAAACAAAATGTTTGCCAAATCGTCAAGATTCACAAGAAACCATTGTTCAATTACAAAGAAAAATCCATGCAGATTACATGCCTCTTAAAGTTTCCAAACTGAAAACCAAAAATGTGAATGGTTATTTGGATTTGTGTTTTTCAGTCAGAGAGAGCATGTCATATTTTTAAGTGTTACCAGACTAAGTGCAGACCCGTTGGGTCTGTTCCCCCAACGTGCGGTTGGGGTGGGGGGGGCGGCATGCGGCATCACACACATTAACCACCCCACCACACACGCTAACTACCCCCCTTGTTAATATATTCATAATATTAATTTGCTCCTTTTACCTCATAATCATCCTATCTACTGACGCATAGCCCCCAACTAGCAGGCATGTCTAGAGGGGGGGGGGGGGTGTAGAGAGTGAGGGCAGAGAGAGAAGGGGGGGAGAGGGAGAGGAGGGGGGAGAGAGAGGGAGGGGGGAGAGGGAGGCAGGAAAGAGGGGTTAGGGAGAGGGAGGGAGGGGGAGAGGGAGGGGGAGGGGGAGAGAGGGAGAGAGGGGGGGGAGGGAGGGGGGAGAGGGAGGGAGGGGGAGGGGAGGGGGGACAGAGAGGGGGGGACAGGGAGGGGGAAATAATGATGGGGTGGACAGGGAGGGGAGAACATGGAGGAGGGGAATGGGGAGGAGGGAGGGGAGGGGAGGGAGGGGGAGGAGGGGGGGATGGGGAGGGGAGGAGGGGAGGGGGAGGGGGTATGGGGGGAGGAGGGAGGGTGAGGGGGGTATGGGGGGGTGGGGGGAGGGGGAGGGAGGGATGGGGGGGGGGGTTTTGTTACAAAACTGAACTCACTGTGGAATGAATCCATTAACGGAGCCATTCTGCTGCTGGAGCTGAAGGCAAAGATCGGCTGTTCCCCCGCTGTATTTCGGAGCACTGGTTTAAGGCAGCATGATAGAGCCAAGCGGGGGGGATGGAGGAAATGAAATCGGCAGCGAAATAAGCTGGGCGGCAGCACGGAAAATCGCCAGCGGAAGAAAAATAATTGTGGCGTTTTGGGAGGAGAGCGGGCTGCAGCAGCTGCCGTTATGGTGGCTTGCCAGCAGGAGGCCACAAGATGTTAAGTTAATGTGGGAGGGGGGGGGGGGGGGGGGGGGGGGGGGGGGGGGGGGGGGGGGGGTGGGGGGGGGGGGGTGGGGGGGTGGGGGGGGGGGGGGGGGGGGGGGGGGGGGGGGGTGGGGGGGGGGGGGTGGGGGGGTGGGGGGGGGGGGGGGGTGGGGTGGGGGGGGGGGGGGTGGGGGGGGGGGGGGTGGGGGGGGGGGGGGGGGGGGGTGGGGGGGGGTCGGGGTGTGGGGGGTGGGGGGTGGGGGGGGGGTGGGTGGGGGGGGGGGGGTTGGTGGTTGGTTGGGGGGGGGGGGGGGGGGGGGGGGTGGTGAAGGATTTTTTTTTTAGTGGAAAATCGGAGTTTGAGTGTGTGGTTTTGGCGAACCATGAAATCAAAGGCAAAATCTGACACACACACACACACACACACACACACACACACACACACACACACACACACACACACACACACACAGAGTTTTAAAAGTATATAGATAGATATTTCATGTTTATTGTTGAGCCTATCACTAGTTATTCAAAATACAGAGATTATATTAGTGCTTTGTACTAAAAATTAAGTCTTATTTTTCTCAAGAAAAGATGAACATTATATAGGTTGTTTACTATATTTGTGGCTAATTTAGTGTACCATGTTTAACTTTTCACTGCAAAAATGTTGTGTATTTGTTGTACATTTATGCAGCTGAGAGTGTTGCTATCTACCATACTTAAAAATACAAGCATGTACATTTTTGTGCAACATGTGCTCAATAATGTGATTATAACACACAAATTTGACAGACCATTTGTCATTTTGTACATTATACTGATGTTTAATTTTCATTTTGATTATTGTTTATTCCTGCTGTTGAAAGAATCTAGTTCTGTGCCATGATTGAACAATATTAAAAGATGCTTTTTAAAATGTTGACTTTCTTTGCTTGGGATTGCTGCCACCAAAATGTATGTTTGCACATCAATTATCAATGTGGGTATACTCTGAAGATTCAAAAACAACTTTTGAAAGGAGTACTGCATTTTCATAATATACTAGATCAAGTGGGACCCATTGGGCCCCGCCCCCCAAAGCATTAATCCACCACTCACCCGTTCCCCTAATGAACCCGTTTCCACCACGCACCCGTTCCCTCAACATGACCCATGCCCCCAACGCAATAATCCACCACTCACCCATAGCCCCGACGGGAAGCCTGGTCCCCCAACGCAAATCATTCCCCAATGTAAGGTTCCACCACCAACCCATTGGGTCTCTGTCACACGGGAGGCCTGGTCCCCCAATGCAACCCATTCCCCAACGCAAGATTCCACCACTCACCCATTCCCCCAAAGCAACCCGTTCCTCCAATGAAATATTCCACCACGCACTTATAGCCCCCAACTGTGCAGGTAATTTTAAACTTTAAACAAAATGCAATTGGACTAAGATTTAATGTGATGTAGGTGCCACCAACAAGGCCATCCTTTGTTATCCAAATCTAATCATTAAACTTTGCTGTGCTGGGATAGGCTGGCAGATTATTGCCTTGAAGGACATTTGCCGTGAAGGGCTCAGTGTTTTTGGATAGAAACATTGTAGCCTGTAGGGGATTGTGACATCATAACTGCCTAACTGCCTGCAAATTTGAAGAAATCCAAATTTTAAATGTCACTTTAAAACTTTTAAATCTCCCCCACTACGTCCCTCTCCTTACAACAGAGATCAGCAGCAGAGGTCACATTGTGATGTCATTTTCGGTTTGGGAATCTTCATGGCAGCTTGTGTAAATGAGATCCCATTGTGATTCGATGACTG
This sequence comes from Okamejei kenojei, assembly GCA_035221665.1. Lineage (NCBI taxonomy): Eukaryota > Metazoa > Chordata > Chondrichthyes > Rajiformes > Rajidae > Okamejei > Okamejei kenojei. Next base: position 19,082,315 of record CM069151.1, on the reverse strand, counting down.
TGAGATGGCATTGTAACATCATCACTAGAAGCTGCTAGGAAAGTCTCACTCTCACAGGCAGTTATTATTTTCAGTTGGCTTTTTAAAAACTTTAAATATCAATAACTCGTGAAATATAACATCAAATGTGAAGAAACCTGATACTAACGAACACAGCAAAAAGCTGAGTAAGATTCTGCAAATATTTTCGCGCTATTGTGTACCGTTTTGGCGTAGTTCCTTCATCTCACAGTCAGACAAACAAGGAGTCTTTTAGTATTATACTAAACACTTTTAGTATTATACCTCTCCACAGAGAGGCATAGATGACTGTGGATCAAAATGAGGACTGAATTGATCTACATTAACCAATGTTAAATATGAAACCCTGCACAAATTATCATTCATTATTCCTTGAAATATTTATGCTAAGTAGATTTTAAAATACAACATATAACACTACATCACAGGAACAGGCCCTTCGACCCACAATGTCCATGCAGAACACGATGCAAGGTTAAACATATCTCTGCTTGCATGTGATTCATATCCCTCCAATAATTGCATATGCCTACTTAAAAGCCTCATCAAATGCCACTATCGTATTTGCCTCCACCACCACCCCTGCAGTGTGTTCCATCAATTCGCAACTCTGTGTAATAAAAACTTGCCCTGCGCATTTCCTTTACATTTTGCCATTCTCAACTTAAAGCTATTTCTTCTAGTCTTTGCTTTTACCACTCTGGGAGAATGGTTCTAAACTGTTTACTCTATCTACGCCTCTCATATTTTTATATACTTCTATCAGGTCTTCATGCAGCCTAGGGCACTCCCCTCCTTATAGCCAATAATCTCTAATTCCAGGCACATCTTTCCTGTTAGGATTAAAGCCATGCCGACTGTCCCTAATTAGCCCATTCTCTTCCAAATGCCAATCGTAACCCCAAAAAAACTCTCCAATAGCGTCCTGGCTACTGATGTGAGGCTCACCATCCTATAAATGGCGGTGCTGCCTGGCAGCTGCGGCTCGCCTGCAGTCCGTCTGTTTTTTCTTTTTGTTGTTGTTTTCTTTTGTCTGTATTAGTTAAATTTGGTTGTTTACTTGTTTAGTACCATGCCTTGTCTGACTCCAAGCATAAGTCCCCTCCTTTATCCTTGAGTGGTCCTACATTCTCGCTAGTTACCCTAGTGTCTTTAATGTACATATAAAATTCCAAGAGATTTGGAACTCCCAATGACATTTCATGGCTCTTTTAATTGTTTGCTTGAGTTCTTTCCTGCCTGGTCGATGGGAGCGATGCAAGCCGGCAGCCCTGCCAGCAGCGTGCATTTTTTTCAATTTTTATTGTTATTTTTGTGTGTCTTAATGTATGTTTTTAATGTTTCTTTGTGTGTCTTGTGTGGGGGGTGGTGTGGAGGGGTAAGGGGAAACCGCTTTGGTTGCCTCCTCCACAGAGAGGCAGCTTTTTCCATGTCGCCTCCCCCGTGGCCTAACAGCAAGGATTGGTGCAGCCTTTCCCAGAGACGTGCCCGGGGCTTCAGGAGCGGGCGCAGTGCGGACTCTCGTCGTGGAGCCGGTGACCCCTTGCCAGGGGTTGCCGGAGGGTAGCGCTCCGTTCGCTGGCCCGCGGCAGCCTGAAGCTGCGGTCTGCGGAGCTCCAGCTGGAGCAGCATCCGCAGCCTGGGATCCCTCGTTGGGGTCCCGGGAGGAGAAGAGCTCCGACCGTCAGCCCGCGGCCAACTTCTACCGCAGGCGCAGCGAGGACTTACCATCTGGAGCGGGATCCCTCGCCGGGGATACCTGGAGAGGAGCTCCGACCACCGGCCCTGCAGTCTGCGGTGGTTCTTGCTGCGGCGCGGCAGGGACTTTAAATCTTCGACTGCCGGCCTGTGGCCTACACCATCTCGAAGCCACGGTCTCCGGTGGGGAGGCACCGATTCAGGACTTATTCAGGACTTACTGGGACTTACCTTTTCTGTACATCTGGATGCCCGCAGCGGCGACTGCGGAGGGTTGAGGTCCCGACCATGGGGGAAAATGGTGGAGGACTGGCCAAATGTTGTGCCTTCCACCACAGTGATGAATGCTGTGGTGGATGTTTGTGTACATTTTTTTATTGTGTATTGCGTGTTCTTCTTTATTGAATCGCTGCTGGCAAATTCATTTCACTTGCACTTATGTGCAAGTGATGAATAAAACTTGATTGATTGATTGATTGATTGATTGCTCTATATTCCACAAAGGCCCAGTTTGATTTAATCTACCTAAACATTACATATGCTTCCCTTTTCTTTTTTACCGAATGTATAACCTCTTTGGTCTACCAAGGGTTCTTTGCCCTGCCATCCTTACTGGAGCATGCCCTTTTGGCACTCTGATGAACTTGACCCCCATGTGTGGGGTGGGAGATTGCAACCTTCACGTGGTCCGCCCTGTTTCGACAAATGCAACCAACCCGGCATGCACAATCAAATAAGATCAAATAGAACAAGGTGTCCGACAACTTTAGGCTGTGCACGCCATACGAAAGAAAAAGAAGAAGAAGACTCCCATGTGTCAGATGCGTACTTACCCAATAACAACTGCTCTCAATGTACTCTTCCTAGCTTCTGAATAATAATGTTATAATCTCTTTTGCCCCAATTTAGTATCATTTCCCAAGGTCCAGCATTATTCTTGTTCATAACGATCTAAAAATTATGGATCATTGTTCTCAAAATACACTTCCACTGAAACACCAGTCACCAGACCAGGCTCATATCTCAGTACAAGGTCCAGTATGGTACCTCCTGGAGTTGGACTATCCAATACTGTTTCGGGAATCTCCCTTGGATACTTTTAATAAAATCTGCCCAGTTTAAGTCTTTCGCACCAAGTAAGTCCCAATCAATTTTAGGAAGGTTAGTCGCCCACTACAACAATTCTGTTTCTTTTGCATCTTTCCATTTCTGTCTACATCTCTATTTCTCTGTCTCCTGCTGTGTTGGTAGGCCTATAGTACAATACCGTTCTTAGTTGTGATCTCTTCCCATATTGTCTCAATGGACAAACCATCCAGTAGGCCCTCTCTGAGCTCCTGATTTGTAAAGCAACTCCTCCACCTCTTTACTCCCCTCTCGATTACATCTGAAATATACATATGTTGATATTTGTAACGTTGAGCTGCCAGTCCCCTTGCAAGTCAATCTTTGTAATGTCTACAACATCATAGTTCCAAGCATTGATCCAAGCTCTAAATTAATTTGCTTTACCCATGGTACTCCTTCTCTTGAAATAAACACACTGCACCCCATCAGTTTCACCATAATCCTTACCCCATCCCTGCCTGTCCTTCCTTTGAGTTACATTTTTGAGAATATTTTATCAATAGTATTTGCACTAACTACCAACATGCTTACTTTTTATTAAATCGGTATTTAAAAAAAAGTAAAGTGCATAAAGTATAGAAAGAAAATGCTGGAGTAACTCAGCAGGTACAGTTCACAATGACCATGTTGCATGCACTTTTATTGAAAGCAAGATAGTAGATGGGGAGTACTGTGGCTCAGCAAACAATCTGTTTACCCATCAGCATAGTCTGGAATTATGACCTCAGAGTGCAAGCCAACTTTAAAAACAATGTTTAACCTCAGTGAAGATATTGACACGAGAAATAAAAAACAATATTTAAATAGCGTTTAGAGAAATAAGCACTATGTAATCATGGTTTTAGGTAATCCTTAATGTAAATAACATCATAAAATGATATGGTTGTTGCTTAAATATACTTAATTATTTGAGCTATATAGGCATTATCAGTAACGATATGGCCAGGCCATTACAAGAATGTTGAATGTAAAGGGAAAGAATAAAGTTAATGGCAGGACTCTTAAGATTTCAAAGGTCTTTTATTGTCTTTTATTGTCACGTGTACCAAGTAAGGTACGGTAATATGTGAATTATCATACAGCCATACTAAAAAAAGCAACTGGACACACAAATACATAAAAGTTAACAAAAACATCCACCACAAAGGATTCCCCACATTCCTCACTGTGATGGAAGGCAATAAAGTCCAATCTTCTTCCTCTTTATTCTCCCGCGGTTGTGGCAGTCGAAGTTCCTGCGGCTCGGAGCCTCGAAGTCGGTCTCTAACCAGAGAACGCGAGCTGCACAGTGTTAAAGTCCGCAGGCTCCCACGGTTGGAGCTCAAAGGCCGATCCCTGACAAAGGCTGCCAACTCCTCGCTGTTAGGCCACAGTGCGGATGGAGATACGAAACGGAAAATTCGCATCTCCGTCGAGGCAAAAGATTTTTTTAAAGTTTCCCTCAATCCACCCCTCCCCCCCCCCCCCACCTACCCCCCCCTCCCACCCCAACCACCCCCACAATCCACCCCTCACTTAAACTTACTAAAACATACATTTAACACTACTTATTGAAACAACAAAGAGGAAGGAGGGGACAAAATGGACTGGCAAGTACAGACTGATGTTTTGGGCAAGCATACCAACCTAACTACTTGTTTTTGCCATTTACACAAACAATGGAGTTGCTTAATTTAGTGCTTAGTTTTTCTAGTTTATTATTGTTATCGTGAACAGATGGCTTAGCAAAGTTTTTCATACCCTTGAAACTCTTCACATTTTGTCATGTTACAACCACAAACGAAAATGTATATTATTGGAATTTATGTGATGGACCCACAAAGTGGCGCATAATAGTGAATGAAGGAGGAAAAGGATTATACATGGTATTTCAATTTTTTTTTACAAATAAAAAACTGAAAAGGTGCGAGCAAAAGTATCAGGACCCCAGATTCATACTTTTGAAGAACCCACCTTTTGCTGCATTCAGCTGCACGTCTTTTTGGATTAATGTCTCCTACCAGCTTTTGCACATCTAAGACTGACATTTTGCCCATTCCTCTTGCAAAATAGCTCAAGCTCAGTCCATTTTGAATGGAGAGCGTCTGATGAACAGCAATTCACAAGCCTTGCCAGAGATTCTCAGTTGGTTTTAGGTCGGGAGATGGAGACTTTTGAACTGGGGGCTTCTAACACATGAATTCTTTGATCTAAAAACCATTCCATGTAGCTCAGGCTGTTTTATAGGGTCATTTGTCCTTGCTGAGCAAACCATCCGCACCCAGTCAGGTATTTTGCAGACTCAAAACAGTTTTTTCTTCCAAGATTGCCCAGAATTTGTCTCCATCAGTCCACATCTTCCCAAATCAACTCTGACCAGCTTCCCAGTCCCCAGCAGAAGATAAAGCAATCCCCACGCATGAATCTGCCCAACCACCATGTTACACAGTGGGGATGTGTGTTTAGGGTGATTGCAGTGCTAGTTTTCCACCACACATAGCGTTTTGCATTTTTTGTGCCCAAAACTTCCATTTTGGTCTCATCAAACCAGAGCACCTTCCTCCACATGTTTGGTGTCCCCCACATGGCTTGTGTGGCACAGCCTGCAAACATGAACTTCTTATGGCTTTGTTTCAACATGGCTTTCTCTCTTCTTGCCCACACTTCCATAAAGGCCCGATTTTTTGGAGTACAACTACTAATAGTCGGCCTCGATAGATTCTCACAGAGACAGAGAGCTCTGGCGTGCAGCTCCTCCATAGTTTTACCATGGGCCTCTTGGCTGCCCCCCTTATTGCAGATCAATGCTCTCCTTGCCCGGCCTGTCAGTTAAGGTGGACGGCAAGTCCAGTCTTGGAAGGTTTGCTTTTGGCCATACTCTTTTCCATTTTTGGAGATGGATTAACAGCCTGCCGTGAGATGTTCAAAGCTTGGGATACTTTTTTATTTTAAACTCAACCTAAACAAAACGCCTGCTTTTAAAAACTTCACCACAACTTTATCCCTGGACCTGTCTGGTGTGTTCCTTGGGGCTTTCATGATGCTGTTTCAACGTGTTCACTTGTTCTCTAACAAACCTCGAGAGGCCTTCACGAGAATAGTTATAATTTATCTTGAAATTAAGAAACCACAGTGGACTCCTATTTACTAATAAAGGTGACTTTCTGAAGGCAATAGTGGTTGCACTGGATTTTTTTAAGGGGTAATCAAGAGTAAGGGAGCTTGAATACTTTTGACGTCACAACATTATCATTATTTTATATGTAAAAAAAATTGAAAACCATGTATTCATTGTTTTTTTTTGGGGGGGGGGGGGGGGGGGGGGGGGGGGGGGGGGTTTTTATTTTTTTTTTTTTTTTTTTTTTTTTTTTTTTTGTTTTTTTTTTTTTTTTTTTTTTTTTTTTTTTTTTTTTTTTTTTTTTTTTTAGTTTTTTTTTGGTTTTTTTTTTTTTTTTTTTTTTTTTTTTTTTGTTTTTTTTTTTTTTTTTTTTTTTTTTTTTTTTTTTTTTGGGGGATTGTGTTTTTTTTTTTTTTCTTTTTCTTTTCTTCCACGTCACAATTGTGCGCACAACTTTTGTGTGGTCTACACATAAATAAATCCCAAATAAAATACATTTTTACGATTGTGGTTGTAAACGAGACAAAATGTGGAAAACATTTGCAAGGCACGTGCAAAGATACAATGAAAAACTTTTTTGTTGCTGTTATCACAGCAAAAAGCCTGTACCTCATCAAAGTCGAGCCAATCCACGAGTGGTACAGGATAGGTAAGAAACAGAAACATAGAAAATATGTGCAGGAGAAGGCCATATCGCCTAAGAGCTGCACACGCCATTCAATATGATAATGGCAACTCATGCAACACCAGTATCCTGTACCTCCTGCTCTCCATACCCACCCTGATCCAATTTAGCCACAAGGGCCACATCTCTAACTCGCCTCTTAAAAAAAAGCCAATTAAACTATGCCTCAACTACCTCTGTGGCAGAGAATTCCACAACTCACCACTACCCCTGTGTGAACAATGTTTTCCTCATCTCGTCCTAAAGTAATTCCCCCTTTATCCTAACTGTTGTACCCCTTTGTTCTGACCTCCCCGGCATGGAACAATCTTCCTGCATCTAGCCTGTCCCAACCCCTTAAGATACAATTTTGTAATTCTATAAGATTCCCCCCACCAGTCTTCTAATTCTAGCGAGTACAAGCCAAGTCTAAGTTTTCCTCAGTCTTCTTTCCTCATATGAAATTGCCTGACATCCCATGAAATCTGTCTGGTGAACCATCCTCTTACCCCTCAATGGCAAGAAAGTCTTTTCTCAGATTTTTGAAGACCAAAACTGTATGTCAATTACTCCAGTTGGTCTCACGAAACACCCTGTACAACTACAGTATGAAACCTCCCACTCCTATATACTCAAATCCTTCGCACTGAATGCTTAACAAGATAACATGGGGAAACAACAAATCGTCGCAACGGACGGGAAGGGCTGAGAGGGCCTGTCCCACCATGCAGGTAAACTGTTATAATGGTTATATGTTATATCATTTGCATCTCTTCACTGCCTCTGCACCTGCATCTACTTTCAGTGATTGGGGGCCATGACACCCGGTCCTCATTCATCTCCCCTTTTCCTAATTTGCCACCGATTCATGTTATATCCCCTCCTGTTTTGCCACCCACGGAGGATAGCCTCACATTTATCCACATTATATACCACCACACATCAAGTTGCCCACTCACACCCAGCCTTCCAAGTCACCTAGCAGCCCAAGCATCCGCCTCACAACCTAACACTACCCCCCCACAGCTTAGTGTCATCCCCGCAACTTGAGATGTTGCATTCAATTCCCTCGTCCAAATCATTAATATATATTGTATAGCTGGGGTCCCAGCACTGAGCCCTTGCGTACCCATTAGTCATGCTACCATTCTGAAAATTGACCCGTTTACTCCTACCCTTAGCTTCCTTCTGCCAGGCAGTTCTCTATCCACAATCAAAACTAACCCCGCAATACCGTGTGCTTAATGAAATACTAATCTCTTATGTGGGACCTTGTCGAAAGCCTTCTGAAAAGTTTAGATTAACACATCCACAGTCTCCCTAAACCACTCAACAAAGTTACAATCCTCGAAAAAATTCTATAAGATCGTCAGACAGATTTACCTTTCGTAAACCATGCTGTCTTTGTCCAATGCATTCAACCCCCTTCAAATGTATTGCTATCCCCATCTTTAAATAACAGACTCTAGCATTCCCCTCTACCGATGTTTGACTAAACAGGCTGTAATTCCCCGTTACCTCACTTCCCCTCTTTTTAAAAAAGTGGTGTACATTAGCTAGCCCTCCAATTCCTCATGGAACTACTCCAGAATCTAAGGAGTTTAGAAAAATTATCACAAATGCAGCCACTATTTCTGTGGCTACTTCTTACTTAAGTACTCTGACTATACCGGCCCTGGGGATTTATCGACTTTAATTTTACCCAACACCACCTTCTCCCGGCTAACCTGAATTTCACTCAGTTCCTCCCACCTTATTTGAACCCTGGTCCCCTGCCTGCTATTTCCGGCAGATTATTTATGTCTCCTTTAGTGAAGAGAAAACAGAACTCAGTAGTTATTCAATTGGTCAGCCATGTGTTTGTTCTCATGATCATCACCTTTTCTAAACTGCAAGGACCTACATTTGATTTAAAATAATCTCTTTCTCCTTTCACATATCTATATAAAAACATTTTGCAGTCAGTTTGTTTAGTTCCCCAGCCTAGATTTCTTCATAATCTATTTTCGCCTTTCCTAATTAATCCCTTTGTCCTCCTCTGCTGGACTCCTGCATTTCTCCCATCTCTTGGTAGGTCTGCTTTTTTATTCTACTAATTGTTATCTTCATCTTTAGTTTTTTTATACTATCCTGATTCCCTTGTTATCCATGGATGCACAACCATCCCTGATATATATTCTTTTGCCAAACTGGGGTGAACAATAGTAAGTAGATCATCCATGCAGTCCAAAAATAACCTTCCATTGCACTTCACAATGTCAACCCTTAAGACATCACATTGCCGCTATCTTGCCAATTCACTCTCATACCTTCAAAGTTACCATTTGTTTTAAGTTCCAAACCCTTGTTTCTGATTTAATTATAATGTCACTCTCCATCCTAATGAAGAACTCAAACCATATTATGTCACTCTTTTACCAAAAGGGGCACGCACGAACCAAAGATAACACCTAATCCCGCTCATCATACATCAATAACACCAGTCAAGAAAGATAGTATATCTTTATATATCATTTTTCTGAGTACTTAAACCCCAGAGAGGAAACGAAAAAGCGTTTCCGAACCATGTCCAATCAGTGTGTGGTAAAAAATAAATAGTAAATAAAGAATAAAAAGTACAATATCACAGTTCCGACGCATGCAAGACAATGCCTCAGCTTCAGTGTGTCCAGGTTGTTGTTTGGTGCCGCGATACTTTGGCAGGGGGCAGAAGTCCGTTTTATCAGTCTTATAAGCCTTGCGTGAAGAAAGCTGAGTGAGCAATCCGGCATTTTGCAGCTGATGCTCTGTAAACCTCATCACAATGGCAGGATGGAGAATTGTATGCGATGGGTGGTGTAAGACAAAAATAATATTTCGGGTCTTTGATGATGTGATGATGGCTCTGCTAATACATCTCTTCCTGTATATGTCCCAGCAATAAAGAGAAGGGGATAGTCACCAAATAATCCTGTTGGCGGTCTTCACAATCCCTGTGCCAATTGGTGCCGAATGTACGCCTAGATGCAGTCATCCCGGAACCAGGAGGTGACGCACCGTAGTAATGTGCTCTCGATTGTCCCCCCTATATAGCCTGCTCTCTCATTGGTTCCTCTACATGTTGGTTTAGAAAACTATCCCGCATACATTCCAAGAAATCCTCTTCCTCAGCACACCCCTGCCCATTTGATTCACCCATATCTATGGTGTATGATATGAATCACCCATTATGACTGTTTTACCCTTGTTGCACGCATTTCTAATTTCCTGTATGATGCCATCCCCAACTCCACTACCACTGTTAGGTGGCCTGTACACAACTCCCACTAGCATTTTCTGCCCCTTAGAGTTTTGCAGCTCTACCCATATCGATTCCACATCCTCCAAGCTAATGTCCTTTCTATTGCATTAATCTTCCTTTCTATTGCATTAATCTCCTCTCTCACCAGCAACGCTACCCCACCTCCCTTTCCTTTCTGTCTATCATTTCCGAATATTTTGAATTATTCCCTGGTATGTTTTCAGCTCCCAGCCTTGGTTCCCCAGGAGCTTCATGTCTCCATGATCCCAACTATAGCATAGTCATTAATAGCTATCTGCACATTCAACTCATCCACTTTATTACGAATGCTCCTTGCATAGAGACACAAAGCCTTCAGGCTGTCCTTTTTACAACACTCTTACACTTATACAATTATGATGACGTGGCCCCTTTGAATTTTTGCCGGAAACCCACCACCTCTTTTCCTCTGTTTTATTATTTTTTTGAACATTTCAAAATCCAGCGGCGACAAAAAAAATGTTGCGACACTTGTAAAAACACCGCGCGTTATTCATTATCACGCCGCGTCAGGCCGCATCATGCCGTGTATATTTCGGTGACCTGCTACGTCAGTCAATGATGCCGGCAGTCGCAGAAAAAATCGTCAAGTGGGATAGGCCCTTAAAACAGCTGTTTCCGCATTATATCTCTGGCTCATAGCTTTATCAACTGAATTGCAGAAATACCACATTATTGGTATTTGGCTGGTCAAATCAGTACCGATAATGCCTAGACAGGCTATTGAATTTAAATAGATTTAAGCAGCAACCCTCACACTAAGGATCACCTACTGATTGTCAGTAAAGAGCAGATAACACAACAATTTCCTCCTGTTTACTTCTGTAACTAAATATTGTTTTTTCCATTTTGTGTCAACATCATCACTGAGCTCAAATATTCTTTGTGAAAGTTGGCTTCCTCTCCGAGGTCATAATTCCAGACAGAGTATTGCAGATAGACTATCTGCAGATAATTCCAGACAGACTATTTGCAATAGATAAATAGTTTATTTGCTCGGCGTCGCTCCCTGTCCGTTATCATGGATGTAGTGAAACTGTGTGCAACATTGAAATCCTGAGGTAGACACAAAATGCTGGCGTAACATCAATGGGATAGTTAGCATCTCTGGAGAGAAGGAATGGGTGATATTTCGGGTCGAGACCCTTCGTCTGAAATCATGAAATATGCTTAAAACATATTATAAAAGTAATGATCAAGACTGGGTATTTTTACTTCTGTTTCAACCCCATTAGCTCTGCCCAGACCCTCTTTACTGTTATCACCTTCATAGTCAGTTAAATGTTTTCCTATTGAACCTTCATTCTCCATATGATGCAGATTCCAACTGGTCTGTAGTGCAGTTGCCGAGATGTGAGGTTGAACAATCTTTTCATTGTCATCATCAAGTCTGTTATGGATTCTTGTCCATCATCTTATCATATATCATATATCATATCATGTCATATCATATCTAGCTATATTTAAAACTGTGTGTGTGTGTGTGTGTGTGTGTGTGTGTGTGTGTGTGTGTGTGTGTGTGTGTGTGTGTGTGTGTGTGTATGTGTGTGTGCGCGTATGTGTGAGTGTGAGTGTGTGTGTGTGTGTGTGTGTGTGTGTGTGTGTGTGTGTGTGTGTGTGTGTGTGGGTGGGTGTATGTCACATTCCATTTGATTCCATGGTCCGCCAAAACCAGAAGCTCAAACTCTGTGATTTTTTCCAATTTGCTAGACGTTATGCTTTTAAATTCACTAATGTGCTCCTCTTACATTTAGACATTTTTACGTACACATTTTTAATAAAATCCTTCCCCCTGCCCCCCCCCCAATATTTCAAAATGTTAAAAAATAAATAAAACTGCTCTCACTCATAGAATGTTGGTGAACTTTCCATTGTGTGATGTCACAATGCCCAATGCTCACAGATGTCCAGTAGGAATGGATCACATTTACAAACTGCTTTTGCTCCAGCTCCAGCTCCAGCCTCCCCCCCCACCCCCCCCCACCCACAGCCTGTGTCCGAAGCGCATGATCACTTATGTGGGAACAGAGAAAGAGGATTGGGGGTGATAGGGAGTGGGGAATAGATGGACTGGGCCGCTCTCTCTCCCCTCTCCCCTCTCCCACCCTCCTCCTCCCTCCCCCTCCCCACACACTATCTCCCCCACCCATCCCCCCCCCCTCCCCATCTCACCCCTCTCCCACCCCCTCCTTCTCTCTCCCCCCTCTCCCTCCACCCTCCCTCCCCCCCATCCCCCCTTCCCTCTCCCCACCCCCTTCCCCTCCCTCTCCTCTCTTCCCCCCCTTCCCCCCTCCTCCCCATCCCCTCTCACACTCTTCCCCCTCCCTCACACCGCTCTTTCCCCTCCTCGACACCACATCTCCCCTCCCCTCCCTCTCCACCCCTGTCCACTCCCCCCTCCCCACACCCCTCTCACACCTCCTCCTCCAAATCCCTCTCTCCCCCTGCCCCCTTCCCTTTAAACCTCTGTCCCTCTTCGCACCACCCTACCCCTCTCCCCCTCCCTCCCCACTCTTCCACTACTCTCCCCCTTCCCCACCCCTCTCCCTCCTCCCTCCCCACCCCTCTCCCTCCCATCTCTCCAACCCCATTCCTTCCCCTCCCTCCCCGTCCCTACCCTTCTCTCTTCCACTACTTCCCCCCCCTCCCCATCCACCTCTCCCACTTCCACCACTCCCCTACCCCTCTCCCCCTCCCTCCCCACACATCCACCTCTCTCCCCCTTCCCCCACCCCTCTCCCTCCCCACCTCTCTCCCTCACCACCCTCTCTCTCCCCCACCCTCCTTCTCCTACCACCACCCCTTTCCCTACCCCTCTCCCTCTTCCACCACTCCCCCCTCCCCCTCCCCCTCTCCCACTTCCACCACTCCCCCTACACCTATCCCCCTCCATCCGCACTTTTCCACTTCTCTCTCCCCATCCCCCACCCCTCCCCATCTCCCTCCCCACCACTCTCTCCCCCTTCCCTCCCCCTCTCCACTCTTCCCCTCTCTCCACTCTCTCCTTCCCCACTCTTCCCCCTCCCCCCCCCACCACTCTCCCCCTCCCTCCACATCCCCCTCCCCTCCCCTTCCCTATCTCCCTCCTTCCCCCCTCCTTCCCCCTCCTCCCTATCTCCCTTCCCCACCTCTCTATCCCCCTCCCCACACCTCTCTCACCCCCTCCCCAAAACCTCTCTCACCCTCTCCTCCACCCCCTCCCCCACCCCTCTCACCTCCTCCCTTCCCCCCCTCTCTCCCTACTCTCCATTTCGCTCTATCCTCACCCCTCTCCCTCCTCCGTTCCCACTCCCCTCCCATCCCGCTTCACCCCATCTCCCCCCACCCCTTCCCCTCTCTCTTGCACCACTCCCTGCTACCCCTCTCCCCCTCACCCTCCACTCTTCCCCTCTCCCTCCCCCTCCCACCTCTCCCTCCCTTTTCACTCTATCTCCCATCCTCTCTCTCCCTCCTCTCTCTCCCGAGCCTCCTCTCTCTCCCCTTCCACTCTCTCTCCCTCTCTCCCCCCCTCCACTCTGTCTCCACCTATCCCCTCCCCCTCTTCCTCCTCCTCTCCCCTCCCCTCTCCCCTCCACTCTCTCCCTTTCCTCTCTCTTCTCCCACCCTCTCCTCTCACCTCCCCCTTCCTTCTCCTCTCCCCTCCCCCCACTCCTCTCTACCCCTCACACCCCCTCCCCCCTCTACCACCCCTTTCCCCTACCCCTGTCCGCCCTCTCCTCCACTCCCCATCCTCTTCCCCCTCTCTCTCCCCTCTCCTCCCCCCTTCCCACTCTCTCCCCATCTCCCCCTTCCCACTCTCCCCCATCCCCTCCCCACTCACTCCCCATCTCCCTCTCCCCTCCAACCCACCCTCCCCCCTCACCCACCCATCCTCTCCTCATCCCCTCCACCCCTCTCTCCCTCTGTCCCTTGCCCTTCTGTCTCTGCCCCTCTCTCTCTGTCTCTCCCCACTCTCTCTCTGACCTCACTCCCTAACCCCCCCCCCCCCACCTCTAGACGCGCCTGCGAGTTGGGGACTATGCGTCAGTGGATAGGGTGATTATGGGGTAAAAGGAGCAAATTAATCATATTAATATAATATCAAGGGGGGTAGTTAGTGTGTGTGCGGGGTGGTAGTTAGTGTGTGTTTTTACGCCACATTTCCCCCCCCCCCTGCCGCAACCGCACGTTGGGGGAACAGACCCAATGGGTCTGCACTTGGTCTAGTATCTATTAAAACTGTGTGTGTGTGTGGGTACACAAAAAGCTGGAGAAACTCAGCGGGTGCAGCAGCATCTAAGGAGCGAAGGAGATAGGCCGACGTTTCGGGTCGAGACCCTTCTTCAGACTGTGTGTGTGTGTGTGTGTGTGTGTGTGTGTGTGTGTGTGTGTGTGTGTGTGTGTGTGTGTGTGTGTGTGCGTCTGTGTGTGCGCGGCATGTGCATGGGCATGGGCGTGGGCGTGTGTGTGTGTGTGTGTGTGTGTGTGTGTGTGCGCGCGCGCACATTGGCGTGGGCGTGTGTGTGCGGGTGTGTGTACGTCATTTTGCATGTGAAACATATCTCCTCAAAAACCAGATGCCGAAACGGGAAAATGTTTACATATTTCAGTAGAGATTTTCCTTGCGAGTTTAGAAATCCACTCCTCTGGACCGTTGGTACATTATTTTCCTGACTTTATTAACATTGTTGACCAATCTGACTTTTTTAAAATCTGACCGCTGCCCAGCTGCTGACCTTACAATAACTGTGAATTTTCTACATCTTCTGGTAGAAAATTTCCTTATGATTTCAAAAATCCAATCCAAAAATTTGCTCGATTATTTCCAGAGATATTTACTAAAATATATCACTAAACTGACATTTAAAAAAAAATAAAGTTGCCCAGCTGCTGATCTCACAAAGCCTTTGCACCTGGTACAACTGCCTCTTGGCCCCACCCGGCCCCACACTCCCAGCCTGGTTGCTGGTCCCGCCCGGCCCCACCCACTGAACTCACAATGCCTTTGACCCTGGCCCAACTGCTTCCTGGCCTCGCCTAGCCTGCCCCCCGCAGCCTGTCAGGTTGTTGATTCCATTGTTTTTCATTGAATTGAATTTTACTTCGGAGTCACGTGAGTGATTCCGTGAAGAAACCCAGCCAGTCCGCATGCGCTTCATTATGTCAGCCGCATTGGCGCAACGGACCGGCTGGGACGAAGAGCTCCTCCAGCGGTAAGTATTTAAAAACTGCATTTTGCCGTGGTTGTGTTTACAGGAGCCATGGACAAAGCGAGTAAGGGGATGAGGCGTGCCGCTGGAAAGTCGGTAGAGAGCCGCGGGAAAGCGGTTGGTGAACGGCTGCCTTGTACCCATTCCCAGTCACCGGTCGGTAGCGGGGCTACTACAGACTTAGTGCTGGAGAGCACTCCGGCAGCGCCAGTCGGGCGTAAGGCTGTGGGAAAGTCTGTTCGGGCCAAAGACTCGACGGAGTCGGGCCGGGAGGTTTCCCCTCCAGTAGATACCGTGTCTGAAATGGAGCACCTATTACAAGGGTTGCTCCAGCAGGGCACACTCCGGGAGGAGGAGTGGTGTCGGCGCCAGATGGATGAAGAGGCCGCGCCAGCAGCGCCTGAAATAGGGCTGCATAATCACTCCCTCATTGATGTGGAGACTGTAATGGGTCAGCAATGCTCTGACCCTGATGGGGAATTCACCCCAGGGGACGAAGGGCAAGCGCCAGATGCCACATCCCTGGCAGCACATTTTGCCATCCGGAGACAGTCAGGAGAGCCACTGGGAGATGATCTGGCCTCCTCAATTAATTATTTAGTCTCCCATCAGCTACAGGACCTGACAGTGGACGAGACCGCCAAGAAACACGTGACCCGGGTGAACTGCGTTTTAGTGAAAGTGCCAGCAGTGAACCAAGTAATAATGGGTCAGATGGGTGTGGGCATTCGTGCCCAGGAGATGAAGCTTCAGAGAATTCTGAAGCTGCTCGGCTCCGGGATCAGAGCGGTCGCCAGAACGGGAGATGGAGGGCACCTGTCGGAGATGCAGCGAGAGGCACTAGGTTTGATGTGCAGTGCGCACTTCGAGATTAACTGTTTGCGGAAGAGTGCCATTCGCCCTACCATAAACCCGAAGTTTGCAGCGCTCTGCACGCCCAACAATTTACTCTTTGGAGTGGACCTCGCAAAGCGAGTAAAAGAATTGGATGATGAGGCAAAGACGGTCGGCAAAGCTGTCCGGAACATTACCCTTACAGATGAGCCGCAGAGGCCGGGGCTGATCCAAGGCGGCCATCTACTCAGATGCGCAGTTGGCGCTCAGTAGTGTGGGCACAGACAAACGTGGATTTTCCCGAATGGAACAGGGGACAGCACAACCGACCACTCACCAAGGAGGTAGGTGGGTCTGGTTCTCATGAGAACATATTAACTGCAATACAGCAAAAAATTGGGGGTAGATTACACCTGTTCTTCGAGGAATGGGTGCAAATAACATCAGATCTGTTTATACTGAATATTATTCAAGGGTTTCGAATTGAGTTCGATCCAAATTGTGATTTGCCCATTCAACATGTTCCTAGGAGAACACTGAATTTCTCACAAACAAAGAATATGGAGGTTCAGGCAGAAATTATGTCTAAAAAATACATAAGTTTTACAAAATATGTGTAAAAAAGGGGTAATTGAGAAGACGGTTCGCCAGCTCCATCAATTTGTGTCTAATATATTTCCCCATCCAAAAAAGGATGGAGGGTATAGAATTATTCTTGATCTAACAAGTCTAAGTATAGACATTTCAAAATGGAAACGTTTGTTACAGCCAAACAACTGGTTTCCTGAGGATACTATATGGCAAGTATAGATCTGAAAGATGCGTATTACATGGTGCCTGTTCATTTGGAGTTTAGAAGATATTTGAAATTTAGCTGGATGAATAAATTATGGCAATTCAAGGCACTGCCTAACAGGTTAACTTCAGCCCCCAGAATATTCACAAAATTGTTAAAACCAGTACTGGGGCTACTTAGAGCCCAGGGTCATGTTGTTATGGCTTATTTGGATGATATTTTAATTACAGGTCGAACTAGGGAAACAGCTGAAGCATCCATGGCAGTTGTTCAACTCACTTTTGTAAAATTGGGATTTATCATTCATCCAGAAACATTTACATTAACACCACTTAGAACAATTGATTATTTGGGGTTCACTATTAATTCAAATCACATGGTCGTGACTCTGCCCAGGGAAAAAAAGGCTGGAGTTAATTGAAGGTTGTATCAAGCTCATTGAGGAACAACACCCTTCAATGAGACAGGTGGCCAGCTTGCTTGGTAAATTAGTGGCAGCATTTCCGGCAGTCCAATATGGACATTGCTCTACCAATAGCTGCAGAGGGCAAAAGAACAGGCACTCAGGGTACATTCGGGTCATTATAATAGGCCCATGCAATTATCAGCAGTTGTTACTGAACTGCAATGGTAGATACTAAATGTCTCCAGTAGTTCCTGCAAAGCTTTGCTTGAACAGCCCTCCGTGGTCTTATAGACTGATGTCAGGGCACTAGGTTGGGGTGCTACTGATACAAAGTCGAGCTGTGGAGGCAGATGGAATGCGCAAGAAGCATCGCTTCTGCAGTCATATGGGATGAATTACTTAGAGCTCTTGGAGCTTTTTATGGGCTTAAAGCTTATTGCTCTACTAAATGTCACCTGCATGTTCAGCTTCAGATTGACAACACTACCGCAGTGGTGTATGTTAATCACATGGGTGGAATCAAGTCAAGATCTTGTGACAAATTGGCCAATCAGATCTGGAATTGTTATATTGACAGAAAAATTTGGCTTTCAGCTATTTCAGCAGATTCAACATAGTGGCAGACACCAGATCACAAAAATTCAATGACAACACAGAATGGATGTTGAATCAGGAGTTATTCAATGATATAGTTGTTAGATATGGTATGCCATATATCAATTTGTTTGCATCCAGACTCAACCACCGATTGATGCATTCTCGCTACATTGGGGAGGTATAATTTTGTATGTATTTCCACCATTCTGCCTCGTAGGTCAATGTCTGCTCAAAATTAAGCAGGACTTTGCTTCAGGAGTGTTGGTGATACCCTACTGGCCTACTCAGCCATGGTTCCCTTTGGTATTGGAGCTGATGACACAACCTCTTATGGTTGTTCCTAAATGGAGAAATTTACTGGTGCACCCGGTAACTGGCGAACAGCATCCTTTATATGACCGTATTGATTTGTTAATTTGCAGATTTTAAGAAGGCCATATATGGGGCGAGGACTGTCTGGGAGAACTGTGGATATGCTCACTGCAGCCTGGAGAAAGAGTACCCAAAAGCAATATGTCTCTTCTATGAAAAAATGGGAGGAATTCTGTGTGCAAAAGAATATTGAATATCATACGGCAGGTATTTCGGATGTTCTAGAGCTCCTGTCGACACTACTACGATGAAGGGTTGAGTTATAGTGCGATCAATTCAGCTAGAAGTGCATTGTCCTCGTACTTGTTCAGAAGAACATCCTATTGGGTCTCACCCTCTCATATCACAATTAATGAAAGGAATTTTTAATTCCAGACCTCCTAAACCCATGTATATGGCAATCTGGGAAGTAAGCGTGGTCCTCAAGCTATTTCGCCAGTGGACTCCTGACACATCTCTGCCTTTGGCCAAAGTCACCATGAAGGTGGTCATGCTCATGGCACTGGTATCAGCACAACGAGTGCAGACATTGCAAAAGCTGTAGCTAGACAGGATGGAAGTGGCTGCAGACACCGTTACGTTCTACATTTATGATCTACTAAAACAGAGCAAGACAGGGTGACAGGATTTAAGATTGTATTCTCTGCATATCCCATGGAGCTATGTCTATGTGTAAGGACACATTTACTACATTATATCGAAGCCACGAGGGCCTTAAGAAATGTGGAAACAGCATTGTTTATCAGTCGCAAGAAACCACACAAAAGAGTATCAGTGCAGACTGTCTCAAGGTCGTTGAAACAAGTGTTGGTTTATGCAGGTATTATACACTGATGTTTTTACATGTCATTCCACTAGGGCGGCATCAACGTCCGCGGCCAGGGCAATGGTAGATCCCATCGACCATATACTCACAGCCGCCGGGTGGTCAAATGAATTGGTTTTCCAACAATTCTATCACAGGCCGATTACTGCCTCGGGGCTACACAAAAAGCTGGAGAAACTCAGCGGGTGCAGCAGCATCTAAGGAGCGAAGGAGATAGGCGACGTTTTGGGCCGAGACCCTTCTTAGCTATGGGGACACGCATGGGCCCCAGCTACGCTTGCCTCTTTGTTGGGTACGTCGAACAATCCTTAAAGACCTGCACTCACTGCCTCGGGGCTGTTTGCCAATTCTGTGTTAAGTTCTGTTTAAGTTTACCCCTGGGATAGAGAGTTTGCTGTTGTTTTTTGTTATTCAAATAAATCATTATTACATTTAATTCAATGTCATGATTGATTCTTTATTGATTATTTAATTATGTTGAGTCAATCAATGCAGTGAGAGGCCGGATTTGAATCTGCGGCATGAAATCACAGAGCTTTGAAATCTTCACGAGTCACTCACGTGACTCTGAAGTAAAATAGTAAGATTAAACGAGAACTTAACAGTTTGTAGTTTGATCTTTATTTTATGAGGAATTACGTTGGTGATTACGTGCTCTCCACTCCCAACCCTCTCTCACAAAGGTCATCTGGTAGTTCTCAAGTTGGTGATCTTACTATGATTACTTTGATTACTGTTACTTGTGATTTCATACCGCTGCTTTGAAGATTGATGCGCATGCGGACTGGCTGGGCTTCTTCACGTAATCACCAATGTAACTCCTCATAAAATAAAAATCAAACTTCAAATTGGTAAGTTCTCATTTAATCATACTATTATTTCTCACTTAACATCACTAATTCTTAACATTAACTTTTAATCTCAAAGACAGTTTAAAAAAAAATTGCTGTCTTCATTGACAGCTTAGATCGGACCCGCTGTGAGTGAGTGTGTGTGTGTGTGTGTGTGTGTGTGTGTGTGTGTGTGTGTGTGTGTGTGTGTGTGTGTGTGTGTGTGTGTGTGTGTGTGCGTGTGTGTGGTCCTCCCGGGGGGGGGGGGGGGGGGGTGGTCCCCGACAGCTTTCGTGCATGGGACACGGACACTTCATTTCCAGAACATTCTGAACGCATGATGCATGGTTGCATTTCGCTCTCTCTTTCTCCTCTCTCTCCCCCTCTCTCTCTCTCTCTCTCTCTCTCTCTCTCTCTCTCTCTCCCCCCTCTCTCTCTCCGGCCCTCTATCTCCCCTCCCTCACTCTCTACCCCCTTCCTCTCCCCCACCCCCCTCCCCTAACCCCCTTCCCCCCTCCACCCCTCCCCTACCCCCTTCCCTCCACCCCACCCTCCTGCTCCCTCCCTTCCCCCTCACCTCTCCCCATCCCTTCCCCCTCTCCCCTTCCCTTCCCCCCCCTCTCTCTCTCTCCTCCCATCTCTCTCACCCCTCCTCACCCACCCTCCCTCTCCTCCTCCCCACAACCCCCCTCTGCCTCTGTCTCTTGCCCTTCTGTCTCTGCCTCTTACTCTCTGTCTCTCCCCACTCTCACCCTGCCCTCAGTCTCTACCCCCCCCCCTCTAGTTGGGGGCTATGCAATGGATAGGGCGGTAATGTGGTAAAAGGAGCAAATTAATAAAATTAATTTATTGACAAGGGGGTAGTTAGCGTGTGTGTGTGTGGGGGGGGTTAGTTGGCGTGTGTGTGGGGGTGGTTAATGTGTATGATGCCGCATACCGCCCCCACCCCCCCCCCCCCCGCAACTGCACATTGGGGGAACAGACCCATCGGGTCTGCACTTGGTCTAGTATCTATAAATATTGTGTGTGTGTGGGGGTGTGTGTATGTAATTTTGCATGTGAAACATATCTCCTCAAAAACCAGACGGCAAAACGCGGAAATCTTTACATATTTCAGTAGAGATTTTCCTTGCGAGTTTAGCAATCCACTCCTCTGTACCTTTGGTACATTATTTTCCTGACTTTTTAATTAAAATTGTTGACCAATCTCACCTTTTTTTTAAAATCTGACCACTGCCCAGCTGCTGATGTGACAATAACAGTGAAAATGTTACATCTTCTGGTAGAGAATTTCCTTATGATCTCAAAATCCAATCCTCTATAAATTTGGTCAATTATTTCCTGAGATATTTATTAAAACTGACATTTAATGACCCTCTCCCTCTCCCTCTCCCTCCCCCTCTCCCCCCTCCCTCTCTCTTCCCCTATTTATTGATACAATCAATAATTGTATTATTGTGAAAATAATACAATTCACAGGATGTCTTTTAGTGCATTTATTAATTTTAATGTTAAATGATCCCACAATTTATAAAAATCAGACGAAAATACCTTATTTTTTAAAGAGACCAGCCAGTTGAATGCTTCATAAAGAAAATCATTAAAAGATATCTAAAAATTGGTTATAATTTTACATTTCAGGATCAGCAGATAATAGCAATTGTGCTCGATTAAGCCAGTGCTTTATTGTAACAGTTGTTACTATTGCATTTACAGGATCTTATGTATGTATAGCTGTAAGGCACACTATCTCCTTTTCCACAATTGAAATTCACTGTTCTATTTTCAGTCTCAGTAGGTTGGCAGCAGGTACACTCTTTTACCATGCTGTTAGTAACAGTGTCAAATCTGGAAAATAAGAGAGTATTAAACTGTATCATTTCAAATTAAAAATATCAACAGCAATCTAATTTTTGATTGAATGTCAGATGAACTAAGAAACATCTTAACAATACACAGATACACCAGAATAATGAAACAATTAGTCTAAATAGCTGGGATTTATAGCACCTCCTTTCATCTCACAACCTGCATATCAGAAACCTGATTTAGGTTTGACATGAGTTTACATAACTTTAGTTATTGCTGTGTAAAATTACATGCAGTATTTTGTTTTGAACATAGAACATATATGGTTTATCACAGGAACAGGCCCATCAGCCCACAATATCTGTGCTGACCACGATGCTAATTTAAACTAATCCCATCTGCCTACACTTGATCTATATCCTCTATTCCTGCCTGTTCAAGTGTCTATCTGAATGCCTCTACAATAAAGTGATGATACTTAAGTGCAGTGAAAATCATATTTCGCATACAGTTCAGTGACAATCCTACTATTCATTAGGTACTGATTTGGACACAAGAATCATTGTGTTTAAGGCGACATCCTGTACCCTTCAAGTCCAAATTTCCTTTACAATATATTATAGTTTTAACATGGCCCACTGTCCTGGCAGAGAGTTTATAAACCGTTATCAGGTACCCCCATCCCCCAGCCAGCTTTCAATACTCCAGATAAAACAATCTAGTTTCATGTTGCATTATGCACTCTACTCAGATAATTACATTGTCAGAGGGCAATTTGGGGAAAATATGAATGGTCCCTCTTTCTCTTCTTCCATTTCTTCCATGTTGAAAGATTTTGTTATGTGCCATCTTGTGTGCCTCTCCATTAATTCTTCCCATGCATTTCCTCTCGACAATCTCTAGCCTTGTTCTTCAAAAATCCAAACAAAATACTTACTCAACATTTCCAGGGCAGCTACCTTGACACTTTGTCATATTAATTTTTGCTGAACAATTTGAATTTGCAAGTGTGACAGTTTTGGAATAAGACAACATCTGACAACCATCTACGAAAAGATAATTGAAAACAACATGTTAAAATTCATAGGACAACACAAACAAATAATTTCTACTTGCAATAGACCAATCACTATTTCTACAGTTCTCATAAGTATCATCCCCTGTAGAGCTTAACTAGAAGGTGGGGGGAGGGAGTAGAAGCAAATTAATTGGTTAATTATGGCCATGGGTGATTACCATGGAAAGTTGGCCTTCAACAGTCACAGAGTATTGGGTATAGAAGTTGGGAGGTCATATTGCATTTATATAAGACGTTGGCGAGACCACATTTAGAATATTGTGTTCTGGGCACAATGTTATAGGAAAGATATTGTCAAGCTTGAAATGGTTTAGAAAAGATTTATGAGGATATTGCCAGGACTAGAGGCTGTGAGCTATAGGGAGAGTTTGATTAGGCTGGGTCTCTATTCCACGGAGCGTAGGAGGACGAGGGAAGATTTATAAAGGTATAATAAAATCATGAGAGGAATAGATCGGGTATATGCACAGAGTATTTTACCCAGAGTAGGGAAATTGAGGACTAGAGGACATAGGTTCAAGGTGAAGGGAAAAAGATTTAATAGGAATCCGAGGGGTAACTTTTTCACACAGAGGGTGGTGGGTGTATGGAACAAGCTGCCAGAGGAGGTAGTTGAGGCTGGGACTATCCCATCGTTTAAGAAACAGTTGGACAGGTACATGGACAGGACAGGTTTGGAGGGTTATGGACCAAGTGCATGCAAGTGGGACTCGGATAGCTGGGACATTGTTGGCCGGTGTGGGTGAGTTGTGCAGCTGGTAGAGCTGCTGCCTCACAACACCAGCGACCCAGATTGATCCTGATCTCAGGTGCTGTCTGTGTAGAGTTTGTACATTCTCCCTGCGACTGTGGGTTTCTATCGGGTGCTCCAGTTTCCTCCCAAATCTAAAACATGTGCAGGTGTATATGCTAATTGGTCTCTGTGAAATTGTTCCTGGTATATTGGGAGTGTATAGGAAAATGGGATAACATAGGTGACTGATGGTCAGCATGGATTTGGTGGGCAAATGGGCCTGCATCCATGCTGTTACTCTAGATTAAACTAAACTAAACTAAAACATGAAAATCATATTATCATCCATAAAATGTTATGGAATTATAAATATGATGGAGGATAATGAACAGCAGAATTGGATGACTAAAATGAAGCCTTGTAATTGCTGCAGTCATTTCATAGTGAGGAGAAAGGAAAATTAAATTAAAAGATGAATAATTTATCTCCTACTTACACCCTTAGATGCCCCAAACATAATTTGAAACTGTGCTTTACTAAATCGAAAGACCCCAGGTTTGGAGTGCCAATTCAGCCCAGTGGTGTTACCAATCAGTATATTGGTCAGGAGAGGATATTTTGAGCTGGAAGTCCAAATAATGAAAACCAAATAAATCGCCAAGGAAACAACTGTTTATGATAGGGAGTATAGTAATAGAGCCAACCGGATACATTTGGTTTATGCTTTACACAATTTACCTAGTCAGGTACATTGGACATGTTAACATGAACATTCTAGTCTAGTCCCAGGAGATGCTGAGGATTGCTCACCCAGTGGTGGGATTTGGTTTACGGCTGATTTTCATCTCATATTTTATGTTTTTGTTTTATATTTCTCACACATTGAAGGAGATCTTTGGGTCAATCACCGTGCTGACTCTCAGAGCATTCCCATCAGAACTACTAATTTCCATCCACTGAGCTATTTTTGAACATGGAAGGATTTTGTGTCGGCCGCCCGACTGCAACGAGGGGATAATTGAGGGAGTTTATGGGGTGCCCACAAAGCTCATCAGGAAAGAATTACTGTATAACCAACCAAAGGACTATATTCCCTGAGCAAAAAATAATGTATGATAAATTAAGATTTTAAGGATTTTAGTTGGGTTCTCAGTATTTCCCATCTGTCACCAGAGAGATATACCAAGGGTTCAATCTTAAGGGCGTGTCCCACTTAGGCGTCTTTTCACCAGACTGCCTGCAATCTTTAAGCTCACGGACGCGCCTGAAAAACCACAAACTGGGACGGCGACCGTCAGAGCGGAACACACATCCACATCGCAAAGGCGGGGGTCAGGGAAAACGGGGGAGCGCTGTCTGAAATTCACATGGTGCAAAGCCATGGTGATACAGACACACACCGCGATGAACAGGAAACTTAAAGATGGCTAGCACAGTGTACGGTCAGTCCTTTAAAAGACCGGGGGGGGGGGGGAGATAGGGTGAGCAGGGGGAGCAGGGGGAGAAGGGGGAAGAAGGGGGGGGAGAAGGAGTGGAGACATTTTTAAGAAGCCAGACAACTTTTAATAAGCCAGAGATACGCAGCTGTGAAGTTTAGTGGGCATTTAACATTATCGGTCGTTTTTCCTTGGTTCTGAAAAGCTCGTGCTTATGATTTTTCCCCCAATGAGCCAATGAAAATGCCCGGTCAGCAAAGGAGATTAACTGAAACTACTACAGTTATCTCGACTACCTACAATGAGATGGCGACCCCACTACCACTGCACCTGTGACTACAAAAGTATCGATTTTCTCCATGGCGACTAATTTTTGGTCGCAGAAAAAATTTCAACATGTTGAAAAATTTGCTGCGGCCATACTGAGGCCGCGACTAGTTCCCAGAATACGGGAACTCCTCTCGACCATGAAGGAGACTCACCAGAGACCACCAGCGAACATGTGGCGACCATGTGGCGATCATGAGGCGAGCGCAGAATCTCCTGCACTCGCCTAAAAATGTGTCTAAGTGGGACAGGCCCTTTAGTTCTGAGCTGGTTCAATTGAAATATTGTTATCAGCTTGTATGTTGTGCCCACCCTACTTATGTCAAATGATCTGTGATTGGGATAATGTTGAGATGTTTTCTGAAGTGAAATTAAGGAACATTCTACCATTAATTCAAAAATGAATTCCTTGGCAAATTTGCAAATTTTGGTTTGAATTCCAAAAGCCTGATGTTGAAATCTGCAGAACGTATGAAAAATAACAGTGGAAGAAATGAAGACAAATGCAACCATATGTAGAAACACTCATCCTGGAGACAACTAACATTGCACTTTCAGTTGCGATTATTTCCTTTGTGCTTAGCTGCACTCGTCTGCTCTTAGATCAGCTGAAGCAAGTGAGACCTGCCCTGTACTTTTAGTCAATATGAATGGGAATAAAGAAGTCACATGCATACCTGTTTTCAAGGAACAAGAACAGCAGTGATCCTTATTCTGAAAATGTGTGATCTAAACACACAAAAATGTTATGGTTAGTTGGTGATTTAAATTCCATTGAAATAATATCAGCACTAAAATCACACCGAATTGCAAGAACACTCATCAATTAGGTGCAATTATGTAATTTTCAGCCAAAATACAATTTTATAGATTGGCCTTAAACTATAAATGGTCCACAACTTCACCCCATCCATAACTCCCACCACCAAAACCATGTGACTTTGCCATTGTCGTAATGATATTCCTGATCATTTAATTTTAAATAGATATTTCAACCCATTGATGTGCAGTTGTTGACAGTCTACACACAAGTTCACAAGTTATAGGAATATAATTAGGCCACAGCCCTTTGAGTCTATTCCGCCATTCAATCATTCCTGATCTGTACCTCCTAATCCCATTTTCCTGCCTTTTCCCCATAATCCTTGTCTCCCGTTCTAATCAATTTGTCTATCTCTGCCTTAAAAATATCCACTGACTTGGCCTCCAGAGCCATCTATGGCAATGTTCCACAGATTAACTCTATGCCTTTCATTATTATATGACACATGTGACTTTTAATAAAAATGTGATACCAACTTGAAATTTACTGCATGTCATCCAGATGCATTGATCAGTGGGATCACTCCATATTTCCCCATCCTAGGAATGAAATGTGCAGAAAATGATGTCATATAACTTTGTCATTGGGCTGTTTCCCCAAACAAAATACAGTTAAGTTAATGCCACAGAAAAGATTTCTCTGGGCTGCACTGAGAAATATCCTGGATGTAGTGAATAATGGAAAGTCAATACCTTCCGTCACAAGCAACTGCTAGATTGATGTATTCACCATATCTAGGTTCTCCAGGATTTCTGGGTGCATCACCAGAAAAACCCCTGGCAACATGTCATAGAATAAAGATGTGTTAACTTTCCTGTCAGATATCAATAAAAACTCTTGATGATGAGTAGCAGTTTTTTGTATGTGACCTGTGTAACACCCTAAAGAATAGGATCTGAACCATGACTGGAACTCAAATGCAAAGATTCTCACTTAACTTTTACTCTAACAATTGGATTAAACATAGGTCTGTAATTATTGCCTAAATATACCCTTCCAAAAATGGGAGGTTTTCTGAGTATAGTTTATATGAACCCATTTAGAATCTACAATTCCTCAGGTTTTGATGCTTTCTTAGAACTCTTGTGCCAAGCCCCCATAACCAGATGCTAATCTTTTCTCTTACCATCACCTCTCCCAAAACCCCAGGTTTCACATTTCCCATTGATTCTCCCGTTGCTTGACCGCTCTTAATCCTTTCGCGGCGTCACTTCCCCACCCTACCTTAGATCTGAATCCACCCTCTACGTCTCAATTCTTTCTCTTTCTCCTCGAACGTCTGCACCTTTGAAGCCTTCATGCCCATTCTGACATCTTGCTCTGTCTTTTTGTAGCAATCCTCTTTCATTTCCACCGTTCACACCCGAGGTCGTAATTTCTCTCCCTGCAACTCTTCTCATCTTCTAGGTTGCTGGGTAGGAGCAGAAAGACTGCTCCTACCCAGCAGTCTTTCTGCCCCCACCACTTGATCCTTTCTCCTCCCCATCATCCCTAATCCAGTGCAATACACAAAGTGCCTGAGGAATTCAATAGGTCAGGCAGCATTGGTGCAGGGAAATAGTTATGATGGTGTTTCAGAATGAAGAAGGGTCCCAACCCAAAGTACCCATCTGTCCATGTACCTCCACAGATGATATCAGGCCTATTGGGTTCCTCCAGTACTTTGCTTTTTTTTGCTCAAGTTTCCAGCTTTGGCAGTTCCTTGTAATTCCATCCCTACTTGATTCTGCCTCCACTTTCCTCCCAGGTCTCGAAACTATTTCAAACCACGCCCTCCCACTAACATTATTTCACAAATTCTGAATGGCTCCCCTCACTTCTTCCACACACTGTTTGGATATTGTGCATGGTAGAATGTTGTTTTTGAAGCTGAAACATGATGCACTTTGTAAAATAACAAATGTGTTCACTACATTTGTAGAATTCAATATATATGTATTCAGAGAAGGGAAGAAGTTATTACGTATCATGTTTTTTGGAAATTATATTATGCAAGTTAGGTTATTATGGAAATTCATAGCCTGGCACATAGATATGAAGGACAGCAGATATTGCAACTATTATAACATGGTAACATGTCCAATCATCCAATTTACAGGCCTTTTGGATGCAAAGTAAATTATCCTAAATTCAGTGTAATACTATAAAAAAAAGGTATTTTAGTTATGTGTTGGTGTAAAGAAATGTACACTTACATATCTTATGTTTCCTGAACTGTCTATGCAACCTGTAAATTAGAGAACAATTTTAAGTACACATTTAATTAAGTTCTACTAATGCTCAAGTAGTGGGACCACTTGATATACCTGTGACACCACTTTCCGAGATAGGGTGGTCAAGAAGGGCTTCAGTATGTCTGCCTTCATCAGTGAAGGTATTGAGTATAGAAGTTGGGATATTATGTTACAGTAGTACAAAACGTTGGTGAGGCCACATTTGGAGTATTGTGTTCAATTTTGGTCACCCTGTTATAGGAAGGACGTTGTTATGCTTAAAAGAGTGCAGCGAAGATTTACAGGGATGTTGCCAGGACTTAAGTGACTGAGCTATATGGGCAGGCTAGGAATTTATTCCTTGGAGTGTAGAAGGATGTGGGTGAGTTTAGAGATGTATAAGATCATGAGAGGAATAGATTGGGTAAATGCACAATGGACAGAGTTTGTTACCCAGAGTAGGGGAATAAAGAATCAGAGGTCATAGGTTTAAGGTGAGAGAGGAAAATTTAATAGGAAAATGAGGAACAACTTTTTCACACAGAGGGTGGTGAGTATATGGAATTAGCTGCCAGATTATGTAGCTGAGGCAGGTACTATAAAATGATTTAATATATATTTGGACAGGTACATGAATAGGAAAGGTTTAAAGGGATATGGGCCAAATGTAAATGGGGCGTCTTGGTTGGCATGGGCAAGTTGGGCTGAAGGGACTCTTTCCATGTTGTATGGCTCTGACTCTAGGTAGTTTGTACCATATTTCAGTTAAAGAATTAAACAACTCACTTGTGTTTACACATTCTGCCCCGTTTTCTGAACGAATCGTTCCTGAAGGACATACGCAGTACTCTGTCAGAGAATATGTTGTGTCTCCACCTCGGCTGCGGTGAATCGTGCTGAGAAACAAGTTTATTTGAAAGAACTTTAAAGAGTACATCCATTAAACCAACATATATAAAGTTGGGGACTCTTGAGTTGGGGTCATGGGATGTCAGGACTGACATATGATGTAAGAATGAGTCGACTGGGCTTGTATTCACTGGAATTTATAAGCATGAGAGGGGATCTTATAGAAACATATAAAATTCTTAAAGGATTGGACAGGCTAGATGCAGGAAAAATGTTCCCGATGTTGGGGGAATCCCGAACCAGGGGTCACAGTTTAAGACAAAGGGGTAGAATATTTAGGGCTGAGATGAGGAAAAACCTCATCACGCAGAGGATTGTGTTCTTTGGGTTGCTGGTAAGGAAAAATATATGTTCTCCCTACCTTCTGAAGGAAGATATGGTCCAGAATATGTTCAGTAGGATCCACTGCTGCACTCATTACACAGATTCTCCACTGCCTTGCCTTTCTTGGTTCAAATCAAGATGCTCGCTGAGTGTCTTAAGTGCTCAGTGAGGCCACTGTGGTCCCAGGGTTTTAGATAACATAATTGTGCCATATGATGTGATATATGACATGGACAGTGGATCATAGACTGTAGTTAACTTACATATTATATCATAGAAGCTCAGTGAGGCAAACATTCAGTTTTCACCCACAAAATAAGTCTGACATGACCTTAAACGGCAATATGAGATAAGAGATACAAGAAGGGCCCAGAGAAGAATGTGGTTCATGGAGGTAACAGACCTGCCTCTAGGACCATCATCACGATCATCATGGTAACCCAAGGCCTCAAAAGCATGTTTTAGGCCCGAGGTTACCTGACCAGAGATGTGTGAACACAAGATGATCGTGTAAGCAAGTTGATGTCAGAAGTGGCTGACTGGTCACCTTCTCCTCTTGAGTTGGTCAAGCAGTGATGCTGAAAATCTGTGCATTTGTGGAGATATCATAGAATCATAGAAAATAGCTGCAGGAGTAGGACATTCGGCCCTTCGAACCTGCACCGCCATTCAATATGATCATGGCTGATCATCCAACTCAGTATCCTGTACCTGCCTTCTCTCCATACCCCCTGATCCCTTTAGCCACAAGGGCCACATCTAACGCCCTCTTAAATATAGACAATGAACTGGCCTCAACTACCTTCTGTGGCAGAGAATTCCACAGACTCACCACTCTCTGTGTGAAAAATGATCTTCTCATCTCGGTCCTAAAAGACTTCTTCCCCCTTATCCTTAAGCTGTGACGTCTTGTTCTGGAGTTCCCCAACATCGGGAACAATCTTCCTGCATCTAGCCTGTCCAACCCCTTAAGAATTTTGTAAGTCTCCATAAGATCCCCCGTCAATCCCCTAAATTCCAGCAAGTACAAGCCGAGTCTATCCAGTCTTTCTTCATATGGAAGTCCTGCCATCCCAGGAATCAGTCTGGTGAACCTTCTCTGTACTCCCTCTATGGCAAGAATGGCTTTCCTCAGATTAGGAGACCAAAACTGTACTCAATACTCCAGGTGTGGTCTCACCAAGACCCTGTACAACTGCAGTACAACCTCCCTGCTCTTGTACTCAAATCCTTTTGCTATGAATGCCAACATACCATTCACTTTCTTCACAGCCCACTGCACCTGCGTGCCTACCTTCAATGACTGGTGTATCATGACACCCAGGTCTCGTTGCATCTCCCCTTTTCCTAATCGGCCACCATTCAGATAATAGTCTACCCTCCTGTCTTTGCCGCCAAAGTGGATAATCTCTCATTTATCCACCTTATACTGCATCTGCCATGCATTTGCCCACTCACCCAACATATCCAAGTCACCTT
This sequence comes from Okamejei kenojei, assembly GCA_035221665.1. Classification (NCBI taxonomy): domain Eukaryota; kingdom Metazoa; phylum Chordata; class Chondrichthyes; order Rajiformes; family Rajidae; genus Okamejei; species Okamejei kenojei. Next base: position 19,051,407 of record CM069151.1, on the reverse strand, counting down.
GCAGCCTCCTAGCATCCTCCTCACAGCTAACACTGACCCCCAGCTTCATGTCATCCGCAAACTTGGAGATGTTGCATTCAATTCCCTCATCCAGATCATTAATATATATTGTAAATAGCTGGGGTCCCAGCACTGAGCCTTGCGGTACCCCACTAGTCACTGCCTGCCATTCTGAAAATGACCCTACTCCTACTCTTTGCTTCCTGTCTGCCAGCCAGTTCTCTATCCACGTCAATACTGAACCCCCAATACCATGTGCTTTAAGTTTGTATGCTAATCTCTTATGTGGGACCTTGTCGAAAGCCTTCTGAAAGTCCAGATATAACACATCCACAGGTTCTCCCTTATCCACTCTACTAGTTACATCCTTGAAAAATTCTATAAGATTCGTCAGACATGATTTACCTTTCATAAATCCATGCTGACTTTGTCCAATGATTGCACCACTTTCCAAATGCGCTGCTATCCCATCTTTAATAACTGACTCTAGCATTTTCCCCACTACCGATGTTAGACTAACTGGTCTGTAATTCCCCAGATGCTGTACCTGAGTTCTAAATATGCATTAAAATGCAATAAAATGCCATATTTTGTGCAATCAGAGAAAGACTGTACACAGCGCTGGTAATAAACCACTTCCTTGTACCTCAAGGTGATAGATTGATCAAATAAAAAATGTATTTTTCCAACCTGAGAACAGGTTGAGTGGGTATTTATTTTTCTCTGGAACACACGGATAAACCTAAATGAGCCATAACAAAATGGTCATACTTTAAGGTGACATCCCATTCCTTCCCACCACTGCCACTCACTTCCATTCCACTGCATCAAAGAAGGTGTTTGGCTGTTGGTACACTTGCCTTCATTTGGAAGAGTATTAAGTACAAAAGTGCATCATGATGCTGCTGCACAATTCGTTGGTTAGACCACATTTGAGGTACTGTGTGCAATACTGTTCATCCAGCTATAGGAAAGATGGCATTAAGTTGGAACAGGTGCAGAAGAGATTCACCGGAAAGTGACCTGGGCTTGCAAGCTCGAGTTATAAGGAGAGGCTGGATAGGTTGGGACTTGTTCCTTTGGAGGAAAGGAGGCTGAGGGGTGACCTTATGAGGTGTACAAAATCATGAGGGGTATGGATGAAGTGAATGCTCATCGTTTTTTTTTCCTAAGGTAGAGGGCATAAACTTAAGTTGAGAGGGGAGATATTTAAGAGGGACCTCAGGGACATCTTTTCCACTCACAGGGTAGTCCATATCTGGAATTAACTGCCAGCGGAAGCTACAGAAGCAGAAGAAATTACAACTTTTAAAATACATTTTAAAAATTACAACTTTTAAAATACATATATATACCTACATATAGAGATAGAAGGGTTCACTATAACTGGCTGTGGGCCAAAAATAGGGTGGCTATGGGGCAAATGCAAGCAAATGGGACTCGCCCAGAATGCCATCTTGATTGGCAGAGACAATGTTAAAGGGCCTGTTTCCATGCTGTATCTCTCTATGACTCTGCAGAGATGCACTTCTTCATTTTTTGGTGCCTAAAAGCCACTGGTGTTGCCATTTTCCCAGCAGTGACAAACGTTCTTTGACATGAAATGATAATTCTGTTTCTCTGTCTTCAGGCTACTGATTGTTTCCAGACTTTTATATTTTTTGGTAGCATGTTCAAGAAGGCTATTTAATTTTATTGTCTTTAACATACTTCGATGAAGTCACAAATTTTAATTTTGCACACTATTGATGTATTTTATCATCGTTGAGCTAAATCTGGGATATTCTCCAGGAGTTGGTTATACTAAGTTAAAAATTAAAAAAATGTTTTGTCAATGGTTTTTCAAATAAATCATTTTGGTTCTGAATTCCTTATTAGAGGATCCTAGACTGATAAGGGTATAACCATGGTGACAGAGGTGTGGTGTTAGGTACATTTAGTTATATGTACAACGTAGATCAGAAAACATTTTTCAATCAAAATTCATTTAAAAAAATTGTATAATTGACTGCCAACAAATATTAAATTGGGATTCATCATACAGTTCCCTCAATGCATATCTGATAATGTACACTACTTACCTGCGATTAAAGTCCTGACTGACACAAGCGTGGTAAGCTGATCCTTTGGGACAGCTATAATCTTGAAAAGCAAATAGAGATGTGAAATGGTTAACATTAAATAAACAAATAAATATTAACAGGCAATTCAGAAATAAATGCCAGTTACGACATAGTAATGCTGCAGATAGTGTGATTCCCAGTTCCATGCATATGGTTTTGATCCTGACTCTGGATACTGTCTGTGTGGAGTTTCCTTGTAACTATGTAGGTTTCTACCTATGGTTTCCTCCCACAGCTCAAGTATTTAAGATAGGTTAATTGACTACACTAAAAAGTGCCCTGCTGTAAATAAGAGGCAAAAAAAAGGAGAGTTGATGGCTAGGTATGAGACAAAATAAGTTACAAGACTACAGGCAACAAGGTAAAGGAAAATGGTATATGACTGATAGGTTTGCTCTGCTGAGAGCCAGCATGAACCCAATGTGCTGAGTGGTTTCCTCTAAGTGTAGTAATTTTTAAATTCAGGCAGATAAATTTTAACTTATAATTGAAGAATTTAAATAGTGTATGAATGATAATAAGTCATAAAACATCCTATCTTGTCATGTGATTACAGGAAAATGTTTGTTGACAGAAAAAGACAGACACAAAGTGCTGGAGTAACTGAACGGTGGCAGTCAGAAGAAGGGTTTGACCCGAAATGTCATCTATCCATGTTCGCCAGAGATACTCCCTGACCTGATGCAACAAAAGCTTTTTACTCTAACTTGGTACACGTGACAATAAAATAAACTAAACTAAGGACTCCCAGTGGTCATGACACTGTTGAACATTAAACGTCTCTAATTCCGTTACTGACCTGCTGAGTCACTCCAGCACTTTGTGCCTACATTGTTATTTTATTTTATTTTTAAAAACATATTATCAGTGATGTATCTTTAAAATTATTTTCTAGGCAACTTCTACTGTGCATCAACATTTTTAAGGTCTGCAATCTTTTAGTGAGGAACCGTGTTTGAGGCACAGCTCTGTGTATGCCACAGATTTGGGCATGAGGACCTGACATTAATCCCATATTGAAATGGATAACTGCAAAATGAATGATTCACATTTCATTGTGCAGTCCTATGGTATTAAACTTGCAGGTGAAGGATAGTCCAAGGGTCACCAATGAGGTAGATAGTAGTTCAGGACTGCTCTCTGGTTGAGGTAGGATGATTCAGTTGCCTGGCAACAGCAGGGAAGAAACTGTTCCTGAATTTGGAGGTGTCACACTTCTATACCTTTTGCCTGAAGGGACAGGGGGAGCAGAGGGAGTGGCCAGGTTGCGACTCGTCCTTGATTATGCTGCTGGCCTTGTTACTTTTGAAGCTTCATTTTGATATCATCACATGTAAATCTCCCACATATCAACCCATCTGGGTAAAATGCCCTGGACATTTGACTCTTTCTTGATAATTATGATCTGGATTATCAACTACAGTTACTTCATACTTACTGCAGTGGCCATTTGTAAACTTTCTCCAATCAACACATATGCCGATGCTTCCACAAAATGTGGCATAAGTTTGCAAACTGGAACAGGCAATTTTAGTGGAATTTGTGTGGCATACGTCAAAGAGGCAAGCATTGTAATGCCGGTAAATCTCCAGGGGAAAATGATTTCTGCATTCTTCAAATGGTCTATAATGTGAAAACAAAAGAGGAGGTAGAAGAGTAATTGTTCCTAAAAGAGTGATAATATTAAATGCAATTTCACTTTTCTAGTTTTTCTCCTGCTGCATTCAAGAATGCTCCATCAAGTGCTCATCGTTGGCTGTGGGATTTGAAGTTGGGATTGCAAAAGGCTATTGACTTTATTAAATAGCAGAGCAGCCTTGATGTTTGAGAGGCCTAATTCAAGCATATGTTTTTCAAAAGTGTGTCTATAGGTATTGTGTGGACAGAAAGTTTAATTAATGGGCTGATTCAATAACAGAAAGTTCAATTAATGGGCTGGTTCAAGAACAGAAAGTTCAATTAATGGGCTGGTTCAAGAACAATCAGATGCAGCAAAGTGCAACTCTGCCTTGTGCTTGCATGGTATTGTGTAAGGGCCACTTCTGATTTAACAGAGGACATGATCCCAAGTTAGATTGGCCTTCTCATTAAGGAATCAGTGGGTAAACAAAAGAGCTTTACTAACCATTAGAAGGAAGGAAAATGAGGGTAGGATGTACAGTGCATTCAGAAAGTATTCAGACCCCTTCACTTTTATCACATTTTGTTACGTTACAGCCTTATTCTAAAAGGGATTAATTTTTTTTTATCACCAATCTACATAATAAAAATGCGAAAACAGGTGGTTAGAAATATTTGCGAAGTAATTAAAAAGAAATAACTATAATATCACATTTACATAAGTATTCAGAGTCTTTACTCAGTACTTTGTTGATGCACCTTTGGCAGCGATTACAGCTTCAAATCTTCTTGGGTATGATGCTACAAGCTTGGCACACCTGTATTTGGGTAATTTCTCCCATTCTTCTCTGCAAATCCTCTCAAGCTCTGTTAGGTTGGTTGGGGAGCGTTGATGCATAGCTATTTTCAGGTCCCTCCAGAGATGTTCAATCGGGTTCAAGCCTGGGAACTGGCTGGGCCACTCAAGGATATTTACAGACTTGTCATGAAACCACTCCTGCGTTGTCATGGGTGTGTGCTTAGGATGGTTGGCCTGTTGGAAGGTGAACCTACGCCCTAGTCTGAGGTCGTGAATGTTCTGGAGCAGGTTTTCATCAAGGATCTCTCTGTACTTTCTTTCATGCTGCCACCACCATGCTTCACCGTAGGTATGGTATTGGCCAGGTGATGAGCGGTGCTTGGTTTCCACCAGACATGACGCTTGGCATTCAGGCCAAAGAGTTTAATCTTAGTTTCATCAGACCAGAGAATCTTGTTTAGATGCCTTTTGGCAAACTCCAAGCGGGCTTTCATGTGCCTTTTACTGAGGAGTGGCTTCCATCTGGCCACTATGATACAGTGATTAAGGCCTGAGTGATGGAGTGCTGCAGATATAGTTGTCCTTCTGGAAGGTTCTCTCATCTCCACAGAGGAACCCTGGACCTCTGTTGCAGTGACCATTGGGTTCTTGGTCACCTCCCTGACCAAGGCCCTTCTTTCCCGATTTCTCAGTTTGGCCGGGCGGCTAGCTCCATGAAGACTCCTGGTGGTTCCAAAGTTATTCAATTTAAGAATGACTGAGGCCACTGTGCTCTTCGGGACCTGCAATGCTGCAGAAATTGTTTTATACCCTTCCCCAGATCTGTGTCTCGGAGGTCTACGGACAATTCCTTCATCTTCATGGCTTGGTTTTTGCTCTGACATACACTGTCAACGGTGGGACCTTATATAGACAGGTGTGTGCCTTTCCAAATCATGTACAATCAATATAACTTACCACTAGTGGTCTCCAATCAAGTTGTACAAACATCTCAAGGATAATCAATAGAAACAGGATGCACCTAAGTTCAATTTTGAGCGTCAAAGCTGAATACTTATGTGAATGTGATATTTCAGTTATTTCTTTTTAATTACTGCAAACATAACTAAATCCCAATTTTCGCGTTTTTAGTATGGGGTATTGTGTGTAGATTGATGATAAAATCAATTTTAGAATAAGAAAGTAAGGTAACAAAATGTGGAAAAAGTGAAGGGGTCTGAATACTTTCTGAATGCACTGTACATCTTAAATGATAGGGCTTGAGAGAGCGTTGATGAATAGAGGGACCTTGGAATACAAGTCCATAGATCCCCGAAAATGGCAGCAGGGTGGATCTGGTGTTGAAGAGTGCTTGCCTTCTTTGACTGTGGCATAGAATATATGAGCTGGCGTGCCATGTTACAACTTTATGAAATATTGGCTCGGCCACAAGTGGAGTGTTATGGTCATTTTCTGGTTATCATGTTTTAAAGGAAGAATGACATTGTACTGTAAAGGATGCAGAGGAGATACACCAGGGAAGTACCCAGTCTGAAGCATTACAGTGATGAGGGGAGACAAGCAAAATATGAGTGGAGTGAGGGAGATTGAGGGGTGACCTGACTGAGATACATGACATAATGAGGTGAAGAGTAAAAAACTTGTATCCATGGTGACGTGTCAAAATCAAGAGGGCATGGGTTGAAGGTTTGAGGTAAGAGTTTCAAGGGGATTAGAAGGCATTGTTTTCGTTGCACAAGGTGGTTGGATTGTACTTCCCGAAGAGATGGCAGAGTTGGATACTTACGCAATGTTTTAGCAACATCTATACAAGTACTTCAATGGCTTAGAAAACTACAAACCATCTAGACCTTGTTTAAAAAAAAGTCTTCGATAATGAGGTTTGTAATTCATATATTTATGTTAATTAAAATCATGTATGTCTCTAATTACAAAATATTTTGAACTATTGTTAACAGTTCATTAATTTGTTTTAATCTGACAATGTACCAGAAATTAAAATAATGGAAGCTTTCACTAAAGTAGGCAAACTTGATATGATTGGGAACTTAGGTACTCTAAAGATTAGGTTCCCTAAAGCTTAAAAGAGGGCACATCTAATAAACAGTGGAAACACTAAGTCAATGAATTGGAAAATAATATTCAATTCTACTGCCAGATGTTATCTACAGCTGATATGTGCTCAAGTTTTCTGTGGTACATGGTACATGATCTAGAACCATGTGCGGTTCAGCTGAGCTCCACCGCATTTATTAGAAGCTACAGAAGAGAATTTAATGCAAACTGAAATCTGTCACCAGGATCATTTGCAGTATTAGCTTAAACTGAAGCACCTTAGTTGTCCAGCGTTAGAATCAATTATCCCATTGAAATAAGTAGAATATCAAGCTGCCAGAATATAAGGGTCTGAAGAAGGGTCTTGACCCGATACATCTGTCCATACTGTCCATTCTGTCCACAGATGCCATGTGACCTGCTGAGTTCCTACGATACATTGCGATTTGCACAAACATTAAAAAAGTCTTTGTTTTGCCATATAACATTTCTAGCATTGGTTTGGAAGTATCTGCTTTACTACAAACCATTCATGAGATATTAGACATATGATAGTTGCTATAACAGCAGTAGTAAGAATTAATCTGTAAATTAACCTTTAGTGGATAAATTCACTAAAGGTATAATGCATTTTACCGATTTCCATTAAATAAAAAATGATGGAAGCAGTTCACTTACTCTTCTAAAAGTATGCTGCAAATTTTGAATTCAGGATCGCAGGGTAGAGAGGGAGGTGGAGGACTGGTACAAGGCAGATTTGTAGGTGCAGATTCACAATAGGGTTTATTTGGATCAGAAACCTTCCAGTCATTTGCAGTAGTGTGGCAGCAGTCTGCTGGCATTACTTCCCCGTTCCTTCGCCTGCATTCATCAACCGCATACTCTACGCAAGAGCCTTTGGTTAACAAGATATGCTTTTGTCAGTTTGAGGTGAATTGCATGGTATTAACCATCTTACTAATAACGAGCATTCTCACAAACTCAAATCTCATTTAACGTTTATTATGTAAATAGGATTGAAAATGTAAATTAGACCTACCGCATTGTCCTTGGGTATTATTCAGAAAGTATTGATGTGATAGTGTTATTTGAAAGGTATCTCCAGAGGTCATTATGTTTGTAAGGATGTCCGGAATAGAAATATATGTTCTTTCATTCTCTGAATATATGTCAATTCCATTCAAACTGTAGGGAGCAGTCACAAATTCTCCATCAAAAGATATCTGCAAAGATGTACAGTGTCAAAGAAATCCTTAAATATCTGATGTATTTCACAATGTATTGTATGTAATGTATTTTGGTACTTAAACTGTTGAACAGGTGCTAAATTGATTCCATAGATTCTACTTTCCCTATCTTCATTGTACATGTTTACAATATTAAATATTTGACCTTGTCTCTTTAAACCTTGTGTACTGCATTTGGTGCTCCTGCTGTGTCCTCCTTTACATTGGTGAGCCCAAGCATAGGCTCGGCGACTGTTTTGGCGAACACTAGCTAACTATTTTAACTCCCGTTCCCGTTTCTGTACTGACTTTCCAGTCTACGGCTTCCCCCATTGCCAGAGTGACCCCACCCGCAAGCTAGAGAAACAGGACCTCATAAGTTCATAAGACATAGGATCAAAATTAGACTATTTGGCCCATTAAGTCTGCCTGGCTATTCAATCATGGCTGATATATCTTTGTCTCTCAACCTCATTCTTCTGCCTTCTCCGCATAAACTTTGACATCCATACTAATCAAGAACCTATCAATCTTTGCTTTAAAAAACGTCAAGGACTTGGCCTCCACAGCTGTTTGTGGATCTGAATTCCACAAATTCCCACCCTCTGGCTAAAGAAATTCCTCCTCATCTCCTTTCTAAAGGTACATCCTTTCATCCTGAGGCTGTGCTCTCTGGTCTTAGGCTCTCCCACTAGTGGAAACATCCTCTCCACATCCACTCTATCACTATTTCACTATTCACTATTCGGTAAGTTTCAATGAGTTCCCCTCGTCCTAAACTCCAAAAAGTACAGGCCCAAAGCTGCCAAATGCTCATCATATGTTAATCTAATCACCTCTGGGATCATTCTTTTAAACTTTCTCTGGACCCTTCCCAGCACATCCTTCCTCAGATATGGGACCCAAAATTGGCCACAATACCCCAAATGTGTTTTGACCAGAGCCTTATAAAGCCTCAGCATTGCATCCCTGCTTTTATATTCTAGTCCTCTCAAAATGAATGCTAACATTGCATTTGCCTTCCTTATTACCAATTCAACTGGCAAGAATCCTGCACCAGCACTTCCCAGTCGCTTTGCACCTCTGATTTCTGAATCCTCTCCCCATGTAAATAAATAGTTTATGGCTTTATTCCTGCTACCAAAGTGCATGACTGCACACTTTGCTTTGTTATATTCAATCTGCCAATTCTTTGCCATTCTCCCAACCTGTCCAAGTATTATGCAGACTCCTTGCTTTCACTACACTACACTACCTTCCCCTCCACCTATCTTCGTATCTTCCACACTCTTGCCAGAAAGCCATCAATTCCATCAGCCAAATCATTAATATTTAACCTGAAAAGTAACTGACCCAATACTGAACCCTGCGGAACACCACTAGTCACCGGCAACCAACAGAAAAAGCTCCCTTTATTGCTCTTCTTTGCCTCCTGCCATTCAGCCATCCTTCTATCCATGCTAGTATCTTCCTGCTAGTACCATGGGCTGCCATCCTGTTTAGCAGCCTCCCGTGCAACACCTTGTCAAAGGCCTTCTGAAAATCCAAGTAAACAACATCTACTGATTCTCTTTTGCCTATCCTGATGCATTCCGTTTGGGTAGCTAACAACCCAATGATGTATGCATCGAATTCTCCAATTTCAAGTAATACTCCCTCACCCTCCTCTCTTTCCTCTGCCCACCCCAATAATGATGCACATGTATTTTCCCACCAGCTCAGCCACCCCACCGATTTATCCTCCTTAGTTCACTCATCCCTCATCCCTGAGTCACCTTTTTCCCTTTTATATACCTTCTTTTCCCTTCCCCTTAACCCTGTCCACCCATACCCCTCTCTCTGGCTTTGCATTTCACTCCTACTCTCCTCTCCTCTCCTCATCTGACATTTTTGATCTTCTTTTCATCTCCAGCCTTTTGATGTCGCTTATTCCACACATCCACCAATCAAATCCCCATCACCTATATACACCTATATGCTGGCCTTTGCTGCAATCTTCCAGCTTTCTCCCTCCTACTCCATCAATGGTCCATTGCTGAGTTCATCCAGCACTTTGTGCTTTAATCAAGATTCTAGCCCCTGCAGTTCCTTGTGCCTCTAAAATATTTGACATTTTCTTTAAGGACTGACGTCACTTGTTTCATCTCTACGTTCCACAACCATCCACAAGTCCCAATAATAGCACCCCTCACAAAAATGACGCACCTGCTACACCTACATGTTGTTTGTGTACCACCCAATTTGGTAGCTCAGCCTAAACATCATGCCTGAATCTTGCATAATCTCCCTGTTAACTATTTCCAACTCTCAATATGTTGTCTATTAAAACGTCTCCTGAAAATCTATCTCATTTACCAAGCCTCTGATCTTCAACATGTTGCTGGTTCATCTCTAGCCTATTTGTAATCTGAATGAACCAATTTGATTTAACCAGTTGAGCAACAACATCGATTTGTTGTTTGGTTGTAATTCACTTACATGCTTATCCACACTGGTAGAGATGGTTACAGTACTTCCATTATAAAGGATTATTAACCCCTTTGCACAAGACAGGGGGACGTTAGGAAAACAATAGTAATTATCAATTAGCACAGTAAAATTGTATTTTCGAACCCGTTCTTCTACTAGAGTATAAGTGCAGTTCTCAAAGAAATCGTACTGTGTACCACCAAATGTGAGGTAGTGAGGATCTCCCCAAATTAGGCATTGACCTGGAAGCAAAACAAATTCATTTTCATTGACAAGAAGAGTTAATGATTACAAAAATATTTTAATTTAAAAGTAATTAATCCAAAAGGTAAAAGTTACTCACAAAAGCAATTCCACTTCTCACAGCCTTCTGCATTGTAAATACGTGAAGATTTCTGACATTTGGGTTTTGGATCTTGTGTACATGTCGGGTGGATGGTTGAGGATGGGAGGGAGGTGGTGGTCAGTGTGGTCGGGAGGGTAGTGTTCGGGAGGGAGGTTGTGGTTGGGAGGAAGGTTGTGGTCGGGTGGGAGATTGTTAGTGTGGTCGGGTGGGAGGTGGTCATTGTCGTCGGGAGGGTGGTGTTCGGGATGGAGGTGGTGGTTATGTTCGGAAGGGTGGTATTTTCTGTTGGCAGGTGGGAGGTGGTGGTTGTGGTTGGGAGGAAGGTGGTCAGTGTGGTCGGGAAGGTGGTGGTCAGGACGGAGGTGGTCTGGTGGGAGGTGGTGGTTGGGAGGGAGGAGGTTTCTGAGGTCGGGAAGGAGGTGGTCTGGTGGGAGTTGGTGGTTGTGGTCGGGGAGAAAGGTGGTCGGATGGGAGGTGGTCGGGTGTGAGGTGGTCGGGTGGGAGGTGGTCAGTGTGGTTGGGTGGGAGGAGGTTGGGAGGGAAGCGGTGGATGTTGGATGTGAGGTGATGGATGTTGAGTGCGAGGTGGTGGATGTTAGGTGTGAGGTGGTGGATGTAGTGTGTGAGGTGGTGGATGTAGGGTGTGAGGTGGTGGATGTAGGGTGGGATGTAGTCGGGAGGGAAGTAGTAGTGAGGGAGGTGGTGGATGTAGTGTGTGAGGTGGTGGATGTAGGGTGTGAGGTGGTGGATGTAGGGTGGGATGTAGTCAGGAGGGAGGTGATGCTTGATGTTGTTGGGACTATAATGGTTGTGTTTGGCGTGGGAGGCTGACAGCAAGCTCTTATCCTGTAGTCTGAACACATCAAACCTTCAGATGTCTTTGGAGCGTAAGAACACACAAGACCTATCTCTTTATCACATGTAACATTATCTTTCATCTCACTGATGGGGCGCAGTGGATATTTGACAGCTTCACATTGAATGTCTGTAATTTGATGATTGGGGTCTGAACACAGTGATCTGCGCATTTGCTTCAATAATTCATAGTCTGACCTCATTCGAAGAGAAGGTGTATTTTTATTATACCATTTTGACCAGTTAACACAAGGTGGTGCTGTAAGATTTGAAAAAAAAAAACAGAAAACATAATCAGACGATGTAATGATACAAAATGCATTTCTCAAATTTAGCTGAGTGACTAGATACAGTGCCCTCCATAAAGTTTTGGGCAAAGACCCATCATTTTTTTATTTGCCTCTGTACTCCACAATTTGAGATTTGTAATAGAAAAAAACACATGTTGTTAAAGTGCACATTGTCAGATTTTAATAAAGGCCATTGTTATGCATTTTGGTTTCACCATATAGAAATTACAGCAGTGTTTATACATAGTTCCCCCATTTCAGTGCACTCTACTCTACACCTCAGCTGCTCAGGTATACACACTTTATGTGCAAGTGACGAATAAAACTGATTGTATTGTATTGATTGATTGTATCACTTCATCATCACTTTGGGTGTTGCTGCACCTTTCCATAAATGTAGAAGTAGATACAACTAGACTAAGTGGGACCCGTTGGGTCACATGGGAGGGCTGATCCCCCAACGCAATATTCCACCTCTCCACCAATTTCAAATTGGTGGCCAGCGGGGCGGGGGGGGGGGGGCTTTCTGGAGCGCTGGTATGGATGTTGTGGACTGAAGGGACTGGTTGCTGTGCTGGAAGCTGGTGGGCTGGCAGTTGACTTATGGCTATTCCTTGAAATTCCATTTCAAGCAGGCTGCAAGGCCACCAAATTGAAGTGCAGTTTCTTACCACTTCAGGCAGGGTGCAAGGCCACCAAATTCAAGTGCAGTTTCATACCATTTCAAGCAGGGTGCAAGGCCACTAAAGACATCTTGCAGAGACTGAGCCACGCCCACACTTCTGGGTTTATAGTCCCTCCTCCTCCCACCGGAAGGATTGACAGAAGAGAGAATCTCAACATTTTTTAAACACGAATAACTCTTTTATTTTTCATCGATGGGAAAAATTCTTGCCATCTGATGAGCGGAGGGGGACTCTGAGTAAGATGGCCAAAGATCACCGCCGTACGTGGTAGCGTTTTTTCTAAAATCAATATAAAGCGCAAACAGGAAGTGGTCTAGATTAGACTTTTAATTATATAGAAGGCAAGGCAACTTTAATTAGGCAAGGCAACTTTAATTGGGCAAGGCAACTTTAATTAGGCAAGGCAACTTTAATTAGGCAAGGCAACTTAAATTAGGCAACACAGCATTAGCATTTCCAAACCAAAGGCAACACAGCTTTAGCATTTCCAAACCAAAAGCAACACAGCTTTAGCATTTCCAAACCAAAGGTAACACAGCTTTAGCATTTCCAAACCAATGACAACACAGCTTTAGCATTTTCAAACTATATTTTCAAACCACATTAAGGGCACTAACAATCAGTAAAACCACTCACAGTTTAGTAGACATGTGTTCAGTATTATTCATAGCTCAGACCGAGACGTAACCGTCTCGCTCCCTCATCTTGCAGAGACTGACTGAGGCACTCAACTCTTCTGGGTTTTATAGTCCCTCCGGAAGGGGCGTGGCCTTCAGGAGAGAGAATCTCAACATGTTTTAAACACTAATAACTATTTTATTTTTCATCAATGGGAAAAATCCTCTTGTCCTGCGCAGCGGAGGGGGACTCTGAGTAAGATGGCCAAAAATCACAGCAGTAAGTGGCAGCGTTTTTTCTAAAATCAATATACAGAACAACAGGAAGTGGTCAAGATCAGACTTTTAGTAAAATAGATGTTCTTGCCAACTACACCTGCCAACCACAATATTCCCTAAACCAGCTTTCCCTTTGGATGTGATTGATTGTAACTTGAGGAGGTTTGCATCCTTTTGTGATGTCCTCATGTGTCTTCCCATTGGAATCCTAATATTACCAAAGGATTTAAGGATTTACTTCCTGTATTTGGCAGTTGACATTAGCTTTATCTTCTGTCAAAAAAATGCTTTGCCATAGATAGAAATATAACTCCAAAGTTAGAAAAGCTATGTCAATATGTCAATAACTATTATTGATGGAAATGCAAACAAGCAGTTCTTTGGCTTTTATAGAAGGATCAGTATGCAGTATTACACTTTACAAGATGAGTTGTCCAAAGTCATTAAGAAATAAGCGTAAACTATATTTTAATTGTAAACTATATTGTTAGTTGTCTTTAAACTTTGATCCATTCTCACAGTGACTGTTACCAAGATTTGACCTTGTACACTAGCTCTATCAATGTGCTCACTATATTATATGGTAAATGCGACTTGCTAACCAGCAATATGTATTACAGTCAGTGTTTGTGTACTCACTGAACTCAGTTAGTGCGTCTTGGAATCAATAGCATTCACCTTCTCTCACAAGTTTTTCTCAAGTGCTCAAAAGCAAGAAGCACGCAATAACAAGAGGGCGAGCAGGAAAGTTATCATAAGAAGATGGTTTGTTTAGATAGAACAGTTCCCGAATTATCAGGTCAGGCAGCCCATTCTGAATTCTGAAGCCCATGATTAGTGGTAAGTCATAGGGATTGGTGCTGGGCTCATTGTTGCCCATCATTTACAGTATATAACCGATTTGGATGAGAATGCGCATGGCATGATTAGTAAGTCGGCAGATGTGACTAAAATAGGTGGTCTTGTGGACAGTAGGAAAGGTTATCAACCATTACAGTAGAATCTTGATTAGGTGGGAAATGGGAATGCCAAATGGCCATCAATTCAGATGGGTGCAACGTACTGCATTTGGGGAATTGAAAAATAGATCAGTACTTTCACATTGAAGGTTGTGTCGTGGGGAGAGTTACACGCCATAGTTCCCTGAAAGTGGTTTCACAGGTGGACATGGTGGCACTCTAGCCTTCTTTTGTCAGTGTGCTGAGAATGAGAGTTAGAGCTCCAGTGCTGATGGAGACACGAGGGACTGCATAAGTTGAAATCTTGAGCAAAACACAAAGAACAAGGTCGATCCTGAACACAAGGTTTTGTCTGGACAGAGTTTTACTTTCTCCCTGTGATGGCGTGGGTTTTCTCCAAGTGGTCTTTTATCCGACATTCCAAAGACTTGTAGGTTAGTGGCTTCTGTAAAATTTTCCTTAGTGTGTAGGATAGAACTAGTGTATGGGTGTTTACTGGTCGGCACAGACTCGGTAGGCTGAAGGGCTGTAACCTTAATGTAAACAAAACTAAATTAAACTATAGATAAACATTAGTTCAAATGGGCATAGGGAAAAGTGGAATATTGCACTGTGTACCCACACTTGAAAAAAAAACAAGACTATTGATAAAATGTTCAAGAGAAGCATCTGGATCTTTGCAGATATGTTTTAGAGTCTCAGCACAGAGTGTTCAAACAATAGCATTTATCTATTTACCAGAAGTTGTGTTTTCTGTAGTAAGACCTGTTCTTGTTGACTCCTCGGTTGTTGTAGAGAATTTTGTTGATGCAGGGAGAGTTGTTGTTGTTGTTAGGAGAGTTGTTGTTGTTGATTCTTCAGTTGCTGTAGAGAGAGTTGTTGTTGTGGGGAGAGTTGTTGTTGTGGGGAGAGTTGTTATGGGGAGAGTTGTTGTAGAGAGCGTTGTTGTAGGGAGAGTTGATGTTGTTAGGAGAGTTGTTGTTGACTCTTCAGTTGTTGTTGGGAGAGTTGTTGTTGTGTGGAGAGTTGATGTTGTTGTGGGGAGAGTTGTTGTTGAGGGAAGAGTTGTTGTGGGGAGAGTTGTTGTTGAGGGAAGAGTTGTTGTTGTGTGGAGGGTTGTTGTTATGGGGAGAGTTGATGTTGTGGGGAGAGTTGTTGTTGTGGGGAGAGTTGTTGTAGAGAGAGTTGTTGTTGTGTGGAGAGTTGATGTAGAGGGAGTTGTTGCTATGGGGAGAGTTGTTGTGGGGAGAGTTGTTGTTGTTGGGAGAGTTGATGTTGTTGGGGGAGTTGTTATTGACTCTTCAGTTGTTGTGGGGAGAGTTGATGTTGTTGTTGTAGAGAGAGTTGATGTTGTGGGGAGAGTTGATGTTGTGGGGAGAGTTGATGTTGTGGGGAGAGTTGATGTTGTGGGGAGAGTTGTTGTTGTGGGGAGAGTTGCTGTATAGAGAGTTGTTGTTGTGGGGAGAGTTGTTGTTGTGGGGAGAGTTGTTGTTGTGGGGAGAGTTGTTGTTGTAGAGAGAGTTGTTGTAGAGAGAGTTGTTGTAGAGAGAGTTGTTGTTATGGGGAGAGTTGTTGTGGGGAGAGTTGTTATTGTAGAGGGAGTTGTTGTTGTGGGGAGAGTTGATGTTGTGTGGAGAGTTGTTGTTGTAGAGAGAGTTGTTGTTGTGGGGAGAGTTGTTGTTGTAGAGAGTGTTGTTGTGGGGAGAGTTGATGTTGTGTGGAGAGTTGTTGTTGTAGAGAGAGTTGTTGTTGTGGGGAGAGTTGTTGTTGTAGAGAGTGTTGTTGTGGGGAGAGTTGATGTTGTGTGGAGAGTTGTTGTGGGGAGAGTTGTTGTTGTGGGGAGAGTTGTTGTTGGGAGAGTTGTTGTTGTTGTGTGGAGAGTTGTTGTGGGGAGAGTTGTGGTTGTTGTGGGGAGAGTTGTTGTTGTTGTGGGGAGAGCTGTTGTTGACACTTCAGTTGTTGTTGGGAGAGTTGATGTTGTTGGGGGAGTTGTTATTGACTCTTCAGTTGTTGTGGGGAGAGTTGATGTTGTTGTTGTAGGGAGAGTTGCTGCTGTGGGGAGAGTTGTTGTAGGGAGAGTTGTTGTAGAGAGAGTTGTTGTTGTGAGGAGAGTTGATGTTGTGGGGAGAGTTGATGTTGTTGTGGGGAGAGTTGTTGTTGTGGGGAGAATTGTTGTTGTTGGGAGAGTTGTTGTTGACTCTTCAGTTGTTGTTGTAGAGGGACTTGTTGTGGGGAGAGTTGTTGTTGTTGGGAGAGTTGTTGTTGACTCTTCAGTTGTTGTTGTAGAGGGAGTTGTTGTTGTGGGGAGAGTTGTTGTTGTTGACGGGAGAGTTGTTGTTGTTGGGAGAGTTGATGTTGTTGGGGGAGTTGTTATTGACTCTTCAGTTGTTGTGGGGAGAGTTGATGTTGTTGCAGGGGGGGTTGATGTTGTGCGGAGAGTTGTTGTTGTGGGGAGAGTTGTTGTGGGGAGAGTTGTTGTTGTGGGGAGAGTTGTTGTAGGGAGAGTTGTTGTTGTAGAGAGAGTTGTTGTTGTGGGGAGAGTTGTTGTGTGGAGAGTTGTTGTGTGGAGAGTTGTTGTTGTAGAGAGAGTTGTTGTTGTGGGGAGAGTTGATGTTATGGGGAGAGTTGTTGTGGGGAGAGTTGATGTTGTGTGGAGAGTTGTTGTTGTGGGGAGAGTTGATGTTGTGGTGAGAGTTGTTGTTGTAGAGGGAGTTGTTGTGGGGAAAGTTGATGTTGTGTGGAGAGTTGTTGTGGGGAGAGTTTTTGTTGTAGAGGGAGTTGTTGTTGTGGGGAGAGTTGTTGTAGAGGGAGTTGCTGTTATGGGGAGAGTTGTTGTTGTGGGGAGACTTGTTGTTGTGGGGAGACTTGTTGGCAGACTCGTTGTTGACTCGGTTGTAGTTTTTTCTAAACAGCAACAAGACAATATTTTGTAAATAAAATAAAACTCCCAGTTCAGTTTTATGGATATGATTGAATGCTACTTGAGATAGAATGACACAATGTGCAAATACTGTGGTTAAATACTTGATAGACTAAGCATGAGGTCAAGAGTAGGCCTCTTCCCATCAGAATATTCACTTATATAAAATTGAATGTGTACATTGAAGTTATAGAGCTAGCTTGTGATTGAGGGTGAATGTTGCTGTAAGCTGTTCTTATGTATTTATCTCCACTTTAAGACAACCGACCATATTTCCCTTTCAAAAACTTCAGTATGCTGAGCATGTGCATCGGATTGCAAGACGCTGACATTAGCCTATTTAATTATCACTTGCTCTGAGAAAGCAACAATGAAATTCTTACTTACTGCAGCTTTACAGGCAATTTAATTGCAAAAACACAACAAATACATATGCAATGCCTTATCTGTTATTCCACATACACCAGACACTGAGAGTGAAAGCAAGAGCACATGTAGCTATCGTAGTGCATTGTCAGGAACAGGCTGGTACTGAGATACGGTTGTGGTTGGGGCTGTAGAGAGTGGCTTGAGAACTGATGGTTGATGGGAAGAACTGTAGGTAATGATTTTGTGTGATTTTGTGTGCCTTCTTTCTGATGGTATTGGTGTTGGTTTATTATTATCACATGCACTGAGATCATGATCTGAGTCTAAAAATTGCTTTATGTGCTATCAGGCAGCTCATCCATACTTGATTACCATCACGCCATATATGAGTGCAACTAGGGAATGTGCAAGAAGAGAAGGGAAAGAGAGGGCAGAATATCGTGCTGCATCGACAGGGAAAGAGCAGATACAAACTAAAGTGCAGACTGCAAGGGGAGATTGGAAGATTGTGATTACATCTTTACCATATGAGAGGACCATTCAAACATCTGATAAAACCAGGGAAGGAGCTTCTTGAATCTCGCGGTACGCGCTTCCACGCTTTGCATCTTCCGCCCAACGAGAGAGGGGAGGAGAATGACTATGGTGTAAGTGTCCTTGATTGTGTTGGCTGTTTTTTGACAGTGTGAAATGTAAATAGATCGATGGGGGTGGAGGTGGGGGGAAGGGTGGCATGGGAAGAAGGATTTGTGTGATGAACTGGGCTGAGCTCACAACTCTGGAATTTCTTGTGGTCCTTGATAGAGCTGTTGCTGTGCCACGCTGTGATGCATCCCAATAGGATGCTTTCTATGGTGCTTCTAAAAAATGGTGGCAGTTGTTGGAGACATACCAAACTTCTTAGGGTTTTAAGAGAGAAGAGGTGTTGGTGTGCTTCCTGGGCTGTAGTATCAATGTGGTTGGACTTGAATCAATTGTTGCTGATATTTATGCCAAGGAACTTGAAGTTCATGACAATTTTCACTTCAGCACCATTTTTACAGATTGGAACATGTACCCAACCTGGTTCCTGAAGTTGATGACGACCTCATACATTTTGCTGTCATTGAGTTTAGTAAGCAGTCTAGCTTCTTCCTGTACCCTGCCTCATCCTTGTTTGTGATCTGACCTACCACAGTAGTACCTTGCGCCTGGTGGCCATTGTGCCAGCGCAGATGGAAAACTCCCAGTGACCGCTGTGCAGCCACGCTGCAGCGGACCCAGTTCACGAGCAGCTTCTTCCCTACAACCTACATACTGTACTTTTTTGTTGATTATTATCGTGTTTATAGAGTACTGTTTACATATCTGTCCTGCTGCTGCAAGTAAACATTTTATTGTACCGTTTCGGAACATATTACAATAAAATACTCTTGACTCTTGAAAATTAAAATTGTTGACTATTCCCACTTTTTGATGTCAAGGAACCCTACATAATTCCATTTATTCATTCTATCTTTCTAATACTCAAACGTTATACCATTACCAGTCAGTCAAAGCTGTACTGTAACTAACAACAGGGCAATTTATTTGTTTAGTTTTGTTTTTAAGTACATAGCAATATAATTTCTTCAACCTTATCTGGTTAACCAGAATGTCAATTCCCCCTCCCCAGCAAAGGCTAGTGATAAAAATTGATTCTTATTGCAAGGATTACTGGAGCTCATGGCTGCATGTTGATTGGGGACATTTCAACAGTAATAAGATCATTAACCTTGTGTTTATTTGTTGATGCCAAATATTATTTTACGACAGTTTGAGTGTTTGCTGCTGCTGCTACTTTCAGTAACAGCCTGATGCTGTTCTTTGGATAAACGCAAGTAAGTGTGCAAACAAAGGTAGACAAATAATGCTGGAGAAACTCAGCGGGTGAGGCAGCATCTATGAGAAGGAACTGGTGACGTTTCGGGTCGAGATCCTTCTTCAGTCTCGACCCAAATTGTTGCCAATTGCTTCTCTCCTTAGATGCTGCCTCACCCGCTGAGTTTCTCCAGCATATTTTGTCTACTTTCAATTTTGCAGCTCTTTCTTAAACAACTAAGTATGAATTGGTTAGAATGGGAAGGTGGTCAATTAATTTTGCACTGTTTCGGTAATGGGCCTGTCCCACTTGGGTGACTTTTTACGCGACTGCAGGAGACTGTGCAGTCGCCACATGGTCGCACATGTTCGCGGGTGGTTGCCAGGGAGTCACCTTCATGGTCGTGAGGAGATCCCGCATTCTGGAAACTAGTCGCGGCCTCATTATGGTCACCGTGAATTTTCCAACATGTTGAAAAATTTGCGCCGATTAGAATGAAGCCGCCATGGAGAGTAGCGAGTATTCTCGAGCCACAGGTGGGTTGCCAGGAGGTCCTAATGGGTTGCCAGGAGGTCGAAGGTTCTCGGAGGTTCTCGTAAGTTGTAGCCGGTGCTGACCGGTGAATTTCATTGGCTCATTGGCGAAAAGAAATGTAAGCAGTAGTTTTCAGAACCAAGGATAACCGACCGGTAATGTTAAATGTCCGCCGAGCTTCACAGCCGTGCATCTCTGGCTTCTTAAAATTTGTCTCCGCTCCTTCTCCCTTCTTCTTCTCATTCTCCCCTCCTCTCCCCCCTCTCCTCTCCTCATCCCCCTCTCCCCCGCTCTCCCACCTCTTTTAAAGGACTTACCGTACACTGTGCTTTAGCCGTCTTAATTACAGCACCAACCTTCCTGTTCATCGCGGTGTGTGTTTGTATCACCTTGGCTTTGCACCGTGTGAATTTTTTAGACAGGGCAAGCAGGGGGAACTCTGTCTAAAAAATTCACACGGGCTGGTGAAGGAAGCGATGTGTTTGTGTGTGTTCCACTCTGACAGTCCCCGTTCCAGTTGCCGGTTTTTCAGGCGACTGCCGGCAACTTGACAGTCGCTGGCAGTCCGCTGAAAAATCACCTATGTGGGACAGGCTCATAAGTCTATTTTCTTCACAGGAATTTGAAGATAAAATCATGTTCAATGTTATTAATTGGATAGCTATAATTGGATAATTAAGCATTAAGGTCAAATTTGATAATCAGTAGTTTTAGAGCTATATCTAAACACCTATACATTTCAGAAACAGTCTTAGCATCATGATGCCCATTGATAGAACAGACCAAAGTCTCCAACTGGAGACTATACATTTACTTGATAACCCAGGGACAGAGAGGAAGAAAGAAATGACCAACGACAAGTCAGAGCTATTCATCTGCCCCTTAACCTCAGAGTCAATCTTTTCATTCAGAACAAAGTCCCTATCTGGAATCCACTGATTTTAAAAGACATTGGGACAAATATATGGACAGGAGGTTTTTAGACAGCTGTGAGCCAAATGGGACTTGCTCAATGTGCCAACTTGGTTGACATAAACAAGGTGTGTTGAAGGGCCTGATTCCATGCTCTATAACTATATCATCATTTTATCTTATTTTAATATTTGGGATAACATTGAATTAGTGTGAACTAGTCAATGGTCAGCATGGATTCAGTGGGCAGGAGGGCCACTTTCCATACAGCATCTTTTAATCAATCAATCAGAAATCTAAAAATGTAACTTTTCCAAATGCATATGACCATGGGACATCAAAGACATAGGTTGAAAACTAGTGTGGATTTTGCTTTCATTTAATGTTTGGCTCAGTATTCTTAAATGTTTGACTTGAAAGAAAAAAAAGGTTTTACAGTTTTTCCATTCTCTTATTGAAGTTTACTGAACTTTGTTGGGAACTCCATGTTATGAAATGCTGGTCAGTAAACATCCATTGCTGGGCCAACCTGCATTTGCTAATACTCGTTATAAGCATATGCATCTATATCCAGTAATGTTTGTAAGCAGATTCTAACTTACTTTCGCAAACCAGAGATGGGGCAGCCAGCTTTGGAGGCATGATGCTTTTAGGTAACTTGGCATGACAGCTTTTGCGACTGAATGATTTGTCTATTCTCTATTTGAACCGACTGAACCAGCAGTGGTCACACCTTACATTCCTTTGATGATTGTTAATTTGCCAATAGTTTAAACACTATCTAATATCAACAATCACTTTGTGTGTGGTTGAGGTTATAAAAAGGTTACATTAAATGAACAGATTGGAGTACAAGGTTATCATTGTATCATTATTCTAACTTCACTCACACTTCACTAATTTTTAAATAAAAATTACCTGTACAGTTCAATTTTCCATCAATGCAGACACTGGAACAGAAAGAAAGTTTGTGCCATGATTTCAGCTTGAATAAATTATCAGCAGAACAATTAATTAGAAATGAAATTATTTCCTTGATTGGATTTCCATGTTTGGATTTCGTCCAATTGTGAAAATCTTTTGAAGGAAAATCTAAGAGCTCAGTTTTATTTGAGATGGCAAGGGTGCTTTGAAACAAATACAAATAATAAAAATGTTCACCGTTATTTGTCTGGAGCTGCTTTGATGATTTTGCAGAACAGCATTCCTGGTGCAGAAAAGGAATATGTATCGCAGGTTCATAGGTGGGACTTCCGTAAGAGAATGCAGCAATATTTAGAACTACTGTCATCTCTGTATGAAACCTCAATTTAATGCAGCTTGTGTAATCAAATTAGAATATAAGGACCAATTATTTCCCCCATATAGAATATCTGATAACATTTCCCTGACATTTCACTTTATGAAGTTTGGCAATTTAAAGTATTAAACCATTATAAATTTAATCTGCCTATTATATTTGTCTTCATTACAGTTATAATATTGTATTATGGTTAACAAGAAGCATTAATTGATTCCCTCAAATACTCTAAATAATTACTTACATATTTCCACTGTTACTGCTTCTTTCACCAGGTTCCAATATTTTCCCATTATAAGAACATGAACATTCGGACAACTTCACACACTTCATTTTGTTTTCGTCCAGGTAAGGGAGATTCTCGGGGCATTTTGAATAACAACCTATATTTAACAAAATGTGACAAGATCTATACCATCTACTAACCCTCCTGTTACGTCATCCCAAATGCATCATATCAAAAGCAAAAGACAACCTGCAAATGCTAGAAACCTGAACCAAACCGGAATATATTTTAATTATATTAAATACATTCAAAGAAACCAATTCTCTGTTTGTTATCACATTGTGGGTACACAAAATGCTGGAGAAACTCAGCGGGTGCAGCAGCATCTATGGAGCGAAGGAGATTCTGAAATCCTTCTTCAGACCCAATGCAGTTGTTCCAGACCCAACTGCAAGACCCAATGCAATTGTTAGCACATTGTTGTTTGTGGGATCTTGATGTTTGCAAAAATGCTGCTGTTTTCCACACTGTGACAATGGCTCTTGCCTAGAAATAATTGTTTGGCTGTGATGTATTTAACCACTGAGAAAGATGCAAGTTGAATGCTCCTACTGGATGCATAAATGATATTTAAAAAAATTAAATCCTTCTCAAATATTTGCTTAGTTTTCTGATAACCTTGCAATATTTGGAAAGAAATTTGCATCTCACAATGAGCGGCCTGCCTCAGTTATGTACCATCGACATCTATTAAATCTGGCCAAACCATTTTGAAAAGAGCATTAATGATTATGTCAAAATCTAATTTAAAATGGTAGGATCCATTGAAATTACTGGAGTTTTACAAATTCCCAAGACCTTATTTTTAACAGGCAAGTAATCAGATGTGTACATCCTGCTGTTTAACCATGTACTCTGCTACTTTTGATTTGAGACTGCTGCCACAGAGCTTCAAGCATCCACAATTGTTTAATGAATGTTTCATATTTCTGGATCCTTTGTGATGGAATGAAGGATCCTATTATGTAATATAGTTAATTCTACTAAATAAGATGCATTGCTGACAAGATAAGCCAGGATTTGCTTTTGTGCACTGGGGCACAGATACCTCATTTGGTACATTGAGCCTGTTCCATCATTCAATGAGGTTGATTTGACCCTGGCTTCAATTGTGCCTTCGTTTCTGAAATATTTGATTCTTCTAAAATTTAAGAAATAATCTCTCTCAGATCAAATATATTTAAGATTCAGCCTACGCAAACCATTTGTAGTGGATAATTTGAATCCGTAGTGAGAGGAAATCCAGGTCAGTCATAATGGAAAAGAATTGATATAAAATTGTTTGCAAAGATTATTACTTTATATTGCTAAAGGTTCCTTCATGGAAATCAGGAAACTTAGTATAATGCCCCATCAATAAAGAATCATTCAAAATTAAAGGTTTGTATGTCTTTCTACAAAAGAGCCAGAGAAAATTTGCTTTAATTAATAATTATTAATGTATTATTCAGGACCTAAAGGTAGAGAAAAGGACTGAAAAATACAACATTGAGGAAGTGTGACATAATTCTGCACAACATGTTTCAGTCATGCCATAGCGAGGTACATCGACTGAAAGAATCAGCAATATTTGTAAATGTTTTCATACCCCTTGAACTTTTGAACATTTTGTCACATTACAGCCACAAACATAAATGTATTTTATGTGATAGACCAACACAAAGTGGTGCATAATTGTGAAGTGGAAGGAAAATGATACATGGTTTTCAATTATTTTACAAATAAAAAACTGAAAAGTGTGGCATGCAAAAGTATTCAGCCCCCTTAACTCTGATACCCCTAAATAAAATCCAGTGCAACCAATTGCCTTCAGAAGTCATCTAATTAGTAAATAGAGTCTACTTGTGTGTAATCTAATCTCAGTATAAATACAGCTGTTCTGTGAAGGCCGCAGAGGTTTGTTAGAGAACATTAGTGAACAAACAGCATCATGAAGCCCAAGGAACACACTAGACAGGTCAGGGATAAAGTTGTGGAAAAGTTTAAAGCAGGGTTAGGTTATAAAAAATTATCCCAAGCTTTGAACATCTCACGAGCACTGTTCAATCCACCATCCGAAAATGGAAAGAGTATGGCACAACTGCAAACCTACCAAGACATGGCCGTCCACCTAAACTGACAGGCCGGCCAAGGAGAGCATTGATCAGAGAAGCAGCCAAGAGGCCCATGGTAACTCTGGAGGAGCTGCAGAGATCCACAGCTCAGGTGGGAGAATCTGTCCGCAGGACAACTATTAGTCGTGCACTCCACAAATCGGGCCTTTATGGCAGAGTGGCAAGAAGAAAGCTATTGTTGAAACAAAGCCATAAGAAGTCCCATTTGCAGTTTGCCACAAGCCATGTGGGGGAAACAGCAAACATGTGGAGGAAGGTGCTCTGGTCTGATGAGACCAAAATTGAAGTTTTGGCCTATATGCAAAACGCTATGTGTGGCGGAAAACTAGCACTGCACATCACCCTGAACACACCATCCCCACTGTGAAACATGGTGGTGGCAGCATCATGCTGTGGGGATGCTTTTCTTCAGCAGGGACAGGGAAGCTGGTCAGAGTTGATGGGAAGATGGATGGAGCCAAATACAGGGCAATCTTGGAAGAAAACCTGTTAGAGACTGCAAAAGACTTGAGGCAGGGGCGGAGGTTCACCTTCCAGCAGGACAACAAACCTAAACATACAGCCAGAGCTACAATGGAATGGTTTAGATCAAAGCATATTCATGTGTTAGAATGGCCCAGTCAAAGTCCAGACCTAAATCCAATTGAGAATCTCTGGCAAGACTTGAAAATTGCTGTTCACTGACGCTCTCCATCCAATCTGACTGGGCTTGAGCTATTTTGTAAAGAAGAATGGGCAAAAATTTCAGTCTCTAGATGTGCAAAGCTGGTAGAGACATACCCAAAAAAGACTTGCAGCTGTAATTGCTGCGAAAGGTGGTTCTACAAAGTATTGACTCGGGGGCTGAATACTTTTGCACACCACACTTTTCAGTTTTTTATTTGTAAAAAAATTTGGAAAGCATGTATCATTTTCCTTCCACTTCACAATTATGCGCCACTTTGTGTTGGTCTATCACATAAAATCTCAATAAAATACATTTACGTTTGTGTTTGTAACGTGACAAAATGTGGAAAAGTTCAAGAGGTATGAAAACTTTTGTAAGCCACTGTAGATAAAGGTTGTATATATTTGGGACGGCGTAGAATAGATAGCTTGATAACCAGCAATATGAACGGATCGAGGCACAAAAAGCTTGAGTAACTCAGCGGGTTAGACAGCATCTCTGAAGAAAAGAAATAGGTTTCACTCCCAGAAGGCTTGCAAATGAAGTGACCTCTCCCTGATTTCATTAATGTCAGATCGCTTAGCACCACAGGTCTTGTCCCCAACATGTTCATCGGGATTGATGCTCCATAGGTTTAATTAAGAGTTTGGCTAGAATTACTTAAAATAAACAAAATGTACCAATCTCCAAGAAGCTTTAAATTGTTTTAGGAAATATTTTCATACATAGAAAATGAACAACAAATCAGTTAAAATTTGTATATCATGTACCTTCAAGGACTGCAGAATACTTCCTTCTAACCTCATGGTCAGAACATGTTTTTGCCGTTAATGTTCCACATGGCTGATAGTGCCAGCTGCATTCACCAGGAGTGTTATAATAGTCACAGTACACAGCTGCGATGAAAAGTACCGACTGGTTAATATGTTAATTGATTCAGTTATTAATGCAATCTATGCATAATTTGATCAAATCATGAAGCAAAATCAACTAGTCTTTTAAGACTGAAGCAGATAAGAAACAAATAACAAGTACTATTGATTCCTTTAAGATAATCTGTTATGTTAAAATTAATCTGATGTCCTCACTTGCCCTGATGCTGATACTTTAACATGTGAAAAATGTCCCTTTATTATTATAACGTTTTAACTTACGACATCGATCCGGTGTTCTCCAGTCAACACAAACTCCAGCTTTATTGCAAGCCTCTGCATATACAGCCACAGCAGTGCAGAATCCCAGGTATTTCCCTTCCAAATCACAAGCACAGGCTTCCTCAACACAAGCTTCATGATATGGAGTTGGGTCAACCTGAATAGGCAAAGAAGCAGAGGAATTGTAACATTTAAAAGAACTACAAGATAAAAACCAAATAAATGCACTTTATTTAACATAGATGATGTTATCTGTGTGGTTCCAGTTTGATTTAATTGGTAGTACATTGAACACATATGTACTACCAAAGCTAGCTACTTCCAGCTTCGGATGATAGCTAAAATTAAACAATTCCTCCAGTTTGATGACCTCGAAAAGATCATCCATACATTTATCTCCTCCCGCCTAGATTACTGCAACTCCCTTTACACTGGCATCAGCCAATCTTCCCTGTCACACCTGCAACTGGTCCAAAACGCCGCAGACTTCTGACGGGCACCCGAAAAAGGGACCACATCACCCCGATCCTGGCCTCTCTCCACTGGCTCCCTGTGCAGTTCTGAATAAATTTCAAGACCCTCCTCTTTGTCTACAAAGCCCTCAATGGGCTTGCACCCACCTACATTAAAAGTCTTCTCACCCACTACACCACCTCCAGGCCCCTCAGATCAGCCGACTTGGGGTTGCTGAATGTCCCGTAGTCTAGGCATAAGCTCAGGGGCGACCGCATCTTTGCGATCGCTGCTCCTAGACTGTGGAACAGCATCCCCCTCCCCATTAGAACTGCCCCCTCCATCGACTCCTTTAAGTCTAGACTAAAAACTTTTCTGTTCTCCCAAGCCTTTCCTGATGTCCTCTGAGCCAGGGCTATTTGTATATATGTATGTAGCCTGCTTGTGTATACTACTCTTATAACAAATGTAAAGCACTTTGGTCAACGAGAGTTATTTTTTATATGTACTATATAAATAAATGTGACTTGACTTGGCTAAACCAATGACAGCGCCTTGAGTACATACATTATGGTGAGATTCAGTGCAATATTGTGCGATGGAATGGGAGTTGAGTGTTTGGACGGGAGGGATATAGATGTACGCATGGGGGTAGAGGGTAAATATGCATTTGTGGTGGAATGCTGCTACATTGCTGGAATACTTGTCCCCTGGTTTCATGTTAAATTCAGGCACTTCTTCCACTTTGGGAGGGAATGAAAGAGCCCTTGGCATTATTTATTTTTGAAAGATTCTCGTGGAGTCAGCTAACGACCATAACCACCATAACAAAATAAAACCGAAGATCTCATAGATACTTATTTCTTCAGGGTTAATCATAAAAAGCATAAATAGTGAAATTATTCCTCTACATTGAAACATGGCATACAGGTGGAATAGCACATATTGAAGATGTTATGATACTTTATGATGTTATGAGAATGTGAATATATAAAGGCACATTTAATTTTTTCCCCTTTCTTTGTGAAATATCTCAATCTTAAAAGGAGCTTTGTCTGCAGTTTTGAATTCATGTTTGAAATCTTTTTTTTTACCCTTTCGCAAATATTGCTGATTCTTTCATTCGACGTACCTCGCTGTGGCATGACTGAAACATGCTGTGCAGAATTATGTCACACTTCCTCAATGCCCATGTTAAACAATACGGGTTTCTCTCACATGGCGATGTTTGATTGACCGTATCTGAGCAGGACATGGACTTCCAGCTGTTTCCAAAAACCACCACGTTAGACACCAGGGAATTCCCTTTTGTTGTCAGATCATCTGAGACATCATCGTTGAAGTTTCCACACAGACCACAAACCTTATTCTTTAATAAAAATATAATGTTATGAAAAGAAATCTTAGGCATTATTATTTTTCATGAGAAATGCATGTATTTTCCTTATATCTCACTTGAAGTACAGATTGGCCGCTGTAGGCACTTATGGTTTGTGATTAGTTCCTAATTTGGCAAGTTATTGAGAAAGCTTGTCTAACAATGGCTTTCCATGTATATTTTTAGAAGTTAATGATCAATAGTTATGTAACTACTCTAGCTCTGTTAAATGCCCAGAGTTAATAATCTTCTGATGATCTTGAAGATAAGAGCACCTGCGTTTTAAAAACAGAATGATTGGAATCTTTTGCCTCTCTCACTGTACTGCAAAGGGAAACATGTATCTGTTGTTCATGATTCTCCACTACATTGTATTTTTCAATGTTGTGAAGTATAATCCTGGATGGAAACTACAATGATGAGAGTGCTTATGAGTAAGTCATTTGGTAGTTAAATGAATCTTTTTCTCAGTGTCTTCATTTTTATGATAACAAAAGCTAAAAATATATATTGAATTTGTCATCAATTGTGAGGTATTCTCAGGGCCACAGATGTGGCCCGTCCGTTAAAAAAATGTTGACTTTCAATCCATACTTACTTTCCATCTTGCATCCAGTGTGATTGAAAGTCTTGTGCTTTTATCCCATATCACAGTAATCCCATTGGAAAAGGCAAGGATTAAGTAGAGTCCAACAGTGTGATGTGAATAGGAATCAACTGTGCACTGGGTTTGGTTTGTGAGCCTTTCAGTTGTCACCACTCGGTTCTCAGCCAGAACATATTCTTTACCCTGTAAAAACAGATACCACGTGCGCGTCTGGTGATTTATGTTTCCAACTAAATTATTGTATTTTGTTAAATAAGTTTTATTCCAATACAGAAAATGTATAATTGTAGTTAAAGTGAAATAACACCTCAAGTAAGATTCTGATGTTTCTTGAACATGTCATTCCCCTCTCACAGCAGGGAACACTCTCAGTGAGAATTTGAAGAGTGCCTTCTTGACGATTACATTGGTCCTAAACAATAAATTCAGAATAGGAATTATAAAACAAAGTATTTGC
The DNA here is from genome assembly GCA_035221665.1 of Okamejei kenojei. Taxonomy (NCBI): domain Eukaryota; kingdom Metazoa; phylum Chordata; class Chondrichthyes; order Rajiformes; family Rajidae; genus Okamejei; species Okamejei kenojei. The sequence goes on along the minus strand of CM069151.1, from coordinate 19,022,092 downwards.
TTGGACGTGAGATTAATCAAGTTTGCATTAGGTTTCTGGCATAAAGTCTCAAGATACTTATAACATCTGGTGAAAATATGTTTATAAAATGTAAAAGCTTATTAGGTGTCTCTCATTGCCACTTGGATGAGACTCTGGTTATTTAGTACCATAATTCAATAGTAATTATGTTTCAGTACTAATATTCAGTTGGAAATATTATATTGCTAATGGGCAGTATTTCACCCTTGACCCAAATATTTGTTCCATCTTCCCCGGTTGACCTGTTGTATAAGTTTTTTTGATTAGTTCCCAAGGATATGTTAGAAATATTACTCAGCCAAAATGCCCACATTATCTACTTACTATTTTGTAACTTTAATGCAGTATAAATAAATAAAGTGCACAAGGCATGTGCAACATGACTTAATTAGAGAATACCACAATTCACCTGGATGATCTACTGCTCTCTAAACCACAAGGGTTTTAATGGAAACGCATTCTGCATCTGATTGATGAAGTGCGTTCACATTTGATGGTAACTGCACTATGTTAACGCAAGGATAACGAGGGATAAAATTGGACCATTAGAAAACCAGAATGGACAGCTATCTGCAGAGCCAAAAGAGATGGGGGAGATATTGAACATTTTCTTTTCTTCGGTATTCACCAAGGAGAAGGATATTGAACTCTGTGAGTTAAGGGGAAAAAGTAGAGTAGCTATGGAAACTATGAGATTCAAAGAGGAGGAAGTACTGACACTTTTGAAAAATATAAAAGTGGATAAGTCTCCAGGTCCTGACAGGATATTCCCTAGGACATTGAGGGAAGTTAGTGTAGAAATAGCAGGAGCTATGACAGAAATATTTCAAATGTCATTAGAAACGGGAATAGTGCCGGAGGATTGGCGTACTGCGCATGTTGTTCCATTGTTTAAAAAGGGTTCAAAGAATAAACCTAGCAATTATAGACCTATTAGTTTGACGTCAGTGGTGGGCAAATTAATGGAAAGGATACTTAGAGATAATATATATAAGCATCTGGATAAACAGGGTCTGATCAGGAACAGTCAACATGGATTTGTGCCTGGAAGGTCATGTTTCACAAACCTTCTTGAATTTTTTGAAGCGGTAACTAGGGAAATTGATGAGGGTAAAGCAGATGTTGTCTATATGGATTTCAGTAAGGCCTTTGACAAGGTTCCCCATGGAAGGTTGGTTAAGAAGGTTCAATCTTTGGGTGTTAATGGCAGAGTAGCAAGATGGATTCAACAGTGGCTGAATGGGAGATGTCAGAGAGTAATGGTGGATGGCTGTTTGTCAGGTTGGAAGCCGGTGACCAGTGGGGTGCCTCAGGGATCTGTGTTGGGTCCACTGTTGTTTGTCATGTACATCAATGATCTGGATGATGGGGTGGAAAATTGGATAAGTAAGTGTGCAGATGATACTAAGATAGGTGGTGTTGTGGATAATGAAGTAGATTTTCAAAGTCTACAGAGAGATTTGGGCCATTTGGAAAAGTGGGCTGAAAGATGGCAGATGGAGTTTAATGCTGTTAAGTGTGAAGTGCTACATCTTGGCAGGACAAATCAAAATAGGACGTACATGGTAAATGGTAGGGAATTGAGGAATGCTGTGGAACAGAGGGATCTAGGAATAACGGTGCATAGTTCCCTGAAGGTGGAATTGCATGTAGATAGGGTGGTAAAGAAAGCCTTTGGTGTGCTGGCCTTTATAAATCAGAGCATTGAATATAGGAGTAGGGAAGTAATGTTAAAATTGTACAAGGCATTGGTAAGACCAATTCTGGAGTATGGTGTACAATTTTGGTCGCCTAGCTATAGGAAGGATGTCAACAAAATAAAGAGAGTACAGAGGAGATTTACTAGAATGTTGCCAGGGTTCCAGCAACTATGTTACAGAGAAAGGTTGAACAAGTTAGGTCTTTATTCTTTGGAGCGCAGAAGGTTAAGGGGGGACTTGATTGAGGTCTTTAAAATGATGAAAGGGATAGACAGAGTTAACGTGGATACGTTTTTCCCCATTAAGGGTAGGGAAGATTCAAACAAGAGGGCATGGCATGAGAATTAAGGGACAGAAGTTTCGGGGTAACGTGAGGGGGAACTTCTTTACTCAGAGGGTGGTGGCTGTGTGGAATGAGCTTCCAGCAGAAGTGGTGGAGGCAGGATCGATTTTAACATTTAAGAGTAAAGTGGATAAGTATATGGACGTGAAGGGAATGGAGGGGTATGGTCTGAGTGCAGGTAGATGGGACTAGGGGAAAACAAATGGTCGGCACGGACTGGAAGGGCCGAGAGGGCCTGTTTCCGTGCTGTAATTGTTATATGGTTATATGGTTATATGGTTATGTATCATGAAGTAATCCCTGTACTTAATCATGGAAATAACATTACGAGTCTTACATACCTCAACAAAAATATATTCACAATTTCCATCATAGACGTATCTTTTCCCATCGAAGGTTCCATAGTGGCCATCACCGTAAACTTCACAAGTCTTTGGGCATGTTTCATTAGTACATCTCCACGAGCCTCCCTGGCACGTGCTGCAATATCAAGAGTGTAAAGTCAGGATGACGAATGACATGTAGAGAGAGACGTGATCTGAAATACTTTTGCTGATCTTTGTATTATCTTACCATTTATTGCAATCCCTTTGAATTTGTCTTCCATTGGTATAGAGTTTGCCACCGTATAAACAAGAGCAATTTCCGGGTGCAACACACTTTCCATTATCATCTTCCACAAGACCATGGGGACAGACACAGCCAGAGACACATGAACTCTGCTTTCATAACAGATCAAAATGAGTGTGTTGAGATAAATTAAGTAATTTTCACTGAAATATTGACTCACAGAATTTTAAAATTGTTGTCCAGCATCATATTCGGCTCAAATAACTTTTTGTTCTCTCAGGAATCGTGGAGAATCAGAACAAAATGCAAGACGATCATAACTTTATTTTACAATAGTAATTTATGTAATTGTAATGGTTGATGTGAAACATCTTGTGAAATCATAACTTTAATTATTCCATGAATTTAGTGGCTTTAGTAAACTGATAATGTGAAAAAAAGACACAATGCTGGAGTAACGCAACGGGTCAGGCAGCATCTCTGGAGAACATTGATCGGTGATGTTTCGGTTGGGACCCTTCTTCAGAATGATTATGGGGGGAGAAGAAAGAACGATGTGAGACAAAAGGATTCAATAGTTGCAAATTGTGAAGTCAGAGGAAGGAATGTAGGTGGAAGGTGAGTGGAAAAATAGGTGCAAGTCCAAGAGGGGCACAGGGGAGGGAGGTGGGGGTGGAAAGAGGGAGTGTCAGGAAGCAAGGGGAGGAGGTAGGGGGCTGTAGAGGTTATCTAAAATTGGATAATTCAAAGTTCATACTGTTGGGTTGTAAGCTACCCAATGCTGTTCCTCCAGTTTGCAGAAGGCCAGACTTTGTCACTGGAGGGGTCCCAGGACAGAAAGGTTAGCATGGGAACGGGAAGGGGAGTTCCAATTGTGAGCAACCAGGGGATCCGGTAGGCCTTGGTGGACCGAGCGCAAATGTTCAGCAACAATGTGAAAGATACTCACACATGGAATGCTTAGAGTTCGACAAGTTTTTTTGCACATGTCTTCAGATGAAGAAACAGTTTCATTTGTACAGTCAAACATTACTTTTTCATCCTGGCATTCTACAAAAAAACAATAGTTAAAAATAAATTGTGAAATGGTTGCTCGTCAATTTGCATATTGACGGAATTGGGCACTGTTGTAACATTGATTACCTGGAGGTTTTGGGTCGTCTCTTTTAAAGCATTGAAGAGTTCCATTTTGGCAAATGCTGTGTATGAAAAATAGTTGAATAATGACAGTTATATTTAATAGATACTAGACTAAGTGGGAATAGTTGGGTCCCTGTCACACAGGAGGCTTGGTCCCCCAAGGCAATATTCCATCACTCACCCACAGCCCCCAACTGCACAGGCGCAGCTCATTTCCCTTCATCCCCAGCACTCTCTCCGCCACCTCTTCACCCTCACTCTCCTTTCCTCTCTCCTCCTCCACTCCCAAAATCCCACCCTCACCTCTCTCCTTTCCCCTACCCTCAGTCACTCCCTCCCTCCCTCCCTCCATAACTCTTCTCCCCTCCATACCTCCCTCCTATCTCTCTATCCCCTCACCTCCCCCACTCCTCACCTCCCCTATCCCTCCTCAACCCCCATTGCCCTCCTCTCCCTCTATTCCCCACTCCCTACCTCCCCCACTCCCCCCCCTCTACTCTCCCCCTTCTCTACCTTTATTCCCCCTCCTCCTCCTCCACTCTCCCTCCTCATCTCCTCCCTCTTCTTTTCCCTCCCATCCTACCCACCTCAATCCCTCCATCACCTCTCCTTTTCCCTACCCTCAGTCACCCCCTCCCTCCCTCCATAACTCCACTCCCCTCCCTATTCCCCTCCTCTCCCTCTATCCCCTCTCCTCCCCCGCTCTCTCTCCCCAGGATCTCAAGGTTGCCCTCCTCTCCCTTCTTGCGTGCCCTGGAGGAGCATCAGCCGTCAGCGCCCTCAGAGCCAGGCCTTGGCTCGGCACAGAAGCACCACCAGTTATGGCTGCCCCGGCGTGTGGGCAGGGGGAGAGCTCGGAAAAAAGACGGGGGAGAGGGGGATATCACGGGGGAGGGGGGCTGGAGCCAGCGAGGGGGACCAGTAGGGAAGGGGCTAGAGCTGCGGGGTGTTATGCTGGCAGTGTGTTTGAGACTCACAGCGGGTCATTCTACGCTCTCCTCCACCTGGATCAGACACCCCGCTTTCTGTTTGGCAACATCGACAACTTCAGGCACTCTGAAAATTGTGTCCGGTTGGAGACCACTGTCGGCCTCCCTCAGCTCCAGTAAAGACGCGATGGCGCAGGAAGGGGCGGACTGTCCCATGGAGTGACAGCAGAAGTGACCAATCCATGGGGTGCTGACTGGCAGGAGAGGAAATCGATCTGCGCACGTGTGGTTTTTACGATTTTTAAACCTCGCTAACTTTTACAACATACTACCGATCGGAACGAAACTTGGTGCACTCGCAGCACGAGATAACATAGTGCTATCGCATACCGTTTTTGAGCAAATAGAAAAACGTGCAAACCGGAAGAGCACAAGATCAGGGTTTTAGTTACGTAGAGATAGATTGTCCAAAATGGTTAAATAATTAGAGAAGGCTTACCAGAGTCTACCATTCTTCTTAATATTCTGCCCTTTTTCTATAAGCCTCCCTTCATAATAGCACATGCATTCTGATTGTTCCACACAGAATCCATTTTCATCCATGTACTTTTTCTCAGAACAGCCACATCCATAAACTGGAACATCCTTAATTTTGCAGGTGTAATCATTCTCTGATAGTGACCAGCAGGTCCGGTTACAAACTCTCATGTCATTCTTGTAAACCTGCGAGCTAATACACGGTATATCTAAAAAAAAGATTAAAATGAAGCAATCAACCAGCTACAGATCTTTGATCGGCAGTGAAGAATGTTGCCTGTTGTATGCTTTGGCTTCGAGTTTATGACTGCTGAAGCCAGATCATCCCAGATTACACTCTTGAGTTCTCCACAGATGTCTTTTGAGATGTAACATGACATTTGTGAAGCTTCACAACTATATTTGGATTTGACAATGTTTAATATATATTGATACAAAGGAAGCATCTTAGGAAATCTTGCCCTTTGGCCTTTTGAAGATGTTTTGCTCATTATGGTTTAAGAATTTGTTAAAACATTTTTTTTGAATGTTTCATTGTGATGTGTAGTTCTTTTATTACTCATGCTCAGCATGGCAAAATAGGGTTAATAATTTGGAAAATGTGTTACCAGTAGGATAGTCAGCATCTAATCAAATCCAATCCTGCCCCCAGTCATTGCATATGTCTTTAATTTTAGCATTATTTTTTAAAGGTGTATTACGAAAGAACATTTCCCGAGAAAAATATCTTCTCCATCACGTTACAATATGTTGGCCTCAGTATTGGCATCTGCAGCACCTGTTATTTGGGAGCCACTGGTGCCGATTTGGATAGGATTTATTTTGCAGCGTCTATAAACATTTCAGTGTGGGTGAGTCATCTGGCAAGTAGAACATGCAATAGTCAGATTTTTTAGTTTCATTTAGAGATACAGCGGGGAAACAGGCTTCGGTCCACTGAGTTTGTGCCAACCAGCGATCCCCATAGAGTAACACTATCCTACACACTAGGGACAATTTACAATAATTACCAAAGCCAATTAACCTACAAACCTTAACATCTTTGGAGTGTGGGAGGAAACTGGAGCATTTGAGGAAACCGACATGGTCAAAGGGAGAACATATATACTCCGTACAGACCGCATCCGTGGTCAGGATTGAACCTGGGTCTCTGGTGCTGTAAGGCAGTAACTCTACCACTGCCCAATCATCATGATGTTAGCCTTGCTACAAGGTGATCTGATGCCTGTGCTGCCAGGTTGAGGCGTAACTGTCCGCTGCCTGATGAAAGAGGGAGAAATGGTGTATGGTGGCCGCGGTGGCTACCATTGACAAAATCATCACTTGGGAGCACTTGGACAAGCCATGGTGCATGGAAGGCAAGGACCAAGCATAGATGTAGAGGTAAGTAGTGCCCCCCATTACAACTCACTATTTTCATTCTTTCTGGGGAAAAGGTTTTCAAGAAGGTTTAAAAACAGGATGTTATTGAACAGGATTAAGGGAAAATATTGCAATACTTTTATGCTGATCAATACATTTCAGAAGAGCCCAATTCAGTTTAGGACCATTAAGACTGCTCAACACTTCTACAGCTACTGAATCTTCACCAAAACATACCGCAAATGTCTCTTCTCCAGTTTCCAACGATGATACCATTAGCAGCACATTCATGGACATATGCCCCCAGTCCTGCACACAGGCAGTCATTGATATTCTCACAGGCACAGCTAGCTGCCACACACATCTGAAAAAATGGAGGTTAGCCTAATCAATCACACACCGTCTCTTTGTTGTATAATTCACGCACACAATATATATAATATACACATATACATGCATATATATACATGCATATACACACACACACACACACACATGCATGTGTGTATTTGTGTATATGCATGCATATATACACAAATACACACACACCGTTCTGTCTATATATTACCAAAACTCTCATCTTGTTTGTTTGTGATTCTGCTTGTCTGTGATTCAGGGATGCATGGAGCTATGCCAAAACAGTACACATTAGCACTACAATTTTTGAACTACCTTACTCACAATTGTACTGTGTATTTTTCTCAAGTTTTGTTCAGATTGATGGTATATTTTACAAGTTATTCACATTTTTAACTTTACAAAATCCAACTTTGAGAAAAATCTTTCAACTGCACTGGCAGTTTGCAGCTATGACATCACTATGGGATCTCATTTATATAAACTGCTCCTCACCAGTGTTCCACTGCCAGTTAGCAGCGTTTGATGTCACAATGGGATCTCATTTATATAAACTGCCCATCAACAGTATTCTACCCAGTGCAATGCGAGATTTGTTACATTGTTGTAAGGAGAGGGAGGAAGGGGGGGAGGGTGGAGAAGAAATATTATTTAAACATTATACTTTGTGGGGGAGTGGGATAGGGGAGAGGTGAGGTGTGGGGGAGCAGGGGGAGCAGGGAGATAGAGGGAGAGGAGGGGTTAGGGAGGAGAGAGGGGTTATGGAGGGAGGGAGTGACTGAGGGTAGGGAAAAGGAGAGAGAGGGAGAGGTGATGGAAGGAGTAGAGGAGGGGAAGAGGAGAGAGAAGAGGGAGTGTGAAGACGAGGGGAGGGAGTGTTGGGGGATCAGGTGAAATGAGCCGTGCCTGTGCAGATGGGGGCTTTGGGTGAGTGGTGGAATATTGCAGTGGGGGAATGGGGCCCAACTGGTCCCACTTGGTCTAGTATTTATTACTAAAACTCTCATCTTGTTTGTTTGGATGTCTGCCTGTGAGTGAGTGAGTGAGTGAGTGCATGAGTGAGTGTGAGTGGAGGGAGATCCTGTGGGACACAATAGCTACAAATGTTCCACCACCTTACTCACAAGTGATGTTTTGTTCAGATTGATGTTACATTTTACAAGTTATTCACATTTTTAACATTACAAAATCCAGTCTGAGAAAATGTTCTTCCATCTGCACACTGGCAGTTACAGCTCTGATGTCACAATGGGATCCAAACCCTTGATGGCCCTCCCCGCCGCAATGTTGCAATCACAGAAACTGAGTCCTGCCAGCAAGTTTTTTTTAATTTAACAACAGTGAGGCTGAAGAGGAGGGAGAGGGAGTGTGGGGGGGAGGGGGCAAGGGAAGTGCAATTGGATTATTTTTTAAAGTCCTGGCAGCAAGTGCAATTGGGAGCCTGATGAGGTGGGGGTGGGTGCTGGGAGGTAAGGGGAAATGTGCCACCCCTGCACAACAGGTGGGGGTTACGGGTGTTACCTCTCTATTTCCCACTCACTACCTCCCCTCACTCCCCACTCCTCTCCCTCTATTCCCCTCCTCCCACACACTCCCTCCTCACCTCCTCCCTCTTCTTTCCCCTCTCCTCCCACCATCTCCAATCCCTCCATCCCCTCATTTCCTCTACCCTCAGTCAGTCCCTCCATCTCTCCCCTCCAGACCCCTATGCCCCCTCCTCTCCCACATTCCCTCCTCAGCTCCCCCACTTTCTCCCCTCTCCCTCCATACCCCATCCTTTCCCTCAATTCCCCCAATCTCCCTCCACACTTCCCCAGGATCCCGAGGTTGCCGCTCTTCTCCTTTCTTGTGTATCCCGGAGGAGCATCAGCAGCAGGTGCCCTCAGTGCCCAGGCTTCAAGATTCCCTGGCAGGAAGGCCACGCCAGCAGGCAGGCCACGCCGACAGTGAGCTGGCCCACACTGACAGGCAGGCAGGTGGGCCGCGCCAGCAGGCAGGCAGGCTATGCTGGCAGGAAGGTGGGTGCCAGCAGAAAGGCGGGCCGCACTGTCTTGAAGGTGGGTGCCGGTAGGGAGTCGGGTCCCGGCGGTAGGCAGGCGGGCCGCACCGGCAGGAAGATGGGCGTCGACAGGATGGCGGTCCATGGTATCTGACCGCAGAGGCAGCCAATCAGTGTGGCGATGGTGTAGGAAGGGGCACCGCCGTCCAGGCCTTGATTGACAGGAGTGGACACCAATCTGCATGTGCACGATTTTAAAGATTTTTAAACCTTGATAACTTTTAAAATGTACCACCGATCGGAACAACACCTGTTGCATTTGCAGCACAGGACAACGATGAGTAAGGTGGCGAAAAATCTTATCGTTATCACGTAAATGTAAATGTACAAATGTACAAATGTAAAAACAACGCAAACCAGAAGATAACACGATGAAAATTTTGTGTGTGTGTGTGTGTGTGTCTATATTTATACATAACTATAAATAGCAATTGCTAATTGTTCAGCATTTTGGAGTGCTGTGGCCCAAGTTGAAGATGGGCCTTCTCAGTTACCCGTCAATGCTGCCTGCATGATCATTGAATCAGCCGTCCACCAGCAACGCTGGAGGCAAAGAGGATAGTATCACATAGGAGTGTTACGAGAGGAAATCATCACACACAGACATAGAGGTACTGTACGTAATGGCTTGAACCGTGTTTTAATTTGTAAATTTGGTTTGGATTCTTGCCTTTGTGATGGGATTAATTTGCTGTGACCGGTAACTCCCATTGACCGTTAACAGGTAAGTATGGAACAACTGGTGAATAAGGACTTGGGGTTTGATTACCAGTTTCACAGTCGGTTGAGTTTTGACATTGTCTAATTTCCCAGATATTACTTCTTAGATAAGATTCTTACCTGATAATAATGTGCATAATCCACAGTGGAGTGACATGCTGAGAAGGGGCCTTTTGGATCCTTTAGGAAGGAACAGTGCTGTTTGGCATATTGTTCTGCAAATCAAATTTAATAATAAATGTTGAAACAAGATACTGCTTTACAGAAATAAACACAAAATAATGGAGTAACTCAGCAGGTCAGGCAGTTTCTCTGGAGAATATGGGTAGGTGATGTTTGGGGCTGGACCCCTCTTCAGACTAATTGTGGGGTGGGGAGAGAAAGCTGGAAAAGTGGAGGGGCAGGACAAAGCCTTGTAAACCGTTTCTGGATCTCACTGTCTCCATCACAGGAGATTGACATCTACTACAAACCTATTGACTCCCATAGCTATCTAGACTGCACTTCTTCCCACCCTGCTTCTTGTAAAGACTCTATCCCCTACTCCAATTCCTCCGTCTACGCCACATTAGGGTGCCCAGGATGAGGTTTTCCATACTATAGCATCAGAGATGTCCTCATTCTTTCAGAAACAGATTCCATTATAGATGAGGCTCTTACTGGGGTCTCCTCGATATTCCACAGGTCCGCTCTTGTTCCCCTGTTCACAACAAGAACAGAGTCCCCCTTGACCTCACCTTCCACCGCATCAGCCATCGCATACAGCATATAATCCTCCAACACTTTCACCACCACCAACGGGATTCCACTATTGGCCACATCTTCCCATCTCCACCCTTTTCTGCTTTCCGTTGAGATTGTTCCCTCCGCAACTCCCTGGTCAACTCGTCCCTTCCCACCCAAACTACCCCCACCCCAGGTACTTTCCCCTACAACCGCATGAGATGCAACACCAGTCCCTTTACCTCCCCCCTCGACTCCATCCAAGGAACCCGACAGTCTTTCCAGGTGAAGCAGAGGTTCACTTGCACCTCCTCCAACCTCATCTACTGTATCCGCTGTTCCAGGTGTCAACTTCTGTACATCGGAGAGACCAAGCGCAGGCTCAGCAATCATTTCACTGAACACCTCCGCTCAGTTCGCCTGAACCTGCCTGATCTCCCGGTTGCTCAGAACTTCAACTCTCCCTCCAGTTCCCAATCTGACCTTTCTGTCCTGAGCCTCCTCCATTGTCAGAGTGAGGCCCAGCGCAGTTTGGAAGAACAGCACCTCATATTTCGCTTGGGTAGCTTACACCCCAGCGGTTTGAACATTGACTTCTCTAACTTCAAGTAGCCCTTGCTTTCCTCTCTCTCCATTCCCTCCCCCTTCCCAATTCTCCCACCAGTTTTACTGTCTCCGACTACATTCTATCTTCATTCTATCTTTGTCCGCCCACTCCCTGAGATCAGTCTGAAGAAGAACTCTAGGTGGCAGTAGAATGCTTTAACTTCAGTGTGGGAGAGAGAAATTGAGCAGCACTATTTGAACAATTACACTTAGTAGAACTGCTTCTGTTATAAAACTCAATGTCCTTTGTTACATTACCATTTTCAGAACTAATGCACGGGTCAGGTATTATTGGTGGAGGGCAGTTTTCTTCAACTTCCCAAGATTTAGCAAAAATAAGAGGAGAATTTTCCACAATGTTATATACAGTTAGGAAGTCATCATTTGCATTGTCATTAAAGGTGCCACATAGACCTGTGAAATATAAAATATATATTGTTAGAACAAAATACTAATATGTCTTTCAATCTTATTCTATGCTAAAGTGAGCATAACAATAAATTGTACCACTTGCTGTTGGCACTAATGATTTATGACAGTTGTAATTATGACACTTGCTATTGAGTTATGAATTCTAATTGTGCTACAGTATCAAAGATATTCAGTAAAACACCAATTTCATGGTGCTTTTTCAAATAGAACAGAGGATTTGAGGCATTTGGTCAACATTTATTCTTCAGCCAACAACATTTTAAAGCAAAATAAATGATCTGGTCATTCTCTCTCAGATATTCTGAGATTTGTATCATGCAAATAGTCTATTTGGTTTACCACACATGTAAACAATACAAAGGCATTATAAGGATTAATATATAAAATATAAATATGTTTGTTTTCTTTCTGGTACCTTTAGATCTTTAATAATTAAATTTACATGAAATTGTAACATGCAGTATGTTAGAGATTATTCAGGCATTAAATAATTAGGTGGAAGTAGCAGCTGTTGATTCAAATGAACATCCGTATGAATTATTTAGGTATTTGAATATTTAAAGGTGTCTTGGCAGCTACAACATGCTCCCATTGCAGACTTATAATTCTGTAAAGTTACTTGTGTAAACTTGATTGTTAAAGCTTAATAGATATTGATAGCTATTGAAAATGTAATTATTTATTGCTGTGTTTGTGTGCCATTGAAAGTGTAGTTAATCATTTATTGTTGTATTTGTGTTTAAAATATATGTAAACTCGATATACTCTGAGTTTAAAGATTCTGCTGGGAGGGTCACCAGGAGAATGTTTGCTTCTATTGATGAACAAAGAATTTATATCAACCAGCTTCAGCCTCCGAGTCGCTTAGTTCAAAGGGGCACAACACAGTGCATTAAACACATCAAATTACTGTTAATAAAATGTAGATTAAGTAATCATTACACCTGCAATTATCACAATAAAGGCCAATAGCTTTTGTTTTACACATTGTGCAAATTAATCTAAACTAGCAGGTGGCTGAAAGTATTGAGGAAAATATAATGCTAGTGCGAGAGAATGTGGCAGAATTCTTATTCACTGATCATCATGCATGAATGCAGAATCAAAAGGGAGATATGAATAGTATACCCTATATTAGCTCAGGGCTTTTTCCATGTGTGCTGCAGGCATTAGTTTTCTGAATTGATCAAGCAGTCAGGTATTTTTTACAAGTATTAGACACATCACCTTTTGTGTGACCCTGCAGAAATTCAGGCAGTGAGATGTAAAGCTGCATGATGGGAGAAGTCTGCACTTGCATTTTCAGCCCAAATTGAGTGGCCACTTGAAGGAATATGGACGACTGCTGAAAAATTGCTACATCAACTGTAAAAATAAAAATAAATTCAAGTTAGCTTGGCTGTTCTTTATTCAGTAGATGGAACATGATTTTCTCTCTTACCTGTTATATATGGAAGCCCAATTTTGTGCCTTTCAGAATAAACATTCCCATCATTAGTGAATTCATACTTCATCTATACACAAGAGAAAAGCAAGGAACATTTCTGGTATTACTTCTGGCTGGAGCACATCACGTACAGAAAGGGTCTGAATAAATAGCATTCTATATTCTCACCTGCTGTTTGGTGAGCACCACTCGGTGAAGACACGGCTCTTTAAATGCAAGTTGACATGGCCTCACTTCAATGATTACCTTCCAAGTGTCGGTCTGTTGTAGACAAAAATTATAAAATACAAAAAGCTGTACACTGTCAAATTGACATGAGGCAGTATACTATTGACACCAACATCTGAACTAACCTCAGATTCAGCAACTTGATTGAATTTATATGAATGTTATACCTTATAACTAATTTTCCTCACTACTGTACAATAAATTATAGCACAATTGCCAGAAAATAAGTAAGTAAGCTTTCTAAATTAAGTCAAACATTGAAACAGGCCATTTGTCTCAAATGTTCTTTGTTGATGTAATGCTTCTTTCAAGCATCTCTCACCATACTCAGCCTATCACAATGTGAAGGAAATTCTCCTTCGTTCAAAAAGGTGATAAGAGTAATGACTCTTACCAACTTCTACAGATGCACTATAGAAAGCATCACACACTTTTTCACACAGAGAGTTGTGAATCTGTGGAATTCTCTGTCTCAGAGAGCGGTGGAGGCTCTGAGCCCGAGAGTACAACCTGGCTCAGCTACAGCAACATTGTAATATGGTTAGCGCACCCACCTAACGTGTCACTGCTCAATAAACAACCGTTTGAACCGATCTGACGTCTCACCTTTATTCACCACGTATGGTGCCACTACATTGGTGACCGCCGACTGTCCGAATTGAAATTTGGACTCTCCTGAAGCACGCAGCCTCGGGAGACCTGATGTCTGCCGCTGGCTGCCCAGCCCTGCAGAACTACGCTGCCGCCAACCCAGCCCTGCAGTGAGGTATGCTTCCTCTTCCCTACCAGCTGCTGCTCACCGGAGCTGAGAAGCTGCCGCTGCTCTCCCGCTCCCGCCAACGGGGCAGGCCGCCTTGTGTGACGGCCGCCGAGCTCCTCCGCATGACCTGCCAGGAGCCGACCACTGGAGCGGAGAGGTTGTACCAGCCGCCGCTGCCCCACCAGCTGCTGCAGGAGCTGCAAACGTAGCAGCCTCCTGCCGACAGCAACGCCGACATCGCACCATCCTGAGGCAGGCGGCTGCCCGACTACAAAAATGGCCGCCGCGGCCGGCCGGAAGAGAAGTATGAACTTACCTGACCGCCGTCCACAGCACCACCTTCTGGCCAGATGCCGTCACTGCAGCCTGACTACCGGCATCATCGTCAGATCAGCTGCCGCCACTGCAGCCTCACCGCCGGCCACAGCGCCACCTTCCGGCCGGATTCCGTCACTGCAACACAGCTTTCCTATCCTGCACGATGAACACTGGACAGTTTGAACTGATTGCACTGTGATTTGTTTTTTTTACTGTTCATTTTTGTGTTCACTGCATTTCCACGCTCGGTTCAGAAATGAGTTAGTTTATTTTATTTAGTTTTTTCCCCCCATCGTTGTTGGGGGCCGTATTTCACAGGACACTCTCCCTTAGCGGGTCAAGGAGATGCGACCGTGTCTCTTCTGTCCGGCGGCTTCTGCATCGGTCTCCTCGCACCCCTCGGTACATCGGGATCTCACATGCAGAGCGTCACTTCGCCCATGGAGAGCTCCGTCCCGACCCACGCCAGGGGTGTCCCAGACCCCTTCCATCCGGCGGCTTTTGCATCGGTCTCCTCGCACCACTCGATACTTCTGGATCGTCCACGCAGAGCGTCACTGCGCCCGTGGAGCCCTCCGTCCCGACCCACGCCTGGGGTGTCCACATGCAGGAGCCGCCCTCGACCATGCTATTCCTTCCTCCAGTTCTGGGGGGGGGTCCTGTGGCGTCAGCCTAAACACGGGCCACTTATGCTCGAACCCTCGTCAGGAGATACGAGGGTGGGCACGTGACATCATGGGCTAGAGGGAGTGTCCTGGTACTTAAGGCCTCTTACCTCGAGACGTAAGGGGTGAACAGGTAGCTGAGCCCGAGAGAACAACCTGGTTCAGCTACAGCAACATTGTAATATGGTTAACGCACCCTCCTAATGTGTCACTACTGAATAAACAACCATTTGAACAGACCTGACGTCTCACCTTTATTCACCACGTATGGTGCCGCTACAGTCTTCTGCTTAATGCTGCATTTGCTTCCCTTAACACATTCCTTTAACCTCTTGCTTCAACCGCTAATGTGACACAAATTATTAGCATATCATTTTCTTGAAATAAAGAAATTCCTACTGAATCCCCCTTGGATGTAATAATTATTAGCTTATAGTTACGACCTGGTTCTGCATTTGTGTGAGTTTCTTTTCTCTGATGTTGGGCCTGATTGGTTATAGAAACATAGAAAATTAGGCGCAGGAGTAGGCCATTCGGCCCTTTGAGCCAGCACCGCCATTCAATATGATCATGGCTGATTATCTAAAGTTCCCTGCATTTTCCGCATATCGCTTAATTCCTATAGCCTTAAGAGCTAAATCTAACTCTTTCTTGAAAACATCCAGTGAATTGGCCTACACTGCCATCTGTGGCAGACAATTCCACAGATTCACAACTCTCTAGGTGAATACGTTTTTCATCATCTCAGTCCTAAATGGCCTACCTCTTATTCTTAAACTGTCGCCCCTGGTTCTGACTCCCCTAACATTGGAACATTTCTCCTGAATTTATCCTGTACAATCCTTTAAAAATGTTATATGTTTCTATAATATATCCTCTCATCCTTCTCAATGCCATTGAATACAAGCTCAGTCGACCCATTCTTTCATCATATATTAGTCCCGCCATCCCGGGAATTAACCTGGTGAACCTATGCTTCACTCCCTCAATAGCAATAATGTCCTTCCTCAAAGCAGGAGTTCAAAATTGCACAAAAAACTCCAGGTGCGGTCTCACCAGGACCCTGTACAACTACATTAGGACCTCCTTGCTCCTAAACTCAAATCCTCTCGCAATGATGATCAATATGCCATTAGCTTTCTTCGCTGCCTGCTGTACCTGCATGTTTACTTTCAGTGACTGATGTGCAAGCACACCCAGGTCTCAATGCTCCTCCCCTTTTCCTAATCTGACACCATTCAGATCATAATCTGCCTTCCTGTTCTTGCCACCAAAGTGGATAACCTCACATTTATCCACATTATACTGCATCTGCCATGCATCTGCCCACTCACCCAACCTATCCAAGTCACCCTGCAGCCTTACTGCCACCCAGCTTTGTGTCATCTACAAACTTGGAGTTGGCACATTTAATTCCCTCGTCTAAATTGTTAATATATATTGTAAATATCTTGGGTCCCAGCTCCGAGCCTTGCAGCACCCTACTAGTCACAGCCTGCCATTCTGAAAAGGACCCGTTAATTCCTATTCTTTGCTTTCTGTCTGCTGGCCAGTTCTCTATACATGTCAATACCCTACCCCCAATGCCATGTGCTCTAATTTTGCACACTAATCTCTGGCGTGGGACCCTGTCAAAGGCTTTTTGAAAGTTCAGATACATCACATTTACTGGCTCTCCCTTATCATTCTACTTGTTACATCCTCAAAATATTCCAGATGATGAGTCAAGCATGGCTTGACCTTCATAAATCCATGTTAACTTTGAATGATCCTTTCACTGCTTTCCAAATGCACTGCTGTAACATCTTTAACATTCAACTCAAGCATCGTCCCCACTACCGATGTAAGACTAACTGGTCTATAATTCCCTGTTTTCTCTCTCCCTCCTTTCTTAAAAAGTGGGGTTACAATATCTACCCTCCATTCCACAGGAACTGATCCAGAGTTGAGAGTACATTGGAAAATGATCACCAATGCATCCATGATTTCGAGGACCACCTCCTTGAGTACTCTGGGATGCAGACAATCAGGTCCTGGGGATTTATCTGCCTTCAGTCCCAACAGTTTATCTAACACCATTTCCTGACTAATATGGATTCCCTTCAGTTCCTCCCTCCCACTAGATCATTGGTCCCCTAGTATGTCTGGGAGATTGTTTGTATCTTCCTTAGTGAAGACAGAACCAAAGTACTTGTTTGTTCTGCCATTTCTTTGTTTCCCATTATAAATTCACCTGTTTCTGATTGCAAGGGACCAACAATTGTCTTCACTAATCTTTTCCTTTTCACATATCTAAAAAAGCTTTTAGAGTCAGTTTTTATATTTCCCGCAAGCTTTCTTTCTTGCTCTTTTTTCCTCCCCTCAATTAACCCCTTTGTCCTCCTCTGTTGAGTTCTAAATTTCACCCAGTCCTCTGCTTTGCTACTTCCGTTGGCCAATGTATGCCTTTTCCTTGAATTTAACACTATCCTTGATTTCCCTCGTTAGCCATGGTTGAGACGCCTTCCGTGTTTTATTTTTTCGCCGGACAGGGATGAACAATTTCTGGAGTTCATCCAAGCGGTCTTAAATCTTTGCCATTGCATCTCTACCGTCAACCCTTTAAGTATAATTTGCCAGTCTATCCTAGCCAATTCCTGTCTCATACCTTCAACATCTCCTTTCTTTAAGTTTAGGACCATAGTTTCTGAATTAACCATGTCACTTTCCATCCTAATGCGGAATTCCACCATATTAAGGTTACTGTTGCCCAAGGGGCTTTGCACAACTAGATCGTTAACTAATCCTTCCTCATTACACAATAACCAGTCTAGGATGGCCTATCCTCTAGTCGGTTCTTCTCCAGATTAGTTTTAAAAACTATCCCGTATACATTCCAGGAAATCCTCCTCTTCAGCGCAGCTACCAATTTGGTTGGCCCAATCTATATGTAGATTAAAGTCACCCATGATAACTGCTGTGCCTTTGCTACACTAATCCCTAATTTCCAGCTAGATGCTATCCCCAACATCCCTACAGCTGCTTTGTGCTCTGTATACAACTCCAACAAGTGTTTTCTGCCCATGGCTATTTCTCAGTTCTACCCATACTGATACTACAGCATCCAAGCTAATGTCTCTCATTGCTATTGCATTAATCTCCTCTTTAACAGCAATGCCACCCCACCTCTTCCTTTATGTTTATCCTTCCTGAATATCGAATACCCCTGCATGGTGCGCTCC
Source organism: Okamejei kenojei (assembly GCA_035221665.1). Taxonomy (NCBI): domain Eukaryota; kingdom Metazoa; phylum Chordata; class Chondrichthyes; order Rajiformes; family Rajidae; genus Okamejei; species Okamejei kenojei. The sequence continues at coordinate 19,003,954 of CM069151.1, read as the reverse complement.
CAGCCTTGGTCACCTTGGAGGCATGTCTCCTTAATTCCAACTATATCATATTCCTTAACTACTCAATGCACACTCCATTCATCCACCTTATCAGGTTTGTTTTTCTTTTCACTCTTCTACCTTTTGCTTCTGTCCTACTTGTATGGCCCTCTGTCTCCTTGCATTGGTTCCCACACCCCTGCCCTGTTAGTTTAAACGTGACCTTTCCTACACTCTCTTTCCCGTTAACTGCACCCATGTTGTTGACTCCACCCCCCCCATTGTTTAGTTTAAACCCATCCGTGTAGCACTAGTAAACCTGCCTGTTAGAATGTTGGTGCCCTTCCAATTAAGGGTCAACCCTTCCCATTTGGACAGGTCAACCCTACCCCAGAAGAGATTCCAGTGATCTAGAAATCTAAATCGCTGTCCCCTGCACCAAATCCTCAGCCACACATTCAGATCCTGTATCTCCCTGTTCCCATGGACAGAAATCCTTGGGGGGACGGGGGGACGGGACACACCCACACACACACATACACACACACACACGCTTTGAGAGGTGGGGGACAATTCCCCCCCATGTTTTGTAATCCAGACTTCATCAGACGCTTTCTAACGGCTGAATCGGCCCATTTGCGGGACCTTTCAGCGCCCGGCGCGGTTTAAAATCAAACTGCTGCATCGAGGCGATCAAGGCTCCCGATGTTGAAGCCCCCGCCGGCCGATGAAAGTCCCTGTGAACGGGCCGATTCAAGCCCCACGATTCGGGGCGGACGCAGTTGCTGTTGCTGGAGTTCGGAGTCAGTCACCAACCAGGTCAGCTCCCGATGTTACCGTCCACAGGGCCCACGGCCGAAGCCTCGCATGTGTGCGCATGCGCATGCGAAGCCGCCAATAAATTATCCCCCCCCCCCCCCATGTTTTGATAGTGTTTTCCGTGCCTGCCTGTTCCTACCCTCACCTGCACGAGGTACTGGAAGCAACCCAGAGATAACCACCCGAGAAGTCCAGCTTTTCAGCTTCCTGCCTAGTTCTCTATGCTCAAGTTGCAGAGCCTCTTTCCTCTTCTTACCAACGTAATTTGTGCCTACATGCACATACTACTTCCGGCTGTTCACCTTTGCTCACGAGGATGTTCTTAAGTTGGTCTGAGACATCTTGGACCCTGGCACCAGGGAGGCAACACACCTTCCTCGAATCAAAAATGTGTATACACAAAAATATGGATATGCAAAAGGATGTTATAACTAGCATTCCTGAGGCATATCTCACTCTTGATTTATTTGATTCTCTCGCTAATAGTGCATGTACTTACAAAAACAGCATAGTAAGAGCAATCTCCTTTCATGATGTAATATGCATTATCAAATGTTGTAAAGTGAGCTCCTTCTTCAACCTTGCATCTTCCCGGGCAGTTGATATCTAAGCAGTCCCACATTCCACTTCTACAAACACTGTCAAGAAAAATGAAACCATTATGAAAGACCACTAGATAATTCAATATTTTATGTCAAAAGACTGAGTATGTGATATCTTTACCATGAATGACAAGAAGTGTTTCTCAGTTGTCCAGGTTCATAAATCACTCCAGCATATTCACAAGGACATTCAATGTTGTTGATACACCTGCCTGTGCCTCTTATATCATCAAGGACAGTGCCTGTAGGATAACATAAGCCAATAAGTACATCTCCCTACAATAAAGAATGTGACGTTAATTTAGACCGATAATGATGGAAAAAGAGAGGAGATTTGAAAGATTTAACAATTTTTCAAAACTACGAGAATTTTAGTTTTTTTAAATTTCCTGGTAAGTTACAATATTGTGTGAAGTAAAAAATGGAATTTCAGTATGACCCCAAAGCTGGATTTACTGTATATTTTAATCACAGACTGTGTTCTCTCATTCTGTCTTTAATCACCATGTCAATTTCTCAGTGATTTCCTGGTTAAATTGTCTGCAATCTTTAACGAGTATGTTCATTTTCCTAATTTTCTTCCACAGTTTTCAAATCTAATGGAGTCGCGGCGCGGCTGCATGTGGCAGAATGCACGGAACGGATGCAGCCTGCAGCGGCACAGAGTGACGGAGCAGCAGTGGAGAACATCCACACATCGCCTGGTCACTCCGAACCTTGTAATTCAACCCAGTGCCGTCGCCAGGACAATGGGCCTTTAAGGACAAGTTAAGACTCAAACGTTTTTTAAAGGGTAATTGGCTGCAAGATACCCTTCAGAAGGGTATAAAATGGCACCCTAAACGTGGGAAGTCTTGTGTACTGACTCAGTGTGCACTGGTTTACACTCATATACTTGGTATGATGGCGCCTAATGTATAGCAGGATTGTCACTGAACTGTATGCAAAAAAAATGATTTAGGTACACATGACAATAAGGTACCATGGAACCGTTGTAAATGTGATGTGATGTTAATGATCCTACCACCATAAGTGGAGTGAACTTCAGTTAAACATAGTGTATATTTTTGCGAAACAGTCACAATCCAATCTATTTTGAGTGATTATGTACTTTTGCCAGTCCTTGCTAGCTACCAAAACAGGCAAATGGATCGCAGTTTAACCAAAGGATAAAACCTCTAATAAGGGAATGTTCCCTCAATGGTGCATGCGATTTGTGCATGGTCATGAGTGACTGACTGCTGATTTGCTTGTGTCGTTACCTTCAGGACATTCGCAGGTATTCACACACTTGTCGCATTGCTGCTGTGTCTCCGGGTCAGAGCAAGTGGGGACACAGAGTGCACCGCATTCCTTGTAGATTTGATTTTCAGCACAAGTAGGGTTTACTGATTAAACAAAATAAACATTTATTATAACTCTCAGAATGATTCAAGCACGGGATTAAACTTCTCACCATTTTCATTGCATGTTTATTGGTTTATTTCTTACCACAGGTAACTTTTGATCTCCAGTGTTTCCAAATTTGCTGCAAGGTGTTTTCAGGTGCACTGTAAACAATAGAGTTCTTGAATAAACGAGATGTGTAGTAGAAGCGATTTTTATTGGGAAATTCATTATTTATTTCAACCTAAATGATTAGTTCACATATAAATCTTAGAAAGAAAATCTGCAGTGAATAAATTTAAAGAAGTGACAATTGCCCAGATTTCAGGACAGGTCCCACACTTACAACACCAAGATCTGGAGTAATGGGCTTGTCCCACTTGGGCGATTTTTTCGGCGACTACCGACGACTGTCATTGTCGTAGCAGGTCACCGAAAAACCGGCGACTGGACCCCCTACGACAATGTCTACAACAACCTACCTCCTAGTCGCCGTCAAGCTATGGCAAGTTACCGACAACCGGCGACCCATTAAGACGTCCACCTGCTACCACACCTACGATAAACTACATTCACCCACAACTAGCTAAGACAATTCAGTCGCCGGTACCTGTCGCCGGTTGACGTAGGTTGATGTAGGTAGTCGCCAATGGAATTCACTGAAGTCAGCATCGGCGACAACCTACGTGATCCTGGCGACAACCCTAGACACATCTACGTCAGGAGAGGTCAAGTAACGCTCATTGGCGTTAAGCCAACTGTCGCCAACTGTCGCCGAAAAGTTTTGAACATTTCAAAATCCAACGGCGACCAGAAAAATGCTACGATTCTTTGGGCAACTGAGACTACTCACTACCATACAGGCGATACCCCGGCGACCATTTGGCAACAGCCTACTCGCCTGTAGTTGCCTACAAAATTGCCTAAGTGGGATAGGCCCATTACACAATGGGTCAGGCAGCATTTCTGGAGAACATGGATAGGCGACATTTCAGGTTTGGACCCTTCAATGGACTGATTGTAGTGGGGGAATGAAAGGTGGAAAAGAAGCAGGAACAGGACCACTCCTGACACTGCCATCAAAGATTTCATCAAATCTGACAAGAGTAACAACATTCTCAATGCACAGTGATGGATATTATAACAATCCTATTCTCATTTTTTTAATAATGTATTGATAATGTAATGAATTTATTACCTTGTTTCCGGGAGATATGTACATTGCCTTGATAGTTCTTCGAAAGTGGCACATGCACACTCATGCTTATTAACACAACTACAGGCATCCTTTTGACATAATTCCAGGTACCCGCTAATAAAGGAATGTTTCGTAAGGCATGTGGAAAAATACATTGATATGGGGTGCAGGCAGCTCTGAAAGTGAAAAGCATAAGTGAGATTCAGAATGCACATACTTAACCTTAAACTGTGTGGCTTCAGCATTCAGTGGCATTGAAATGGTCCCTTCCAGTCAGCATAAGAAATACTTCACCAGCACATTATCTTTATGAGCAATATTATTTTACTGCATTGCAGTGATTTGCTATGTTCCAGCTAGCAACAAACCATTACTTTGAAACAGGATCTTTGTGCTGATGATAATTGTGCTGGATAAAACATATCCACAATAACTTTGCCAACTAATGACACTAATTTATTAATTGCAATTAGATCAAAACAAAGATTCATGATGCAGTTTCCAAACAAGTCTCATTGTTTACACAGTCTTTTAATTCATAAATCACCACCTTCAGAGAGGGAAAGGAACTTTGAAAACCTACTTAACTATTTAGCTATTAGATGGTCAAATGAACCTGGTGGGGGTTCGACTTGACGAGTTTTTCTGAGTTGGCGACAGTTATTCCCTGGAGTTATCATGGTTGGTTATGCTGTAAACCAGCTGTTTTTCCGTGCCTTTGCACACCTCCTAGCCATTGCTTTGATTTTACAGCTAATTATATGGCTGTAAGTCTACTTTCCTTATGTGCACACACCCTTTTATTTCAAATTTCTACTGACATTAATCTATGATCATCATAGCATCATAGCCAGGTGCCTTAGGCCGTGTGTGCTATTGCACCTTCCAGCCATTGACCCTCCCACCAAATATTCCTTGAAGATAGACGCAAAATGCTGGGGTAACTCAGTGGGTCAGGCAGCATCGCTGGAGAGAAGGAATGGGTGGAGTTTCGGGTCGAGATCCTTCTTCAGACTGAAAGTCAGGGGAGAGGGAGTCCAGATATATGGAGGGGATACGATGTGAAAATGATTGTTCAAAGCAGATGATGATAAGGAAATGTAAACAAAAATGCTGGAGAAACTCCATAGATGCTGCCTCACCCGCTGAGTTTCTCCAGCATTTTTGTCTACCTTTGATTTTCCAGCATCTGGAGTTCCTTCTTAAACATAAGGAAATGTAGAATGGTTCATTGTTATCTGAGGGGAAGGGCTCTTCAAGGTCTGGCAAGCACCATATGGAATAACTATGAAAATTGCCAATTTGTTATTAAATTCTACTTGAATCATTGATATTCAGTCATAAACATATTGCTGATCTTTCACTATTATATTCATATCCAGATTTAGAAACAGTCAGAAATGAAAATAAATTAGCATTTCTGTAAGCAAATGTATATCATCACTTAATTGATTATCAAATCTTACATCAACTGCTGTGCATGTTGGATCTGTAGGCCTTTCAGTAGTGCACACATTTCCCAGAACATCCAGCTGATTGGCAACCATGATTTTGTATAAAGCATCAGTAGATGCTGCACAAATCAAGGAGAAACACACTATGAGATGTCAGCTACTACAAATCTCTAAAACCCAAACAGTAATATTATATTTGGAAATGTTTGGGACTTATATTTATTTAATAATTTATAAAATATATGAAACATTCTATCACTGCGCATTCCCCATTAAAATAGTGTCACCATGTTATACTATTTTATAAAGGGGTGCCGGTATGCCTATCAATTAAAAAATTAATTAATCGCTACATTTATCAACAATTTTTTTTCCACCAATATACCCCCCTTCTTTTTTAGTTTTGTGATCTATAAAATTCTAATATGATAAACTAATAACTAAAAAGTTTAAATTCCATGTTAAAAATTTAACATTTTATTAAAATTGAATTTGAAAAATTTTAAATTTTGCTCAGTGCCAGTATAATGAACTGGCATGTACCATCATTAAAAACAATTATATCAGCTTGTGTCCATTGTCAATTCTATATCCATTCTCATAATGGGTTCTGTACAGGTTAGCAGTCTATTTGTACTGGATTGCTCGAGTGTTTTTTGTTCAAAGTGCACAAGTAGATTTCATTCCTGAAAAGATTTAGTGTCACATTGTTTTTTCCTTGATTAAGTTCTTAAAGCAAAATTTCCCTGTCAGTTGACTTTTGTTCAACCCATTGAAATTAATTATCCATTAGTTATAGCTCTGGTCGCCCCATTGTAGGAAGAAAATTGAGGCATTGGAAAGGGCGCAGCCGAGGTTTACCAGAATGAACCCTGGTTTAGGAGGTATTAGCTACAGGGAGCAGTTGAGCAGACTTGGATTGCTTTCTCTGGAACACTGGAGGTTGTGGGGAGACCTGATAGAAGTATATAAAATTATGAGGTATAGAAAGGATAGACAGTCAGAACCTTTGCCCCTGAATGGAAAATCAAATACAAGAAGGCATAGCTTTGTGAGATGGGCAAAGTTTAAAGGAGATGTGTGGGGCAAGTGTTTTACATAATGGGTGGAAATGAGTACCTGGAACATTCTGCCAGGGATGGTGGTTGAGGCAGATACGATAGTGGGGCTTAAGAGACTTTTGGATTGGCATATGGATATGCAGGGAATGGAGGGATATGGATTATGTGGAGGCAGGTAAGAGTTGGTCTTGGCTTCATGTTCGGCCCAAACATTGTGAGCGGAGGGGCCAATTATTGTGTTGTACAGTTCAGTGTATTCACTGATATTTTGTTGAAATAATATATTCATCTCTAGTTTTTTGAACTATTGGGGACTATTCGGAATTCAGTTTGGGGAGATTCTAGAGAGAGCATCTCCAGGGCCAAGATGTTGTGACTGAACTGAGTCATTGAGAGGCTGAAGCTGGTGGATATAAATGGCCTTTATTTATCACGACTAGTAGATGTACACTTGGAGACACTCTCAGTAAAATCTCTCCAAACTCAAAGCATATCAACTTTTCAAGGATTTTGCTGATGCAAACCACACCCCTTAAGCAGCCAGTAGCTTGTGCTCTGTGGACAGTACAGCTTGTTTACAAAGCTGTCCTTGTATTTAAAAAATGATTTCTGCTAGCAATGTATATTAGAACAGGTATTCAGAAGAATGGTTCTCATTTGAATTAATGTGCATTACAGCTCATAATTATACCACGATCACTGCTCGTGATAATACCATCACAAGAGATTTGTGAAAAATGCAAAAATATGGTTCTACTCTGTAACAGCTTTAATTACCAGAATTAATTCCACGTTGTTCTTGAAAATTCCCACATAGACCACATGTTTTATTTTTATATTTGGTATCCAAGGTTACCTGTAAATAAACAGTAAGATTCTAAATATGTTATGTATATCTTATGGCAATAGACAATAGACAATGGGTGCAGTAGTAGGCCATTCGGCCCTTTGAGCCAGCACTGCTATTCAATGTGATCATGGCTGATCATCCACAATCAGTACCCCGTTCCTGCCTTCTCCCCATATCACCTGACTCCGCTATCTTCAAGAGCCCTATCTAGCTCTCTCTTAAAAGTATGCAGAGAACCAGCCTCCACTGCCCTCTGAGGCAGATAATTCCACACTCACAACTCTGTGTGAAAACGTGTTTCCTCATCTCTGTTCTAAATGGCTTACCCTTTATTCTTAAACTGTAGCCCCTGGTTCTGGACTCCCCCAATATCGGGAACATGTTTCCTGCCTCTAGCGTGTCCAAACCCTTAATAATCTTATATGTTTCAATAAGATCCCCTCTCATTCTTCTAAATTCCAAAGTATACAACCCCAGCCATTCTCTCAGCATATGACAGTCCCACCATCCAGGGAATTAACCTTGTGCACCTATGCTGCACTCCCACAATAGCAAGAATGTCCTTCCTCAAATTTGGAGACCAAAACTGCTCACAATACTCCAGGTGTGGTCTCACTAGAGCCCTGTACAACTGCAGAAGGACCTCATTGCTCCAATACTCAACTCTTCTTGTTATGAAGGCCAACATGCCATTCGCTTTCTTCACTGCCTGCTGTACCTGTAGGCTTACTTTCATTGACTGATGAACAAGGATCCCCAGATCCCGTTGCACTTCCCCTTTTTCCAATTTGACACCATTTAGATAATAATCTTCCTTCCTGTTTTTGCTGCCAATGTGGATAACCTCACATTTATCCACATTAAACTGCATCTGCCGTGCATCTGCCCCCAATTGGGGGTGCCGTCCAGTTGGTATGGCTGCCCAGCCTGCAGCTGTCTGTTTTTTAACTTCTTTCTTTTATTTTTAGTGAGTTTTAGTGTTTTGTTTTGGAGTTCTAGCCTTTTTTATGTGGATACATCGCGGCGACTACGGGGTGCTCGGGAGCTCCCGACCAGGGGTGAACAGTGGGGAACATCAGCGAGGAGGTGGACTGGACTTTGGTTCCTTCCCTCACAGTGGGGAACTTTGGTGCCGCTGTGGGGTTGTGTTGTGTCGTGGACTTCTGTGTTTTGTGCTTTTTTTGTTATTTGTTTGACTGTAGGAAAATGGCATTTCGTTCTCTCTTTATGAGACAATGACAATAAATTGAATCCAAATAAAAAATTATGTGGGGGTTGGGGGGAGGGGGTGTGGAGGGGGAAACTACTTTTCAGGGTCCCTACCTGGTTGGAGAGGCAGCTTTTCTCCGGGCTGCAACTTCGACCCGTCCTCGCGGCCTACCAGCAGGCCAGGAGCGGCATTTCCTGAGGGGACCGCCCAGAACATCGGCTTTGGCAGCGGCCCAGCGCTGGTGCACCATCGTGGAGGGGAACGGGCGATACCTTGCCTGGGTCGCCGCGCTGGAGCCCCAGAATGCTGAGACCGCAGGTCGGTGAACATCGCGGAGCTGCGGGTCTGTGGAGCGGCCGGCGGCGCTGAACTTAACATCGGAAGCCTGGGATCTCTCGGCGAGATCACCAGTGGTGGAGCTCCATCCGGCGCGGCCTTGTTGGCTTCGGAAACCACGGACTCCGGTAAGGAAGCGGTCGTTCCAGGTGTCCCAAGCCGCTGTGAAGACTCTCCCGACGCCGGAGCACCATCACCCGGCGAGAAGGCCTATAACATCGGGCCTCCGCAGTGGCGACTGTGGAGGCTTAAAAAGGCTCGACTATGGGTGAACATGGGGATGGGACTGGACTTTGTGCCTTCCCCCACAGTGGGAACCATTGTTGGGGGATGTTTTTATGTTCATTGTTAATTCTTTAGTGCTGTGTCTATCTTTATCTGTGTGCTGCATGGCAAGTCAAATTTCACTACACCAATTGGTGTATGTGACAATAAATGTCCTTTGTCCTTTGTCACCCAATATGTCCAAGTCACCCCGCAGTCTCATAGCATCCTCCTCACAGTTCACACTGCCACCCAGCTTTGTGTCATCTGCAAATTTGCTAATGTGACTTGTAATCCCTTCTTCTAAATCATTAATATATATTGTAAATAGCTGTGGTCCCTGCACCGAGCCTTGCGGTACCCCTCTAGTCACTGCCTGCCATTCTGAAAGCAACCCATTAATCCCTACTCTTTACAAACTGATACTCTTCTGGAAATTTGTGAATTAACTACTCTTTGACCACCTGACCAGTACTGGTGGCCTGCGTCTAAATTTAAATAATTGCCTGATGATGAAGTTGATGATGAAACTAAATGTGATTAATGTGGGTAGGACAGTGGGAGTTGTCTACGTAGATTTTAGTACAGCATTTGATAAAATCCCTCATGGTAGGTTAATCCAAAAGATTAAGGTGGTAAAGGGGAATGTGACTGAGAAAATGTCTATATCCATAAAGTCAACTTTCTCAAAAAAAAAATCTGGAGAGGGAACAGAAACTGGTTCAACTACTCTCAATAAAAGTAGGGTACTTTTTCTAATGGCAAAATGTCGTTAGTGATAGATATTTCCATATCAATTCTGCGATAAAATCAGTCTTTGTTCCTTAATGCTCTGTAATCAGCAATTGTGGCTGACATTGGAATCACCCAATAACCTCCTCTGTGGTTTGCCTGAGTACAGCTTTTCTTCAGATGGGAAAATAATATCAGACCTTCCCTTCTCAAATAATTTCTACCCTCATAATTTATACTCAAGCATGAGAATGGCCAAATGAGAAAGATAATATACAGTTCCTGTCCAATGTTGCAAGTTGTGATACATCGGAAGTAAGAAAATTGATATTAAAAGACATTTGCAAATAGATATGGGTCAAATGTGGACAAATGGGAACCAGTTAAATAGGGCATATAAGTTGGCATGGACAAGTTTGGTCAAAGGGACTGCTTCCCTTTGGCTCCATAATCCACAGTGAAAATTCCAGTCTTTATCTTACCGACAACGAATCACGCTTATTCCAGATCAGAGCAATCGTGTGCTTCCTGTTTGAAAATCGTATGTCATTTCCATGTTTCTGCACGGTAATGATTTTACCGTCATAGGGCAATTGTATACTACAAAAGAAAAATGTGCAATCATTAACTTATTTGGATCTGGAAACGAATCTGGCGCAGTAAACAAAAAATCCCGGAGTCATTCTCTGCAATTTACTTGGATGATATCCATGACTGATCATCCATTTTATGTTTTTGGTTTAGTTCCACTTGACTTGCTTTACATTTACCTCAGTGAAGATTTATGTCTTGCCCAGCCCATGTTGAAACAGCTCTCCTGACCTTATTGTTCGCAAGAAATTCAAGCACAATGTTCACATCAAGAACAAAAAATCTTTGAATTAAAATAGGGTAAATGAACCCACGATAGATAAGGTGAGCATAACTTACCTCATATCTTTCACTGTAATTGTTTTATTTTCTATAGTAACAGAGACGCCTTCAATTTGCATGTGCACATGTGCCAGATCGCCATTCGATCCTCTGCGGATCTGTATGTTAAAATCCTCTCCTGTGCCCCTGCACAGACGAGTCAGAATAAAGTTGCACTTTGATCTGAAGTGGAAAAAATCATCCTGAAAGGTCCGGAATGCTCCTTTGCCCCAGGTGTAACAGGTCCCTGATGGCAGACGAGAAGAAAGATGAAATGTTATCTGCTTATAGAATGACAGTGATTCTGTTAAAGACGTTTGATCAAAAACATAGCCAATTTAATCAGAAGATTAAGAGTTACTGACCAATGCCATCATGTGATGTATCCTCCACATTATTGGAGATCAATGAGAGTGCAGAGACATCCAGGCCTAATTGAAAATAAAGAGGTTGCAGAGATAAATATACTTAAAATAGAGATTGAAAGAGATTGAATAAAGTGATAAAATAAGAGATTGAGATTTGTGGCTGTAGAATAAAAAATATACTTCAACGTCTTCAATAAGAAGAATATTCAATTACACTCCTCATTTGTGCCATGTGGATGGTGAAAATTCTTTGGGTTGTAGTGCGACGAATCCATCACTTGGGGTTTCAGCCTTCTGAACTACTTTTGTAGCACAATTGTTATAAGGCTGGTTCATATGCATTTTGTGGTCTTTAATGACCAGGATGCTGATGGTGCAAAACCCAGTGATGATAATGCCATTGAATGGTGGTGGGTAGAATCTCAGTTTTATGAGATGGTTGTTGGCTGGCACTGTTTGGGTCCATTTATTTCCTGAAAGATATCAACCCCTGCCTAGGGTTGCTTTGATCATGTTGCATGCATTTTTTGAGGAGCTGTAAAACGAAATGAAACAATGGCCAGTCATCAATGTGCATCTCCACTTTTGATCTAATGAAGGAAGAAGGGACATAGATGAAGCAATTGGAGATGATGGGACCAAGAACACATCCCTAAGGAATGCTGGCAGCAAAGTCCTGGAGCTGGATGGTGGACATCAATCACAGTCATCTTCTCTTGGTTCAGGTTTGACTTCAACAACTAGAGTACTTTTCCTTGATGCCCATTGACATAATTATTTCTTGACTTCTTGATGCCACACGCAGCAGCTTCTCCCTGGATGTCAAGGGTAGTCACTCTAATTTCATTTGGCCATAATCGACTATGATGACATCTGGAGCTGTGTGGACCTGGCAACATCTAATCCAGGCTCCAACATGGCTTAACCAAAGCCCTACAAATCTTCAACATGACTTCATGATTCTTATACTCACCGCTCCACCAGATGAAGGCATGCATACCATATGCCTTTTTTAATTACTCTATCTGCTCATGTTACCACTTTCAGGGAGCTATGGACTTGGACCCCAAGAACCCTCTATGCATTCATGCAATTAAGGATTTTGCCTTTAACTATATACTGTATAATGTAACTGTATACTTACAACCATCCTCCCAAGTTCAATACCTCACAGTTGCCAGCATTACATTGTATCTGCTACTTTTCTCCCCATTTCTGTAACTGATCTATATCCCTCTAAATATTTTGACAACCTTCTTCACCATCCGAAACTACCAATTTTGGTGTTGTCTGTAAAATTATGAACCAACCCATCTACATTTATGTCCAAGTTGTTTATATAAATCACAAACAATAAAAGTCCCAGCACAGATCTTTGTTGGCCAAATAGACCTTCAGTCAGAATAACACAATTCCACCATAACCATGCCTTCTCTAGATAAAACAGTTTTGAATCCAAATAACTAAGTCACCATGGATCCCAAACATTTAATTCTATCGATCAGCCTATTGTGAAGGGCTTTATCAAATGCCTTACTAAAATCCAAATCGACAACATAAATCACTCTACCTTCAACACCTCCTCTAAAAACTCACTTGAGTTTGTAAGACAATACCTGCTGCAGACAAGAATGGTCAGTTGAAGAAGAGTCCTGATCCGTAACGTCACCTGTCTATGTTTTTCAGAGATGCTGCCTGACCCGTTGAGTTTCTCTAGCACTTTTATAAAACTTATGAAACTGTCTTTTATAAAACTTATGAAACTGTGATCACTCTTCCAAAAATGCTCTTCCACTGAAACCCCATCAGCTGGCCAGGCTTATATCCCAGTACAAGATCCAGTATTGACCCTCCTCATGTTGAATAATCTACATACTGCTTCAGGATTCCCTCTCAAGACACCTAACGATTTATGACCAGTCTAAGCTTTTTCATTCAATATCATCATCTCAGTCAATATTGGGGAACATATGAAAATATACTCAATCACTGTTGCTTTTGCATCTTTCCATAATCTGTCTACATATTTGTTCCTCTATTTCTTGCTGGTTAATGGGGAGCTTATCGTACAATCCCATTAGAGTAAAAACACATTTCTTAAAGTATTTCTGAGCTCCATCCATATTGTGTAAATGAACAAACCCTCCAGTATGCCCTCTCTGAGTACTGCCGTGACATTCTCCCTGATTAATAAACAATTTATCCACCTCTTTTTCTTCACTCTCTATCACAACTGCAACACTGGAACCCAGGAAAGTTGAGCTGCCTCTCGCAACTAAATCTCCAAAGTGATCATTCTTGCGGGTCTGAAGAAGGGTCGCGACCCAAAATATCACCCATTCCTCCTCTCCAGAGATGCTGCGTGTCCCACGGAGTTACTCCAGCATTTTGTGTCTATCTTTAGTTTAAACCAGCACCTGCAGTCCATTCATAGAACGGTCCTTCCAAGCACGGATCCTTCTAAGCACTGATCCAGGATCTAAGTTCTGCTTTAGCCTCAGAGCTCCTTGCTAAAATAACAGATATCATTCCATCAGTTTCACCACTGTCCTTACTCTTTTCTCTGCCTGTCCTTCCTTTGAGACTTACTGCTCATAGCTTTCACCGTGCTATCAGTTCCATAGTACCACAAGTGAACCTCTCTGCAAAGATATTGGTCTCTACCTCTCCTACTATCACATGTCACTTCTGCTCCTGAAGAGATCCCAATGATCTAAACATCCGATTCACTTTTCCCTGCACCAATTCCTGAGACATACATTCATCTTCTGACCCTTCTATACCTTTCCTCGCTAGCACGTGAACTAGGGAGTAATCCTGAGATTACCACCCTCATGGTCCTGCATTTTAACCTTTTGCATAACTCCCTTTATTCACTCAGCAGTACCTCATCCCTTTTCCTAGCTATGTCATTTGTGTCAGTATACACAACGATCTTCGGCTGCTCTCTTTCCCCCTTGAGAATGTTCTGCAGCCAACCTAGACCCTGGCACCAGGGAGGCAACCCAGTATCTCAGAGTCACAATTGTGGACACAGAATTTCCTGTCTGTCGCACTAACTATCGAGCCTCCTATCACTATTGCTCTGTCTGCCTCCCTTCGTCCCTGCTGTGTGTCAGATTAATGCCTGGCGCCAATGAGTTGCTGCTGCTACTCTTCTCTGAACAGTTATTCCCCCCTCAATAGTATCCAAAAGGTTATACTTGCTTTCAAGGGGAAAGGCACAGAGTATTCCTGTACTCTCTGCCTGCTCCTTGTCCTGGTGCCCACCCATCTACTTTCTGCCTGTACATTAGGTGTGACCACTGCATTATAACTCATATCCATGAAGCCATCAGTTTCCCAGATGATCCTGAGGTCGTTCAGCCTCAGACGCAGTTCTTGCATACTGTCCCTAGCTTGATCAAGTGCCATTGGGTCATTGGTGAATGGTGTGGGCACAGTGCGTAATTAGACTTAGCTGGCTCTAGATTAATGTGTAAAGCGTTTGGAGCTTCAGAGGCCTGTACACAGACTACTGATTTAACTATTTTGTCTGATCGCACCATTATCTGAAAGCACCATTATTTTGGCCGCACATCAACATGAACTATCCAAGTCATTGCATTGAACTGTGAGTATTCTGCATAAACACCATAGAAATATTTTTCAGTACTGGTATCAGGAAACAAGAGGTATACTCTACATTGTTGTGGTCATTCAGATCTAATTTTGGGCTTTGCCTGAACCACGCAGTTTAATGAAATCTAAATCAGGTGCAAGATTGTGTGTAAATAATGCAGGACCCACAGCTATTTATTTCAGAGCAAATCATTGAAAAGTCTAACAGCTAAGCAAATGAACATCCAAGAGTATTTATTTATTTAATAACCCAATTTCTCAGTGTGCAAAGATAATTAAAATACTATTGGACTGATTTATTAAGTATTGGGCGCAGGGGAATTTGGCGGAATCATACTGGTGGTGGTAGGTGGTTCCGGCAGGAACCTTTCCCATTCAGCTGCCACTCATCCGCCGTGTTCTGGATATGTTGATTCTCAGCATTCCACCATGCTGGAATTTTCCAACATTATGCCGAGGAAACCACTTCTCCGTTTTCAAATTGGTCAAACCTGGCACAGAATTAGAGCTCCTGTTCATTTGGAGGAGAATTCCCCACATTGATGGAAAAGGGCATTATTTACTTATTTATTTACTTTATATTGAGGTTTTAATGAGAATAATAATAATATTAATAATACATTTATTTGTATAGCATATTAAAAAACAACTCACGTTGACCAAAGTGCTTTACATCAGTGCAGGTACTAATTTGATAGGTACAACTGTAGACAAACCTAACAATACATACATAAACTCCTCAGAGGGGCTTAAAAATGGTAGGGAATAGAAATAGGTTTTTGAGTCATGACTTAAAGGAGTCGATGGTTGGGGCAGTTCTGATGAGGAGCGGGAATGCTATTAAGCTTCTTAAGTTTCACATTTACAATAATTTTAATAATATAAATATCGCAAAGACATGCATTTGTACCATCCCTTCTCAATTAAAATATTCAGTCAGCAAGCTGAAGAAAGATCTCTTCCCGAAACGTCACCCATTCCTTCTCTCCAGAGATGCTGCCTGCCCCACTGAGTTACTCCAACTTTTTGTGTCTAAGCCGAATAGAAATACTTTTTCCATTTAATTTTTAATATCCTTACTTACAAAGTGCGCTTACTTTACACATTTGTAACATGTGGAAAATAGGCAATTTTTATTTAATTTGCTCTGCTAAGTTTTTGCTGTAGGATATAATATTAACAACATTCAAACTTCATTGGAAACATTTGAAATGTAGTTTTGAGATATAGTGTGGAAACGGTCCATACCCATCAGTGATTAGTTCTATCCTACACACTAGGGACAATTTGCAGAAGCCAATTAATCTACAAACCTGCACATCTTTAGAGTGTAGGAGGAAACTGGATCACCCAGAGGAGACTTGTGCAGTCACAGGTGGAACGTCTAAACTCCGTACAGGTAGCATCCTTAGGCGGGATCGAACCTGGGTGTCTGATGCTGTAAGGTAGCAACTCTACAATTGCACCATTGTGCCACCCCTTATTCGTAACATCGTTAACTTTAATAAATGTTAATTAATTTTCTTAAAAATTATAATATTTTATGCTTTGCAATAAAGGGAACCAATATTAAAATACATGAAACAGTTGATTATTAATCCATAAATGAGAAATTGTGCAACATGTAATATAAGAAGTCATTGTATGGTGCCATGATGTGCGTCTTAACAATTTTTTAGTTTAATAAAAATACAGTATGCTGCTGAATATATTGGACAGGGCAACATTCAGCAAGTCAGCTCACTAGAAATAGACTTCTCACATACAGCTTAAGCATCTTCAACCTTTCAATGCAGATCTGGAAAGATTAACATTTCTTGAGCAATTTAATGCTGAAACAAATTATTTCTATTTTAACAAAAAATACTGTGCACCATTACAATTGTTTCTATATTTCACTTTCACAAATATATATTTTTCTAACATCAACAATAATTACCTTTTTTATGCAAACGTATGACTTAAATGGAATAATGAATGGAAAGCATTTCTTACCAATGAACAGGGGAAGGGTCAGAACAGCAAGGAAGGAAGAGTATTTCATAGTGGCAACCTTGCAGTGCTCATACTAAGGATTTCCTTATTGCAAACATTTATATTCGTACATGCATTAATCTTATTTGAATAGAATGAGGAAGTGTAAAAACAAATGGGCAACTTTAGGGAGGTTTCTAGTCCAGGTCAATTAATGCAGGTCAATTAATTATACACCAAAAATAAACAGTTTCTTTAAAAATATATACTGTATAGATATAGATATAACATAAGGCTTAAGGACACGGTTTTGATTTTGTCTTAGCTCAGTCACGAATACAAACAAGAATTACTATGAACAATGGAAATTTTAGCCATTGATCAGATCAGTCACTGATTACATTTTCTGAAAAAAAAAGTTTTCTTCCAGTCAATTAAAGTTGAAAGGAACAAGGTAAAATGATACCTTATTTGTTTTACCCACTGTGCTTGGCAAGGTCACATACGTTGAATGATAAGGTATAAATTAATGCCAAGCATTGAGCATCAGTGAACAGGATACTTTGTGAGAAAAATAGGTTTACTATCTGGATGTCTTGTAGGTGACCTTTGAAACGTGGGTGAACTTTACATTTCAGAGGTTATAAGGACATTAGGACATAAGAACATAAGAATTAGGAGTAGGATTTGAACCTCTAGTCCTTGAGTCCATTCATAAGCTGGTGGCTGATCTTCTACCTAGTGTCATGGAGTCGATATTTGTTCAGTCTGCAGATTGGATTCTGAGTTCCATGTGGCTTGTCACTTTAAATAGTAAGATTAAACGAGAACTTACCAGTTTGAAGTTTGATCTTTATTTTATGAGGAGTCGAGTTGAGGGACTACGTGAATAGAAGCCCGTACAGCCGTTGGTGCGTCAATCTTCAAAGCAGCGGAATGAATTCACAGCTAACAATGACCGAAGTATAACGGTAAGATGATAAAACTAGAACTACCAGATGAGATCTATGAGGGTGGGAGCGGAGGGCACGTAGTCCCTCAACTCGACTCCTCATAAAATAAAGATCAAACTTCAAACTGGTAAGTTCTCGTTTAATCTTACTATTTTACTTCGGAGTCACGTGAGTCGTTAACAATCAATCATGCATCAGTAATACATTTGTTAAATGAAATAACAGTTTATTTACAAACAAATCATAACAAACCCCTCTAACTCAGGGGAAAAATGTAACAGTACTGACACCAGAATCAGCAAACACCTCGAGCCTTGAAATCGGCTTGTGATAAAACCTCTGAAAAGTTAGCTCACTGGACCATCCTGCGGCCGCGAGGACCTTGAAATCGTTTGCACCGACACCTTACTGTGTGGTTTTTTGTGACTAATAAACAAAGCCAACTCTGTTCCTCTCAGAGGTTTAGTAATCTCAATGTAACGGGATAAATGTGAGACTATACAGAAGCGATCATCTGCGGGGTATGCTGAAAACACAATCTTACATCCTGTCATGCCTCTTTTATTATGTTTAAGCAAATCATAGACATAAAATATAATGGCATCAGCCGACACATGCATTCTATCTAGCCGTAGCTTTTGCAATGTTTGTACACGTTGGGCTGAAACCAACACCAGAAGCATGACCACCTTCATAGTTAATTTGGCTATAGATAGGCTTGTAACCGGAGCCCACTGGCGAAGAAGCATAAGAACCTCACTCACATTCCAAATCCCGGCATACCTGGGTTTAGGAGGATTAGAATTGAAAACTCCCTTCATGAATCGTGAACTAACGGATGTGTCCATACTGTATGCAATTCTGCATTCATAGGTAAATAAGAAGACAGAGCACTTCTGGCTGAATTAATTGCACTGTAACTTAATTTTTTGGTCAAAATAAAGAGTTGACAAACTCCAATACATCCGTGATCCCTGCCGTGTGATATACAATATCCTGTTGTAGGCAGAATTGCTCCCACTTCCTTATATAGGTGATATATTGCTGCTGTGTACTATCCCTGCAGGCCGACGTGAGAACATCCACCATCCGATGAGACAGTCCTCTCCCCAGGTATGGCCTCCTTAAAATCTGCAAATTAACAGATCAATACGATCCTATAAAGGATGTTGATCCCCAGTGACTGGATTTACCAGTAGATTTTTATTCTTGGGCATAAGCATGTAAGGCTCCCTAGCCATTTGTAATACAACGGGAAACCATGCTCGTGTAGGCCAATCTGGCACTACCAATACCCCTGAAGCGGAGTCCTCCTTGATCTTTTGCAAACATCTGCTGATGAGACAGAATGAAGGAAATACATACACAAACATTCCTCCCCCAATGCAGCGAAAAAGCATCCATTGCTACTGCCCCAGGATCTGGTTACCATGAAACATATCTAGGTAACTGATGATTTAATCGAGATGCAAACAAGTCAATATCTGGCAATGCATACTGATCAATCATTTGGTTAAATACATCCTGATTTAACATCCATTCAATGTTGTCATTAAACTGACGTGACCTCTTCCTGACAAATAAAGTGCTGAAAGCCAGATATTTTGGTCAATACACCAGCTCCAAATTTGGTTAGCCAGTCTATCACAAGACTGTGACTTAACTCCACCCATGTGGTTTACATATGCCACTGCTGTGGTGTTGTCAATCTGACCTGCACATGCAGATCCCTCCTTGTAGAACAATAAGCTTTGAGCCCATACCAGGTGCCCAACAACTCTAAATAATTAATCCCTCTTAATTGAGGAAGCGATGTCTCATCCACATTCCATCTGCCTCCACAACTAGAAGACATATCTGTTGCACCCCAACCCAGTGCACTTACATCAGTCTGTAATATCAGTGACGGTGATTCCACCAAAACCTTCCTTAAATTTTTTGAAACATGTACTATCACCATTGTATGTCAGCAATCGCCCCAGCTGACAACTGCATAGGCCTATCAAAAATGGCCCCTTTGTATTCTCAGTGCCTGTTCCTTTGATGGTTGTAATTGTTGATAATGCAGAGGACCATACTGCACAGCTGGAAAGGCTGCAACAACTTCCCAATAAAACTGGCTACTTGTCTAATCGAAGGCCGTTGTTCTCCAACGAGATTAACACAGTCCTCAATTAACTGATTCAATTTATCCCTGGGCAAAGTTACCAACATGTGATTGGAATTAATGGTAAATCCCAGATAATCAATAATTTGGACTGGTGATAATTTAGATTTATCTGGGTGAATAACAAATCCCATTTGTTCAAAAGTGATTTTAACAACTGAAACTGATGATTGAGTTTCAGCATGAGTCTTTCCAACAATCAGAATATCATCTAAATAGGCCATTACCACATGCCCCTGAGCTCTAAGTAATGCTAACACAGGTTTTACCAATTTAGTAAATAATCTAGGAGCTGAAGTTAATCCATTCGGCAATGTCCTGAATTGCCACAGCTCAGTCATCCAAATAAATTTCAAATATCTTCTATCATCACCATGAATAGACACTGCGTAATACGCATTCTTTAAATCAATGGTTGCCATATAATACCCTTTGGACACTAGATGTTTGCCCGTGGTAAAGTTCTCCATTTTGAAATGCCTATAACAAACAAATTTATTCAAATTCGATAAATCCAGAATAATTCTACATCTCCCAGTCTTTTTAGATCTGGGAAATATACTTGACAGAAATTGTTGACTTTGATAGACAGAAGGCTCAATTACCCCTTCTTATGTAACGACTGAATCTCTGCTTGAATAAGCACATTTTCCTCATCTGAAAAATAAGTTTACGACTAGGAAAATGTTGATTAGGTAGACTGTCATAGTAAAATCCAATTTTTCACCCCTTCAATACACTAAGTATGAACAAATCTGATGTCAACTGCTGCCATTGTTTGAGAACAATTTTAACCTTCCCCAATTTGAACAGGAACATCAGTTAATTCATCGTCTGTCAATGTTATATTCCTTACCAGCATCTTACCCTGCGGCCTTGTTGTCCTCGACTTCTTGTAGAGAACCTTTTTTGCTTTGCTTCCAGCTGGCTTAATGAGGGCCATGGTTATAACAACCTCATAACAGTCTTTGACCCTTTTTGCAAGGTTACACCAAACAACAGATTTTCGTGGTGGTACACTGGTCGGTTTGCACAACTCGCCAAATTCGGGTTAGCACTGGCCTAATAGCGGCCCTCCCGATATTATTAATTTCAAAATGCATTACAAAGGAGTCCCAGTTCATCCTGGTGTGCTTCAACCATATCATTTGTATCAATAACTTTCACCACAGCTGTAATACCTACTTACAACAGTTTAAGCACTTTTTTAAAACTTCATCTCCTGGGCCCTAGCAGGCAAACCCATCTATGCAAATTTGGTGATTAACCACCGGTACCTTCAGGAGATCACAATTAACAGGAGCTTTATAGTTTTTTGCTACTTCATCCATAGCTAGCTCCTGTAACTGGTGGGAGAGCATATACTGAATGGCTTCGGCCAATTCTACATCAATCGCCTTTCCTGCCTCTCTACACTCAGCAAACTTCCCAGCAATGTTCGGAATTACCTCCAACCGAACACCTTTACTGCTCTCCCCCAGCATAGAAACAGTGTCAGCAAACAGCCCTGATAGAACATCCTCCTCACAGGCAGGATAGTTCTGCAGCCCTGAAACAGGTGCTGCTAGCACAAGCTCTCCATCAGCCTGGCTTGGGCATCACTCCTCCTCACGGAGCTGGTCCCTGTCGAGCATTCTTTTGTAATAGAATCTCGACATGGGAGAGCCGTGAGCAAACGGACTCTCCTATGGAGGGTATAACCTCCAGGCCCGACTCATTTACGGGCCACAGAGACTTGCCAGTGGCCTTCCGCCCTACTGACAAGCCTCCACTGCCCCCCGGCAGTGGGTCCGCAACCACTGGCTGTGTAGCCAGCACCGGACCAGGTGTACCAGACGGGCCTCCATCCTCAACACTCTCCTGGTCACTCTCCTTTCTACCCCCCGGAGCGCCTCGCCGACACCTTCTTCACTTTCTGCAACATATCTACCAAAACTCCCAACCGTCGCAGAAAATGACCTGTGGTAAAATTTTTCACAAAACCTTACCTCCGTTTAAACTTGTTAACGAAGAACTGCAGATGCTGGAGAATCGAGGGTGAAGTCTGAAGAAGGGTCTCGACCCGAAACGTCGCCCATCTCCTTCGCTCCTTAGATGCTGCTGCACCCGCTGAATTCTCCAGCTTTTCGTGTAACCCGTTTAAACTTACCGCTCGGAGGAGCGCTGCTGCTCCAACCGGCCGACTGCACCAGCGTCTGACGTCATGACGCACCAACGGCTGTACGGGCTTCTATTCACGTAGTCACTCACGTGACTCCGAAGTAAAATCTCCATCCTTCTCCTACACTGACCTATTTATGTGCGCTTTTCCGCATTGTTAATAGGGCCCAAACTATTGACGAGGAAGAGCACCTTGGCTTCTGCTTCGAGTCTTTGCAGCATTCTGGTCTGAACATACTCGGGCCTTCACAGCACTGAATTCTATAACTTAAAGTAACGTGTCATATGTTCACAATCAGGAACGTTGGAGCTATACTCGTGCAGGCATGTGCAGTGAATGCCCTCACATTAGCAGAAAGACTTTGGGTAATAGGAGGGGTGTCACTACCTAAGCCTCTGACCTGCTCCCATGGCCACTGTGTGATTTTGATCATTGGTGATCAGAATATTGATGGTTAGGAACTCAGCACTGACAATGCCATTGAATGCTAAAGAATAGGTGATTGGACTTTATTTTTGGACATGCAATTGTTTGGTATTTTTGTGGAGAGAATGTTATTTGCTACCCATCAGTTGCACCTGCATGTTGTCTAGGTCTTGGTCCATGCCAACATGGTCTGCTTCATTTGCTGTGGAGTTTTGAATGGAATTGAAAGGCAACAATTAGTGGGCATTCCCACTTATGATGTTAGGAAGAAAGGAGGGAAGGCCATTGGTAAAACAGTTGAAGATGCTCGGTCTTAGAACACCGTGTGAGAAACTCCTGCAGTGATTACTTGTGCCTAGGATGATTAACCATCAACACTCACAACCATCAACGTTTGATTAAGTTCAACTATTGCTGTGTTTTACTTTTGATGCCCAAATGTCCAGATCGAGGTGATGTGCTGATAGAAGAACCTGCGCTTGTTATGCATGTGTAGAAGATTACTATGAATGTTCATTAGCTCATGCTTGCCAGGATGACCTACTGCAATATCTTTGATTCACCATTAATGAAAGAAAAGAAAATTCAGAAGTGATCAATACTAACAATACGAAAATGAAGAGAAACATTATATGATACACAAAAAAACATTTGAATTGTAAATATCTTCAAAATTTTGACGTCACAATGGCTCTGCGTGCCTGCCGTTCTTGTTCGCACTGTGAGTGACTTCACCACCGCCCCCAACATCTCCCCCCCCCCCCCCCCCCATACTCGGGCCTTGTACTCACCCTGGGTCGAGTGGTGGGGAAGTTTCCAAGCCTAAGCCCGGCGACTGGACCTAGGCAGAAGTGAAGCCTGGAGTCTGGTGCCTGGAGCCGGGAGCCTGGAGCCGGGAGCTGGGAGCCGGGAGCCCCGGAGTCAGCTCTCCCCTGTGACGCCGCGGCTCCCCCACCCCTCAAACTCTACCCCCCTTACTCTCTGCCACCCCCCTCACTCCCTCTCTGCCCCCTTCCTGCTCCCTGCCTGCCCCCTCTGCCTTCTGTCCTTTGCCTTCCCTCTGTCCCTGCCCACCCTTTGCCCCTGTTCTCCCTCTGCCCCTGCCCCTCCTCTGTGGGATGGGGTAAAAGGAGCAAATTAATAATATTAATATCATAACAAGGAGGGTGGTTACTGTGTGTGTGTGTGTGTGTGTGGGGTGGTTATTGTGTGTGCGATGCTGTAGGCCACTCCCCCCCCCCCCCCCCCCCCCCCCGCAACTGTGCATTGAGGGGATGGGACCCAACGGGTCCCACATTATCTTGCACATAACTAAAACTCTGATCTTGTGCTTTTCCGGTTTGCGTGGTTTTTCTATTTGCGCAAAAACAATACGCGATAGCGCTATGATTTTTCGCCACCTTAGTCACCCTCTTCCTGTGCTCAAGTGCAACAAGTTTTGTTCCGATCGATAGTACAGTTTAAAAATTATGAAGGTTTAAGAATCTTAAAAATCGCAAATGTACAGATTGGTCTCCTCTCCTGCAAGTTACCGCCATGCAGAATGGTCTTCTCTCCTTTCAGTCACCCGGGACGGCGACGCCCAGGCCGGGATGGCAAAAGCCCTTCCCGCCCAACATTGCCGCACTGATTGGCCGGGTCCTCTGTCACTCACTGGTTGGGTGAGGAGCGGGAGCAAGCAGAGTTAATTCATCACCGCCGACTGGTACGTGGCTGGAACTGCGTCGCCCAGAGCTTGTCCAAATCCGACTTCGACTGCAAGGCCGACTCCTGCATCCTTGAAATCCAGGGGAGATGAGGACGAAGGCTCTGAGGCCGACTCAGAGGCCGACTTAGAGGCCGACTCCTGCAACCTCGAGATCCTGGGGAGGTGAGGAGGAAGAGTGGGTGGATTGTGGGAAAGGAGGGGGTAGGGAGGGAGAGGGGAGAATGTGGGGGAGGTGAGGAGGGAGAGTGGGGGAGGAGGGGAATAGAGGGAGAGGAGGGGGGAGTGGGAAGTGGGGAGGTAGGGAGTGGGGAATAGAGGGCGAGGAGGGCAATGGGTAGGTCAGGAGGGATAGTGGGGGGATAGGGGGAGGTGAGGAGTGGGGGATTTGGGGGATAGAGGGATAGGAGTGGGTAGGGAGGGGAGATGAGTTATGGAGGGAGGTAGGTAGTGATTGAGGGGAGGGAGAAGGCAAATAAGAGGTGACAGAGGGATTGTGGGACGGGAGGAGGAGAAGGGAAAGAAGAGGGAAGATGAAAAGGGGTGGAAGTGCTGGGGAATGAGGGGAAATGAGCCGGGCCTGCGCAGTTAGGGGAATGGGTGAGTGGTGGAATATTCCGTTGGTGAACGGGTTGCTTTGGGTACCAGGCCTCCCGTGTGGCCAATGGGGGAGTGGTGGAATATTGCGTTGGGGGAACAGGTTGCGCTGGGGGATGAGGCCTTCCATGTGACTGGGACCCGATGGGTCCCACTTAGTTTAGTGATTTATAAAGTTAGAGCATAATTTCTCTGCTCAAGTATTGAATGCCCTGACTGATGGTGTGCAGTATCACATATGCCTCTCATTCACATTAACTAAGTGCACTTCAAAAATCATTACGCACAAAGGTCCTTCTGCTCCTCAATGATACTTTGGAACTTACCATTCTTGAAGTCTGTTCAACTTCATTTGTACTTCCCAAATGCATCATCTCACATTTATCGGCATTAAACACCATTGCCATTTTTTGCTCATTTCACCAACACATCAATGTCACCCTGTACCATAACACTATCCTCCATGCTATCAATCTTCATGTCATGTTCAACCATTCTGATCATGCCTCCTACATCCACATCCAAATAATAAGGGTTCAGCACAGATCCTTGTGGAACACCAGAACTGATTGCTGTGCAAATTAGATGGATTTGGATTGACTATTACATTTTTATTACTTTTTTTACTTTAATATTTTTATTACTATTTAAAGCTGAGCTGTGCAAGTTCCATTCTGGTTTACTAGACCTTGAGTAACATAACCAGACCACCCAAAAAAGCACTTCAAGAGGCTGCTGAAAAAAATGCCTTTAAAATCCAGGTAGAGGGTAAAGCAAAAGGATTGTCCTCCTGCTTTATGTTGGATTGGATGTATTGAGCTCCCGCTGCAGATTTTTAATTTCTCAATAATAAGTCTTATCTTCAGTGAGATCCAAACAGATGTACCAATCTCTGCTCACCCACTTGCATTCACTCTGGCCTTAGATTCAATCTCTCTTCCTCATTACCATCCATTACATTTCTTGACTTTGAATGTAGAAGATGTTCAGCCAAAATGTCCTTTTGCAGTTTGGCTTCTGTTTAAAAACGTATAAAGAAATAGCAGAAAAATCCAGTGGAACCTTATGTCTCTGAACCCGGCACATCTAGCATGGGTGTAGCTTGTGTGCTGTTCTTCCATTCTCTATTCTCTGTTCATTCTCAGTATTCTTATTCCTTTTATTTTCCGAATTTGGTTTTACTGTATCTTTGAAAGCTGAAAAATTCCAAAGTTTGAAACCAGGTTAATCATTCATTTGAGGAACATGTTCTACTGGTAAAGTAACTTTCTTCTGGCAGCTTGAAGACTTCACAAGTTACTCAGGAAATTCACCCATTTTATTCCCTTAAACTTCCTCAATAGATCACATCAAACGGCAATAAGTGCCAGTCACGTAGCAGAAAAACAGGTGCCAATCACCGAGCACCATTCATACCTACTTGATGTTAATCTCAGGTTACACTCCCCACATTCCCTCAACTCACAGATCCTTTCACTCACCTAAACAATTTGTTAATGAACCTACCAGCCCGCAACTCTGTGGGAAGAAACTGGAGCACTTGGAGGAAGCCACACAGTCACCGGGAGAATGTGGAGACTTCGCACAGTAGCACCAGAGTTGAAGTAGAGTCCTTGAGGCTGAGAGGAAGCCATTCTATAGCAGCACAACTGCGCTGCCTCAAGGTGTTGCTTTGTATCTTATAAATGTAAAACATGGTTTCACACAAGCATTGTCAATCCAATAAGAACCAATAAGGGTCCAAAGCTTAGTCAAACGGGAGGCTTTAAGGAGATTTATGAACTAGTGGAGAGAAAGAGAGGTTTCGGGAACGATTCCTGGGTTTACCACTTAAAGGCATGGTTTCTCAGTGAACATCAGTAAGAATGAAGGCACCAGATTGGAGTATAGAGAGCTTGAAGGTCAAGGGTCAAGTGTTTAATTGTCATGCATACTGAAATGGAGCAATGAAATTATTACTTGCATCAGCACAAAGGTTAAAGGTCTGGAGAGATTTGAGAGATAGAAAGGGGTAAACCAATAGAATGATTTGGAAATGAGGATTCATGTTTTAAACTAAAGGGATTGCCAGACCGGGGTCTAATGTGATTCAGTGACAGCAGAGCTATGTTTGCTGCATCCTCAGCTAGATAGGGCTCTTAACAATAGTAGTGTCAGGGGATATGGGGAGAAGGCAGGGACAGGGTACTAATTGGGCATGATCAGCCAGATTTACGTATAACCATATAACCATATAACACCACATAACAATTACAGCACGGAAACAGGCCCTCTCGGCCCTTCCAGTCCGTGCCGACCATTTGTTTTCCCCTAGTCCCATCTACCTGCACTCAGACCATACCCCTCCATTCCCTTCACGTCCATATACCTATCCACTTTACTCTTAAATGTTAAAATCGATCCTGCGTCCACCACTTCTGCTGGAAGCTGATTCCACACAGCCACCACCCTCTGAGTAAAGAAGTTCCCCCTCACGTTACCCCGAAACCTCTGTCCCTTAATTCTCATGTCAAGCAAGTATAAGCAAAACAAGCTTAAGCTTAGGGCCTCGAGATCTAGGGGGGGCCTCGGCCCGCTCCACCAAGGTGTGTAAAACCTTTGACATATTCGTATTTTCTGAGCCTTTCAACAGTCAGGAGTGTTCGAGTCGGTGCGCGGCTACATGTTTAACAATGTCAGCACCAGCTGCGACTGTGCCCGACCTGCCTGCTTCAGGGGATAAGAGATAAGGCTCCGGGTGGGGTAAAGGGTGGGTGGGAACGAGCAGCCACCCGCTATGATAGGCGGAATAGTCCTTTCTATAGTTAACCCTGCTCACCATCTCTGATGGGGCTGGTTTCCCGCCCACCGGGACCTCACACGCTTTGCTCGCTGACCCTCGCCACTCCACTGCCCTACAGCAGCCCACAGCCATCGCCTTACCTGCAGACTGGACTCAGCACCGGGCCTGAAGCTTCCATGCTGCAGACTGCGACTCCCCTGAGTTTGGCTGCGCTGGGTCATAGTGCTACTGGCCCTAACCCTGGTAACCTCAGTGGCTGTTCCACAGGGTCTTCCCCATTCCCCTCAAACCATGTGACCCCAGCTCTTCCCCGCCCACACTACATTCCTCATACCCCCCTACCACCCACCAGCCCCCAACCAGATATTGCCTCGGCCTCAGTCCACTCACCTGCCTTCCTCTGGCCCCAACCCCCATCCCTGCCGTATGTTCACCATCCCCCCTGACCTCCCCCTCTCAGATACCGAACGGTCTGTCCACAGCAGAGGCCTCACCTTTGTCCCCCTCCGTCCCTACCTCAATAACCGCGCCCACTGCGATTTGGAGCTCTTCTTCCGAGGGCAGTCTTACGGCAATGCTGCCAACATGGCTGTAGGTACAAGGGTATGCACCAAAAAAATCCTTGAAAAAACAAATTTGCAAGATTTATTCCAATTTGTGCTGCTCACTCATTAAATTTGGTGGGCCGTTCAGCTGTTGATTGCTGCCTTGATGCAGTGAACTGTTTTGGAATTATCAATGAAATTTAAACCTTCTTTTCATCCTCCACAAAGAGATGGGAAGTTCTAAAATCATTTTTGCAACCTCAGTCAAAAGTGTCTAAATATTTGTCAGACACTAGGTGGGAGGCACATACAAAAGCCACAGAAGCTATTTTGGAAAGTTATAGCACTATCACTGATGTACTCTGTACTCATTTGTACTCTGATGTTAATGTGAAGGGTGATACCAGGCTTCAAGCTAACAATCTTTTGCAGAAAATGGAAGAACTGGAATTTGTGTTTATACTGCATTTTTGGACCTGTCTGCTAGGTCATTTGCACAAGGTAAAGAAAGACATTCCGAAATCCAAACTGTTATTGAGTACTTGTGCAAGGTTTTACAGTTCACCGGGATTTTGTAAGCAAAATTAGAGAAGATTTTGATGAGCTTGAACAACATGCAAAGGCCACCTTGCCAGATGTTAACTACAGAACTGTCACAGGGAGACAAAGAGTAAAGAAATGGCAAGGAAATGATGGAGGTGCACCTGGTCCTGATGCTTTAGATAAACTCTCTTCAAGAGATAAGTTTAGGATAAAATCCTTTATTCCTATACTAGATGCACTTGAAACCAATTTAAAAAGAAGAGGTACTGTGCACAGTGAAGTTGCACAACAGTTTTCCTTTCTTGCTAATCTGATCGCATCTAAGCAAGAAATTCAGCAAGGTGTTGAACTGTTGATGGAAGCATACCCAGAAGATGTTGACCTGAAACTTACTGATGAACTTTTGCACTTTCACTCATACGTGAGACAAAGCCATCGGCATACCGAAGAGCACTCTGTTTCATACAGACCGTTATCAAATAATATACAAGGAAACAATTCAGATGGCCTTCCCTAATGTGGAAGCATTCTTGCGGCTGTTTCTTAGCTTAATGGTCACCAACTGCTCGGGAGAGAGGTCTTTTTCAAGACTCAAAAGAATTTAAAATGAAATAAGGTCCACAATATCTCAAGAGAGGTTGTCCGCAATGAGCATTCTGTGCATTGGGAGTGACAAACTGAGACAAACAGATCTTGGTGAACTTCTGGATGATTTTGCTATGAAGAAGGCGAGAAAAAAAAAATTCTGCTCTTAGTGTATTTGTAGTTTCTTTATTTCTTAATATTCCACATTCAATTCAAGAGACACTTATTGCCACATGCACCAATTGGTACAATGAAATTCGGGGTCACCATCCCCAGTGGCTCGGACTTCTGCATCGGCCACTTCCTACCAGAGACCGTGGCTCCCAAAGTCCACAGGCTGAGCTGTGCGGAGATTCATGCTGGCGGCCCTCGGCAAAGGGATGTTGAAATCAGCATGGCCCGAGGCTGGGAGCACCACAAATCACAGCTCCATGGTGTTGAAGCAGCAGGCCCAACACTCCAGAGCTGCAGACGGCGATCCAGGAAAGGCATCACCCGCTCCACAGTGAATCCAATATGTATTTTAAAACCAACTGTTTAATGACAATATACAGTAGGATCTAAAAATGTCACACTGTCACTGTCGGGTAGTCATGGTCCTCTAGTCGTAGAGTTGGGGGATTGGGAGGGGAGGGGGTGCTCACAAGTGAAATAGCTTAGGGGCTCTCTTCATCTAAATCCGGCCCTGATGATCACATTGAATGGCGGCGCTGGCTCAAAGGGCTGAATGATCTATTCCTGCACCTATTGTCTATTGTCTAACATTCACAGCCCTTGAGTGGAAAACAGCTTCTTAGCTCAGTCTTAAAGCTCAGTCTTGATCCAGAAACATTGACTTCAGGTTCTTTGTTCTCCAGTCTGTGGATTCAATCTCCTAATATGTACAGGCTCAAACTCTCTATAAACATTTTACACATTTCAATGCAATTTACCTTTATTTTTCCAAACTCCATGAAAGACTAGTCATTTGATTCAAATCTACCTATAGCACTCCCCTTAATTCTCAGAAATAAATCCAGTAAAGTTCCACTTCAGCCCTCCTAGCCTGAGTGTGCATGTATTTTTATATATGTTCTTGCAAATGACTCAATTCTATCAGTGGCATTTAAGAATGATAAAAATGCACGAGACTGCAAATCATGTACAGAGGTTCTAGGAGCCATTCAGCCCATCAAGTCTGTCATTGAATCATAGCAGATCTAGCTTTCCCTCTCAATCCCATTCGCCTGCCTTTGCACCATAACCCCTGACACCCTTACTATTTAAGAATCTGTCAATCACCGCTTTAACAATATCTATCGACTTGGCCTTTGCAGCCGTCTGTGGCAATGAATTCTACAGCTTCACCACCCTCTGACTAAAGATATCCCTTTTCATCTCCTTTCTAATGGTACATCCTTTTATTTTGAGGCTTTAGGCTCTGGTCCTAGACTCTCCCACTAGTGGAAATATCTTCCACATTCACTCGATCCAGGCCTTTCACTATCCGGTAAGTTTCAATGAGGTTCCCCAGGAATCTGGAGCAAAAAAACAAAGCCTTGGAAGAAATCTGAAAGTCAAGCAGCATCTGTGGAGATAAAATATGATCAGTGTTTCAAACAACATAGAACGTAGAAGAATACAGCACTGGAACAGATGTTACGCCACAAAGTGAACACGCCAAACATGATGGCAAGTTAAACAAATTTCCTCTGCCTGCACGTGATCCATATCTTTCAAATCCCTGTGTATTCATGTGCCTTTCTAAAAGTCTTTTCAACGCGGCTTTCACATCTGCCTCCACAGCCACCCCTGGCAGCACTTTCCAAGCACACACCACACTCGGTGTAAAAAAACTTGCCCCTCTCACTATAAAGCTATGACCACTAGTATTTGACATTTCCACTGCAGGAAAAAGGTCTGTCCTTTCTACACTATCTTTAGCTCTCTAAATTTTACCTACTTCTATCAGGTCTCCCCTCACACACCAATGTTTCACAGCAAACCATCGGGTCATGCAACCATCCCTTTGCCTCTGCAGTTGCTGCTTGACCTGCTGATTTCCTCCAGCGGTTAGTCCTTTGCGTTCAAGAATAATGTAATCTGGTGACATGCATTTTTGATTCATTTTATGTGTGTTTGCTATTTAATATAAATTGCCTTTGCACCCATTAGTCACAATGGTGACCTTAGGTTTCGCAATAAAATGAAATCGGAAGATTTATAGTGTACCTAGTCATATGTTAAGGAGTGTTTTAAGGTGTTAGAGATTATTAACTATAAAATTAAATTTATTTCCTTGACTTATGACAAATTTTAATTTTGTAATCTGCACATTTAATGCCAATTTATATATTTAGTATAGGAATGTATAAACAATTATTTTGGAATATATCTACATTTGGTTATTTTGTTTCCCACACTGGAGAATTTCTATGACTCCACTTGCATTAATCCTGTCTGTTTATATGTTAAGAAGGGTGGCTGTGAGGATAGATGACTTCTTTATCAGGCAGAACTTTTTAAACTACTGAATGTCTGAATTCATATTCAATAAACTCAGAATTGATTATGAAATAATGATCTGAAATAGCCTGGAATGCACACTTTTTAAAATGTTTCTCAAACATCCTTATTGTTTCAATGGAAGGCATTCAACCACTAGAGTCTTTGCCAGTTCTCAGAGTGCTCAAATTATTTGCAATATGCCATTTACTTCCTTGTTACCTATTCTGTCATTTAACTCCACTGTCGGATCATATGCAACGCGACTCTCACCCTCCTGTAGCGGGGTAATTTACTTAGAACATAGAACAGTACAGCACAGGACCAGGCCCATCGGCCCACAATGTTTGTGCCGAACATGATGTCTAGCTGAACTGGTATCATCTGCTTGCATAGGATCCATATCCCTCTACTCACTACACTTCCATGTGCCTATCCATAAAACTTCTTAAATGCCATGATCATATCTGTCTCCATCACCACCCCTGGACATGTGCTCCAGACTCCCACCACTCTCGGTTAAAAACTTGTCCTGCACATCTCCATAAAACCTTTCCCCTCTCATCTTATAGCTGTACCTTCTAGTGTTGGACATTTCCATCTTTGAGGAAAAAAGGTTCTGACTGTCTATCCTATCTGTGCCTCTCATAATTTTATATACTTATATCAAGTCTCTCTTCAACCTCTGATGTTCCCGAGAAAACAATCTATGTCTATCCAACCTGTTCCTGTAGCTGAAACTGTTTAATCCAGGTTCCATTCTCGTAAATCTCCTCTGTACCCTCTCAAAAGTCTCCACATCTTTCCTGCAATGGGCAACCAGAACTGAATGCAATATTCCAAATGTGGCCTAACCAAAGTCTTATACAGCTGCATAATGACTTCCTGACTTGTACTCAATGCCCATGCCTTCATATCCATGAACAGATTAATAAGCACAAAGAAAGACTCAAAATGTTGGCAATTCAGCAGGACAGGCAGCATCTCTGAAGAGAAGGCATGGGTGATGTTTCGGGTCGAGACCCTTCTTCAGGCCTGAAGAAATATAAAATATACCAGCATTTTGTGTCTCTCTTCGGTTTAAACCAGCATCTACAGTTCCTTTCTACAAATGAATAAGAACACCTATCTTTCCCCTTCCCCCATTTGATTTTGTATTTGCATCATCCCTTCCTCATCTGTTTTCACCCATCACTTACCAGCCTGTATTTCAATGCTGCCATTCCCCCTATCCGATCTTCATCAGCCCATCATCCCCCTCATAACCCCCTCCCCCCACCCCCCTCACCATCTGATTCCACATCTCCCCGACCAGTCTCTCTCCTCTCCCTCTCACCTCATTCTGCTGGGATCTTCCCTCCACACTCTCGGTCTTGAGGCAGGGTCTTGACATGAAACGGCAATTATTTGTTTGCCTCTGGGGAATCTACTCGACTCATTTCATTCTACCAGCAGTTTATTTTGTGTTTCGAGCAGCATGATGGATTAACGATGGCCAGTTTGTTGATTCTCTGATGTTTTACAAAAGCTTGATCTTCTGTATTTTCTCAATGTTTTAATTACAGAGATTGAAACAATCAGTGATAAAACTAAGGTAAAAATAAGCATGTGATTTCATCACATCCCCCAGAGCTTTGTACCTTCTTCTTTTGTGTGGCGTGGACAGCCTAAAGTTGTTGGACAACTTGTTCTATTTGATCTTCCGTTTGTGCACGTCGAGTTGATTGCCTTAGTCGAAACAGGGTGGACCACGTGAAGGTTGCAATCTTCCACCACATACATTCTCAAGTAATATGTTTTAATACCACCTTATCTCTTGTTCTCCCTCCCACATTTCCATCAAAGATGGCAAATCTTCCACCTAGTGCCTGTTACCGCCTGTTACGTGTTAAAGGAAGTGAGAATTTTGACAAATTCAACAGTTTGTATGCACCTTGTATTGAAGTCACTGCATGCATCATTATAACGTAGAACACCACAGCCCTTCAGCCCACAATGTCCATGCCGAACATGATGCCAACTGTTATCTATCTTCACATGTCCCTCCATTCCATGCATAAAAATGTGCCTATCTAAAATTCACTTAAATGCCACTATTAGATCTCAACCACCACCCCCGGCAGTGACCCCCAATTTCAGGCACTCACCACCAATTGTGCCTCACATATCTCCTTTGCCCCTTTCACCTTGTCGAAGAAACTGACAGAGGAAAATTAAAGGAAAAACAGAGACTGCGGTTTGCTTCGATATTCATTGCATCATATCGATAATTGGTCAATAGTTAACTGCAGCCATCTTTCCTTCATATCATGCAATAAAGACTCTTGAAGCAAACCTTAAAGTTTCCGCATTTCCTTTTCCTTTTATTTCCCTTTAAGTTAATTTGTTCCACAGAATTTGGGATAATCGGCTGGATCCCAATTGTTATGGGATTCGAATGAATACAAGTGGGAAATAAAAGGAATGATAAAATAGTCCTAGCTGAAAGGGGGACAGGGGGGCTTCCCAGAGAAGGGAGCGGCCCTGAAACCTAGCTATCCAGCCAATGGCAAATGCTGAGCCAAAAAACCTATTAGGGTTGAGGCAAGATTGCGGAGAAGATAAATGAAAGCAGGTGCCATATAGCGCACTATAGAAATTGAAGGTTGACTTTGAGGCTTGTGGACTCTAAACCGGTGAGCGCAAACTATAAATAGTGTATTATATGAAGCTGCCTGCGGAAACCTAACTTTTGTTTTACAGACTTGAGAAAAGAACATGGCAAACAACAGTAGCCATTTGGACAAATCTGATCCTACTGGTAGGAAAAGGCCCAAAACGTTAGTTTCTTGTGAACAGAACTCTAGTGACAGACGACTAGCCGGCATATAAAAAAGGGTATGGGTTTTCCTTACATTGAGTCTTTTCTGGAACTAGTACCTGTTTGAATCCAGGTGAGCAAAGAGCGCTGCCGAAGCTGGAATAAATGTGAGTGACACTGTATAAAATAGATTGTGCCCTGCCTGTGTGGATTTGTACCCACCTGGGTTTGTTGTTTTACATTTAACAGCATAAGCACATCCACATACCGAAATTGTGAAAATCAGAACCTCAAGAAAAATCACAAACCTATGGCCACGGTCACATTCCACCAGCTGTTTCTCCTCCATCAATAGAAAAGGGGATGATTTATAAAATTAAAACTAAAACTGAGTGAATATTATCCATTTGTAATAGACTGAGGAAAGTTTTATCATGTTGTTCAGAAGCAAGCCGAGGACGCTGGGGATTATATTGGTCGTGTCATAGTGCCTTTGTAAAACATTCAGGATTAAAATCTGTACACGGGTTGCAACCTTGTCTAGGACAAATGTTCTGTGTAACTTGCGTAGAATGGAAAAGGAAATATATGCAAGATATTCTGTCTATTTTGCAAAATTGTTAGCGCCAGAACAAACAAGGCAGCAGAGAGTTAATACTTAAATCCCCGAAGGGAAGAATGTTGGGAAGGGAAAGAGCCAGCTCACTGGGAGGGTAGCAAATAAGAATAACTTGCTTTAAGTGTGGTCAATACGGACACTGGGTTAAAAGCTGTCCGTACTTTGACATTTCAAACACTAACCAGGGACACCATCCGAATGTTTGCACTAACGACGTAAGCCGGACCACCCCCTTTATTGTGTGACCCTTTCAGATCCAGTCAGCACCAAGACCCATATATTAAATGACTCTGTCACCCTGAGATATCATCACAATTGATATCCCAGACCTAAGTTCCCAATGAGCCCTGAACCACTCTCACAATCCCGCAGCTCTGCTCTTAATCCCTCTCACCCTATTCGTAACAATGACCCCATTGTCCTCACCTTGCGCCCCATCAGCCGTCGTATACAACATATAATCCTCCGACATTTTCGCCACCTCCAAAGGATCCCACTACTGGTCACGTCTCCGTAACTCCCTGGTCAACTCGTCCCTTCCCACGCACTACCACCTCCTCCCCAGGTACTTTCCCCTGCAACCGCAGGAGATGCAACACCCGTCCATTTACCTCCCCCCTCGACTCCACCCAAGGACCCAAACAGTCTCCCAAGGTGAGGCAAATGTTCACTCGCACCTCCTCCAACCTCGTCTACTGCATCCGCTGTTCCAAGTGTCAACTTCTCTACATCGGCGAGACCAAGCATATGCTCAGCGATCGTTTTGCTGAACACCTCCGCTCGATCCATCTTAACCTGGCTGATCTCCTGGTGGCTCAACACTTCAACTCCCCTCCTATTCCCAATCCGACCTTTCTGTCCTGGGCCTACTCCATTGTCAGAGTGAGGCCCAGCGCAAATTGGAGGAACAGCACTTCATATTTCGCTTGGGTAGTTTACACCCCAGCGGTATGAATATTGACTTCTCTAACTTCAGGTAGTCCTTGCTTTCTCTCTCCATCCCCTCCCCTTCCAAGGACTGTCTAGTTTTAGATATGCAACAGATCTACAATCCTGGTATACCAACCTACACTCCGCAGCCTAAATACGATCATATGGCACAAAATGACATTTATGTTAAGACTGTAGCTTCCTACCTGGGTGACCGTGAACCATTTAAAATTAATTCTATGCCCTGTGGAATATAAATTTTTCGTCGATGGAGCCTATTGGCTCCCTCCAAATTGGTTGCATGATATTAACCTCCTGCTCTACAGTTGTATCAGCAGCATTACCATCAAATTTCTGAGTGTTTGAACCATTTTCACTAAACTTCACTGCAAGGCCTACAACATTTGTTGTGTCCACATTGCTTTTTGTCAAAGGAGGGGCAATGAATTAATCAAGTATTGACATCTAGTGTTGGAATCGTCAAAATTATTGCAAAAGATGAACCTTGGTACTTTCAGCTGAATTCATTTAATATTAAACATACATTTGCTGGTGTAATTATTTAACTTGTGTGATTGAACCACATTGCTCAAAAGGAACAAATTGCAATAATATTCTTATATCCTTATATATGTTCATCATTTACTAAAATGCGTAGACTTTACAAGGTGAACAATGATAGGGAAAAGGAAGCAATGCCAAATTCCTCCTTTCATTGAGTTAGCAGTACCAGGATATCCTTATCAGCCAGATACTATTATTGTAATTTAATAAAAACATTAAAAGGCCTTAAAAGGAGAACACTGATTAAACTTGTCATTAAGAAATATGCTCACATTTCTTTCTGATGAGGTAACATGCTTGAAAAGTCAATATCAAATGTTGCGAGCATTTGAAATGTCAAAAAGGCAAGTTCTAATCTGATCCGCTTTTTAATGAGCCACAAGCTAAACAAACTCAGTAAACCTTAAGAGAAAATATTCATGATGAAGTCCCTATTGGAGATTTGGGGATTTGCCCATACATTCAACATCAATGCCTAAACCAGTCAACCAGAACCAATTCCTCCACTTTCTGTTCCAGCAAAGTATTGCAAAACCACAGCACCAAATATCTGGGTTTGACCCTGACCTTGGGTGCTGTCTGTGTAGAGTTTGCACGTACAGCAGCATATTTGCTCTGACACTGCATGGGTTTCCTCGGGTTCTCTGGCTTTCTCCCACATCCTTATGGGCCTATCCCACTTAGGTGATTTTGACAGCGACTGTTATAGTCGTAGCAGGTCGCCGAAAAAACAGCAACTGGACTAATGGGCCTGTCCCACTTAAGCGATTTTTTAGGCGACTACGACATTGAATTTCACCAAACTCAGCACCGGCGACAACCTACGTCACCTGTCGACAACTGCTGACATCCAGGCGACGCCCTACGACATCCTGGCGACTGTCTACATTAACCTGGCGACAACTTACGACAGCACCTACCTCAAGCTATGCTCGTTTGGCGTCAAACCCAAGGTTGCCACTGTCGCTGAAAAACTTTTCAACATGTTGAAACATTTTCTTTTGTCCACTTTAGTTTTTATTATTTTTATGTATACACAAATAAAACACAAATATAACGAAACATACAACATTACAATGAAACGTACAACAGTGTAGCGGGGGGTTCAGTTTACAATTAATGATGCAGTATACAGAACTATTTTCATATTAAAACATTTTCCAATAACTTACATTATTGTCTATAAAATTATACAGTGTTGATGTCTTTATTTCTATACCTAATCCATTTTCCCATTTTCTGTTAAACTCGTCTTCTTTCACTCTTAGAGAATATGTCATTTTCTCCATGACAAATATTTCCTGTACTATGTCTAACCATTGTCTAAGTCTGGGTGTGTCCACTGCGAGCCAGTTTCTTGTAATGGCCTTTCTGCCAGCTGTGAGTAGGATTTTAACCAAGTAATGGCCTTCCTTCAGCACTACAGTAGTTATATTACCCAGGTATAAAATGGAACACATCTTGCAGACTATATATCCTAATACCTCCGTTAATTCTGAATTCACTCTGTCCCAAAATGGTTCTATTTTTGGGCAACTCCCGAAGATATGTATATGGTTTGCTTCTGTTTGACCACATTGCCTCCAGCATGTTTGCTGCCTTAGAATTTGCTTGCTTTTTATGTTAGGCGTAATAAAGAAACAAATCAAAATTTTCCAATTAAATTCTCTCCAATTTTGTGAATTGGTGGATGCCTGTCGTGTTACACACATATGATGCCATTCTTCTTCTATTGTAATGTTCAATTCCTTTTCCCACTTAAATTTTACATAAAATGTAGTTTTAGCTTGACATTCCATTAAACTATGATAAAGTTTAGAAATAATCCTTAATGTTTTTGATGATACGCACCAACTATCACTTCTATCACTGGATTATTTTCTTCTAGTGCCTCCCTTTTTACCTTTTTATTGTAACATTTTCAGCAACCAGAAAGACGCTATGACTCTGGGTGGCTGAGGAGACTACTCACGACCATACAGGTGCCACCTTGGCGACCGCATAGTCTCCTGTAGTCGCCTAAAAAGTCACCTAAGTGGGACAGGCCCATAAAGACATGCAAGTTGGTAGGTTAATTGGCCTCAGTAAATTGCCCCAAGTGTGTAGGGAGTGGATGAGAAAGTGGGATAACAAAGAACTCATGTGAACAGGTGATCGAAGGTCGGCGTGGACTCAGTGAGCTGAAGGGCCTCTTTCTGTGCTGTACCTCTAAACAAAACTAAACTAAATCCTGAACTGCATCCAATCTAGAGATAAATTTCATGCAGATGTGGATGTTTTCTGAGATAATAAACTGTATCCAGAATCCCCAAAACGTGATATTTTTCAACAGACAATCTGCAATTTAAACCAATTGTCATTATTTGTGGGGTAAATTTCCTGCATGTTGTGACTAGATAAAGAACAGATGCCACTGTAGGAATTGTATTTCTCATGGACAATTGAAAACATACCCTCTGTATTCCACCTGAGATTCTAAGTGCAGCTGGATGGACAGGCATCAGAAAAACTCATCTCAATGCTTCCATGTTTCACTGAGCCAGCAATGAGATAGAAGCTAGAGAGTTCGCTAAACATGAACGAGCCCGAGGTGGGAGTTTGGTTCGAAACAGTCAACTGAGATCGCTCAGTATATACATTACCTCAAAAGATCGTTTCAACTACTCTAGGCACAAGCGAGATCCCAGAGGACTGGAGAGTGGCCATTGTTGTTATTTTGCTTAAGAAGGGAAGTGAAGAGAATCCAAGACTGCTGAGCCTCACTTCAGGGGATTCTTCAGGATAGGATTTGCTCCCATTTGGAAGAGAATAGATTAATTATGGATAGTCGAGAAATGAAAGGACAAATTATGGATTCATACAGCACAGAAACAGGCCCTTCAGCCCAGCTTGCCCATGCCAACCAAGGTATCCCATCTACACTAGTCCCACCTGTCGACGTTTGCCCATATCCCTCAAAACCACTCCTGTACAAATGTCTTTTAAATGCTGTTTTACTTCGGAGTCACGTGAGTGACTACGTGAAGACCCCGTCCAGCACGCATGCGCGACATTAGCGTTCATGCAGTGCACCCGCGACGAACGGGAGTTCAAGGCGCTCCCGCTACAATTTGAAAAGTCGGGCCGACAGGTAAGTTTTACCGTGGCCGTGTGTCTTTTTCTCTGTGGTCTGCTTGTTTTCCAGAAAGAATGAGCAAGACCAGAGGAAAGAAGTCTGCAGCTCGCCCCCGTTCGTCCTCCGTTGAGGAATGCTCTTTGGAGGGGGGGGGGGGGCAAGAGGCGGCGTGTATAACTACCGAGCCGAGCCCAGCACCGCTCGTGCTGCCTGAGCAGCGGGCTGGAGGTACCTGCAGCCAGAACCGGGCGGTAGTGTCCGACGATTCGGATGAAGATGCCTCACTGCTCGAGAGCGACACAGGCAGCCGCCTAAGCTGCATGGAACGGCTTATGGAGCAATTGCTCCAGCGAGATCTGCTGAGAGAGCAGCAGCAGCCTCGCCAAGGGAGTTCAGGCACTCCCACAGTGCCCTTTACGGCACTGGCCATTGCTTCACCTTCTTCAGGTCTGGGCTGGTCAAGAAGAGGGGTCACTGGCTGAAGATATCGGGAGTACGCAGGTGTACAGGATCAGGAAGAACTGCTGGGGTGTGGTCAACCGCTACGTGGCCATTCCACAAGCGGGTCGGCCATTAGAGCCGAAACTTGCAGCCAGCATTAACCACCTGTCCTCAAAACCCCTACAAGTACAGGTGGTCAATGAGGCTCTTGAACTATATACAGCCGCAGTAAATTGTACATCATTGAATGTACCCGCTGTAAACAGCCAAATTTGGGGACATTTGGGGCAGAACTTCAGCAACCTGGAGTTGAAGCTCCAGGAAAATCCTTAAACTCCTGACTGCAGGAATAACATCTTATGCTCGGTCCATTGATGGTGCGGACGTCTCCACAAATCAGCAAGACACATTAGCTCTGCTGTGCACCACTCAATATGAAAATAAACAATTTACGGAAGGAAATTATCAAGCCTGCCCTCAACCCTAAATTTGCGGGACTATGCAAAACACCGGGTTCAGAACCTCCTATTCTGCTCTTTGGAAAGACCTTCCAAAAAAGGTGAAAGACCTAGAGGAAGAATCCAAGACCTTTGGTCTCGTGAGGGCAGGGGACCGAGCAGACCTAACAAACCCAGGCGGCAGTACCCCATGGCGTCCACCAGTCGTCGACCACACTATGGGACTGGTGAAAAGCTCGGGGTCCGCAACCATTCCCCGTAAGCCTTTTTTTTTAGGTCAGGGCCCAGAGCGGACCCCATGGAAAATGCGCCACCCCCCAACACCATCAACATCAACATCAACCCTCTACAGCCCAGCAGACGCCTCATCGCCCAGCGAAGAGGCAGAAGAAGCACCAATAACCATGGAGGTAGGTGGGTCTGGTTCCTCTCAGCATATGAGCAGTAGGGGCTCTATACTAACAGGGGGGGAGATTGCACTTGTTTTTGGATGCATGGGAATCCATCACTAATGACAAGTATATACTCAGCAGCGTTCATGGCTACAAAATTGACTTTGTTCATGAAAACATTCCGCCAGTTCAGCAATATACCCAAAAGGGTATTCACCCTCTCAGTCAAAAGAGAAACAAGAGGGTCAAGCTGAACTGATGAGGTTACAAGCAAAAGGTGTCATTGAAAGAACAAAACATGAACCTTTGGAATTTGTGTCTAATATTTTCACTAAAATCAAAAAAGATGGTGGACGTCGCATCATCATTGACTTAACTACTTTAAACAAGTCTGTCAGGTATATACATTTCAAGATGGATACTTTTGAAACAGCCAGACTATTGGTTTTCTAGAGGGTACTTTCTAGCAAGCATTGATTTAAAAGATGCCTACTACTCAGTACCCATACACAAGGAGCATCGTTAATTACTTAAAATTTTATCTGGATGAAACAGCTATGGCAATTTAAAGCCTTACCAAATGGGCTAACCTCCGCTCCAAGGCTGTTCACTAAAATCTTAAAACCTGCCTTGGCATTATTGAGGAAACAAAAGCATATAGTCATGGCGTATTTAGACGACATTTTAATAGTAGGGAAAACCTTGGAGACAGCCATTTTGGCAGTAGCAGCCACCAAACGTTTGTTTGAAACTTTGGGGTTTGTCATACATCAGATAAATCCAATTTTACACCGTCCACTGCCATGGACTATCTTGGATTTACGATTGATACTGTTCGCATGATTGTAACTCTGCCGAAGGGGAAAGCATCAGAATTGGCACTATCATGCAACGAACTCATGAATAAACATCAGCCAACCATACGGGAGGTAGCTAGAGTTATTGGCAAAATGGTAGCAGCTTTTCCAGCTGTACAATTTGGGCCTTTGCACTATCAAAATTTGCAAAGAGCAAAAGTGCATGCACTAAAGCAAAACTCAGGTCACTTTGACCGAGCTATGAGTTTAACTGCTGAATCCATTCCAGAGTTACAATGGTGGGCAAGGAACGTAAGGCTCAGCTTATGGGTTAAAAGCATATTCATCTAATACGCATCATGCACATGTCCGGTTGCAATTAGATAATACCACGGTGGTGGCTTATATCAACCACATGGGTGGTGTAAAGTCGATATCGTGTGACAATTTGGCCAACCTAATCTGGCAATGGTGTGTTGAAAGACATATTTGGTTATCAGCAACTTACCTACCAGGTAAGCAAAATACAGCGGCAGACACCAGGTCACGCAGATTCAATGATAACATTGAATGGATGTTAAATCCCAAAATATTTGCTGAAATTACAAAGCAATATGGCACACCAGATATCGATCTATTTGCATCCAGGCTGAAATCACCAGGTACCAACGTATGTCGCTTGGGAACCAGACCCTGAGGCAGCAGCAGTTGATGCATTCTCGCTGCATTGGGGGAAAATGTTCTTTTATGCTTTTCCTCCCTTCTGCCTCATCAGTCGGGTATTGCGCAAGATTCAATTGGATTCCGCTTCAGGAATCTTGATAATACCCGACTGACCTACACAGCCATGGTTCCCAGTGGCCTTCGACATGGCTGTTGAAAAACACCATTGGAATTCTCCAGCAGTCGAGAGTTATTAATCCACCCATGTCAGGCATTAGTCACCCGTGCCATGACAGAGTCAATCTCCTGGCTTGCAGATTCTAAAAAGACCTCTACTGGGCCTGGGACTGTCTGAGGACGCCATCAACATGATGACCGCATCCCACCGGGAGTCCACCAGGAGACAATACCTGACCAATATAAGAAAATGGGAACGGTATTGCTCCAAAACAGGAACTACCTACACTACAGCTACAGCCACCAGTGTTGTGGAGTTTCTGGTTGGATTACATCGGGAAGGACTCAGCTACAGCGCCATTAATACAGCCAGGAGTGGGTTGTCAGCTTATTTGGTTCCAGCAGCAGGACAACTGACTTTGGGGTCCCATCCACTAGTGGTCAAAATCATGAGGGGCATTTTTAACACCAATTCCCCTAGGCCTAGGTACACTCAGATCTGGGATGTCAGTATTGTACTGACGTACCTTAGGCGATTGCCACCACCCAGGTCACTCACGCTGGAACAACTTACACTGAAATCAGTCATGCTCATGGCACTAGTGTCAGCACAAAGGGTACAGTCCCTCCACCTTCTGAGGCTGGACAGCATGACAGAGTCATTGGACTGTATCACATTTCACATTCAGGGACTGGTCAAACAAACTAGACCAGGTACCCACGCCTCCAGTAAATGGAGTTCCGGGCATATTCACCTGACCCACGGTTGTGTGCCAAGACCCATCTCGCCAATTACATAGACACAACATATAACTTAAGAGGGAGAGAAAAAGCCTTATGGATAAGCCACAAGAAGCCTCATGGTCAGGTGACGAGCCAAACCATTTCAAGATGGCTCAAGCAGGTGCTTAAGTCCGCGGGAGTCGATACTAATGTTTACAAATCTCATTCCACCAGGGCTGCATCTACGTCGGCGGCTAGGCGAATGGATATGCCTATGGACCATATTCTGGCCAGAGCAGGATGGTCCTCAGAGAGAACTTTCCAAAGGTTTTATAATAAGCCGCTGGCGGAACCTGCTACATTTGCAGACAGAATTTTAGAGTCTGCAGCTAATATTTAATTTAAGCCGGGGGAGCTCTCTGTTTTTTGTTACCATTAATAAACCTTTATTGTTCACAAACAGGTTATTGTTGATTGTATAACATGCTTCCTCCCTCTAAGGTCTTCAGGCAGAGAGTGAAGCATGAGCTGGTACACGGTTCAGAATCACAGAGCTTTGAAGTCTTCACGTAGTCACTCACGTGACTCCGAAGTAAAATAGTAAGATTAAATGAGAACTTACCAGTTCGAAGTTTGATCTGTATTTTATGAGGAGTTACGATGAGGGATTACGTACCCTCCGCTCCCACCCTCTATTATACAGATCAACTGGTAATTAAGTTCTTATTTTTTTCTTTACTATATTTATTTCAATTGTTGTGTTTTTCTGTGAATCCACACCGCTGCTTTGAAGAAATGTCGCGCATGCGTGCTGGACGGGGTCTTCACGTAATCCCTCATCGTAACTCCTCATAAAATACAGATCAAACTTCGAACTGGTAAGTTCTCATTTAATCTTACTATTATAGTTTCTACCTCAACC
This sequence comes from Okamejei kenojei, assembly GCA_035221665.1. Lineage (NCBI taxonomy): Eukaryota > Metazoa > Chordata > Chondrichthyes > Rajiformes > Rajidae > Okamejei > Okamejei kenojei. The sequence goes on along the minus strand of CM069151.1, from coordinate 18,959,639 downwards.
ACCCCCTCTGGTAGCTCATTCCATATACCCACCATCCTCTGTGTGGAAACGGTTCTCCCTCCAGATTCTTATTAATTCCTTCCCCTCTCACGTTAAACCTTTGTCCTCTGGTACTCTGTTCTCCTACTCTGGGTAAACAACTGTGCATCCACCCTATCTATTCACCTCATGATCTTATACATTTCTATATACACCTTGCATCCTCCTAGTGTCCAAGGAATATAGTTCTAGCCTGCCCAACCTCTCTCTCAAGTCAGGCTCTCAAGTGCTGGACACATTGTTAAACTTTTCTGCACTCTTTTCATCTTAAGAGTTTAATTCCTCTAACAGGGTGACCAAAACTACATATAATACTCCAACTGTGACTTCATCAGCACCTTGCACAGTTGTAACATAACATCCCAACTTCTATACTCAAAACTGATTGATGAAGGCCAATGTGATGAAAAGCCATCTTTACCATCCTATCTACCTGTGCCTCTACTCTCAAGGAACTATGTAACTGCACACCTCTGCTCTACAGCACTCACAGATCCCTGCCATTTACAGTGGAGGTCCTGCCCTAATTAGACTTCCCAAAATGTAATGCCTCACATTTATCTGCACTAAACTCAATTAACCATTGCTCTGCCCAACTGCCCAACCCCATCAGAAGCATTAAATGTATGGATGGGGTTAGAGGTGCAGCAGCTGAACTGCTGTTTCACCTGTAATGGCTGCTGGGATCCCTGGACAGAGGTGAAGAGGGAAATGTGACTGTGTCTGCTGATCCCTCTACTGACCCCACCAAAGGCAGTGTAGACTGTGCTGCCTTATGTTCAATTACGTTTAAGTATTTTAACCTGTGTGTCATTATCATGTGTGCTTAGTTAGATGGAGCTCTTAGACTTAAAGGAATCAAGGGGGATGGGGAAAAAGCAGGAACGGGGTATTGATTTTAGATGATCAGCCATGATCATATTGAATGGCGGAGCTGACTTGAAGGGCTGAATGGCCTACTGCACCTACTTTCCATGTTTCTATGTGTTCCCTGTTGAGTTCCCCCAGTCTGTTTCTTTCTATCTTCGTTTAATCTTGGATTTTTCCCGAGCTGAGCCATAATCCAGTTTATCAGGATTCTAGTAAAACAAATAAACAAGTTCGCTATTTGGCCCATCGAGTCTACTCTACTATTCATTCATGGCTAATCTATCTTTCCATTTGGCCCATCGAGTCTACTCTACCATTCATTCATGGCTAATCTATCTTTCCATTCTCCTGCCTACTTCCTGTAACATTTGAGAACTTTGCCAATCAAGAACCTGTCAATCTCCACTTAAAATTACCCAATGACTTGACCTCCACAGCCAGCTGTGCCAATGAATTCCACAGATTCACCAACCTCTAGCGAAATAAATATCTCATCTCCTTTCTAAAGATACATCATTTTATTCTGAGGTTGTGCCCTCTGGCCTTGAACACTCCCATGAGTGGAAACACCTTCTCCACATCTACTTTACCCAGGCTTTCACTATTGTGTAAGTTTCAATGAGATCATAGAAACAAAGAAACATAGAAAATAGGTGCAGGAGGAGGCCATTCGGCCCTTCGAGCCAGCACCGCCATTCATTGTGATCATGGCTGATCATCCCTAATCAATAACCCGTGCCTGCCTTCTCCCCATATCCCTTAATTCCACTAGCCCCAAGAGCTCTATCTAATTCTCTCTTAAATCCATCCAGTGACTTGGCCTCCACTGCCCTGTGTGTCAGAGAATTCCACAAATTCAGAACTCTCTGGGTGAAAAAGTTCCTTCTCACCTCAGTCTTAAATGGCCTCCCCTTTATTTTAAGACTGTGGCCCCTGGTTCTGGACTCACCCAACATTGGGAAAAAAATTCCTGCATCTAGCTTGTCCAATCCATTTGTAATTTTATATGTTTCTATAAGATGCCCCCTCATCCTTCTAAACTCCAGTGAGTACGAGCCTAGTCTTTTCAATCTTTCCTCATATGACAGTCCCACCATCCCAGGGATCAATCTCGTGAACCTACGCTGCACTGTCTCAATCACAAGGATGTTCTTCCTCAAATTAGGAGACCAAAACTGCACACAATACTCCAGATGTGGTCTCACCAGAGCGCTATACAACTGCAGAAGAACCTCTTTACTCCTATACTGAAATCCTCTTGTTATGATGGCCAACATTCCATTAGCTCTGTTCACTGCCTGCTGTACCTGTAAGGCAACTTTCAGTGACCAGTGTACAAGGACGCCCAGATCTCGCTGTACCTCCCCCTTACCTAACCTAGCCCCATTGAGATAATAATCTGCCCCATTGTTTTTGCCGCCAAAGTGGATAACCTCACATTTATCTATATTATACTGCATCTGCCCACTCACACAACCTGTCCAGGTCACTCTGTAACTTCCTAACATCCTCTTCACATTTCACTCTGCCACCCAGCTTTGTGTCATCCGCAAAGTTGCCAGTGTTGCTCCTAATTCCCTCTTCCAAATCATTAACATATATGATAAACAGTTGCGGCCCCAACACCGAGCCTTGCGGCACTCCACTCGCCAATACCTGCCATTCTGAAAAGGACCCGTATACTCCTACTCTTTGCTTCCTGTCTGCCAATCAATATTCTATCCATGTCTACACCCTACCCCAATACCATGAGCTCTAATTTTAGTCACTAGTCTCCCATGCGGGACCTTATCAAAGGCTTTCTGAAAGTCTAGATACACTACATCCACTGGCTACCCGTCATCCATTTTACTTGTCACATCGTCAAAATATTCCAGAAGATTAGTCAAGCATGATTTCCCTTTCATAAATCCATGTTGACTTGGACTAATCCTTTTACTGCTATCCAAATGCCCCATTATTACCTCTTTAATAATTGTCTCCAGCATCTTTCCCACCATTGAAGTATTTCACCATTACAGACCATAACTGGTCTGTAATTCCCTGTTTTCTCTCTCCTCCCTCATCCTTCTCAACTACAACAAGTACAGGCTCAGAGCTGTCAAACGCTCATCGTATGTTAACCCAATCATCCCCAGAATAATTTTCTTAAACCTCCTCTGGACCCTCTCCATGCCATAACATCCTTTCTCAGATGTGGGATCCTAAACTGCTCACAATACTCCAAATACAGTCTGACCAGTGCCTGAAAAAGCCACAACATTACATGCTTTGTTGCTTTCTCCCTTCTTCCCATCCCCTTTCCAGCTCACCCACAAGCGTACTATCTCCGCCTCTAACTTTCTTTTTCCCATCCCCCGATATCAGTCAGAAGAACGGTCTCGACCCAAAATGTCACCTATTCCTTCTCTCCATAGATGCTGCCTCACCCGCAGAGTTTCACCAGCATTTTTGTCTACCTTGCAACAACCTACGATAGTACCTACATCAAGCTACGCTCATTTGGCGTCAAACCTAAGATTGCCACTGCCGCTGAAAAATTTTCAACATGTTGAACATTTTTTGGCCACCAGAAAGACGCTATGACTCTTTGGGCGACTGAGGAGACTACTCACGAACAAACAGGCGACAACCAGCTATCATGTGGCAACCGCATAGTCTTCTGTAGTCGCCTAAAAAGTACATAAAAGTATGTAGGTTTGTTAATTCTGGCCAAATTGGAGAGGCCAGGACACAAAGGCTTCTGGGCTGCGAGGCCATTTGGTCAATTTAAATGTGCCTTCTGTGGAAATAGGACAAGCTGCAGAATGGTGTCAGTTTGTCTAGAGCCTTGATAAGAGCTGCAGGAAGAAAATGAGAACATCTGCAGATCCTGACAATTAGGTGCATATTGCATGGAATGGATTGGATGAATGCAAACCAGACATACATATTGTACACATTGTACATATTGTTTCAAAGCTTTACTTTGCTAGATGTTGATTGTATTAAGTATTGAGCCATGTCTAGGTTTCTTGACTATCAAGGCACATGTTGCGATGTTTGCTTCCTTTCAGAAGCTCCATTTGAATACATTATATCAGTCACTGTATTATTGGGTTGGGGAAATGTCTATCATGTACTGGGTTAATCGATATCAGTTATTGAACTGTAAAGACACCACCCCCATGTGGTTCAGCGCCCCAAGGTCCGGGGACCTATAAAAGGCCGCTCCCACGAGGTCCTGTGTCGATCTTCTGGGAGAACGCTTCAGACTGTGTGACCTTCTGGAGTGTCTTTGCTTGAACGAGGCTAAAGAGGGCTTGGCCAGGCAGATATGAGGATTGAACCCACGGTGGTTAGGTATAGTAGTGGGAATAGTAATTGTGTTTTGTCAAAATAAAGTTTTGTTGCGCAAGTACTTGACTCAGTGATTTTTGACTGAAACTAGACTGGGGGGAAGCTTAGAATGAGCTATTTACATTGGGGGCTCATCCGGGATCTCAATGGACCCCCAAACACAAGTTTGCGATCAAGGGTGTTGAGCAGTTTAGAACGCGAGTGCAGAAATCAGGCCCACTGTGTGGTTTTCACATTGATTTTCGGCACTTCGCTAGTCATGATGTGCAGTGTTAGTTTTCCGCCACACATAGCGTTTTGCATTTAGGCCAAAAACTTCAATTTTGGTCTCATCAGACCAGAGCACCTTCCTCCACATGTTTGCTGTGTCCCCCACATGGCTTGTGGCAAACTGCAAACGGAACCTCGTATGGCTTTGTTTCAACAATGGCTTTCTTCTTGCCACTCTTCCATAAAGGCTCGATTTGTGGAGTGCACGACTAATAGTTGTCCTGTGGACAGATTCTCCCACCTGAGCTGTGGATCTCTGCAGCTCCTCCAGAGTTACCATGGGCCTCTTGGTTGCTTCTCTGATCAATGCTCTCCTTGGCCGGCCTGTCAGTTTAGGTGGACGGCCATGTCTTGGTAGGTTTGCAGTTGTGCCATACTCTTTCCATTTTCGGATGGTGGATTGAACAGTGCTCCGTGAGATGTTCAAAGCTTGGGATATGTTTTATAACCTAACCCTGCTTTAAACTTCTCCACAACTTTATCCCTGACCTGTCTGGAGTGTTCCTTGGGCTTCATGATGCTGTTTGTTCTCTAATGTTCTCGAACAAACCTCTGAGGCCTTCACAGAACAGCTGTATTTATACTGAGATTAGATTACACACAAGTAGACTCTATTCACTAATTAGATGACTTCTGAAGGCAATTGGTTGCACTGGATTTTATTTAGGGGTATCAGAGTAAAGGGGGCTGAATACTTTTGCATGCCACACTTTTCAGTTTTTTATTTGTAAAAAAATGTGAAAACCATGTATCATTTTCCTTCCACTTCACAATTATGCGCCACTTTGTGTTGGTCTATCACATAAAATCCCAATAAAATACATTTACGTTTGTGGTTGTAACGTGACAAAATGTGGAAAAGTTCAAGGGGTATGAAAACTTTTGCAAGCACTGTATCTGAGTACCTCCCTGGAGTGATGGACGAGGAATCTCGTAAAGGCACTGGGCTCAGTGGCTGGGAATACACTAGTCCATTCGAGACTTCATTGGGCAATTTGAATTCGAGAGCCCGCGTATGTGGAGAGATACGCGCCAAAATTAGTTGGTCCGAGAACGAGTCTAGATGCGCAGAATCAAATTTCCAAATGCAGAATTTCACATTGAAGTTCTGCCTGTACGGTAGAATTTGAATTTTGTGTAGATAGAACTTTGGAGTTTGTGCACATTTGAGATTGATTACGAACAGTGGCTGATCAACAATGAACAGTGACCCTCTGATCAATTGTTGATTAGTACCAGATAGCGAACTGAGAGATGGGAACCTGGTTTACTTGGTGAAAAGTACCCAGATGCGAAAGGTACCCCTAATTCTGTAGAACTTAGAGAAGTGGGATAGACCCCCTATAGAAGTCTAGTCTTAGCAGGGGAAAGTAACATTTAGCAGGAAATGTAGTCATTTAAGAAATAGTACCCCTCAGCAAAGAGTACCCTTGGAAGAGGAAAATCTTCGTTATCAGAGGGAGAGGTTCACTGATTGATAACAGCATGACATGGCATTGAGATCGAGTGTTTGTAAACTGTGCGCTAGATTGTAAATTGCAAAAATCCAGCATCGTCTTTTTTAGCATCAGTATTGGATCAGAATTGTATAAATACTTTGTGTATGTAAAAAGATTTAGAGTGTGTTAAGATTCAGAAAGTTCAGATTTAGAGGTTGTTAGAGTTCGCGGACCACTATTTGTATTGCTTGTGTAAGTGCTTAAGATAATTGCAGTAAAAGTGTGTTTGGGTGTTAGATAATCGAAGTAAAAGTGTGTTTGAATTAAATATTTGTATTTGTTTCAATCGGGATTGTAGTATTGTTAGAATCTGATTCGTGGTGGTTCGATTAGGGTTCGTATTCTTTCAATCGCTGTTTCGGGGGAGGAGACGTTCTGTTGACCAAGTACGCCATGAGGAGGATTTTTTAGTGTGTGATTTATATTAAACCAACTATTGTGGTTTATGTAGGAGCGTGGTTGTGCCTGATAATAATAAGCAGAGTGATCTCCTGTTTGTGTACTATGTTACTTGCGTATCTAAAGCTCATTTTCAGGTGTTTCGATTGAGGATTAATCGAGTTGCGAGAAGTGTTTGATTGTTCCCTGGAGTACAATGATCTTTGAATGACTGGGAATTGTGGACATTGTAAGGTTGAAAGTATGTGTTTGTAGGAGATAGGAGAAGAATTTGAATAGGAGAGTTGGATTGGTGGAGCACAGGAATAAAGAATTGCGAGGCTGCAAACACTTTGGAGCCATTAGCCATTGTTCCAGAGCGATCTTGATAATTTAGGGATTAAAAGGAAGGAGTGGAGGATTTAGGAATTCTGTTTCAGTTGTTCGGCAGCATGGGGAATAGATCGAGAAATGACAGAAGAGGAAAGGAGCCCATTGCAAATAATGTGCAATGAGTTCCCTCACAAGGCAGAGAAATTAAGAGATTTATCAGCAGCGTTAAATAAGAAATTAGGTAACATGCTATGACCGCCGGGGGGGCATTAGAACAGTAAAAGGGATAAAATACATAGAACAGATTATTTGGCAGCATAGTACTAACGGAAGTGCAAAAGAATTAACAGGGTTATGGAGAAAATATTATCAGGAATGGAAAGCGAATAAACAGGTTAAAAGGGGTGATAGTTGGGAGAAAGCGATCGGTAAACTTGGAATAGAACTGAAAGAAGGTGAAATAGATTGACCTCCAGGCAATAGGAAGGACAGAAGTGGAGATGAAGTGAAACACATGGAACATGGAAAAGGCAGATCTCCTGGAAGGAAACTAGTCCCTGTAAAGTTTACGTTTAGGGATCCAATGGTTAGTGCTGACTTCGAGGGGGAAGGAGATGAATATTTGGAAGAATGGACAAATATTAACGCTAGTGGAGGTTCACAGCTCCCACTATGTTCCTTTTGTGTTTCCCAGGCTTCACTAGCACCTTGTATGACTTGTGTCCGTCATAAATATTTTAGGCCTGCAGATTCTATATCCTGCAGATTCTACATCTGAACAGATTCTACCAATAGCAAATACTGGGGTACCAAATTCTTCGACCCTATCCACTCCATCATTAATAGATCATCCAGTAGTTTATGGATCCCGGAGTAGAACGAAGAGGTTAGCTCCGGTGTTTAAAGAAAGGGGAGGCATGTTAGATATAGTGCAACAGCCAGAGTATTTCTGTGAGCCACAACCTAGACAGATTACACGAGTAGTAAGAAAGAGGAAGGATTTATTTGGTCAGTATCGGGAAACCCCTAGCGAATGGGAAGATTCATCTGAGGGTGAGACAGTGATTGAAGATACTGAGATCGTTTTTGAAAGTTTACAAATTAAACAGCTATCCCATACGCAGTTCCCAATAAAGGAAGGGCTGGGTACAGTGGATTCGACCAGTGCAGTAAGTAGGAATATTCTCCGTGCCACATACGTCCATACTCCATGAAAGCCCAATAAAATAATGGCAGTACTATATAGAATCCCTGATAGGAAGAAGGCATCTGCTGCTCTTATAGATTATTTAAGAACCACAATGCATGCATATCATGCAGATTCTCGTGATTTGTGGGCGACTATACAACAGATAAATACTCCAGCTGAAAATACCAAATTTCTAGTAGCCCTAGGACACCCAACTTATGAAGCCTTGGCAAATGTAGTAGTGCATGATAGTGCAAGAGAAGAGGCTGTTTTAATGACCCTTGCAAAAACGTTTCAGAAAACAAGTGATTTAAAACAAATTCTGGAAATAAAACCAGAAAAGGGTGAAGGAGCAGAAGAATTTTTAGACTGTTTTTCAAAATTATATATGGACCAATCAGGTGACTTAGACTATCGAGTTCCCCACAGTATTGTGCTATCTTATTGAATTGTCTCCCCACTAAAATAGCGGAGTCAATTAAGACTGATAACAGGGACTGGTCTGAGAACCGAGCCAGTCAAATGGCCAGAGCTGTGAGGCACTATTGGAAGGAGGGTAGGAAACAGGAAAATTATCTTGTAAGTACAAGAGAAAGTTAATGTATAGCCAAGAAAGACGTGCCAAAATGTAACTCTGAACTATGGACCCCTGGAGTACCAGCAAATTACGGATTGGGAGAAATTAGTGTTCCAGATTACTCAGATTATTATTACAATTACACTCCCAATTTAGAACCCATTCGAATGGAACTAAGGGGTAGAATAAAGCCAATCATATTGCCTAATCAATGCTACACTTGTGGGAGATGGGACACTGGAATCGAGCCTGTCCAACAAGGGAGCGTGTGAGAGAGAGGGGTCAAAGAAGGGATTTCCAGGATTATGAAGAAATTAAAGATCCTAGAGAATATAGATATATCCGAGATCCCAGGAATTACTGGGACCCGAGAGAACCGAGAGAGAGAGATGGCCTGAATGTCAGGAACCAAGTGGTCACGCAGCATTCACTCAAGCCAACTCATTTTCTCAGTCCTGACTTACCAATCTGTCCTGGAATTGTGATCGTGGAGACAAGGCTCCTACTCTAGAACCACCTCAAAAAATTTACCAGAATGAATGAATTGGATGTACTATCATAGTAAAAACTGAATATCACATAAAGAAAATTGTAAACAATCTTATGACTGCCCAAGAAACCCCCTTAGAGCAAGAACATTGTAAATCAAGAAGTTTGTCACATCTGTACACAATTAGGTAATTGGAGCAAAGAGTGCCCAGCGAGAAGACAGAATATAGCAAAACGGAAGAAAAATCAAGGGGTAATAAAGAAAGTAAGAAAAGGAACTCAGTAGCTGGTGTCAGAAGGAATGGGAACTAACGAGAACTGAAATGGCACTAGAGAGAGAAGAAACAAACTTATGGTGGAGGAGGTACGGGAGTGGCGAAAGGAGCTATTGTACTAACTTGTTACTAAGTTTGTGCCTGCAGGACAGTATAATCAACAACTTACCAGCTGGGGAGTGAGGTAAAGAATATACGGACCCCTTGAGACTGGGAAGATGAGAATTCCAGTGGCACCATGGAGCTCTGAAAGGCGCAGCACTTAGCTCCGCTCCCAACAAATGCGTGAATTCACTTAAAAAGACGTTTTGGAAGATGGGACCGATTTAAAAATACTTACCGGAGCTGTTTCACGTCGCACTGGTGACGTCATCAGAAATCGCCGCAAAATAACGGAGGGTAAAGGTACTTTTAAATGCAAAAGAAGATTCTTCCCCAAAGACATATCACAAGACTCCATCTCAAAGAATTGGGTAAAACTCTGCAAACAACATCAGAAAGTTCTGAAGAATTAGCCACTGAAATGGCTACAAAGGAGAAACAGATGGAACAAATGGAGCAATTGGTAAGAGATTCATTAAAGAAAGACTTTGCTACTATGCTACATGACGAGATTTCTGCACTGGATAAAAGTCTGTCTAAAAACATGAAGCGCGGGAATCAGGAAATCATTGAGACAATCAGTAATCTAAGTAAACATATTGATGATGTTGAAGATGATGGAACTGCAGAAATCAAACGGGTTGAAAAAGAGCGCAATGAGAAGTTTGACTGTTTTACATACTACTACAGCATATAGCACTGCTATGAAAGATATGGAAACATCGATGAAAGAAATGTCTGAAGAGATAAAGAGAATGAGGAAAGATCAAGATCGTGTCTTGGGGCAACTGGCCAAAATGACTGATAAATGCCTTGATTTGGAAGCACAATCAAGATGTCAGAATTTAAGAATAGTTGGAGTGAGAGAGGGAAAGGATGGAAAGGACACTCGGGAGTTCGCTGCCAACTTACTTAAACAAGTATTCAACCTGCCTGACAAACCGAAAATTGATGCGGCACATCGGGTGCGAAGAGCTCAACCTAGGCTAGGAGCCCCTCCTGGACAAATCATAGTTAAATTTCATGACATTTCTGCTTTGGAAGATATTATGAAAAAAAATTCCATTTGGAATGAATCTGACGTTTGAAGAGGACAATCTTAGTTTTTTTATAGATTACCCTGCAGAAGTGGCTAAAAAACAGAACCTGTTTACAAAGACAAGACAGATCCTGGAAGGAATTCAAAATGTAATATACGGCATTTTGTACCCTGCAAAAATGAGGAACACTTACAAGAGTATGGAACGTGATTTTACTGATCCAGAAGAAGCATTCAAATAAGCTCAAGAAATCATAAACGAGATCAACGGATAAGTAAATCACCACGACTATCAGGACATGGTTTTTTACAGATATCGGCAGAGGGGAAGCTGAGAAAATATGACTTCCTAATAAAATTAATTTAAATGTTCTCGTTAAGATGGCGGAATTTTACACGAGGCGATGTCTAGACACCTTATCTTCTTTGGAATGCTAACCCAAGGACATACTTTTTCCCCTTCGAATGAAAGACTTAAAAATAAAGGGGAGCTGCGGAAATGGAAAAATCAATACAAATGGACTTGAAAATAACATTTTAAGAATTGAAAGATTTTTATAATCTTATACGAACATATAGGTAAGTGAATTAGCAATAACAATCTAATATGAATTGATATAACGTAATAATGACTAACTCCTCCAGGGAGGGGAAGGGGGGGGGGTTATTTTTAAATTGTTAATGCATTTCTAGATTTAGGACAATGAGCTAAATATAATGATATATATTAATAACATACTAATAAACTAAATCACATATAATAAATGAGGTCCCAGTTATGCCTGAGTGGAGGGGAGGAGATTTAAACACTTGGTAGATAGCCATGAGTCTGACTCGGGTTAACCCCTTCCTACCAGCTGTTTACTATTATAAGAGGATCTGATTGTGAAGTAAATGTAAAAACTGTTAGTATATAGTAAATGGTAGATTATTTGAAGATTCAATTAGATGTACATATTTGTAGTTTTTCTATATATTACTCAGTCTTGAACTGGCCCTTCTTCCTTTTTGCAATGTTTGGTTAAGGGAGCGGAGCTTAAGGTAGATTAACATCAACGGAAGTCTTTAAACATGTAGCGACCACCAATAGGTGTTTTTTTTTTTTACAGTATCGCTATTTTTAGATACTGTAATATCACCTTTTTTATTTTTATGTCACTTTACACGTTTCTGTTTTTTTTTTAAGGATAAGTTTAAAAGAGATATACCAACAGAACGTAGTAGCCGTGAGTGCCCACCCAACACCTAGAGGCCTGAGGTATTGTGTTGCACATTATGACTTAGTATCAAAGTAATTCATAATGCAAGACGATAAACAAAAGAAAATTGGAGGAATCATGTTTTGCAGCTGGAATATAAGGGGTGCTAATGAGCCAATTAAAAGGGGTAAGATTTTCACACAATTAAAATCGCTTAATTCAGACATAACTTTCCTACAGGAAACACATTTGAAACTTCAATCTCAGACCAGACTGAAGGCAAATTGGATCGGCCAAACATATTACTCTTCATATATCTCTAAATCTAGAGGCACAGCAATTATTATTCGTAAAGGTATACCATTTAAATCAAAGAATATCATAGCATATCTTCAAAGTATTGCAGATATCTCATAGTTACGGAGAGCTCCATTCTACCTCACTTACTGTGGTAAATATTTATGCGCCCAATTTTTGATAATCCTCAATTTTTTAATACAATCCTGAATATAATTTCAGAGTTTAACTATCAAAATGTGATAATTGGGGGAGACTTCAATTGCATTTTAGATCCATACTTGGATAAATCTGCACAACAAAAGAGGCTTAACATAAAATCTAAAGCTAGTGAACTCCTAAATACATACATAAAAAAACACAAATATAACAGATGTATGGAGGATTGCTAATCCAGTTGGAAGGGAATATTCTTTTTACTCAATGGTACATAAAACGTATTCACGTATCGACTATTTTTTAGTGGATACGAAATTAATTTCTTGCACAAAGAACCCTAAATATCATAATAGCATCATTTCTGATCACTCCCCGTTAACTTTTTTCTTAAAACTAGAAGGAATGCCCAATAAAAAATCATTCAATCCCCAAATTTTAAATGACCCACAAGGTGGTATATATCTAAAACACAGATGGAACCTTTTTTTGAGACTAACGACACCCCAGGCATTTCACCCTCTTTATTATGGGAATCTTTTAAGGCATTTATCAGAGGATCTATGATTTCATATCACGCTTTTCAAAATGAAAAGAATAAGAACGAACAATTGCAGCTAGAAGAACAAATTAGACAATTGGATCTAGATAATGCTAAAGAACCAACCATACAATAAAATAACAATACTGACATTTAAATTAAACATAATTTTATCTGCAAGAGTTATAAGACTATTTCAAATTACAAAACAGGAAAATGTTGAATTCGGCGATAAACCACATAAAACTCTTGCACGTCAACTGAAAAAACGGAAAAGGATCATACGATTTCAAAAATTAAATCAGATAAAGGTGAATTGTTAACATTACCTAATGATATCAATAAAAGATTTGCTCAATTTTATCAACATTTATATACATCCAAAACATCAGCAGATAGTACTAAAGTTATACATTTTTTGGATAACTGTAACCTCCCAAAACTTAATCTGCTGGAACAAGAGGAATTAGGAGCTCAGGTCTCAATTAAGGAAATAGAAGAGACAATAAATTCACTGAAGAATGGTAAAACACCAGGACCGGATGGATTTAGTAATGAATTTTATAAAAGATTTTACGAGATAATCTCACCACGACTACAAAAACTGTACACATACGCTTTCAAAGAACAAACATTACCAGAAACATTAGCGGAATCAACTATTACACTCATACCTAAAAAAGATAAAGATCTAGAAGACCCTGGCTCATATAGAGCCATTGCACTGTTAAACACAGATCAGAAAATACTAGCGAAAACTCTAGCAAGAAGATTGAGCAAATATGTTCGTAAATTAATAAATGCAGATCAAACGGTGTTTATACCCAGGAGATACTCATTCAATAATTTGAGACGTCTATTTAATATAATGCACTCATATAAAAACTGAAGAGGAAGACTTATCAATTATTTCATTGGATGCAGAGAAAGGATCCGACCAAGTGAAATGGGAATATCTCTTCAAAGTATTGCAAAAATTTCAAATGGGAGAGTATTTTATTTCATGGGTAAAATTATTATATGACAAGCAGAATACTGGCCAATAATATACTCTTCGAGATTTCAACTATACAGGGGCAATAGACAGGGATGTGCATTATCACCCCTGCTATTTGCTCTTGTGGTAGAACCCTTAGCAGAAAGTATAAGAATGCATTTGAATATCCATGGTTATAATACAAAATATTCAAATAATAAAATATCACTATATGCAGACGATGTACTATTATATATTACAAAATCGCAAATCAGCATACCAAACATATTAAATTTAATAAAGGAATTTGAATCCTTTTCAGGATATAGAATAAATTGGAACAAAAGTGAAATTATGATGATAAAACCTCAAGATCCGACACACCTTTTAAAATTCCCCTTTAGAATTGCTACAGAAAAATTTAAATATCTGGGTATTGAAATTACCAGAAAATATAAATCTTCATTCAATGCAAACTATATGCCCTTACTAAATTAAATGCCTTGATTCAATTTTGGAAAACACTTCCGATGTCTTTAATAGGCAGAATAAATGCCATAAAAATGTTTTTTTTTACCACAAATGTTATACTTATTTCAATCAATACCAATATACTTACCTACATTTTTTTTAAAACTCGTTTCTGATATCACAAATTTCATATGGGACTATGTCCCATAGAATCCAAAGAAGACACTTGTGTAAACCCAAAGAATTGGGTGGACTAACACTCCCCAATTTTTTGTACTATTACTGGGCAGTAAATATCAAAAATTTAATTCACCTGTTGGACAATTCTGCCCAAAGGGTAGATTGGATAGTAATGGTGAGAGATGGTTGTTTTCCTTTTAATATAGGAGCGATCCTTCTCTCACCGATAAAATTGAATAATACAATATACAAGAAAAATCCAATTTTACTTCGGAGTCATGTGAGTGACTACGTGAAGAAGCCCCGCCAGGCACATGTGCGTCATTACGTCGACGCATGTTGCATTGAACGGAGCTGGAGAGCGCAGCTCTACCTGCGGTAAGTAGAAAACCTCGCAGGTAAGTGTTTTAAAACTGAGATTAATATAAATATTCTTAAGCAGAATGTGCCTGTCAGAATCTATAATTCTAAACATGAACATATATGGTCTATGCACAAATACACAAGAAAATGTAAAATAAAGTAACTCTCCTCCAAGAGAGGACAAGAATGTGGGGGAGACTGGAAATGGAGAAAATGCTCCACACTTTACTCAGTCAAGGGTCCAAAGACCCAAAGATTCCCAGGCAGCCTCCAAAGTAGTTCCATACACTGTGTATGGTGCCTGTTAAAAATGGGAATCTGACTCTCCAGTGCCTTGTTAGGTCTGGATGAGGTCTCCCTAGAGCAAGACTAAAATGCTCCAAACTTTAATCAGTCAAGGTTCCAAAGACCCAAAGATTCCCAGGCAGCCTCCGAAGGAGTTCCATACACTGAGTATGGTGTCTGTTAAAAAATGGGAATCTGACTCTCCAGTGCCTCTGGATGAGGTCTCCCTAGAGCAAGACTCGGGAGTACCAGGGCAGGAGGAGACTGACCCTGAAGCTGATGTCCCTACTTATGTGTATACACCAGAGCACAAGAGCCACGCTCCGGGTGTTCCCGATGTAGCATCAAGTTTTGCTATATCGGAATGGACTGGTGAGGCTATGGAGGAGACCTGACTGCCAACATTTATTTGTTTTCTCACCTTCTCCAAGAAACTGTTATGACTGAAACAATAAAAAATATATAAAACACCCATCTATTGTGCCTCGCTCAGGGTGCCAACAGTAAACTCAGTAATTTGGGCACCCATGAGTGTAACGATGCGAGGGCAGGAAATGTGTTTCCAGCATATACTCTAGCTGATATCAGTTGGCATCACTGCATTTGGGGAAGACATACAAGGGTCGATAATGTCCAAAACTTATAAAGACATGCTTGCGTTACTCTGCAATGCCTATTCGAACCTAATTTTACTTCGGAGTCACGTGAGTGACTACGTGAAGAAGCCCCGCCAGGCGCATGTGCGTCATTACGTCCGCGCATGTCGCACTGAACGGGCTGGAGAGCACAGCTGCACCAGCGGTAAGTAGGAACTTCTAAGGTAAGTGTTTTTACAACCTTTACCACAAAGTATTTCCACTCCGTAAAGCTGGCTCGAGCTGTCAGTAGGAGTGGAGAGTTGGAGCTGTCACTTCAGAAGATCCATCTTAGCGTGGGTCCAGGGATTCACGAATTTGATTGGGTTGGGAGATAAGCGCGGCTACGCTGGTTCCGATGCCGGGTGCCGTTTTACCGGCAGCAGTTAAGATAACGCGCTAATCTTCACCACTAGCTCCATTTACAAAAGGCAGGCCAATGGGAATTTTGATTCAGAATGAGCCTGGTCCATCTATTTATTTTCCAAGGGTACTAAGCAGACTGAGGCTGCTGCTAGCCATGAAAAGGCAAATATAAAGTCACTGATCTGGGTTCTCTGACGACAATGGTGACTCTTCCCCTGATCATACAACAATGTGGGGGAGGATGGGAACATGGAGCTGATGATCCAACCTTTGATTACATAATGGTCCAAGGGCCAGTGCTGTCCAAGAGGGCCCATACCAAGAACAACATATGGAGGGTTTCCATATGTTGGGGTTCCTTCCAGCGCCTTGTTTAGGACTGGAGGATACCTCCCTACAATATGATTTGGGAGAAGCAGGGCAGAATGCAGCTGACCCTGATGCTGGTGTCCCTGCTTATGTGCAAACACCAGCGCGCACAAGAGCCACGCTCCGGGTATCTCGGAAATGGCAATGAGTTGTGCTATTCCGGAGGGGACTGGTGAGGCAATGGAACAATCCCTTGCCAGCAGTATCAATTATTTAGTACCTCACCAGCTCCAGCAAGATATGATGCAAGTGACTGCAAACAAATATGAGACACCTGTTTAATGTGCATCACTGAAAGTGCCCATGGTGATCCAGGTTCTGGGCACTCATTAGTCCTTCTTTGAGGGGACGGGACGTTCAGTGTCAACACGTCCTCCAACTGGTGGCTGCAGCAATTACTGCATTTGGCACTATGGTCCAAGGGACAATCATTCCTCAAACTCACAACAGATATGTTGGGTATTTTATGCAATGCATTTTTCAGTAAATTGCATCAGGGAATATCGCCATCAGGCCACCACTAAACCAACAATTTGCTGCTCTATGTAAGGCAACTAATGTACAAATGCCTGAATTCCTGTTTGGAACGGACCTTGTCATGAAAATTCGTGAAATTAATGATGAGGCCAAAACCATTGGCTTAATGTAGTCAAGCATTTCGCGGTCACCTATTCGCAACCCTGGGTTAATACTGAAGGTCAGATCCAGGTGCTGGGTGCAGCAGGGGAAGGCCAGTGGGGCAACAAGGGTACCCAACGAGACAGACCGGCCACAACCCCAATATGAGCAGACAACAGATTTACAGGTCAACTGTTGAGGTACAGGGACCTTTGTTAACGATAAAGTTCTGGTGGCCAATCTCCTATTGGAGGTTGATTACAAACGTTTTCTAATGAATGGTGCTGTATAATGTATGATATGTTTATACTAAATACTGTCTCACGTCTACCATTGAGTTTATCTCAGGGATAGATCCACCTCAGCAGCACAAGCCTAATAAAATGTGGGTGTTTTCTGCTCGAGAACCTGAACAGGTAAACAATGGTGATTGATAAAGCCATTAATCATCCTCCACAATTGTGTCTAATATTTCCCCAGATCTCAAAAGGATGAGTGTTGTAGAGTAATTCTCGTCCTCAATCACTTAAATTCTTCAGTTCAGTTCTCTATAGGAATTTAAAGTGGACACCTTCATTACTGCTAAACAGCTGCTATCACAGGGCTGTTATGTGGTGACTATTGATTTGCAAGATGTTTATTATTCACTGCCAATTCCTGCTCATTATCACAGGTACTTGAAATTTAATTGGATGGGACAGCTGTGGCAATACAAAGCATTGACTCATGGATTAAGATCAGCACCTAGGCTATTTATTAAATTGTTAAAACCTGTGTTGGTGCTATTGAGGGCCATCATCACATTGTAATGGCTTATTTATCTGATATATTAATTATCAGCAACACTGAAGAATCGGTTGCAGCAACCAAAAAATGTGCTCGAGTCATTAGGGGTTGCTCCATCCAACTAAGTCCAAGTTACAGCCAACCCAAAATATTGAGTATTTGGGGTTTCTTATTAATTCCGTTGCTATAACACTAACATTACCAAAAGCCAAAGTTGTCGATGATGTTGATGTCTGTACTTGCCTCCCACAAAAACTTTATCCCTCCATCCGAGAAGTCGCTAAGGTCATTGGGAAATGGGTAGCAGGTTTTCCTGCAGTACATTTCGGGCCTTTGCATTATCAACATTTGCAGAGAGCATGAGAACTAGCTCTAAAATTGAATGCAGGCCATTTTGATCGGGTTATGCAGTTACCAACCACAGCTCTCGCAGAATTGCAGTGGTGGATTGTTAATGTTAATCAAGCTACAAATAACATTTTGGGTACTAGACCCTTCACTAATCTTCCAGACTGATGTCAGCGTTCTCGGATGGGGGGGCTACGGACACCGAGTCTAGCTGTGGGGGTAGCTGGCATGAACACGAAGGGTTGATTCGCCACACACACGGGATAAATTCTTTCACATTTTATTGGGGGCATTTTATGGGTAAAGGCATATTGCTCCTCAATGAAGGATTTACACGTTCAACTCCAGATTGATAACACCACAGCAGTGGCATATATTAATCATATGGGAGGAGCATGATCAGTATCATGTGTTAACTTGGCTACCGTCATGTGGCATTGGTGTATGTCAAGGCATATCTGCGTTTCAGCCATTTATTTACCACCTATAGACAATGTGGTGGCCGACCATAGGTCACGTACATTTCATGCCAATATAGAATGGATGTTGAATTCTAAACTTTGTCACACAATTGTCACTCGATTTCGGTTGCGAGACATTGATCTGTTGCATCCAGATTACATCACCACTTGCCTAAATATGTTTCATGGGAGCCAGATCCGGGTGCAGTTGCCATGGATGCAGTCTTGTTACATTGGGGGCACTAAAATTTTATGCAATTCCTCCATTTTTTCATCCCAAAATGCCTCACCACAACGGGACTTCCGGTGGCGCTATGGAGTGAGTGGAACTCGCGCCATTCAGCTCTGCTAAAAATTGTATGAAAAATGGGGGTAAAAGGGGTTAACTGAAACTACTCACCAGAGGAGAACGGGTGTGAACGGTTCCGGTAGCGTTAAAAAGGTGTGTGACGTCATCAGGCGCGCGACTTTACTAAGAAAATGTCAATGCATCGCTCCCCACCCCCCCATGAAGTGAAAAAGCCTGTGAAAAAGGAAGTAGGCCTCACTGGAGCCGCGGGCTTGAGTTTGAGTGCCTCCCAGGAAGATATTTTAAAGATGGATAACCTCAATAAAATTATTATGGGTGAGCTAAAAAAAAATGCTTAAGGATATGAAAAAAGAATATAAAGAGGAAATAAAGACTTTAAGAAATGATATTTTGGTGTATCATGAAAATTTGAAAGAAGAGTTAAAAAAATAAGCTATAACTACTGTAAAGACTATGATGGACGAATGGAAAGATAAAGCGGGTACTGATTTGCAACAACGGTTGGATGACGTAAACCGTAAAACTGGAGAGATGGAGTTGCTGCTGGATACCAAGTTAGAACCTATTAAAACCACACTTAACCAACAAAATGACGTAATAAAAGAATTGACTGAATCAGCCGAGAAGCGTCTTGCCGAGAACAAGCGTTTATCAGAATTATTACACAAAATAACTGAGAAATGCATTGACTTGGAGGAACGTCAAAGGCGTCAGAATTTGTGTATTGTTGGATTGAGTGAAGGCCGAGAGGGAGATCAAGAATCTCAAAAATTTGCTGCAAAACTCCTAAAAGATATTCTGAACTTGGACCAAGAACCTCTGCTGGGCCAAGCACACAGGGCATTGAGACGTACCCCTAGGAGGGATGCTCCCCCAAGACAGATGATTGTGAAGGTGGCTTACGATCATGTTTTTGAAGATATGATGTAGATAATAATACGTAAGGAAAATCTCAAATATGAGGGAGACAACATCAGTATCTTCAGAGATTACCCTGCGGAAGTGGCCAAGAGAAGATCTTTATTTACAGAAACAAGAGGTATCCTGAGGAACATGAAGAAGCTGAGATATGGCCTGATGTACCCGGCAACATTAAGAGTAACTTATGATAACAAGGATCACCACTTCACCAAACATACAGAAGCTCTTGAATTCGCTCGAAACATTCAGAAGAAACTGGAAGAGGAAGAAGTAGACAAAGAAGTAGATGAAGATGAACAATACTGAATATTATTGATCACTTACCTGATGATACTGCCCATCCACAGAAAAGGAGGAGGATTCACACTGAAGGAGGACCTGCAGGGAAGGAGGAGGAACAATGGACAAGGACTCTATCTTGGGGTTAAGGAGGGATGGATGGATTATTAATAAATATAGTTTTGTATTAACTACCCCTTAAAAATGTACGTTAGCTCTCCTAATATAGTGCTATGACACTAACTATATTTGATATTAGTAGTATTATTAATTATTAAGTATATAAATTTAATACCCCACCCCAACATATATAGCCGTTAAGGCAAAAACGGAGCTGGAATTATTAACATCTTTTTTTTTTCACGGAAGTCCGTAGATTAATAGCCACACTAGTCTGGCTTACACTAATACTAACTACACTAATTATAATTGTAGTCACATTTTTTCCCCTTACACTTTACTAACATCACTTACTTTACTCACATTTTTTTATTATTACTTTTATATTATGTATTTTATTTCATATTATATATTATATGGATTTAAGTATGGTTGTTATCATATAGTTAGTTCAAAGAGACGTGTGTATAAGACAATGACACAGAAATTAAATTTCATCGATCTGATGTTTGGGTATAGGATTGGGTTAGATGAGCTGAGACATCTACTCCATTATAAACCACCTTAATAATAACATGAATGACATAAACACTAGGATTGGGGGTGATGGAATCACCTTCTGTAGTTGGAATGTTAAGGGAATTAACGAACCAATTAAAAGAGGTAAGGTTTTAGCTCAATTAAATAGATTAAAATCTGATATTATTTTTCTCCAAGAGTCACACCTTAAAAAAGCCGCGCAGCATAGATTAACAGCAAAATGGATTTCCAAAGTATATCACTCTTCATTTGTACATAAGTCTAGAGGGGCAGTAATAATTATTTGTAAAGGCATACCTTTTAAACAAAGCTCAATAATAGAAGATGTTGAGGGTAGATATATAATAATTACAGGTGAATTACATTCTAAAAAAGTAATCCTTATGACTATATATGGTCCTAATTTGATAACCCATTATTCTTCAAGAAAATATTTAACAATATCCCTATATCCACTCAACATAATCTAATAATTATGCCTGCAATTATTTTATTAACACAGCAAACGTTAAGGATATCTAGAGAACAGATAACCCATCTGGTCGAGAATATTATTTTTTTCCCCTGTATTTGGAACCTATTCAATGATAGATTATTTTTTAATAGATTCAAAACTAATCCCATTTACATATGACTCAAAATATCATAATATTATTATCTCGGATCATGCTCCATTAACATTTAAAATAAAATTAAAATACATAACTATTAAAACCTCTAACTGGAGACTCAACCCCCAAATATTAAATGATAAAGGCTTGTTATGATTACTTGGTAAAACAGATTAAATTATTTTTTGAAACTAATGGCAAACCTGGAATTTCACCATCACTGCTGTGGGATACATTTAAAGCATTTATGCGTAGTGCGATAATATCAGCACACACATACTTTAATATCTATTCAATATCATATACTCAAAAATAATGAATGATATTGAACTAGTTGTCATATCCTTAGATGCTGAAAAAGCATTTGACCAGGTTGTATGGCCATATTTATTTAAAATAATGCAGAAATTTCAACTGGGGGATAGATTTTCCAAATGGGTAAAAATCATATACTCGAATCCAACTGCAAGAATATTAACAAATCAAATGTTATCAGCAAAAGTTAATCCCTTTAGGGGTTGTAGACAAGGATGCCCGTTATCACCATTATTATTTGCTCTGGTAATAGAACCATTAGCCAAAATGATTAGATCAGAACCAGAAATATATGGATATAATACCAAAACTACAACGAATAAAATATCTCTAAACGCAGATGACATCTTAATTTATATCACAAAACCGGAGATTAGTATTCCCAATCTACTTAATGTTACAACTAATTTTGGCACATTTTCTGGGTGTAGAATTAACTGGAATAAAAGTGAAATTATGCCTATAACTGGAATAAAATTATATATATATTAGAACAATTCCCACTTAAAATAGTTACGGACAAATTTAAATATCTAGGAATTAATGTATCTAAATCCTATAACTGTCTATTTAAATATAATTACCATCAATAGTTAAATAAACAAAAAATATATATTTTATATTGGAAAACACAACCTATATCAATGATTGGTAGAATAAATGCTATAAAAATGATTTTTTTGCCACAATTGTTATATTTATTTCAAGCCATCCCTTTGTATCTCCCTAAAATGTTTAAAAAAAATTGAAACTTTGGTTAATAGTTTTATTTGGGACTATAAAAATCATCGAATAAGTAAAAAAACATCTATGTAAATCTAAAATAAATGGTGGACTGGCACTACCAAATGTCTTATATTATTTCTGGGCAGTTCAGATTAAGAATATAAATTTTTGGTTGGTAAATTTAGATTAAGAGCCAAGCTGGCTAAAGATGGAAAAGGAAGACTGTTTGCCTTTTGATGTAGTTTCGATTCTTTTTGCACCAAGGGAAGTACAAAATAAAACGTATGGTGATAACCCTATAATTCATAGCAATAGACGTATTTGGAAACAAATAGTTAAGACCCTACATATGGATAATTTGTTACTTTGTTTGCCAATTGTGAATAATCCTTTGTTTAAGCCCTCTGTATTGGACAAGGGGTTTAGACATTGGAATGATTTAGGAATTAAAAGGATAGAACACCTTTACAAGAAAGGAAAAAAATCTTTCATTTCAAGAGTTACAGGATATCTATGAATTGCAGTCAAATAACATATTTAGGTATTTGCAAATTATAAACTATATTAAGTCAAATACGCAAGACTATAAAAATAGAAAACCAGGATTATTAGATGATTAATAAACACCCAAATACAGAAAAATTAATAGCGTATATATACAATACTATCTTGGATAGGGAAATCCCAACTTCGGAAATATATCGACAAACATGGGAAAATGAAATAGGTTTATCTATAACGAAGGAAACTTGGGAAGAAAGCCTACAATGTATACATCGTTGCTCATTAAATGCTAGACATATATTGATACAATTTAAGGTATTACACAGATTACATTATTCAAAAACGAAATTAAATAGAATTTATCCTAACATTTTTTCTATTTGTGATAAATGTCAGAACTTGAAAACTCACTTAACGCATAGTTTTGTAACATGTATAAAACTCAACTATTATTGGACAGAAATCTTTAGAGTTATCTCTGAAGTTCTTAAAATTAAACTGGACCCAGATCCAAAATTAATAATATTAGGAGTTCCGGATTCAAATCTAATATTAACAGTAAACCAAAGAAATTTCTTGGATTCCGGTTTGATAATAGGGAAAAAAATTAATATTGAAATTTTGGAAGGGAACATTATCCCCCACAATTAAAGTGTGGACAGTGGAAATGTTGGAGACGTTGCATTTGGAAAGAATCAGATTTGTCCTAATGGACAAATACAAACTCTTTAAACAGATATGGTCTCCATATACAGAATATTTAAAGGGGTAGCTGTTCTTGGCATCACAACTCAATGGGTACCCGGCAGGATTAGATGAAAATAATATATCTATATATTTTGGATTTGTATGCATGCCTCTATTGATATCGAAATTGTGTTATTCACTATTAAGATGTATACTATAATCTTTTTTTCTTTTTTTTCTCTTCTCTTTCTCTCTCTATATAATCAAAATTATTATTTAATCACTATTCTTATTGATTAAAATCTATTCTTTTCTTTTCTACTTTCTAAAAAATAGAAGTTTATAAGAATTATTTGTAACATCCGTATACTTATTGAAATAAGTTGGTTGTGTATTTGAAAAGTTGTTATACCGTTGTTATGATGGATTACTTCTAATAAAAATATTATTAAAAAAACAAAACAAAATGCTTCACCACAATAGAGTGAGACTCCGCCACAGGTGTTTTGGTGGTTCCAGATTGGCCAACACAACCATGGTTCCCATTAGTGCTTCCAATGATGGAACAGCCATTCATGATGATTCCCAGCTGCAGTAATCTGTTGGTACATCCGGTTACAGGAGGAAGTCACCCTTTACATGACCATATTAATTGTTGGTCTGCAGGTTCTGACCAGACAATTCCAAGGACTTGGATTGTCGAACAGGGCCATGGAGGTTCTCACTGCAGGCTGGCAAAATAGCACTCAAAAAACAATATATGGTTCACATAAAGAAATGGGAGCTGTTTCTGTGTACAATCCAATATGTCTTATCATAAAAATGCAACCATATGTGATGTGTTGGAGTTCCTTGCTAAGTTGCATTTTGATGAGCACCTGAGTTATAGTGCCATTACCAGTGCTCGGAGTGCGTTGTCCTCTTATTTAGGGCAGTCTTCAGAACAACATCCTATCGGATCTCATCCGTTAGTATCCCGATTTATGAGGAATTTTTTATAAAAACCCTCCGAAACCTCGATATACAGAAATCTGGGATATCGGTCTTGTTCTCACAATGCTTCGGCAATGGGCTCCAATTACTTCATTATCTATGCAGAGGTTAACGCTTACTGTGGTTATGCTAATGGCACTGGTTTCAGCAGAACGTGTACAAACATTACAATTGTTACGAATACCTTGTATGCATTTGTCTGTCAATGACATTATCTTCTATGTTTATGATTTAATCAAACAAAGCAGGCCAGGTCTGGCTGGAACCAAGCTGACGTTTAAAGCCTATCCTGTTGACCAAATGTTATATGTAGTTAAACACTTAAGCCAATATATTAAGGTAACAAGGAGTCTTAGAGGTTCTGAGACAGGACTGCTCATTAGTCACAGAAAGCCATATAAAAGAGTGTCAGCACAAACTATTTCTAGATGGTTGAAACAGGTTCTCAATTATGCTGGACTCGACAATCATGTATTTACCTCTCACTCCACCAGGGTGGCATCAACCTCCGCGGTGAAGGCTCAGGACGTGCCGCTCAACCAAATCCTCGAGGCCGCAGGATGGTCTCGAGATGCAACATTTTCTCAATTTTCTGCCAAACATGTACAGACCGTGCCACAGGTTGGGCATGCTGTTTTGGGGTTACATTTAATTAATTTGCTTTGTTTTCTATCATTGTTTGTAATTTCCCCTGAGACAGAGGGGTTATTCCTGGGTTTGTTATTATTAACAATAGTTATTGAATAATTCGAAGCAATGTTCAATATATTATTTATTCCCTACTGTGTCAACCGAAGCACATTGTCGTATGGTGTGCATCTACGGCATGAAAATACAGAGCTTTGAAATCTTCATGCAGTCATTCACGTGACTCCGAAGTAAAATAGTAAGATTATTGAGAACTTACCAGTTCGAAGTTTGATCCTTATTTTATGAGGAGTGACGTTGAGGGAATACGTGCCCTCCGCTCCCACCCTCATAATCTAAGAGATCATCTGGTAGTTCTAGTCTTCTACGAGCCTTACTATGTTACTTTGGCTATTTGTTTTCTGTGTTTTCACGCCACTGCTTTGAAGTATGACGCGCATGCGCCTGGCGGGGCTTCTTCACGTAATCCCTCAACATCACTCCTCATAAAATAAGGATCAAACTTTGAACTGGTAAGTTCTCATTTAATCTTACTATTGTATGATGAAAATTGCCTTTGGCCAACATTATACCCAAAATATGCAGGACTATGTAAGGCAAACAATAACCAGATTATTTATTGTTGAAAATTTGCCAAAACAATTCAGGATATTTGCTTTATAAAAATTCTCATCCATGCTCTGAGAAAACAAGCAGGTTGAATACAAAGGGGGTTTGATTCTGGGAGACCAACAGAGGCAGGGAGATGGGTACAAAGTATTATACCCAATACAGCCCACATCAACCCTTATATTGGGAGAAGGAGATCTTCTAGTTCATTTACGGAGGTACAGGAACTTCATTCCATCACAGATAAAACTTCTGGGGAACAACCTCTGGTTGGTTGTAAGATTACAATTGTTTTATAATGAATGATGCTGCATAATATCTGATCGGTTTGGTGTTTGCTGCACCAGAAACTCGTCAGGTAGAAAATATATTCCCAGACCAAAGAAGATGGGGGTTGCAGAGTCATTCTGGACCTCACTAACTTAAATTCATATGTTCAGTATAGGTATTTAAAAAAAGTACACCTTCAAATTGTAACGCAGTTGTTATCACAAGGCTGCTATATGGCTACTATAGACCTAAAAAAGATACCTTATTATTCAGTACCAATTCATCATTATCGCAGGTACTTTAAATTAATTGGATGGGTCAGCAGAGGCAATTTAAAGAATTACCTAATGGGTTAACTTCAGCTCTCAGGCTGTTCACAAAAATTATTGAAACCAGCACTGGCATTACTGAGGGCTCAGAATCACATTGTAATGGCTTTAGGGCCTGTCCTACCAGCATCCGACTCCGTGCGGTGAGCGCGGGGGCCACACGGAGGTCAGGTGATCCCTGTACAGGGTCGTTCCCACCAGCATACGCCTGCAAACGAAGAGCGCGACCAAACCAGCTGTGAGTCAGATAGAATGGACCACGGATAGATTTTGAGTTTTTTCTTCAGGTACTAAAGGTGAATGCTTATTCATGATTATATTATGAACATGTCTGCTGCAATAATGGTGACTCCTCACAATTCAAATAAGAAAAACACATTAATTCCTTGAACATTTTTTCAAAATATGCACATATATTTTCTAATATACATCTGCAAGAAAGATTTTCTACAAATCTTTACTGAATGTTTAGTGAATAAAACAGCACAATTATAGAAGTGTGCGTGCGGAGGTGGGGTGAGTGGCGCAATGCGGCTCAAAGTGAGGCGAACTTGGAGCGAAGTCTTAAAGGTCAGTTCGCCAGGACAGAGAGGGACACACAGAGAGGGGCACAGAGGCACACACACAGAGGGGCACAGAGGCACACACAGAGAGGGGCACAGAGGCACACACAGCGAGGGTCACGGAGGCACGACGTCGGGGCAGTGTGTAATGTGTCGAGGCGACTGCGAGCCGACAAGCCGTTGACGTGCGGAATTTTTGAACATGGTCAGTTTTTCGGAGCCCCGTGCGATGTCGGGACGAACTACGCACAATTCCGCACGGCTCCGGCGATCGAAGTGGGACCGGCCCCACGACGCCGGATGGCTCAAGCGACCATGTGAGGTCGCGCTCATCGCATGGAGTTGCATGCTGCTGGAACAGGCCCTTTATCTAGAGGATATGTTCATTATAAATGCCACTCAGGAGACAGCTGAAGAACTGGTTTCAGCAACCATAAGCTTATTTGAAAGGCTAGGGTTTCTGTCCATCCAACAACATCTAAGTTATTATTATTTGGCATTTGTCATTAATTGATTATTTGGCATTTGTCATTAATTCAGTTGATATGTCAGTAACTTGCTAACAGATATTGCTGGGGATATTACAAATGCCTGTACTTGTCTCGCTGAGAGATCTTATCCCTGCATCCGAGAAGTAGCTATGGGTATTGGTAAAATGGTAGCAGCATTCCTGCTGTCGAGTTTGGTCCTCTGCATTATAAAAGTCTGCAAAGAGCCAGAGGACAAGCACTAAAAAATAAATAAATAAATAAATAAAAATAAAATAAAAAAGCGTGCAGGTGATTTGATAGGTCCATGCAGTTACCAACTAAAGCTCTAGCTGAATTGCAATGGTGGATTCTCAATGTTGCACAAGCTACTAGAAAATATTTTGGTTCAGCAACCTTCAGTGGTATTACAAACTGAAGGGAGTGCTCTTGGATGGGGAGGGAAGGACAGCGCCACCAGTTGTGGTGGTCGATGGACGAATAATTCTCCAAACACATGGTATCAATTATTTGGAGTTATTGGGGGCGTTTTATGCATTGATAGCTCATTGTTCTACAATGAATGACTTACATGTTCAATTACAATACCACAGTTGTGGGAGAGACAATATTGTGGCAGACAACAGATCACGAAAGTTCAATGACAATACAGAATGGATGGTAAATCCAGAAGTTTCAAAAGGATTGTCAGTCGGTATGGGTACCAAATATTGATCTGCTTGCGTCCAGATTAAATCTCCAGTTGCCTAAATATGTCTAATAGGAGCCAGACCCAGGAGCAGTAGCAGTGGATGCATTCTCGCTACATTGGGGAAGTATAGTCTTCTATGTTTTCTCCCTTTTGCCTGATTAGGCAATGTCTCACCAAAATAGAGC
Source organism: Okamejei kenojei (assembly GCA_035221665.1). NCBI lineage: Eukaryota > Metazoa > Chordata > Chondrichthyes > Rajiformes > Rajidae > Okamejei > Okamejei kenojei. The sequence continues at coordinate 18,931,400 of CM069151.1, read as the reverse complement.
AAGACTTTGCCGCAGGCATTTGGTGGTTCCAAACTGGTCTACACAGCCATTGTTCCCATTGGTGCTCAGAATGATGACTCAGCCACTCATGACAATCCCCAGCTGCAATAATTGTTGGTACATCCAGTAACAGGAGAAGTCATCCATTACATGATCATATTAATTGGTAATCTGCAGGTTCTGATGGACTGTCGGATAGGACCATGGATGTCATAACTGCAGCTTGGAGAGATAGCACTAAGAAACAATATATGTCTCATATAAGGAAATGGAAAATCTTTTGTATACAGTCAGATATATTTGATCATACTGCAAACATATCGGATGTATTGGAGTTCCTTGCTATGTTGCACCTGAGTTATAGTGCCATTAATAGTGCTCGGAGTACTTTGTCCTCCTATTTAGGACAATTTTCAGAACGACAATCTATCGGGTCTCATCCATTAATATCCCGATTTATGAGAGGAATTTTAATAAAATCCTACCAAACCCAGATATGCAGAAATCTGGGATGTCAGTATAGTTCTCACATTGCTTCAGCAGTGGGCTCCAATTACGACACTGTATTTTCAGAACTTAATATTTAAAGTGGTTATGCTCATGCCATTAGTATCAGCACAATGAGTACAAACATTACAAATGTTGCGGTTAGATTGTATGCAGTTGGCTGTAGATAAAATTACTTTTTATGTCTATGATATAAGCAAGCAAGGCAAGCCAGGAAAGGCTGGAACCAAGGTAATCTTTACAGCATACCCTGTCGACCAAACATTGTGTGCGGTTAAGCATCTGACTCAATATATTGAAGTAACTAAGAGTCTCCGAGATTGTGAGACACCAATGCTCATTACCCACAAAAAAAAACAACAACAAAAATAAAAACATATTAAAAAAAAAATGACAGTACGAACTATTTCTAGATGGTTAAATCAGGTGTTTAAATCTCAACTCTACAAGGACGTGCCGCTCGACCAAATTCTAGAGGACGCAGGATGGTCTAAAGAAGTAACTTTTTCTAGATTTTATGATAAGCCTGTTGTCACAGTGCCAGGGATTGCACATGCTGTGTTGTGTTCTGTTCAATTTGTTTGCTTTGTTTCATATCATTTGTTGTAATTTTCTCCTGGGATAGAGGGGCTATTACTTTCCTTGTTATTATTATTATTATTAACATAGTTATTGAATAATTTGAAGCAATGTTCAATATATTATGTATTCACTACTGTGTCAAATAAAGCAGTGTGTCGTATGGAGTAAATCTATGGCATGAAAATCACAGAGCTTTAAAATCTTCACGTAGTCATTCACGTGACTCCGAAGTAAAATAGTAAGATGAAACGAGAACTTACCTGTTCGAAGTTTGATCTTTATTTTATGAGGAGTTACGATGAGGGATTACGTGCCCTCCGCTCCTGGCCCTCATAATCTAAATGTCCATCTGGTAGTTCTAGTCTTCTGTAAGCCTTACTATCTTACTTCGGCTATCGGTTTCTGTGTTTTTCACGCTGCTGCTTTAAAGTATGACGCGCATGCGCCTGGCGGGGCTTCTTCACGTAATCCCTCATCGTAACTTCTCATAAAATAAGATCAAACTTCGAACAGGTAAGTTCTCATTTAATCTTTCTATTATTCATAGTACAATTAGAATTTGGAAACAAATTAAATTAACTCTCAAATTAAGACATTTATCACTTCTCTCTCCTATAGTTAATAATCCGTAGTTTAAACCATCTATTATTGATAAAACATTTACCCATTGGGAAAGAATAGGAATTAAAATGCTTAGAGACATGTATGAAATGGGAAACCTTTTATCATTCCAACAACTACAACTCAAATACAACCTGAAAAGTAATCAATACTTTAAATACCTTCAAATCCATGACTACTTGAAAAATCATACACAATCACAATCAAAATCATACACAAGAATACCAAACTTTGACTTCAGATCTATTAGATGAAGCCATGAACAGAAAGGCGGATTCAATTAATTTAATATCATACTTGTATAATATCATTCTAAATATAGAAATACCATCATCTGACACAATTAGAAGAGATTGCGAACAAGAACTATCTATAAAATTCTCGAAAGACAGATGGGATAAATACTTGCTATATGTACATTAATGCTCGATCAATGTAAGACATACCTTAACTCAATTAACATTTTTACATAGATTATATTACTCGAAAACTAAACTGAATAAAATGTTTCCAAATGTTTCTCCCAACTGTGATAGATGTTTATCTCAAGATGCAACCATTGCACACTCCTTTGTCTCCTGCATAAAACTCCAAAAATGTTGGAATTACATTTTTGAAATTTTCACAAAATTATTTAAAATAAAACTGAAACCCAATGTAGAACTGATTATCTTTGGAGCAATGGAAGTCGGCTTTGAGCTGACTTCGTTCCAAAAGAGTTTCCTTAACTATGACTTAATAACGGCAAAAAAAGGTATACTTAAATTCTGGAAAAATGCACCCACACCAACGCTTAAAATGTGGATTTTAAATATGACTGAAATGTTACACCTCGAAGATATGAGATTCGTCCTAGCAGGCAAATCAGACCAATTCTTAAAGATCTGGTCTCCCTTTATCAACTTATTACAAGCATATGGTGCAACATAACCATGGAAATAAACTGTTTCAGAACCGGGTGAGGGGTGTGTAAAGATACGAAGCAGGTATATCCCTTTAAAAAAAAATTCCTTTTTTTATATCTTCTTTTTATTCTTTGTTTTTTTTTTTCTCTTTCTAGTGCTTTACATCTTTATGGGCTCTTTTTCATTAATTTTTCATGAACCATCAATACCATTACCTTACCTAACTTTTCGTTTCTCGCTTTTTCTTGCTTCTGCTATTTTTCTACTATTAGATTGTAAAACATGAAGTTCTACAGGAAATGTATTATGTTATTCTTGGTTTATACTACTGTACACGACTTCTAATAAAAATATGAAAAAAAAAAAAATGGGCAGGTGACAGCTCAGGTAATATAGCTCCTCAGAAACAGGAACATGGCGCTATGGAGTGAATGGAACTCGCGCCATTCAGCTCCGTCAAAACTGTATAAAAAACGGGGGTAAAAGGGGTAAATTGAAATCACTTACCAGAGGAGAACAGTTCTGAACGGCTCCGGTACCGTTGAAAAGGTGCGTGACGTCATCAGGCGCGCGACTTTAATAAGAAAAATGTTGCTGCATCGCTTCCCCCCCCCCCCCCCCCCAAGGGAAAAAGCCTGTGAAAAGGGAAGTAGGCCTCACTGGAGCCTCGGGAGCTAGATATTTTAAAGATGGACGACCTCAAAAAAATCATTATGGTTGAGTTGAAACAATGCTTAAAGATATGAAAAAAGAATATAAAGAAGAAATAAAGACTTTAAGAGCCGACATCTTGGTGTATCATGAGAATTTTAAAGAAGAGTCCAAAAAAGAAGTTATAGCAGCTGTAAAGACTATGATGGACGAATGGAAAGATAAAGTGGATACTGCTTTGCAACAACAGATGGATGTTGTAAACCGTAAAACTGGTGAGATGGAGGTGCTGCTGGATACCAAGTTGGAACCGATTATAACTTCACTTAACCAACAAAATGACGTAATCAAAGAACTGACTGAATCAGCCGAAAAGCGCCTTGCCGAGAACAAGCGTTTATCAGAATTATTACATAAAGTAACTGAGAAATGCATTGACTTGGAAGGATGTCAGAAGCGTAAGAATCTGCGTATTGTTGGGTTGAGTGAGGCCGAGAGGGAAATCAAGACCCTCGAAAATTTGCTGCAAAACTTTTAAAAGATATTCTGAACTTGGACCAAGAACCTCTGCTGGGCCGAGCACACAGGGCATTGAGACGTACCCCTAGGAAGGATGCTCCCCCAAGACAGATGATTGTGAACGTGGCTTACGATCATGTTTTTGAAGATATGATGAAGATAATAATACGAAAGAAAAATCTCAAATATGAGGGAGACAACATCAGTATTTTTAGAGATTACCCTGCAGAAGTGGCCAAGAGAAGATCTTTATTTACAGAAACAAGAGGTATCCTGAGGAACATAAAGAATCTGAGATATGGCCTGATGTACCGGGCAACATTAAGGGTAACTTATGATAATAAGGAGCACCGCTTCACCAAACATGCAGAAGCTCTTGAATTCGCTCGAGATATTTAGAAGAAACTGGAAGAGGAAGGAGGAGAGGAAGAAGAAGATGAAGATGAAGGACACTGAATATTACTGATCACCTACTTGATGAGACTGATTAACGATCACTTATCTAATGATACTGTCCACCCACAGAAAAGGAGGAGGATTTACATTGAAGGAGGACTCGCAGGGAAGGAGACGTAACAATGGACATGGACTCTATCTTGGGGTCAAGGAGGGATGGATGGATTATTAATAAATATAGTTTTGTATTAACTACGCCTCAAAAATGTATGTTAGCTCTCCTAATATAGTGCTATGATACTAATTGTAATTGATAATAGTAGTATTATTAATCACTAAGTATATAAATTTAATACCCCACCCCGACATATATAGCCCTTAAGGCAAAAACGGAGCTGGAATTATTAACATCTTTTTTTTTCTCACGGAGGTCCGTAGATTAGTAGCCACGCTAATGTGGCTTACACTAACACTAACTACACTAACTATAGTTGTAGTCACTTTTTTTCCCTTTACATTTTATTAACATCACCTATTTTACTTACATTTTTTATTATTATTTTTATATTATGTATTTTATTTCATATTATATACTATATGGATTTGAGTATGATTGGTATTATATAGTTAGTTCAAGGAGACGTGTGTATAAGATAATGTCACAGATATTAAATTTCATCAATCTGATGTCTGGGTATAGGATTGGGTTGGATGAGCTGAGACATCTACTCCATTATAAACCACCTTAATAATAAAATGTATGATATAAACACTCGGATTGGGGGTGATGGAATCACCTTCTGTAGTTGGAATGTTAAGGGAATTAATGAACCAATTAAAAGAGGTAAGGTTTTAGCTCAATTAAATAGATTGAAATCTGATATTATTTTTCTCCAAGAGACACACCTTAAAAAAGACACGCAGCATAGATTAACAGCAAAATGGATTTCCAAAGTATATCACTCTTCATTTACACATAAGTCTAGAGGGGTAGCAATAATTATTCGTAAAGGTATACCTTTTAAACAAAGCTCAATAATAGAAGATGTTGAGGGTAGATATATAATAATTACAGGTGAATTATATTCAAAAAAAGTAATCCTTATGAATATACATGGTCCTAATTTTGATAATCCATTATTCTGCAAGAAAATATTTAACAATATCCCTATATCCACTCAACATAATCTAATAATTGTCATTTTAATTGTACCTTAGATAATTATTTAGATAGATCATCAACGAAAAGGAAAACCACTTCTAAGTCAAGTACATTTATAAATTCTTTTATTAATACAGCAAACGTTAAGGATATCTGGAGAACTGATAACCCATCTGGTCGAGAATATTCATTTTTTTCACCTGTATTTGGAACCTACTCGAGGATAGACTTTTTTTTTAATAGACTCAAAACTAATCCCATTTACATATGACTCAAAATATCATAATATTATTATCTCGGATCATGCTCCATTAACATTTAAGATAAAATTAAAAGATATAATTATTAAAACCTCTAACTGGAGACTCAACCCCCAAATATTAAGGGATAGGGCTTGTTATGATTACTTGGTAAAACAGATTAAATTATTTTTTTGAAACCAATGACAAACCTGGAATTTCACCATCATTGCTCTGGGATACATTTAAAGCATTTATGCGTGGTGCGATAATATCAGCACAAGCATATTTTAATAAAGAAAATCGAAAGACTCAACAAAAGTTGGAAAATGAAATAAAACTATTAGATATTGAAAATGCAATATCCCCTTCTAAGGGATTAAGTAATAAAATTGCATCATTAAAATACAAGCTAAACAAAATATACTCAAATCAGATTATTTTACTTCGGAGTCACGCGAGTGACTACGTGAAGAAGGCCCGCCAGGCGCATGCGCGTCATTACGTCCGCGCATGTCGCACCGAACGGGCTGGAGGGCACAGCTCCACCAGCGGGTAAGTAGAAACTCTGCAGGTAAGTGTTAAACAACTTTTCCTGCAGGTTATTTAGCTCCGTAAAACTGGCTCGCGAAGTCAGTTGGAGTTACAACATGGACCGGTCCGGGCGGAGAGTGCGCTCCAAGCGCGTGTCTAGCGACGAGCCGCATTCTCGATCGGGTCGGGAGATAGTAACCGGACCTCCGGTTCCGATACCGGGGGCCGTTTCACCGTTACCACCAGTGGAAAGTGCTTCCAGGCCAGTGCCTGAAACTCAACAGGCTGTGGCTGCTAAGAGGCACAGCAAGGCCACAAGTAAAACAAACAGGCTAGTACTATCTGATGATTCAGATGACGGTGGTGATTCTCCCCCAGGGGCTAAAGAGATGTGGGGAAAAATGCAACAGATGGAACACATGCTGCAGCTTTTGGTACAGCAAGGGCTAAAGCCACAGAGACTTCTCAGACAATTGAGCAGCCAGGATCCTGTGAAGAGGATTACCTGGAATACCGCCGTGGTGAATTCCTTCCAGCGCCTGTTATAGGACTGGGGGATGCCTCCCTAGAATATCAAATGGGAGATGCAGGGCAGGATGCAGCTGACCCTATGTCTGGTGTCCCTCCTTATGTGCAAACACCAGAGCACAAGAGCCTTGCTCCGGGTGTACCGGACATAGCAATGTCTTTTGCTATTCCGGAGGGAACAGGTGAGGCCATGGAGGAAATATCTCGCAACTAATATAAATTACTTAGTTTCTCACCAGCTGCAACTATCTGTCATGCAGGAGACAAGCAGCAAATATAAAACACCTGTTAACTGTGCTTCATTAAAAGTGCCAATGGTGAACCCAGCAATATGGGCACCCATGAGTCCTTCCATGAGGGGGCAGGAGGTTCGTTATCAGCACGTCCTCAAACTGGTGGCAGCCACGATCACTGCATTTGGCACCATGGTCCGAGGGACCGTGTTATCTCCGTTACAGAAAGATATGTTAGCTATGATTTGTAACGTCTTCTTCGAAATTAACTGCATTCGTAAAATTGCCATCAGGCCTACTTTAAATCAAAAAATTTGCTGCACTCTGTAAGGCGACCAACGTCCAGGCGCCTGAACTCCTGTTTGGCTCCGATCTGGTCAAGCAAATTAGAGATATTGATGAGGAGGCGAAAACTATGGGGCTAATGAAGCCGGCCGCATCTCGTCCGTCTCTTCGGAAGCCGGGGATCGTTTACCGCAGGTCCGATCCGGGTGCTGGGCCCAGCAGAGGGAGGCCAGGGTGGCAACGAGGGTATCCACCACGTCAGGTTCCCTATAACCCCAACACGGCCAGACAACAGGTTTCCAAAACACCGACAGAGGTACAGGGACTTTGTGTTTAAGTTACAAATTCGGGTGTGCAACCTCCTATTGGAGGTCGGTTACATTTATTTTATAACGAATGGTGTTGTATAACGTCTGATATCTTTATACTAAATACTGTGTCAGGGTCCACCATTGAGTTTATCTCAGGGATTGATCCACCTTTCCAGCATAAGCCTAGTAAAGTGTTGGTGTTTTCTGTTCCGGAGACTGAGCAAATCAATGTGGAGATTCAGAATTTGTTCCGTAAAGGTGTGATTGAAAAAGCAGTTCATCATGCTCAACAATTTGTGTCTAATATTTTTCCCAGACCCCAAAAAAGATGGTGGTTGTCGAGTAATTCTGGATCTCACTCAATTGAATACTTCAGTTCTCTATAGGCATTTTAAAATGGACACATTCGTTACTGCAAAGCAGCTGATGTCCCAGGGTTGTTATATGGCCACCATTGATTTACAAGATGCTTATTATTCGATGCCAATTCATGTTGATTATCGGAGGTACTTGAAATTTAATTGGATGGGACAGCTGTGGCAATATAGAGCATTGCCTAATGGATTAAGTTCTGCAACTAGGTTATTTACTAAATTGGTGAAACCTGTGCTAGGGCAATTGAGGGCCCACAATCACATTGTCATGGCCTATTTAGATGATATCTTAATTGTGGGCACCACTCAAGAGTGAGCTGCAGCCTCTGTTACAGCAACCAAGAATCTCTTTGAATCATTGGGGTTTTTGGTCCATCCACTTAAGTCCAGGTTACAGCCAACCCAACAGATTGAGTATTTGGGGTTTCTTCTGGATTCAGTTCATATGACAGTTACATTACCAGCTGCTAAGGTACTAGATATTGTTAATGTCTGTATTTGTCTTACACAAACTCTTTACCCTTCCATCCGAGACGTTGCAAAGGTCATTGGGAAATTGGTAGCAGCCTTTCCGGCAGTACAGTTCGGGCCTTTGCATTATCAACATTTGCAAAGAGCAAGAGAACAAGCTTTGAAACAGAATGCAGGTCATTTTGATCGCCTTATGCAGTTACCCACCACGGCTCTGGCAGAATTGCAGTGGTGGGTTGTTAATATTAGCCAAGCCACCAATTACATTTTGGTGGACGAACCTTCAGTGATTTACAGACTGATGTTAGCGCTCTCGGATGGGGGGCTACAGACACAGAGTCTAGCTGTGGGGGTAGATGGACTGAGAAAGGAGCACTTGCTTCTTCACACACATGGTATTAATTACCTGGAGTTATTGGGTTTTTTTTATGGGCTAAAAGCATATTTCTCCACCATGTCAGATTTTCCACGTTCAACTCCAGATTGATAACACTACAGCTGTGGCATAGATTAATCATATGGGAGGAGCAAGATCGGTGTTATGTGATAGTTTGGCAAATACTATCTGGGATTGGTGTATTTCACGCAACATCTGGGTTTCGGCCATCTACCTACCAGGGATAGATAATGTGGTAGCAGACCTTAGGTCGAGAAAATTTAATGACAATATAGAATGGATGTTGAATGTCAGCATATTTCAAACCATTGTTGCTAGATTTGGTTTGCCAGATATTGACCTCTTTGCATCCAGACTGAATCACCAGTTGCCTAAATATGTCTCCTGGGAGCCAGATCCAGGTGCAGTAGCTGTGGATGTGTTCTCGTTACACTGGGGACATTCGTTCTTTTATGCGTTTCCTCCATTCTGCCTGATTCCGAAATGTCTTACTAAAATAGAGCGGGACTCCGCCAATGGTGTTTTGGTGGTCCCAGATTGGCCAACACAATCATGGTTCCCCTTGGTACTGAGGCCAGTTCATCGCATATCCCCAGCAAGCAGATTTGTTGGTGCATCCGGTACAGAGAAGTCACCCATTACATGATTTGTTTGGTCTGCAGGTTCTGACCACATTTCAAGGCCTTCATACAGCTAATATATCAAATGCTACTGCTAGTATAAGGGATGTGTTGGAGTTCCTTGCTACTTTGCATTTTGATGAGCACCTTAGTTATAGTGCTATTAACACTGCTCGCAGTGCTTTGTCCTCTTATTTAGGGCAGTCTTCAGCACGACAACCTATTGGGTCTCATCCATTGCTGTCCAGGTTTATGAGAGGAATTTTTAACAAAAACCCCCCTCAACCCAGATATACAGCAATCTGGGATGTCAGTATAGTTCTCACACTGCTGCGGCAATGGGCTCCAATTGCGTCCAATTGCAAAAATTGACTCTTAAAGTGGTCATGTTAATGGCGTTGGTTTCAGCACAACGTGTCCAAACATTGCACTTGTTAAGAATAGATGATATGCATTTTTCTCAAGATGATGTTACATTTTATATCTGTGATTTACTCAAAAAAGTAGACCAGGCAGGTCTGGAATCAGGGTGATGTTTAAAGCATATCCTGGTAACCAACTGTTATGTGTCGTTAAACATTTAACCCAATATGTTGAGTTAACCAGGAGTCTGAGAGGTTCGGAGTTAGGACTTCTCATTAGTCACAAAAAGCCATATCAGCACGTGTCTGTGCAAACTATTTCTAGATGGTTGAAACAGGTGCTCAGTTCTGCGGGCATCGACACTGATGTGTTTAAATCTCACTCCACCAGGGCGGCGTCTACATAAGCGGGGAAGGCTCAGGAAGTGCCGCTAGATCAAATCCTCGCGGCCGCAGGGTGGTCTAGAGAGGCAACCTTTTCTCGGTTTTACGATAAACCAGTTCAGGCAAAGCCACGGTTTGGGTCTGCTGTTTTGGGTTCCCTTTAATTTTATTGCTTTGTTTATATCGCTTATTGTTTGTACTTTCCCCCTGGGTCAGAGGGGTCATTATTCTGTTTGTTATTGAAATGTTATTGAATTATTCATGCAATGTTCAATATCTTCTTTATTGTACTACTGTGTCAACCGAAGCAGCTTGTCCTATGGAGTGCATCTGCGGCATGCAAACACAGAGCTTTGAAATCTTCACGTAGTCACTCACGTAACTCCGAAGTAAAATAGTAAGATTAAACGAGAACCTACCAGTTTGAAGTTTGATCTTTATTTTATGAGGAGTGACGTTGAGGGATTACGTGCCCTCCGCTCCCACCCTCATAATCTAAGAGATCATCTGGTAGTCCTAGTCTTCTACGAGCCTTACTATGTTACTTCGGCTATTTGTTTCTGTGTTTTCACGCCGCTGCTTTGAAGTATGACGCGCATGCGCCTGGCGGGCCTTCTTCACGTAATCCCTCAACGTCACTCCTCATAAAATAAAGATCAAACTTCAAACTGGTAAGTTCTCATTTAATCTTACTATTAAACTTTTTCAACAGACTAAACAAGTACATTTTGAATTTGGGGATAAACCATGAAAATTACTGGCACGACAGCTTAGAAAATTAGATTAGGAGAAAATGATACATAAAATTAGATCTGATCAAGGAGAAATATTGACTTTACCAATAGATATCAATGATACATTTTTACAATATTATCAAAATCTTTACTTATCTAAACTAGCAGGACAATCAGATGGAATGGAAACATTCCTACAAGAATGTCATGTTAATAGTTTAGATCAGGAAGGTAGAGATGTGTTAAACGCTGATATATCAGTAAAAAGATACTGAAAATCAATTGGATCATTAAATAACGGAAAAGCTGCAGGCCCTGATGGCTTAGGTGTTGAATTTTATAAGACGTTTCATGATCTGATCTCTCCATGCTTACATACAATATATAAATATGCTTATGAACAAGGAAAGTTACCAGAATCATTAAATGAGTCTACAATTACACTTATCCCTAAAGCTGATAAAGATTTGGAAGACCCTGGATCATACAGAACAATAGCTCTTTTAAAAACTGATCAAAAAATACTAACTAAAATTTTATCTCGGAGGCTAAGTTTAGTGATTAATAAATTAATACATCATGACCAAACAGGTTTTATTCCAAAACGCTATTCATCCTATAATCTGAGACGTCTATTCAATGTCATGTACTCAAAAAGAGTGAATGATACTGAACTAGCTGTCATATCCTTAGATGCTGAAAAAGCATTTGACCAGGTTGTATGGCCATATTTATTTAAAATAATGCAGAAATTTCAACTGGGGGATATATTCTCCAAATGGGTAAAAAACATATACTCGAATCCAACTGCAAGAATATTAACAAATCAAATGCTATCAGCAAAATTTAAACTCTTTAGGGGTTGTAGACAAGGATGCCCATTATCACCATTACTATTTGCTCTGGTAATAGAACCATTAGCCGAAATGATTAGATCAGAACCAGAAATATATGGATATAATACCAAAACTACAACAAATAAAATATCTCTATACGCAGATGACAACTTAATTTATATTACAAAACCGGAGATTAGTATTCCCAATCTATTTAATGTTATAACTACGTTTAGTACATTTTCTGGGTATAGAATTAATTGGAATAAAAGTGAAATTATGCCTATAACTGGAATAAAATTAAATATATTAGAACAATTCCCACTTAAAATAGTCACGGACAAACTCTAGGAATTAATGTATCTAAATCGTATAACTGTCTATTTAAATATAATTACCCTCAATTGTTAAATAAATAAAAAAAAATATATTTTATATTGGAAAACAATACCTATATCAATGATCGTAGAATAAATGCTATAAAAATGATTGTTTTACCACAATTGTTATATGTATTTCAAGCAATCCCCTTATATCTCCCTAAAATGTTTTTTTAAAAATATAGATACTTTGGTTAATAGTTTTATTTAGGACTATAAAAACCATTGAATAAGTAAAAAACATCTATGTAAATTCTAAAATAAATGGTGGACTAGCCTACCAAATTTCCTATATTATTTCTGGGCAGTTCAGATTAAGAATATGAATTTTTGGTTGGGAAATTTAGATCATGAACCAAGCTGGCTAAAGATGGAAAAGGAAGACTGTTTGCCTTTTGATGTAGGTTCGATTCATTTTGCACCAAGGGAGTACAAAAAAAAATGTATGGTAACAACCCTATAATTCATAGCAATAGACATATTTGGAAACAAATAGTTAAGACCCTACATATGGATAATTTGTCACTTTGTTTGCCAATTATGAATAATCCTTTGTTTAAGCCCTCTGTATTGGACAAGGGGTTTAAACATTTGAATGATTTAGGAATTAAAAGGATAGAACACCTTTATAAGGAAGGAAAAGTTATTTCATTTCAAGAGTTACAGGATATCTATGGATTTCAGTCAAATAAATATTTAGGTATTTACAAATTAGAAATTATATTAAGTCAAATACGCAAAACTATAAAAATAGAAAACCAGGATTATTAGATGAATTGTTTAATAAACACCCAAATACAGAAAAATTAATAGCATATATATATAATACTATTTTGGATAAGGAAATCCCAACTTCGGAAATATATCGACACACATGGGAAAATGAAATGGGTTTATCTATAACGAAGGAAATTTGGGAAGAAAGCCTACAATGTATACATCGTTGCTCATTAAATGCTAGACATATATTGATACAATTTAAGGTATTACACAGATTACATTATTCAAAAACGAAATTAAATAGAATTTATTCTAACATTTCTCCTATTTGTGATAAATGTCAGAACGTGGAAGCTAATTTAACGCATAGTTTTGTAACATGTATAAAACTTAATTATTATTGGATAGAAATCTTTAGAGTTATTTCTGAAGTTCTTAAAAATTAAACTAGACCCAGATCCAAAATTAATAATATTAGCAGTTTCCGGATCAAATCTAACATTAACAGTAAACCAAAGAAATTTCTTGGATTACTGTTTGATAATAGGGAAAAAATTAACATTGAAATTTTGGAAGGGAACATTATCCCCCACAATTAAAATGTGGACAGTGGAAATGTTGGAGACGTTGCATTTGGAAAGAATCAGATTTGTCCTAATGGACAAATACGAACTGTTTGAACAGATATGGTCTCCATATACAGAATATTTGAAGGGGTAGCTTGTTCTTGGCATCACAACTCAATGGGTACCCGGCAGGATTAGATGAAAATAACTCTCTGTTTTTCTTTTTGATTTGTATACATATCTCCAATAATATCGCTATTTGAAATTGTGTTATTCACTATTAAGATGTATAGTATAATCTCTCTCTTTTTCTATATAATACTTTGTTTTAATTAAATACATATAACAAGAATATATACATATACATATACATATATATTTTTTCTCCTCTTTTTTCTTTTTCTTTCTTTATAATCAAAATTATTATTTAATCACCATTCTTATTGATTAAAATCTATTCTTTTCTTTTTCTACTTTAAAAAAAAAGTAGTTTATAAGTACTATTCATAACATTCGTATACTTATTGAAATAAGTTGGTGTGTATTTGAAAAGTTGTAATACCGTTGTTATGATGGATTCCTTTTAATAAAAATATTATTACAGAAACAGGAACAACAAGAAGAAGGAAATCATACTGTCCTGTCCCTTTAAGACAAATCTGGGAAGGCCAACAGATAGAGAATACTGCTCCTCGGTATCTCCACTCCTTTGAAACTAACATCGAGGAAGAAGAAGATACCTACCCTAGTGCCCAACTTTAACACCATCTAGCTTTTGACACCTGTGAAGAAAGGAAAGTAATACTATCCAATCTTTCCTAAAGAAACAACACAGCCAACCTATGATGACTATTGGGGCGAGCTCCATGTTAAAGAACTGAATTTAAATTTGAAAATAGACATTCCTCTATGGTTCGGGGCAAAATACTCATTTTGCGCCTATATTTAGTTATAAATAAATTGATTTGAAAAGGGCTTATGGGATATAGTCTTACAAATTGTTGGAGAATTGACTGTGACTTGACATCCTTCTCTTCTCTCACCCATAGGAGGATAATCGAATATGGCTCGGGACTATTTAGTTGTTATCAAGAAAGGGACAGACCCTAACGGAAATCAGGAATTAAGACACCCTGGAAACGTAAGGTGGTAGAATAAAATGATGAGGTAGACTGAAAATTTATGAGTTCCCCTCAGAAAGTCAATATTAACCATTTAGAAATTACTCAGTGGTTAGGAAACTAGTATAAGAGAGAACCCCTATGGACTGAGAGCCGAGCCAACATACTAAGGAAGAAATACTGGAGGAGAAGTCTATTGAATTAGAAGGAGAAACTTAAATGGGTGTTGAGATTGATATCTCAAGTTGATGTATTTGACCAGTGGATCTAAATTGTTTAACCCTTGATAGTAAAGTGGCTTCTATTATCAAGGTGGAAAGAAATTGTCCCTAGAATTGGCATTCTTAATTGGAGTTACGATAAAATTGATTGAATAAATTTGAACAGCTGGGAATTCCACAGGAATTAGAATAGAATTGTCTTATCGGCCACAATGCTGTGGAATGAGAAGGATGGACATTGAAATTAAAAATATTAAATTGAAGGCGGAGCCTGGACTTGGTTGATTGAAACATTCTTTATGGTTTGTTTTAAATAAGAGTCACACCTGTAGGAAAATTTGGACTGAACCCAGCTGAAATTAATTTTTTTTTGAACTCAACATTTATTGAAATAACAAAATACACATACGGACAAAGCAAAGAGACACACAAAAGACAATCGCAAAATGACAAAACACAAATCACCTAACCTCTATTAGCATTGCATCAAATCCTCTTAACATTCTATAATAGAAGCTTCTGTATTCACAGGCACCAGAGCAGGACTCATCCAATTCATATCCTTAATCAATCTTGGCATTTGTAATAGTAACCGGTGAGGGAGAGTTCCATATGATATTGAAGGTGCTGTTCTCCGCTTGCATCAGTCCGAGAGGTCGGATGTGGAACTGGAGGGTACACAAAAAGCTGGAGAAACTCAGCGGGTGCAGCAGCATCTAAGGAGCGAAGGAGATAGGCGACGTTTCGGGTCGAGACCCTTCTTCAGTCCTCAACTGGAGTTTAGCAGTTATACTTTCCATCAAGTATACATTTTTCAATCATTCCCTCCACTGTCGAACATTTGGTGGCATTTCCTTTCTCCGTAGCACTGTTATCATCTTTTTAGCAATCAACCATCACCCCAAGCAAATATTTCTGATTTTGAATATCTGTCGCTGCTGGAGTATCTCCTAATATAAAACAAGCCGGTTCCAGAGGTAGATCCACTCCCAGAATTAATTTAATCTCTACCTGGATGTCTCTCCAGTATTGGTACAATTTGGGACAATCCCAAAAAATATGTGTGTGATCTCCTATCTTCCCACATTGTCCACAGCATAGATTTGAGGTGTTACTGTATCTTGCCAACACTAGAGGGGTCCTAAATACTCTCATTTTGATTTTCCAATCAAACTCCCTCCAGGAGGGGTTGCTTGTCAGCTTATAGCCCAAGAGACATGTCCATTCCCATATTTCATCTGTAATAATAATGTTCAATTCCAATTCCCATTTCTGTTTTGTTTCTATAGTATTTCCTTTTATATAGTCTTGAAGTCCTTGATATAAATGGGGTATCAAATTATTTTGTAACACTCTCGCTATAGTCATCAAGAAAGTATTTTCCAAATTTTAAGGTAGTCTACATATCTGCTCCCAATCTACATGTGTCTGAATGTAGTGCCGTATTTGGAGGAATCTAAAGAAATCCGACCCTGACAGTCCAAATTAATTCTGCAAGTGCTCAGAAAACATCAAGACTCCCCCACAAAAAAGCTGGTCCACAGTAATAAGCCCTTTATTGGCCTAGTTTCTAAATCCCTTATCAATTTTGCTAGGTATAAAATTGGGACTAGAGGCTATCTTCATTGCTCTAGATATCGAATTAAAAAGATTTAATTGCTTTCTGATAGCTAACCACATTTTCATCGTGAATTTAATCCAATCGTTATCTACTTTTAATTTCTTCCAATTTACTTGAGTTAGAAATGGGCAATACTAGGACATGCATTTTGGTCTATTTTCACCCGTCCCATTTCCTCATCATGCGTTAACCATGCTATCAAGGTTCTCAGCTGCGCTGCCCAATAAAAATATTTAAAGTTGGGCATATTTAGACCCCCTTTTTGTTTTGATAACAACAGTGTCTTAAGTCTGACTCTGGGTCTCTTATTTTGCCACACAAATCTTGTTAACTCTTTGTCCAACGCCTTAAATGCCGCGCCAGGGACCCCTACTGGTAAAGATTGAAATAAGAAAAGAAGTCGGGGCAAAATGTTCATTCAAACAACCTCCACTCTACCAATTAGAGATAAAGTGAGAATATCCCATCTGTGCATGTCTGTCTTAATCTTCTTGAGTAATTTACCATAGTTAGCTTCATACAATGCGGTAATAGAGGAAGTGATAACAATACCTAGATATCTAAAACCCTCCCGAGACCAATGGAACCTGACCTGGTCATTTAATTGCAAGGGCCACAGACCTGACAGCATCATTGCTTCTGATTTTGAGTCATTTATTTTATATCCCGATATTTCTCCATATTCCTGTAAGACTTGCATTAGGCGAGGCACTGAGGAAATAGAATTACTCACATTGAATATAACATCATCCGCAAATAGTGAAATGTTTTGTTTCCCGCCCTCCCCCGATCATCTTTAATGCCCTCAATATGGTCATCTTGCCTAATAGTTTCTGCGAGTGGCTCTAAACATAATTTATATGAGAAACCATCATCAGATATACATATTATAACATTGTATGAATACGGAGAGAGCTGATTAATGTTGATCCTAGGATAGTAAAGAGTATATTATAGAACAGAATAGTAATAGTACAGTGATAGAGTAGAATATAAGAGAGCAGAATAGTGAAATGGAATAAGGATAGTATTGCTGAATTACAGTGAATGTATGGGAAAGCATTAGTAGATGAGTCGTAACTTGCTTTGTCCCACGTTTTTCAGGAATTATAGGTTATAGGTTAGACTATGGAATGGGATGAAAGAATGGGCAACAACACAGATGGAGGGAATTTGCGCCCCTAAAAACACTGGAGGTGAAGACTCATCAGACGGAAATTGTAAAGCTACACCCACGAAAACTCGGGAAGCTTGACAAGATTCTGGGAAGAAACATCATCTGGGCTGCTAGGCCATTTGGTCAATTTAAATGTGTCTTCTGCAGAAATAGGAGAAGCTGCGGAATGGTGCCAGTTTGTCTAGAGCCTAGATAAGAGCTGCAGGAAGAGAATGGAACATCTGCAGATCCTGACAATTAGGTGCAAATTGCATGGAATGAATTGGATTAATGCAAACCAGACATACATATTGTACATATTGTTGCAAAGCTTTACTTTGCTAGATGCTGATTAGATTAAGTATTAAGCCTTGTCTGGGTTTCTTGAATATCTGGGCACATGTTGCGATGTTTGCTTCCTTTCAGAAGCTCCGTTTGAATACATTGTATTAGTCACTGTATTATTGCATTGGGGAAATGTCTATTATGTACTGGGTTAATCAATATCGGTTATTGGACTGTAAAGAGATCACCCCCATGTGGTTAGGCCACGGGACCTATAAAAGGCCGCTCCCATGAGGTCCTGTGTCAATCTTCTGGGAGAACGCTTGGGACTGCATGACCTTCTGGAGTGTCTCTGCTTAAACAAGGCTAAAGAGGGATTGGCCAGGCAGATACGAGGATCAAACGCATGGTGGTTAGGTATAGTAGTGGGAACTGTAATTGTGCTTTGTCACAATAAAGATAAGTTGTGCAAGTGATTGTCTCAGTGATTTTTGACTGAAACTAGACTGGGTGGAAGCTTAGAATGAGCTATTTACAGGTTAATTGGCCTCAGTAAACTGTCCCAAGTGTGTAGGGAGTGGATCAGAAAGTGGGATACAAAGAGCTCGTGTGAACAGGTGATCGAAGGTCGGCATGGACTCAGTGAGCCAAAGGGCCTCTTTCTTTGCTGTACCTCTATACAAAACTAAACTAAATCCTGAACTGCATCCAATCTGTGGATACTGATGAAGGCTGTCAAAGTACATTGCAAAATATAGATCTGCTACGGAAATGAGGGAGAGAGGTCAAATGGAAGCAGATGGAATTAAATCTGAGCAAATATGAGGTGTTGCACCTTGGGAGGTCGAATGTAAGAGGAAAGAATACAGTTACTGGAAAGACCCTTAACAGCGTTAACATACAGAGGTACCTTGTGATCACAGAAATTAAAGTTAAACGTGACTAAAAACGCCTTCTGCGTCTTCAACAACACGGATCGCAATATCAGGACAAAACAAAAGGTATGTTGTTTATTTAACATCTTATTCTGCTTTTTCTTGTGGTTTCATTTTAATCATATGATGCGAAAATGTTATTTAAGCCCACATCTTGGCTGTGCCGTGTCTTGCCTGCCGATATGGGCTTACATTTATGGCAATGGCAACATTCCAATCGATCACATTCCAGAAACATCCACTCTCAAGATAATTAAATTCATTCTGTTTTTGCACAATCATGTCATAAGAACAATTAAATCATCTATATTTTGTGTTATTGTCTATCCATGATCAATATTTTCATACTAAATATCCAGATGTATTGTCAAAAATAGTCAGAGCTAATTGTGCAAACAATAATGATTTAATTATCTTGAGAGTGGATATTTCTGTATTAATTTATGGGAATTAAACGTTAAATTCCTTACATTTGGCATATAAATTCATGACAAAGTGAGATTTAAAAATCATGTTATTGTGAATTCTTGTGTGAATGGGATCAGTTTGTTATTTGTTATTTGGATACAGGCTATTTTTAAATTTTAGCCTTTTCTTAAGAAATGGATAGATGTTTAGATCTAGTAATTGAATTTAGATTAACTTAATTGATTAGATGAATTGAATTGATTTGATGAAACTGATGAATATGAATATTTTGTTGGGTATTTACTATTTGTTTGTGTTTAACTTTATCATTCTACCTTTCTTTCTAAAACTGCAAATAATAACTTGTTTCTGTTAATGCTGTTCAGTGTTTTTTTTTCTTTACATTTTAAACAGATGTCTCCGAAGAAGAAATGCAAAATTGTCAATCCAAATGCCTAGGAAAAGAGACTGATTTAGACAGCATTTGCAGAGATTATCCAAATTTGGACTACTCCAAATGGGAAAGTATTGGGCAGAAAGGCATGTCATGCATGGTCTACAATACCAAAATTGAAAAGTTGAGGAAAAACAAGGTGCACAGAGTTGCTTATTGGTTACAATCTGAGGAGTATGATGATGCTACTGATTATGATACGCCAATGTACCAGCCAGCAAATGATCTTCTCCATAAATACTTGTTTTTTTGCTAGAAATTGTAATTTCTTTACCTATCTGTTATGGACTTGCGTCATATATTACAATAATATTAAAGTGAGAATATCACATTTTTAAATTTTCAAGGCAGTCTGTGTGTTTACTATTTCCATCACAACGGTCAATTTTGTAAGTAGCTACAATTAGGTAACTACTAATTATATGCTTTAATTTCAGGTCATCCAAGTAAAATATTTCATATTTGTTTCAGAATGCTTCAATCTATAATAACTGAAAATGTCATTCAGTTCTCTTTATTTTTAAGAACGTTATAGGCTTTGGAATGTCCTCGATCACAGCTTTTGTGTTAAGCCAATGGAAAAGCAACAGGAAGCTAATTTCGGAGTATGAAAATGACCATAACTTTTAAAATACTGAAGATATGAAAGTGAATTAGGTATCAAATTAAAGTTATTTTAATGCTTTATCTGATGGTATAAATTACAGGCATGATTTTTAAAATCTTAAAGTTTTGCAACATTCCTACCCCATCATTCGGACTTTTATCCTGCATCTAGCTTGTCCAGTCCTTTTATAATTTTATACGTTTCTGTAAGATCCCCTCTCTTCTTTCTAAATTCCAGTGAATATAAGCCAACTCTTTCCAATCTTTCCACCAGATCTAATCTGCCACTGAATCCCACAGCATATTTACTGAATTTAAATGCAGGATTCAATTTCAGGGGCAAGTGTTTAAATGTCATGACAGTCAGGCTGTTTGAGTAAATTTGGGACTTCTTTGTTTGACTGTACATGTGTGGATTCCCAATTCACAAGCATTTCAGTTCCAAATCACCAATGTGCAGCCACAGCATCAGGACCAGTATCACCTTATTCATCTTGGTCTCAATCTTAGTTTGATGCTATTAATAAATACCTTAGTATGTTTAACTAGGTGATACCTCACAATGAATACCATTTCACGAAAGATAATTAAAACTAATTAATATTTATTCCAACTGAAACATAACTTACTTTCACACGAGGAAACACATTCAGCACTATTTTCTGTCATCATCATTCCATCTGGGCAAAAGCATCCCTCCTCTGAAGTGTGAGTGCCAGGTTCCACTGTGCTGAAAAGGATGCAAACATTTTAAAATAGTAATATTTTTTAGACATTCAACTCATAAAAAAAATTGTTAAAGTATATAAGTGCTCTATTAATACATGTCAAAATACTTACGAGTTGACACAGCGATCATCTGTTTTGTTTGGGCATGCCTTATAAACCAAATTGTGTGGACATATATGGTCTTGAAATAAAAGACAAGTATTAATGGTACAAGTTAAACACAAATACATTGGCTGTGAGGTCATTGTATAAATTCATTAACAGTAATAACACTCCAACACTCATAACAATACCTCTTGCCTCAAAATGTTCTGACTGGCACATCTTTCACTGTGTTAGCTGTCATTAGCTGAGACGCCCAACCAGAGTACCCGTTGTTGTGTACTAAAGAATCAAGGCATACCAACTCAAAGCCTAAATTATTAGTTCATTAGTCAGAAGCATTGAATGCCGTCACACTTTTTTGTATTCATTATCAATGTTTAAGAGGTAGGGCTGATTGTCTAGAAACTGGAGTTCACCTTTATTTGGGGCACTAAACAAGTGCTGTAATTAGTACTAACTGTCAACCAAGGAACCTCAAAGAAATGCAAAACTGGAAAATTAACTACTGGTAATTGAAAAATAATTGTGGTTGTTTGCTGAGTTTAAACTCAACTTGCCTTGTTCGTGATGGCAGCTATCCACCGCCTGTTGTGTTTTTGACATGATGAACCTTGGGAAGCAAGTCTTAGCCAAAATCACAAGCCAGCTACAGAATAGCTGTATAAAAGTCTCCACCGTGGGGAGTACATGTTGCTTTAATGCATGTGCCCTTTCCGCCCCACAACTGTCAATACAGATTAAGATACATGCCACGAGCAGTCCCATGCCACTGCCAGGTAATCGTTCATCACCCTGTCAAGACTGAAGGATGCCTTCAAGTCCTGCAGAGCTGTAATGACTATTTAAGGGACCTAAAAAATGCTGGGTAAAATTTGCACTGTGAAAAATGCCCGTGTCCCATTGGGGATACTTTAACTTAAGTCTTCTAGCTCATTTGTTGCAAGCTTGGTCCTCGTTTAAATGGGGGTTACAAACAAAAAAAATCTAGGTTCCATATTACTGCCTTAAAAGAATAAACCAAGACAGAGAAGAAAGTTATGTGCATTAAGTCCCAGGGCTGTCCATCACAGTGATGGGCCCAGCATGGCCATGCTGTCCGTTTTGTTCATATACACTAATCACCTCATGCTTGTTTTAGATTAAATTCTGCCAACACTTCACCCATCTTTACAACTGATTTGTATCCCGTCTCCAGACCATCCATAATATTAACCCATATAACAAACAGTAAATGTCCTAGTTGCAATCCCTGTGATACATCACCAGTTACAGACTTCCAATCAGAGAAACATCCTCCCATTATTATTCCCTTCCTCCTAAGCATCAAGCCAATTTTGGATACAATTAGCCAGCTCATCTTGGATTCCTTGTGCCTTAATCTTTTTAGACTAGCCTGCTGTGCACAATCCTATCAAATGTCTCACTAAAGTCTTCTGTAGACAACATCTACCTGTCTGCCTTCTTCAGTCTCCTTGGTTAACTATCCCCAAAAACCTCAAAACTAGTGAAACAGGATATGCCCTTCATAAAGCCACAGGGGAAAAACTAGATATACAAAGTCGTAAAATGTTGATGAATTTCTATGGATTCCTTCTGGTTGCATAAAGAACTATGTTTTTTTTTGCACTAGTATTGTGGTTATTAATGTATTTAATATTATATATTATCTGTGTTTTGCATTCACATGCCAATTTTGCTGCTGCAAGTGAGATATTCAGTCTTTCGTTGTTATCACATGACTATTGAACACTATTGGCTCTTGAGGCCATCTTGGTGTCAGATTAATTAGGGCAATTAAGACAAAAAGCAAAGGAACATGAAAGATCTATGAAATGACATCTGAGCAATAGGAAACATTCAATGGATCAGATAGGGAGAAAATTTGAATAATTACAAATAGGTTAATTACTATGTGGTGAACAGACTACTATCAGAAGATCTTAGTTCTGCAATGTGGTCCTCCAATGTGCATTGGATTTCTCCAATGTAGAAGGGATCACAAAGATCAACCCGCAATATACTAGATTCGATAAAATATAGGCGAATCACTGTGCCATGCAAAAGCACTGTAATGTTGAGAAGGGATTAAATAAACGAGCAAGGGTAGCACGGGAACATGCCATGAGAAGGGGAGAGGTTGGGTACATCAGTTAATTGAGATTTGTTTCCACTTAAAACAAATATAAACTTCTCAGTCTTTATAATGATAATGCTTAAGTGGACCTTGGAGATGCAGCAATCAAAGAGAAGCAGGGAGAAGACCTTGTTGGCTGAAACCCATGGGAAAGGTGTCAGAGGTGAGAGAGGGAAAAACTATTTAAAACTGAGGAATTTGATTTGTAAATAGGCAAAAGGCAATTTATCAGCCAATATAAGCAAAGCTGCTCTAGGGGAGTGGCAGTGAGGGAGCTGCCTTGAGGGAAGTGTGAGTCTTTGGCTCATGTGAGTAAAGTGTGAGCCTTTGGCGAGGAGGCTGAGGAGTGGAGGCTACACAAAAAGCTGGAGAGGACGGGACTCTGTGAACACATGATGGGTGAGATGAGACAAAGTGATGTTTGTAGGATGTGGGAGGCCAGGGACATGGATGGAGCCTCTGGCTGCGTCCAGGTTCCACTCATGAAGGACCATGTTAGAGCACTGGTGAAGCGGCTGGTTGACCTCAGGGCCATCCGGGAAAACAAGAGTTTCCTGGACACGACCTACAGTGAGGTGGTCACGCCAAGGATATGGGAAGAACGACGGTGTGTGACTGGGAGAAAGGGTGGTAACCATGGAGCACAGGAGACCCAGGTGGCTGTGCCTAATGAAAACAGGTACACCCTCTTGGGAAATGTCGGACAGACGACGCCTCCAGTCCGAGTGGCGGACACGTCTGTGGCTCCAATCCTCGAGATAGACAATATGTGCAGGAGTAGCCAATTCGGCCCTTCGAGCCAGCACCGCCATTCAACGTGATCATGGCTGATAATCCCAAATCAGTACCCCGTTCCTGCCTTCTCCCCATATCCTATAACTTTTAAGAGCCCTATCTAGCATCCAGAGAACCTGCCTCCACCGCCCTCTGAGGCAGAGATTTCCACACTCACAACTCTGTGAGAAAGTGTTTCCCCATCTCCATTCTAAATGGCTTAACCCTTATTCTTAAACTGTGGCTCCTGGTTCTGGACTCCCCCAACATTGGGAACATGTTTCCTGCCTCTAGAGTGTCCAAACCATTAATACTTATGTTTCAATAAGATCCCCTCTCATCCTTCTAAACTCCAAAGTATACAAGCCCAGCCACTCCATTCTCTCAGCATATGACAGTCCAGCCATCCTGGAAATTAACCTTGTAAACCTATGCTGCACTCGCTCAATAGCAAGAATGTCCTTTCTCAAATTAGGGGACCAAAACTGCACACAATACTCCAGGTGTGGTCTCACTAGGGCCCTGTACATCTGCAGAAGGACCTCTTTGCTCCTATACTTGACTCCTCTTGTTATAAAGGCCAACATGCCATTTGCTTTCTTCACTGCCTGCTGTACCTGCACGCTTACTTTCATAGTCCTATTCACATTAGGCAGGACTAAAGGCTGATAAATCCCCAGGGCCTGATGGTCTGCATCCCAGGGTACTTAAGGAAGTGGCTCTAGGAATCGTGGATGCTGTGGTGATAATGTTCCAATGTTCTATAGATTCAGGATCAGTTCCTGTGGATTGGAGGGTAGTTCATGTTATCTCACTTTTTAAGAAAGGCGGGAGAGAGAAAACAGGGAATTATAGACCAGTTAGCCTGACATTGGTGGTGGGGAAAATGCTGGTGTCAATTATAAAAGAAGAAATAGCCGCACATTTGGATAGCAGTAACATGATTGGTTCGAGTCGGCATGGATTTACGAAGGGGAAATCATGCTGGACTAATCTTCTGGAAATTTTTTGAAGATGTAACTAGGATAATGGACAAGGGAGAGCCAGTGGATGTAGTGTGCCTGGGCTTCCAGAAAGCATTTGATAAGGTCCCACATAGGAGATTAGTGTGCAAAATTAGGGCACATGGTATTGGGGGTAGAGTGCTGACATGGATAGAAGATTGGTTAGCCGACAGGAAACAAAGAGTAGGGATTAACAGGTCCCTTTCAGAATGGCAGGCAGTGACTAGTGGGGTACCGCAAGATTCGGTGCTGGGACCGCAGCTATTTACAATATACATCAATGATTTGGATGAAGGGATTCAAAGTAACATTAGAAAATTTGCAGATGACACAAAACTGGGTGGCAGTGTGAACTGTGAAGAGGATGCTATAAGAATGCTGGGTGACTTGGACAGGTTGGAGGATGCCTTGCAGATGGCAGATGCAGGGCAGATGATGTTTAATGTGGATAAATGTGAGGTTATCCACTTTGGTATCAAAAACAGGAAGGCAACTTACTATCTAAATGGTGTCAAGTTTGGGGGGAAAAGGGGAAGTACAATTGGATCTGGGGGTCCTTGTTCATCAGTCTATGAAAGTAAGCGTGCACGTACAGCAGGCAGTGAAGAAAGCAAATGGCAAGTTGGCCTTTATAACAAGAGGAGTCGAGTATAGGAGCAAAGAGGTCCTTCTGCAGATGTACAGGGCCCTAGTGAGACCACACCTGGAGTATTGTGTGCAGTTTTGGTCCCCTAATTTGAGAAAGGACATTCTTGCTATTGAGCGAGTGCAGCATAGGTTTACAAGGTTAATTTCCAGGATGGCTGGACTGTCATATGCTGAGAGAATGGAGCGGCTGGGCTTGTATACTTTGGAGTTTAGAAGGATGAGAGGGGATCTTATTGAAACATAAGATTATTAAGGGTTTGGATACTCTAGAGGCAGGAAACATGTTCCCGATGTTGGGGGGAGTCCAGAACCAGGAGCCACAGTTTAAGAATAAGGGTTAAGCCATTTAGAATGGAGATGAGGAAACACTTTCTCACAGAGTTGTGAGTGTGGAAATCTCTGCCTCAGAGGGCGGTGGAGGCCAGTTCTTTGGATACTTTCAAGAGAGAGTTAGATAGGGCTCTTAAGGATAGCGGAGTCAGGGGATATGGGGAGAAAGCAGGAATGGGGTTGATCATTATACATGCCTGGAATGGGGTTGATTGGGGATGATCAGCCATGATCACATTGACTGGCGGTGCAGGTTCGAAGGGCCGAAAGGCCTACTCCTACACCTATTGTCTAATGCAGTTGTTCCTTTCCAAAGATTTAATCAGGGTTTGTGAGGCATGTAGAACATCACATAAACCGTGACTGCCTGTGTTTTCAGGTCAACTCCTCTGCTGGCAGTTGTGGATCAAGTGGAAATACATTTAATTCGAATGGAGAAATGCAGACTCATCAGCTGTGTTCTCCTATCCAGGGAGATAGGAAATCTGGCAAGTGCACATTGTGGAGGAGTAAGTGAACACACATCCACCTTATTCCCTGCCTCAGTCACACTGTCACTAAGATCAGTTTGTAACATTCTCCCCACACCAGGTGTGAAACAACTGACAATAATCTCTTTGTTCACCAAGTAATATAAAAATGTTGACAGTTTTCCAATCAAAATGTTACACTTGTGAATTTTGATAGCCAAAATCTACATTTAGCATTTGGTGTAAAAGACATTCGTTCCGGAGAATATTTTCTCTCAAATTTCTCTTTTTTGTGTGTCAATATACAAAATGTAGATCTTTCACCTTAATTTGTTTTAATTTTCTTTGTGAAGCGAGTGGAGATTGAGGATAAAATATTTGTTAAAAACAACATGGCTAATTCCTAGGATGTTCTACATTGCAATGTACAGCAGGCTTGTTTCTCAGCAAGCTGTACTTAGTTGTGTATAGTGGGAATCCAGAGGAAGCTGCAAGCAGAATCGTGGAATTGTTAAAACTGTTGCCGCTTTTAGTGAAAAAGATTTGGACGTTAGCAGAATTTTGGCCGCACTTCTCCCCTGCAAACCAAATAATTATTAGTACTGTAATTACAGGCAGGTTGCTGGAATTTAATCATTTGCATGCCTTATAGTACTTACTGCATGATCCATTTGTGTAAGGTCTCCAGTCAACACAAAAACCAAATTTAAAGCACTCATCTGCAGCAGCTTCCAAGCTACTACAAGTAACATTTGACCCGCAGTTATCATAGATACAAGTCTCTTTGAAGTGCTCAATGCCAACCTTCTGTCTGCATTTTTCAAACAGCCTGAATAGAGGGAGAGAGAACAGTGCACTTCTGAGAGCATGTTTTATCATCTGGGAATAGCTGGCTTATTGACATTTTCTGTTTTGTAGAAAAATCTTAGAAAATAATAGTACAATTAAGCAACTTCAACTTGGTTTATGAAAAGAAAAATGTTGACAAATTTATTACAGTTCTTTGAAATTGTGACAGTCAGGGTGGATTAAGAAAACAAATATACACAATGTATTTTGGATTTCAAGCATCATTTGATAAGGTGCCATATAAGGGCTGCCTGGTAATATTGGGAATGTTACTTTTGGATTGAGGGTTTACTGATTAACAGAAAGTGGACAGTTGGGATAAATGGGTCATCTTTCAGTTGGCAAATTAACCAAACCATACTGTTCCAACATTCCCTGTGCTACTTTCCTTAGAACTTAATTGCGAGACATGAACCTGGAATTTCCTGTGAACCAGTCCCAAACCCTTACGTGCTTCATGTGTTTTATTGAGGACAGGCTTTTTGTGCCTGTAGGAGATACATAGAAAATAGTAAGATTAATTGAGAACTTACCAGTTTTGAAGTTTGATCCTTATTTTATGAGGAGTTACTTTGAGGGATTTTGTGAAGACCCCGCCAGCACGACATTCTTCAAAGCAGTGGTGTGAAATCACAGATGGCAGAACTGACTGGAGATAGTAAGATTAAGAGAAAACCATATACCAGTTGACCTTATGATAGAGGGTTGGGAGCGGAGGGCACGAAATACCTCTTCGTACCTCCACATAAAATAAGGATCAAACTTCAAACTGGTAAGTTCTCATTTAATCTTACTATTTTACTTCGGAGTCATGTGAGTGACTTCGTGAAGATTTCAAAGCTCTGTGATTTCATGCCCTGGACCACGTCCATGCTCACACACTGCCGTAATAACTGATGGAGGAAGTATGTTAATGTATTTCAGACTTGAAACAGAGCTGACAAACAATAATGTATTTATTAATACAAACAAAAAACCCCCAAGTTCGGGGACAGTTCAAGGAACAGTACTTAAAACAGTATCTGCAAACGTCGCGGGAGTGGCCACAGGTTTATTATAAAACCGTTGAAACGTGCCTTCATTGGACCAAGCCCACTGTTGCGAGGACATGGTCCATGGATACCTCCATGGTCCTCACTGCTGATGAGAACGCAGTCCTGGTAGAATGAGATTTTAAAATATCAGTGTCTACCCCTGCTGCATCCAACACCATCCTGAGCCACCTGGAAACAGTCTGCACACTTGCCCTGTAGTGCGGGCGTTTAAAACTGATAAATAGACCTGTTTCCATTCCCCATAAATTTTTAGTGATATTAATTTAATGTCGGAGATGAGTGGCTATACGCAGGCATACATCAGGGGGATATGTGTGGAATTCCAATTTAAGACCGGTTGTTCCAGGTCTATGATGTTTAAGTAACTCGTATATAAAAAAGGCTACCTTCATGGGGGTCGAGACCATCCTGTCCAATTTCAGTTTGTGGAGGGTCTGAACCCACTGAGCTGTAATGAGTGCCATCAACATCACCACTTTATAGGTGAGTTTTGCAAGTGGGAGTGCCGAACTCCTGAGTAGGGTGAACACTACCCCTATATCCCAGGTCAGTGTATCGTGGTCTCGGAGGATTGTAATTAAAAATACCCCTCATAAGTTTCAGCACCTACGGATGGGATCCCACTCCAAGTCTGAGGTAGGACGATAATGCACTCCTAGCACTATTAACGGCGCTGTAGCTGAGGCCCTCATCATAGTGAAGGCCCGCGAGGAATTCCAGCACATCTGTGATGGTGGCAGAGTCGTAGATGATATTAGTCCTGGAACAGAAGAACTCCCATTTCCTTACACGGGTAAGGTACTGCTTCCTTGTGGACTCTCTGCACAACGCCGTGAAGATGTCCATGGTCCTGTTCGACAGCCCGAATTCCAGCAAAGGTCTCTTCAGAACCTGCAAGCCAACAGGTTCAGATGACCATGGCACGGATGACTCTCCCCTGATATGGGATGAGTCGGGAGGTTCGGGCATTTAGGAATCTGCACCCATTCCTTCACCATGTCGAGGACCACCGGGAACCATGGCTGTGTGGGCCAGTCAGGTATTATCAGTATCCCTGATGCAGAATCTAACTGGATTTTCTGCAATACCCGACTGATGGGGCAGAAAGAGGGGAATGCATAGAAGAACAATTTCCCCCAATGTAGCGAAAAACGTCCATCGCTACTGCCCCAGGGTCTGGTTCCCAAGAGACACAAGTTGGTATCTGATGGTTCAATCTGAACGCAAAGAGGTCGATATTTGGTGTACCATACTGAGCTATAATATTAGCAAATATTTGGGGGTTCAACATCCATTCGGTGTTGTCATTGAATTTTCATGACCTGGCGTCCGCCATTGTATTAAGCTTACCCGGAAAGTAAGTAGCTGAAATCCAAATATCTCTTTCAATGCACCAGTGCCACATTGTGTTTGCCAATTCATCACAAGATATTGACTTGTTACCACCCATATGGTTTAAATATGCCATCACTGTGGTATTGTCTATTTTCAGACGGACGTGCTTATGATGCATATTTATACAGTAAGCCCGTAGTCCGTGAAATGCTCCCAGCATTTCCAAATAGTTGATACCTCGTGATTGGAGAAATGTAGATTCCATCTGCCGCCACAACTAGACGTGGTGTCGGTAGCTCTCCAGCTGTGAGCCCTGGCGTCAGTTTGTAACACGACTGAAGGGTTTGTAACTATGATGGGATTATAACAGCCTCAGATGCTGTTAATCCACCATCGTAGCCCATTTCTTGCTTTGGTTGGTAGCTGCATTAGTCTATCAAAATGCCCAGCATTGGTTTTTAGTGCTGAGATTTTTGCTCTTTGTAAATTTTGATAATGCAGCGGTCCAAATCGTGCAGCTGGAAATGTAGCTACAAGTTTCCCAATTACCTTGGCAGCATGTCGAATAGTCAGTTTCCTGACTATTCGTGCCTCTATAATATCTGCCGCTTTGTTATTTGGGAAAGTAATAATCATATGATTAGTGTTAATCGTGAATCCCAGATAGTCCATAATGACAGTAGGCATTTATTTAGATTTGTCTGGATGGATGACGAACCCCAGCTTTTGAAACAGTGACTTGGTGGCTGTTATAGCTAATTTAGCCATTCCCAAAGTTTTCCCCACAATCAGTATGTCATCAAGATAGGCCATGACTATGTGTTTTTGTCTCCGTAGAGATGCCAATACTGGTTTCAATATTTTGGTAAACAACCTGGGGGCTGTTGTAAGTCCATTAGCCAGTGATCTATACTGCCACAGCTGCCCCATCCAGACAAATTTCAAATATCTGTGGTGATCTTTGCGTATAGGTACTGAATAGTATGCATCTTTTAGATCGATGCAGGCCATGAAGTACCCTTTGGAAATCAGTTGCTTGGCAGTTTCAAATGTTTCCATCTTGAAATGGGTATATTGCACAAAGTTATTCAGTTGAGTTAAGTCGAGTATAATACGACATCCACCATCTTTTTTGGTTTTGGTAAAGACGTTGGATTCAAACTCAAGAAGTTCATGTACAGTTTTTTCTATTACTCCGTTTGTATACAGTCTAAATAGTTCTGCATGTCCTTCCACTTTCTCTTTTTGAGAAAGTACAAATTTCCGGCTAGGTACATGTTGAACTGGGGGAAGTTGTTTGTTTATAAATTCAATTTCATAACCTCGAATACTGTGCAATATAAAAGGGTTAAAAGTTATGGAACTCCATGCATCCCCAAACAGACACAACCTACCTCCCACTTGTGAGGTTAGACATGCAGAATTCCCAAGGGAACCAGACCCCCTTACCTCCATGGTTACCGGTGGGGCTTGGCCTTCCGTCCTAGGTTCTTGGGATGTTGTGGCGCCGTAGTGTGGGGTTGACGCATTTTCCAAGTGGGTCGCTCCGGGCCTTGGCCTAAAGAAGACCTCTGTGGGTGAGGGGCGACCTTTGGGTTTGCACCCGTCACCCTATGAAGGTGAAACCGGGGCCTGTTGGGTGTTGCATATGGATGCTGCCGTCGATATGCTGGTGGCCTGCTGGTGGAAGGTGGTTGTATCATGCCGACCGCCTTTGCTTCCTCGCCCAGGTCTTTGACCTGTTTGGGCAGGTCATCCCCAAACAACAAGCTTGGTGACGGCGTAGCGCTAGTTTTACACAATCCCGCAAATTTGGGGTTGAGCGTGGACCGGATAGAGCTTTTTCTGAAGCAATTAATTTTGTATTGCGTGTTACAGAGCGGTTCTTCCTGCTGCTCTTCCGTCATGTCCACACCATCGATTGACCTGGCAAACGTAGTAATCCCGGAAGTCAGTAATTTGAGGATTTTCAGTTCCTGTGCCCTTATCCCAGGGCTTGTATTTCCCTATATGGGTGTGTTGACAGTTGGTACATTTAACGACACACAATTTTCCGGGGCCAGGTACTTGCCTGTGGTCTCCATAATTACCTGTTCCTGAAGCTGGTGTGTGGTCAGGTAATTGATTCTGGCCGCTAGCCGTGGTTGAAGAGGTTGCCCTTTCTGGGATGGATGTGTGGATTTTGACACCATCAATGGTGTCAAAATTCTATTTAGGTCCCACTGGAGCAGCTGCTCCATCATCCACTCCATACGGGTTATGCAATCGCCATTGCTATCTGCAAATGGCAGGTAGTCTTCCCCAGATTCTGCAGAATCAATGGGGTCATTACTGGCAGTCCGCACCCTGGACTGATGTCTATGGGACTGATGCGGTAGAAAATCGGTGCCAGCCGCTCCAGCGGGGCTACACGACTCCCGTGCAGATCTGCCGCCTGTCCATGGTCTTCCGGACTGAGGCGGTGAGCAGCGGCCTGCCGTTTCAACGGGGCTCCCTGATTTCCGCACTCTTTTGCCGCTAGTCCGCGATCGTGCGCACTGAAGCGGTGGCGAGTCGGGGTCTTGGCTACCCTGCTCCAGCGAGGTCCTACTGCAAGTTCGCAGTTTCCTGGACTGTGGCGGTGGAGAGTCGGGTCCCGACTGAGTGGGGCTGCCCGACTTCCGCGCTGTCTTCCCGGCCCGAGGCATGGGTGCTGCCGGAAAATCAACGGTCAGCTCCGGAGATGTTGGCCACCGACGTCGCTCCGAAGTCCTGCGGTCTTCAATGGCATGCTTGAAAGCAGCCTTCTTGTTGCTCCTTCTCTCCATTACGAAGTTTCTGTAAGGGATTTAAACAATACAGAAACCAACCAACTCAAGGTTAGTAAAACTTTCCTGTTGGTCCTTTTTAAGCTGCCGGCAGAGGAGCATGCTCCCCCCCCCCCCTCGCTTGTTGACTGCAATGCGAGCGATGATATGTCGCGCATGCGTGCTGGCGGGGTCTTCACGAAGTCACTCATGTGACGCCGAAGTAAAATACGTGCAGTAGGCCATTCAGCCCTTCGAGCCAGCACCATCATTCAATCTGATCATCCATAATCATTACCCCGTTCCTGCCTTCTCCCCATAGCCCTTGATTCTGCTAGCCCTAAGAGGTCTATCTAACTATCTTTTGAATGCATCTAGTGAATCGGCCTCTATTGCCTTCTGAGGCAGAGAATTCCACAAATTCACAACTCTCTGGGTGAAAAAAAAATTCCTCATCTCAGTCCTAAATGGCCTACCGCTTATTCTTAAATTGTGGCTCCTAGTTCTGGACTCCCCCAACATCGCGAACATGTTTCCTGCATCGAGCGTGTCCAATCCCTTAATAATTGTAGATGTTTCTGTAGGGCGCTGAGCAAGACAATCTTCCTCCCAAAGAATGCATTATATCTGAACAGAAGACATTAAATATATCGGGACCCATCAACCAATCTGTAAGGCACTGGTGATATGTGGAGAGTGATAGGGGAACAGTCCTGGAAAATGTGGACAGTGAAACGCAAGGATAGCCTTACAGGGAGGGAAAGTGAGTGAGAGACCAGAAACTGGGGGTGGGGGTGGGGGGGGGGGGGGGGGGGGGGAAGAAAAATTGGAAAAAAGTGGAAGGAGATTAGGATAAGGGACTGAGAAAGAGCATGTTGGTAAACTGCATGTTGTGCCCAAAGTTATGTTGACAAATTTATTTGTTAAAAAAGAAATGTAACTATGAGGATGGATTAAAGGAAACAAGTACATGCAATGTATTTGGCATCCAGAAAATGTGGAATTTGTTCTGAAAAGCATGTTGTAAGTGGCCATGTATGTGTAAAATGAAGAGAAAGTATTAAGCAGTCCCAGTCCATTGATCTTAATTCAATTTTTCTTCTGGAAGGATCATTTCAACATTGTTATTTCTAAATTGCCAAATGTGTTCAAAGTGAACAATAATTTCATTTGTTTACTGCCAAGGTAAGTTTCTAAATTGTCAAATTAAGCCAAAGCAGAGTGCTTCAAGCCACAAAAGCCTGCGAGCTGAATGGTAAATTTCATGCTGCGGACTCAATTAAATTCATTGGAATTTGGTGTACTAATTGAATACATATTTTAAGAAACAAATGTGAGTAACAAGTTCACTTACTTTCCTGTAATGAGGTCACAGATGGGGTGTTTGTAAGGGCATGGAGTCGAAGTAGGCGTTACTGTACAAGGAAGCCCTGAAGTGAAATTGCCTTGACAGTAAGGTTTCTTGATATCATTATATATCCATTCGGAAGCAGTTGTGGAACAACAATTAGAAGATACACGTGTACCATTTCTTCTTGAGCAGGGTCCTATCTCAGCAAAACATTATTTAGCAGAGTTACCAGTAAAATTGCCATAAAGTAGAATTAAAACAAAAAAAATACTATGTACATTACATACCACATTGGCCTTGAGTGTTATTTAAGAATGACTTTGCAATACTTATTGTAAATAGGAAATTAGCAGCAGTAATGTTTGTTAGAATTCCAGGAATTGATATGTGAGTTTTTGACCGTTGTTCAGTTATGTTGAATTCATTTGTAAAATACGGAATCTTCGTATCATGTCCATTGACTGTTAACTGTGAAAATAAGTACAAATACTTTAGGAATGCTACCCAGGTTACAAGTTTAAAAACGAAAGAATTGAAGTACAAAAAGTTCAGGCCAATCAATTAACTGCAGGTTATGAGCCTTTAAAAAAAAATAAAAATAAAAAAATGACTAGGATTGAATGGGATTGGTAATGTTGTAGTTTAAATGGAAACATCAGGTTGTATGGTATGTGGGGCATTTCAATAGTAAGGCCTGTTTGTGTGCCAGGGGCTTCTCTTTCTCAGTGTGAAGGTTTTTCAGAAGTATTCTACTGTGATGTTTTCACACTGAGGGAAGCATTTGGTATCCCTTTTACCAGACCTGCTGAGATTGGATTGAGTTGTGGCAATACCAGGGTACCAATGACCATTCTGAATTAACTATGTTGATTACCTGTTGGTTTGTCCACTTATAAGAAACATTCGGAAGGAATATCACACATTGTTTGCATTGTTAGTTTTCTAAGGACATTAGAAGTAGGCCACGAGTTACTTAATGGTATTTATTGGAGAAAAAATAATAATATGAATGGCACTTACCTTATTATTTGCAGGTGAAATTGTAATAATATTTTCTTTGTAAAAAATAATTAGTTGTTTTGGACACGATTTAGGTATGCCTTCAAAACAATAATAATTGTCTACTAGGACTGAAAAGTTATATTTGGGAATTATTTCTTCGACAGCAGTATATGTACAATTCCCAAAGAAGTCATAATTGATCCCATCAAAGGTGCGATAATGTGGATCTCCCCATATTTTACATTCGTCTAAAATTAAAAATATAATTTCAGAATGGCAGAAAAGTAGGAACAATACAAATCACTGTAAAAGATACATTGTTTAACAGAGGAATGATACTGACAAACACATTCCCATCGTTGCCAACAGCCATTGTCAGTTATGATATTCACAGGAAGCTTCCTATCAGGACAAAGTTTGGGGTCCAGGGGTATTTCTGGACAGGTGTCATTAATTACGCAAATTATTTCACCGTCCAGACAAATATAATTTTTGCAGTTTGTTGTCCAGGTTTTATTACACTAAAGAGAAAACAAACATTAAATTCATAAATAATCCTAAATTGCTCATTTGTCTAACACAGAATGGGAACTGCTTTTACCTGGTGTTTGCTAACTAGCAAGCTCAGTAGTTCATACTCCAATTTAAAATGTTGCTACCTGAAAACTCTTTTCTTAGCAGACTGGTGTCTTCAAAATGTATGAGAACAACTGAAGGATTAAATAGAATCCAAATTAGCTCATCTCAATGTTTCCTAATTGTCCATTTGCATCACAGTGCTATTTTTCCATTAGTTCTCATTAATGCAAGCATGACTTGAAAAACTCTTGCCATTCCTGTTAATACACAGCAACACCATAATTCATGGAAAGTAAACTTTAGTGCTAGGAAGACCTTTTATTTCACCCAGAAGCAAAACCACATTCATTTTGCTAAAATGTTTGCAGGTGCGAACACTTGTGCATCATTTACGATCTGCCTTTTTAGATCAACAGGTGTCTTTGCCCAATCTCCCATTTTGTCTGATGCCGGATAGCCTGTCACCTTATGCATTAGTTGTGCAACTTCAGTTCATAACATAACAAATACTTTATTAATCCCCTTATTCAGGGGAAATTCAGATGTCCTTGCAGCACACTAATAAAAAATACAACATAGCATTAGAGAAATTTAACATTAAAACATAAAAACATCACCCGCAATGGTTCGCACTGTGGGGGAAGGCACAAAGTCCAGTCCCCATCCTCTTGTCCACCCAAAGTAGTCGGGCCTATTGAGGCCTCCACAATCGCCGCTACGGAGGCCCAATGTTCCCGGCTGTTCTCACCGGGTGATGGTACTCCGGCGTCGGTAGACCCTCTCAGTGGCTTGGGGTGCCAGGAACAGCCGCCTCCTTACCGGAGACCGCGGCTTCCACGGCAACAGGCTGTGCTGGGCGGAGCTCCACACACTGGTGATATCAGCGAGAGAACCCGCTGCTGGCTGCTCCACAGACCCGCGGCTCCGCGATGTTTTTTTTTTATCGGCGGTTGCAGCGCGGCGACCCAGGAAAGGCATCGCCCGCTCCGCTCCGCGATAGCGCTCCAGCGCTGCACCGCCTCTGAAGCCAATGTTCTGGCCAGGTCTCCTCAGGACAACGTCACTCCAGACCCCGCTGGTCGGCCGCGAGGACGGGTCGAAATTGCTGCTCGAGGAAAGCCGCCTCTCCGACCTGGTAGGGACTTGAGAAAACAGTTTCCCCCTTCCCCTCCCACCACCCACCACACACAAAAAGATTAGACCCCCAACTAACACTTTTAACGTACTAAAAATAAAGAAAAGATGTGAAAAAAATGGACAGCTGCAGGACTGGCAGCCATACAGGACAGCGCCCCCTCTCCTCATACATACATGTTGTTTGACATCAATATGTATGCTTCACAATATCTGTACATACGCACATTCCTTGCAAGCAGCCCACTTCTAATTTATACCAAGTGCAGAGGGCATTTCTGCCTAATTGTGTTTATAGATCTGCCCTGAAGCATGTAACATTGCATAATCTGACACTGAATTGCCACTTCATCAGTCACAATAAATAACAAAATGTATGTATTTTTGCATTATTTACCAGATTATATTTCTTCCAGACTCTCTGTAACATTTTGGTATAACAATTTTGTATTTGGTGTACATCTATTCACACAGTAGATATCTGGAAACCATTAAAAAAAACATTGAATCTTATTCTTTTGTCCTGCTTTATGTTCATATTTTCACATGAATACTGACTTTTATCTTCCCCTATTCCCTAGTTATTTTTCCTTCCCTTCCTGTTCAAATAAGACTTTCCTCATTTTTATTAAGTCTCCTTTTGGTTGTATCTCACATCTAGATATTCCCCAAGATGTTTAAAAATATCTAAAACTATAAAAAAATATTAACTTTAGTGGTAAGATCTGCTGCTTATCATTGATTTGTGAACTCTTACATTGAGACATCTGAACTTATTTTTCTTCGTGGGGTTGTTTCACAAACACATTATTCTACAGTTGTGGGTGGGGTAAATAGCGACGTTGAATTGGCTGTGCTTGGAGATAAAGTTGTCCCAGGATTACAGCAGACTCTAATTTTATAGTCCAAACACCTGCTATAGGTGTTTGGACTATAAAATTATTCTTTATTATAAGTACAAATCAGTCCTTTCTTTAAATTACACATGACATTATCTTTCGTTTCACTGATCGGAAGCTGTGGAATGCCGACAGCTTCGCCCTGAATGTTACTTATGGAGTAGGGGAAACTGAACATAATTTGCTACGTATAGGCTCCAGTAATTCGGAATCATCTTTATTGTGAACAGATGGTGAATTTTGATTGGACCATGCAGACCATGTACCATCACAAACCTGTTCTGAAATATAAGATAGTGATACACTTACAGCATAACCGTCGAGTTAATATGCAACAATTACATGCAATGCTATCTCGGCCAAAAAAATATCAAGTAGGTAAGTTATCATCTAGTTTTTGAAAGTATTTAATCTTTTATGTTGAACTCTTGCCAGGATGGAATTAGCAACAAGCCCAGTTGCAGTTGTGGCTTTTATTGTTGAAAATATTGACATTCACAGGATTCCAATTTCAAATGAAGCATTGAGAGGATTTCAACAGATGGAGAGGAAGGTACAAATTAAAAGGCTGTTGTTAATGATAGCTAAGGTGTTTGATTTCAAATACAATAGAACAAACCTGGTTGTTTGACTAACAATGTAACATTTGCAGAATTGCTCGTGTTTCTGAACCCTTTTAAATTACAGGACAAATGAAGAAAAGCATAGAAATATAATGATTAATAGACATTTTATGTGAAGACATTTGAGAAAAACTCTTTTGGCATGTGAAAGCATGTAAATTGAGAAGCATTATCTTCATTAAGTTCCAATATTTTCGGAACATTAAGGTGATATTGGGGAAAAATGAATGAACTGATATCGCAAGAAAGAAAAAGTGAAGCTCCAGCATTCATTTTAGAATGTTCAATGGGAAATGGGTTCTCCCTTGTAGTTAACCGGAAAGGAAATTATTTGCAAAAATGACAATCAATCTGCAAATGTTCGAGTAGGTAATTTTGTACAATTTAAAGCTAAGAAACTTGAAAATTAATATCTACTTGCAATTTGTTGTTTACCAGAAATTTAGTAGAGCTGTTGTTAAGACTGCCCTGATGGATGCGACTGTCTACACGAAAGTTGAACAAACAACATTCAAGTCAAAGAATATTCTCATCTCATCATTACTTACCAGTTGTTGAACTGGGAGTGGACACTGTTGTTCTACCTGCTGTTGGTGTAGTGGCTTCTGAACAGAAAGAAGAAAATACTCAGAAATACTGCAACCTGTTTGTTTTCTTTGAATTTTACTGCCGCTTTATTCTTATAAGAATCAAGCATAAATATAGAAATTATGGATATAAATGCTGTCGCTAGTGTTGCAAAATTGTACAATGTAAAGTTCAGTTGTCTCCCAATGAGTAGCAAGTAGTAGATCTAATAGTAGTTCCCATCGATATAAGGGACGTAATTCACTAATATGATTTGACTAAAATGTATGTCCCTTCAGTTCTCTTTTCTGTCTCTCTCTAAGTGGAGGACATTTCCGACATAACTTGCTGGGCATGTTTTCTTACTCTGTATTTTGCAACTCCAACATTCTTTCGTCTATTGTTCTCACACTCTAAGTACTCTAATAGACTCCCTCTGAAAAAGTAAAGTCGGAAAGCTCTGAAAGCATTCGGGAGAAACACAAATCTGAAAGAAGCTTAGATACAGCATGGAAACAGACCCTTTAGCCCATGCTGACCAGCGATCCCTGTACACTAGCACTATCCTACACACGCCGGATAATTTACCAAAGCCAATTAACCTACAGACCTGAATGTCTTTGGAGTGTGGGAGGAAACCGGAGCATCCTGGGGAAAGCCACATTGTCACGGGGAGAACATACAAATTCTGTACAGACAGCACCCATAATCAGGATCAAACCTGGGTCTGTGGCATTGTAAGGCAGCAACTCTACTGCTGATCATTACTTGTTTAGAAATAAACTTTTCCTGATAGTTCAGCAAATAGCAATAGCCAGAATACTAGTAAACACCAATGTCATGAAGGCTCCAGGAGAAACTAAATCCATTGACATTTAAAATGCATCTAATAACTGTCTTGGAGATGTGCAAGAGAAACATTTCATTGCACTGAGAAAATGCAGAAAATACACCAACAATGAGAATGTGGAGATTAAATGTTACTGACGTGGAAAAAAGAAAGCCACATACGTAAAATGTTTCAAATTGTGCCATCTCTTTTTGGAAATAAAGTTTCTTGAAGGAGCTTTTCCAAAACAATTGCAATATTTCTGAAAATAGGATTTCTTTACACTGAGATACACCGATCCCAACAAATAATCCCATCCAAAACAGATATATCTGCAGAACTAAGAACAATGTGTGTGTATCAAAAGACTTTCTAATTTCTTTTGAAAGGAACGTGCAGAGAAGTTATGCCCTCTTTCACAGTTGTGACTTCTGAGTAGAAAGAAAACATATACAACATTGTAGTGGGCTGACTGCTTTCCACAGCACAGATAAATCCCTACAGCTGTTTAATTTTGATAACTTAAACAATAGTAACTTTCAGGTTATAATGCTAATTTGGATTCCTTATTTTAAGTAGAAATGAGGAAATGTAAACAAAAGATAAACATAAAAAGCTGGATTATCTCATCCGATCAAACAGCATCTCTGGGGGAAAAAAGGAATAGGTGACGTTTTGGGTTGCGACCCTTCTTCAGGTTACACCAGCACTTTCTGTCTATCTTTGATATAAACCAGCATCTGCAATTTTGTCCTATTCATTATAAAGATGTATGTTTATAATAATGAGGGTTTGCTGTGTTCACCTTTCACATTGATGCTGTTACGTGACTGATATTCATCTTCTTATTGATTTTATTAATATCTGCTGAGAATAATCAAGTTGACACACTGTGCAGATATCCCAACCTTTTCTTCATCAACCCGTGTGAGGTGTTGCATTATTGGACGTCGAACAAGGGCAGGACCTACATAGTAAATGTTGGGCCTCTGGGTAGTGTTATAGAGCAGAGGGATCTATGAATACAGGTGCATAGTTCCTTCGAGGTCAAGTTGCAGGTGGATAACATGGTCAAAAATGCTTTTAGCACTTTGACCATCATTCAGAGCATTGAGTATATAAGTTGGGAGGTCATGTTGCAGTTGTATAAAACGTTGGTGAGACCGCATTTAGAATATTGTGTTCAGTTCTGGGTACCATGTTATAGGAAAGATATTGTCAAGCTTGAAAGGTTCAAAAAAGATTTATGATGATGTTGCCAGGACCAGAGGGTGTGGGCTACAGGGAGAGGTTGAGTTAGAGGTGTACGAAATCATGAGAGGAATAGATCGGGTAGATACACAGAGTTTCTTGCCCAGAGTAGGGGAGTCGAGGACCAGATGACATAGGTTCAAGGTGAAGGGGAAAAGATTTAGTAGGAATCCGAGGGGTAACTTTTTCATACAAAGGGTGGTGGGTTTATGGAACAAGCTGCCAGAAGAGATAGTTGAGGTTGGGACTATCTCATCATTTAAGAAACAGTTGGACAGGTACATGGATAGGACAGGTTTGGAGGGATATAGACCAAGCGCAGGCAAGTGGGTCTAGTGTAGCTGGGACTGTTGGCCGGTGTGGGCAAGTTTGGCCAAAGGGCCTGTTTTCACACTGTATCACTCTATGACTCTAACCTGCAAATGGAAAAATGTGAGACACATTAGGATATGCAATCCAGCACTATAAGATAGATAAAATGCTGGATTGCATATCATAATGTGTCTCAGCTTTTTGCTCAATTCCAGTCTGAGAGTCTGAAGAAGGGTCTCGGCTTGAAATATCATCTGTCCATGTTTTCCAGAGATGATGCCTAACCTGCTGAGTTACTTCAGCACATTGTGTTCTTTTGTATATTAACCCGCATCTGCAGTTGTTTGTTTATAAAACATTAACAATACCTCTTCGGGTTATAGCAGACTATCGGCAATAATAAACACCAGTTAATCTGAGAAAGCAATGTTTAAAAATAAATCAACTCGAATATAAAGTCACCATACTTACCAGTTGTTGAACTATAAATGGACAGCGTTGTTTGACTTTCTGTGGTGCTTGCGATTTCTGAAGAGAAATAAAAATATTCAAAATTGTGGTAGATTGAATGAGGCACCACTTTCATTTGTGGGTTTCCGGAAAAAGGATCTGTGATTCAAATAAAGAAAGTTGCAGTGATATTGGAATTGGGCGGAGGAGATGGAACAAGCATTGGTCAAATCGCTGAGTGTTATATCACTTTCAGAACTGTGATATTCGGAGATGGTGTGGAGCATTTTTCAATGCTTTCCCATGTTCTTCAACAGAGGCAACTACAACAAAAGGGACAACTGCTTCTGCAACAAAGGGTGGAGAGAATATGGACAGTATCATTATGGTATTGATATGGTGTCCATACTTCAAGTACTTAATTGATATTAAGCAACAATCAGCATACCAACATTTGCATCACTATGTGAAAAACATTCTGGCACTGTAATGGACATGTGAAATAATGGACAGTGCACTCCAAACACTGTGCCATTACCTGCACACTTTTGGATCTATCTTTGTTTTGGAAATGCAAAATGAAAAGCTGAACTTGGATTAAAACGGTAGTGAAATTTTGCAAAGCAGTTAAAAGGTATTTGTGAACATAATTATATCACAGCATTAACAAAGAATATCTGAATATTTAATACATTTTATTCTAAGCATTGATTAAGTAATCTTTGACCTCTGATAAATGCTAAATATCCACAATGTTGGTGTATTTCCCCTGGCTTTAGATATAAATGTAACACTAGTATTAAGGTCCTGCATAAAAGTGCAACTTTTAGCAATTCAGAGCCAGTTGTGAATGTAATCTGGCTTCAGATTACTTCAGAAGAATAACGTTTCTTGAAACCAATAGATACACAATTCTTAACCACAAATGTTGTCAAAATTCAATCTGGAACTACCTCACTTAAGGGCCTGTCCCACTTGGGCGACCTAATTGGTGAGTTTAGAAGAGCTTAGGAGAATTTGAAAAAATGTCATGTTGAAGACCTCCTTCAACTATGTAGATGACCTCCTTCGACTATGTTGAAGACCAGCTTCGACTAGCTCCGACTAGCTTCGGGAAAACTGGACACCGAATAGTGGAGAGTGAAGACGACCTCCTTCGACTATGAGGAAAACCACCTACGACTAGCTTCAACTACCTTTGACTACCCACGACTAACATGCCGACCTACTATGACTAAACTTACGAGTAAAAAAAGTATCGATTTTTTTCCATGGCGACCTCTTTTTACTCGCGGACATTTATTCACATTTTGAAAAAAGCCCCACGACCTAGCTGAGGCCTCGAGTACACCGAGACCACTCTCGAGCATCAAGGAGAGTTACAAAGACCTCCTACGACTTTGTGGCAACCATGCTGCGAGTATGGGTCGAGGGCAAACTCGCCAGAACTCACGGTAGAGGTCGCACAAGAGGGACAGGCCCTTTACTTTTGATGCTGTACAGTAAGAATATGAATTTATATGCACTCCTTATTTCCAACCACACAATCATTTCTCTAATCATTTGAATGAATTCATCACTTATCCGTTGTTGAAATGGAAGTAGTCAACATTGTAACTTGGAAAGAAACACAAAAATATTCAAAATGGAGAAACATGTGTTGGATTGCAATCCAGCAGTATTGGGCGAGACACAATGCTACGTTATTTCAGTGGCTCAGTTTACATATCCCTCTGATGAACATTGAAGATTCAATACATCATAAGAGATAAAACTTTGCCTTATCTCCATCTGTACATTTCAAACCCAAGCTTCACTCACTGGCTCTCAATGATGCCAGGAGAAGAAGCAGCCTAAGAAGGAAATCAAAGGGCAAAAAGAGGGCAGGCGATCACTCTGGCAGACAATATTAAAATTAATTGAAAGAGATTTTATGTACATCAATGGAAAGAGAGAGAGAGAGAGAATAAAACTCCATGGAAACCAAAGTGATCATTGCTGTGTGAAGTCGAAGGAGATGGACAAACTCCATAATGAGTATTTTTCCTCTCGGTTTACTGTGGAGAAAGATGCGAAGACTGGGGAACTTGGGATATTTAAAGGAACTGTCGTGAGGACTCTGTATTACAGTGGAAAAGATGCTGAACATCCAAAGGATTATCGAGATGGATAAATTTCCCGTGCCTGATCAGAGATATCGGAGTATGCTGTGTGAAGCCAAATAAAACAGCGCAGATGCCTGGCTGAAGTATACAAACCATCAATATATATGGGTGAGGTGCCGGAAGACTGGAAGGTGGCTAATGTTGTGCCACTATTTAAGAAGGGCTGCAAGGAAAAGCCTGAGAACTATAGACGAGTGAACCTAATGACTGTGGTAGGCAAGTTACTGGAGTGTGTTCTGAAAAGAAAAGATATTGGGGCCGACTGGCTGATTAGGAATGGTCAGCATGGTTTTGTGGGTGCGATTTGCTTGTATTTCTAGTGAAACAAGCATTTCAAATGTCATTTGATCAAACACTTCACTTACCAGATGTTGAACTGGAAGGAGGCTGATGTGTTGTTGTTGTTGTAGTAGTAACTGGAAAAAAAGAAATTGCTACAGCTTTGAGTAAATCGACAATTAAAAACCTCTTAAGATGTGAAGCCCCATCTTGTCTCGATTTGTAAAAGGCAAACTCTGATCCAAATCAACACTCACTAGCTTTCTATTATGTCATTATAGGGAAACATTCTGTCTACTTCTACATTATTCAAGCAGGTGTACTGAATGTGGAAATAACAAAAATCGGTATTAATGAATAGTGAATTCAGTTTTCTTCAAAATCATAAATTTATGGTGGAGAACCTACCGATCTGCACCACCAGGCCGGACGCAGATGCCACCACCAGGAAGGGCTGGAGCTGCCACCAACAGGCCGGCCCGCACCACCTACCTGGCTGGTTTCAGACTGGGCCAAATGCCGCTATTGCCAGACAACGCACCTTCATTGGTCACTTCTAGGCATCACCTGCCGCTGCCACAACCACCACCACCGCCATTGCCATCACCACTGCCAACCCTTTCCTGCAGGCTGCCTGACCTGCTGAGTTACTTCAGCACTTTGTGTTCTTTTGTGTATTAACCTATTAACCTGCATCTGCGTTTTTTGTTTTTTTTTGCATACTGGACACCATTCCGCTCCACCCCCCCACCCCCCCCCCCCCCCCCCCCTCCCACATCCCCCTCCCATCCACTGCCTGTTATAACTAGTCTCAACTACATTACAATATATCCAGAAATTAGGGATCTGTTTGAAGAAGCTTACTAAGTAATTAGAAATATATAAATATGCAAAGATACGCAGATAGCATTTCTATCAGGTTCCACTGAAATTGTAAATTTACCGATCTTTGACATCAGGATAAAGATAGGTC
Source organism: Okamejei kenojei (assembly GCA_035221665.1). Taxonomy (NCBI): domain Eukaryota; kingdom Metazoa; phylum Chordata; class Chondrichthyes; order Rajiformes; family Rajidae; genus Okamejei; species Okamejei kenojei. Next base: position 18,886,643 of record CM069151.1, on the reverse strand, counting down.
TCGACCGAAAACTCCACCTATTCCTTTTCTCCAGAGATGCTGCCTGACTCCACCATTTTGGGTCAACCTTCAGTATCAACCAGCATTTTGCAGTGCCTTCCTAAGTATATCTAAACGATGAAGGAACATATTTCCCCTTTTGGGAGTTGACAATACAAGCTAATGTGTCACTGGTCTTGTGAACTTATACAATGAAAGAGGTTGGTACTTGTCCAATATGAAATTAATGGGTATTCTCATTAGATGTTAAGAAGGCCCTGTGACGTTCCTTGCCAGACAGCTCTGCCTTGCACTCTGAACAGGTGTCACACCGTATCACGTTATTTCCTTTTTCCCACGAATGCCATCCACATGAAGAGCACACACAGCACGTGGACCACGAATGGCTCAAACCTGAACAAACGTGCTGAAAATATTGAAATAATGACTTACCCGTGCTTGTACTTTTACCGCTAACAAAGAAAAGGGAAATAGACACTTCAACCTCTCTTCTAAATGCGACAGAAGCGAGAATTTCACAAATGTTTTATTCAAAACCACTGATGTTGAGGAATTTGTTTACTGTAACTACACACCAGGTGTGCTATCTTCAATACATGGATGAGGCAAGACCAGTTTCATAGCTTATGCTGAAGACATAATGAAACAAATAATTCTCTCATTTACCGGATAATATAACTTTGTACTGCAGGTAGTTGTGGTCTCTTCTGTTACGGGCTGATAGCAAACTCGAAGTCAGACCAAAGTTAGGTCCCATTCAAGGAGCGTTCAGTGTTCTGTGCAGGTTAACCCTATGTTATTGTCGCATGTCACATTGACTCAAGAGAGTACAGGCCCAGTACCGACAAATGTTCACCTTAAGTTAAACTACTCATTCCTGGGATCTTTCTTCTAAGCCTCCTCTGGACCATCTCCAGAGCTAGCATATCCTTCCTCAGATATAGTGCCCAAAATTGCTCACAATATTCCAAGGTGGCCTTACCAGCACCTTATAGAGCCTCAACATTACATCCCTATTTTTATATACAAGCACTCTTGAAATAAATGCAAGCATTGAGTTTGCTTTCTTTATTACTGATACGACTGGCAGATTAACTTTTGGGGAATCCTGTGCCAGCACTCACAGGTCCCATTGCACCTCCAATTTCTGGAGTCTCACCCCATTTAGAAATGTATTCCTACTACCAAAATGCATGACACCACACTTTGCTACACGATATTCCATCTGCCACTTCCCTGCCAACTCTCCCAACCAGTTCAGGTCCTTCTACAGAGTCCCTGCTTTCTCTACACTACCTGCCCCCTCCACCTATTTCCGTATCATCAGCAAACTTTGCCACAAAGCCTTCAATCCATCGTCCAAATCATGAATATACAACATGAAGAATAGCGGCCCCAGCACCGACCCATGCGGAACTCCACTATTCACTGGCAGGCAACCAGAAAAAGCCACCTTCAGTGCCACTCTCGGTCTTCTGCAATCCAGCCAACATGCGATACATGCTAGTATCTGCCCTTTGATACCATGGGCTCTCATCTTCCCAAGCAGCGTAACATGTGGCACCTTATCAAAGGCTTTCTGAAAGTCTAAGAAAACAACATCTACGGACCTTTGCTTGTACCGCTCCGATGGAGCAAACTGTCAATTCCACCTCTTCTTATGAAGGTATTCTGATATAATAATAGATAAATAAAGAGATGCAACAAGTGTTGTAATCTGTGCTTAGATTTCATTTATTGTGTAAATGCAGAATGCATCTTTGAAACTAGCAAGGATTAATGCTGGAAGTTTTGCAGTTTACAATACATTTCAAAAAGACTTGGAAGTAAATGTAGAGAGTTGATTAGTAAGTTTGCAGGTGACACGAAGATTGACAGTCAGGAAAAGTTCACCTTTACAGAACTTTGGGTAGGCCGCATATGTAACTGTATTGCGTGCAGTTTAGGTGTCCACATACTAGAAGGTTTTGAAGGCATGGATAGTGTGCAGGTTAACAGAACAGGTTGACAGAATTAATTGAGGATTAATTGAGGATATTAGGCATTAGAAGAGGTTGGACAAAATTGGCTTGTTTTCTCGAGAAGATCGGAAGTTGAGGGGACACGCGATGGTAGTGTATGGATATACGAGAGGCATAAAGAGGATAGAGTGTTATTGCCAGGGTAGAAATGTCAAAGGCGAGAGGGCACAGCTTTAAGGTGAGTGGGGGAAAATGTAAAATAAATTAACGTGGTAATATTTTTTTTTAAATGGAAGGTGCCTCATCTTCAGCACAGATATTGTGGGCTGGTCCTGTGCTCCACTGTTCTATTTGTTGTTTTATAATATGTCTACCTGAGAATGCTACTTTTGCAAAAATTCCAATGTTGAAAATTCTAGTTAAGGATTGACATGTGCTTGTATTTCTGGTGAAACCTATATTTCCACTGTTATTTGAAACAACACTTACCAGATGTGGAACTGGGAGAAGGCTGAAGTGTTGGTGATGTAGTTGTAACTGGGAAAACAAAAGAAAAATTCAGCTGCTGCAGCATTCTGATGTTGAGTACACTGATGGTTGATAACCCCTTAAGAGGTGAAACTCCTTCTTAACTCGATCTGTAACAGGCAAACTCTGATCCAAATCAATGTTCACGAGCTTTCAATTATGTCAAATAGGGAAGTATCTTGTCCACTTCTATATTATTCAAGCAGGTGTACTGAATGTGGAAAGAACAAAATCACTAATTTAATTGCATCCAGTAAATGACAATAATCTTGTACATTTCCACGCAGACTGCTGCTATTGACGAAACTGCGCAAGTGAATGCATTTGTGTATTCATATATGTAACAATGCACTTTTTCATATCATTTGAAGAAGTCCATCACAGACCAGTTTTTGAATGATGCACAGATGGAATGATTGTTGCCAATCATGTTGTAATGTTAATTTGGAAAGAGAAAGAACAAAAATCAAACAGAAGAAATTCTTGATCACTGCAAGGCAGTATTAATGATTTTACTTCGGAGTCTACATGAATTAATGATTTTACTTCGGAGTTTATGTGAAGAAGCCCCGCCTGGCGCTGGAACGGCATTACGTCGATGCTGACAGCAGAGCATGAGCTGCAGAGGCAGCTCCTTGACAGCGGTAGGTACGGGCCCGCAGGTAAGTGCAGTTGAAAAACTTTCAGGGTCTAAAAACCCCGTGGCTGGTATTGAACACCAGGATTTAAAACAAATTTAAAAGCAAAAAATAAGTAAAAGTTAAAATAAAAGGAAATACTCTGTATAAAAACAACGGAGTTTTAAAAGAACGTCCCAGGGGAAGCAATCGGGACGGGAGATTACGGAGCCAGTTCCGATACCGGTGGCCGTCAAAATTACGTTAGGAAGACTTTAGTCGCTCCACAAACTTTTGGCAGGGGGGGGGGGGGGGGGGGGGGGTGGAGGGGAATTTTATAAAGTCAGAAAGGCCATAATTTAAAAAGTTCAATAAAAAGCCTTCAGACTAAAAAAGCTTATGGCTTGAAAAATAATGGAATAAAAGATTCCAAAAAATAAAAATAAAATAAATAAAAAATTCAACCAAAAAGGGTTAAAAGGCCCAAAAACATTCCCTAACCTACCCTAAGGGGGTTTCATATATTAAAATATATGATGAAATATTGTGGGAATATCTACATCAGATATGTTTGAAGGTAGTCTCCTTGAGGGAAAAACTCAGGAGTAACAAGGGCAGTAAAAATAAAATGGAAAACTGACCCTAAAAGTGCACTTATAGTGGTGGCTGGTCATGAAGTGCCCACCACAGCACAATATATATATATACACACATACAGGTGTAGGTACAACACCTGAATAAGAAGTGAGGCCATGGAAAATAACAATGGAAACCAAAATTACTGCTGTTATGGTTAAAACAGCAGAAACAAAACAAAACCAAAACTAAAGCTGTTATGGTTAAAACAGCAGAATAATAATAAAACTTTTATGTTTTATACAAGTACACTTCAGCACAAAATATATATAGAGGTGTACTAGGTACGATACCCGAATGAATGAGTGAGGCCATGAAAAGTAAACATGGAAACTAAAAATTAATTGGTCTCACCAAAGCTGTTATGGTTGAAACAGCAGAATATGATAAAACTTTTATGTTTTATAAAGATATCAACGGTGAATCCGTTTATGATATCCATGTCTCAATTATATGAAATATAAGGAAATACAATTTCAACGTATTTCAAACTGGTGCATGGCATTACTATTCAATGGAAAACAAATAAAACATTGTGCAAATAACCAATACATTTAAAATAAAAATAAATTGCCATCAGTTTGTGGAGCTCAATGGGAAGAAATATATAATATTAATTTTAGTTATATATATGTAATTGTATATGGACCAAATCTGCACTCTAGATTTGCAGATCAATACAAATCAGGTTATGTTAAACTCCTGATTATTATGGAATAAAACCTGCCTTATGATAAATCAAAAATATTGATTACAAAAGAACAGACTATTGGTCTTTAAACTTTGGGGGGGAAAAAATTATGATCCAATATAAAGATTTGATAATGGATCAAAACAAAGGCAGAAGTATGATAAATAAATATAATCCAACATAGCCTTATCCGAACCCATATAATTGGGAAAAGAAGGCTTAAAGTACGTTGAAGAGGTGCAAACAACTTGTTACAAAATAAGTTCATGAAATCTCCGATTGTGCGGGATTACAGGTGTATTATGATCATTAATTTAATATAACTAAGGACTACAAAAAAATGTAGAAGGGATTGGTTCACCTGTATAAGAATACCAAAAATTGATTTTAGGTTTGCACCCAAAGTAACTCCAATAAAGAAGGGGTACGTACATATATATATTATAAAATTACCTCAGTGTAAAGATGTGATGGTATAAACCATACAAAACATCATTTTATATACACTTTCACAATGTAAGAACATTTTATTAAAATGGAAACATCTTCAACATTGAAATACAGTTGTTATTAACAAATTGTTAATCAAATATTACAGGTGCTTGAAATTAATTAAAATGGGTCAAGCAGTGCAAGTTAAAACATTGTCTAAAGGATTAAAACCAGTTCAAGGCTGTTAAACAGAATACTGGAAGAACAATTGTACTGATAAAAAGATCAGCACTTGCACTAATGAGGACATGGTCATGGTTTATCTTGATCACATTTAAATTGGAAGGTTATAAAGAGTCAGCTGCAAATTAGTGCTGCAATTACAAGCCTGTTGAAAGGCAAGGACCTGACCCATCACATAAAGCCTATGTTTAGGCATTCATAAATATTCATAAATTACTATTCTGGATTTAGGAGTAATTCAGCACCATAAGAGGGGGAAAATTGTTGCATGATACAAATATGTCTCATTGCTTTGTTGACATACTTTGTCCCTCCATTAGAAAAGGAGCCTAGGTAAAGAGTAAATAAAGCTGCAAAAGAAGGAATACAGAAGCTTATAAGAATATGTATGCCTTTGTGAGAGGCTTATGCAAATACCAAATGATACATTATCATTATTAAAGTAATGGATAAAAAAGGTTCACAAGCTGCTTCAACTATAAGCTTAGCAGCTGTTGCAAGCTGAAGCAAATATTAACAGATGATGGGCAGCTTCTGTGAATATTTGGGTAAGATAAGAATACTATCTATTCTTATAAAGATAATTGATACGTCTCTTGTTGGGACTACGACAATAATACCAGGTAATTGCAAATGGATTGTCCTAAGAAATTTCTCCAAACATTTGTATTAATTATTGAAGTATAAGGAGTTATGGATTAAATATCGATTGTTCTATTATGGAAATGTCCATGTCATATCAAGGTGAACAATACCACGGCTGTGGCATATATTAAATCACATAAGATAAGTAAAATAATAATCATGTGATTATCTGAGTAAACAGATGTGGCATATTCTAAAATGTTTTAGTCCAGCTGTTTATCTCTAAGAAAGAGACAATGTTATCGCAGACAACAAATTAAGGGGGGAAAATACATTGTCATTAATATGGATTACTTACGATTAATCTGGTTGTATACAGATTAAATCGCCGATCTTTCAAATGTTCTCGTGGGTAAACCAAGAACAGGAAAGATGGATGCTTTTCTCTCAATTACATGAGGAAAGATGTTCTTTTATGTTCCTCATTTTTGTCTGATAGGGCAGTGTCTGATGAAAATGTAGCAGGACACTGCCAGAGGCATTTTGGTGGCCCAAAACGGATCCTTCATGGTTTTCATAAATATTGAGTGATGTTGAACCACTTGTGATGATTCATAGTTGCAGTAATTTATTGTTGTACAAAGGCATGCATGACATGAAAATATGAATTTGACTATCTGCAGGTTGACCAGACCATTACATCAGTTTGATGGTCAAAGCAGTCTATGAATGTTTAACTAATATAACAACATAACAATAAAATAATTATGTATAATAGAAGTGTTATACCTGCAATTTGCAGAAATAAGTTTAAAAAACAATATTTTGTTATAAGAAATTGGAAGTCTGTGTATACAGTAAAGTTATTTGTCATATTAGATATATGTGAGTTCCTTGTGGATTGCATTTTTTCTGAGTATCTAATTGATAGAGCCAATAATAGGGCTCAGAGTGTTTATCGTCCTATTTACGGACCAAGAAGTTATCGGGTTCATTCGTAATATCCCGATATGAAAAGGGATATATATGTAGATATAAATATAGATATATGTGTGTGTAAATATATATAATATCCTGAGGTATGCTTTTACAAATTGTATTCCCTTCGTTAAAGGGGTAACAGGAACGCCTATGGACTTTACCTGTTAAAACAGCGGGAAATATAGTCTTTATATGTGTGAGACTGCGCGTCCATTTTGGTTTCTTTAAATTTCAGAGTTCCGCCGAGCTGAGATGTTATTTTCCTCTGATGTCTGATATGGCGTAATAATACAATATTATATATATATCACTGTCAAAAATGTCGTATTGCCATCATATTCAAAATCTGTCCAAAAATTGCACTTGTCGGGAGATCAATAAAGTCCTGAATTGCCTTAGGCAATGGACTCCAATTCTATCAATGATTCAAAAAAGATAACATTGAAAGTAATAATGCTGATGACTTAAGTATCAACATAAGAGTGCAAACATTGCAAATTTTACTTTATAATTGCATGTGGATACAGATTACATTATCATATATGTTTATGAATTTACCAAACAAAGCAGACCAAGAAGAGCTGAAACCAAGGTAAACCTATAAGCATATCCTGTCGGCCTTAAATTGTGTGTGTGTGTGTGAACATTGATTAAATATGTTGAAGTAGGTAAGAGTCTCTGTGGTGATGAGACAGCACTACTTATTACAACCAAAAATCCACATTAGGTTTCAGTAAAAACTGATGGTTCTAGAGAAATGTATGGTTAAAAATTGAATAACACTCAGTGGAACTAGACACTGAAATGTGGAAAATCACTCTGTTAAGGAGGTAAATACATTCACAGGAATGGCACAGGATGAGCCGCTCGAGCAAAGATGCAAGGCCACAGGAGGGTGTACAATAAATATTAAATTAAATGGAACCAGTCATGGTGTCAGGATTGGACACGGAGTGTTGAGTTCTCTATAATTGTTGCTTTGTTCATACCATCAAATTATATATATCAATTGATATTTTGTGATAAACTTGCCTTTCAATGGAAAGGGCATTACTTTTATTCTTTTAGAACGTGAAATAATTTATCACATAACTTGAGGCAATGTTTGGGGGAAAAAATGTGTTATTTTGCTCATTACTGTGTTGAATGAGCCAGAGTGTCGTATGGAATGAGTCTACGACAGAAAGCTTCAAAATCTTCACGTAGTCACTCACGTGACTCCGAAGTAAAATAGTAAGATTAAACGAGAACTTACCAGTTTGAAGTTTGATCGTTATTTTATGAGGAGTAACGATGAGGGATTACGTGCCCTCCACTCCCGACCCTCATAAAATAAATGATCATCTGGTAGTTCTAAATCTATGTTGAGCCTTACTATCTTACTCCGGCTATTATGTTCTGTGTTTTTCATGCCGCTGCTTTGAAGTATGCCGTTCCAGCGCCAGGCGGGGCTTTTTCACGTAATCCCTCATCACTACTCCTCATAAAATAACGATCAAACTTCGAACTGGTAGGTTCTCGTTTAATCTTACTATCATCATCAACTATTAGGTTATTTTATAGACACTCAAAGCTAGAGCAAAAATAAATACATTTACATTACAAGACAAAATGGTCATTGATATTTTTGGCTACTTATCCGAGGCACCTTGAACTGCAGATTATGTTCATGGATTTGTGTTAAATACTCTCATTGTTTGCTTTTGTAATTATTTGGTGATTGTATTGAAATAAAAACTCACCACTTGTGGAACTGGTAGAGGGAGTTGTTGTTACTTTGGTTGTAGTTGGCTCTGCTGGAGAACAAGGAAAAGTATTAAAAAATGCTGTGCACCAGCTCCATTTGCAACTAATCAGAGAGAGTGACTTGACCAAATATGGTGAAGTGGATACGAAAAGTAATGATTAAAGTGCATTCCTCAAATACAGCATAGCAAGGTTAGGGACCATGGAACAAACCATCAGATGCACCTCTTCTTATGAAAGTATTCTGACGTAATTATAGATAAATGAAGGGATGCATAGAGTACAGTGAAAACTGCAACTTTCAAACAAGGATCGATGCTGGTTGTTTTGCATTTTGCGATAAATTTCGAAAAGACTTGGAAGTAAATGTGGATGGGTTGATAAATAAGTTTGCAGATGACACCAAGATTGGTGTAGTTCTGGAAGTGTTTGGAAGTCATGTAACATCTTTGTAGATCTTTGGTTAGGCTGCATTTGAAGTATTGCGTGCAGTTTAAAAGCCAACATGCCATTCGCTTTCTTCACTGTCTGCTGTACCTGCATGCTTACTTTCATAGAATGATGAACAAGGACCCCCACATCCCGTTGTATTTCTCCTTCTCCCATCTTGACACCATTTAGATCAAATCTGCCTTCCTGTTTTTGATACCAAAGTGGATAACCTCACATTTATCCACATTAAACTTCATCTGCCATGCATCTGCCCACTCCCCCAACCTGTCCAAGTCACCCTGCATTCTCATAGCATCCTCATCACAGTACACACTGCCACCCAGCTTTGTGTCATCTGCAAATTTGCTAATGTTACGTTGAATCACTTCATCCAATCATTGATGTATATTGTAAATAGCTGCAGTCCCAGCACCTAGCCTTACGGTACCCCACTATTCAATGCCTTCCATTCTGAAAGGGACCCATTAATACCTACTCTTTGTTTCCTGTCTGCCAATTTTCTATCCATGTCAGCACTCTACCGCCAATACCATGTGCCCTAATTTTGCCCACTAATCTCCTATGTGGGACCTTATCAAATGCTTTCTGAAAGTACAGGTACATGACATCCACTGTCTCTCCCTTTTCTATTTTCCTAGTTACACCCTCAAAAAACTCCAGAAGATTAGTCATGCATGATTTCCCCTTCGTAAATCCACGCTGACTCGGACTGATCCTGTTACTGCTATCCAAATGTGCAGCTATTTCATCTTTTATAACTGACTCCAGCATCTTCCCTACCACCAATGTCAGGCTAACTGGTCTATAATTCCCTGTTTTCTCTCTCCCGCCATTCTTAAAAAGTGGGATAACATTAGCTACCCTCCAATCCACAGGTACTGATCCTGAGTCTATAGAACATTGGAAAATTATCACCAATGCATCCACGATTTCTAGAGCCACTTCCTGGAGTACCCTGGGATGCAGACCATCAGGCCCTGGGGATTTATCAGCCTTCAGTGCCATCAGTCTACCCAACACCATTTCCTGCCTAATGTGGATTTTGTTCAGTTCCTCCATCACCCCAGATCTTCTGGCCACTATTATATCAGGAAGATTGTTTGTGTCCTCCTTCATGAAAATGGATCCAAAGTACCTGTTTTAACTCATCTGCCATTTCCTTATTCCCCATAATAAATTCAGCTTTTTCGGTCTTCAAGTGTCCAACTTTGGTCTTAACTAATTTTTTTCCTCTTCACATACCTAAAGAAGCTTTTAATATCCCCCTTTATATTCTTGGCTAGCTTACCTTCGTACCTCATCTTTTCTCCCCGTATTGTCTTTTTAGTTATCCAACCCTCTTGCTTCTCACTGATCTTTGCTACATTGTACTTCTCTTTTATTTTTATACTGTCCCTGACGTCCCTTGTCAGCCACGGTCGTTCCTTACTGCCCTTGGAATCTTTCCTCCTCCTAGGAATGAACTGATCCTGCACCTTCCATATTATTATTAGAAATACCTGCCATTGTTGTTCCACTGTCATCCCTACTAGGGTATCTTTCAGTCATCTTGGCCAGCTCCTCCATCATGGCCCCAAAGTACCCTTCATTCAAATGTAACACTGACACCTTCGATCTACCCTTCTCCCTCTCCAATTGTAGATTAAATCTGACCATATATGGTCAATACCTGCTAATTGCTCATTAACCTCAAGTTCTTTTATAAAAATCTGGTTCATTACATAACACTAAATCAAGAAGTGCCTTCTCCCTGGTAGGCACCAATACAAGCTGATCTAAGAAACCATCACAAAGGCACACGACAAAATCACTTTCTTGAGGTCCAGTACCAACCTGATTTTCCCAGTCAATCTGCATGTTGTTATCTCCCATAACAACCACAGCATTACCTTTGCTACGTGCCAATTATAACTCCTGATTCAACATGCACCCTATGTCCAGGCTACCATTTGGGGTCTGCAGATAAGTCCCATTGGTGTCTTTTAACCCTTGCAATTCCTTATTTCTATCCATACTGACCCCACATCAAATGTTTTAGTTCACAATGATATGTTAAGAAGTTTAACATTTAAAAAAAATGTTCGGCACAGATACTGTGGACTTAAGATACTGTGGATTGTAGTCCTGAGCTGTACTGTTGTATATGTCAATTTATAATATGTCAGCCTAAGAGTACTACTTACACAAAAATTGCATAGTTGAAAATACTAAATGAGGATTGACATGTGCTTGCACTTCTCGTAAAACATGCATTTCTAATGTATTTTGTAAAAATACTTCACTTACCAGATGTGGAACTGGGAGGAGGGTGATGTGCTGTTGATGTAGTTGTAACTGGGAAAACAAAAGTAAAAATTCAGCTGCTGCAGCTTTCTGATGTTGAGTACACTGATGATTGATAACCCCTTAAGAGGTGAAACACCTTCTATCTCGATCTGTAACGATCTGATCCAAAACAATGCTCACTAGTTTTCAATAATGTTATATCGGGAAATATCTTATCCACTTCTACGTTATTCAATCAGGTGTACTGAATGTGGAAAGAACAAAATCATAACTTTAATTGCATCCAGTAAATGACAATAATCTTGTACATTTCCATGCAGACTGCTGCTCTTGATGAAACTGCGCTGGTGAATGCATTTGTGTATTCATATACATAACAATGCAATTTTTCTTAATCATTTGAAGAAATCCATCACTTTCCAGTTGTTGAATGATGAACAGACGGAGTGATTGTTTTACTTCCTGTTGTAATTGTAATTTGGAAACAGAAAGAAAAATAATCAAATTGAAGAGATTTTTGACTAAGTAGTAAAATTGATCATCATCCATTATTTGGTTATTTTAAAGACACTCGAGGTTAGAGCAAAAATGAATTATTGCTTTCTAATATAATACAGTCTCCTTCAGGTGAATGAGTGGAAACGTCAACGTTGGTACAAAAATCACTATTTACTCAAGTTATCTTTTTCAAAACTTTATTTGTCTTACAAGACAAAATGGTGCTGAATTTTTTGGCTATTTGCCTGAGGCAACTTGAAATATTGATTTTAGTTGATGGATTAGTGTCAAATACTGTCATTGTTTACTTTTGTAATTATTTGGTGATTCTATTAAAATAAGAACTCACCACTTATGGAACTGGTAGATGGAGTTGTTGTTACTTTGGTTGTAGTTGGCGCTGCTGGAGAACAAGGGAAAGTATTCAAAAATGCTGCACACCAGCTCCATTTGCAACTAATCAGAGAGAGTGACTTGAACAAACATGGTAAAGTGGATATGAAAAGTAATGATTAAAGTGCAGTCCTCAAATACAACATGGAAAGCTTAGGTACAATGGGACAAACCATCAGTTGCACCTCTTCTTATAAAAGTATTCTGATGTAATAATCGATAAATGAAGATTTGCCTTAAGTAAAGTGAACACACGTTTCAGAATCTGTACACAGAATTAATTTGTTTTGTGAATGCAGAGTGCAACTTTCGAACAAGGATCAATGCTGAATTTTTTGCAATTTGCGATACATTTCGAAAAGATTTGGAAATAAATGTGGATGGGTTGATAAGCAAGTTTGTGGATGACAGCAAGATTGGCATTGTTCTGGAAGCGTTTGGAAGTCATGTTACAGCATTGTAGATCTTTGGTTAGGGCACATTTGAAGTACTGCGTGTGGTTTTGGTCCCCACACACAGGAAGCATTTGAAGGCTTTTGAGAGTGCAAAGAACAGAATGCTGCATAATGTAAGATATTTGTTGTTTGGTTGGTAAAATTGGATTGTTTTCTCGAGAAGATCGGACGTTGGAGGAACACCTGCTGGTAGGTGTCTGGAAATACAAGATGCTTTAATAGGGTAGAGTGTTATTTCCAGGGTGGAAATATCAAAGGGTAGAGGGCACAGCTTTTTAATATGACACGGTCTCCTTCAGGTGAATGTGGAAATGTCAACATTGGTACAAAAATTACTATTTACTCAAGTTATCGTTTACAAAACTTTATTTACCTTACAAGACAAAATGGAGCTTGATTTTTTTTTTGCTATTTTCCAGAGGCAACTTGAAATGCTGATTTGATTTGATGGATTTGTGTCAAATGCTGTCATTGTTTACTTTTGTAATTATTTGGTGATTCTATTAAATAACTCACCACTTATGGAACTGGTAGATGGAGTTGTTATTACTTTGGTTGTAGTTGGCTCTGCTGTAGAACAAGGGAAAGTATTCAAAAATGCTGCACACCAGCTCCATTTGCAACTAATCAGAGAGAGTGACTTGACCAAATATGGTGAAGTGGGTACGAAAAGTAATGATTAAAGTGCAGTCCTCAAATACAACATGGCAAGGTTAAACCCCTGTCTCACAGTGGGAGTTGACCCACGAGTGACCCCGAGTTTTCACTCGCAGTAATCACGTATAATCAACGTAGCGGGAACGTCGGAACTCGCGCGAGCAACTTAGCGACTCGTGGCGCTAACAGCAGGTACTCGGGAAACTTGTTAACTCGTGAAAAAAATCAAACATGTTTGATTTTTTCCACGAGTCAAATTTACTGTTCAAGTTAAAAATTGAAACATTTTAACTCGTTGTAATAACGTAGCGGCCCGTGCGTTTACCTTAGTGACTTGTGAGTCTACCGTGGGAACTCTTTAACTCAGCGGGCAGGCAGCATCTCTGGAGAGAAGGAATGGGTGACAGGATGACATTTCCAAATTTCTCCAACCCCATGTGTTCACTTTTTGTCAACCAGCATCTGCCCTTTCTTGTGTAAGTCATTATTTATATCCGTTGCAGTTGATTGTCGCTCCCTTCAGTTTCCCAGGGGGTCGGGACGGGACTGGAGTTATTCACTAACTGACAACAACATGGTGGTATTGATATCATTTGGTTTATTGTTTCACGTGCAACGATGTACAATGAAAAACTTTGCCTGCGTGCTATCCATTCAAATCATACCGTATGCGAGTACAATCAAGTTGTATTAAGTCATACCAACGGCCGCACGGTTCAAGGGGAAATTCAAGTTCTTTTCAAGGGGAAGGCTCGTTCTTATTTACGCATGATTCAAAATACAAGAGGCCAATCGTCCATCAAGTCTGAGGATCACGATTCCAAGCGTGAAATATCCATGTCCCACCACAGATGCTGCCTGACCCGTTGAATCGTCTGGCAATTAGTTTTTTGTTCAAGATTCCAGTATCTCCTGGCTCTTGTGTCTCAACCCTGTGCCGCCACTCACGCACTGTATTCCCATCTGCCCCACTGCCTGCACTCATTTATCGCACTCGTACCATCACCTCCCTTCACCCTACCCTATTCCCCCTTCCCTCCACCCCCACTAACCTACACTGGAGTCACATCAAACAGCCAATTCAACAAGAGCCCCCGCACCTTCGGGAAGTGGCAGGAAACCGGAGCACAGGCGGGAAAAGCACGTGGGGACGGGTTGAATGAACAAAGTCCACACAGGCAGAACCCACGTCGTTGGATCTCGCTGGCAGCTGCTGTAAACACTGGAACACTCCGCCAGCCACAGCAGCGTTTGTGATGGGACAGTGCAGTGAATTTATCGACAAAATAAGATGCACGCCACCCAGATAAATCGTCATCGATTTATATTCCAGATATGTTACTTTCTTCACAGAATTTCCAAAAGTCTCTGCGCTGATTAGCGCAGTACTAAGCGGCCCTTCGGATCACGGACAACATGGGGTACGAACACAAACACCGGAGGATGAGAAACCCCCCACCCCCTCAATACGCCCCCCTCTCACCCCCAGCACTCACCCTCATCACCCACCCCCACCTGCAGCAGTATCTCCAGTCCCAAACAGTTTAGTTCTAGGTTTATTATTTTCACATATATAAAGGTTTTGTTTTGCATTCTGTCCAGTCAAAGTAAATAATAACAAAGATAACCACAATCAAGCTAAAAATGAACAGATATAATGTGCAGCATATAGTTCTCAGCATTGCATGGTCACAACACGCTAACATTTATACAATTATCCTCGCATCTCTTTTCGGAGACCACAGTTCTTTACCTGCGTAAATCACATTGAAATGGCAATGGGAATCCAGAACCTCGTCAATGAAGGTCCAGTGTACAACATCCGGACATGGTCACAAAAAGCTGGAGTAACTCAGCGGGACAGGCAGCATCTCTGGAGAGAAGGAATGTCTGAAGTAGGGTCTCGACCCGAACCGTCACCCATTCCTCCTGATGCAGCCTGTCCCGCTGAGTTACTCCAGCATTTTGTGCCTATGGAAAGGGAATAAGGCTTTTCAATTTAGTTTATTGTCACGTGTATCGAGGAACAGTGAAATTCGGTCAGCTGAAAGACAATACATTATTACAATCGAGCACATTACAGGTGTTTGTGTAAAATTGTCCCTATTGTATATTGGTCGCTGGTCGGTGCGGACTCGGTGGCCCTGAAGGGCCTGTTTTCGCGCTAATCTAACTAATCTAAGTGAACCTTTGCATACTGAAATAAATATTAAAGGGTCATATAATATCCTTTAAATAATAAACAAGACTGCTGCATGAGAGAGTGCAGACTGTTGTGGATTAAAATAAGGCTGGAGGGAGGTCTCCGTCCTGACCCCGGGCTGTGATCGGTGGGTTCCACTGCCCAACAGGTGCAACAGGTGCAACGCCTCGTCAGGTTACACCTGAGGCTTTTCCCAAACCCTTTTCTCAGCTTTCGTCTATATTCAGGTCAGTTTAATGTCCAAATAGAACATGTCCAAATAGAAACACTGTGTCACTTTTCAGGACATGTTGTCAGCTCAAGAGTAAACGGGAGACGAACTTGGTTAACTCAGGAGACGAACTTGGAACATCGCAGTGAACGGCAAAATACCATTCTCGTGGGAACTCGGTTCAAACACTTGAACATCAACTTGGGATCTCGTGCACAACCATGAGTCTGTCACTCGGGGTCACTCGTGGGTCAACTCGCACCGTGAGACAGGGCCATAAGGTACAATGGAGCAAGCCATCAGTTGCACCTCTTCTTATAAAAGTATTCTGATGTAATAATCGATAAATGAAGTTATGCCTTAAGTAATGTGAACACACTTTTCGGAATCTGTACACAGAATTAATTTGTTTTGTAAATGCAGAGTACAACTTTCAAACAAGGATCAATTCTGAATTTTTTGCAATTTGCGATTCATTTCGAAACGATTTGGAAATAAATGTGGATGGGTTGATAAGCAAGTTTGCAGATGACACCAAGATTGGCGTTGTTCTGGAAGAGTTTGGAAGTCATGTTTACAAATTTGTAGATCTTTAGTTAGGGCACATTTGAAGTATTGTGTGTGATTTTGGTCTCCGCACACAGGAAGCATTTGAAGGCTTTTGAGTGCGTAAAGATCATGTTGGCCAGAATGCTGCATAATGTAAGATATTTGTTGTTCAGTTGGTGAAATTGGATTGTTTTCTCGAGAAGATCGGAAGATGAAGGAACACCTGCTGGTAGTGTCTGGAAATACGAGATAGGGTAGAGTGTTATTTTCAGGATAGAAATGTCAAAGGCTAGTTGGCACAGCTTTAAGGTGAGTGGGGGAAAATGTAATGGAGATTACCTTATTAATATTTTTAACATTAAAAAAAAATGTTCGGCACAGATACTGTGGACTGAAGATACTGTGGATTGTGGATTGTGCTGTACTGTTGTATTTGTCGATTTATAATATGTCAGCCTCAGAGTACTACGTTCGCAAAAATTGCAATGCTAAAAATATAAAGTAAGGATTGACATGTGCTTGCATTTCTAGTAAAACATGCATTTCTGATGTCTTTTGACAAATACTTCACTTACCGGATGTGGAACTGGGAGGAGGGTGATGTGCTGTTGATGTAGTTGAAACTGGGAAAACAAGAGTAAAAATTCAGCTGCTGCAGCTTTCTGATGTTGAGTACACTGATGAATGATAACCCCTTAAGAGGTGAAACTCCTATCTCGATCTGTAACAGGCAAACTCTGATCCAAATCAATGTTCACTATTTTTCAATGATGTCATATAGGGAAATATCTTATCCACTTCTATATTCTTCAATCAGGTGTACTGAAGGTGGAAAGAACAAAATCATACATTTAATTGCATCCAGTAAAAGTCAATAAACTTGTACATTTCCACGCAGACTGCTGCTCCTGATGAAACTGTGGTGGTGAATGCATTTGTGTATTCATATACATAACAATGCAATTTTTCTTAATCATTTGAAGATATCGATCACTTACCAGTTGTTGAATGATGAACAGACGGAGTGATTGTTGTACTTCCTGTTGTAATTGTAATTTGGAAACAGAAAGAAAAATAATCAAATTGAAGAGATTTTTGACTACTGCAAAGCAAAAAATTGGTCATCATCCATTATTTGGTTATTTTAAAGACACTCAAGGTTAGAGCAAAAATAAATTATTGCTTTTTAATATAATATGGTCTCCATTAGGTGAATGAGTGGGAATGTCGACATTGGTACTAAAATTACTATTTACTCAAGTTATCTTTTTCAAAACTTTATTTACCTTACTAGACAAAATGGTGCTTTTTTTTTTGCTAGTTTCCTGAGGCAATTTGAAATACAGATTTGAGTTGATGGATTTGTGTCAAATACTGTCATTGTTTGCTTTTGTAATTATTTGGTGATTCTATTGAAAAAAGAACTCACCACTTGTGGAACTGGTAGAGGGAATTGTTGTTACTTTGGTTGTAGTTGGCTCTGCTGGAGAACAAGGGAAAGTATTCAAAAAAGCTGCACACCAGCTCCAATTACAACTAATCTGAGTGACTTGACCAAATACGGTGAAGTGGATACGAAAAGTAATGATTAAAGTGCAGTCCTCAAATACAACATAGCAAGGTTAGGTACCATGGAGCAAACCATCAGTTGCACCTCTTCTCATAAAAATATTCTGAAGTAATAATAGATAAATGAAGGAATGCATAGAGTACAGTGAACACAGCAACTTTGAATCAAGTTTCGATGCTGGATGTTTTGCATTTTGCGATACATTTCGAAAAGACTTGGAAATAAATGCGGATGGGTTGATAAATAAATTTGCAGATGACACCAAGATTGGCGTAGTTCTGGAAGTGTTTGGAAGTCATGTTACAGCTTTGTAGATCTTTGGTTAGGCTGCATTTGTAATATTGCGTGCAGTTTTGGTCTCAGCACAGAGGAAGCATTTGAAGGCTTTGGAGAATGTAAAGAACAGGTTGACCAGAACTCTGCCTAATGTAAGAGATTTGTTGTTCGGTTGGTAAAATTGGATTATTTTCTCGAGCAGATCGGATGTTGAGGGAACACCTGATGGTAGTGTCTGAAAATAAGAGACGCATAAATGGGGGATAGTGTTATTTCCAGGGTAGAAATGTCAAAGGCTAGAGGGCACAGCTTTAAGGTGAGTGGGGGAAAATGTAATGGAGATTACCATATTAAGATTTTTAACAATTTAAAAAAAAAATTCGGCACAGATAATAGACAATAGACAATGGACAATAGTTGGCCATTCGGCCCTTCGTGCCAGCACCACCATTCAATGTGATCATGGCTGATCATCCCAAATCAGTACCCCATTCCTGCCTTCTCCCCATATCCCCTGATTCTGCTATCTTTAAGAGCCCTATCTAGCTCTCTCTTGAAAGTATCCAGAGAACCGTCGTCCACCATCGCATGAGACAGAGAATTCCACAGACTCACAATTCTCTGTGAGAAAAAGTGTTTCCTCATCTCTGTTTTAAATGGCTTACCCCTTATTCCTAACCTATGCCCCCTGGTTCTGGACTCCCACAACATCGGGAACATGTTTCCTGCCTCTAGCATGTCCAAACCCTTAACAATCTTATCTGCTTCAATAAGATCCTCTCTCATCCTTCTAAACTCACGAGTGTACAAGCCCAGCCGCTCCATTCTCTCAGCATATGATAGTCCCGCCATCCCAGTAATTAACCTTGTAAATCTATGCTGCACTCCCTCAATAGCAAGAATGTCCATCCTTAAATGAGAGGACCAAAACTGCACCTAATACTCCAGGTGTGGTCTCACTAGGGTCCTGCACAACTGCAGAAGGACCTCTTTGCTCCTATACTCGACTCTTCTTGTTGTAAAGGCCAACATGCCATTCGCTTTCTTCACTGCCTGCTGTACCTGCATGCTTACTTTCATAGACTAATGAACAAAGACCCCCAGATCCCGTTGTATTTCCCCTTTTCCCAACTTGACGCCATTTAGATCAAATCTGCCTTCCTGTTTTTTATACCAAAGTGGATAACCCCACATTTATCCACATTAAATGTCATCTGCCATGCATCTGCCCACTCCCCCAACCTGTCCAAGTCACCCTGCATTCTCATAGCATCTTCATCACAGTACACACTGCCACCCAGCTTTGTGTCATCTGCAAATTTGCTAATGTTACTTTGAATCACTTCATCCAAATCATTGATCTATATTGTAAATAGCTGCAGTCCCAGCACCTAGTCTTGCGGTACGCCACTATTCACTGCCTGCCATTCTGAAAGGGACCCGCTAATACCTACTCTTTATTTCCTGTCTGCAAACCAATTTTCTATCCATGTCAGCACTCTACCCCCAATACCATGTGCCCTAATGTTCGGCACAGATACAGATGTATTTGTCGATTTATAATATGTTAGCCTTAGAGTACTATGTTCGCAAAAATTGCAATGTTAAAATATAAAATAAGGATTGACATGTGCTTGCATTTCTCGTAAAACATGCATTTCTGATGTCTTTTGAACAAATACTTCACTTACCAGATATGGAACTGGGAGGAGGGTGATGTGCTGTTGATGTAGTTGTAACTGGGAAAACAAGAGTAAAAATTCAGCTGCTGCAGCTTTCTGATGTTGAGTACACTGACGAATGATAACCCCTTAAGAGGTGAAACTCCTTCTATCTCGATCTGTAACAGGCAAACTCTGATCCAAATCAATGCTCACTAGTTTTCAATTATGTCATATAGAGCAATATCTTATCCACTTCTATATTATTCAATCAGGTGTTCTGAAGGTGTAAAGAACAAAATCATAAATTTAATTGCATCCAGTAAAAGAAAATAATCTTGTACATTTCCATGTAGACTGCTGCTCCTGATGAAACTGTGGTGGTGAATGCATTTGTGTATTGATATACATAACTATGCAATTTTTCTTAATCATTTGAAGATATCGATCACTTATCAGTTGTTGAATGATGAACAGATGGAGTGATTGTTGTACTTCCTGTTGTAATTGTAATTTGGTAACAAAATGAAAAATAATCAAATTGAAGGGATTTTTGACTACTGCAAAGAAGTAAAATTGATTATCATCCATTATTTGGTTATTTTAAAGATACTCACGGTTAGAGCAAAAATAAATTACTGCTTTTTAATATAACACGGTCTCCTTCAGATGAATGAGTGGAAATGTCAACATTGGTACAAAAATTACTATTTACTCAAGTTATCTTTTTCAAAACTTTATTTACCTAACTAGACAAAATGGTGCTTGATTTTTTTTTTGCTATTTTCCTGAGGCAATTTGAAATGCAGATTTGAGTTGATGGATTTGTGTCAGATACTCTCATTGTTTGCTTTTGTAATTATTTGGTGATTCTATTGAAATAAGAACTCACCACTTATGGAACTGGTAGATGGAGTTGTTGTTACTTTGGTTGTAGTTGGCGCTGCTGGAGAACAAGGGAAAGGATTCAAAAATACAACATGCAAGGTTAGGTACCATGGAGCAAACCATCAGTTGCACCTCTTCTTATAAAAGTATTCTGATGTAATAATAGATAAATGATAGTATGCCTTAAGTACAGTGAACACGCGTTCCGGAATCTGTGCACAGAATTAATTTGTTTTGTAAATGCAGAGTGCAACTTTCAAACAGGGATCAATGCTGAATTTTTTGCAATTTGCGATACATTTCGAAAAGATTTGGAAATAAATGTGGATGGGTTGATAAGCAAGTTTGCAGATGGCACCAAGATTGGCGTTGTTCTGGAAGAGTTTGGAAGTCATGTTTACAAATTTGTAGATCTTTGGTTAGAGCACATTTGAAGTATTGCGTGTGATTTTGGTCTCTGCACACAGGAAGCATTTGAAGGCTTTTGAGTGCGTAAAGAACAGATTGGCCAGAATGCTGCATAATGTAAGATATTTGTTGTTCAGTTGGTGAAATTGGATTGTTTTCTCGAGAAGATCGGAAGTTGGAGGAAGTCCTGCTGGTAGTGTCTGGAAATACGAGACGCATAAATAGGGTAGAGTGTTACATCCAGGGTAGAAATGTCCAAGGCTAGAGGTCACAGCTTTAAGGTGAGTGGGGGAATATGTAATGGAGATTACCTTATTAACATTTTTAACATTTAAAAAAAATGTTTGGCACAGCTACTGTGGACTGAAGATACTGTGGATGGTGCTGTACTGTTGTGTTTATTGGTTCATAATATGTCAGCCAAAGAGCACTAGGTTCGCAAAAATTGCAATGCTAAAAATATAAAATAAGGATTGACATGTGCTTGCATTTCTAGTAAAACATGCATTTCTGATGCCTTTTGAACAAATACTTCAGTTACCAGATGTGGAACTGGGAGGAGGGTGATGTGCTGTTGATGTAGTTGTAACTGGGAAAACAAAAGTAAAAATTCAGCTGCTGCAGCTTTCTGACGTTGAGCACACTGTTGATTGATAACCCCTTAAGAGGTGAAACTCCTTCTATGTAACAGAGAAACTCTGCTCCAAATCAAAGCTCATTTGCTTTCAATTATGTCATATAGTGAAATATCTTATCCATTTCTATATTATTCAAGCAGGTGTACTGAATGTGGCAAGATCAAAATCATGAATTTAATTGCATCCAGTAAATGACAATAATCTTCTACATTTCCACGCAGGCTGCTGTCTTGATGAAACTGCGCTGGTGAATACATTTGTGCGTTCATATACGTAACAATGTAATTTTCCTTATATAATTTGAAGAAATCCATCACTTGCCAGTTGTTGAATGATGAATGATGATATAATCAAACTGAAGACATTTTTACTAATGCAAGGCAGTAAAATTGATCAGCATCCACTATTTGGTTATTTTATAGACACTCATGGTTTAGAGCAAAATTAAATTATTGCTTTTTAATATAAAATGTTCTCCTTCAGGTGGATAAGTGGTCAACATTGGTACAAAAATCACTATTTTATCATGTGATGTTTTTCAAAATTTTATTTACCTTACTAGACAAAATGGTGCTTAATTGTTTTGGCTATTTTCCTCAGGCAACTTGAAATGCAGATTTGAGTTGATGGATTTGTGTCAAATAATGTCATTATTTGCTTTTGTAATTATTTGGTGATTCTATTGAAAAAATAACTCACCACTTGTGGAACTGGTAGAGGGAGTTGTTGTTACTTTGGTTGTAGTTGGCTCTGCTGGAGAACAAGGGAAAGTATTCAAAAATGCTGCACACCATCTCCATTTACAACTAATCAGAGAAAGTGACTTGACCAAACACTTGACCAAAACTAATGATTAAAGTGCAATCCTCAAATTCAACATGGCAAGGTTAGGTACCATGGAGCAAACTATCAGTTGCACCTCTTCTTATAAAAGTATTCTGATGTATTAATAGATAATTAAGTACAGTGAACACGGGTTTCGGAATCGTTACACAGAATTAATTTGTTTTGTAAATGCAGAGGGCAACTTTCAAACAAGGATCAACGCTAAATTTTTTGCAATTTGCGATACATTTCAAAAAGACTTGGAAGTAAATGTGGATGGGTTGATAAGCAAGCTTGCA
The DNA here is from genome assembly GCA_035221665.1 of Okamejei kenojei. Taxonomy (NCBI): domain Eukaryota; kingdom Metazoa; phylum Chordata; class Chondrichthyes; order Rajiformes; family Rajidae; genus Okamejei; species Okamejei kenojei. Next base: position 18,863,953 of record CM069151.1, on the reverse strand, counting down.
GATGACACCAAGATTGGCGTTGTTCTGGAAGAGTTTGGAAGTCATGTTACAAATTTGTAGGTCTTTGGTTAGGACACATTTGAAGTATAGCGTGCTGTTTTGGTCTCCGCACACAGGAAGCATTTGAAGGCTTTCGAGAGTGTAAAGAACAGGTTAGGACTTCTGGTGGCATCAATGGTGGGTTGAGAGACGCTGCTGTTTTGCTCTGCTCCCGAAGAATGCTCTAATGTGCTAAAATACGAGTTGGAAGATGGGGGAGTTCTAAAAATAACAACCGGAGCTGTTATCAGAAATCCTGCTGATAATGGAGAATAACGGCAGTTTTATGTAAATAAAAAGGGAAATCTCGCCAGAAGCCTGCAAAAGCTGTTGCAAGACCTGCTACAAGAGCCTACTTGAAAAAACCTGGAAGACTCCTCAATCCCCTCAAATATCAGCTGGAATCTCAGAAGAAGAAGCTATCTCTCAAAATCCTTCTACAGAAATGACTTCAATGGAGGAACAAAGGGAACAAATGGAACAACTGGAAAAGTCAGTATCAGCTTCAGTCACTGACATTATTTCTAAAGTGATACGAGAGGGGAATGTCGCACTGGACAAAAGCCTCTCTGAAAAAATTAAACAAGGTAATGATATGCTGATGGGGAAAATTGATGACTTAACCAAAAAATTAAGCAGGTTGATAAGGACTGTAATAAAAAGTTGGATGCAATGCTTAAGTCTACTCATGCAGCTATGGAAGGAATGGATAATACAATAACCGAGATTACTAAGGCGATAAAGAGACTAAAAAAAGAACAAGAAAGCACTGGAAGGGAACTTGCTAAAATGAAGAATAAATGTATGGACTTGGAAGCAAGATCGATGAGGCAAAACTTGAGAATAGTTGGAGTTAAAGAGGGAAAGGAGAGTGGACAAAACCTTCAGGAGTTTGCTGCCAACCTACTCAAACAAGTACTTAAGTTGCCTGAAGCCCCGAGAATAGATATGGCTCACCGTGTCCGACGTAAGGCTCAAGCAAGCCCAACTGCCCCCCCAAGACAGATTATTGTGAAATTCTATGACATTTCAACCCTGGAAGGAATTATGAAACAGATTCCATATGGAGTGAATCTGATGTTTGGAGAAGACAATCTAAGATTCTTCCGTGATTTTCCAGCTGAAGTCATGGAAAAGAGGGACAAGTTTACAAAGACGAGAATGCTACTGAAAGAGGTTTCGGGAGTAAGATATGGGATAGTATATCCCGCGAAATTGAGAATTACTTATAACTTGGTCGAACGTGCATTCACGGATCCAGAAGAGGCACCTAAATATGCGCAAATATCACACAGGAGGTCTACTGAACATCAGGAGTCGGTCTCCCACAATAATACAGAGGAGAAACGGTGAAGAAAGGACTGTGTTTCTTTTTTTTTAAACATACAAAAAAGACTGCTCTGGTTAAGATGGCGAAATTTCCTCGAGGCGTTGTCTGGACATTTTATCTTTGGAATGTTAACTCAAGGTCGGATTTTACGTTTCACTTCAACAAAGGATTGGAAAAGACGAAAAACTGTGGTGGGGAAAATAACAAAAAAACAAACGGAATTTGAGAATATGGAAAAATATTATCAATGAACTTGTATATAGAAATTTATGATTTAAGAAACACACAATCACAAACTAACATAAAATATAACTAATAGAATTGTGTAATATTAAGGCACAGCGGAATAATGGCTGATGTTTATTTCATGATGTTAATTACTTGCTAAATATAAGAATAACGAGTTAAATATGATTGATAAGTATTAATAATATACTAACAAATTTTATGGATATAGTAGATCTAGTCTAAATTGTGCGTAAAGGGGGGGGGGGAGTGGAGAAGACTCAGATACTTGGAAGTTATCCAAGGGTCTGAATCTGGTTAACCCCTTGGAACCTTTTGTCTGATACAAAAGTTTGAGACTTAATTGTAATAGTTCTTGGCATATTTGTAGATAAGGATATATAACTAACATAATTACTATTATATCTAAGTATATACTTAATGTTGGAAACTCTTTTTTATTCTGTATCTGTGCTGTTTTATAAAAAAGAATCACTCCACCGCATTGTGTATTTTTATGTATGAGTTACTCCATCACTTTATGTATTTTTTTGTGTGAATTACTCAAACACTTTGTGACTGTTTTTGTGTGTTACTCCAACACTTTGTGACTTTTTTGTGTGTTACTCCAGCACTTTGTGACTTTTTTGTGTGAATTACTCCAGCACTTTGTGACTCTAGCATCTCTGGATAGAATGAATGGGTGACGTTTCGGGTCGAGACCCTTCTTCAGACTTGTCTTGGGGGCAGAGCAAAACATATAAAAAACATATATGGAAGTCATCAAGAAGTTTTCTACCATCTGTTGGTGGTTTGTTTTTAATTATAATATCACTTTTTGTTTGTTAATTATCTTTTCACGACTTTACACTTTCTGGTCTTTTTCAAGGTCTATTCTGAAGGGGAGATGCCAACAAAACTTAACAGCTGGGGATGACCATCCTTCACCTAGAGTTATGAGGTTTTTGGTTGCACCATATGAAGTAAAGCTATTAACATGATTCATAATGCAAGATGATAAACAAAAGAAAACTGGAGGAATCACGTTCTGTAGCTGGAATATAAGGGGCGCTAATGAACCAATTAAAAGGGGTAAGATCTTTGCCCAATTAAAAGCTCTCAACAGTGACATCATTTTCTTACAAGAAACTGATCTAAACATCAAACACAGATAAGACTGAAGGCAAATTGGATTGGGCAAATATACTACTCTTCATTTACTTCTAAATCTAGAGGCACGGCTATTATCATTCGTAAAGGTATACCATTTAAATTAAAGAATACCATAGCAGATAAAGAGGGGAGGTACATCATAGTCACGGGACAAATTAATTCTACTCAACTTACTTTGATAAATATTTATGCTCCTAATTTTGACAACCCCCAATTCTTTAGTAAAATACTGGATACAATTTCAGAACTTAACTATCAAAATGTGATAATAGGGGGAGATTTGAATTGTGTTTTAGATCCATATCTGGATAAATCAGCAAAACAAAAAAGGATTAACATAAATTCTAAAACTAGTGAACTCCTAAATACATACATGAAAAATACCAACATAACAGATGTATGGAGGATCGCTAACCCAGTAGGTAGGGAATATTCATTTTATTCAATGGTACATAAAACATATTCACGTATTGATTATTTCTTAGTGGACACAAAATTAATTCCATATACATATAATTCTAAATATCATAATAGTATTATTTCTGATCATTCCCTGTTAACTTTTTCTTTAAAATTAGATGGAATGCCTGATAAAAAATCGTTCTGGAGGTTTAACCCCCAAATCTTAAATAACTCTCAAGGTTGCACATATTTAAAAGAGCAGATGATATTCTTCTTTGAGACATGACACACCAGACACTTCACCTTCCTTATTATGGGAAACTTTTAAGGCATTTATTAGAGGAACTATAATTTCATATCAAGCTTTCCAAAATAAAAAGAATAACACTGAACAATTGCAGTTAGAACAAGAAATTAGACAATTAGATTTAGAAAATGCCAAAAAACCAACAGAACTTTAAAATTTATATACATCGAAAACCTCTGCAAATAATACTCAAATTACAAATTTCTTAGACAATTGTAATCTTCCAAAATTAAATATGGTGGAACAAGAGGGATTAGGAGCTCAGATTACACTTCAGGAAATAGAAGAAACAATAAATTTGTTGAAGAATGGCAAAACGCCAGGACCAGATGGCTTTAGTAATGAATTCTATAAAAGATTCTATGACATAATTTCTCCACGCCTGCAATATTTATATATACACGCTTTTAAAGAAAATAAATTACCTGAATCACTAATTGAGTCAACAATTACACTTATACCTAAAAAGGATAAAGATCTAGAAGACCCAGGCTCATATAGAGCCATAGCACTCTTAAATACAGATTTAAAAAAAATAGCAAAGACCCTAGCGAGAAGATTGAGTAACTATGTTTTCAAGCTAATAAACCCGGACCAAACAGGGTTTATACCAAAGAGATACTCATTTAACAATTTGAGAAGGCTGTTTAATATAATGTACTCACATAATACTGAAGAAGACCTAGCAATTATTTCATTGGATGCAGAAAAAAATTTTGATCAAGTAGCATGGCAATATTTATTCAAAGTATTGCAAAAATTTAACATGAGAAATAACTTTATCTCATGGGTAAAATTATTATACGATAAGCCGACGGCTAGAATACTGACTAATAATATATTATCCCCGAAATTCCAATTAGCAAGGGGCAATAGGCAGGGGTGCGCACTATCGCCCCTGCTATTTGCACTAGTGATAGAGCCTTTAGCAGAAAGTATAAGAAGTCATCCGAATATTCATGGATATAATACCAAACATTCAAATAATAAAATCTCATTATATGCAGATGACATATTATTATATATTACAAATTCGCAAATTAGCATACCAAATATACTAAATTTAATAGAGGAATTTGGTTCTTTTTCAGGATATAGAATAAACTGGAACAAAAGCAAAATGATGATGATAAAACCTCAAGAGCCGACACATCTGTTGAAATTCCCTTTTTCGCCTTTTAGAATCGAGCAGTGTACCCCAGAAAAATTTAAGTATTTGGGCATCCAAATCACTAGGAAATATAAATCACTACTTAACGCAAACTATATGCCTTTATTAACTAAATTAAAGGGGTTGATTAAGTTTTGGAAAACACTGCCGATGTCCTTAATAGGCAGAATAAATGCGATAAAAATGATCTTCTTACCACAAATACTGTACCTATTTCAATCAATACCAATATATTTACCGAAGAAATTCTTTAAAAAACTAGATTCTGATATTATAAACTTCATGTGGGATTATAAATCACACAGAATTCAAAGAAAACATGTGTAAATCTAAAGAATCAGGGGGACTGACACTCCCTAACTTATTGTATTACTATTGGGCAGTGAATATTAAAAATATAATCTACTGGTTGGACAGTTCTGCCCAACAGGTAGATTGCATATGAATGGAGAAAGAGGATTGTTCCCCTTATAACATAGGAGCAATCCTTCTTTCCCCGATGAAACTGAACAATACAATATATAAGAAAAATCCAATTTTTCACAGTATAATACAAATTTGGAAACAAATAAAATTAACTTTAAAATTAAAGAAAACTTCTTTCTCCAATAACTAATAATCCCTCATTCAAACCATCTATTAATGATAAAACATTTAATCAATGGGAAAGAATAGGAATTAAAACGATGGGAGATATGTATGAAATGGGAAAACTTTTATCATTCCAACAATTACAACTAAAATATAATTTGAAAAGTAATCAATATTTCAAATATCTTCAAATTCAAAATTATTTGAAAAAGTATATACAAGGATATCAAACTTTAACCCCAGATCTGCTGGAGGAAGGAATGAATAGAAAGGCAGAATCAAGCAATTTAATATCTTACTTATATAATATAATTCTAAATATAGAAACACCAACGACAGAAGCAATTAAAAGAGACAAGAGAAAATAAACAAGAGTTATTGATAAAAATTCTGAACGATAGATGGGATAAAAATGTATTATATGTATACAAATGTTCAATGAATGTAAGACATAACCTAATTCAATTTAAAATTTAACAGAGATTATATTATTTGAAAACAAGACTGAATAAAATATTTTCAAATGTTTCCCCATCTGCGACAAATGTCTAACTCAAAATGCCAATATAGCACATTCCTTTGTCTCTTGTACAAAACTGTATACATTTTTGAATGAAATTTTTGGAATTTTTACAAAACTATTTAACATAAAATTGAACCCCAATACCGAATTGATTATCTTTGGATCAATGGACGAGGGAAGTAAACTAACTATATTCCAAGAAGCTTTTCTTAATTATGGTCTAATAACAGCGAAAAAACTTATACTTAAATTTTGGAAAAACGCACCTACGCCAACATTCAAAATGTGGATCTCAAACATGTCTGAAACACTACATCTTGAAGAAATGAGATTCCTCTTACTAGGCAAAGTAGACCAATTCTTAAAGATTTGGTCTCCATTTATCAACTTTATACAAGCATATGGTGCAACATAACATAACCTTAGAAATTAAATGGTTTAGAACTGGGTGACGGATGGGCAAAAATATGAGATAGGTAGATCTCTCCTAATCTCTCTTTTCTTTTTACTTTTTCCCTTTCTTTCAATATTTTAACTTATCACCTCTGTCCTTTATTTTTTTTTGTTTTCTGTTTCTACTCGCTTGTCTATCTATTCCGACACTCTTTATTTCTTTTTTCTCTCACTGTTCTTTTATTATTGAACCAAAAGTATGAAGTTGTACAAGAATGATAATATATATTTATGTATTAGGTACTTAAGTACCAGACTACTGAACTTACTTCTAACAAAAATAAACAAACAAAAAAATATTTAAAAAAAAAAAAAAAAAGTCAAACTCAAAATGCCACTATAGCACATTCCTTTGTCTCTTGTACAAAACTGCATGAATTTTGGAATGAAATTTTTGGAATCTTTACAAAACTATTTAACACAAAATTGAACCCCAATACAGAACTGATTATTTTGGGATCAATGGAAGAGGGAAGTAAGCTAACTATATTCCAAGAAGCTTTTCTTAATTACGGTTTAATAACAGCAAAAAAAACCTATACTCAAATTCTGGAAAAACGCAACCACGCCAACATTCAAAATGTGGATTTCAAATATGTCGGAAACGCTACATCTTGAAGAAATGATATTCCTCCTACTCGGCAAAGTAGACCAATTCTTAAAGACTTGGTCTCCTTTTATCAACTTTTTACAAGTAGATGGTGCAACATAACATAACCTTAGAAATTAAATGGTTTAGAACCTGGTGACGGATGGGCAAAAATACGAAATAGGTAGATCTCTCCTAATCTCTTTTTTCTCTACTTTCTCCTTTTTTTCAATCTTTCTAGCTTCTCATCTCTGTCCTTTATTTCTTTTGCTATCTGTTTCTACTCGTTTGTCTATCTATTCCGACACTCTTAATTTATTTCTTCTCTCACTGTTCTTTTATTATTAAATTAAAAATACGAAGTTGTACAAGAATGGAAATATGTATTTATGTATTAGGTACTCAAGTACCACACTATTGTACTTACTTCTAACAAAAATACACAAAAAAAAAAGAACAGGTTGGCCAGAATGCTGCCTAATGTAAGATATTTGTTGATCGGTTGGTGAAATTGGACTGTGTTCTCGAGAAGATCGGAAGTTGGAGGAAAACCTGCTGGTAGTGTCTGGAAATACGAGACGCTTAAATAGGGTAGGGAGTTATTTCCAGGGTGGTAATGTCAAAGGCACAGCTTTAAGCTGAGTGCAGGAAAATGTAATGGAGATTACCGTATTAAGATTTTTAACATTTAAAAAAAAATGTTCGGCACAGATACTGTGGACTGAAGATATTGTGGATTGTGGTCCTGTGCTGTACTGTTGTATTTGACGATTTATAATATGTTAGCCGAAGAGTACTACGTTCGCAAAAATTTTGGAATCTGTACACAGAATTAATTTGTTTTGTAAATACAGAGTGCAACTTTCAAACAAGGATCGATGCAGAATTTTTTGCAATTTGCGATACATTTTTAAAAGACATGGAAATAAATGTGGGTGGGTTGATAAGCAAGTTTGCAGATGACACCAAGATTGGCGTTGTTCTGGAAGAGTTTGGAAGTCATGTTTACAAATTTGTAGATCTTTGGTTAGGGCACATTTGAAGTATTTCAAGCAGTTTTGCTTTTCCGCACACAGGAAGCATTTGAAGGCTTTTGAGAGTGTAAAGAACAGGTTGACCAGAATTCTACCTAATGTAAGATATTTGTTGTTCCTTTGGTGAAATTGGATTGTTTTCTTGAGAAGATCGGAAGTTGGAGAAATACCTGATGGTAGTGTCTGCAAATACGAGACGCATAAATAGGATAGAGTGTTATTTTCAGGGTAGAAATGTCAAAGGTTAGAGGGCACACTTTAAGGTGAGTGGGGGAAAATGTGATGGAGATTACCGTATTAAGATTTTTAACATATAAAAAAATGTTCGGCACAGATACTGTGGACTGAAGACACCGTGGATTGTGGTCCTGTGCTGTACTGTTGTATTTGTCGCTTTTTATATGTCAGCCTAAGAGTATTACGTTCACAAAAATTGCAATGCTTAAAATATAAAATAAGGATTGACATGTGCTTGCATTTCTAGTAAAACATGCATTTCTGATGTCTATTTTGAACAAATACTTCACTTACCAGATGTGGAACTGGGAGGAGGGTGATGTGCTGTTGATGTAGTTGTAACTGGGAAAACAAGAGTAAAAATTCATCTGCTGCAGCTTTCTGAATGTTGAGTACACTGATGAATGATAACCCCTTACGAGGTGAACCTCCTTCTATCTCGATCTGTAACAGGCAAACTCTGATCCAAATCAATGCTCACTAGTTTTCTGTTATGTCATATAGGGAAATATCTTATCCACTTCTATATTATTCAAGCACGTGTACATAATGTGGAAAGAACAAAATCATAAATTTAATTGCATCGAGTAAATGACAATAATCTTGTACATTTCCATGCAGACTGCTGCTCTTGATGAAACTGCGCTGGTGAATGCATTTGTGTATTCATATACATAACAATGCAAATTTTGCTAAATTGTTTGAAGACATCCATCACTTTCCAGGTCTTGAATAATGAACAGACGGAGTGATTGTTGTACTTCCTGTTGTAATTGTAATTTGGAAACAGAAAGAAAAATAATCAAATTGAAGAGATTTTTGACTACTGCAAAGCAGTAAAATTGATCATCATCAACTATTTGGTTATTTTAAAGACACTCAATGTTAGAGCAAAAATAAATTATTGCTTTTTTAATATAACACGGTCCCTTCAGGTGAATGAGTGGGAATGTCAACATTGATACAAAAATCACTATTTACTAAAGTTATCTTTTTCAAAATTTATTTACCTTTCTAGACAAAATGGTGCTTGATTTTTGTTTGCTATTTTTCTGAGGCAACTTGAAATGCAGAATGAGTTGATGGATTTGTGTCAAATACTCTAATTGTTTGCTTTTGTAATTATTTGGTGATTCCATTGAAATAAGAACTCACCACTCATGGAACTGGTAGAGGGAGTTGTTGTTACTTTGCTGGTAGTTGGCTCTGCTGGAGAACAAGGGAAAGTGTTAAAAAATGCTGCATACCAGCTCCATTTGCAACTAATCAGAGAGAGTGACTTGACCAAACATGGTGAAGTGGATACGAAAAGTAATGATTAAAGTGCAGTCCTCAAATACAACATGGCAAGGTTAGGTACCATGGGGCAAAGCATCAGTTGCACCTCTTCTTATAAAAGTATTCTGATGTAATAATAGATAAATGAAGATATGCCTTAAGTAAATTGAACACGTGTTTTGGAATCTGTACACAGAATTAATTTGTTTTGTAAATACAGAGTGCAAGTTTCAAACAAAGATCAACGCAGAAATGTTTGCAATTTGCGATACATTTTGAAAAGACATGGAAATAAATGTGGATGGGTTGATAAACAAGTTTGCAGATGACAACAAGATTGCCGTTGTTCTGGAAGAGTTTGGAAGTCATGTTACAGCTTTGTAGTTCTTTAGTTAGGCCGCATTTGAAGTATTGCGTGCAGTTTTGGTCTCCGCACACAGGAAGCATTTAAAGGCTTTGGAGAGTGTAAAGAACAGGTTGACCAGAATTCTACCTAATGTAAGATATTTGTTGTTCCTTTGGTGAAGTTGGAATGTTTTCTCGAGAAGATCGGAAGTTGGAGAAACACCTGATGGTAGCGTATGCAAATACGAGACGCATAAATAGGGTAGAGTGTTATTTCCAGGGTAGAAATGTCAAAGGCTAGAGGGCACAGCTTTAATGTGAGTGGGGGAAAATGTGATGGAGATTACCGTATTAAGATTTTAAACATTTAAAAAAATGTTCGGCACAGATACTGTGAACTGAAGATACGGTGGATTGTGGTCCTGTGCAGTACTGTTGCATTTGGCGATTTATAATATATCAACCTAAGAGTACTATGTTCGCAAAAATTGCAATGCTTAAAATATAAAATAAGGATTGACATGTGCTTGCATTTCTAGTAAAACATGCATTTCTGATGTCTTTGAACAAATACTTCACTTGCCAGATGTGGAACTGGGAGGAGTGTGATGTGCTGTTGATGTAGTTGTAAATGGGAAAACAAAAGTAAAAATTCAGCTGCTGCAGATTTCTGATGTTGAGCACACTGATCATTGATAACCCTTAAGAAATGAAACTCCTTCTGTCTCGATCTGTAACAGGCAAACTCTGATCCAAATCAAGGCTCATTAGATTTCAATTATGTCATATAGGGAAATATCTTATCCACTTCTATATTATTCAAGCAGGTGTACTGAATGTGGAAAAATCGAAATCATGCTGCATCCAGTAAATGATAATATTCTTGTACATTTCCATGCAGACTGCTGCTCTTGATGAAACTGCGCTGGTGAATGCATTTGTGTATTCATATACATAACAATGCATTTTTTCTTATATCATTTGAAGTAATCCTTCACTTACCAGTTGTTGAATGATGAATAGACGGAGTGATTGTTGTACTTCCTGTTGTAATTGTAATTTGGAAACAGAAAGAAAAATAATCAAATTGAATACATTTTTGACTACTACAAAGCAGTAAAATTAATGATCATCCACTATTTTGTTATTTTATAGACACTCAAGATTAGAGCAAAAATAAATTACTGCTTTTTAATATGACACGGTCTCCTTCAGGTGGATAAGTGGAAATGTCAACATTGATACAAAAATCTCTATTTATGTGATGTTTTCCAAAACTTTATCGACCTTACAAGACTGAATGGTTCTTGAATTGTTTTGGCTATTTTACTGAGGCAACTTGAAATGCAGATTTGGGTTGATGGATTTGTGTCAAATAGTCTTATCCTTTGCTTTTGTAATTATTTGGTGATTCTATTGAAATAAGAACTTACCACTTGTGGAACTGGTAGAGGTAGTTGTTGTTACTTGGTTGTAGTTGGCTCTGCTGGAGAACAAGGGAAAGTATTAAAAAATGCTGCACACCAGCTTCATTTGTAACTAATCAGAGAGAGTGACTTGACCAAACATGGTGAAGTGGATACGAAAAGTAATGATTAAAGTGCAGTCCTCAAATACAACATGGCAAGGTTAGGTACCATGGAGCAAACCATCAGTTGCACCACTTATAAAATTATTCTGACGTAATAATAGATAAATGTAGGTATGCCTTAAGTACCGTGAACACGGGTTTCGGAATCTGTACACAGAATTAATTTGTTTTGTAAATGCAGAGTGCAATTTTCATACAAGGATCGATTTTGGATGTTTAGCATTTTTGTCATATATTTCGAAAAGACTTGGAAGTAAATGTGGATGGGTTGATAAGTAAGTTTTCAGAAGATTGGCGTAGTTCTGGAAGAGTTTGGAAGTCATGTTACAGCTTTGTAGATTTTTGGTTAGGCCGCATTTGAAGTATTGCGCGCAATTTTGTTCTCCGCACATAGGAAGCATTTGAAGGCTTTGGTGAGTGTAAAGAACAGGTTGACCAGAATGCTGCCTAATGTAAGATATTTGTTGTTCTGTTGGTAAAATTGGATTGTTTTCTCGAGAAGATCGGAAGTTGAGGGAACACCTGATGGTGGTGTTTGGAAATACAGGACGCATAAATAGGGTAGAGTGTTATTTCCAGGGTAGAAATGTCAAACGCTAGAGGGCATAGCTTTAAGGTGAGTGGGGGAAAATGTAATGGAGATTACCGTATTAACATTTTTAACATTAAAAAAAAAACATTCGGCACAGATACTGTGCTCTGAAGATAATGTGGATTGTGGTCCTGTGTTATACTGTTGTATTTGTCGATTTATAGTATGTCAGCCTAAGAGTACTACTGATTTTTTTGGCTATTTTCCTGAGGCAACTTGAAATGCAGATTTGAGTTGATGGATTTTTGGCAAATACTCTTATTGTTTGCTTTTGTAATTATTTGGTGATTCTATTGAAATAAGAACTTACCACTTATGGAACTGGTAGAGGGAGTTGTTACTTTGCTGGTAGTTGGCTCTGCTGGAGAACAAGGGAAAGCGTTAAAAAATGCTGCACACCAGCTCCATTTGCAACTAATCAGAGAGAGTGACTTGACCAAACATGGTGAAGTGGATACGAAAAGTAATGATTTGACCAGTGCAGTCCTCAAATACAACATGGCAAGGTTAGGTACCATGGAGCAAACCATCAGTTGCACCTCTTCTTATAAAAGTATTCTGATGTAATAATAGATAAAAGAAGAGATGCATGGAGTACAGTGAACATGGATGTCGGAATCTGTACACCAATTTAATTTGTTTTGTAAATGCAGAATGCAACTTTCAAACAAGGATCGATGATTTTTTTTGCAATCTGCGATACATTTCGAAAAGACTTGGAAGTAAGTGTGGATGGGTTGATAAGTAAGTTTGCAGATGACACCAAAACAGGCAAACTCTGATCCAAATTTTAATTCGTAGTCACGTGAGTGATTCCGTGAAGAAGCCCGCCAGTCCACATGCGCGTCGTTACGTCTGACGCATGATGCAACAGGTGTGTAGATCCACCAGCAGTATGTTTTAAAAACCCTCAGTTACGTTTTAAAAACTTAGTTGAGGTCGTTTTCTGCGGTGGGTAAGTCTTATTGCAGGGGCAAGTTCGAACCATGGAGAAAATGATTAAGGGAAGGTTGAGGCAGGCCGCTGGGTGTGCAGCTATGGAAGACCGCGGGAGTGCGGGTAGCGGGCGGCTGCCTATCTCGCCTTCAGAGTCACTGGCAGCACAGCCAGTGGATTCCGACTTGGTGCTGATTGAAAGCACCGTGGCTACTCAGGTGGGACGGGAAGCCATTAAAAAATCGGTAAGGCCTGGTGAGTCGGGCCAACAATGAATCACGTCTTCGGACATTTGTCCAAGATGGAGCTCCTGATGGAGAGGATGTTCCATCACGATATGCTCCAGCAAGTGGAGCTTTAGATCCGTGGGTCTCCTCGGGGGCTTGTGGCAGCGGCACCTGTTGAAGGCCTGCATAATGTCTCCCTCTCAGTGGAGGAGAGTCAGTTTTGTTCTGACTCCAAGGTCGGAGGTAAAGCCGGTGAGCATACCTCAAGGCAAGAAGACCGCGAACCACGGGTGCCAAGCATGACATCTATATTTGCTATACTGACCAGAATTGGGGAACTGCTGGATGAGGACCTGGTAATGACTATTAATTACATGGCCTCATTCCAGCTGCAAGACCTCACAATGAAAGAAACTTCCAAAAATACGAGACACCTGCCATTTGTGCGTCATTCAAAGTGCCAACTGTGAACAACGCTATCTGGGGTCACATGGGTGTAGGTATCAGAGCCCAGGAAGTGAGGCTCCAGAAGATACTAAAGCAGCTCACTTCACGCATTACAGCTTTTGCTAGGTCGGTCGATGGGGGGGGGGGGCCTGTCTGAGGTGCGGCAGGATGCTCTGGCCCTAATGTGCAATGCACATTTTGAAATAAACTGCCTCAGAAAGAGTGCTATCCATCCTACTCTGAACCCTAAGTTTGCGGCACTGTGCAAATCTAGCAATGTGCAACCGCCGAATTTACTGTTCAGTGATGATCTATCGAAACGGGTCAAAGAGTTGGACGACGAGGCGAAAACAGTCGGCCTCATAAAAGCCCAACTGACTAGCAAAATTCCACTTCGGCGGCAGCACCCCTACAAGCAGTTCGCTGAAGCTGGTTCAGGCCAAGGACCAAGCCGGCCCTTTCCAATTTTCCAACTCCAACTTTCTTCCCCTCCAGAACTCGGGGGCAGAAGTTTCCACCAACAACCATGGAGGTAGGTGGATCTGGTTCTTTTCAGAACATGTCATATATGGATCAGTTACACGTTGGTGGGAGATTACACATGTTTTTCGATGAATGGTGTTGCATAACATCAGATTTGTTTATACTGCAGAGTATACAAGGGTTCCGAATATAATTCATTTTCAAATTGCGTCCACCTACACAGGCTACACCAAGCCAGACATTGTTTTTTTCACAACAAAAGTCTTTAGATGTATAAGCTGAAATTGAAACATTATCTAAAAAAGGGGTAATTGAGAAGTCGTTGCATGAATCTCACCAATTTGTGTCTAATATATTTCCTAGACAAAAGAAGGATGGTGGGTGTCGAATCATTCTTGATCTAACTCTATTTAACTCCTATGTGTAGTATAAAGATTTCAAAATGGAAACTTTTGTTACTGCGAGACAACTGGTTTCCAAAGGATGTTATATGGCATGCACAGATCTAAAAGATGCATACTATTCAATACCCATTCATTACAATCACTGGAGATATTTGAAGATTAACTGGATGAGGCCACTATGGCAGTTTAAAGCATTGCCTAATGGGTTCAGCTCCTATATTATTTACAAAATTGTTAAAACAATATGATTCTGAGCCCAGTGTGGGCCTACGGACTCAGAATGATATTATAATGGCCTATTTGGATGATGTCCTAATCATAGGCAAGACTCAGAAATCAGCTGAATTATCTGTTTCAGCTACCAAACTCGTGTTTGAGAGGTTGGGGTTTCTCATCCATCCAGTTAAATCCAAATCAATACCATCTAGAGTTATTGATTATTTGGGATTCACAAATAATTCAACTCACATGTCTATGACTCTGCCTAGAGACAAGAGATCAGAGTTAATAGAAGCTTGTAACAATCTTGTTGATGAGCAACAATCCTATATTCGGCTGGTGGCTAGTATAATTGCCAAATTAGTGGCTGCTTTTCCAGCTGCACAGTTTGGGCCTTTACTTTATAAACATTTACAACGTGCAAAGGAGCAGACACTCAAAAGACACGCAGGTCACTTCAATAGACCCATGTGGTTACCAGCTGAAGCCATTGCTGAGTTACAATGGTGGATGGCGAATATTTGGCATTGCTCCAGTAAAATTCAGATTGATAAACCTTAATTTATTTTACAAACTAATGTTAGTGCTCTAGGATAGGGAGCTACTGATACCATCTCTAGCTGCGGTGGCAGATGGAACATGCATGAGGCATTAATTCTTTAATCACATGGTATTAACTATTTAGAGTTGTTGGGAGCACTCTATGGCTTAAGTCACATTGTACTAGTCTGCATGAATTGCATGTTCAGTTTCAGATTGACAACACTACAGCAGTAGCATAAGTCAATCACATGGCATCAAGTTGGTATCATGTGATAAATTGGCTAACCTTATTTCGCACTGGTGTATTGCAAGAAACATCTAGATTTCAGCTATCTACTTACCAGGTAGATTTAACATGGAGGTGGACCCCAGGTCATGAAAATTCAATGACAACACAGAATGGATGATGAATCATGAAATATTTAATGATATTGTCGCTCGGTATGGTATACCAGATATTGATTTGTTTGCATCCAGACTAAATCGCCAGCTACCAAAGTAGGTTTCATGGGAACTAGACCCAGGGGCAGTAGCAGTAGATGCATTCTCGCTACACTGGGGTGGAATGTTTTTATATGCATTTCCCCCATTTTGCCTCATCAGTCGGTGATTGCTTAAGATCGAGAGGGACTCCGCCTCAGACGTTTTGGTAGTTCCCGACTGGCCTACACAGCCATGGTTCCCACTCATTCTGAGACTAATAACACAGCCTTTTATGGCTGTCCCCAAATGCAGTAACCTGCTGGTTCACCTGTGACTGGAGAGAACATTCCACTACATGACCGTCTTAATCTATTGATTTGCAGATTCTGAGGAGACCGTTCCTAGGGCTCGGACTATCAGGTCGTACGGTGGATGTGATTACTGTGGCCTGGAGGGATAGTACTAAAAAACCAATACATCTCTCATATCAAGAAATGGGAGGTGTTCTGCTTGCAGTCAAACATATATCACATGACAAGCATACCTGATGTGTTAGAATTTTTTTCCACACTATATTTTGATGAGCGACTGAGCTATAGTGCCATCAACAGTGCCAGGAGTGCCTTATCATCCTACCTATGGCAGGGATCGGGACAACACTCTGTTGAGTCTCACCCATTAATATCCCGGTTCATGAAGAGTATTTTTAACTGTAATCCCCCCAGGCTCAGGTACATGGAGATCTGGGATGTGAGCGTGGTTCTCACGCTGCTTCGCCAATGGGCTCCAGCAACATCCCTGTCTTTACCCAGACTCATTCTTAATGTGGTCATGCTCATGGCGCTGGTTTCAGACGTTGCAGAAGCTGCGACTGGACAGGATGGTTTCATCTGTAAATAACATAACATTTTATGTTTATGATTTACTTAAGCAGAGCAGGCCAGCGATGTCAGGGCTTAAACTTATTTTTATGGCGTACCCCATACCTATGTGTATATGCACTTGTAGCACTTCGCCTATGTGTAGTTATGCACTTGTAGCAGTATATCAAGGTCACCAAGACCCGCAAAGGCTCTGAATTAACGATATTCATCAGTCACAAAAAGCCTCATAAGAAGGTGTCGGTAAGGACCATTTCAAGGTGCCTGAAACAAGTTCTGGCTTCTGCCGGAGTGGATACTGACGTTTTAAAATCTCACTCCACCAGGGCGGCATCAACATCAGCAGCGAGGGTAATGGACGTCCCTTGCGACCAAATCCTCGCCGCCGCAGGATGGTCCAATGAACTGACATTTCAAAGGTTCTATAATAAACCTCTTGCCACACCGGGGGTATTTGTCCATTCCATTTTAAATTCTGTTTTATAGCTTCCCCCTGGGAGAGAGGGGTTGCTATTGTTTTTCTTTTTGCTAATTAAAGCATCAACATGTTTAAGTCTGTATCATTTTTGAATGCATTATTTATTATTACTCATCCTGTGTCAACTGAGGCATGTGTCGCATGGACTCGTATCCACGGCATGAAATCACAGAGCTTTGAAATCTTCACAGAATCACTCACGTGACTCCGAAGTAAAAGAGTAAGATTAAACGAGAACTTACCAGTTTGAAGTCTGATCTTTATATTATGAGGAATTACGATGAGCGATTACGTGCCCTCCGCTCCCAACCCTCGTATTCTAAAGGTCATCTGGTAGTTCCAGTCTTCTCTAATCTTACTATGTCACTTCGACTACTGTTATCTGTGATTTCACACCTCTGCTTTGAAGATTGACGCACATGCGGACTGGCGGGCTTCTTCACGTAATCGCTCATCGTAACTCCTCTTCAAATAAAGATCAAACTTCAAACTGGTAAGTTCTCATTTAATCTAACTATCAATGCTCACTAGCTTTCAATTATGTCACATGGGGAAATATCTTATCACCTTCTATATTAATCAAGCAGGTGTACTTATTGTGGAAAGAACAAAATCATAAATTGAATTGCATCCAGTAAATGACAATAATCTTGTACATTTCCACGCAGACTGCTGCTCTTGATGAAACTGTGCTGGTGAATGTATTTGTGTATTCATATAGGTAACAATGCAATTTTTTGTATATCATTTGAAGAAATCTATCACTTACCAGTTGCTGAATGATGAACAGACGGAGTGATTGTTGTGATTGTAATTGTGATTTGGAAAAAGAAAGAAAAAGAATCAAATTGAATACATTTTTGACTACTGCGAAGCAGTGAAATTGATCATCATCCATTAGTTGGTTATTTTATAGACGTTCAAGGTAAGAGCAAAAATAAGTTATTGTTTTTTAATATAACAATGCAATAATAGATAAATGAAGGGATGCATATAGTACAGTGAACATGGGTGTCGGAATCTGTACACAGATTTAATTTGTTTTGTAAATATATTATGAAAGGTAAATCATGTCTGACGAATCTTATAGAATTTTTAGAGAATGAAACTAGTAGAGTAGATAACCCTAACCCTAACCCTAACCCTAACCCTAGAGGATGATGCACGATTTGGATTTTCTTGACCACTATCAAGTAACAATATTGGGATACCCATCTGATAATACATGAAATAATGAACATACTAATGTGAATTATTATTGTTATTATTTTATTACTATTGTAAACCATTATAATTATTAGTAATACAACTATAATTATAATCATAATTACGTGTAATATAAGAGGAGACTTTGAAGAAAAAGCATGCATAATAAAAATCGAGAATATTAAAATATTCAAGTGCTTTAACAAATGAACAAAGAAACAATTTATGCAATTATCCCTTTCTCGGTCGTTTGCTAAGTGTGTCGAAGCTCGGTGCCTAGCGGCTACTCAGAATGTAAATTGTAATTGACTATTTGCTACAGAAAACACCCAACTTTCTGCTGATCTTATAAGCATGTTTGCCTTAGAATTTTTTCAGAATTCTCACATGCAATTCACATTCAATGTGCTGCCAACAGCAACATATCATCTTATATATTTGTTTAAGATTCCTCACTATTGCCTCACTATTTAAGGAAATCCTAATTTACAAAGGATATCCAAAGTTTTTTATCAAATGCATATGTCTGATATTTCAAAATATTAGATACTAAGATTAAATGGATTAGAATATTCCTCATACATGCTGTAGTTCACAATTTAAAAACAGCGCAAACAAAACGTACGTCTTTTCGTCCACTTTAATAGTTCCATTTTCCAGAAGAATTGTAACACCTTCTATCACTATATATGCTTGTTCCAAGTCCCCCGTCGACCCACGACGGATTTTGATGTTAAAATCTTCTACGTCACTTGTGCTATCCGTGGACAGGCGTCTCAGAAAATAGTTGCAGTTTGATCTAAAGTAGTAAAACTGGTTATCATATGTCCTGAATGCTCCCTTTCCCCAAGTGCTGCAGAAACCTGAAAAAGAGTTGAAGGAGTAACCTCTGATTACATATTAAATCAATACAGTATTTTGATTGTGGCACTTTGTTTATTTTCATTTAATTGCACTTCTAGTTCTACTAATAACTTCAAATAGAGATAAGTTTAACATTATCAGCTCATTAAAAGGAGCTAGTGGGCAATTACAATCACTAAGATGACTTACTCATTATATGAGTTTGAACAAGCAGTAAAGAAACCAAACCAAAAGTGACTTGGATTTCTGTACATACCATGATTATGGGATAAATGTAATTTTAACAGGGTTGTGCCAAAGCTAAGAAAATCATTAAAAAGAGGTTCATGGTGTACCACCTTTAGCAAAATATGGGTACAGATATGGGTACAATGTCAGGCAGTTTAAAGTATCTGGAATGTCAAAGTAGCCGTGTCTTCATATCTGTGGTCACAATTCAATTCACCCATCCATAAACTGCCAATGTATATTGATATTTTTAAAGAAGTAAATAATGCAAAACTTACCAGATTCAATTGAAGAACTTGAGTATTGAATAGATCTTGGCACAATTCGATGAATATAGTCCTCCATACCTTGTTGAAAATAAAGCATGTTATTTCAGAACTTACTTAGCTTTGACTTTTAAGATCAACCATGTGTTATACTTGGTTACAAAAAAAACGTTCAAGAAGTTATGATTGTTAAATTAAACCACAATAGCTGGGTTAATTTATATATTAGTTCAATACAAATTTTGAAATGCTATAATACATTTTGAATGTTTTAAAATTATAGAAGTTCAGTCTAAAAACATTTGTTGCTATTTCTGTTTCATTGGAGATGAATTCCAAAGGTATAAACACTCTGCAGAATTAAATTTCAATGTCATAATCTTAAGATAATTATCTTAAGATTTTTTTTTAAAGCTGTAACATTAACTTACCTGTGCAAGTGGACAGGATACAGAGGACAACTAATACCAGCTTTTGCATCCTGTTAGTTTGATACCATGGACAGAGCAGTGAATGGTTCACTTCAGTGGAGAGTCTCCTTCTCAGATCATGTTATATAGCTCCTCTCATCTGATTTATTTGAATAAAATAAGGAACCCAAAAGCAGTTGTTTGCTGAGCTTTTTAAGGATGTTAAGAGACTGTGTTTAACCCTTTAGGTACTTAATCATGCTTTCAGCTCCAATTCCAAAGTAACAAAGTAACAGGCTCCAAAGCCCTGTACCCTGTCCATTTGCAAAGGTAAGCTAATGTTACACCTTAAAAAATATTTTATTATTATTCCTGAAATATTATGGTATTGAAATTCCATCCTGCAGAGCAATTATACATCTGGAAGTATTTTCTTAAATCAGTGTCATAGCGTCATATGACATGGAAACAAGTCCTTCAGCCTAACTTGCCCATGCCAATCAAGATGCCCCATCTACACTAGTCAAACCTTCCTGCATTTGGCCCATATACTTTTCCTATCCATGTACCTGTCCAAATGTTTTTTTAAATGCAGTTATTGCACCTGACTCAACTACCCCCTCTGGCAGCTCGTTCCGTATACCCACTACTCTTTGTTTAAAAAAGTTGCTCCTTGGGTTCCTATTAAATCTTTCCTCTGTCTCCTTAAACCAATGTCTTCTGGTTCTTGATTCCCCTACTCTGGGTAAAAGATTCTATGCATCTACCATATCTATTTCCCTCATGATTTTATATGCCTCTATAAGATCACCCCTCATCCTCCTGCAATCCAAAGAATAAAGTCCTAGCCTGCCCAACTTCTACCTATGGCTAAGGCCCTCAAGTCCTGTCCACATCCTCATAAATATTTTTTGCACGCTCTCCAGCTTAACAACTTTCCTATAGCAGAGTGACCAAAACTGAACACAATACTCCAAATGTGTCTTCACCAACACCTTGTACAACTGTAGCATCACATCTATAATTCTATACTCAATAGATAGACACAAAAAGCTGGAGTAACGCAGCGGGACAGGCAGCATCTCTGGAGAGAAGGAATGAGTGACGTTCTGGGTCGTGACTCTGACAGAAAGGTCTGTGTAGGAATGGGAAGGAGAATTAAAGTGTCCAGCAACCGAGAGATCAGGTTGGTTCAGGTGGGCTGAGCGAAGGTGTTCCGCGAAACAATCGCCTAGTCTGTGTTTGGTTTCGCCGATGTATCTTGACTCTTGTGAGGGTGATGTCACACATGGTTAGTGGCCACATAAGGCGAGCTAGTAACCCAAACTGCAGGCATCAACATTCTCCAGGGAAACATCAAAAACCGTTTAGCAACTCTGAGACGAGCAGAGTACCTGCAGAAATCTCAACAAAAGAAAGAACAAACAAGATCACGCTTCTTCAAGGATTCATAGAATTTCGTAAAATCACTTTTCATCAAAGAAAAGGGAGGAAACCTGAAAACATTAAGGCAGGAGCTGGACGAGCATCTGGAAAGAATGCATGCGGGATGACATAGATACATAGAAACATAGAAATTAGGTGCAGGAGTAGGCCATTCGGCCCTTCGAGCCTGCACCGCCATTCAATATGATCATGGCAGATCATCCAACTCAGTATCCTGTACCTGCCTTCTCTCCATACCCCCTGATCCCTTTAGCCACAAGGGCCACATCTAACTCCCTCTTAAATATAGCCAATAAACTGGCCTCCATTACCATCTGTGGCAGAGAGTTCCAGAGACCCACCACTCTCTGTGTGAAAAAAGTCCTTCTCATCTTGGTCCTAAAGGATTTCCCCCTTATCCTTAAGCTGTGACCCCTTGTCCTGGACCTCCCCAAAATCAGGAACAATCTTCCTGCATCTAGCCTGTCCAAGCCCTTAAGAATTGTGTAAGTTTCTATAAGATCCCCTCTCAATCTCCTAAATTCTAGAGAGTATAAATCGAGTCTATCCAGTCTTTCTTCACAAGGCAGTCCTGACATCCCAGGAATCAGTCTGGTGAACCTTCTCTGCACTCCCTCTATGGCAATAATGTCCTTCCTCAGATTTGGAGACCAGAACTGTATGCAATACTCCAGGTGTGGTCTCACCAAGACCCTATACAACTGAAGTAGAACCTCCATGCGCCTATACTCAAATCCTTTTGCTATGAAAGCTAACATACCAATCGCTTTCTTCACTGCCTGCTGCACCTACATGCCTACTTTCAATGATTGGTGTACCATGACACCAAGGTCTCGCTGCATCTCCCCTTTTCCTAATCGGCCACCATTTAGATAATAGTGTGCTTTCCTGTTTTTCCCACCAAAGTGAATAACCTCACATTTATCCACATTATACTGCATCTGCCAAACCTTTGCCCACTCACGCAGCCTATCCAATTCACCTTGCAGTCTCCTAGCATCCTCCTCACAGCTCCTCATCCAGATCATTAATGTATATTGTAAATAACTGGGGTCCCAGACTGACCCTTGCGGTACCCCACTAGTCACTGCCTGCCATTGTGAAAAGGACCTGTTTACTCCTACTCTTTGCTTCCTGTTTGCCAGCCAGTTCTCTATCCACATCAGTACTGAACCCCCAATGCCGTATGCTTTAAGTTTGTATACTAATCTCTTATGTGGGACCTTGTCGAAAGCCTTCTGGAAGTCCAGGTACACCACATCTACTGGTTCTTCCCTATCCACGCTACTAGTTACATCCTCGAAAAATTCCACAAGATTCGTCAGACATGATTTACCTTTCATAAATCCATGCTGACTTTGTCCAATGATTTCACCACTTTCCAAATGTGCTGCTATCCCATCTTTAATAACTGACTCTAGCAGTTTCCCTACTACCAATGTTAGACTAACTGGTCTGTAATTCCCCGTTTTCTCCCTCCCTCCCTTCTTAAAAAGTGGGGTTACGTTTGCTACCCACCAATCCTCAGGAACTACTCCAGAATCTAAAGAGTTTTGAAAGATTATCACTAATGCATCCACTATTGCCGGAGCTACTTCCTTTAGTACTCTGGGATGCAGCCTATCTGGCCCTGGGGATTTATTGGCCTTTAATCCATTCAATTTACCCAACACCAGTTCCCGACTAACCTGGATTTCACTCAATTCCTCTTTTGACCCACGGTCCCCTGCTATTTCCGGCAGATTATTTATGTCTGCCTTTGTGAAGACGGAACTAAAGTAGTTATTCAATTGGTCCGCCATATCCTTGTTTCCCATGATCAACTTACCTGTTTCTGACAAGATACACCAGAAGACAGCTATTCGTTCAGGCATTCCACCAATTTAACAACCAGAGCATAAGATGGACATTAGTCCTCCAAAGTGGAGGGAGGTGGAACAGACAGTAAAGTGGGCAAGAGCATCTTCAGCCCCAGGGCGAAATGGGGTTCTGTATCGACTCTACAAGGGTGCTCCTGATGTTCTTCGCTTCTTGTGGAGGCTAATGAGAGTGCCTTGGGAGAAGAGAGTCATACCCAAAGCATGGCGCAGGGCAGGAGGAATCCTGATTCCGAAAGAGAAAGAATCTAAAGATATTAGCCAATTCCGCCCAATCAGTCTTCTCAATGTAGAGGGTAAGATTTTCTTCAGCATCATAGCTCAGAGGATTACCAGCTATTTAGAGAGAAACAACCTTGTGGATGCAACAGTCCAAAAAGTAGGCATCCCAGGGTTCTCTGGATGTCTCGAACATACCAGCATGATTTGGCACCAAATCCAGACTGCAAAGAAAAGAAAAGAGATCTGCATGTCATTTTCCTTGACCTTGCCAACGCATTCAGAACTGTCCCTCACAGTTTCCTCTGGGCATTCTTTGACTTCTTCAGGATACCAGAGACTATCGCAAGCCTTGTCAAGGCTTATTTTCAAGATTTGCAGCTCTGTTTCACCACGCCTGACTTCACAACCACATGGCACTGCATGGAGATTGGCATTATTGCGGGGTGTACCATCTCCCCATTGATTTTTACAATGGCTATGGAAGTCATCATAAGAGCCTCCAAGTGGGTAGTGGGTGGCGAGCGGCTGAAGTCTGGAGTCCGTCTACCACCCATCAGGACCTACATGGATGACATAACAATCATAACAACAACAGCACCTTGCACCAGGCGCCTTTTAGGAACGCTTCAAGAGAACATCACTGGGGTCAGAATGAAATTCAAGACATCCAAATCAAGAAGCATTTCTATAATCAAATGCAAACTGACAGATCAAAGGTTCTTCATTGATCAAGAACCTATCCCAACTGTGTCAGAGAAGCCAATCAAGTCGGGGAAGATGGTATAACTCTAAACTGAAGGACACTGATCAGGCTAACGAGTTTAGGCAAGAAGGCATCAAGGGTCTGGCGAACATCGACCAATTCAAGCTGCCTGGAAAGCTGAAAATCTGGTGCCTGCAGTTTGGGTTACTACCTCGCCTTATGTGGCCACTAACCATGTATGACATCACCCTCACAAGAGTCGAGAAGATCGAAAGAACAATCAGCTCTTTGGGGAACAAAAGCAATGGAAAATTCCACCAAGGACCAGATTTAGACAGCAGGAGGCAGCCCGGGATTGGCAGGTGCTGGTGGATGTGGACCAACGGCTTACAGTTCCACCAGAGATAGCCATCACCAACTTGAGGCCGGATCTTGTGCTCTGGTCGAACTCTCAGCGCATGGTGTATTTTGTGGAGCTCACAGCGCCTTGGGAGGATGCTGTGCAGGAAGCCTTCGAGAGAAAGAAACTGCGATATACAGAGCTTGCAGCGGAGGCAGAACAGCGGGGCTGGAGAGCTAAGATCTGCCCGGTAGAAGTTGGATGTCGAGGATTTGTAGCAACATCTACCTTAAGACTGATGAAGGACCTGGGGATCAGCGGACAAGCCCTACGCCAGGCCATCAAAGAAACATCATGGATGGCAGAGCGGAGTAGCCAGTGGCTCTGGCTGAAGAGGAAAGACCCCATTTGGTCTACAAAATAACTGACTAGACAGATGCAGAGGGGGGTGGTTCTGGGACGCCAGAGTGCACCGCTGAGCCTGCTGGAGATGTCGTGGGTTCAATCAGCGAAACGTTGATGAAAGTAGGTGCCAACTTGATAACCCCAATGATGTGTCTGCCTAGCCTTTCTCAACATCGGAGGAGCATAGGTGAGTGCAGAAGGCTCCCATCACCATCGGGAGTAAATTGATATTTGGCACTTTGGACTTTTAACATCTTGTCCTGTGTATTTGTAAACATAAGAGTCCACATCTTGAATAACGGATACAGTAGGTAAGGTTGGAGGAGGTGCAAGTGAACCACTGCCTAATCTGAAAGGACTGTCGGGAACCCTGGACAGAGTCGAGGGAGGATGTATAGCGACAGGTGTTCAATCTTCTGTGGTTGCAGGGGAAGATACCAGGGGAGGGGATGGTTAGAGTGGGAAGATATGAGTTAACCAGGGTGTTTCGGAGGGAAAGGTCTCTGTGGAAGGCGGAAAGGATGGAGATGAGAAAATGTGGCCAGTGGTGGGATCCCGTTGGAGGTGGCGGAAATTTCAGAGGATTATATGTTGTATGTAATGGCTGTAGGGGTGGAAGGGAAGGACTAGGGGGACTCTGTCTCTGTTGCGACTAGGGGGAGGGGGAACAAGGGCGGAGCTGCAGGGTACCGAGGAGACACGAGTGAGGGCCTCATCTATGATTGGAGAGGTGAAACCCTGTTCCCGAAAGAATTAGGACATCTCGGATGTCCTAGTATGGAACACCTCATCTTGGGTGCAGATGTGGCATAGATGGAGGAATTGGGAGTAGGGGATAGAGTCTTTACAGGCAGCACAATGGGAAGAAGTGTAATCTAGATGGTTGTGGGAGTCAGTGGGTTTGTAATAGACGTCTGCAATAAACTATTTCCTGTGATGGAGATTGTGAGATCATTAAAGGGGAGAGAGATTTGGGGAAGTCCAGGACAAGGGGTCACAGCTTAAGGATAAGGGGGAAATCCTTTAAGACCGAGATGAGAAAGACTTTTTTCACACAGAGAGTGGTGAGTCTCTGGAACTCTCTGCCACAGAGGGTAGTTGAGGCCAGTTCATTGGCTTTATTTAAGAGTGAGTTGGATGTGGCCCTTGTGGCTAAGGGGATCAGAGGGTATGGAGAGAAGACAGGTACGGGATACTGAGTTGGATGATCAGCCATGATCATATTGAATGGCGGTGCAGGCTCGAAGGGCTGAATGGCCTACTCCTGCACCTAATTTCTATGTTTCTATGTTTCTATGAGATGATGAGAGTTGGCAGTCACGGCAGTTTCGGTGGTTCGGGCCCGAGTTCGGCCGGGAAGGCGGTGAAGGTCGGAGAGGTGGTGGATTTTGGTGCTGCTGCTCGTGGTGGCAATTTCGGCATCACGGTATTCGGGCAGATGGTGTGGTCCAGTGGTGGAGCCCCGGGCCTGCAGGCGGTCAAGTTGATGAGTGTCAGTGGAAGGACAGATCTGCAGGCGGCAAGCTTGTGATCCTTGGTAGAGTCCAGGTTGGTGAGGAAGTGTGTAAGGAGGAACTGCAGATGCTGGTTTAAACTGAAGATAGACACAAAAAGCTGGAGTAACTCAGCAGGACAGGCAGCATCTCTGGAGAGAAGGTGACATTTCGGGTCAAGATCCAATACCCTGATTCAATACCTTGACTGACGAATGGCAATGTGCGGAAAGCACATGTGATTCCTGTGATGCCACTTTCAAGGAAAAGGTACCTGCACTCCTAGATCTTTCTGCTCTACAACGCTCCCAAGAGTCCTGTCATTCACTGCGACGGCCCTCCCTGGTTTGACTTCCCAAAATGCAACGCCCGTACTTTTATATGGATTAAATTCCATCAATCATTCCTCGGTCCACCTGCCCAACTGATTATGCCATAACTAATTTTGCTTTCTACATTCTCATCCAATTCGTTGATGTAAACCACAAACAGCAGTGGGCCCAACACCAAGGCACACCACTAATTACAGGTCTCCAGTCTGAGAATCAACCTTCTAGCATAGCCTTCTGCATTTTTCCATAAAGCCAATTTTCTATATGGTTGGCTCGCTCTCCGCTTACATCCCATGCAATGTAACTTTCCAGAGCAGCCTACTATGTGGAACCTTATCAATTGCCTTGCCTGTATCTATAAAGACAATATCTGTGGCTCTGCCGTCATCAACCATTTTGATTAATTCTTCAAAAAAAACAATCAGATTCATGAGATAGGATCTTCCTTGCACAAAACCATGCTGACCATCCCTAATCAATCTCCATCTATCCATCAATGGGAGGTTTACTGGAACTCTCCGAAATGCATTACATTTTGGGAATTCCTTGAGCCCTTCAAATGGGAAGATGATGTTGGCAGATTGCTCAGGTTGGCCAGGCCAGCCAGTCCTCCCTTCGGGAATGGCAAACTAAGCGTTACACAAAGTGTTGCACAAGGGCATTAGAATAGCCATTAAAAAGACTGTCTCAAAGTAGTCTTTGAGATATTACTAGGCCAGGATGGATCCTTCCTCTAATTTGGCCCTGAACATGCAGCCCAAAAAGTTGTTGCATACATATACAAAGGCCTGAATATGATATTCCTGGGGGAGTTCTGGTTGCTTTAATAACAAAGCACTATATTCCGAAGCACCACTTCCCTTTCATCTGCCAAAACTTCCTACCATTTCCTCCTGACTGTGACCTCGACCAAATACATCTAAATGGCTGGATTTCGAAGTTCTTGTGCCACTTAGCACAAGGTTATTGAGGTCTCCAACAAACATCTTGTGTTCCAAAAATGGCAGCACAAGGTAGATCAATCTCAATAGTTGCAGTTCCTCTGGACACTGTACTTGCACCCTAGCACATTAGTGAACTTAGTCTATTAGCAGTTTAGGGATCCCATAAGCAAGAGCCTGCAATGTCTGTAAGCATGTAAACAAAAGCAAATCATCTAGTCTGCCCTCTACTGGTATTAAATCACAAGTTGTGCTTGCATGAAGGAGTGACTGAATGCTTACTTGCTGTTTCTAAGTTGGGAGTTGTGGATGACAACTCAGCCACCAATAGCTTTGTTGAGACTTAAATTAAGAAGATGATATTGTCTTTCCTAAGAATTATGGTCTTCAAAGCCTCGTCCACTATTTGTTGTACATACATGTGCAAATATTGATCTCAGACACTCCACTTTGGCACTATATTTCTCAAACATCTTTTTGGGTTCATAGTTGTATTTCAATTCCTTTTGACCCTGATGAGTTGCCCATTCCACAATAAAACCATTTTCACCGGGCTATTTGAATACAGTTTGATGGGGACATATAGTTTAGTTTAGAGGTACAGCATGGAAACAGGCTCTTCAGCCCACAAAGTTCACATAGCCCATCGATCACTCGTTCACACTAGTTCTATGTTATCCCACCTTCTCGTACACTCCCTAGACAAGCATGGGCAATTTGCCAACTAACCTACAAACCAGCACATCTTTTGGGGAGACAACCGGAGCACCCGGAGAAAACTGAGCAGTAACAGGGAGATGGTGCAAAGTCTACACAGATGGCACCCAAGGTCAGGATCAAATGCAAATCTTTAGCGCTGTGTGGCAGTGTGCCACTGCTCCACCCTTAAGTAATACATACAAAGATGGTTCAATGAATAGATAACAGCAGAAACAAGGTACTGCAGATGCTGGTTAACGCAAAGTGACACAAAGTGCCGGAGTAATTCAGCGGGTCAGTCAGCATCTCTGGAGAACTTGAATAGGTAATGTTTTGGGTCAGACCCTTCTACAGTGTAACAGCAGGAATCACACAGGGGGAGGTGCAGTGAGAGAGGATCTCACAAAATTTATTTGCAAGAGAGAACTTCTTCAAAGTAGGCAGGGAGAAGTCCTGATCCAAATCGTTACCTATTCATGGTCAACTTCTCTGGAGATGCTGCGTGACCTGCTCAACTAGTCCAGCAATCTCTGTCCTTTAAGTTTACATTAAGTTTCAGGTTTTTAGTTTAGTGTGCTGCACCAAGTCTATGCCAACCAACAATCACCCATACACTAGTTCTATCCTACACACTAGGGACAATTTACAGAAGCCAATTAACCTACAAACCCAAAAATCTTTGGAATGTGGGAGGAAACCAGATCACCCCGAGGAAACCCACACAGACTTAGGGAGAACATCCAAACTCTGTACAGCCGTCAGAATTGAACCCTGAACCCTTGGCACTGAAAGGCAGCAACTTTACCACTGCGCAACTGTGCCACCCATAGTTAATCAACAAGTTTCCAGATCTCTAAATGAGTTCCTGGGAAGTTCACTGGCTAGGAAAAATTAAGTAAAACGTCACAGAAATTAAAAACAAACAAACAGAAGAGAATGAAATATGGTAGGAGGCTGGGTCAAATATGGAACATGCCCTCTTAAACTAAGTCTTTAAATGATTCTAATGTGGAAATGGAAGCATTATAAGGGGCTGTTCGAACGTGTAATCTTCCCTATTTTGCAAGCGGGAATAATTTTAGCGAAAAAAAACTCCACACGATATCTGCACAATTTACGCTGAGTAATGATGGGATTCATAAAATACTGAATTAGTACTAATTACTCCTCATTGGTCTTTACAACGTGAGTGGAAGGCAACAAAAGTAGTCATTAAATAATTAATAACGACTTAGTATTCGGGTCCAAATAACTTTTTCAAAGCACTGAATATCATGTAACTATATTTAAAAGACAAAAAAATGATGGAAAGAAGGGTCTCGACCTGAAACTTCACCCCTCCAGAGATTCTGTCTGTCCCAGATGCTGCCTGAGTTACTCCAGCATTTCGTGTCTATCTTAAAAAAAAAAGATGGACAGTGGCCCAGGAGCCGTTGGTGAGGGAGGAGTGACGTCCGAGCGGTGAGTGTAAAAACCCGAGCGCGGGACTTTGTTTCTACAGAGGCCCAGGTGCCGTTGGTGAGGGAGGAGCGACGTCCGAGCGGTAAGCTTAAAACCCGAGCATGGGGCTCTGCTTTTACAGAGGCCAAGGAGCCGTTGGTGAGGGAGGAACTGAAATCTGTAACATTGTAAATCCGTAATGTTCTATTCAATTAACTGGGCTTGAGGAAGCCGCTGATTGGTGGACTTGAGTACGCAGCTGAATGGCAGTCAGATTCCAGCAGTTTGTAGTGTACTGTACTTTGTATTTTGTATTGTATTTTTGTATTGTATATTGTATTTTGTGTTGTATCTAGGGTAAGGGAAGTATGAGTGCCAGGGCAGTTTACTGTTCTGGATGTCAGATGTGGGAGGTCATGGAGTTGGGTAGTCCTCCAGAAGTCCACATCTGCGCCAGGTGTGTCGAGATGGGGCTCCTAAAGTAGTGTGTTAGAAACCTGGAGCAGCTGCTCAATTACCTCCGTCTGATCAGGGAGAGTGAGGAGGTCATAGAGAGGAGTTACAGGGAGGTAGTCTCTCCAAAACCACAGGAGGCAGACAAGTGGGTCACGGTTAGGAGAGGCAAGGGGCAGAGGCGGGCACTAGAGAGTACACCAGTGGCTGTACACCTTGGAAATAAGTACTCCTGTTTGAGTGCTGTTCGGGGGGGCAGCCTACCTGGGGCTGGCAACAGCGACCAGGCCTGGGGTACAGACACCAGCCCTGTTGCTCAGAAGGGTAAGGAAAAGAAGAGGAGGGCACTAGTAATAGGGGACTCTATAGTTAGGGGGTCAGATTGGCGATTCTGTGGACGCAGTCCGGAGACCCGGATGGTAGTTTGCCTCCCTGGTGCCAGGGTCCGGGATGTGTCTGAACGTGTCCAAGATATCCTGAAAAGGGAGGGAGAGGAGCCTGAGGTCGTGGTACATATTGGTACCAATGACACAGGTAAAAAAAGAGAAGAGATCCTGAAAGGAGAATTTAGGGAGTTAGGAAGAGGATTAAGGAAAAGAATCGCAAACATTACAATCTCAGGATTACTTCCTATGCCATGCGACAGTGAGAGTAGGAATGGAGCAAGGTGGAGGATAAATGCCTGGCTGAAGGACTGGTGGAGAGGGCAGGGATTCAAGTTTCTGGATCAATGGAACCTCTTTTGGTGAAGGAGTGACCTGTATGAAAAGGGCGGGTTGCACTTGAACCCGAGGGGGACCAGTATCCTGGCAGGGAAATTTGCAAAGGCTACCGGGGAGACTTTAAACTAAAACTGTTGGGGGGAGGGACTCAAATAGAGAAAGCCAGTAGACAGGGTCTGAGGCAGGAGGCAGAGAAGGGAAGCACTCAGACCCAACATGCAGGGGGGAAAGAAGAAAAAAATAATAAACAGAGAATAAGAGGTGGTGGGTTTCCAGGGCAAAAATCAAAAGGGGCCACTTGTCAACATAATTGTATAAGGAGTAAGAGCATTGTAAAAACAAGCCTGAAGGCTTTGTGTCTCAATGTAAGGAGCATTCGTAATAAGGTGGACGAGTTGAATGTGCAGAGAGCTATTAATGACTATGCTATAGTTGAGATCACGGAGAAATGGCTCCAGGGTGACCAAGGCTGGGAACTGAACATCCAGGGATATTCAATATTCAGGAGCGATAGACAGAAAGGAAAGGGAGGTGGGGTAGCGTTGCTGGTGAGAGAGGAGATTAATGCAATAGATAGGAAGGACATTAGCTTGGAGGATGTGGAATCGATATGGGTAGAGCTGCAAAACTCTAAGGGGCAGAAAACGCTAGTGGGAGTTGTGTACAGGCCACCTAACAGTGGTAGTGGAGTTGGGGATGGCATCAAACATGAAATTAGAAATGCGTGCAACAAGGGTAAAACAGTTATAATGGGTGACTTCAATCTACATATAGATTGGGTGAATCAAATGGGCAGGGGTGCTGAGGAAGAGGATTTCTTGGAATGTATGCAGGATAGTTTTCTAAACCAATATGTAGAGGATCCAACGAGAGAGCAGGCTATTCTAGACTGGGTATTGAGTAATGAGGAAGGGTAGTTAGCAGTCTTGTTGTGCAGGGCCCCTTGGGCAAGAGTGACCATAATATGGTTAAGTTCTTCATTAGGATGGAGAGTGACATAATTAAGTCAGAAGCAAGGGTTCTGAACTTAAACAAAGGTAACTTTGAAGGTATGAGAAGTGAATTGGCCAAGATAGACTGGCAAATGATTAGTAAAGGGTTGACAGTGGATGTGCAATGGAAGGTATTTCATAGAATCATAGAAAATAGGTGCAGGAGTAGGACATTCAGCCCTTCGAGCCCGCACCACCATTCAATATGATCATGGCTGATCATCCAACTCAGTTATCCTGTACCTGCCTTCTCTCCATACCCCCTGATCCGTTTAGCCACAAGGGCCACATCTAACTCCCTCTTAAATATAGCCAATGAACTGGCCTCAACTACCTTCTGTGGCAGAGAATAGTAAGATTAAACGAGAACTTACCAGTTCAAAGTTTGATCGTTATTTTATGAGGAGTAACGATGAGGGATTACGTGAAGAAGCCCCGCCTGGCGCTTGATCGGCATACTTCAAAGCAGCGGCATGAAAAACACAGAACATAATAGCCGGAGTAAGATAGTAAGGCTCAACATAGATTTAGAACTACCAGATGATCATTTATTTTATGAGGGTCGGGAGTGGAGGGCACGTAATCCCTCACCGTTGCTCCTCATAAAATAACGATCAAACTTCGAACTGTTAAGTTCTCGTTTAATCTTACTATTTTACTTCGGAGTCACGTGAGTGACTACGTGAAGATTTTGTAGCTTCTGTGTTTTTTATGTCGTAGAGTCATTCCATACGACAGTCTGGCTAGGTCAGCACATAAATGAGTAAATAACCTTTTACCAGAATTCAGTTTTAGTTTATTTCATAAATCTTTTAGTGATAAAAGAACAAATAATAACCCCTTTTTTATACCTGGGGAAAATCACTACAAAGTGATAAAAGATATAAAGTGATAACATAAATCGATAATATAAATCGATAGTGAAACAAAGCAGGTGATTACAGTGAACCCAACACCGCATGTCCAAAGCCTGTCAATGTGAGAACAGGCTTATCGTAGAACTTTGTAAAAGTTTCTTCTTTACACCACCCTGCAGCTTCTAAAATGTGTTCGAGTGGTACGTCCTGTAACTTCGCCGCGGATGTAGCTGCAGCCCTGGTGGAGTGAAATTTAAACACATCAGTGTCTACTCCCGCTAAAAGTAACACCTGTTTTAACCATCTAGAAATGGTTTGTACTGATGCTTTTGTGTGTGGTTTCTTATGCGTAATAAATAACGCTTTTTCATCACCTCGAAGACTCTTGGTGACTTTTATATATTGAGTCAAGTGTCTAACTACACACAACGTTGGATCAATAGGGTAAGCTTGAAACATTACCTTAGCTCCAGTTCTTCCTGGTCAGCTTTGTTTGATCAGATCATAAACGTAAAACACAATGTTATCTGAAGCTACATGCATACAATCTAAACGTAGTATTTGCAATATTTGCACTCTTTGTGTTGATACCAGCGACATTAACATTACTACTTTAAATGTTAATTTTTCCAAAGACATAACTGTGACTGGAGTCCATTGCCTAAGCAAAGTAAGTACAATGCTGACGTCCCAAATTTCTGTATATCTTGGCTTGGGCGGATTTTTGTTAAAAATCCCTTTCATAAACCTGGATATTAATGGATGAGATCCCATTGATTCATGGTCAGAAATCTGTCCTAAATAGCACGATAAAGCACTACGAGCACTATTAATGGCACTATAACTCAAGTGCTGCTCAAAATACAACTCAGCAAGGAACTCCAATATATTTGAAATGTTCACAGTATGATAAGATATATAAAAAAATTCCCATTTCTTTATATGTGTCATATATTGTTTCTTAGTGCTATCTCGCCATGATGAGACTATAACATCCATGGTCCTATCCGACAGTCCAAGCCCTTGTAGTGGTCTGGTCAAAACCTGCAGATTAACAAATTCATATGAACATGTAATGGATGAATTTCTTTTGTTACTGGTTGTATTAACAAATCACTGCAGCTAGGAATTGACATACATGGTTCCTTAATCATATTTAACATCAACGGGAACCATGGTTGTGTGGGCCAATTTGGAATCACCAACAGGCCTGTGGCAGAATCTTGTTCTATTTTCTTAAGACATTGCCTAACCAGGCCAAATGGAGGGAAAGCATAAAAGAACATATTTCCCCAATGTAGCGAAAAAGCATCTACTGCTACCGCACCTGGATCGGATTCCCAAGACACATATTTGGGCAATTGATGATGTAATCTTGATGCAAACAGATCAATGTCTGGTAACCTATAGCGAATAACAATTTTACTGAAAACTTGTTGGTTCAACATCCATTCTGTGTTGTCTTTAAATACCCCTGATCTGTTGTCTGCCACCACATTGTCTTTACCTGGGATATAACTTGCTGAAACCCAAATTTGGTGCTTAATACACCAATGCCATATCTGATTGACCAGACAATCACATGATACCGACCTTACTCCACCCATGTGATTAATATATGCAACAGCTGTCTTATTGTCTAATTGTACCTGGACATGCAGATCCTTTTTTGTAGAACAATAGGCTTTTAATCCATAAAATGCCCCCAATAACTCCAAATAATTAATACCATATGTTTGGAGAAACAATTCCTCTTGGACAGTCCATCTGCCCACACAGCTGGTAAATTTATCTGTCGCCCCCCATCTGAGAGCACTTGCATCTGTTTGTAAAAATACTTCAGGCTGCTGTATTAAAATGTTTTTAGCAGCATGTGGAACATTTTCAATCCACCAATAAAGCGTCTTTTGTTAATTGCATAGGCCTATCCAAAATGGCCTGCTCGCTTTTTTTAAAGCTCGCGTTTTGTCCCTTTGAAGGTTTTGGTAATGTAATGGACCAAATTCCACTGCAGGTAATGCTGCTACTCATTTACCAATAACCTTTGCTACTTCTCGGATGGAGGGATAAGGTTTGTGAATGAGGCCCCAACATACAGTTGAAATATCAACAATCTTGTCCATTGGCAAAGTTACTAACATGGTAACTGAATTAATCACAAAACCTAAATAATTAATTGTTTGCCCTGGCTGCAGCTTGGACTTAATTGTATGAATCAGGAACCCTAGTTTTTCAAATAAAGTTTTAGTTGCTGAAACTGATTTTCCAGCTGACTCCTGACCACTACTGACAATTAAAATGTCATCCAGATAAGCCATAACGATGTGCTTTTGTGCTCTTAATTGTGCTAAAGCTGGTTTCAACAGCTTTGTGAAATGCCTAGGAGCTGAACTTAACCCATTAGGTAATGCTTTAAATTGCCACAGCTGTCCCAGCCAATTACATTTTAAGTAATCCGAAAAAACTGATGTATTAGTACTGAATAGTACGCATCCTTTAAATTGATTGTAGCCATATAACAACCTGCTGATATCAAATGTCTTGCAGTGTTGAACGTTTCCATCTTGACATGTTTATACTGGACAAATGTATTAAAGTTTGTAAGGTCCAGAATAATTCTACAACCACCATCTTTTTTATCTCTTGGAAAGATGTTTGAAACAAATTGGTGTGGATGCTCAACAGTTTTTTCAATAACACCTTTTTTAAACAATTTGTCAATTTCCACATTAATTTCTGCTTCCTCAATAGCAGAGAACATGAAACCATAAATAGGTTTATATTGTACCGGAGAATCAACACCTTCTTTAAATGTTATTGTAACTCCTGAAACCGTTTGTAAAATAAACCGGTCAGATGTGATGCAAAGCCATTCATCATAAAACATTTTTAATCTCCCACCAATTAGAGATTTGTCCAAAGTTCCTTCAAGAACAGAATAAAGTTTTTGTACTTCTCCATATGAACGTGGTGGTCTCCTTCTCCCCATATATGGGTGAACATTAGGCTGTGTTGGATGGTAATATTTTCTTACCATATTCCTGCCTCTGTTTGTTCCATAATCAGATCCCCTTCTTGGTGCATAGTACCTTTTTTGTCTAAAAAAGAAAGGTCTCATGTGGCTAATAGATTTAGCCTCTTCATCCATTTCTCTTATTTGTTTAGGCAGGTTTTCTCCAAATAGATAACCAGAGGATTGAACACCACTTGTTTGGCACAGACCTGCAAATCTAGGATGAAATATGGGCCGAATCGCAATTTTCCTCATACAATTGATTTCATAAAAGGAATTGCACAATAAGCCCAATGTATCTCGTTGGATTTTGATCATTTCTGACCCTTGCATTTGCTTTCCAAAAGCAGTAATGGCAGCTGAAATCAGTTTGAGGATTCTTTGAAACCTTATTTCTTGTCCTCTCATGACTGATGACATAGGTGTCCATATAGTCAGATTCACCGTAGGTACCTTCAATGAGGTGCAATTTTCCGGTGTTTTATATAATTCTGCTGTTTCAGCCATAACAGAATCTTGAAGTTGGTGAGATACCATATAATTAATGCTGGCAGCTAGGTTTTCTTCCATAGCCTCACCACTTCCTTCAGGTATAGCAAAATCTTTTGCCATATCAGGCACATATGGCCTTTTCATTTTTATTTGTGGTGTGCACTCATAATCCACATCACCACTTTCAGGGTATGTCTCTTGCAGCCCTGATACTCCTGGAATTTCATCAAAGGAGACTTCCTCCACCCTTAATCCTGGGTCTGGAGTTTCATATTCCCAATTTGGCACATAGCCATATTCTGGATATTCAAACCCCTCAGGGTCTGTTTGGGAAAATTCTGGGTTCTTTGACCCTTGTCTCATAATATTTTGGAGCACTTTCTCCATATGTTCCATTTTAAGCCATATAGCTTTATTATCCAGAGGACTTTCATTATCAGAGTCATCATCAGAAACCACGGGCCTCACGGATTTCTATTTACTTTTCTTAGGCACATTTTCCTCCGTGGTTTTAGTTTCTGGAGGAATTATAGTCTCACTAACAGGTGAATCAACGGCCACCGGTATTGGAACCGGCTCCGCACTAATCTCTTGTCCCGACTCTTTAGCCTCTCCCCGGGACGATCTTTTAACTGCAAAATCTTCCTCTGAGACTTCTCCATTTTGTTTCAATTTTTTATTATCTTTGCTGCATCAGTATGCCAGCGTGACTCTGATTTTTGGTAAAAAAAAATTTCTTTCATTTTGCTCGTTCTATACGCCAGCGTAACAGTTTTTTAGAACGCCCTAAAGTAAATCAATTGCACTTACCTGCGAGCCCGTTGTTACCGCTGAGGGGAGCTGCGCTCTGCAGCTCTTGCTTCTGCCGTCAGCGTCGACGTAATGCCGATCAAGCGCCAGGCGGGGCTTCTTCACGTAGTCACTCACGTGACTCCGAAGTAAAATTCCATAGACTCACTACTCTCTGTGTGAAAAAAGATCTTCTCATTTCGGTCCTAAAAGACTTCCCCTTATCCTTAAACTGAGACCCCTTGTTCTGGAGTTCCCCAACATCGGGAACAATCTTCCTGCATCTAGCCTGTCCAACCCCTTAAGAATTTTGTAAGCCTCTATAAGATACCCCTCAATCTCCTAAATTCCAGCGAGTACAAGTCGAGTCTATCCAGTCTTTTTTCATATGGAAGTCCTGCGTTCCCAGGAATCAGTCTGGTGAACCTTCTCTGTACTCCCGCTATGGCAAGAATGTCTTTCCTCAGGTTAGGAGACCAAAACTGTACGCAATACTCCAGGTGTGGCTTCACCAAGACCCTGTACAACTGCAGTAGAACCTCCCTGCTCTTGTACTCAAATCCTTTTGCTATGAATGTCAACATACCTTTCGCTTTCTTCACAGCCTGCTGCACCTGCATGCCTACTTTCAATGATTGGTGTACCATGACATCCAGGTCTCGTTGCATCTGCCCTTTTCCCAATCGGCCACCATTCAGATATTAATCTACCCTCCTGTTTTTGACGCCAAAGTGGATAACCTCACATTTATCCACATTATACTGCATCTGCCATGCATTTTCCCACTCACCCAACCTATCCAAGTCACCTCGCAGCCTCCTAGCATCCTCCTCACAGCTAACACTGCCCCCAAGCTTCGTGTCGTCCGCAAACTTGGAGATGTTGCATTCAATTCCCTCATCCAGATCATTAATATATATTGTAAATAGCTGGGGTCCCAGCACTGAGCCTTGCGCTACCCCACTAGTCACTGCCTGCCATTCTGAAAAGAACCCGTCTAATGATTTCACCACATTCCAAATGTGCTGCTATCCCATCTTTAATAACTGACTCTAGCAATTTCCCCACTACCGATGTTAGACTAACTGGTCTGTAATTCCCCGTTTTATCTCTCCCTCCCTTTTTAAAAAGTGGGGTTACATTAGCTACCCTCCAATCGTCAGGAACTACTCCAGAATCTAAAGAGTTTTGAAAAATTATCACTAATGCATCCACTATTTCTGGGGCTACTTCCTCAAGTACTCTGGGATGTAGCCTATCTGGCCCTGGGGATTTATCAGCCTTTAATCCATTCAATTTACCTAACACCACTTCCCCACAAAACCTGGATTTCACTCATTTCCTCCATCTCATTTGATCCCCGGTCCCCTGCTATTTCCGGCAGATTATTTATGTCTTCCTTTGTGAAGACAGAACCAAAGTAGTTATTCAATTGGGTCTGCCATGTCCTTGTTCCCCATGATCAATTCACCAGTTTCTGACTGGAAGGGACCTATATTTGTTTTAACTAACCTTTTTCTCTTCACATATCTATAAAGACTTTTGCAGTCCGTTTTTATGTTCTGTGCCAGTTTTCTTTCATAATCTATTTTCCCTTTCATAATTAAGCACTTTGTCCTCCTCTGCTGGACTCTGAATTTCTCCCAGTCCTCTGGTAGGCTGCTTTTTCTGGCTAATTTGTATGCTTCATCTTTAGTTTTGATACTATCCCTGATTTCCCTTGTTACCCACGGATGCACTACCTTCCCTGATTTATTATTTTGCCAAACTGGGATGAACAATTGTTGTAGTTCATCCATAGAAACATAGAAACATAGAAATTAGGTGCAGGAGTAGGCCATTCAGCCCTTCGAGCCTGCACCGCCATTCAATATGATCATGGCTGATCATCCAACTCAGTATCCCGTACCTGCCTTCTCTCCATACCCTCTGATCCCCTTAGCCACAAGGGCCACATCCAACTCACTCTTAAATATAGCCAATGAACTGGCCTCAACTACCCTCTGTGGCAGAGAGTTCCAGAGACTCACCACTCTCTGTGTGAAAAAAGTCTTTCTCATCTCGGTCTTAAAGGATGTCCCCCTTATCCTTTAAGATGCAGTCTTTAATTGCCTTCCATTGCATAACCACCATCAACCCTTTAAGAATCACTTGCCAGTCTATCTTGGCCAATTCACGTCTCATACCCTCAAAGTTACCTTTCTTTAAGTTCAAGACCCTTGTTTCTGAATTAACTATGTCACTCTCCATCCTAATGAAGAACTCAACCATATTATGGTCACTCTTGCCCAAGGGGCCAAGCATAACAAGACTGCTAACTAACCCTGCCTCATTACTCAGTACCCAGTCTAGAATAGCCTGCTCTCTCGTTGGTTCCTCTACATGTTGGTTTAGAAAACTATGCCGCATACATTCCAAGAAATCCTCTTCCTCAGCACCCCTGGCAATTTGACACCCAATCTATATGTAGATTGAAGTCACCCATTATAACTGTTTTACCCTTGTTGCACGCATTTCTAATTTCATGTTTGATGCCATCCCCAACTCCACTACCACTGTTAGGTGGCCTGTATACAACTCCCACTAGCGTTTTCTGCCCCTTAGTGTTTCGCAGCTCTACCCATATCGATTCCACATCCTCCAAGCTAATGTCCTTCCTTTCTATTGCATTAATCACCTCTCTGACCAGCAACGCTACTCCACCTCCTTCTCCTTTCTGTCTCTCCCTGGATGTTCAACTCCCAGCTTTGGTCACCCTGGAGCCATGTCGCTGTGATCCCAACTATATCATATTCATTGATAACTATCTGCACATTCAATTCAACCACCTTATTACGAATGCTCCTTGCATTGAGACACAAAGCCTTCAGGCTTGTTTTTACAACATTCTTACCCCTTATACAATTATGTTGAAAAGTGGCCCTTTTTGATTTTTGCCCTGGATTTTTCTGCCTGCCACTTTTACTTTTCACCTTGCTACTTATTGCTTCTACCCTCATTTTTCATCCCT
Source organism: Okamejei kenojei (assembly GCA_035221665.1). Classification (NCBI taxonomy): domain Eukaryota; kingdom Metazoa; phylum Chordata; class Chondrichthyes; order Rajiformes; family Rajidae; genus Okamejei; species Okamejei kenojei. The sequence continues at coordinate 18,823,832 of CM069151.1, read as the reverse complement.
CTGTCTCTCTGCTCAAGCTCCCATCCCCCTGCCACATTAGTTTAAATCCTCCCTGACAGCAGAAGCAAACACTCCCCCAAGGACATTGGTTCCCTTTAAGCCCAGGTGCAGACCGTCCTGTTTGTACTGGTCCCACCTCCCCCAGAACTGGTTCCAATGCCCGAGAAATTTGAATCCCTCCCCCTTGCACCATTTTTTAAGCATGCATGGATGAGAGCACGCCAATGCATGCATACATTTTTAAAGGCTGCATGGATGAACTACATCAATTGTTCATCACAGTTTGGCAAAAGAATATATCATGGCAGGTAGTGCATCCGTGGGTAACAAGGGAAAACTTGTGGCTAAAGTGATCAGGAGGTATGGAGAGAAGGCAGGTACAGGATACTGAGTTGGATGATCAGCTATGATCATATTGAATGGCGGTGCAGGCTCGAAGGGCCGAATGGCCTACCCCTGCACCTATTTTCTATGTTTCTATGTTTCTATGAACAAGAGGAGTTTTCACCTCCTTGCTTATCAATAATTTAATCTCTGCCTTAAAATTCTTCTTAAAATGAGGCTAATTTAACCCATATCTTTGGAAATTGCATAAAAATTAAAACATTTTGGGTGGATATTTTTAAAATTCAACTGGATCCCGATCCTAAATTAATAATATTGGGCATATCTGAACAATACCTAAAACTGACAATAAACCAAAGAAATTTCCTGGATTATAGTATAATAACTGTGAAAAAACTAATATTAAAATTTTGGAAAAACCCTGCGTCCCCTACAATTAAAATGTGGATTATGGAGATGTTGGAGACCTTAAATCTGGAAAAAATTAGATTTGTCTTAATTGACAAACCTGAATTATTTATTAGAATATGGTCCCCGTTCATAGATTATTTGAAGGGGTAGAATGGGCCAGCGCTGAGGCTCGACGGAAGCTTGAACCCAGGACTAGACGAATAGTTTTGTTTTCTTACCTACGGACCTATCTCCTAAGTTGTATTATAAAATTAAAAAAAAAACAACAAAAAAAACCAAAAAAATTCTTCAATGACTGCTCCGTAAGAACTTGGGAGATTGTGTAGGTCACGCAGTCCTTGGAGCCTGTTTTACCATTGGAATGTGACTATACCTCCATCTTACACCATTTTGCAGCACATCTGTTGGCCCACTGTAAATGCTCCCTTCTGTGGATGAGTGATAGAATCTGGGGGAAATTGATGAGAGGGTAGAGTGAATAAAAATAGGGTTATATAGGATTCGCTAAATGAGTATTTGGTGAACCCTGTTGATTCAGTATGGCCTGTTTCTGTGCTGTATCTCCATATGACACAAATTCCAAAGGTTAAGTAGATACTGAGCAAAGAGTTTTTTTCTCATCTCAGTCCTAAACAGTCAACTTCTTACCCTCACATGGGCAGCTGGAAAATGCTCCAGTGATTAACTTGTATTTTAGATAAATGAAAATGGTTGTGGTTGTTGAAAGTCAGTCATTTCAGAGCCCGGACATTGCTGCAGCAGTTTGTCACATAACAACTTTTGCCTCAATTTTCATAATTCCATCATAAGGTCAAGAGTAGGGTCACGGTCACTGGTGATTCACACTGCACAATTCTATTTGTAACACCTTGTGACATGAGCAAATTGCTAGAGGAACTTTAGCTGGTCAAGCATTTTCTGTGGAGAGAAATGGACAAACTGTTACGGCTCGGGAGCTATAGAATATAGCACAACACAGCACAGATTTGCTGTTGGCCCTCATTGTTTGTGCCAAACATGATGCCTAGGTGAACTGATCTCCTGCCTGCACATGATCCATATCCCATTGTTCCTGCGTTTTCACGTGCCTATTCAAAAGCCTCGTAAACACTATTGTATCTGCCTCCACCACCACCCATGGTAATGCGTTCCAGGCCACCACCACCCTTTGTTTAAAAAAAAATTGCCCCACACATCTCCATTAAACTTTCCCCTCTCATCTTATAGCTATGGCTTATAGTGTTGGACATTTCCACCATGGGGAAAATAGATTCTGATTTTCTACCCCATCATTGCCTCTCATAATTTTACATACCTATCATATCTCCCCTAAATATCTGAGGTTCAGCTTCATTCAGACTGATGGAGTAGAGAGTACAAAAAAGAAATGGGGAAAAGGGATGGGGCACGAGCTGACAAGTGATAGATGTATTCAGGCATGGAAAGACATTGCAGTTAGCTCAGGTGGGGAGAGAAGGGTGATGATATTAACTAAATCTAGAGATGAGAAGTGGGGAAGACAAAAAGCTGCAGATGGTAGATTCAGATAAGCAAAGGTAGTGACATTTAGAACCAGGTGGAGGGATGGGGATGGAGGTGGGGAAAAATGGGGGATCTGGAATATTGAGGATTGAGCAATGAGCAGGACGAATAGGATAAAGGAACTGGATGACGGGTGCGGCCAGAGTGGAATGTTGTGACAAGAGTGGGGTGGTGGAGATGAGGTTATGAAAATGAGAGGGTGTGGTGAGAGGTTTACGTGAAATTGGAGAATTCAATTTTCATCCCATTGGCATTTCACCCTTTTGTGGTGTCAGAAAGTTGGTTAGGAAAACATTGTGCGATGTTCGAGAGCAATACAGGGCACAAAACGGAATGGGAAGCATGCAAGTAATGTCATGTAAAATGTTCAAGAATAATGTAGGATACTGAAAATATTGAAAGGGATGAAAATTGTTTCACTCTTGCATCATTGTGCAAGCTAAGCTCATGTTCTAAAGGTGGTACAAATTGTCATGAAAAGAGTTTTCCTCTTCAATGTTTCCTGTTTTCTCTTAACAACCTGCCTGGCTGCAAATAAAACTCAATTGGCTAACTTACTAGACCTGCACTGTTTTCACTTTAGTTGTTAAATGCAAAGCATTTATGTAGGCAAGAGAAATGACAAAGCATGGATGCTGAGAACGTGATATTGCACCAGGAGTTTTACAAGATGTGAAGTTTGAATGCATAAGGTGCAGTTTCGAGTACAGGTAAACATATAATGGTTCCAATAGCCCCAATTAATTTACACCATTCCTGTGTCAATTGAAGTGGTACCACAAGTGTAGGCACAACTGGTACCTACAAAGTCAGGTACAACTGAACATAAAACAGAATTTCTCGTGAAACTATATTCATATTTGGGGAGAAGAAAGGAAAAAGGAGGAGGAGGAGCCCGAGGGCTGAGGGAGAGGTGGGAAGGGGAGGAGGTAGCAAGGGTTAGCAGAATTGAGAAAATTCAATGTTCAAGCCCAGAGGATGCAGACTCCCCAAGTGGAATATGAGGTGCTGTTCCTCCAACTTGCGGTGTTGCTCACTGGCCGTGGAGGAGGCCCAGAACAGAGAGGTCAGATAGTGGGAGGGGGAGTTGAAGTGCTGAGCCACCGGGAGGTCAGGTTGGTTATTGCGGACCGAGCGGAGGTGTTCGGCGAAACGATCGCCAAGCCTCCGCTTGGTCTCACCGATATAGATCAGCTGGCATCTGGAGCAGCGGATGCAGTAGATGATGTTGGAGGAGGTGCAGGTCGAACCTGGAAGGACTGCTTGGGTCCCTGAAAGGAGTGGAGGGGGGAGGTAAAGGGACAAGTGTAGAATCTCTTGCGGTTGCAAGGGAAAGTACCCGGGGAAGGGAGGGAGCGGGAGGGAAGGGAAGAATTGACAAGGGAGTTGTGGAGGGAGCAGTCTTTGTGGAAGGCAGACAGGGGGGGAGATGGGAAGATGTGGCGAGTGGAGGGATCACGTTGGAGGCGGCGAAACTGGCGGAGGACTGTGTTGTATGTGCCGGCTGGTGGGGTGAAAGGTGAGGACCAGGGGGACTCTGCCCTTGTTGCGAGTGGGGGAATGGGGAGAGAGGGCAGTGTTCCGGAGTATGGAGGAGACCGTGGTGCAAGCCTCATCTATAGTGGGGGAGGGGAATCCCCGTTCTCTGAAGAATGAGGACATTTGTGATGACCTGGTGTGGAACACCTCAACCGGGGAGCAGATCCAGCATAGACAGAGGAATTGGGAATAGGGGATGGAGTCCTTACAGGAAGCAGGTTGGGAGGAAGAGTAGTCCAGGTAGCTGTGGGAGTCAGTTGGTTTGTAGTGGATGTTGGTCAGGAGTGTATCACCTGCAATAGAGATGGTGAGGTCTAGGAATGGTAGGGAAGTGTCGGAAATGGTCCATGTGTATTTGAGTGCTGGATGGAAGTTGGTGGTGAAATGAATGAAGTCAGTCAGTTGTGTGTGGGTGCAGGAGGTGATACCAAAGCAGTCGTCGATGTAATGGAGGTAGAGGTCGGGGATGAGGCCGTGGTATGCCGAGAACAAGGATTGTTCGACGTACCCGACAAAGAGGCACGCGTAGCTGGGGCACATGCGTGTGCCCATAGCTACGCCTTGTGTTTGGAGGAAATGGGAGGAGTCAAAAGAGAAGTTATGGAGGATAAGGACCAACTCTGCTAGGCGGAGGAGGGTATCAGTGGTATGGGTTGCTCCTCTGGTCGAGGAAGAACCGGAGGGCTTTGAGACCATCCTGCTGGGGGATGGAGGTCAGAACCAATGATGGACTGGGCAGTGTTTATAACTTTTTGCAGCCTTTTCTGCTCCTGGACGCTCAGGTTGCCGAACCAAGCCACGATGCAACCGGTCAGCATGCTCACTTCTGTGCACCTGTAGAAGTTTGAGAGAGTCCTCCTTGACAAACCAACTCTCCGTAATCTTCTCAGGCAAGTAGAGGTGCTGAAGTGCTTTCTTTATGATTGCGTCAGTGTTCTGGGAACAGGAGTGATCTTCAGAAATATGCATGCCCAGGAATTATAAGTTCATGACCCTTTCCACCATCTTTTTTTTAATATATACAGGATTGTGGATCAGCATCCTACCCCTTCTGAAGTCCACAATCTGTTCCTTGGTTTTGCTGGTGTTGAGAGCCAGGTTATTGTGCTGGCACCATTTGGTCAATCGGTCGATCTCACCTATACCAATTGCTATCACCGATTGGTAGAACATCTGCAGCATCTTCCTGCAGATGTTGAAGGAGTGGATCTTCTCAAAAGGTACAGCCGGCTCTGTCCATTCTTGTACAGGGCCTCAGGTTCCAGGACCAGGCTCTGGAATTTATTTTAATTGCATGTTAAAACAAAGTTGTATTGGTAGAGGTACAAATTAATTTGCTAACTTGTAACAAGAGCTATTATTTTGCATATTGGACCTTTGCTTCTTGAGACATTCCTCCAACATTATATATGCCTCAGATCCAGTATCCATCGAAACATCACTTCCATAGAAATAACATAGCTTGAAAATAGAAAGCCATAGCAAAAACGCTCCAGCTTCTCTGGGTTAAATGACGATGAGCATGGATTAATGGCATAGTGGGGAATTTAGCAGGGTTCCTTTTTTCGGTGGTAGCACAGATATTTTCACACAGAGAGTTGTGAGTCTATGGAATTCTCTGCATCAAAGAGCGGTGGAGGCTGATTCTCTGGATACTTTCAAGAGAAAACTTGATAGGGCTCTTGAAGATAGCAGAGTCGGGGGATATGGGGAGAAGGCAGGAATGGGTTACTGATTGTGGGTGATCAGCCATAATTACATTGAATGGCGGTACTGGCTTGAAGAGCCGAATGGCCTACTCCTGCACCTATTGTCTATTGTCTATTTACCCAAGCTTAATGATAACCAAAATAAAAGGAATTGCCCAGCTACTCTTGTGTTTAGTCCTCTCTTTCCACATCAACATTTTTTAAACTGTTTTGATAATCAATCTTAATTACATATCTTATGGAAACAGAATATTGAATTCAATAGCAGCCTACCAGTACCTGACCTTGATCTAACAAACGGCATTTGTGGATTTTTGAGGGGGGAATTTGATGAGTCAGGACCACTTGGATCCAAACCTCATCACAGTCATGATATAAACATGGATCAAAGAACCAAATTTCAGAGAATGACTACCCTTCACATCAAGGAAGCATTCAATTAATGATGACATCAAGTAGCCCAACTAAAACTAAATTCAATAGGTAAGAAGGAGAAGAAAGTTCAGTGGTTGAGTTCCAAAACACACAAGAATTTCAAGATTGTTTGAGATCAAAATGTCTAATCCCAGAGTAATACTGCTACCAAAATCCTAGGCACAAGCATCTTCAGCTGCTTTATCAACGACCTTTCCATTATAAAGTCAGAAATGGGAAGTTAACTTGTGATTGCACAATGTTATAATCCATGTGTACCTCCTCAGCAAACAAAGGGGCAAATGCAGCAAAGCATATGCAACATTGAGACGTGGGCTGATAAATAGTAAATAATATTCATGCGATAAACGTGTAAGGTCATGACCATCTGCCACAAGACATAATCTAGCCACCTATTCTTAACACCCAATAACATTACCATTATTAAACCCCCCATTATCAATATCCAAGATGTCATCAATGACTTGCAATTCTATTGAACTAGCCACATCAATGCAAGATCAGAGGCTGGACACAGGTGACCCCCATGTTAAGAGGTTTGCATTCTTAGAAAATGGTCTTTTTCTGCAATGCAAAACCACAACATCTGCACGTGCATCAAGAAACATGTTGAAAATGTTTAAAACTTTTTGCATATAAATTCTGAGAGCACAAATGTTATTCCTTGTCTCAATTTTTTGTAGAGATTTTTTCAAAAGCACTTCCAAAACTCTACAAATGTCAGTGTGAACACCACTAACTGAAGATTCCCTTTCATGCGATACTCCATTCTGATATGACAATGCATCACCAGTCCTTCCTAAATCTTGGAATCACTACCAAATAGCATTGTGGAATTATCTCAACTGGAGGGCAACAGCTTTTCGGGAAGGCAGTTTGCCACCATTGTTTCAAGACAAATTATGGATTTGCAATAAAAGCTGGCACTAAAAGTTGAATAAATAACAAAAGCATACATGTAGATATTCTCTCTAAATCTTCAGTCTTTTATAACAGAAAATCGAACAAGTAATAATGTAGAGGTAATCTGTACACAATCTGCCAGCCAATGATTTATTTTATAAGGTTTAGCCATAGTCATACCATTACAATTTGATGGAGTCAAAGCGCTCAGTAAAATAAAAGTTACAACAATTGACTTGACCTGATTTAGATGTCCTTAAAGCTGAGGTGAACAGCAAACAATTGACCTAAACTATCTGCCAGAATTCAGGCTCAACACTTTGTGGAATTTGGAAACAGGCAAAACATGGAGAATTCTGTAGACACAAAATGCTGGAGTAATTCAGCGGGTCAGGGAGCATTACTGGAGACCTTTCCATGATTATTGGTGCCGGCTCCAATTTGTTCTGAACCTTTTCATACCTCTAGTTTCCCTCCCCCCGACTCTCAATCTGAGGAAGGGTTTCTACACAAAACGTCACCTATTCCTTTTCTCCAGAGATGCTGCCTGACCCACTGAGTTACTCTGGAATTTTGTGTCTATCTTCGGTGTAAACCATCATTTGTAGCTCCTTCCTACATGTGGAAAATTAGGTTCTAGTCCGCACCAAGTCACCATTCACGCAGGAGACACTATTCTCAATCTGTCTAGCCACAACACTTAGCCTTTCAGTTACTTTTACTTGTTTGGGTGTTCTCCTTGCCCCTCACCACTATAGTTTATCCTTTGTCTATCTTAACATTTTGACCAGGAACTCCATTGCTACAACAGAAAAGCAGTGATTTGACTCCCATACCCCCTCCCTCTTTCCCTTGCTGGTTCAACATGATGAAGTGAAGTGAATGAATGAAGCCTACATATCTCACTTCAGGAAAATTGTTGTCACTCAGTCTTTACCTGCTTATCTCTACTTTAACATATAAATTGACTTTTATATTCATGGAAACCAGTAATTAGTCTGAAAACATTCATTAATCCAAATGTATTTATGAGGTTCTTTTTAGTTGAACATCCTCTTAATTCCCGTTGGCATTCTTTTCTCAAAATAATCTGCAGGATCTATTTCCTTGGGAGGTTCCCGCAGGAGACTTTCAATCCGTTGAGTGCATTATGTCCAATTGTATTTTGATTACGTGGTTATGCAACTTTGCATGATACATCGACATACTTTGTGTAAAGAAATACTGGGTCAATTTTGCAGCCCCTTCTTCCTCATTTCGGTGCCAGGCTGAAATTGAGATATTTAGTTTCCTAACTTCTCAGTGTTCAGGAATTATCCAGCTTTCAAGAGAGACTCAAAAAGCTGAAGTTCAACGTTGACTGTTTTTATTTTAAGAGATTGGTAAGTTGTACCGTGAGGTGAAGAGGAAGGAGAAGTGGAAGCCAGGGCTTATTCTCCATCCACAAAAACTGCATAATCAGAAAACAGGTTGAATTATACCCATATTAATAGAAAACTATCCCACTTTATTCTTGAAACTGAATTTAAGACACCTCGTTTAAACTAGTACCCATAATCTAAAACCATAACCTGGGCCAACCTTGAAGGCCTCACAAACTATTACTGTGACAATTTGCCAAATCATCTGTTAATTCAGAATGGGATTTAATATTGTAGTTTGCAAGATACTTTGCACAATTGTGAAAGAGATGAAGGGAAAGTTCCTCACTGGTTATTTGTCACCTAGAACCACATGATCAGAGGCATATTTTCCATCAATAAATAATTGGGATACCCAGAAAGTCAGCCCTCACAACATTATTTTTAGATGCTTGACGATTCTGTCCTTTGAAGCTTTCAGACAATTAATGTGAGGTCCTTTGTCTCAACAGTTATGTGGTCTTGTCAGTAAAGATGTTATTCCTTTGGAAATACGTAATTTTATCGAACCATATGTAATCTGTTAGGTGTAAATATTGAATTTGTTTCCAATCATCGGCTGCAAAATTTGCTCTCAAAAAGTATCAAACCTTAATATGCTTTGAATTCTACTGGGAAATTCTTCCTGGAGAGAATGTTCCATGACATCTCCTCTTGAATGTGGTGAATAAAGACATTACAGCTGCATCTCTACTCTCTGTGTCACACATATCCAATTCTAAACATTCAACTTTCCCACAACAGCCCTTTCATGCCTCTTACAATTTCTTTCCAGCTTTTCGTTGTTAAAAATAACTTTGTTTTTGAAAATAACTCATTGTTTCACAGAGGTGGTTGTGGGACCAGTGGTGCAGTGGTAAAGTTTTTGCCTTACAGCACCAGTCCCAGGTTAAATCCTAATTACAGGCACCGTCTGTATGGAGTCCCCCTGTGACAGCGTGGGATTCCTCCGGATGCTCTGGTTTCCTTCCACACTCAAAAAACAAACAGGTTTGTAGGTTAAATTGCTTCAGAAAAATTGTAAAATTTTCCCTAGTGTGTAGGATAGTGTTCGTGTAAGGGGTGGTTACTGGTCGGGCAGACTCATTTGGCCGAAATACCTATTTCTGCATTGTATTTCTACAGTCTAAAGATTATTGCACCTTGTCTCTGAACAGTAGTTAGACACTCAGTAACCTATTGAAATCCATTTGAACTGAATTTACAAATCTATAATGGTATGTGCAGATATGGTTAGGTGTGACTTATGCACAGTCACCATCCCTGTAGATTGTACAGAAAACAATGTCTCCCTTCAACTCATAGGAATCTATACAATACATACTTATAATTTTGAAGTAGTTTAGAACTTTCCTGATCCTTCATTTGAAGTATGCTGAGTGAATGAGGTTTTCTTCCATGCCTGAACTTTGAGTCCAGCCTAAATCTGTCCCGGTGGAGTAAAAACTGACCAAGCTTACAGAGCAACACAACCCAGTGCTCCCTTAAAAATGTATTGAGACCGAGTAAAATAATAGATAAATGAAATACATGTACAAACAAAAGTTTATGAATTACTGAAGATAATACAATGAAAAGTACTATAAATTGTTGTACAGATAACCTTTCGTACATATAGCCCATTGCAGGTGAATGGTGACTGTTATTGCCGATTAACCGAGTAAGGGATTTGCTCGAACCACCTACCACATGAGAAAAGTTGTTTTAAAATACAACGTTATTTTTAACAGCTACAAATGTATTTTTGTCATTGTAAGCTAAAAGTATCAAAGGTTGTTTGTTACATTATTTAATAGAGTATCATTGCACAAGTGTTGATCGAAGCAATTGCTAGTTCAGCATTGTACCTAGCAGCCTGTGTGCTCAAAGAGACAGTAATGTCTTATTGCTGTGGGGACGCTCCGTACACTATAACAGAAATTCGTTATTTAGAAGTCCATAATAACGAGGGTAGACTGTTCTCTAATTGGATGCCTGCACCTTATTTAACTATTAAACGTAATTATAATATCCACTCATCTTTCTGATTCCACAGTGTGTCAACTCCATTGAAAAGCATCTTTGAAGTCTTTTTGTTACAGTGTTAGAACCTCGCATTTCTGTTCAATTTCCACTTCTTGTCCATTTCAAACAGCAGCTTATTTGTAAAATGGTAATAGACTCTGATGAAATTGAAAAGTAATTTAGGGGCAGCAAATAAACCGCTGATTTGAACCACAGTTTGAGTGCTTTAACTGTGACCCTTCCTTAAAGAGACCACTGCAGAACGCTTTTACAGATTCATTTCAAATTATATTTATGTGAAGTTTGACGGAATTTAGCAATAGAATGTGTATACCATATAAAATGTGGCACTAAACATTAGTATTTATTTTGTGCATATTTTTCTGTTTATTTGGGATTTTGCCATGACATCGTATAACAATGTAGCGTGGGAAAGGTTAGGTTTAATGATGTGTAAATTAACATGTTTGATCCTGAAAAACCTGATAGATCTATTTCAAGTCTGCTCCTTTGCTCTTTTAATAGTAAGATTAAACGAGAACTTACCAGTTTGAAGTTTGATCTTTATTTTATGAGGAGTCGAGTTGAGGGACTACGTGAATAGAAGCCCGTACAGCCGTTGGTGCGTCAATCTTCAAAGCAGCGGAATGAATTCACAGCTAACAACGACCGAAGTATAACGGTAAGATGATAAAACTAGAACTACCAGATGAGATCTATGAGGGTGGGGGCGGAGGGCACATAGTCCCTCAACTCGACTCCTCATAAAATAAAGATCAAACTTCAAACTGGTAAGTTCTCGTTTAATCTTACTATTTTACTTCGGAGTCACGTGAGTGACTACGTGAAGACGTCAAAGCACTGTGAATTCACGCCGCAGATCCAAATCCGACGTTCACACTGCCTGGATTGACTCAAAAGTCGTTAACAATCAATCATGCATCAGTAATACATTTGTTAAATGAAATAACAGTTTATTTACAAACGAATCATAACAAACCCCTCTAACTCAGGGAAAAAGTGTAACAGTACTGAAACCAGAATCAGCAAACACCCCGAGCCTTGAAATCGGCTTGTGATAAAACCTCTGAAAAGTTAGCTCACTGGACCATCCTGCGGCAGCGAGGATATGGTCTATTGGCAAGTCCATCGCCCTTGCCGCGGAAGTTGATGCCGCCCTGGTGGAATGAGATTTGAATTTATCAGTATCAATTCCAGCACTTGCCAGGGCCTGCTTTAGCCACCTTGAAATCGTTTGCACCGACACTTTACTGTGTGTTTTTTTGTGACTAATAAACAAAGCCAACTCTGTTCCTCTCAGAGGTTTAGTAATCTCAATGTAACGAGATAAATGTGAGACTACACACAAGCGATCAAATGCGGGGTATGCTGAAAACACAATCTTACATCCTGTCATGCCTCTTCTATTATGTTTAAGCAAATCATAGACATAAAATATAATGGCATCAGCCGACACATGCATTCTATCTAGCCGTAGCTTTTGCAACATTTGTACACGTTGAGCTGAAACCAACGCCATAAGCATGACCACCTTCATAGATAATTTGGCTACTGAGAGGCTTGTAACCGGAGCCCACTGGCGAAGAACCATAAAAACCTCACTCACATTCCAAATACCGGCATACCTGGGTTTAGGAGGATTAGAATTGAAAACTCCCTTCATGAATCGTGAAACTAACGGATGTGTCCCTACTGTATGCAATTCTGCATTCATAGGTAAATAAGAAGACAGCACACTTCTGGCTGAATTAATCGCACTGTAACTTAATTTTTTGGTCAAAATAAAGAGTTGACAAACTCCAATATTGCTGCTGTGTACTATCCCTGCAGGCCGACGTGAGAACATCCACAGTCCGATGAGACAGTCCTCTCCCCAGGTATGGCCTCCTTAAGATCTGCAAATTAACAGATCAATACAATCATATAAAGGATGTTGATCCCCAGTGACTGGATTTACCAGTAGATTTTTATTCTTGGGCATAAGCATGTAAGGCTCCCTAGCCATTTGTAATACAATGGGAAACCATGCTTGTGTAGGCCAATCTGGCACTACCAATACCCCTGAAGCGGAGTCCTCCTTGATCTTTTGCAAACCTGCTGATGAGACAGAATGGAGGAAATACATACACAAACATTCCTCCCCAATGCAGCGAAAATGCATCCACTGCTACTGCCCCAATATCTGGTTCCCATGAACATATCTAGGTAACTGATGATTTAATCGAGATGCAAACAAGTCAATATCTGGTAATCCATACTGATCAATCATTTGGTTAAATACATCCTGATTTAACATCCATTCAATGTTGTCATTAAACTGACGTGATCTCTTCCTGGCAAATAAAGTGCTGAAAGCCAGATATTTTGGTCAATACACCAACTCCAAATCTGGTTAGCCAGTCTATCACAATACTGTGACTTAACTCCACCCATGTGGTTTACATATGCCACTGCTGTGGTGTTGTCAATCTGACCTGCACATGCAGATCCCTCCTTGTAGAACAATAAGCTTTGAGCCCATACCAGGTGCCCAAGAACTCTAAATAATTAATCCCTCTTAATTGAGGAAGCGATGTCTCATCCACATTCCATCTGCCTCCACAACTAGAAGACATATCTGTTGCACCCCAACCCAGTGCACTTACATCAGTCTGTAATATCAGTGATGGTGATTCCACCAAAACATTCCTTAAACATTTTGAAACATGTACTATCCACCATTGTATGTCAGCAATCGCCCCAGCTGACAACTGCATAGTCCTATCAAAAATGGCCCCTTTGTATTCTCAGTGCCTGTTCCTTTGATCGTTGTAATTGTTGATAATGCAGAGGACCATACTGCACAGCTGGAAAGGCTGCAACAACTTCCCAATTAAACTGGCTACTTGTCTAATCGAAGGCCGTTGTTCTCCAACGAGATTAACACAGTCCTCAATTAACTGATAAATTAATTTTATCCCTGGGCAAAGTTACAAACATGTGATTGGAATTAATGGTAAATCCCAGATAATCAATAATTTGGACGTGATAATTTAGATTTATCTGGGTGAATAACAAATCCCATTTGTTCAAAAGTAATTTTAACAACTGAAACTGATGATTGAGTTTCAGCATGAGTCTTTCCAACAATCAGAATATCATCTAAATAGGCCGTTACCACATGCCCCTGAGCTCTAAGTAATGCTAACACAGGTTTTAATAATTTAGTAAATAATCTAGGAGCTGAAGTTAATCCATTCGGCAATGCCCTGAATTGCCACAGCTCAGTCAATCTTCTATCATCACCATGAATAGACACTGCGTAATACGCATTCTTTAAATCAATGGTTGCCATATAATACCCTTTGGACACTAGATATTTGCCCGTGGTAAAGGTCTCCATTTTGAAATGCCTATAACAAACAAATTTGTTCAAATTCGATAAATCCAGAATTACTACATCCCCCAGTCTTTTTAGATCTGGGAAATATATTTGACAGAAATTGTTGACTTTGATAGACAGAAGGCTCAATTACCCCTTTCTTATGTAACGACTGAATCTCTGCTTGAATAAGCACATTTTCCTCATCTGAAAATAAGTTTACGACTAGGAAAATGTTGATTAGGTAGACTGTGCTTAGAGTAAAATTCAATTTTTCACCCCTTCAATACACTAAGTATGAACAAATCTGATGTCAACTGCTGCCATTTTTTGAGAAACAATTTTTAACCTTCCCCAATTTGAACAGGAACATCAGTTAATTCATCGTCTGTCAATGTTATATTCCTTACCTGCATCTTTCCTTGCGGACCTTGTTGTCCTCGGCTTCTTGTAGAGAACCTTTTTTGCCTTGCTTGCCAGCTGGCTTAATGAGGGCCATGGTTATAACAACCTCATGACAGTCTTTGACCCTTTTTGCAAGGTTACCACCAAACAACAGATTTCGTGGTGGTACACTGGTCGGTTTGCACAAACTCGCCAAATTCGGGTTAGCACTGGCCTAATAGCGGCCCTCCCGATATTATTAATTTCAAAATGCATTACAAAGGAACCCCAGTTCATCCTGGTGTGCTTCAACCATATCGTTTGTATCAATAACTTTCACCACAGCTGTAATACCTGCTGACAACAGTTTAAGCACTTTTTTAAACTTCATCTCCTGGGCCCTAGCAGGCATACCCATCTATGACCAAATTTGGTGATTAACCACCGGTACCTTCAGGAGATCACAATTAACAGGAGCTTTATAGTTTTTTGCTACTTCATCCATAGCTAGCTCCTGTAACTGGTGGGAGAGCATATACTGAATTGCTTCGGCCAATTCTACATCAATCGCCTTTCCTGCCTCTCTACGCTCAGCAAACTTCCCAGCAATGTTCGGAATTACTCCAACCGAACACCTTTACTGCTCTCCCCCAGCATAGAATCAGTGTCAGCAAACTGCACTGATAGAACATCCTCCTCACAGGCAGGATAGTTCTGCAGCCCTGAAACAGGTGCTGCTAGCACAAGCTCTCCATCAGCCTGGCTTGGGCACCACTCCTCCTCACGGAGCTGGTCCCTGTCGAGCATTCTTTTGTAATAGAATCTCGACATGGGAGAGCCGTGAGCAAACGGACTCTCCTATGGAGGGTATAACCTCCAGGCCCGACTCATTTACGGGCCACAGAGACTTGCCAGTGGCCTTCCGCCCTACTGGCAAGCCTCCACTGCCCCTTGGCAGTGGGTCCGCAACCACTGGCTGTGTAGCCAGCACCGGACCAGGTGCACCAGACGGGCCTCCATCCTCAACACTCTCCTGGCCACTTTTCCTTTCTACCCCCGGAGCGCCTCGCCAACGCCTTCTTCACTTTCTGCAACATTCTCTAAGAACTCCAAAACCGTCGCAGAAAATGACATGTGGTAAATTTTTTTTAAAAACCTTACCTCTGTTTAAACTTGTTAACGAAGAACTGCAGATGCTGGAGAATCGAGGGTGAAGTCTGAAGAAGGGTCTCGACCCGCAACGTCGCCCATCTCCTTCGCTCCTTAGATGCTGCTGCACCCGCTAAATTCTCCAGCTCTTCGTGTAACCCTAGGTTTAAACTTACCGCTCGGAGGAGCGCTGCTGCTCCAACCGGCCGACTGCACCAGCGTCTGATGTCATGACGCACCAACAGCTGTACGGGCTTCTATTCACGTAGTCACTCACATGACTCCGAAGTAAAATTTCCCTCCTTTAAGATATTTACATTACTCAGAAGTATTGTTAAAGACAAACTTTTTGTTATTACAATACTGGGTGATATTGTCGATATAAATATAGTTATCAGAAATTACAGCAGGATGTTGATCAGTTTGGCAAGTGAGCTGAGGAATGGTTGATATAGTTTAATGCAGATAAGTGCAAAGCATTACATTTTGGAAAGTCAAACCAGGGCAGGATGTTCACTGTGAATGGGCAATGTTGTAGAGCAGAGGGATATAGGAACATAGAACTCAGAGCAGTACAGCACAACAACAGGCCCTTCTGCCCACAATGAATGTGCCACGCATGATGCCTAGTTTAAATGATCTCATCTGCCAGTACATAATCCGTATCCCTTTATTTCCCTTCAGTTCTATATGCTTATCTAAAAGTCTCTTGCCACTATCGTATCTACCTCCACCACCACCCCTGGCAATGTGTTCCAGCCACCACTATTTGTTTAAAAATCTTGGCCCGCACATCTCCATTAAACTCTCCTCCTGTTGATGTGACTATTAATCATACTTCAAGTCTCCCCTCAACATATGACGTTCCAGAGAAAACAATCCAATTCTATCCAACTTCTTTCAGCAGCTGAAACCATCTAATTCATGCACCATTCTGGTAAACCTCCAATGCACCCTCCCAAAAGCCTCCACATCTTTCCTGTAATGGGGTGGTGACCTGAACTGCATGCAATGATCAAAATCTTATAGAGCTACATTATGACTTCCAGACTCTTATACTCAATGCCCCAAGCAATGAAGGCAAGCACATCATACTATACCATAGGAGTGCAAGTAAGTAGTTCCTTGAAAGTGGCATCACAGGTAGACAGGGTGTACAAGAAGGCTTTATCAGTCAGGGTACTGACTATAGAAGTTGGAATGTACAAGATGTTGGTGAGACCACATTTTCAGTATTGAGTTCATTTTTGGGCCACTATAACCATATAACCATATAACAATTACAGCACGGAAACAGGCCCTCTCGGCCCTTCCAGTCCGTGCCGACCATTTGTTTTCCCCTAATCTCATCTACCTGCACTCAGACCATACCCCTCCATTCCCTTCACGTCCATATACCTATCCACTTTACTCTTAAATGTTAAAATCGATCCTGCCTCCACCACTTCTGCTGGAAGCTCATTCCACACAGCCACCACCCTCTGAGTAAAGAAGTTCCCCCTCACGTTACCCCGAAACCTCTGTCCCTTAATTCTCATGTCATGCCCTCTTGTTTGAATCTTCCCTACCCTCAATGGGAAAAACGTATCCACGTCAACTCTGTCTATCCCTTTCATCATTTTAAAGGCCTCAATCAAGTCCCCCCTTAACCTTCTGCGCTCCAAAGAATAAAGACCTAACTTGTTCAACCTTTCTCTGTAACATAGTTGCTGGAACCCTGGCAACATTCTAGTAAATCTCCTCTGTACTCTCTCTATTTTGTTGACATCCTTCCTATAACTAGGCGACCAAAATTGTACACCATACTCCAGAATTGGTCTTACCAATGCCTTGTACAATTTTAACATTACTTCCCTACTCCTATATTCAATGCTCTGATTTATAAAGGCCAACACACCAAAGGCTTTCTTTACCACCCTATCTACATGCGATTCCACCTTCAGGGAACTATGCACAGTTATTCCTAGATCCCTCTGTTCCACAGCGTTCCTCAATTCCCTACCATTTACCATGTACGTCCTATTTTGATTTGTCCTGCCAAAATGTAGCACTTCACACTTATCAGCATTAAACTCCATCTGCCATCTTTCAGCCCACTTTTCCAAATGGCCCAAATCTCTCTGTAGACTTTGAAAATCTACTTCATTATCCACAACACCACCTATCTTAGTATCATCTGCATACTTACTTATCCAATTTTCCACCCCATCATCCAGATCATTGATGTACATGACAAACAACAGTGGACCCAACACAGATCCCTGAGGCACCCCACTTGTCACCAGCTTCCAACCTGACACACAGCCATCCACCATTACTCTCTGACATCTCCCATTCAGCCACTGATGAATCCACCTTGCTACTCCGCCATTAACACCCAAAGATTGAACCTTCTTAACCAACCTTCCATGGGGAACCTTGTCAAAGGCCTTACTGTAATCCATATAGACAACATCCACTGCTTTACCCTCATCCATTTCCCTAGTTACCGCTTCAAAAAATTCAAGAAGGTTTGTCAAACATGACCTTCCAGGCACAAATCCATGTTGACTGTTCCTGATCAGACCCTGTTTATCCAGATGCTTATATATATTATCTCTAAGTATCCTTTCCATTAATTTGCCCACCACTGACGTCAAACTAACAGGTCTATAATTGCTAGGTTTATTCTTTGAACCCTTTTTAAACAATGGAACAACATGCGCAGTACGCCAATCCTCCGGCACTATTCCCGTTTCTAATGACATTTGAAATATTTCTGTCATAGCTCCTGCTATTTCTACACTAACTTCCCTCAATGTCCTAGGGAATATCCTGTCAGGACCTGGAGACTTAGCCACTTTTATATTTTTCAAAAGTGTTAGTACTTCCTCCTCTTTGAATCTCATAGTTTCCATAGCTACTCTACTTTTTCCCCTTAACTCACAGAGTTCAATATCCTTCTCCTTGGTGAATACCGAAGAAAAGAAATTGTTCAATATCTCCCCCATCTCTTTTGGCTCTGCAGATAGCTGTCCATTCTGGTTCTCTAATGGTCCAATTTTATCCCTCGTTATCCTTTTGCTATTAATATAGCTGTAGAAACCCTTTGGGTTTACTTTCACCTTTCTTGCCAAAGCAACCTCATATCTTCTTTTAAGCCTTCCTAATTTCTTTCTTAAGATTCTTTTTACATTCTTTTATACTCCTCTAGCACCTCATTTACTCCATGCCTCCTATAATTATTGTAGATATCTCTCTTTTTTTCGAAACAAGTGTCCAATTTCCCTTGAAAACCATGGCTCTTTCCAATTTTTACTATTTCCTTTCAACCTAACAGGGACATAAAGATTCTGTACTCTTACAATTTCCCCTTTAAATGTCCTCCATTTCTCTTCTACATCCTTCCCATGAAACAAAGTGTCCCAATTCACTCCTTTAAAATCCTTACGCATTCCCTCAAAGTTAGCCTTTCTCCAATCAAAAATCTCCACCCTAGGTCCAGTTCTGACTCTCTCCACAATTATATTGAAACTAATGGTATTGTGATCACTGGTCCAGAAGTGCTCACCAACGCATACCTCCGTCACCTGACCTGCCTCATTTCCTAACAGGAGGTCCAGCACTGCCCCTTCTCTGGTCGATACCTCTATGTACTGCTGCAAAAAACTATCCTGCACACATTTTACAAACGCCAAACCATCCAGCCCATTTACAGAATGTGTTTCCCAGTCTATTTTTGGAAAATTGAAATCTCCCACAATCACTACCTTGTGCTTACTACTAATATCTGCTATCTCCTTACATATTTGCTCTTCCAATTCACGCTCCCCATTTGGCGGTCTATAATACACCCCTAAAAGTGTTGCTACACCGTTCCCACTTCTCAGTTCCACCCAAATAGCCTCCCTAGACGAGCCCTCTAATCTATCCTGCCAAAGCACTGCTGTAATATCTTCTCTGACAAGCAATGCAACACCTCCCCCTCTGGTCCCTCCAATTCTATCACACCTGAAGCAACGAAATCCTGGAATATTTAGTTTCCAATCACAGCCCTCCTGCAACCATGTTTTCACTGATTGCCACAACATCATATTTCCAGGTGTCAATCCAGGCTCTAAGTTCGTCCACCTTACTTACAATGCTCCTAGCATTAAAATATACACATTTTAGAAACCCACCATCCCTTATTCTCTGTCTATTATCTTTTTCATCTTTCTCGCCTACATTTTGGATCTGAGTGCTTCCCTTCTCTGCCTCTTGCCCCACACCCTGACCCCCTAGCCCCCTCTACCCGAGTCCCTCCCCCCAGCCTTTCTAGTTTAAAGTCACCCCAGTAGCCTTTGCAAATCTCCCTGCCAGGATATTGGTCCCCCATACTATAGTATGGGGACCAATATATACTATAGTAAAGATATTGTTAAGCTTAATAGAGTGCAGAGAAGATTGATGAGGATGTTGCCAGGTCTTGAGTGCCTGAGCTCCCACACTTGAGGGCCCAAGTTCCTGCACTGAGATCCTGGTTGTAATCATAGGGTTCTATTGGGCAGGTTATGTTTCACACGGATATGCATGGAATGGTGGGATATTAATCTGTGCAGGTAGATGAGATTATTTTATTTTAGCATCATGTTTGGCACAGACATTGTGGGCCAAAGGGCCAGTTCCTGACCTGTATTATCTATATTGCTTACATGCTCACTTCAGATCTCCCAGAACAGGTCTCTATTTCTGATTTTGTCATGTGAGGAGACTATTAAGAGGACAAGGAAAATATTCAAGTATGAGCTCAAAATCTGCTTGAAAGCAACTAACCCTTGAGAATAAAAAAAAGACACAAAGGTTTGGAGTAACTCAATGGGCCAGGCAGCATCTCCGGATAACTGTAGGTGATGTTTTGAGTCAGAACTCTTCTTCAGATTGATTATGTCGGTGGAGGGTAGAGAGGAGGTGCAGGACAATCCAAGTAATAGGTGTGGGAGTTTTTAATAGACAAAGGCCAGAGATGAAAAGAAAGAAAGTGCGAGACAAAACGATTGCAGAGTTGCGAATTGTGAAGCTAAAGAAAGAAATGTAAGTGGAGGGAGAGGGAAAGGGGAGAGATGGGTGCATTCAGTTTGGGCACAGGGGAGGGATAAAAAGGGGAGGACGACGGGGTCAGGGTTGGATTACCTATCTAAAATTGGAGAATTCAGTGTTCATACATTGGGTTGTAAGCTGCAAAGCAGAATATGAGATGCTGTTCCTCCAATTTGCGTATGGCCTCATTGGCAATGGAGGAGGCCCAGGACTCAAAAGTGAGTGTAGGAATAGAAGGAGGAGTTCAAATGGTTTGTAACCAAGAGATCCAGTAAGCCTTGGCAGACCGACTGCAAATGTTCGGCAAAACGGTCACCAAATCTATGCTTGGTCTTGCCGATTTACAGGAGGCCGCGTTGTGATCACTGGATGCAGTATATGAGGTTAGGTGCACATAAACATCTGAGGTTAGGTGCACGCTCCATCCACTAGAACTGTTACAAAATATGTATCTAATTATGAGGGTTGACAGTAATACCATTGAGGATGTATGCAAGGCTGGAAAATTACAAATATGAGCAAGTTTGTTCAGACTCTTTGATTTTTTTTATTTGTTTTGTGAGGTGAATTTACTGGCAAATCCAGCAGTTCTTGCCCATTGCTAACTGCCTTTGATCAGTTGTGAATCACCTTCTTATACTGCTGCAGTATTTCTCTTGAACAAATCATGTTGTGTTGGCATGGAGTCCAAGACGACCGGGGACCCTTTTCTGCTGCAACATTCATCCGCCTTGCCAGATGTTACGACACTACACTAAAGCCAGTCATCATCCTCCGCCTGTTCCACCATTGAGGTCTTGGTTGGATTGCTCTTTATCAGGGAGGGACCTCCCCCTTGACCTTACCACCATGAGTGGCCCGTCCAGGAGCATAGCTTCAGTTGGCATTGCTCTCAGGACCACACAAGCTTCTCCACCATGACAAGGTGACAATCCACGGAGATCTACTGAAGTACTGTCTTTGAGAACTTGAATATCTGGTCTGTTAACTTCAATGGAGTAACCCAATTGAATGTGATAAAATGGAGATTTGGCACTGTTATTGGGACATGGAGTACATGAATGTAAACTTAAGAAAATCACATTCTCCCCTCTATGCACATATAAATTTAAAATAATTAGATATTCACGACAAAGCAGTGAAATAAATGCAGATGTTTTATTTTTTTTAGTTTTGCATTGAATGATCATTTGGAGGAAAAATAAACTCGAAAGATATATTGTGAAAAGCCATGTAGTTAGGAATAAAAGACACTTAGGATTTTTCAAACATCACCAAGTAATGTTTGCTTAAAATAAATCAAACAGAGGTTAACAAGTAAAAATTGGCAATCAATTTAAAATTCCATTTCACGGTGCACTATGTTCACAAATAGAGCACTGACATGTTTCTGCAGAAATATATGAGTACAGTTTACTCAATCCATTTTCACACACTAATGTTACTTCCTTTATTTCAGTTGTCAGTTCTTCGCAGCACTCACAGTGGTGTTTCATTTTATCTATTGTGTAGTCAAACCTAAAATGTAAGAAGATCACAATGAAAATCAACCAATATCGTATGGCATCTTATGCATTTTAATTACGACAAAATGCCACAATTTGCAATGGTATCATGTTGCTGTGGGCCATAGCTTTCATGCATTGCCATAAATAAGAACAAAGTAATTTTAACAAACCAATGATGCATTTAACCAAAAAGCTCTGGACTCTCAAAGAAAAAGTATGAAAATAATTTAATCGGTATTAAGTTAACATTATATCTATTCATCAAATAGTATGGGTTTACACCATCACTGAGCCATTACTAGGCTCACAAACAAATTGTCATGACCTTTCTATCATTAATACAGGAGGGGTCGCAACTGCCTTTTCTCTTGCTAATTGATCAGTGGATGATATAAGGCCAGATTGGTGAGTTTTGCCAGCTTCCTGCTTCTAGCTCCACCCTACCCCATTATGATTTCTTAGGGGAGTGGTAGTGTGGAGCAATATAAATTGGGGAAACGCACATTTTGTAGTAAACACCATCCCCGAACTTTCTCAGAGGTCATATTATCTGAGGTTTTTTTTTGTTCTTTGATGCATTAAGGGCCTGTACCACTTAGGCGATTTTTTAGGTGATTGCTGGCGACTGTCATAGTCATAGTAGGTCGCTGATAAAGCAGTGACTGGACCCCCTACAACAATGTTTACCACAATGTTTACGACAACGTACCACCTAGTCGACATCAAGCTACGGCAAGCTACTGACAACCGGCGACCCATTAGGACATCCACCTACGACCACACCTATGACAACCTACGACAACCAAAGTAAACCTACGTCCACCCGCGACAAGCTATGACAAGCTACGTCCCTGTCGGCGACAACTGAGGACAATTCAGTTGCTGGTACCTGTCGCCGTTTGACTTAGGTTGAGGTAGGTAGTCGCCAATGAAATTCACTGAAGTCAGCACCGGCGGCAACATATGTCACCTGGCAACAACCTACAACAGCACCTACGTCAGGAGATGTCAAGCTACGCTCATTGGCATCAAATCCACTGTCGCTGAAAATGTTTGAACATGTTGAAAATCCAGCGGTGACCAGAAAGACCATACGACTCTTTGGGCGACTGAAGAGACTACTCACGACCATACAGGTGACACCCCGGTAACCATGTGGTAACAGCCTAGTCACCTGCAGTCGCCTAAAAAATAGCCTAAGTGGGACAGGCCCTTTATTCTATTTAACTATCACAAGATTCTTAAATTTACTTACATGGAATATGAGTTGCAATTTCCTTCACAAGAATTAAGTTCAACTGTTGCGGTGCAGTTATCCTTAATGATTGTAACCGATTTTGGTTGAACTTTACATTGATTCACTGTTGGGAAAAACATGGAAATTAGAGAATTCCACCATTTTATGTTATAAAAACATGTAATTAGAAATAGATTATCTATTTGATATTTATCTCATGACAGACAGACAGACAGACAAACAGATAAGCTAACAGACAGAAGAGCTGAAAGAGACACAGGTTTACCTTCTGAAATAACATATTATTGTCATGCGATACAGTAGATGAAAGGCATAATGTTTACCTTTACTACTATTAATCGAGCTTAGAGCAGAACTGAACAATGAAAGGCCTGTTCCTAGATATTGATAGGCAAAATAATTTTTCATTGTTAGAATAGGAGTCTTCGTTAAAAATCTAGTAGGAATGTGCAAAGGTCTGACTGTAGTAGGACAGAACTTTGGACTAATAATGCGTACCACGAGCCCTGCTGCAATCAAGTGAAATTAAAATGTGAAGTCAAGCTGCATCAGTTTTTTTTTGTTAATTGGTTCATGTTTGAATTGGTGATCAATATTCACGTTGAATTTTTAAAGTAAGTTACTTTTGAAGTTGGTCCCTAGTTGTGAATGCGATCAGCAAACACACTAACATAAAAGTATGAAGAGATTTAAGCAGGATAAACATTTTGCTGGGGAAATATACTTTTTCGATAATATCAAATACAGTGTCCAAAATGATGACTATCTTTACCTGCCTCAACAGGGCAGGTAATGCAGCTAATGACGGTCAATCCCATACTTTTTCTCAACCTAAACGTACGAGGAAAAAATGATCGTTGTTATTTCCCATATTATATAACTATCAATCGTGATATGTCTAATCGTATGTATTGTAATAAATGTAATTTGTGCAGTGACCAGTAGGACATAGCGTTTAAGGTGAAGGGGAGAGGATTTAATAGAAATCGTGATGGTAACCATTTCACAGAAAGGGTGGGATGGAATGTAATGGAAGCGGAAAAGCTGCCTGAGGAGGTATAAAGCAGGGGACTATCCCAACAGTTAAGAAGCAGTGAGACAAGTACAACGTATATAAATCAGGTTTGGATGGATCTGGACCAAATGCTTGGCAGTTGAGGTATCGAGTGTAGCTTGGACATGGTGGCCAGTGTGGACAGGTTGGCCCAAAGGGCCTGTTTCCCACTCTGTTTCACTCTATGACTCTCTAATTACACACAATATCGGGCAAACCGTGGGAGCAGATAATAATGCCACCACTCTAAACCATAAATGTTTAAAATATTTTGTTTATAGAAAGATAGCTATATGAAATATTTATTCCAGTTAGAAAACGGGGAAATAGAACAAAGCATGAATTGATATTTGGAAGCAATTTCACTTGAAGGTAAATACTGGTTAGGGCCGAATTTGCATGTCCCAATGTTTTAGGACATTTAACAACACTTACTTCTGTGCTTTTTAGTTGTGGACTCCTGGATTCGGCTGCCTATCTTAATCAACATGAAATTCTGATTACTTTTTAGAATTTTACTTCAATTTTTTTTCCTTTGCATAGCATGTCATTTATCATATGCTCACAATAAATTTTAAGTCGATATTATGACTGGATTTTATTCACGTTTAAAACAACGGTTGTAAGATATTAAGTACTTTTATTTTCTAACTAGTGTCAGTAGTAAATCTTCCCAAAAGAGAACTGATGCAGAAAATAACTGTGTTTCCAATCACGCCAATGCAATCTTGCTCTAGTTTCAGTAAGCAGCCCATTCTGAACTTGAATGGCAGCTAACATCTTGACATGAATTGACATATGGCAGAGTTTACATGAATTGCTGTGTTTGGAAACGAGAGGGGGCTATTTTACATACAAAATAGGTTGGCATTTGAAGGAGGCTTTATATAATGAAATATAATAGATGTAGGTAGGGATTATGTTTGCCCTATTCTGACCCGATAAATTGTTGTAATTCCAATTAAAAAAAAACAATCTTTAATGGGTCTGATAGTTTGTTTTTCACATGGCAGATTTAAGGGGCTGTCCCACTGCGGTGACCTAATCTAGGGGCAAAGAAAGTTAAGAAGAGTGTCCTTCGGACCTTCAAGCTCGAGGGCACTCGCCTGGAAAACTTCGAGCTGGATCGACCGACCACACACACACACACGCACACAAACATATCGCAAAGGTGGGGGCCAGGGAAAGCGGGGGAGCGCCGTCAGAAATTCACACACCAGTTGAATGAGACAGACAGGCTGGCACCAGTATAACGTAAGATCCTTTTAGAGAGTGTGGGCGGGGGAAGCAATAAGTAGAGAAGGGGGGGTAGATAGAAGGGTGGGGATTAGGAGAGGGGGGGGGGAAATGGGGGGGGAACGTCGAGAACGGGGGGAAGAAGGGTATCTGTGTAGAGAGAGAGGGGGGGAAAGTTGGGAGGGAAGAAAAAAGAAGGGGGGACGAAGGGGGGAGGGAAGGGGAGCGGAAGAGAAAGGGGGGGGAAAGGAGGAGGGGGAAAGAGAGGAGGTATGAAAGAGTGGATGAAGGGGGGGAAGAAGAAAGGAAAAGTGGAAGGGGAAAGGGCAAGTTGGGGGATCCCGCCGGAATCTAGTGGGGTTAATGAAATATAACATAAAGGTTTCAGCGGGGTGCATTATTACTACCCTACCTAGCCCCACAATAGTCCAATAGACAAAACCAATCAACCCAATAGGTGGAGCCTCTATGGAGTAGCCAATTTGGACCCCGTTGTGTCCCGCCCACCGCCAGTCAATGTGAGGCTGATCAAGCCCCATCCCAACTCAGTACCCCCCGTTCCTGCCTATTCCCCCAAGTCCCCTGACTCCGGTTTATTTTTAAGAGCCCTTATTCCTAATCACTCTCTTGACAGCAATCCAACAATCTATCTGCCTCCACCCTCCACCGCCCTCTGAGCAGAGGTGCGAACAATACCACCAGGACCCTCACGCCCCACTCTCTCTGTGAAGAAAAAAGTGTCCCTACCTCTCCGTTCTAATGGCTTACGCCTTAATTCTTAAACTGTGGACCCCAACATCGGAAACAATGTATTTTCGCCTCTAGGCAGGTCCAAAACCTTTAACGAATCTTATTAGTTTCCAACGAGATCACCCTCCCTCATCTTCCTTCTAAATCCAGAGTATACCAAGCAGCTGCTCCCATTCTCTCAGCATAATGAACAGCCCGCCCCCATCAACCCGGAAATTAACCTCTGTATATCTACGCGCTGCACCTCCCTCAATAGTAGCAAGAATGATCCTTTACCTCGAATTAGGGGACCAAAAAAGCACAACAACAACTACTCCACAGTTGGTCTCACTAGCTCTGTACAACTGCAGGCAGAATTGACCTTCTTTGTGTCCTCCCTATATTCGATTTCTCTCTTTGTTATAAGGCCCACCATGCCATTTGCGCTTTCCTTCACAATCCTGCTGTACCTGCAATGCTTATTTTTACCTTTCAGTAGATGGGGGAGTGTTTTACATAGAACCCCCAGATCCGTTGTATTTATTTTTTCCACTTTTCCCAACTTTAGCCATTTAGATCGTATTCTGCTTCCTGTTTTTTGCTACCAAACGTGATAACGTCAATTAATCCACAATTGACTTCATCTACCATGCATCTGCCACTCCCCCAACCTGGGGGGGGGGGGTCCAGTCACCCTGCATTCTCAAGATCACCCTCACAGTTCACAACGGCCACCCCAGCTTGGTGGTGAAAATTGCATAATGTTACTTTGAATCCCTTCATCCAAAGTCATTGAGGTATATCTGTAAAAGCTTGTGGTCCAGCACCTGAGCTTGCGTTACCCCCCACTAAGTCGCTGCCTGCCATTTGAAAGGGACCCCATTCATCCCACTTTACTCTATTGTTTCCTGTCTGCCAACACACTATCCATTCTTCACAGCATGTCAGCACTTACCTCTACCCAATACATTTTTGGCCCACTTTAATCTCCTAAGTGAGGACCTTATCTAAATGCTTTCTGAAAAGTCCAGGAACAACTTTACAACCACTGAGCTCGTCGCCCTTGTCCATTTTCCTAGTCTTATTTACTAGCTTAAAAAATTCCCAGAAGATAGTCCAACATGATTTCCCCTTCGAAATCCATGCGACATAGTCGACCAATCCTGTACAACTACTGCTAGTCCAAAATGTTCGGCTATCTAATCTTCTTTCTTTCTCACACAAATGCCTGAGGTCAGCAAAGGAATTGCCAACAGTGGCCTCGACTTTTGCCGTGTAACTAAATAGCTAAACTAACCCCACTTTCACTGCACTATGATAAAAGAACCTGCCGCCAATTTTTTCTTGCGAAATAAGTTTCAACATTCTGAATTTTTTTCCGCGTAACCTAGCTCTGAGGCGATAACCGAGTATTCGGGAACTTCCATCGAGCATGAAAGGGTGTTCCATGACCTCATAGGACTCTCCTAGACCACACACCACACGTTGTTGAACCATAAGGGCAGCTGCAAGTTTGAGTCGAGGGCAAACTCGACTGAACTCCCGGATTAGGTCGCCGCAGTGGGACAGTCCTTTAAGTTTCACTTCATGTTAAAAAGTTCAGTATTTTGTTTTCCACAATTGTTGGCTAAATTCTTATAGATAGGCCAATTCTCATCTATTTTATGTGTAACAGCAACACACAGGAAAGTTTATATTCCATTAGGCTGTTAAAACCTTGGTCACTGATAGTGAAAAGACTTGCATGGTGATCTTACTTAATAATTCTCATATAGACGGAGAAGTGTGTAAAACGATTTTCTTTGCAGCAAAGGCAATCGTTAAATGGTGGCTTTGTCTGGCCCAATGAAATGTCTTAACCCCAAGGCCCTGTTTGTGGTATTTTATTGAATGCTCGGCAAGCCACTGGTGTGAAACACATGCACTCAATAAAGATACTGCCTTAGTATCTTAAATATCTTCCATGCCACTAAAGGAAGCAGTTGTTCTTACATCACTGTTTGTCCTTTTGGGTTGTGGAGAGCTATTTATGTGGAATATTGTTATGCTGCCATTGGTTGTGTGTGATATTGAGGGCTGAGGTACAGGACCCTGCGCTCATTGATCATCTATAGATGCCAGAAGCCAGAGGACGTCTGATTGCCAATTGTAGGTAGGTTTGGGCTCCTCCGAGAATTTAGCAACATGAAGGGGGAAAACAATAGGTTTATAATTAAATGAATGTTGAGAGTGAGAGGAGGGTTTTGTGTGGAAGAGGGGTGTAATTAGGGAGATTGGAAAATACGATTTAATGGGTTTTAGAGCAAGACAAATCCTTTAATTCACATGCCAATACAGGCTTACGAGAGGGTCCATTGAGAGGCCTCATCTGCTGGGGGGAACGTCTTGGGATACATCTCAGAAGCATTAGAAAAATTTGAAGAAAACCTCCAAAATGTATTCAAAATGTATTTTCTTTTAGAGGAATTGTGTCAAGTAGTGCAATATGCAGGTGGCTTTTTACTAATTTTTAGTCTAATGTGTTAACCCACCCAGCACCCCAATCATTGTGTAGATGATGATTTCATGTTGTTCCAATTATTTTATACAAAAATTATGAAAAGAACAAATCCATTTTGCAATGGTGAATGTACATCATGAAACCATGAACCTGCAACAGTATAATTAGTACAACCTGATCACAGTTGAATTATAAAAAACAGTTAATTTCGTCTTGGTCAACCAGTGGCATGTCTGAACATCTGTAAGTAAATTACATGATAATATGGATCCAGACCATTCATCACCTCCTATAAAACAAAAGCAGAAGATTAACAGCGATTGTCAACCTAGTTAGCAAAGTGTTTCGCTCAAAGATGTTTATGTGGTTGGTGGTTGTAAATATTCGATAGTGCCAAGGAAGCCAACCTCTCAGCTGAAGTATTAGAGTAAATCGTACAAATTATTTGCATGTGTGTTGCAATGGCAAAAATCAGCTAAGATTGTTTCTGTCCAAAAATAATCAAGTGTGGATGTCAGACAAAAAAATTGCTAACGTCATCTTGTAACCATCATTGTCCAACTTTAGATATGAATCTTGGTCTTTATCTAAAATGCCTGCAGATAGTACTGGCTTTTAAATAATTCCCCCTACATAAATGAAAGTATTTGTGAATTTTCATGATAGCTGCAAGAAGTAAAATTGCATAAATATATTTGGAAATAATTTTGAAATTGTCAGTGAATATAATAAGTGGATTTCTAGTTCAAGCCTGAAAAGGCATATATTATGCTTTATAAAATCAGATGGTCATGGTTTGAAAATAGTAAATCATGTTCATCGTGGGCTAATAAAACGCATTAGAAAAGAGGCTTATACCATATCTTACCTTAGAGTAATGCTTTCTTGCCGCAATCTGCTGAGACAAAAATTAATAATTGTTCCTTATTTCCTTTTGATTGGAATTGAACATGGCAACGATAGGGTGTATTGGTTTGACAATTGAAATCCTCATGCCATTGGTTGAAGAAAAGTGTTGGGAAACAGCAAAGTAGATTAAGATGTGCTTTACGTCCTGTCTGGGAATGTATAATTGTGGAATGGTAAATGTAAACATGAAATAAAGGAAGATAATCGAAAGATTGTTTAACTTATCTCCGCAGAAGTTACTTACATCACACAACGAAGCGCCCCTATCGCAGGGTTTAGCTTAGATACTTTGTGCATGGATGGGAGGCTTAACGATAGGCTTGGAATAATGTCGACAAGTCACACAAGATATACAATAAAGAAGAAAAGTACAAGGCCATTTTATTGTATTGTGTTTGAAATTGGTATCAAATCCATTATGGTCATTGAATATATAGATTTAACATAACGAAGAGTACGTATGCCTATAAACTAAATGAAATTCATTATTGTGGTGTATGTATTGCCTGTACAGAATATATAATTTAATCGTATCTAAAAAAAGTAAGCAAAAATTAGTTACGCACTGCAAGGCGTAAGTAATGGTGCAGAGCTAGAACCAGCAGTAGCTAATTCTATTCCTGCTGGTGAATTGAGAGAAAAATATTTGAGTAAGGCAGATTTTTCTTTCCCACCGCCCGACCACCGCCCCATCGACATCCAT
This sequence comes from Okamejei kenojei, assembly GCA_035221665.1. NCBI lineage: Eukaryota > Metazoa > Chordata > Chondrichthyes > Rajiformes > Rajidae > Okamejei > Okamejei kenojei. The sequence goes on along the minus strand of CM069151.1, from coordinate 18,793,653 downwards.
GATATCAAGTAAGTTAAAGTCCTCCTTAAGTAACAAAACCTCCTGTGAATTGTCTGTTACTTATTTTTTAGTTTTTCTTTTTTCTTTTATTCTTTGTTTCTTTAATTTCTCGCTGAAAATGAAGTTCTTCCACACTCAAATGGTTCACAATTCTTCCAGTAGATACTTAAGGAAGTGTAACTTAATTTACGAACCAAGCCTTCGCCCTCAGAACTACCTCTCAGCCTAGGTCCTGATCTTTGCCTCTATGTGTTTATCACAATGTCCCTTCTCCACATTTTACATTAATAATTGTAAAGCAATCCTGGTTGATTTATGAAAGAGCAATTTATTCAAAATGTAATCATGGGGTTTGTTTTGCAGTGAAGGATTTCCGTGGTTCAAACCTACGCTGAAGGATTCACACAAATTCCAATGGGGTTGGACATAATGACACTGAAGTGAAAATCTGAAGCAGCAACATCAAGCAAATTAAAACTATTCAGTGAAATCAGATACTTTACCTTTGCAAAATCCTACAAACCATCTGGAACAATAAACCGTTTTGTGACTGAGTTAAATTAGGATTCTAAAAGCGAAAATACAACATGTGAATGGATAGTGTGCAGAGTTTTGCGATAATCCAGATGACACAGGCTCCTTGATTTAAAGGAGTGCAAAGAGAGAGATGCCTTTGCATCTAAGGACATCATGTGTAATGGTTTCCCAATGATTAAAAGAGGAGACATATGGCAAATGAAAATTACAATCATGAGATTTATTGTGAAACTGCAGAAGACAAAAAATCTGCCGATATGAGTAGAATCAGATGATGTTTCACACCCCTTTTTTTTTTGGAAGGGGTGGGAGGTTCAGATCCAGCGTATCACAGATCACAATGATAGGGTAAAGTGACGAGTAAAGGCTAGTAATGGTGAGGAACAGGTTAACTGAAAATCAAAGTTATGACAAAAGGAACTGAAGTGAAAGGATCTACCCTGTTAAATCCTACTCAGTGGAATTGCTTGCCTTTCCCAGTAAACTAACCACTGCATCCATACATTCTTCTTGCGTGCTCAGAGGAAAGTCACTTCATAACAGTTATGTTTAACTACAGTGCTGAGAGAAATAGGGGTCTTGGGAATACTTGGTTAGTGGGAATGAATAGACAGTTCTGAAGGGGTAAGAGATAAGGGTAGACAAGTAAGAGTAAGAAGAGCATCAAGTGATGAGGCTGTAGAGGGTGGGGAGGAGTGTGAAGGTGAAGGAAATATTAAGGAAGAAGGAAGATGTGAAGGTCAATAGATCCACGAGCAAAACATGAACTATTAGAGGAGCTCAGATGGTCAGGCAGCATCTGTGGAGACAAAGGGGTGGTCAACTTGATATTTGCTCCTTTATTTCGAGAAGAGATCCAGCAACTGGACCAAAGCGAAGGTGAAGGAGGAAACATAGGGTAAAGGCATCTGTACATAAACCCACCGCTGTGTATATTGAGTGCATATGTCTTGACAGGCACCTGGTTCTTATCCACATAAATGTATGTGTTAACAGGCATGTATCAGGCTTGGTCCCTTTCACTTTGTACCCCCTCCTCCTACCACTGTATCAAAACATTACTCTGTAAGTCCACGTGGTTGCTGGGGATGCATTGGCTATCCCAAGTTAAAATAAGTCACAGATTGACAACTTCCATCCCTCAATATGATGTTGAGGACCTGACATTCCCACAGATACAGGAATGTGGAAAATACACTTTGCTATCATTGACCAAGCATTCAGCAAACTGGTACGACAATCACTGCTCTGGCTGCGGGTAGTAGTAATCACCGACAGTCAAGCCATATACTACTGTAGTCATGGAAACTGTCTTTCGACCCAACTGGTCAATGCCGAACGAAGTTGCTCATACAAGCAAGTCCCATTGGCTTGCCACCAGTAAATATTTCTCTAAACTTTTCCAAATCCATGTACATGTTCAGCAGTCTTTTTAATCGATGCATCATTACTCCTTAGGAAATTTCATCTGGCAGCTTTTTCCACAAACTCCACTATCGTCCCCTCGGTGATTCCCCTTAGCCCTCAAGCACTACAATGCTAAGAAACTCCCCCCCCAGCATGCACTATGCCAATCATGTAGCCATTTAACTAGTCTCTAATATGCAGAGCAGCCTACCATGGTGTATAGACTATGATGCCTGTCCATCCATCATGTTTTTGGTTAACTTCGACTTCTTCCAAAACCTCATTCAAAGTTTGAGGACACCAATTTTCCCACACTCAATAACATACTGACTATGCCGGAGTCACCCCAGTTCTTTCCAAATTTTGATATCTTTGCTTCAAATCGATCTCCAGTAACTTGTCCCTACCACATAATGATTAATTATAGGTCTATTGTTCTCATTGTTTACCATGTAAGATCCATTATCTGCATTAGAGGCAAACATTATCTACCCTCCAAGTCGTCCAGCACCCTACCTGTGCCATGTAGTAATGATTCCATTATATCTCAGTTAGACTCCTGCAATTGTTCTTCCCATAATGTTCACTGGGCATTAAACACTGATAGCGCAGAGGCCCAAGTATGTACCTTTGGATCAGTATCAAATGATCACTGTTTTTATATAGGGTATAAGACTATGGTTATCATGAATGAGCTTCTCTGTTGGCATCATGAAGTCCTCCTCTAAAAACAATCCCTGTAACATTTGTTTTGCAATGAGTAGCAAAAACTAACTCGGACGCCTCCCTGTCAAAATACCTGCACACAGAGTGGCCATTACCAATGTGTGACCAAGACCAAATACACACGACCTCATTGCAATATCCCTGATCCTGATACTAACACCTATTAGCATTAATTATCATATCATGAGCGTACAACAAGAACGTCTGCATAACGGTTGTTGAGGTTCCAATTCAATGAGTGATGTTTCAGAAATAATTTTAACCCTAGATTCCAAACCTTCAAAAGCCAGTTGACACAGGAGCCAATTAGCATTTTTGGTGCAGAACTCAAGTTATGTGTACATATTAAGATTAGTGCAATTAATAATTAAATGACTATGTGACACCAGAGTTCATTAATTGTGATTCTTAAAGTATACTCTGAACTCCAATAAAAAATCTAGAAAACAATCTAAAATTCCAGAGATGTTAATGAGTTTCAACTAATCATTATATAAGACTCCCGAACCTTCATGAAGTTTTGCCCGCTATATTTGACCACAGACAAAATAACTTAACGTAAAGTAAAGGTATCAAGCAAAATACAAAATTAATTTTCCCCATGCACTCCATTTTCGAATTTTCCTGAGAGTCCTGTGCACCTTAGAGAGAGATGCTGAATTACTAAAAGTTGTGTACCAATTTTGAGTTGTACGGAGGGCATAATCGATATATAGTTTATAATTGTTTTAACTGTTTTGTGAAATATAACTTACTTATTACATGAAGGTACAACATTGTGTCGCTTCAAAAGAAAGTATTGCTATGTTCAACACAGCCAAGAGGAATTTGTGACGCAGATTCAGAACCAAACAGAATTGATCACTGCCACATTTTAATTAATTGATTACTGTTGACATTTCCTTCAATCCGTTGGCTTCATGAGGAGGGTATGCTTGCTGATAACATTCTCATATCTGCATGCTGTCAATCCACAAATTACTAATTTTGCTTGGTGGCCATCTACGAAACAAGATGGCACCTCTTGACAGCTTTGATTATGGTTTTCATAAGAGAGAAAATACAACAAGCCTTCTTTCTTATGTCAGAGATGGCGCCTAGGTGTCGACTGAGATTATTAATTTAATTAAATATTTGCGGCGGCAGAACACCATAAACAGCAAGAGGGAAATAGAGAGCTCCACCTCTTAAAAACGTTACTATGTTACTTAACCATATGAGGTGCTGGTAGGGGTCTCTCAGTACTCATATTGGTTGAATAGTTGTTGGCGTATTGTAACTGAATAAGAGGAAAAGTTATTATTCACCAATGTAGTGAGGAAAAAATTAGCATGAGTGTGATAAAAAGCTTTAAAGGGAAAGGTTTGCTGGGGACAATTGGCGTCAGAATTTTGTTGTACAACGTGTTTTCTTAATTCAAATTAAGCTGCATGCAAATTGCAAATTAAGGCTTGCAGGGCCTACAAATGTATAAAACCTCACTCTTATGTCTCTTCTCTACTCTTCATGCCTTCCAATTCAGACAGCTTGAATTATTCAGTGCGCATCACAAACATTTACGCGCCTCTCTTTCAATCTACAGACAGCCCAATATTATAACCAGAAATATAAATAACGATTTTCAGAAATTGTCAGCTGAATGAATGACATTTGTAAGAATTGAGTTGTGAAACAGTATATGCAGCTTAGTTAGTAACTGCAGCCTCATAAGTGTCAGAGAGTTGAGTTCTAAAAATCCTGATTGGCTGCTATCTATGCAGAGGATTGCAACAATTCTCTCCTTTTCACTGCTCTGCCTCTCCCTCCACGAGTTTTTAACTGGGATTGATACCTAACCGTGTGAATGAGTAATGGTGGTGTTCCCATGATGTTTGTAGTTTGATGTAGTGTTTCATAGTAAAGAAAAAATCTAAAGAAGAATGTCTGTTCATTAAGAGAGAGCGAGGAATTGTTTATGCAGTAATTAAAGCCTTCACAGGACTTACTACTGACATTTCCTTTTAATTGTAGTAAACCACTTTTAGACATTAGTATTCTTAAAGTTTATTAGAAACCCTGAAAACAAAGTGGGCGGGGGACTCTTTAGTTTACATGCTGCTAAATTTATTTCTGGTCAACAAGCAAGTAACTCTTGTTGTTACATGAATTCATAAATTCCAAGACTATTTAAAAGTTGTATCAACACAAACATATTTAAACAGGGAACGTTCCATTACATTGAGTAGCACTATGTGAGATTGCAACTTTCAATCTGTATCCTGAAAACGTGCCATTATGATATTTCACATTTTAAGTTATACGTAAATTTATTCTGTTTTGTAGGAGCGTATAGGGTATTACTTTTTACTATTTTCACATTAATCTTTGGTTTCATTTTGGCATGGATATATTGTTAGGTTTAGGAGTGTTAGTTTATATTATTCCACTTAAATTCTGTAATAGCCTAGAAAACGAGCCATTATGATGTACATTTATTTTATAACTACAGCTTTACTACATTTCAAGGTATTATGTTTAGATGATAAAATATGTTGATTCTGCGGATATATCTTTTATTTTTTTTTTCGGTTTTATTTTTTCCCAGGTAATCTATTGGTATTGATGTTTTTTTTGTTGAACCTCACATACATTTGTGTCTTTTATTATTCTTATGATCGAGTTCCTCATTTCAAATCAGTTAATTAGTGTTAACTTTAGTGGCTAATGGTTCTATTATCAAATGCAAATAAATAATATAATAATGGAACATCTCCTATGTCTACAGCCTACCAGCTCGAGCTAAATTTAAAGTTATTAGTTTGATACAATTTGTTGTTTTGATTACATTGATCTAAAAATTCTTCTGAGATTCTAGGCCGTTAAATTAGTTAAACAATTATATTAATGTACTTTTCCCATGTACTAAAGTTCTCGACCGTGAAAAAATTTTCCTATACCGAAAATAAATAGGGCCCATCAACCTGGGTCAAAAACTTTTCCAGCATCTAAGCAATAATGGCTGAAATAGGTTCTGTGATAATAGCTTCTAATTGAATTGATATATAATTATTAGAAAATTGAATAATCATCTCTAGGTTATATGAGGAATACTGATTTTGGTTATAAATAAATCCAGTTTGATCCTGGTTGTATCAGTTTATTAATCACTACTACTTAATCTAGTGTCTAGGAATTTTTAGTTTAATATTTTTTGGCATATTTAGAGAAGAGCAATAAGCTCTTATATGATCCTGGGGTCTCAATCCGAATTTATCTTATTTTGGTATAATAAGGTGTGATATAATAATATTCATTCGCGTCCTGTAATTTCTGTTGTTTTGGATTATAATTATGTCAACAGTGTCTTTAACACGCGGGACAAGCATATCAATAGAATGTTTTAATAAAATTCCGAGCCAATGCCACTCTGGTCCGGGGATTTACCAATTTTTTTGATAGATAAGAATTCTTCAATTATTTCCTTTTACTGTTATTATTCAACATTTAATAAACCTCTAATTTCAAATCTCTAATTTATAGGTAAACAAAGGATATATTTCTTGTTAAATAAAATTTTCCTCTTTCTTTTATTCTTTTATTCTTTTTCCTCTTTTTTCCCTTTATTTATCCGCCTGTAATTGAACATGGACACTTAAGAATTATTTTATATTGAAAAACCATTTAACCTAATTTCGAGTTGGGTAGATATTAATGTGATGAAATTTTTTAATTGTTTTTCACTTTCCCCCCTATTTTTCTCCGCAAATGATTTAGGGATACCTTTTTCAAATTTTTTAAAATATAATTACTTATCCCGAATATAACCATTCTCATAACCTCTCTCATTTTTTATTTTAAAGGAAGGTTGAACGTCTATATTCAACACACAACTGTATCTGGGATATAGAACCACAGGAATAGCGCGATGCAAAAAAACACTTATTAAATATTCAAATGTAAATGGAGTTTAGCACAACACAAATATTAATGTATATTAATTGCGCAGTTATAAATTTACAAAATTATGAATAATTTGGATGGAAGAACCTGGACACAACAACCAGAATTGGTTAAAAATGGAAGATGAGGAAGATTGATAAACCTTTTGAAATGTGTCGTCCGATTCGATTTGGCTATACTAACTAAAAGTTAAGCAAAAAAACCTATACATAATAAGACGTTAATACCCACCAAAGTAATTAGACTAAAAGTGGAATTCGCTCATTCCCGAAACAATTAAAGAAGACGCTAAAATAGGATTGTTTACTAATCCTTCTCCATTTGTAAGCAATGCTCATAACATTTAAAAAAATTACTAAACCCTCAAATATAATAAATTTATAATACAAAAAAAAAAACCCCCGATCATATGAATAAAAAGTTTTATTTTTTTTTTAACAATGGAAAAATGGACCGACATGGACAGGGTTATTAAGAAAGAAATGTATGTGTGGAGATCTATTTCTAGGATAAATTTCGCCTTTCTTCATTTCAGGAACTACAGAATGTATACGGGCTTCTTCAACAGACTATATATCTACACAAATCATAGGCGACCTGCTAAAGTTTCAAATACACAGGTTTATAAGAAATAGAACGAAAGACAGAAATTCTTGACAATGCCTGAATAAACACCGCTGAACACAGAAAAATTGATACTTATATTTATAATAGTATTAATGATGCAGCGCCCGATGACAGAAAGATTAAGCAATCATGAGAAAACGACTAGTCCAAAAAAAAAATGAGGTCTAAATTATGGGATAAAAGCTGTTTTAAATGCTAGACACTCTTTAATTACGAATTTCTAAAGTTTACAGAGATTGCACACTATTCAAAAATCAAATTAAACCACACTTTTTTCCATGTGTAACCCCTATTTGTAGAAAACGGATGTCAACCACTTAATGTAATCTTACTCACACATTTGTAAGCTGTATAAAAGTAATACTAATTTTTTGGACAGAAATTTTTAAGATCATTTCGGAAAGTTTTAGTCAATACATTTTTGGTCCAAATTCAAATTAATAATATTTAGATACCCTAGGTACCGAATCAATTATCACAACGACAAAGAACTTTATCACTTATAGTTTAAATAATTGAAAAATTGATTAAAATCGGTTAGGCCCTAACCCCCCACATTAAACTGTGGACAATGAAATGTCGGAGACCCTACATATTGGAAAGATAAGGTTGCGTATTAATGGGGTAAACAAGAACTATTCATAAATATATGGTCCCCATTATTGAATAATTGGAAGGGGGTGCAAATTGGTTCGGCATGAGACCTGACTGAAACATAATTAAGGAATAGATGAGAGAATATTATAATCCACAATATAGCTCCAATGATGCATAATCAATTGAATACTCCATTCTTTTTTTTTTGTTTTCTTTTTTATTTCATATTTTCTATCTATATATAAATATATATATATATAAAGAAGTACAATTACAATACAATTGTTAATATAAATAATATTAATAATGTATGACTATAACAAACAAATTGCTTTTTATTATGTATTTCTAATTTAAAAAAATAAATTAAAAAAAACATATTAATATTTCCCTGGACCTCTAAACAATCCTGCACCCTCATCGATTATTTTGATAATTTATAAAGTCTAATATTAATATATGGTATCACCCCTGCAATATCGAAACACGTCTTCATATACACTGTTTATGGTCCTTTTTTATGCCATTATCTAACATATAGTTGGCCAATTCATGCCCCATAATTAAGTGAAGATAAAACAATTGAGCACAGAGCTGGATGTTATAATGTTAACCCAGTTTGTCCTAAGATTGCCAATGTTTATTGAAAGTGGTTTAACTCACCTGTTGTGGAACTGGAGGTGGTCTCAGTTGTACCAGTTGTCAAAGATGTTGTTGGTGTTGTTCCTGGAGAGCAAATAGAAAAGCATTTATATATTGAATTGCAAGAGTCACTAATTTAGGTACGACACTGCACATTTTCCTGAGACTGGGCTGAATTTTAACAATGTTCGTTGTTTGTGCCAAAGCCAAGGACATTTAGAAATTAACCACATTTTGCTTCGTCATTTACCAAATGGAACGAAATTATGAAAGGGAATTGTGATTTTTTTGAAGAAAGTTCTAAACTCCTTCATTGATCCATTTTTGAAAAATTATTGAGCAGAAACAAAACTGTTTAACAGTGTTGCCATGACCAAAAAATCCCTGAATAGTGGAAGAGGCGAACGGAAGAGACCTTTTATAAAAAGTGAAAATCCTTATCCATGTCTACTGAAAGGTGCCAGAATCAATGCTCTTTTAAAAATTATTGCAGGCAATAAGAACAATAAGGAATTCATGAGCTGGCACATTTTATGAAAATGTTTAACGAGATGTCATTTTCTTCATTAAACATTTTCTTCTGTATTCAAGTGGGGCAGCCAAGAGAATTGGTACGCAGTTATAAAGCCATCAACAGGAATTCATGAACTGGCATATTTTATGAAAACGGTGTTACTACTGCACTTTCGTTTTTTCTTCTTACTTTTTTTTCCTTTTCTTTCAGAAAATTGAGGCGATCATGCATTAGAGATTGAGTTGGCATAGATGGTCAGCTGGTAGAGCTGCAACCTCATAAGTATATATTTGTTTCTATATGCTAACCTCGGGTGCTGTCTATCTGGATTGGCACGTTCTCACTTTCCACTGCCTGTGACCCCCCAAAGGTTTTTAACAAAGAGGATGAATACTGACCAGATGTAGTGTTGTCCCAGATTTGATGTCGTTGTTTCTAGGAAATAAAAAAACATGTTACATGTTACGTTCCACTAACAAACAAAGGAATGGTTATGCAGTTTAGAATCTTTCAACAAGAATTTATCAACTGGCACCTTTTAATAAAACATTTTACACTCGATATTTCCTTTTCAGTGAATAAAGCGTGCGGCCATACTATACGGCTGCATTACTTTTTCCTTGTCAATCAGCAGTTGAATGTCAGTGCAATCACAAACAATTTCAATTTGTTAATGTACCAACTTCAGATTTTGTGGAAGCTCAGCAAGTATTCCAAGAACTACTGATCAGAAATTTACAACATAAGGAGCGGTAAAGTGCCACAACTGCTGCAACTCCTACCTCACAGCACCAGAGACTTCAGATTGATTTGTTCCGTGGTTGCTGTGAGCATGGAGATTACATGTATTCCTTGTTATGTGTGCCTTTCCTACATGTGTGTGAAATATATTGTCACTAACCTGATGTAGTATACTGGTAGTGGTCTCTGTTGTTGATGTAGTTGTTGGTGTTTCTAGTGAAAGAAAATAATGCAATATTCAACCAAGACAGCCAAGAGGAATTGGTACACAGCTAGCTATTGGTAGTCAGGAAACCATCAGCAGGAATTCATATGGTGGCACGCTTAATTAAAATGTTTAACAAATGGCATTTTAGTTCTTCATAGAATAAAATTGTAGGGCAAAATATTATTTTGATCAATCAGAAGCTGAATATTTCAGTGCCATCACAAATAATCCTGTTTTATCTATACACCAGTTGTGGATTTCCTGGAAGATCAACCATCTTCCAAAGCCCGCAAGGTTGACTTAATACCATAATTTCTAATGGTATGTTGTGTGTGTACTATGGGTAAGCATGTCTGTTCATATGCCCCATTGATACATGATTCTCAACTTGCATAAAATGTATTCATTATAATCAGGGTTTTGTTTTTTGCTATGGAATGTCTGAAGAAATTGAAAAGCAGAAAATACCAACTCATTTCCTCCACAAATCCGAACTATTTTGAAATTGTGTCAAAAGTTGGTAAAATTGTTATGAGTCAAACATTGACATCTTAACATGTATACTTGCACAATTTATGCCAATAATGTAAGCAAAGATGCAAGAAATAAGTCACAGAGCTGATGTTAGAAATGTTGTCTCGTTGTCTTTGATTTGCCAATGTTTATTGAAAGTGGTTTGACTCACCTGTTGTGGAACTGGAGGTGGTCTCAGTTGTTCCAGTTGTCAAAGATGTTGTTGGTGTTGTTCCTGGAGAGCAAATAGAAAATAATTTACAAATTGAATTGCAAGAGTCACCAATCAATTTCAGTACGACACTGCACATTTTCCTTAGACTGGGCTGAATTTTAACAATGTTCATTGCTTGTGCCTATGCAAAGGACATTTAGCAGTTAACCAAATTTTGCTTTGTCATTTATCAAATGTACCGAAATTATGAAAAGACATTGTGATTTTTAGAAGAAAGTTCTAAACTCCTTCGTTGATCATTTTTGGAAAAATCATTGAGCAGAAACAAAACTGTTTAACAGCATTGCCATGACCAAAAATTCCCGGAATACTGGAAGAGGCGAAGGGAAGAGACATCTTCTAATAAGTGAAAATCCTTATCCATGTCAACTGAAAAGTGCCAGCCTCAATGCTCTTTTTGAAATTATTGTAGGCAACCAGCACCAAAAGGCCTCCTTAATTTGGTAGTATCTTCTATATTTTCATGGTGAGAAACTACATTTTTGGAATAAAGCAATGAACAGATGTTCCTGAAGAGGGTGCTAAGTAAAAAAAAAAGGTAATTTTCACAAGACGGCAAGAGGAATTGGTATACAGCTAACTATTGGTTGTCAAGAAACCATCAGCAGGAATTCATATGCTGGCACGCATTATTAAAAAGTTTACCAGATGGCATTTTTGTTCTTCGTAAAATAAATTGGCAGGGCAAAATATATTTGATCAATCAGTAGCTGAATATTTCTGTGCCATCACAAATAATCCTGTTCTCTCTATACACCAGATACGGATATATTGGATGATTACCATCTTTCAAAGACCTCAAAGTCTACTTAACACCATATTTTCTAATACCATTATTTGTTGATCCATTTTTGAAAAATCTTTGAGCTGAAACAAAACCCTTTAACAGCGTTGCCATGGCCAAAAACACCAGGAACTGTGGAAGAGGCGAAGGGAAGAGACCTTTTCTATAAAAGTGAAAATCCTTATCTATGTCTGCCGAAAGGTGCCAGACTCAATTCTCTTTATAAAATTATTGCAGGCAATCAGCAACAAAAGGCCTCCTTAATTCGGTAGTTGTTTCTATATTTTCGTGGAGAGAAACTACATTTTTACTAGAATGTTGCCAGGGTTCCAGCAATTTACTAGAATGTTGCCAGGGTTCCAGCAACTATGTTACAGAGAAAGGTTGAACAAGTTAGGTCTTTATTCCTTGGAGCGCAGAAGGTTAAGGGGGGACTTGATTGAGGTCTTTAAAATGATGAAAGGGATAGACAGAGTTGACGTGGATACGTTTTTCCCATTGAGGATAGGGAAGATTCAAACAAGAGGGCATGACATGAGAATTAAGGGACAGAAGTTTAGGGGTAACGTGAGGGGGAATTCTTTACTCAGAGGGTGGTGGCTGTGTGGAATGAGCTTCCAGCAGAAGTGGTGGAGGCAGGATCGATTTTAACATTTAAAAGTAAAGTGGATAGATATTATGGACGGGAAAGGTATGGAGAGTGGAATGGTCAGTGCAGTAGATGGGGACTGATGGGGAGAAAAACAAAATGGTCGGCACGGTCTGGAAGGGGCCGAGAGGGCCTGTTTCCTCTTGTAATTGTTAAATGGGTTATATTGGTTATTTTTGAATAAAGCAATGACCAAAATCTTAAGGGGACTATATAGAGCCTCAACTAACCAAAGCAACAGAGTCTAAAGGATGAAGAAACGCAAACAAAGATGTGTATGAGGGTGAACTGTTTATGTAGGCACTAACCGATGTCGTGCTGGGGTGGTTCACATTCGTTGGGTCCGTTCTATTGAAAGAGAAAGGAATGCTGTATTCAAGTGGGAGGCCAAGCCAAACAATTTCGCCAGTTATAAAGCATCAACAGGGAATTGAAAACTGGCATATTTTTATGAAATCTAGATTCATAGTTGCACGTTCTTTCTCCATCAGTGAATAAACCATGCGGCCATACTATACGGCTGCATTACTTTTTCCTTGTCTTTCAGAAATTGCAGCTGATCAGGCATTCAGTATGATTGTGTTGGCACAGATGTGCAGCTGGTGGAGCTGCAGCCTCATAGTGTCAGAGATTTGTTTTCTATTTATCTAATTACACACCACTAACCTCGGGTGCTGCTGGTTCTCTCCTTCATGCCTGTGCATGTTTGAAACGTTCTCCCAAGATGTTGACGTAACGTTGTTTCAGTGAATAGTGAAATAAAAAAAAACATGTTACGTTCACCTGACTTCGATGCTGCTTGAATTTATCAATTGGCGCACCTTTTAATAAAATTTTACACCGATATTCCTTCTTTAGTGCTAAAGCGTGCGGCACAACAGAGGACCTTTGCCTTGTCAATCAGCAGTATCACAGGTGCAATCACAAAACAAATTTCAATTTGTTAATAACAGTCACCAACTTCAGATTCTGTGCTCAGCAAGTATTCACCAGATCAGATATTTACAACATAAGGAGCGGTAAAGTGTTGCAACATCTCCTATGACTCAGATTGATTTGTTCCAGATGATTTGTTCCGTGGTTGCTGTGAGGCATGGATTGGATTAATGTATTCCCTGTATTTCCTGTTATGTGTGCCTTTCCTACATGTGTGTGAAATATATTGTCACTAACCTGATTAGTATGTTGGTTTAGTTCTCTGTGTTGATGTAGTTGTTGTGTTTCTTAGTGAAAGAAAATAATGCAATATTCAAACCAAGACAGCCAAGAGGAAGGAATGGTACTACACTAGCTATTGGTAGTAGTCAGGAACCATCAGCAGGAAACCCTCAGCAGGAATTCAATGCTGTTATACAAATCATTTTTAGTTCTTCCATAGAACATAAATTGCGGATAGGGCCAATCAGAGCTGAGCTGATATATTCTTCAGTGCAATCAACAAATAATCCTGTTTTATCTATACACCACCTGTTGTGGACATGATCTTCCAAAGCCCGCTCTTAAACCATAATTTCTTGGTACTATGGTACGCATGTTCTATATGCCCCATTGATTACATGATATATTAAACTCATTATAATCAGGTGTTTTGTTTTTTGCTATGGAATGTCTGAAGAAATTGAAAAAGCAGAACATTCCCAAACTAATTTTCACTCCACAAATCCGAACTATTTTGAAATTGTGTCAAAAAGTTGGTATTGTTATTGATGAGTCAAACATTGACTCTAACATGGATATACTTGCCACAATTTATGCAATAATGTAAAGCAAAGAATGCCAAGAAATTAAGTCACAGGAGCTGATGTGTCAGAAATGTTTCTCGTTGTCTTTGATATGCTTAATGGTTTATTGAATGTGTTTTTGACTACTACCTGTTGTGGTACGGGAGGTGTGGTCTCAGTTGTACTCCAGTTGTCAAAGATGTTTTTGGTGTTGTTTTGTTCCTGAGATGAGTGACAGGAGAGCAGAAGAAATGATTTTACACTTGATTTCAAGAGTCCACAATCAATTTCAGGACGTCCGACACTTGCACATTGATCCTTAACTGGGCTTGAATTTTCAAACAAATGTTACATTGCTGGTGCCTATGCAAGACATTTTAGTCAGTTAACATTTTTGCTTTGGTCAATATAACCGACATTATGATAAGACTCCTCCTGTTGATTTTTAAAGAAAGTTTTCAAAACTCCGTGTTGATCATTTTTGGAAAAACAATCATTTGAGCATAACAAAACTGAGTTAACAGCATTTGCCATGACCATAAATTCCGGAAATAGTGTGGGAATACTGAGGGCAGGCGATGTGAAGAGCGACACTTCATCTATGTGAAATATCCTTTATCCATGTCAACTGGAAAAGCCCAGCCTCAATGCTTCTTTTGAAATTTGGGTAGGCAACCCAGCACCAACAGGCCTCCTTAATTTGTAGTGTAGCTCTATTAATATTTCATGAAGAAACTACGAATTTTTGCGGAAAATTCAACAATAAAATTAAGCAATGAAACAGATGCTTCCTGAAACAGGGGCTAAATAGAGCTTTCACCAAACCAAAAGCACAGAGTTTGGAGGAAGAAAATGTTAAAAAGAATGATTAGACTATGTTACCTAACCTGATTTGTAGTGCTGGTGGTGGTTCTCGGTAGTTGTCGGTGTCCGTTTGCTAGGGAAAGAAGTAAGATTTAGAGATGCTCTGTTCAAAGAGAAGAGGAGAGTAAGTGCGGGCTAGCCACCAAGAAAAAAGCCTAGTGATAATTCGATAAGAGGAATTGATACCAGTTAATACTAGAATGCCATCAACAACAGGAATTCATGAGCTGGACACATTATGAAAATGTATTTTACTATGAAGATTGATTCTTCTTACTAATCATATAAGCGAATGAAGATCAACTGCGTCTGCAACACTGGACTGACTGTCCCCCCGCGGCCTCTCCACAGGTTTCAGTGCCCCACTCGCCAATTTCACCACCGCAACTCCGCGTGTGGGGTCTTTCTCCGGTGCCGGTCCCCGGGTTCACTTCCCCCAGTCACTTTCACCAGGGAAATTGAATATAAAGCGTCGAACAAAGACGAACCATTATTTTTTCGTGTCTAATCCTGCTCTCAATATTTCAGGCTATTCAATACAATTTTCAATTCTTAATGAAACCAACTTCAGATTTTGTTAAGGGTGTGAAAGCTCTGCTAGTATATTCTAGAAAAGATTTACGAATCAGAAAAGTTAGTAGTAGGACATTAAGTTAGCGGTTAATTTTTTTTAATGCACACAACTGGTCGCTCTACCTTCACCAACACCCGAGACCTCAGTTTGATCATTGTTTCCTTGGGTGTTCTTCATGTCCAGAGTTGCCATGTACTCCCTGTTATGTGTGCCTGTTCCTAGTGTTGAAAACTAATATAGTCACACTAACCTGATGTAGTACTGGTAGTGGTTCTCAGTTGATGTGAGTTGTTGGTGTTGCACGTTGAAAGAATAATATAGAAATAAGAAAGCAATAATAATGCATCAACCAAGACTGCCAGGAAGAAGTGGTACACAGACTAACTATTTGGTTTGTAAACCATCAGCAGGAATTCATATGCTGCACCATTATAAAAGTTTTACAGATGGAACAATTTTATTCTTCATGAGGAATAATTGTATGGCAAAAATATATATATATGACAATCAGCGCTGAATATTTCTGGCCCATCACAAAATACGGTTCTCTCTACACACCAGTTGCAGGATGCGAAGTTCAACCGTCTTCTTCAAAGACCGCAAGGTCGACTTTCAAATACCCCATTTTTCTTTCTAATACCATTATTCGTGCCATTATTGAAAAATCTTTACGCTGAAATCAAGCCCATCAACAGGGATTGATCGAGCTGCACACAATTTATGAAAAAATGTTGTTTCTGATGTAAGATTGTTACTTCATACGAAGATGGAGCAAGGATAATAAACTGCTCAGCAACAAACAGACTGTGTGTGTCCCCGCCACGGCGTTCAGCGGCTTGCGGCCTGCTCGCCTCCCTATTTCACACCTCCACTCGAGGGTGTGAGGTGCCCTCCGTGCCAGCCCAGGTCACTTTCGATTTCCCGGTCACTTCCCCGTCACTTCACCAATATTTTAGAATTCACATCCGTGCATTGAATGAAGTTAACGTTGCCAACTATACGGCTGCTTTAGAGTTTTTCCTTTCAACAATCGCAGCAGCTGAATTTTCAGGGCAATCATAAACAATTTCAATTTCTTAATTTAGCAACATCAGAGTTTGTGGATGCCACAAGCAAGTTTTCTAGAACCTACTGATCAGAAATTTACAACATAAGGAGTGGTAAAGTGCCTCAGCTCATACAACTCCTACCCTCCCACGCACCAGAAGAACCTCAGCCTTGTTTTAGTTCCGATCCGTGGTGTTGTGTGCCATGGAGATTACAGTCTACCCTGTAGGGGGTCCTTTAACAACAAGTTGACTGAAATATATTGTCACTTAACCTGATTGTAGAGTACGGTAGTGGTCTCAGTTGTTGTTGTGTGTAGTTGTTGTGTTGCTAGTGAAGCAAAATTTATGCAATATCAAAACCATGACAAAGCCAAGAAGTATTGTGTATACAGCTATGTATTGTATGTCCAGGAAAACCATCACAGGATTCATTCCTCATATGCATGGAACACTTTATTAAAATGTTTCAAAGGTTGCATTTGGTTATGTCTTCGTCAGAATAAAAGGAGGGCCAAAAATATACTTTTCAATCACTGCAAGATAATTCTGTGCCAACACAATAATCCTGCTCTGTCTATTCACCTGTTGCTGATTTTACATGGAAGAACTCAACTGTCCCGTCTCCCACAGACCTACAAGGTTCTAATTAAATACCATAATTTCTAATAGTCATGGCATGTATGTGCAATGCAATAAACATCCTGTTTTCCATATGCCACCCACCAGTGAATACAAGATCCTCAACTTGGCGCGTAAAAAAGAGCGATATTCTTTTTCTATCATTTTATTTTTAGTTTGTCTTTTGCTATGGGAATGTACTAAACAAGTAAATGAGACACAGAAAAACACCAACAAATCCTAATCTTTTGTTTTGGAGAAATGTGTCAAATTAAAAAAAATTTTGTTATAAATGTTATGATCCAATGCAATTGCACATCTTAACAAGTATATACGTGCGCAATTTATGCCAATAATGTAAGCAATAGATCATGAAAGTATATGTCCAGAGCGCATGTAAGCAAGGGTGTCCTCATTGGTCTTCAGATTTGCCAATGTTTATTGAAAGTGTTGACGCGCCTGTTTGTGACTGGAGGTGGACGCAGTTGTACAGTTTGTCAAAGTGTTGTTGGTTGGGTTGGTTTCTGTGTGTAGCAAATGCAAAGCGTGTACAAATTGAATGCAAATAGCAATCATTTTCAGTACACACGGCAACATTTTGTGTTTGGCTTGAATGAATTTTTATCAATGTTTCATTGCTCATATCCTAAGCAACGGACTTTACAAAATTAACCACATTTTTGCGTCAATATCTTTATCCAAATGGAGGCCATCGTCATTAAAGAACATCTCTTTGATTTTTTGAAGATGTTCTAACCTCCTTCGTCTTGATTTCTCCAGTTTGGTAAAAATCATTGAACAAAACAAAACTGTATTAGCCAAGGACGTGTGCCATGACCATTAAACTTCACGGTAATAGTGAAGAGGGTGTGAAAGGAAGAAAACATTTTCTATACAAATGAAAATCCCTTATACATGTCCTACGCAATGCTCTCTTTTGAAAATTAATTGCAGCATTCTGAACCAAAGGGCCTCCTAATTCGGCAGCTGTTTCTATATTTCAGTGGATATACAACTAACATGTTCTGGACAAGTAAACGAACAATGTTTCCTGAAGAGTGTGCTATAAGAGGCTTCACAAAACAAATGCAACTGAGTCCCGAAAGGAAAAGCTAACAAGATTGATAGGATTATGGTTACTAACCTGATGTAGTGCTGGTGGTGGTCTCAGTTGTGGTGTCGCTTTATCTAGTGAAATAAAACAATGCTTTATCAACTGGGCTGCCAAGAGGACTTGGTTCAGTTTATAAAGCCATCAACAGGAATTCATGGGCGTGCAACATTTTATTAAAACATTTTACTAGTGCGTCATTTTCCTTCATCATTGAATAAATGTGTGGGCCATTTACTCCACTGCATTCTCGTTTTCTTGTCAATCAGAAAGCTGAATTTATGTCAGGGCAGCACAAAAATTTTACGCTCTCTTAATTGTACCACCTTCAGATTGTGTGGAAGCTCAGCAACGTATTCCAAGAAACGAATGAGCAAAATTTAGAACACTACGGAGAGCTAAATGTGCCCGAGCATGGTGCAACTCCTACCTCAACAGCACCAAGAGACTTCAATCCATTTGAGTTCCTTGGGTGTGTGGTGCATGGAGAGTACATGTTACTCCTGTTATTGTGCCTTTCCTACAAGTGTCCTAAAATAATTGTCACTATCCTAGTAGTAACTGGTAGTGGTCTCAGTTTGTTGAAGTTAGTTTGTTGGTGTTCTTAGTGAAAGAAAAAAAAATGGCAACAGTCACCAAGCAGCCAAGAGGAGAATTGTAGTATATAGCTAACTTAATTGGGTATTCAGAAAACCATCACAGGATTTCCATATGCGGGCGCACGTCTTATTAAACGTTAAACAGATGGCATGTTTGTGCTTCGGTAGAATACACGTAAGAGGGCAAAATATACGTTTGATCAATCAGCATCTGAATACTTCTGTGGCCAACCAAAATAATCCCTGCCTCTCTTCGCTATAACACAACAACCAGTTGGCTGGAGTTCATTGAAAGAAAACCATCTTACAAAGACAACAAATCTACGTACTATACCATAAATTTTCTTTCTAATTTTAATGGAATGTTTTGCAATGCGAAACATTGGTCTGTTTCCAGATGTCCCCCTAGATACATGATGCTTCTCTGTGACCCTTGATTCTCCACTTAAGATTACGGCTCACATCTCATTGATGGATTCCCACTACCTTGTTTAGACTTGGCCATTTCACCAATGGCTTACATCTTGCATGTCCTCGTCTTTACTTTACGATGTGCCTGGTTGCGTTTGGACTGTGTTGCCTGAAACTTCTGCCACCATCCCTGAGGGTGGCTGATGCTCTGAGGACTGATTTCTTCCTGCCGCTCTGAGATTTCATCCAACAGATTTGACACTTCCTCTTGCTGTAAATTGGTCTAAAGCGGGGGCGACTGGTTTGGGGAATTTTCAAGCATTTACTTCCGTCCATTGATGAATATTGAAGAACCGAGTACGTTAGACCACCCATACCTACAGGTCTGAGAGGAACAGTGTCCCAGCTGCTCGTCTTTCTCAAGATCCTTGCCACACTTTACCTGATTCAATGTCGGTGTCCGTTTCCAAGGTTTGTTAACCGGATTGGTCAGTCGATGAAACTATAACATAGAAATTAGTGCAGGTGTAGCCCATCAGCACCTTGAGCCTGCAGGCCTGACATCCAACTCTCGACCGTGCCTTCTCTCCATACCCTCACCGCCAGCCACATCTCCAACTCACTCTTAAATATGAACTGGCCTCAACAATGGCTACCAGAGACTCAAATCAACAATCACTCACATGCCCACCAAAAACTCATCAATTCACAAATCAAAATCATCTCTCCATCCTTTCATCCATCAGTATCCCGTCAAAACATTCTGCATTCTCATCAAATCAACTCCATCAAATCAAAAAATCATTCATTCTATCTCATTCATTTTCAAACATCATCAAATCAACATAATTCATCACATCTCAATCACAATTCAACAAATCTATCAAACAAATTCAAATCATCTCAACCAATCATCTTTTTACTCATCAAAAATCGTCAATTCACTTCTCTGCATGTTCTCAAAATCTCCATACCCTCTTATTCCACAATTCCCTCGAATCAGTCATCAAACTCATCAACAACTTTCAAATTCAAATGTTCAACAGCCACAGGGCGCATCATCCATTTTCAACTCAGTCTTCAAAATCACAATTTATTTAGCCAAAATGACCTCACGGTCATCATTCAACAACTCATCAAACTCATCCATCCAAATCTTCAACTGCTTCAAGTCTCGCGTTCACCAGCCATCACAGTCATCATCATCTCCCTCACCAAGCTTGCATCCAATCAACTATCATCAACTCACAAAATATTCAAATCAGTCTACCATACATCCATTCACTATCAATATCTAAACTCAAACTCCATTCAAAACATCTCATCACTTTACACTCATCTCATTCTCACACAAAATCAAATCACAATCACACTCTCATCTCACATCAACTCTCATACATCAATCCAAAAGAGCTCAAAACAAGAGAGAGTCCTTCATCATCACAATCAAATCCAGACCTCACATCAACAATACTCACAATCTACTCACATTTCGCACTCTCGCTGTGTGAAAAAAGTCTTCTCGCATCTCGGTCTTAAAGGATTTCCCGCCCTTGATAAGCTGGGTCCTCTTGTCCTGACTCCCCCATCATTGGGAACATCTCCACTGCATCTAGCTGTTCCATACCCCTTAAGAATTTTGTAAGTGTCGATAGGGGGAGATGCCTCCTCTCAATCTCCTAAAATTCCAGAGAGTATAAACCGGTCTATATCCAGTCTTTTTCTTTCATAGAAGTCCCTGAAACATCCCAGGATCAGTCTGTGAACCTTCTCAGCATCTCCCCTCTAATGGCCAATAATGTCCTTCCTCAGAATTTGGAGACCAAAACTGTACGCAATACTCCAGTTTGTGGTCTCACAAGACCCCTGTACATCTTGAGTAGTAGAACCCGCCCTGCATCCTGTACCTCATAATCCTTTTGCTATGAAGCTAACATACACATCGACTTTTTGTCATTGCCCTGCTGCAGCAGCCTACCTTTCAATGACTGGTGTACATGGACACCCCAGGCTCCGCTGCACTCTCCCCTTTTCCTAATCGTCCCCATTTAAATATTAGTCTGAGAGTCCGTCTGCTCGCCACACTTGGGAGACTCTGGGGTTATTCTTCTCTTGAAACTTTTTTGTAGCCAATAAGGTTGGCTCGTGAGCCTAAACCAAGGTGACAGAGCCAGCGTATTTGGGTAGCTAGCTATCTTTGAGGGCTACGGAATGTCCGAACGAAAATGATAAGCAGAAAGCACCAACTCAAAGTTCCCTCCTCCCACAATTCCCCCAATTTTTTTTGAAATTGTGTCAAAATTGGTATAAATTGTTATAACAAACATTGACATCTTAACCATGTATATGTGCACAATGTATGCCAATAATATAACAAAGATGCAATGAAGTAAGTCAAACAGAGCCATGTTAAGTATGTCTCATGTCCTTCAGATTTGCCAATGATTAATTGAAAGTGGTTTGACTCACCTGTTGTGGAAATTGAGTGGACTTCAGTTTGGTACCAGTTGTGTGAAGTGTTGTTGGTGTTTTGTTCCTGAAGAGCAAATAGAAAAAAATTACCAATTGAATTGGCAAAAAGTCAGCAATCAATTTCAAGTATCGACACTGCACATATTTGCTGAGATTGTGCCTGAATTTTATCATTGTTTCATTCTCATGCCGAAGCACAACGGACATTTAAGAAAATTAACCACATTTGCGATCATGATTTACAAATGGCCCAACTGATAAGAAAAAACCTTATATCTTTTGAGAAAGTTCTACTTCTTCGTTGATCCATTTGGAAAATCCATTGCGAACAGAAACAAAACTGTTGTCAACAGCGTTGCCGATGACCATAAACCCCTGAATAGGGAAAGGTGAAAGGAAGAACCTTTTTCTATAGTCTAGTCTGAAAATATCACATGTCTTACTGAAAGGCGTGCCCGAGACTCAATTGACTCTTTTTAAAATTATTGCAGGCAATCAGAACCAAAAGGCTTCTTAAATTCGGCAGCCTGTTTCTATATTTTCCGTGGTGAAGAAAAACAATCAACATTTTGGAACAAAGCAAGACAAATAGTGTGCTGAAGAAGGTGCCTATATAGAGGCTTCACTAAACAAAGACAAGAGTCCT
This sequence comes from Okamejei kenojei, assembly GCA_035221665.1. Lineage (NCBI taxonomy): Eukaryota > Metazoa > Chordata > Chondrichthyes > Rajiformes > Rajidae > Okamejei > Okamejei kenojei. Next base: position 18,771,469 of record CM069151.1, on the reverse strand, counting down.
AAAACAAACGCTAACAAGATGGATAGATGATGTTACCTAACCTTGATTAGTGCTGGTGGGGTCCTCAGTTGTTGGTGTTTGTTTCCTAGTGAAAGAAAACATGGCTATATTCATGGGACAGCCAAGGGGAATTGGTATTGTCGTTATAAGGCCAGCAACATGAATTCATGAGGCGGCACCATTTTTATTAAAACATTTAAATAGTTTCATTTTTCTTCACCATTAAATAGTAGCATGTTGGCCTATACTTTACCGCGCAATGCTTCTTTTTTCCTTGTCAATCGAGCAGATGAATATTCATGCCATCACAACAATACCGTTCTTCTTGTACCAACTGAAGATTGTGTGAAGCTCAGCAAAGTATCTCTAAGAACTACTGATTAGAATTTTGAATATAAGAGCGGCAAGTGCCACAGCAAGGTAGAGCACCTGCCTCACCACACCAGAGACTTCAAGTCGGATTTTGTTCCATAGGTGTTGTGTGTGCATGATTAATACTTTAGTTTACCCTGTTATGGTGACTTTCGCTAACATTGTCTATAAAATAATGTCACTATCCAGATGAAGTACGGGTGGTTGTGGTCTCAGTTGTTGATGTAGTTGTTGGTGGTTTCTAGAGAAAGAAAATATCAATATCAATCCACGAGATCAGCCAAGAGGAAATGCCACAGCTAACTATTGGTAGTCAGAACCCATCAGAGGAATTCATATGGTGGGCACACTTTATTATAAAATTGTTTACAGATGGCATTTTTTTTCTTCATAGAATAAAATGGCCAGGCACAATATTCTTTTTGATGAATCAGTCAGCGCTGAATATTTCTGTGCCCGAAATATTCCTGCTTCTACCCATTCACAGTTACGGATTTCATGGAAGCTCACACCGTCTTCAAGACCGCAATGTCCTTTTATAAACCATCATTTCTATGGAGTAAGATGTGTGTGCAATGGTAAAACATGTTTGTTCATAGGTCCCATGAACATGATCCCTACTTTTCGTAAAATGTGTTCATTGATAAAATAATGGGATTGCTTTTTGGTACAGAAAGTCTAAGAAAATGGAGAGGCAGAAAACACCAAACTTCCGTTTTTCCTTCACAATTGAAACGTTTAACAAGATCTCAGACATGCCTCTGAACTCACATGGTTGTTTCACAACGTACAGCACCTGGTCCCACTGGGTCCATACTGAAGGACTTCACACTGGTGCCGTATGGACGTCGCCAAAAGACGTTGATAAATATGCTAAATAGACGTCACTAAATATGCCGTATGTGTATGATGAAATTACCAATATGTAATTAAACACAAAAATGACTCAAAAATGCATTTACATATGATTAGTCTATTTATCACTATTTCTCTTGGAACCCATGGCGACCACTTGCGGAACCCTGGCGGTCCAGGGAACCCTGGTTGAGAAACGCTGGTCTAGTGGATACCATTACTTCTCAAAATGGTTATGCATCTGTAAACAATGAGTTTTTGCGTTCATATGTTCAAACTTTGCCATGATCCTCATCCTGCAAGAAACATGCTCATTTTAATCCTGTTACTTTAGCTTGTTCCTTGCGGAATATCCGAAGGGGAAAATAAGAAGCCCAAAGAACACAAATTCAGTTCCTCTACATTGCTTTCTACAGCTTTTGTTGAAGATTGTGTTATAACTTGATATACTTGTTTATAAAGTCATCAGATATTGTGTCTTAACAAGTTATTATTTTGCTCATATTCTATGCTTATCAAGATAAGCTAAGATGCATGAGTTAAGACACAGAGCTGTTAGACAAGTTTAACACCATTGCCTTAAGACTTGCCAATGTTTATTGAAAAGTGGTTTGACTCACCTGTTGTGGAACTGGTGGTGGACTCAGTTGTGCCAGTGTGTTGTAGATGTTGTTGGTGTTGTTCCTGTGAGAGAAGAATACAAATGCGTTTACAACTTCAATTTGCAAAAGGTCGGCACATCATTTCCAATACAACTCAACTTCATCAGTGATAAGTCTCGAAACACACTTGTTTTTTCGATTGTCATTGTAATTGTAATTGTTTAGACCATCAAATAATGAATATCTGAGGTGATCTTATGAGATTCCATATTAAGTATCTATTAATTTGACCAAAATGAACCAAAATGAAAACAAATATAAACAAAATATGACCAATTAAATCCAAAATGTTGTTTGGTCGATTAAATTTATATAAGCCTCTTGCACTGATTTTTTGGAATCAATCATTGTGCAGAAGACAACGTTAAAAGCGCTATACCTTTGCAAGTCATCACACCTATACTAACTGGTCATATACATTATGTCTTGGAACATAGTCTGTTTTATAACCTAACCATGACAAAACACTCTCAGATATAGAATAAGCGTCTGCCGTGTGAAGAGAAGAGTCTTTTGCTAAAAAGGAACGACTGCTGAATATTCTTATTTGTATCTATTGAAAGGTTAATTGCTTAATGCTCCTTTTAAACTTATTGCGTGCAACCAGCACCAAAAATCCTCCTTAATTCAGAAGCTGTTGCCATATTTTCACAGTGGGAAACTAACCATGTATAAATAATCGGAGCACAACAAAGAACAAATGTTCTTGAAGAGGGAAGAGTTTAATTGAAACAGTATCTCAGACGTGACTCAAAGAAAAGGAAACATGAGTGTTACTAACCCTGGTGTAGTGACGGTGTGGTTCTCTCAGTTGTTTGATGTTCGGTGATGTTGTTTCTAGAGAAAAGTGAAATAATAAATGTTATATTTAATTCAAAGCAATGGAGGGCCAAGAAGTAGTGGTTCATGGTTGTAGAAAAAAGTTCAACAGGAATTCATAAAACTTGGCACACATTTTAATAAAACCATTTTACCACTGGTGATATTTTTTTCATCATCGTTTAGGTTAAGTTGGAAGGCTATACAGCGTTAATTTTTCTTTCTCTTTGTCATCATCAGAACTGGTGAATGTCTCATTGTGTCAACACAAACAATATCCCCATTCTGCTTAATATACCAATTGTGGATTTCATGGAAGCTACAACCATGTTCTTTGCCATGATTGTATTGTTTCTGTATTGTCCATGTATGCAATATTAACTCATAGTGTATAATGCATCAGTAATACAATTAGTTTATTTTGTCCAAACTGTGGTTATGATCATCATCATCAACCGTGTGCAAAATGTGTTCCTTGTACTTCTGCTTGCACTTGTGGTCCTGCGGAATGTCTGAGGACAAGGAGAAGCAGAAGACACGTAACTCAGTTCCTCATTATATATTTATATACTCCAGCTGCAATTGTATATTTAATCAAATGGGTAGGATGTGTTGATGTGAAAAGTGCAGATAGTTACTGCTGCTGAAAATGTCCTACCATCCATGTTGCCGATTGTTCATATTGAAACAAAATCATTTATTATTTTATTTTGCTGCATCTCGAATTTAAATTGCTGCAGTATCCATAGAGTTCAAATTAGGCAATCAATAATTATTGGAGAAATTATGCAAAGCGTTATTCAAAATGTTACACTGGGTGGCACCAATCAGTGATGGCCATCCATCGCCAACAGTCTGTCTGGTCACTATTTGTCTTTATTTGTTTATGTTTTTAAGTGTGTGTAATTAAAAGTATGCTGTTACATGTTCGTCTAGTTTGTTTCATGTGGGGGTATGGGCGAAGGGGTTGGGGAAAACCTTTTTTCAATCCCTTAACCTTGCCGGAGATGTCAATGTTTTTTTTCCTGATTGCATCTCCGGTCGCTATTTGCGGCCTAACATGCATGGAGCTGATGGACCTAACATCGTGCGAGGCTTTTTTTGGCGGCGCTTGCTCGAGTCTGGACTTTGAGCCCCATTCGCAGGGCTCGTTGCACATTTGCCATCGGAGCTTGCCGATCCCCTTGCCTGGGATCGATGCTCACTGACCAAACCACCAGCCTGCAGATTTCAACATCAATGAGCTCGCAGTCTCGCTAGAGACTGATGTCGAGTAGCTCCAAAGTTGGAAGAGGTTCCACCAGCCCCAACCCGAGACTCGAGATCTTCGCGCCGCGGCATAGGGGGGAAGCTGAGATTCACCCGATGCGGCGAAGAGCTATGATCTCCCCGAGCACAAGAGGCTCAAACCGTCTCTGCGAGGTGCCAAGATAGTGCACTCGATACAACCTGAATGTTCAGGCCCCCCCGACCATGGGAGACAAGAAGGGAAGATGATTGAAATTTACTGTCCTTCCATCACAGCGAAGAAAGTGGGGGAGGTTCGCTTTGGATATTAATGTTCAAAATTTATTTGGGTGTCCTAGTCTCTTTTTGCTGGTACGACTATGGCAAAGCAAATTTTTGCATCAATAATGTTGCAAAACATCACGTGGCTAATAAAGATAATAAGATGATATGATTTTATGATTATGTGATACATGCCTCCAAAAAAAAAAAGTCCTGATCACTCAACTAGTTGCAATTCCTTGAATAAAGAAATATTACCATGATTCTAAGATACTCAAAACACTCGATGATGTTGCAACCATTTGCATCATCGTTGCTGCAACCCTATTAAGCTATATATTTATATTTATATGCTGATGGAAGTTTACCATCAAATACATTATAATTGGTATCAGGAACCTGAGAAGGTCAAAGCACACAGAGCCATTTCCCTTCCAGTCAAGAAAATAGCAAGTAGTGTTTATTTGGTCATTGCCCAGGTAGGAACTGGTACATTGAAATTCTTGCTTGGCTGCAGCTTTACAGGCCCATAATGTATCAACACAAAATAAACATGTACAGTAAAGTACCAGTTTATTCAATAGTAAACTACACCAGGGATCGCGCATATTTAATCAAAGTAAAAAAAGACACATTTGCAGTAATACATTCAAAATATGAAAATATAAGGAAACTTGAGCCGTCTTGAAATGTTACATCCTTAGCAAGTGTTCACCCAGACAGTTGTAAATCTCTGCTTTCTCCGTGAACATAGATAGCAGTGGAGTCCAGTCACTGGATGTTTGCAGAAGAGAGTCTATATTGCTCTTAATGCGAATGGAATCAAGGGATATGGAGAGAAAGCAGATGCGAAGGGACAGGGTTTTAGGATGATCAGCCTTGATCATATTGAATGGTGGCTCGAAGAAACCGAATGGCCCTAACGCTTGTACCTTAATTTTTCTAGGTTTTCTATCTAATATTTAAATTTAGAGATGCTTTTTATCTTTAGTAATTCAACAGCTGAATATGTCAAAGCTTGTTTCTCTCTGGAATGTCTGAGGATTGAGAGAGAGATTCTGAATAAAGAGTATTATAAAATTATAAGAGGCAAAGAGAGAACCTGACCGAATCGTTTCCCAGATGATTGAAAATCAAATGCTAGAGCGCATACAAATATTATTTTAAATATTAAAGGTGACACGTGCGGCACTAGGCAAGGTACCACAGGGAGGTAGTGGCTTGGAATCTTCTGTTGGATGTGATGGTGGAGGCAAGTACATGAGATATACAGGGAATGATGAAGTTTATGATTATGGCCAGAGCATGATGAGTTGGTCATTGCATCTTAAATGTCCTGGCACTGTCCGAAGTTGACATTGGGTACAAGATATTCATGGGAATATCACAAACCTAACTTAAGTATAAAATCATTGAAATTTCATAATATTATTGATAGTTACGCAATTTTGGACTACTGAGATATTAATGCCACTTTGTCTGGTAAAAATTTGGAAATATTCAGCCAAGATTGTGCATTAATCTTCTCAAATACTGATTCTTTATTAAAATAGAAAACTAAGATCTGTCTTTACCATGTACTGTGGTTTAGAAGAAATCCCGTAGTTGTCGATGGTGTGGTGACTGTTGTTGTAGCAGTGTGTGGTTGTTTTGCTGTTTGTAATAATAAATATAGCGCACAATGAAAGCAGGGTCCATAATCAATTTTAGACATTTGACACACGCTCTTTATTAAGCATTGTGTTATATGAGGTTCATTGTTTTTTTTTTTTTTTGCTTAATGCACCAAAGAAATTTTGTTATGACAACCAGAGTGCGACATATAAAGCCCATCCATCCAGGTGACTCAACTGCTATTGTACTTCATGCTGGGAAATAAAGCTGATATCCCATATCAATTTCTGGAGAGAATGCCAACTGAATGAACTGAGACAAAATGACTAATGGGAGAAGTCAAGTTTTATTCCATATTATTACTGTCTTTTATGATTTTTTTGTTTATTTTGGGTTAGTTCCAAGTGATTAATCAGATTACTGAAGAACTCCAGTGCAATTTGGATGGTTGCTTTCTACCGCTCCATTCCCTGTTGAGCCTGGGAATATGCTTCATTGCATTCAGAGCACAAACAATCTGCCATGTATAAGACCACTAATGTTATGTTGGAAGTTGCAGGTGGCTCACTAAAATCTCTGTGATAGTATCTCCTAAACCTATGGCCTCTACTAACTAAAATGGTAAGTGCAATAGGTGCATGAGAGCACCACCACCTAAATAAATCTCCTCTCACATGTACTCCAATTGGCCTGGAAATATGGCTATTACCATTGCTGGTTTTCTAGGCCTTAAATGTTGACTTTGCTGGCAATACTCATTCCACAAATAAATAAACAAAAACATCACAGATGTGTTGATCCTTCAAAAGAATGGGTGCATTTGCAATATGAGGTTGTGAATAAGAAGTGACATGTAGTGATTTAAATTGACATGAGCATAAACTGTTTATGGTCAAGTTCATCTGCCACAACTTCAGCAGAAGAAACACAACAACACAATAATTATAGTGTGAATTATGGTTTCATAATCCTTGCTGTTTATTTTTTCATGGATTTTCCTTTTCAAACCATTGATGGAGTGTGGAAATAGAGAACTCATAAGATAGAACGGGATCTTCGAAGAGAAACAATCATAACTGCTATGCAATGATATCAACTCATTTGCATTAATTTTTGTGCTGCAGATTTAATCGTGGTAAGCTAATTAGCATATATTTGGATGGACAAGTTATTTTCACACAAACATTTCACGGATATAATCGTTAATAACATTATTAATTGCAATGTTGACCAAGACCAATATTATATAAAATCTTAATATGATAATTCATTCCATAATTTTGATCTATGAACGAAGTGAATGCAAAACAAAGTCTACTTACGTTGGGCACGTAGAGATTCCGTTCATGGCACATACTGTAAAAACAAACAAATATTTAAAAACTACAAATTATCTCAAAATAAGATAACATATTAACTACATGGAGGATAGTGAGAACAGTGTAGAAAAACTAACATGAGCTAGGGCTCTTTGCGATTAAAGGAGATGGAGGTTTGTTGTAGTCTCTTCGTAAACGCAATTAAGAATGATAAATCCCCTGCCACCATCAATGGAATCACTATTCAGTTATTGAGAGAACACACTCAACGATAACGGTTTGCAGGCCTTGCCTGTGCACAAATCGTTGTACATCCCCCTCTAGCCACGGCATGACCCAAAGAACTGGAGTGCAGCCACTGTTTCTTTTAGTGAACGATGGGGAATGATGTATAGAAATTATTATGCCAGAGCTCACATCAGTGCTCGGGTAGAATTAGGGGGAGGATCTTTGCGCTAGATTTACTCGCATTGGGGAAGTATTGGAGATAAATTAGGGAGGTCTGCATGATTTGGCCTGGTGCAGTCATATTTTACTAAACTTGATTGAGGGTTTTGCAGCAAGGTAATTGATGACGTAAGTAGGGATTGTTACATCATTTTAGTAGGCATCAATATAAAAGGCCTCATGGAGAACCTGCATCGCCAATATATTTTAACTATGCAAGGGATCTTCACGGTGGTTGGTAGTTTGGCACATACTAACTTCTACGGCTTATTCATGAATTCAGGTTTGTTAAACACCATATATTGGGAAAAAAAGGAAATGATGTTTTTGGAGTTTGTAGTGTTCACTGCGTTGTCCACAGGCATGCCTGCAAGTAGCTGCAACTTTGTGAATGAGTTTTGCATAAAGATGGCATACAATTTATGTTGACAATCAGTTAGGCAATGAGTATAAAGCCAGGAAGTTAGTGAAGCTTTACAAAACTTAAGGTTAGCCCCTGGCAGTTGTGTAGGTTTGATTGGCTTCAGTAAAATTGCCCTTAGTGTGGGCAGGATTGAAAACTGGGATAACATTAGACAAGTGTGAGGTGGTGATTGCAGTTTTGTTGTGGACTTGTGGTACATATGGCCTGTGTTAGGCTGCATTCGATTTCTAGTAGCTCTCATCTGTTTCAGCTCTTGTAGTCTCAAAGTGGTCAAACTTTTACAAAGAAGGATGTGGAAGCTTGCTGGAAAAAACACAGTACGGAGGCTTTAGCAGAATGAGCGCTGTCCTTATGGATACTACTGCGACACGTCAAAGGGAGGTATTATATAAACAGATGGGAGTGACGATTGCATCCTCTCAACGTGGTCCACCCCCCCCACCCAGTTTCGCTTAATGGCAAGCACTCTAGATGTGCACAAACAAACAGACCAAATTACAACTAGTTGACCTACTACCTTTAGGCTGTGCAACCTATTACCAAAAGAAGAGAGAAGAAGTCTATCAACAGGACGTGTGACAAACCTTGGATTATTTGAGTCTGCCTCTGGGGGTCATCGAGGTTGAGAGTAAGAGAGCTACAACGTATGTATAAGTTCATGAGCAGCGTATATATAGGTTAGTAGATAGTGGAATGTTTTTTTGCCAGAGGGACTAATGTTTAAACGCACATAGGAGGGGATAACGTGGACTACAGATAGGTGGGGTGCCGGTAAAGTGCTGCTAGGTGGGGGGAAACCAGATTACATCTCTTCTATAGGTATATCACTAGAGATACAACAGATAATAACAGATTCTTATAATGGTAGTTTGGTGTTATAAGAGGTTTCTAGATTGGTACAACATGGATGATGCAGGGAAAGGAAAGCTAGAGAATCCATATATGCAGGCCGAGAAAAGATTAGAACTCGCGGCATGACTTGTTTGCCATACACAGGATCTTAAGGACATAAGGGCCTGTACAGTGTTTGCCACTCTGCTGTTCATATGTTATGTTTTCTACAAATCTATGGCAATCCAATGGACATTAAGTCAGCAGAGAAAAATGAAAGTCAGTTTCAAACTCTGAAATCATGTATCAAAAGCTTTTTTAAAGTGTAGGTTAGCAGCATACCAGAAGATTATTGAGGTATTTTTTTACTTATATGGACAGCAAAATGAACACATAATAGAGTACAGAACAAAATCACAGATGCATTTGAAGAAAAATGGGAAGGCTAATCTTAAAAATCATAATGGCATAATATAAGGACGAGTCATACCCACTGGCCACTCCCTCTTTCCCCTCTCCTATAAAAAGGTATAGCTCTAAGAAAAAACACACCACCACCGAGATTGGGGAACAATTTCTCCCCACTGTAATCGCAACGGAAATCATCCTAACACACAACCACAGAGCAATTGCTCTGAACTACTAATCTACTCACTTTGATGACCCTCCTAGACTATCGTGCATCGGACTTTGCCTGCCTTTCCCTTGCACTAAAATTCACTTGTCATTTGTCTGTACTCTGTGAAGGGATCGATTTAAAATGTGTAGGTCTTTTTCGGGCTGACTGTTGCACCACAACAAAAACTTTTCACTGTACATTGGCACCATGTGACCTATAAACCTAAATTAACTGAAACTAGACACTGATATAGTGAAGGAGTTTGAAACCAAACGAATGAGATCGTGCAGTTGGAATTAGTACAGGCGTAGTTTTATATTATGTCAAAAAAGATCTATTTATAACCGGTGCTTCATATGAATCAAGAAAAATAATTTAATTTAAGAATGTTAACACTTTCATCGAATTTCTGTTATTGTCAAACATAGAAACATATACTTAAATTATCTGGTGTGTCTTTGCTGATATACAACGTGAAAAGTTATTTTCCTTCTCTTTAATCAGGCCTAATGACTCAAACGAAGTGAAATCCATTTACACCCTATAACTTTGAAGATGACATTATGTAAAAGATCTCAGACCCACTTTGGCAGACAAGATTATTGCGTTCACTTACAAAGATGATCTGATGAATTAAATAATAAAATTCTTTTCTTAGATAAATTATAACATTCTTCACAACCATTACTTGTTGTCTTACACTTGGTTGCCACATAATCCTTCTCCTCATATAGTCCAAAGTAGGTACAATCAGTAATGCAACGCACTTCATGGTTATTTTTTCATTCTTCTTCATCCAACAAATTAGAAGGAGCACCCTCTGGGCATTTGGTCATAGCAACCTTAAACATCTGGTAGTAAAGTCACTATAAACAAAAAAAAATAAACAAGTAAACCTCTTGTGCATGCTGGAATTGTAAGTAACATACAAAATCAGATCCACCAATGGACAAAACTCTATTAACTCGAAAACAGCGAGTAAACTAAATTTGCGAATCCAGTTCTTTGAAAGCCCGGTTAGATATACAAGCAAACACTTAGGGGATTTTGAACGCAAACTGAGCCTAACATTAGGGAATAACCAAGAGAATGTGATTGATATATTTGTTGATTTTGCATCGTTTCTTGCACATCTGTGCATGTAAAGTAGGATATACTAGTCCATCTGAGAGCGTTTGAAACCAACACTTGTTATGAAAGAATTGTGGAATGATCTTCCAGCTTGGAGTAATTTGTCACGCTCTATCATCTTATCGTTTGATTTGCTGTAAATGTTGCCAGAAATCTGTTCTATCCTATGAATACAATGGCATTATCTAACCCCATGGTAGAGACACTTCGCAAGTGGTGCAGAGTGCCCGACTTGAAGAAGAATTTAGTTAATCCATCTCGGTCCCTAAATTTGGCCTGTCACTATTTTCAAACAGTGCCACTCAGGTTTCTAGACTTCCCCCCGCCATAATAAGATGATGTCACTCCTTGCATCCAGCCTGTTGAGCTAGAAAGAAACTCTTGTACAACATATTTGATGACATTTGCCACTCTTCTGGGGTACGCTGATTGTCAACTGCCTCACACATCAAACTTGCCAGCTCCAATCATTCGAAGAGCATATTTGCTGCAAGCCCACTCACACCCCACAGCAAATACAGTCCTATCCTTAAGTAAGGAGACCCATTATACACTGTACGCATTAATCCCTCCAGGCATAGAGTCAAACAAAGGCTCTCATATATTGTACAACAAAATCTCCCCTTACCCCATGAATATAAAACTCTTTCATAATAAATAGACTTCTAGTCCCCCTCATTAATATTCTGTTTGATAATTGGTTTCAATCCATATTGTTATATTATCATTGGGATTACCCTGTGCTCTCTATGACATTGACGGCTCCCCAGCAAGCAACAGCGGGATGCTCCCCTGCATGCAAAGGCCCGACTATGCCTACTGCGGACGGACCCTCACCCTGCCGTGGACTCTCCCGGTGGGGTTCCGGACCGGCCCTAAGATCGTTGGGTATCTGACCAAAGGCTGGGGTTTGCAGTGTCCTCCACCTCATCAAGCTCGCCAGTCCTCAACAGAACCGGGAACAACCTGTTGAATGGCTCATTGGATTCACTCCCAAAGCCTCATGGTCATGCAGATGATCTCATTGGTCGGTTCCGGAAGGACCTCAAACCCAGGCTAGGACTGCGGGCTTGTCAACGGGATTGGGAACCCCGCCGGAATGCTTGGCAGATGCCATAACCAGAGGGAGCTGCAGAAGTTATCCCTGAGGAGCAAGGACTGGTAAGAGGGTGAACCAGGGTAATTCCTCCAGTGCCTTCAGGTAGGCTGCAGGAGGGACTCCCGGGATAAAAAGATGGCCGTGTGAGGAGAGGAGAGGGACGTTGGTTCGCGGAACCTGCTGGAGTATTTCGGGCATGCTGGCCGACCGAGGTTTGGACTTTGAATAATGGCGCCACACACAGCAGCGCCCGCATGTGTAATATAATATTATATATAATATAATATAATAACTATTGACTATTGGACTTTGTCAAAAGCCTTATTGAAATCCAAATGTATTACATCCACTGGCTCCCCTCGTCTACACTATCAATCACTAATTATATTACTTATGCATTAATGATTGTTGGAAACTGGTATTCTTTACAAATCTTTATCAAAAGGTACAAATAATTTAAAGAAAATTAATTAATATTATATTGGATACAGTAATTTAAAACATTTTGGAAAAGGTCATGAAATTTGAAAACAATCTATACGGCACCTTCAAGAATTGCTGAATACTTCTTTCCGATGAAATGGCCGGTACATGTTCTTGTTGTTATGGTTCCACATGGCTGATAGTGCCAGCTGCATTCATTGGGAGCATTATAATAGTCACAGTACACAGCTGTAATGTGAAATAGTATTTTAAAATAGTATTTTTAATTACTCTTTTAATGCATTTGAGCAAAACGATCTTTAATCTGGACTGTCGGACGAAGTCTGTCTTGGCAGAGTTTCAATCCCAATATTCACTAACACTCAACTTGTTCCTCCCCAAAAGTTTTTATTGCAGTTAGGCAAGTTTTTATTGCTTGGGTAGACAAAGGAGATACAATCATTCTTTTCTTCCCTCCTCCATTACATAAATTGATCAGCAGCAACATTAGTAGTTAAGATGATACGCACATTTACTCCCAATGGCAGAGAACACAAAGAGGATGGAAGCTGGATGATGGCATCTCTTCCAAATTGCAAATCAATACTCAAATGAACCCAATAATGGGATATTGTTCTGTGAAAAGTTCTGAGTATATTTTACTTGATAAATGAAAAAGTGCTACAGTGCTGATCTGCCTTTCACTGATACGGCTGTAATCTCTTGTAAGAAAAAGAGCAGTGACGATTTTGATTATTTTGAGGCTGCAGGTCACAGATCATTCACAAGATCATAGTGTTATACAGCATGGAAACAGGCTCTTTGACCCAACCTGGTCAACATGTCCCGTCTACATTAGTCCCACCTACCTGCATTTGGCCCATACCCCTCTAAACCAGTCTTATCCATGTACCTGTCTAAATGTTTCTTAAATGTTGTGAACAATGCAAAACAATTGTCTCTAAGTATCTTCCCCATCCTGTTGAAGAAGAGGATAGGGGATCTTATCATCCTCGAGTCATACAGTATAGAAACAGGCTGTTTGGACAACTGTCCACACCAGCCATCCAGTACCCTTTACACACATCCCTTTTTTTTATATAGAATGTAAGTCGGAGTAACTCAATGGGTCAGCATCAGGCAACATCTCTGGTGGACATGGACATTCATGTCCTCCAGAGATACTGCCTGACCTGCTGAGTTACTCCAGCACTTTATGCTATATGCATGATTTCAGCATCTGATGTTCCTAGTGTTCCAATTTTTTAATTCTTTCCACATTTCCATCAACTTCCTCAGGATTCCAGTTTATCCAAATAGGAGACACAATTTACAATGGGCAATTAATCCAACATGCAGCATATTTTGGGATGTGGATGGAAATCAGAGCACCCAGAAGAAACCCAGTGGTCACAGGGAGAACATGAAAACTCCACACAGACAGCACTGGAATTTAGAATTGAGTTTGAGTCACTGCGAGCTGTGTAGATCAAGCTATTATTAGCTGCAAAATAAGAGATGGAAATATGAAAAAGAAAATATTGTTTATTTGTTTGCTGTCATTAGAAATTACGCTCAAGGCAACAGAAATTAGTATCAGATTTAAATAGTGGTGTTATTTGTTGGTCAGCGTGTTACACGTGCAGGAGCCAATTAAGTTGCATTGTGAACAATTGGTGTTCTGAACTTTAAAAATATGCTGCCGTGCCTTTGATGAAATTGAAAAAAATGAGTGATGCATATGCTGATCAAATGGAGACTGGAGGTAACTGATCACTTAAGCACAAACAATTGCTTGAGTATCTTTGGAACCATGTTCAAGAAGAGGTGAGGATCTCACTGTTATAGTCATCCTTCAACTCACTGTGTCTATTAAATATGCATTAGGTTACACTTACGACAAAGTTCAGGGGTTCTCCAGCGAATACAAACTTCAGCTTTATTACAAGCTTCTGCATACACAGCTACAGCAGTACAGAAACCAAGATACTTTCCCTCCATATCACAGGCACAAGCTTCTTGAATACAAGCATCATAAAATGGAATTGGATCAACCTGGTAAAGTAACAGTGTCAGAAAAAGAATGATGGAAATGCAGCTTATTTCATATTATATATCAAATGTGTTATATCTCAAATGCATTGTCTCTTACCTTTTTATGGCACGCTTGAAAGGTTGCGCTGTGAATTAAGTTGCACCTCTTCTGTGCCCATGACAAACAATATGGATTGTTATCACATGGATATATCTCATTTACTGTATCAGAGCAAAGCTGTGAGGATTTCCAGCTGTTCCCAAATTCCAAAGTGTTGGTCAGCAAGGTGTTCGTCCTTGATGTTAAGTCATCTTCAAGATCATCGTTGAAATTTCCACAAAGGCCACAAACTTTATTCTTTAGCACACAGGAGAAACATATTGATGATTACTATTCTAAAATTACAATTACTGGTTTATATATTCTTCCAAATTAAATCAAAATCTAATCCAGCAGAGAAAATTGGTCAATAAAGTGCTTTGGGATCTGTTAAAATTGGGCACTACAAATGTGAATTTACCAATCTATTTTTTATATTCAATTGGGTTTTTTTTTGTTGTTTTTTTTTTGTTGTGTTTTTTTTGTCTCTATATTTATGTAAAACATTCTGTGCAGCTTCAAGAGATTTTCCTGAAGTTGTGAGCAGTCCTAATTAAATATAAGTTTAAAAAAATGTATGACATGAACCATGACACGATTACATAGAATAAAATAGTCCATAGAGTGATGTGGTAAAATCTCTGGTTGTTTTCTGGAAACTACCAAATCCTTGAACGAGGAGTCCTCAGCACGGTTCTGGATGGATGCATTACCTTATAGATAAAATGGCCTTTTTCGTAAATATAATGAGTGAGCTTTTGTACAGATCTTTTTCATTCTAGGTTTAAGAAAAGGCTTTGAAAATAGACATAAAAGGGAAAATATATACATTTAAAATAGAACATGATTTTAGAGGGAAGGAACTGCAGATGCAGGTTTCAACCGAAGATACGCACAAAAAGGTGAAGTACCTCAATGGTCAGACAGCATCTCTGGAGAAAAGGAATAGGGGACGTTCGGAATTAGACCCTGGTTCATATTAATGTCTGAAGAAGGCTCTCGACCTGAAAATTCACCTGTTCATTTTCTCCAGAGATACTGTCTGACCAGCTCAATTACTCCAGCTTTTTGTGTCTATCTTCAGAACATGATTTGAGCCTGGTTTATTAAACTTTAATGAACTTCCATCCTCAACTTCAACTTACTGCAGCTCTTGATTCCTCCACATCTTTTCTATGTGCACTTCCTGCACAGATTACTGCTGCATTGTTTACTCCTCACAGTTTAGTTCATCCTTAAAACCATTCACATCATAATTCATGGTCCATATGCGTACATGATTCATATATGAGGTGTAGGAAGGAACTGGAGATGCTGCTAAAACTGAAGATAGACTCAAATGCTGGAATAACTCAGCTCTCTCCAGTGATGCTGCCTGTCCTGCTGTTACTCCAGCATGTTGTGCCCATTCTTCCATGCACAAGATTAGAAGTTGTTCAGCCAGAGCTGAACACACTTCTCGGCATCTGAATGCAATAGTATCTGTCTTGTCGCTTCTTGTGCTCCTTGAGCGTGGTGGTGGAAAGATTGGTGGAAACTGGGCCGCGACGTGAATGCTCTTTCCTTGACACCTGTGTCCATTCATTCATATGGTTTAGATCTGTGCCTGTGACCATGTAGTAGAAATTCCTGACAATAAATGGCAGTGCAAGAATACATTTCTGAATCTGCCCGTATTTCCTCGTTTTCAGGAAAATATTTTAAATTTCATACAGATGATATATTCCCTCGTGGATTTTGAGTCATGATCTTTTCACAAAGTATTGTTTTCCCACACTGCTGCTTCCAACCACTTGGCATTCGGCCACATCGTGTGCCAGCTTTAAATTGGCAAAGTTTTCCCAGCCTCACCCTGGCCAGTTCAGCCTCTGGTTCTGAATGCTCACTCCCATTTTAACAAGTCCCAACTCTTACTCAGCAAATCTGTTGTAAAACCATTCCTCTCAGCATCTAATCCAATTTTATTTTCCACAATTTAAATTCGCACAGCTTTCCTTTGTCTTTTGAATAACTTAATACTGTTTCACATATATACAGAAAAATATTGCTCAGCAAAATATGTTGATGCTACCTATTTTATCATGTAACAGATGGAAATTTAGAATATTGATATTATTGTTGTTTTATGGATTCTATACTCCAGATCTTCTGAGAGTGATTCCTTCATTTACCACCAAACCTTAGCTTTGCCATTTCAGTCATTTTTCTGTGCACTATCAAAGTTTACAGATTCTTTCCCCATCTGTATTCTGTGAGTTTTGATGTAAATATATCTATATATGAATTGAATCGTTTCCCAATAATTCCAATATTGGATTATACTTTCTGTGTTATTAAGCAGAAACTTTAATTTTGAATCCCCACTCACCTTCCATATTGGATCCAGTGTGATTGAAAATCGTGTCCGTTTATCCCAAACCAAAGTGATCCCATTGGAAAATGACAGGATTAAGTAGAGTCCAACTGTGTGAATTGTATATGAATTATCTGCGCACTGGCTGTATTCAGAGGACACCTCACGTACTCCAGTTGCACTCGAGAAAGTTAGTTCTCTCTCCTGTAAGGATAAATTTGAAAATAAATTATTTTATAAGATGAATAATTTCTGATTAGACACTGTAACTGCATAACCTGCAGTTACCTCATATATGTTATAGATTAAAAGACATACCCCAATCAAGATTCTGATTTCTCTTGAACATGTCACTCCATTTTCACAGCAGGGAACACTTTGTGTCAGTATTTGAAATGTACCAATCTCTCGTCGACATTTGTCCTAAGGTTAAAATATCTTGAATTAATATGTGCAATGAGAATTCAACACATAATTTGTCATTACACTGCCAGTTGAATGCGTATAATTTTACAATTTTAAAATTGTTTACACACTTTATCGGATTCAAATAATTTCGATCACTGCCCTCCCTGAAATAGTAATTAGCTTGGTGTCTTTATCTCCCAAGCTAGTCAGTGGAACGCACATTTTCCATACGTTATAGCATATCTAAATCCAACACAATTGAACAGCGGTATAGTTGCTGCCTTACTGCAACAGAGACCCAGATTTGATTCTGACTACAGATGCCCTCTGTAAGGTATTTATACGTTCTTCCTGTGACTTCATGGGTTTTTTCTGGGTGATCCAGTTTCCTATCACTTTCCAAAGATGTGCAGGTTTGTAGGTTAAATGGCTTCTCTAAATTGTCTCTTACAAATATATATTTTGAGAAAAATGAATATGGGAAAAATAACTTAATAACATCTGCAATTAGACAGAATTGACAATGGAAACAGCCGTGTTAAATGTGACTCCTTCATCTTACCTCCGCAAAGATATATTCACAGTTGCCATCAAATTTGAATCGTTTTCCATCATATGTTATGTAGTGACCATCTCCATAAACAGTGCAGGTCTTTGGACATGAATTATCAGTGCATTCCCATTCTCCACCTTGGCATGTGCTATAATGTAGTATAGAGATATGTCATTTTACAGTTGTATGCAGTTAGTGTTATATTTTATGGGGTCATTCCTCTCAGTATTTGTTTCACTCACCATGTATTGCAATCAATGGTGATTGTTTCTCCACCACCAAAGGTTTCACCTCCAAATAAACAGGGACATAGGGATGGTTCAATGCATCCTTCAGTGGAATCCTCCACCAAACCATCAGGGCAGACACAACCTGGGACACATGGGTCTGGCTTTATAGAGAAACAAAACATTGTTTCAATTGGCAGAAATAACAATATATAACATATATAACAATCAGGTGATGATAGGGGACAAATGATCCTCTATGATCTCTATGATAATCCTCAATACTGGTGCTCCGCAAGGATGCGTTCTCAGCCTCCTTATATACCCACGACTGTGCAGCCATGTACAAATCTAATTCAATTTTCAAATTCATAGACAAAACCACCATTGTGGGCCGGATATCAAATAATGATGAGATGGAGTACAGGAAGGAGATCGAGAATCTCGTGTCCTGGTGTCAAGACACCAACCTTTCGCTCAATGTCAGAAAGACAAAAAAGTAGCGATCGACTTCAGGAAGTGAAGCACTACACATACCCCAGTTTGCATTGACGGTGCCAAAGTAGAAAACTTCAAATTCGTAGGAGTCAATTTCACGAACAACTTCTCCTGGACCACCCATATTGAAGCAACGACCAAGAAAGCACACCAATGCCTCTATTTCCTTGGAAGGCTTAGGATGTTTGGCATGTCTCCTACAATTCTCATCACCTCTCTACAGATGCACCATAGAAAGCATTTTATCAGGATGCATCACAGCTTGGTTTGGGATCAGTTCTATCCAAGACCACAAGAAATTGGAGCGAATTGTGGACTCAGCCCAGACCATCACACAAACCAACCAACCTCCCTTCTATTGACTCCATTTATAACTCATGCAGTCTCGGCAAAGCCAGCCACATAATCAAGGACGAGTCACACCCTGGCCATTCCCTCTTCTCCCCTCTCCCATCAGGCAAAAGGTATAAAAGTGTGAAAACCGTCACCTCCAAATTCAGGACAGTTTCTTCCCAGCTATTACCAGGTAACTGAATCATCCTACCACAACAGAAAGCAGTGCTAAACTACCATCTACCTCATTGATAACTCTCAGACTATCCTTGTTTGGACTTTGATGGCTTTACCTTGCACTAAACATTATTCAATAGGCAATAGACAATAGGTGCAGGGTAGGCCATTCGGCCCTTGGAGCCAGCACAGCCATTCATTGTGATCATGGCTGATTATCCACAATCATGGGCATGTCCCACTTGGCGTTTTTTTCAGCGACTGCCAGCATCATTGACTGACGTATCAGGTCACCGAAAAGGTTGCAGCGTGATGTGGCATGACGACCTTGATGCGCGGTGTTTCCTCAATTTTCGCAACATTTTTTTAGTCGCCGATGGATTTTGAAATTACCAAGTGGGACAGGCCCTTCAGTGCCCCATTCCTGCATTCTTCCTATATCCCTTGACTGCTATCTTTAAGAGCTCTATCTAACTTTCTTGAAAGCATTCCCTTATCATGTATCTAAACACTGTAAATGGATCGAATGTAAACATGTATTGTCATTCTGCTGACTGGATAACACTCAACAAAAGCTATTCACTGTAGCTCGGTAAATATGACAATAAACTAAACTAAACTGAAAACTGAAAAACATATATAGGTAATCATCACGTAAAAAAATCATAGTAATTATCCAGTATATGCTTAGTAATTACGTTTTGTAACGTGTTGAATGTCATAATGTAGACTTCTAAATGGGTTGCATGCTTCATTCTACAATGATCATGTAAAATAAAATAGATTGAACATATTGTTCAATCTATAAAAGAAGATACATAAGGACCAAACTATTATTTATACATGTTCACTTACACATGGTTTGTTTAGAGTTTCACATGTCCTCTTACATAAACTGGTATTGGTACAGTCCGAAAATTGTTTATCTTGGCAATCTACAGAAAAACAAAGCGTTCTTTTATATACACATGTTAATTATTATTTTGATGATAAATTTAAATGTTGCACCTCAATAATGGAAAAAGGTTTGGAAAATTATTAACCTTCTGAAGTGGGCAGGCTGCTTCCATCAGGGCAGGATGGAACTCCATTCTGGCAGAAACTGGGAGAAAAAATTATATGTTATCACTTTATGATTGTGGGCAACAAATAATTGGATTCAAACTGTGCAGCTCAACATCAAATGCTCACCAATTCATTCCATTTATTGATATAATTTGATTTTTGTATGCAATGATCCCATTAACATAACAAGGACATTCTGATATTTCTACACATGTTGCTTTGTCGTCCATGTAGGTTCCCTCAGGGCAACCACAGCCATCAACTGGAGTGTCTTGAAACTGACATGTGAAGTCAAACTTTGACAGAAATTCACAGGTGCGATTACAGGCTCTCGTATCGTAATGGTAAACTTGTGTGCTGGGGCAAGTTATTGCTTGAAAGAAAAGAATTACAATGTTAGCATATTTTAGCCATTTGCCATATATATAGTGGAATGCTAATATTAAGATACTTTACAAGTAAAGACACACCCAAATTAGTTTATTCTCTGCAGACACATCCAAATCAGATTATTCTCTTCTCTTGATGCCATTTTTTTGATAATGTAGAGTACCCATCTTTTTAATGTCTATGACACCCCCTTTGCATTTGCTCTTTGATAAAATATATTTAATATAAAGTATTATTAATGATATTTAACATTCTACAGAAAAGATATTATATATTGTCTAGTGCTTATATTATTTTTTTCTTTCATTATTTTTAGTTTTGTTTAGAGATACAGTGTGCAGAAATAGTTCCTTCAGCCCACCATGCTGACCAGCGATCCCTACACATTTTTACCAAAGCCAATTAACCTACAAACCTGTACGTCTTTGTATCGTGGGAAGAAACTGAAGATCTTGGAGAAAACCCACGAGGTCACGAGGAGAACATACAAACTCCGTACAGATAACACCTGTAGTCAAGATCAAATCCGGGTCCCCGGATCTGTAAGGCAGTAACTCTACTGCTGTGCCACCGTGTGCCCAAGTGTGAAGCTTGGTTATTAATCAATTGTATATATTCATCTTACATTCGTTCTCCCAAAATGCAACACCTCTCACTTATGGGACTGTCCCACTTTCAAGACCTAATTCACGGCCTTTTTTACTCGTGGACATTTTTCATCAGGCTAGAAAAACGCCCCGACCTACTTGATGGCACAAGTACCTACAACTAGAATCATGACCTACCTGCGACCTACCTACGACCTCCTACAACCTCCTGCGACCTTGTGACAACCATGCTGCGAGTCTGAGTCGAGGGCAAACTTGGCAGAGGTCGTGAATTAGGTTGTGAAAGTGAGACAGGCTCTTTACTTGGATTAAACCTCTTCTGCCATTTCCACGGCTATATCTGTAGCTGATCTATATCCCACTGTATAATTTGACAGCACAAGATTGCTTCACAGTCATCTGCAAACTTACTAACTGATCTGTCTACATTTATGTCCAACCCATCTATTTCTATCACAAAAGCAGAGGTCGTCAATCAGCTCCAATCCCTGAGTAATTTCGACCGAACTCCAGTTTGAAAATTGTCCATCCACCATAATCCTCTGTCTGCTGTCAGTAAATCAGTTCTGAATCCAAGCAACCGTCACTGTCATCCCATGCACTTTAAACTGCTGGATCAAATGCCTTACTAAAGTAGTCTTGTATTAAAATACTTTTAGAGAAAGCGAGACATCCCTGCAATATTATATTGTAATGCAACCACATAAATGGATCAAACTGATCAGTATTCTTCATCGCTAAATGAAAGCAAGTGTATATTTAAATGTCCACAGCCACAACAAAAAGTGAGGGATGATAGAGCAACTGTATGGGTGTTACTGATTTGATGCATTAATAAAGAATATAATATTCAAAAGACATGCCTTGCAAATGTGGTTAAATGCTGGATCAAATCTATAATATCGATCATGCTTCAATATGGTCTACATTAAGTGGAATCATGTTATGAGCTAGAGTTTAACTGAAGTTGATAATATTTTTAAGTAAATTGACTGTGTTGCTAAGAGGGCATAAGTACTTTCCATGGGTATAACAAATACTTTTTTACAGACCTGATGAAAGCATTAATGCTGCATTCAAGGCTTTAATATGTTAGCAATAGCTACGTTGCTTAGGGGGTGAAGATTAGATGAATATGTTAGACCCCCAAAAAGAAAATGGAAATAAACTTCTGTTATGAATATGTAATTTCATAAACTGTTCCAAATGATAAGTGTGATTGTAAAGATGAAAAGATTAGATCAATGTAATGCTTGGAATAGTTATTTGCCCCCTCAGTAGGATAAAAATGAAACATGTTTTACTCATGTTACATTTGAAACAGCATTCCCTATAATCCTGTAAAACACTGGAACAGGTGTTGGTTTTACATCTAACTGACATGTTTTCTTAAGCGTATCAAGGAAAATAGAGTAAAAGTGGGGAAATTAAGTAGAATTAGTCAGCAATTATGTAATTGAATGGCACAGAATAGTTTAGCAGTTGAATGGCCTTCTCCTGTTCTAAGTGACCCTTTTCTTTCTATAATGGAAATTATAACCAAAAACTACATACCGCAAATTGATCTCCTCCAGTTCATCACAACGATGCCCTTTGCGGAACAAGCATGAACATATGCTTCCATTGCAGCACACACGCAGTCATCGAGGTTTACACAATTACATGAAGCAGCTTTACACATCTAAAAATACAAACATGATTTGTTATCATTTTTAATGTTTCAATAGTGGACATTATCATAACTTTAAAATATTTAACCTGAATTGAAAAAAAAATAATTGTAACTTATTTCCATAAACCTTAATCTCTCAAAGTTTGTTATTTCCAACACCGGGGTGCAGTGACACAGCTGACAGAGCTGCTGCTCACAGCATCAGAGATCTGGGTTTGATCCTGACCTGGGGTGCTGCCTGTGTTGAGTTTGAATAATCTCCCAGAGATCACATGGGTTTCCTGCAGCTGTTGCAGTTTCTCCCCACATCACAGAGATGTGTGGGTTTGTAGATTGAATGGTCTCAGTAAATTGCTCCTTGTATGTAGGGTGATTGATGGTCAGTGTGGACATGGTGGGCTGAAGGGCCAGTTTCCCTGCGGAATCTTGCAATCAATCATCAAATCCAGCTTTATGTTTTCGCATAAAATTGCATTGTTATGATTCATGAAAGTGGGTGTTTTTTGTGTATCAGAATTATTGGCAGTGAAAGCTGATTTCCAAACCATGGGAAATGTTTAAGCTGCAATGGTATGTTATACCGTATGTAATCCCAACTGTGAGGAATACTTCATTCAAAATCTGCATAAAGGAGAAAAGTGTGCATGTAAATTGGTAATAATTATCCCAAATCCACCTTTGCTGGATTTGGGATAATATACAAAATTCTATCATAGAAACATATTTACTTAGAAAATTCACTTTGCATCCAAAATAACGCATTGCGTCAAGGAGAGTTAATGACCCACTGACATTGAAATCCCTTCTATTACAAACAAATAAAAAATCTGTTGCTGGTCCAGACAAAAATGTAAATGATGATCCCTTGCAACCCCCAACCGAACAGAAGAATGTGATGCTGCAAAGTATATTGGTTCAGTATTTGTCAGGTTTGAAATCGGAAGGTTTGACTCAACATCAGAAGTGGAGAAATTAACAGCATCAGGAAAGGAAGATTGGAAGCAACATTAGGAGAAGAGGATGTGAAATGTCATTGGGAGAGAGGTGGGGGGGGGGGGGGGGGGGATTGCAATGCGAGAGACTGCTGAAGAGATGTGTTGGGAAAGGAGGATTGGGTTCTTCATCAAAATAGAGATCACCATCAAAAAGGTGAACAACGTCAAGAAAGGATTAGAGAGAGAAGCATTATGAAATGGGGATGAGAGCAACTTTGGGATGGAGAGTAGCCCAAGCAGAGAGGCATGGGCAGCAGCATCAAAAGAGAGGAACATAAGGAGAGTTTGATGGGAAATAAAATCAGGAAAGTGGAAATCAGAAGAGTGAAATTTGGTAAGCAAGCATGGAGTTTGATTGGGGATGAGACAGACAAATCAAAATGTTTATTTTCAGAAACATAAACAAAAGGATTTTGCAGCTGCAGGGCTTTAGATTGGTGTGGGGGCATGTGGGACATCACTCCATGCATCTCTGAAATAGAAGTCACATTGGGGTAACAAGGATGAATCACAACAGGAAGTGCTGAGTCAAATTTCGTAGTTGCCTGGTTTGGTGCTGACATTATTTATTTTCTGAACAGCTTTAAGCTGGTTAATTTGATAACATATTTTCATCTGCAAAAATTCATACAAAATCCAGACTTACTTCATAATACACCATATACTCGACAACAGAATGACAGCTGGAAAAAGCCCCCGTTGGGTCTTTTATATATGCACATTGCTCTCTGGCATAAGTTTCTGCAATGAAGATATAAGATACAATTATTTAAAATGTGAAGAGACCAGTTCATTCCTGATCAGTGTTGTGACTAATGATGACTGTGTGTATCTGAGTTTGACAAGCAAGGGCAAAATCAGTATCTGGCACTATAGTTTCATCATCCCTTTCCATATTTTAATCATGGTGGAGCTTTGAGATTGCAATCAAACCTACAAATAATAACGGTGTAATTTACAATAAGAATATTGCTCTAATCTAAATTCAGTATTCAAGATGCTGGAATCAAATTGCACATCCAATTTTCATTTAAGTTAGAATTGCTAAAAATGGTGACAGTTTGGAGATCAATACATCAGAGCATTGTCACAGAACCTAGCCAATTCTTTACACAAGATTTGGGCAAATAAAGAGTCTGGTCAAGTTGGAACAGAAAAACTTAGTTTTAATGCAAAACGAGTGTGACTAAGGCCATATTTAATTATTTATTGACTTATTTTTATGATGCTTTTAATTACTTTTAATATTACTTTTAATATAAATCTGTTCACTATGGACAGTTTGATTGAAATCGTGTATCATCTTTTCACTAACTGGACAGCATGCAGCAAAAAAGCTTTTCACTGTACCTCGGCACAGAAGATAATACAATAATTTAAACTAATTTCAGATTGCTATTTAGCCTGAAACATCTACAGAACAAAGAATATCTATGTGTCCATTACATTCTGTTTTACTGCTTCTCTTTCCTGAGACTTCGTCTCTGAATGAATATCATTTTATTCTTTTCCTATAAACAATATATTCTGAATAAAATATTTTTGCAGTGACTCTAGCAATATATGCTTAAATTTGTAATCCTCATCTCATGTTTTACGGCTTTCAACTTCAGTTTTGTTAAAAAGTAATATTATTTGACAGTTACATTTCACAGTGTACCATCTTAAAAGAAATGTCATAAATATTGTAAAATATGGTAAGGAAGATCCTGTGAAAGAATTACCATGTTCTGAGCTAACACAGGTTGGATTCACTATTGGTGAAGGGCAGTCATCACTGGTTTTCCATGATTCACTGAAAGGAAGATATGTGAACTCGACAATGCCCTGTGACGATAGAAAGTCATCTTCTGCATTGTCATTGTAGGTGCCGCACAAACCTGAGAAAAAGTACAGTTCAGATGACCATAAGGGAGCAGTTATGTTCTTATATCATCTGTTATCAACTTAAGAAACCTTTTTTACAAAACAATATACTCTTTTCTTTAAACAGACAACATTAATCCAAAAGCAAGGCTGATTTATTTCCCCAGCTAGAATTTACTCTCCAGCAAAGTAAATGGAACATTTTACTGGGAATCAAAGAAATTTTTGCCTCTCCTGTCTTATCAAGTTTTTGGAAATGGAGGTTGTGCTAAAATTTGGTTTTGGAAAGTCTTCCTTTACTTTTTTAGGTCAATCCACCTCACAAAATCTCTCACAGATATAACCAATTATTTCTCATACAGAGTATGTAAATTAACTTTTACAGATAACTTCATGTAGTTCCACAAGTAGTTTTACAGAAATAACTGACTCATGGACTGTGACAACGATGATGCTGTGCATGGCCTAATTATTTCTGGTGAATCCACTTACTTGACTACGTCAACAGGAAGAACATCAATACAATATTAAAGCAGCTTTTAATGGATCTGATGTATGGGTTGTAAATTCTAAGTTTGAAGCTGTTCTGGTACTTCATAATTTCAATGGTAAACCGAAAGGATGAAAAAAATCAAATCATATTTCCTTATATTCTGAAATTCATGGAGAAAATATTATCACATGGATAACACAATGTTGCTTCATATCCTATTTGGTTTGTATATTTTCTTACTTCAGTCTGTGAAGGTCTAAGAAGCAAATTATAAAGTAAAGAGCTAGGCGAGATGATGAAGAATGTGACTGCTACATTAATTCATGAAGCTACATAGAGCAAACTTGAAACAGATTGTGAAAAAGTTCAACAGTCATTTATTCAGCAAAAGTACAGCAGTTCCATCGCACAACAAAATGTTCACAGTCAATGCATTATTCATTCCTAGGAAATACATAATTGATTATACCTTTAGTGGTTCCTTTGGCAGTTTTGGGCAGTGACATGTAAAGCTGCATGATGGGAGATATCAGTACCTGTATCTTCAGACCATCTTTTGTGATCAATTGAATGTACAGTGATGACTGTTGAAATATCATTATTTCACCTGTGCAAAGAGATTAGAACAGGATAACTTCACTTTAATTGTTATCTGTTTTGTTGTTTGAAAGATGAACTGATGAAAAGCTATTTACCATTTCCAAAAGGCATTCCCACTTGGTTGTCATTCTGATAAATAGCACCTTCTTTATTGATTGAATAGGAGTTCTAAAATGGGAAGATGCACGTTATGAAATTCATGCAAAAAAAAAAACTGGAACAGGAAAGGTGTGAATGAAAATCATAAAATTCTACCTGAAATTTTGTGAATGTTACTCGCTGTAGACATGTCTGTCTATATGCTGAATGGCATGGATGCATTTCAATTTTCACTGACCAGTCCGTAGTCTGTGAAAAGTAATTTAAAATGCAAAACTCAGAAATATATTTCACAGATAAATGTGATAACAGATACAAAGTATTTTTGAAAACTAAGTAACAATAATTAAAATCAATTGATGCAGCAAGAGCTCACGTACGACAATTGCATAGTACGAGCAATCTCCGATCAAATTATAGTATTTGCCATCAAATGTTGTGATATGAGTTCCTTCTTCAATTTTGCATATTTTAGGGCAGTTAAGATCAATACACTCCCAGATTCCACTCTTGCAGGTGCTAAAAACATAAGAACGTGTATTTATATAAAGTGTTGCTGATAAAATAATTTGAATGTCAACTTATTGATAACTACATGATTTGAAACATTACCATGAATGGCACAAGGAATTGTATGTTCCTCCAGAATTATATATTTGTCCATTATATTCACAAGGACAATCCGTGTAGTTGATACATGTGTTATCGCCTCTGACATCATCAAGGACAGTCCCTGTAAAACAATCAAATGAATGTCTAAGTATTTTTCTAACAACAAACAACAAAACCAGAAATGTTCATCTGAGGATTAGGTAGAATTTGTTGAGGAAAAATGAAACTTTCCAATAGAAGTGAGTTACCTCCAGACACCCATACAACAGGATTATGAATTAACTAAATTCATAATAATCTTTAAAAAAATGTAGGATTACACATTCTCCACTGTCTTTTTCTAAAATATTTCATGCCATTTACTTTCTCAATATATAATGTTGGCTTTAACAAAAGTACACAGAGTGAAGACTACTGAATAATCTTAGTTAAAGAAGTGCATAATGTATTGAAAGTAGAAATACTTCATCAAAGGAACACATTAAAAAAACAAAACACATTTAGAAATTACATCATGCAAACTTCATTCCAGTTTATGAAATATTTATGATACAGGTGTCTTAAATAATAAATATGTTTTGTTTCAGAAACATTAATCAGAAATAAAAATAAAAAATACAAGCATATATATCTGGGGACAAAAAGGTTGATTCAGCCTTTTTCATCTTGTTATACTTTTTGTAAAAACTAACACCTCCATTCCAAAATGATTGCTATTTAAAGAAAATATACGTGTATAATTACTGAGAAGTATTTGATAAGTTGTTGTTTAAAACAAGATCGAAATGCCAATAAATAGTCAATATAATTACCTTGCGGACAATCACATGTATTCACACACTGAGCACACTGTTGTTCAGAATTTGGGTCGGTGCAGGTTGACGTACAAACAGGACCACAATCTTGGTAAACCTGATTCCCTGGACACGTGGGCCATGCTAAAGAGGAAGAGTTTTTGATTTTATAATATGAATTACAAATTGTTGTTAAGCACCAAAGATAATATACTCAAGCTAGAAATTGAAAAAGTCTATTGAATTTTAAAAGGAGATGGTTGAAGTTCAGACTGGCTCCACAAAAATAACTTACTGCATTGGACAGAATCCCTCCATGTGTCCCAGCTTGATGGATCTACATTTGCACACTCTTTTGATGCTTCATTAAAGGTAGAACAAAGGGATTTTTCTGCTTCATTATTAGTACAAACATCCTTCTGACACATTTCCACAAATTTATCATTGATGGCAGGAGAAGAGCATGCTGCGAAAAGCTCTCGGATTGCTGAACAATTCTGTACAGGAATAAAATAATAATAATTTAATGAACCCATTTTCAAAGGAGATTTCTTGAGTTGCAATATACAAAAGCAAAATAAGTGATTTTGCTAAATCGTGTTTTCTGTATATATCATAAATAGGTCACGCAAGTAAGGGCGGTAATTCATCTGCAGCAAGATTGCCAGTCTATGCAATGTGAATTTTAGTGCTGTGAAATTTTGGATCATTAGAGGGTGGGATGAGGAGGAGTGGTAGAGTAAAGAGAATAGATATGTCTATTGACTAAATGGTTAAAATTCAAATGTCTACTTTAATTTGCAATGTACATTTGCATTATGTGCCTATCGAGTCTGATGCAAGATGTGAAATCTGTCCAAAGGCATTTTAAATGTTGCAATAGAAACTGCTTCCACTCCCACCTCTGGCAGCTTACTCCAAATATTCATCACTCTCCGGATGAAAACTTACCCTTTGATCTCCATGTCAGTAGCAAGCAGCTGGTGGTAACCTAGTGTTTGCAACTGAGGACTACTGTTGCGTTTGTTTCAGAGTGGTGAAATTATGCCGATTGAACAAGCTTCCAACATTTCAAGGGCAGATCATATAAAGGGTGGAAGCGTTGTGGCTACAAATGTGTAGGTCGCACTGAAAACAATATGTTAATAAGTAAGAGTAGACACCAAGACTTTTTGATTCAGCACGAAAGACTGATGGAGCTTGATGGAGAATTGTAATTAACCAATATTATATAGAATACTGGCAGATTAAAATGAAATATATTTTATAAAGGAGATATGCATCATGCTTAATAGGGTGGAATATTGCTGGATCTGGTTCTGGGGCATGTAGAACATAAACATGGCATAGGACAGGAACAGCCCATTGCATATGCTGAACATGATGCCATGATTAACATCCATCTATCCCTGCATATTCATGTGCCCACCTAAAAACATTTTCTTTCCGAATATATGTATCTTATATATATCCCACTGTATTCTTTGAGAGCCTTCCTCACTCTCCGCAATTCTATTTTGGTGTTGTCTGCAAATTTAGTAACCTACCCATCTATATTTATATCCAAGTTGTGTGCACATGTTTATATATATATATGTTGCAAAATACAGGGTCCCATCATACATCTCTACAAGCACATCACTTGTCATAGACCACCTGCCAGAATAACACAACCCTCCTATGTGTTAGCCAGTTCTGAATCTAAACTACCAAGTCATCATGGATCCCATGCAACTTTATCTTCTGGATCAGCCTACCCTGCGAGACTTTATCAAATGCCTTACTAAAATCCATGTGGATATCACCAACTGCTTTACACTTATCAATCATCATAATCACCTCCTCAATCAACTTAGTAAGATATGACTTGTCACGCACAAACCCCTGCTAACTGTATCTAATTATCCCTATCTCTGGATAAATATGAGTAAATCATATTTCGAGGAACCTCCCCAATAATATACTTGCCTCTAACATGAGGCTCACCTGCCTTAACTTCCTGGATTATCTCTACTTTTCCTCCTTATCAAAGGAAAAGGATAAACTATGCCCCAGTTCTCCGAGATCTCGCCTATGACTAGAGAGAACACAAAGATATTTATCAAGGCCCCTGCACTCTCCTCTCTTGTCCTTCTCAATAACAGGATGGATCCCAAAAGGCCCTGGATATCTATTCACGTTGATGCTTTTTAAGAGACCCAACACCACCTTCTTCTTGATCTAGAACAATCCTAGCATACAGGTATTCCCCACCCTGATGTCACTACCCTCCCTGTCCTTCGCTTTGGTGGATACAGATGCAAAATATTGATGTAGTACCTGCCTATGTCCTCGGACTCCAAACATAAATGTTCCCCTTTATCCTTGAGTGGTCGTAACTTCTCCCTTATTACTCTCTTATTTTTAATGTACATATAAAAACCCTATTTCCTTTCATCCAACTTGCCAATGACATTTCATGGCCCATTTTGACCCTTCTAATTGTCTGTTTACTTTCCTGCTTGCTTTATATTCCTTAAAAAAATGTAATCTTCCTAAACATTGCGCCTTTCACTTTCCTAAATCTTCTTTTTTCTTTATGAACAGATTTACAACCACTCTGGACATCTAAGATTCCCTTACCTTGCCATCCTAATCTCTCTTTCTTACGGGAATATGACGATCCTAAACGTAATCTGCTTGTCTTTAAATTACTCCTAAAAGTTAGATGTGGATTTACCAGATAACAACTGCTCCCATTTTACTCTCCATAGCTCCTGCCTAATATTGTTGTGATCTGTCTTACTCATGGAACGAGATAGGACAAGAAACATTCGGAGTTTTCTTGAAACAGAGTAATAATCATGATGTAATTTTTAGATTTGTATTCGAGAAGAACAAGGAGCAATTAAACTAGAATGTTTAAATATAAAAATGTAATAGGAGATCTAAGGAGGAGATGCTTCAGATACAGTGTAGATGCTTTCCTTCGTGAAGGGAAAGCAGGAACCAAACTCACGGCTCCTTGGATGATGAGGTGGATGGAGAATGTGATGAAATAAAAAAGCTATATTAATCATGGGAGGTAGTTTTTTAGTGAGAAACATGCAAACTATATCAGACGTGAAAAATAAAATAAGCTGGCAAAGAATGAGAATGTAAGTGAAGTGGCAGCTAATATTAATAAGATCAGCATGTAAAAAGTAAACTGGTATAACGAGGTCGGATAGGATCTGACAAGGATAAAGAACATAGCATATCTTTAGAAATACAGGACAATATCAGAATATATACCAAATGCATTAAGTTATTATCAGTGCTTACAAAGGAATATAGTCAAAATATTGGTGGAAGTGAAGAACGTGGACATTATTATCGTGGTAGGTAAGTATTTGCACAATTTACAGCATGCAATAATTTTCATGAGGCGATAGGACATTTCTTCATCAGATACATTTTTAACATTTTTGCTTTAAAGAGCTGCAATTCAAGTACTCCTGGTACAATGCAACTTACATCTGCTGATGCGCAACTGTTTACTTCGGAGAATTGTACGGTGCAGTCTGCATTCCATTCATCCAATTTGTACTCATAGACGTAGTTCAAATCTAAAGTAAAGCCAAGTCAACAGTTAAAAATGTTTTTTGTCATGTGTCCCAGAACAATGACATTTGTATTTGCAGCAGCACAACCAATAAGTAAGCGTAATACTCTGCAAAAACAATAATAAACAAAAAATGTTCAGTATATAAATATACTGAACATTTTTTGTTTAATACGGTTTTTACAGACTACTATGTTTACATATCAGTTGTGCTGCTGCAAATAACAAATATATATGTATATATATATATATATATATATATATATATATATATATATATATATATATATATATATATATATATATATATATATATATGTATATATATATATATACACACACACAAATGAACAGATAAATAAATAACCAATAATAGTGCATAGTCAAGACTAATGCCCACAAATCAGTAGCTCACAGCCTGTGTGGAAATTGTAGCATATAATAGCCTGATGGTTTTAGGGTGAAACGTCACCTGAACCTCGACATTATAGTTTTCAGACTGATACCTTCCCAATGGCAGGAGTGAAATGAGAGTGAGACCACGATAATGAACAACTGTTTTCCATTCATTGAAGTATTATTTTATATTATAAAACAAAGAACATTGATTTATCATTACCATAGGTTGTTGAGATGGTATCATCAAAGGGTCCACAGAGGCCACATAATAGTCCTTTATATTGAGAATCAACTGTTATCTGACAAGTAAAGAACATAACAAATTAAAGAAAATGTTAATGGAAACAGATATAGGAAATAAAACCTCTTGAACCTGCTCAATTATTCATTAAGATGCTGACCATTTTGCTGTCATTCCCCATATTCTCTGATTTCCTTAATGTGCGAACCTCTTTCAACTTTGTATACTCAACCACTGAATATCTGCAAATATCTGGTTCTTGGCAAGAATGCCAAAATTCTGCATCAAGAAATTTTTGTCTCATAACAGTGCTAAATGACTGACCTCTTTCCTGATATAATGCCCATAATGTTTTGGCTCTTCAGCAAGAGGAAGATTTGCCCTGAAAATCCATGTTGGATACCTATATGTCACAGATAGAGGCCAACCAAAACCTGTCCTCATGAGATAACCTTCTCAGCTAAGGAATGAGTCTAATGAAGCAAATGAATCCACATCACACTGGTTCCAACCTAGAAAGACTCAAGTTCTGTACAATTTCAGCAAAACGTCCAACCTTTGCAATAAAGACCATCAGATCTTTTGCCTTCTTTATTGCTGGTGTATTGCTGTTTAATTTTGATCTGAAGAAGGGTCTTGACCCAAAACATCACCCATTCCTTTTCTCCAGATATGCTGCCTGTCCCGCTGAGTTATTCCAGCTTTTTGTGTCTATTTTCAGTTTAAACCAGCATCTGCAGTTCCGTCCTACACATTTTCTTTCCTTTGCTTCATCTTGTGTATCAGTATTTCTGTACAACTCTGCATACCAGCATTTTATCATTTCTCATTATTTTACAAAAATTCTGCTTTACTATTCTCTCTATCAATATGCATAATATCATATTTATATACTTTATGCTCCAATTGCTCTCGATGATCATTGCCTACATTAGCATTCTTTTTATTTTCTAACAACTTACCTTATCATTTAGCATTGTATCATAATCAGTCTGATAGGTTTCACTGTATCTTTTCTTTTTTGGCTTTTTATATAAATCACTTGTGGCCGAGGGCTGAGAACTAACCCTTGTGGTATGTCAGGTGTAGCAGTTTGCCAAACTGAAGATTAATACTTCTATGTTTATATTCCTGTCTTTAACTAGTCCCCTATTTGTGTTAATTTGATTCTTCCAATCCCATAATTCTGTATTTAATGTAACAATCTTTATTTGGTACATTATGAAGTGCCTTTTCTAAATCCAAAAGTACTATATCCATTGCTTCCACCTTATCCACCTATTTAATACACCCAAAAATGTTGCACTAGTTGTAAACCTGTGTTGGTACTGCCTTATCATTCTGGTCTAAACTTTCTGATGAAACATCATTGGTTTTGTTCTGTTGATGGACTCCCAATAGACAATAGAAAATAGACAGTTGGTGGTGTTTCAGTTCACGATGAGATGGCAGTGTGCCATCAGAATTGGAAGATTAAATAAATCTTAAATATATGAATGTAGGAATTCAGTGCAGTTATAGGCTCCTCATCCTCTTGAGGATCTAAGTTCATCTGATCTAAATAACAATTCTGCCTTTGGCAGAGACAAAATACTGGAGTAACTCCATTATTTCTGTCTATCTTCAAAGCAAACCAGCATCTGCAGTTCCTTCCTCCACACCAATTACACCTTTCTGTTTACATTTAATAATGTTTACTTATTAAGAATCTATCTACTTATGCCTTAAAAATATTTAAAGGTTTTGCTTCCACCACCCTTTGGGAAAGAAAGTTCTCTAGATTCATGATTCTTCAAGAGAAATAACACGATCAGCTCAATCTTCAGTGGGCAACTCGTTATTCTAGATGTTCCTGGGTGAGAAAACATCGTCTCCATATGCAGCTTATCAATACCCATCAGGATCTTCTATTTCAAGTATGTCCGTACTCAGACCTCTAAACTCCAGGGGATGCAAAGCCTAACTTGTCAAATCTTTCTCCATAAGATATTATGCTCTTTCCAGTATTAGTCTAGAATACTGTCTCTGAACATCAACCAATGTACTAACATCCTTGCACAAATTATTCCAATATAGTACATAATAGTTCACATATTCTCACAAAAGTTCAACAAAATTGAAGCATAACTCTCATCTTCAGTATTGAATTCCCTTCTCAATAAATTATAACTGCCTGCTGATTTCTCTATGAGAATGTTCTTTCAAAATGTGTATTAAAATGTAACAGTAGGTTCACTCTGTTGATGACTAGTTATGACAAAACACACACACAACTTTAAATTCAACTGAAATATCAGTACCTATTGATTCTTCATTCTGAATAAATTACACATTCGTCAAACTTTCTTACCGACAATGCATCTTCACGATTCCAGATCACAGATATAGTGTGCTGCCTGTTGTTAATTCGTACATTGACTCCATATTGCTGAATTGTAATCACTCTGTTCTCATAAGGCAATAAAACTCTGTTGAGAAGGAAAAGCAGTAATGGACAAAAAAGTATTGATTCAAAATATTGGGACTAATCAAAATGTTAACAGAGTTATTTTGAGCAGTGCTAATATTTATTTAGTTTAGTTTAGAGATACAGCAAGGAAACAGGCTCTTCGGCCCTCTGAATCCGCACTGGCCAGCGATCTCTGTACACTAGCGAAATCCTACATAATAGGGAAAATTTACAATCTTTAAAGCCAATTAACCTACAAACCCGTACATCTTAGGAGTGTGGGAGGAAACAGGAGCATGGGGAGAATATCATGGGGAGAACGTACAATCTTCATACAGACAGCACCCATGATCAGGATCAAACCTGGGTCTCTGACACTGCAATTCTACCACTGTAATTATGCTCTATCTACTGTATTTATGCTGAAATATTTGGTACAAGGAAATGAATGTAGCCAATTTAAAATCATTCTCATTTAAAAATAATAATTTTGATTAAATTCACATAAAATAAGTTACATCTTGGACTGCTCTATGAAAATGTGGCCGTGTGGATGATTATGTGATGACATAACAGTGAAAGTACAGACACTCTTAAATTCCGGAGCCCTGGAGGCAAAAAGCAAGAGCACTTTGGTGTTAGAGATGGGTGAGTGACTGTTATATTGGGCAATATCGGGTTCTAACAAGTTTCCACTCAATGAGGTGCTCAGCAGATGTTATTCATTTCTATAAAGACACAAATTATAATTAACAGCAAAATTGGTCTGCTGGATTTTCTGGAACTCAGCGAGTCAGACAACAGCCATGGAAGAAAATGGACAGTTGATGTTTTAGGTGGAGACCCTTCCTATAGATTCCAGAGACTGTTCATTTCCCTCCACAGATGGTGTGTGATCTGCACCAGTTTGCGTTTTGCTCCAGGTTCCAGCATCTTCACTCTTTTGTATCAGTAAAATTGATCTGTTTGACTTACTTAATGTCGTTCACCATGTATGTATCATTCGTCACAACTATGATAATACTTTCAGTTTTTATGAAAATGTGCTCCAATTTGCCAGTTGAATCACTACGAATTTCCACGTTAAAATCTTCAGTGCCACCTTGGCATTGGCGACTCAGAATATGGTGGCATGTTGATTGAAAATGATAAAATTCGTTGGTATATGTCTTGACTGCCTTGTTACCCCATATACTGCAGGTATCTGTAGAAATATGAAGAAAACATCCCCTTCATTATAGCAGCTCTGAACATAATCTCTAAATTATCTCTGTATTGTTTGTGAAATAAATAGAACCAGTAATTTAATACTCATACACCTTGTCATGAAAGATATATTGATATATATACTTACGAGTTCTTTCATCTGACGCGGTTAAAACATCTCTTGCAAATCTAAAGTTTTGTGTGATTGCAGATTCACTCAGATCTAACAAAAAATATGTTCAAGTTAAATTTAATTCATACTGAACATGGGAGTCTTACTTTTACTTTTAATCAATTATTATTCCATTCCATTCAGCACTCATTTTGCTTTGTCAGGTTATCTGTGGCTATAACATTCAGGAATATTTTAATTATATGCCGGATTATTACTATCAGAAAACACAATGGCTTTATATGGGGAATTTAACATGTCAATATAATTGTTAGTAACATTAAATTATATTAATTATTTTAAAGCTTTAACTTTACTAGTCATTCATTAAGCACAATGTATAAGGAAGGAGACATGCTTTCCAATCTCCCAAACATGAGATTCTCATTGGCCAT
This sequence comes from Okamejei kenojei, assembly GCA_035221665.1. NCBI lineage: Eukaryota > Metazoa > Chordata > Chondrichthyes > Rajiformes > Rajidae > Okamejei > Okamejei kenojei. The sequence continues at coordinate 18,735,023 of CM069151.1, read as the reverse complement.
CAGCCTGATCAAAATAGCAATTTAAGCAATCAAAATGCTTACTTACCATATGTGGTTTGTGAATATTCCCGTTTGACTCGATTGTGGGCGAAAGCATCCTCTGCGTTAAACAATGATCAGTTTTAGTCAAATATTATAAGATTGTATTTTAGCACTGATTCAAGGTTTGTTTTTAATACCCTTTATCAAGAGTTATAAATAATTATGAAGACTTAAAGTGAAATAGAGTCTGCCATGAAATATAAATTAAATTGCTCTTCACAATTACTTTTTAAGACATCAATCTGTTATATAAATTGGAAAATTATGCCCTCTTTCCGTGTCATACAGCATGAATCTGGGAATTTCAAATTTAGGTTTTGTTCATCATAAATATATATTTTTTGTTTTAGAAAAACTCAAATTCGTGATGCATTGGGGCAATAATAAAAGTTTTAAAGAACTCCCAGAAAATGATGGAATAAATCATTTCATGTAATTAAACTTCTGTACTATTATTATGATCTCAGCCATTGTTGCACCTCTACATTGGCATAAAATTTCTCCTCCAATAAGTGATGGAAGAAAATGTGGATAAAGTCAGAATAAATGTGTCCCAGTTACACACTAATAATTTTCACTAATCTCTTAGTGGATATGGAAAATATATTTAAATATTGTCATGGAGCTCTCTTGAGGGGCAGAGGGAAGCGTTCTTACCTCCTGTCAAAGATAGATAAATAGAACTCCAAATGTTATGATGGGATTATGGTATATATGGTGATTGCTCTGTTGTGGGAAATCAGGAGAATATTTTACAAATTCTATCCAAAATTATTTAACCAAAGAGCAACCGTTTAATTCAAAGGAAATACCTCCGTGGCCTTGAAAATGTGAGAAAGTAAAATACGATATTCTTGGCTCAAATGTTGTCTCTCTGTAGATTTATGCACTTGTTACTGTTTGTAGAACAATGACAATAGCAATCTGACAATTTCAATAAAATATAAACAGAAATTGATGGAAATACTCAGGAGTAAGAGAAAACAAATGGTTAATGTTTTCGGTCAACAATCTTTGTCAGAACGGCAAAAGAGAGAAATGTAACTTAGTTTTAAATTGCATTGAAGGTGTGAGAGGGATAGATGGGACAAGGGGAACATCTCATGTGCATAAGCATGGACCCCCTCCAGTCAATGGGACAATGTGGATAGTTCGTAAACTAACATCAAACCATAAAATGTTGCAAAATACAGAGCTATGAGGCTTGCCCTGTATGCTAGGCTCTGCTAATATAAAGAGAAAAAAAAGTAATATCATGAACTTGTAAAATTTAATAAGCATACATATGTCCTAACTGCATTAGGCAGCATATACGGTAGACAAAAATACTGGAGAAACTCAGCGGGTGAGGCAGCATCAATGGAGAGAAGGAATAGGCAACGTTTTGGGTCGATACCCTTCTTCAGTCTGACGTTCGGGGAGAGAGGGACAAATAAAGGACTTGTGGGAGAACTGGGAAGGGGGAGGGGAGGGAGGGAGAAAGCAAGGGTTATCTAAAGTTAGAGAAGTCAACGTTCATACCGCTGGGGTGTAAACTACCCAAGCGAAATATGAGGTGCTGTTCCTCCATTTTGCCCAGAATAGAAATGTCAGATTGGGAATGGGAGGGGGATTTGAAGTGCTGAGCAACCGGGCGATCACTTTGATCACTTTGGTTAACACGGACTGAGCGGAGGTGTTCAGTGAAACGATCGCTGAGCCAGCGTTTGGTCTCGCCGATGTAGAGAATGTGAACCTAGAACAGCGGGTGCAGTAGATGATTTTGGAGGATGTGCAGGTGAACCTCTGCCTCACCTGGAAAGACTGATTTGGTCCTTGGATGGAGTCGAGGAGGGAGGTATAGGGACAAGATGCATTTCCTGTGGTTGCAGGGGAAAGTACCCGGGGAAGGGGTGGTTTGGGTGGGTAGGGGCGAATTAACCAGGGAGTTATGGAGGGAATGGTCTTTGCAGAAAACAGAAAGGGGAGGAGATGGGAAGATGTGGCCAGCAGTGGGAACTCGTTGGAGGTGGCGAAAATGTTGGAGGATTATATGTTGAAAGTGACGGCTGATGGAGTGGAAGGTGAGGACAAGGGGGACTCTGTCCTTGTTACGAATAGGGGGAGGGGGTGTAAGAGTGGAACTGTGGGATATAGGAGAGACCCTGTTGAGAGCCTCATCTGTAATGGAAGAAGGGAACTCCCGTTCCCTTAAGAATGAGGACATTTCCGATGCCCTTGTAAGGAACACATCAACCTGGGTGCAGATGCGGTGTAGACGGAGGAATTGGGAGTAGAGGATAGAGTTCTTACAAGAAGCAGGGTGGGAAGAACTGTAGTCAAGATTGCTATGGGAGTCAATGGGTTTGTAGCAGATGTCGGTCAGTAGTCTGTTACCTACGATGGAGATGGTGAGATCTAGAAACTGTAGTGAGATGTCGGAAATGGTCCAGGTGAATTTGAGTGGCAGATGGAAATTAATGGTGAAGTGGATGAAGTCAGTGAGTTCTGCATGGGTGCAGGAGTAGCACCAATTGAGTCGTCAATGTAGCGGAGGTAGATTTCGGGGATAGGGCCAGTGTACGCCTGGAACAGGGATTGTTCAACGTACCCTACAAAGGGACAGGCATAGCTAGGGCCCATCTACTTGCTCTTAGCTATGTCTCGGATATGGAGGAAATGGTAGGAGTCAAAAGAGAAGTTGTTTAGGGTAGAATGTCGTAGAAGTTGTTGAGGGTAGAATATAGTTGTGTTCTGACGTGATGAATGACATCTATACATTGTCAGGCTTCTTTCCCAGCAGCAGTACTGTGTTCTTAGTTTAAATCTTGATAAATTACATGCAATAATTTCCCATAGAATAAATGAAAAACCAGTTGAAATCTCATGTATGTATTTGTTTAAATTGAGTTAAGTTAACTTCTTGGAAACTTATTGGAAATTATGTTCTATTCAAAGGTAAATTACAGCGTTTGCTACATGCACACATCATTTCTCAACAAAATATATTAATATGCCAACCTGCTACTTTTCTTCAATGGCTTCAAAATAATGTATATGATAAAGCTTACCTTTGAAGAAGAACAAAGCGAAGACAATTACAAGCATGTTACACTTCATTGTTTTCGGCTAAATGTAGATCATATTACGATCTGCTTCTGGTGAGTTCAGCTGACTACTGAGTGTGCAGGCACTCATGCATTTTATACCTTGCCTTCAAATCAAATGTGCACATTAGAATAGAATGAGGAAATTTCTGTATGCTGTTGATTTTTTTTAATCATCAGACATTGTAACCATTTCAGGACTGAAACAGGTAGATTATGACCTGGCCCCTCCTTCACATATTGTGATTTCATCAGTGCAATACAACAATGTCATTGGCATTAGAATACAGTAACACCAATTTTCATTTATAAAAAATTGTCAAATGAAAATATCCATAGGTTTAGTAAATGAGTAAAGAAAATGTAGTAGATATTAATCTGTGGTATGAAACTTTTGGAATTCTGACACAAGGTGAGATTTGTGAGGAGAGGTGAAAGGTTTGTCACTGGTGTAGGTGGCGAGGAGGGGCTGCGAATGAAGCATTTGAGGTCTGGACAGCCAAATGATGCCAATGCTTGGCAGGCTGAAACAAAAGGGAAGGGATAGGACAAGTCCATTGAGGGATATTAAAAGGAGAATGAGGAATTTAAAAAAGTATATTGAGTGACCTGACGGCCTTCTGTCACAGTGAGCTTTGAATGAGAGACAAATGCATCTTATTTTGGAGCATGGCACTGTTCTAGAATTTTGCATGGTATGTTGTTAGCGAAGAGTCGAAGCTAAAATGGAGGGCCGTGGAGTAATTGAGACGGGGTGAAGAAAACAAAATATGACTAAATGGCAGCCACTGATTTAACCAGTGTTTTCCTTAGTGCTGAGACAGACTTACAAAGATAGTCCTGAGAGGGCTAGAAAGGAAACTTGAATGCTGCAACACATGTTGAACCGTGAAGGAAAAAAAGCGAGGTAAATGTTAAAGCATATTTGAAGCAGGGTGTAGGAGTCATTTATGTTTAGGATAGCTACTGTTGGCATATTATATTATATCTTGCAGTATTATTTTGGACACTTGGGGGTGATCATTAGATGCACAGAGTGGCATATATATATGAGCATAGTGGACAGGAAGTGGCAGACCGGGCACAGAGGTGGAGGGTATACAGTTCTCATCAGACCGGGGAGATCAGCTAGCTACAACTTGTATGCAGAATAAGGAAAGCCTGGTACGTTCATCTCTTTGTTTGTACAACTACTTCAATAAAGAACTAATAAACTGGAAATAACGACAGAAAAATCTGTTCTATTTGGTCAGCATGAGATCACTCCTACTTACCTGTGTAGTAATGGCAACGGAAAGTTGGACACTGGAAGAGTTGGAAATTTGCCATTACAAATGGGATTTATGAAGCAGGTACGATAGCAGGAAAGAGTGCTCTCAAGAAAAGACAAAAACTAATAGTATCAATGAGCAAGGGTACTTGGAGGAGATGATATGGGTTCAGCAGTATGATGGGATTAAAGACAAACTAAGTGGATTGCAATGATGCAATGAATAGGAGTTTGGCATTCAGGAGAAGATGGAAGAGGGATGAGAAATCAGGGCAAGCATACAGTGGAGGGAAGATGAGTAGTTGCTATGATTGGAGAGGGAGGTTGTATGTAACTGGGGGATAAGAGCAAGTGGTAAATGAGCGAGATAGACATGCAGTTTATAATTGAAGACAATGAGATTGGGAATGAATATGAGGGAACAGGACGTTTGGGAGCAGCAATAACTTGATGGGGGAATTGGGAGTGAGAATGAGAAGATAGGAGTGCTTGCAAGTGAGAGTAAAAGATTGAGGAGATTGGAAAATAGAGTAACGAGACAAGGAGCTTGAGAGTGTGTGTGAAAAGGTGAGAATGTTGGGAATGTGAGTGGCAAGATGAGGAGAAGAGATGGAGTGATCTCTAATTCCACCATCATATACTTCATCTTTGGCTGTTATCTTACTGGGTCCAATTTCTTTGCTGGTACTTGGTGAAAGCCTGCTCTCCCACCATGATTTAAATTGCATATTCAAGCACTAGTCTACAATCCCTACTCCAGCCTCCAATTCAAAAACTGGCTTCAAATCCTCATCCCCAACAGCCCTCTCACACCATGAACCCCAATCAGTTTCTTCCTTCCCCACCAGCCCACCCCTGACCTATGCACACCAACTGAAGAACATATTTCCAATTCCCTTGCCTCCCACCGTGCCCACCGACTACAGTATTGGTCAAATCTCCCAACAGGAGATGGTGTGAAATTAATAAAATGTGTGATTCCTGTTCATTTTCACACATCAACTGAAGTTTGCAGTGTGAGGCCATCAGCCAAAACCATAATTATGGCCTTAGTGGCAACAACTCTTTTTCTTGGCTGTATCAGCTCAATAACTCAATATTCAAATGAAGAACATTGGTCAGAATAATAGACAATAGACAATAGGTGCAGGAGTAGGCCATTCTGCCCTTCGAGCCATTCAATATGATCATGGCTGATCATCCACAATCAGTACCCTGTTCCTGCCTTCTCCCCGTATCCCTTGACTCCGCTATCTCTTTAAGAGCCCTATCAAGCTCTCTCTTGAAAGTATCCAGAGAACCGGCCTCCACCACCCTCTGAGGCAGAGATTTCCACAGACTCACAACTTTCTGTTTGCAAACGTGTTTCCTCATCTCCATTCTAAATGCTTTATTCCTTATTCTTAAGCTGTGGCCCCTGGTTCTAGACTCCCCCAACATCAGGGACATGTTTCCTGCCTCTAGTGTGTCCAAACCCTTAATAATCTTAGATGTTTCAATAAGATACCCTCTCATCCTTCTAAATTCCAGAGTATACAAGCCCAGCCACTCTCAACATATGACTGTCCCACCTTCCTGGGAATTAACATTGTGAACCTATGCTGCACTCCCTCAATAGCAAGAATGTCCTTCACAAGAATGTGAAAGAAAAATATTTTTCTCCTTCACCTTTTCCATTGTATACATTTTTTGCTTTATTGCCGGTATCCAAACTTAGCTGCTGTGCATGCAACTCCTAATTTCACAACAGGGAGGAGTAGGAGAATAGGGCAGATTGTTGAATCACTCATTTTCTGTCAGTTCCCTCGAGAAATACTTGACCTACTTTTGACGTGCAACCAAATTTTACTTCGCAAGTTTTTCTAGCGATGGGTGGCGCCACTGCCTGGCTGCCTCACCAACAGTCTCTGTCTGTCCCCTCTCTGTTTTTCTTATTTTAAGTATGTTTTAAAAGTATGTTTTAGTGTTTCTTAGTCTGTTTTATGTGGGGGTGGGGTGGGGGTGAATTGGGGTAAACTTTTTGTCAGTCGCTTACCTCGACGGAGATGCAATTTTCTCAATTTCACTTCTCCGTTCCCCCCCAGCAGCCTAACAACCTTGATTACCTTCCATCACAGTGAGAAATGTTGAATTGAGTTCAAAAATAAGAAAAGAACAATTACTCTGATGGGATTATATTACAGGCCATTCAATAGCCAGCGGGAGATAGAGGATCAGATATTATACAGTTTGCCGAAGGATGCAAGAAACACAGGTTTATTGTAGTGGGTAACTTTCACTTCCCCAATATTAACTGGGGCTTACTGAGGGTAGGAGGATGAGATGGGGCAGAATTTTTTAGGTGCATGCAGGAAGATTTCCTTAAACAATATGTGGATAAAATGACTCAAGGTGAGACTACACTGGACCTTATATGGAGCAATTGTTATTGGGTAAATCTACAGATGACATGTGGGATTCATTTGAAGTGCTGAATCAGCATTTTCAGTAAGGAAGACAGATAAGGACAGCAAGATAAGAGTACCGTGGATGACCAAGGAAGTTGTTAACTTGTTCAGAAAGAAAAAGGAAGCATATCAGGTTTAAGAAGATGACATCAGACAGGACTTACGATGAATATAAAGCGAGCAGGAAAGAACACGAGCAGACAATTAGAAGATGGGGCATGAAATGTCATTGGCGAGTTTGATTAAGGAAAATAAAAAAAGGCATTTAATGCATATGTTAAAAATAAGAGAGTGAGCAGGAAGAAGGTAGGACTGCTCAAAGATTAAAGAAGGAATCTATGCGATGTAGGTGAGGTACAAAATGAATACTTTGCATCTGTATTCACCAAGGATAAGGACTTGAAGGATAATGGTATCAGTGTAGAAAATACAATTGTGCTTGGGCAGTTTGAGGCAGAGTAGGAGGTGATGCCGAGGTTCTTGAACAGTATTAAGATGGATAAGTTCCTTAAGCCAGATGGGTTCTAAGTTATTAACAGAGGCTAAAAGAGAAGATTGCGTGAGCCTTGATGAGGATCCTTATCTAGGCACAGGTGAGGTCTTGATGGACTAATGTTATTACATTGTTTAAGAAAGGAAGTAGAGTGAATCCAGGGAACAATAGCCCTGTGAGCTTCAGGCCAGTGGTAGGAGACTATTGGAGATAATTTTTTGAGATCGGATTTACTCCCATTTGGAAGAGAATGAGTTAATTAGGGATGGCCAGCATGATCGTGTCTCTCTAAATTCACTACGTTTTCTGAGGTAATGACACATGTTGAAGTTAGAGCAGTGGATGCTGTATGTATGGATTTTAGTAAGGACCCAACATGGATAAGGTCCCTCATAAAAGGCTGATCCAGAATCCACGACTTTGTGGTGGAAGGTAGATATTCCGACTGGAGATCAATGACCAGTGCAGTTCTGCAGGAATCTGTAATGGGACTTCGGCAGTTTACGAAATATATAAATGGCCGTATAAGTAGACGGGTTGAGGACTAAGTTTGTTGATGACACTAAAATTAGAGGAGTTGCAGGCAGTGATGAATGCTGTCAGAGGATTCAGCAGGATGTAGACTAGTTGCAAAAATGGGCAGAGAAATGGAAGATGATGTTTTACTGAGCACGTTTGAGGTGCTGCATTTTGGGAGGTTGAATGTAAGGAGAGGGTATACAGTTAATGGCAAGACCCTTAACAGCATTGATGTGCAGAAAAATCTTGGAGTCCCAAGTATAGTTCACTGAAGGTGTCAGCACGTAGATAGGGTGGTTAAGAAGGCATATGGTATGCTTGCCTTCATTTCTAAAGGCATTGAATATAAGAATCAGGTAGTCCTGATGCAGGACTTTGGTTAATCCACGTTTTCATGTATTGTCTGCAGTTCTGGTCACCCCATTACAGGAAGGATGTGGAAGACTGCAGATGACGTTTACCAGATTGCTGCTTAGATTAGAGTGTTTCAGCTGGAGGGAAAGTTTGGATAAAATTGGATTTTTTTTTTCTGGAATGTCTGAGGTTGAGTGGAGACTTTATAGAAGTATTTACAATTATGAGAGGCATAGATAGGGTAGACAGTCAGAACCTTTTTTTCCCAGAGTTGAAACGTCTAACCCTAGTGAATATATCTATAAGGTAGGAGGGGGAAAGTTTAATGGAAATGTGCGGGGCAAGATTTTACACAGAGTGTGGTGAGGCTTGGAACGCCCTGCCAGGGATGGTGGTTGGGTCAGATATGATAGTGGTGTTTAAGAGGCTTTTAGATAGGCACAGGGAAGTAAGTGCAGGTTATAGAGGGATATGGATCATGTATTGAAAGATTAGGTCAATTTGACTTGGCATCATATTCGGCACAAAATACTGTATGTCGGCCGAAGAGATCGTTCCTGTGCTGTACTCTTCTATGTTCTACGAGCTGTCACTTGATTTCGCCTTGTTGGAAATGACAGCATGGAAGCCTTGCCATAGCTCCCAAACGGGGTTGAGGCAGATATGATAATGGAATTTAAGAGGTGTTTGGATCAGCATATGGAGGGATATGGATTATGCACAAATAGATAAGAGATAGTCTTGGCATCATGTTCGGCACAGATATTGTGGGCCGAAGGGCCTATCCTTGTGCTGTGATGTTCTATGTCTATAAACTTGTCCTCTACTTTAGAACAACATTTTCTTTTATCCTATTTGATGGTTTTATCAATATCATATCTTGTATGAATCTGCCTGATTTGAATGCCTGAGATCAGGTCCTCATACGATTGTGGACTTGATGGACAATCCTAAACTTCTGGTTGGGGAACAATCTGATGGTTATTGTGGGAACTCCACTACACCTTTCTTTATGAAGTCAGTAACAACCATGACTTATTTGTTTGGGTACATTCCTGGATCCTTGAACATCGCGCAGTCTATCAACTCAAGCATTCCCAGAGTCGTTTATCTCCCTCCCTATACCAGCTCCCTGAAGTCCTCGACGCTAGGAGCATAGCAGATGGTATTATTTCTGGTGATGGTGAGGGATAGATCAAAAAGCATCTTTGCTAGTGTTTTATGGTGGTCAAGGGTGTTAGATCTTCTGGTGCTGCAGAACGTGCTGGTGATAGTTAGGGGGTGGTTTCTTCAAGCTAGGCTTCTTGAATTCTCCAGATATGATGGGAAAGGTGTTAGGGTACACTATCCAGTGTTTGTTGACTACACAGTGCAGCTCCTCCAGTACTAGATGCCCATATATTTGGGGTGGGATGTAGACCACGGTCATGATGATGGAGTGAATTCCTGTGGGAGGTAGAAGGAGCAGCACTTCATCGCCAGGTTTACAAGTGCGGAGCACAGGAAATGGACAGGATGGCCAAGTCTGAGAACCATGAACAGTTTACCATGAGACACCGCCTGTCCCTTTCCACGATTTCTCCATTCTGTCCTTGGATGGAGAAACTCTCAACCTTTTACCAGCACACAACAGCAAAGGATGAAATATAAAGCACAGATATAAATGTACAGCACAAAACAGTGTTGAAAGAGACAAGCATCAAGTGACAAGTCCATTTAAATGGATTACTACTATTGCCATCCCTCCTCTTGATAAAATAGTCTTGCCCTTAAGTTCACAACCTTATTTTCTAGGGACTGTAGTTTGGCCAGTAGAATGGCAGGGAGAGAGCATTGCATTGCCTGAAATAGCAGGGGACTGTGGGTCAAAGGAGGAATTGAGTGAAATCCAGGTCAGTCGGGAAGTGGTGTTGGGTAAATTGAATAGATTAAAGGCCGATAAATCCCCAGGGCCAGATAGGCTGCATCCCAGAGTACTTAAGGAAGTAGCTCAGGAAATAGTTGATGCATTAGTGATAATCTTTCAAAACTCTTTAGATTCTGGAGTAGTTCCTGAGGATTGGCGGGTAGCAAATGTAACCCCTCTTTTTAAGAAGGGAGGGAGAGAGAAAACGGGGAATTACAGACCAGTTAGTCTAACATCGGTAGTGAGGAAACTGCTAGAGTCAGTTATTAAAGATGGGATAGCAGCACATTTGGAAAGTGGTGAAATCATTGGACAAAGTCAGCATGGATTTACAAAAGGTAAATCATGTCTGACGAATCTTGTGGAATTTTTCGAGGATGTAACTAGTAGCGTGGATAAGGGAGAACCAGTGGATGTGGTATATCTGGTCTTCCAGAAGGCTTTCGACAAGGTCCCACATAAGAGATTAGTATACAAACTTAAAGCATACGGTATTAGGGGTTCAGTATTGATGTGGATAGAGAACTGGCTGGCAAACAGGAAGCAAAGAGTAGGAGTAAACGGGTCCTTTTCACAATGGCAGGCAGTAACTAGTGGGGTACCGCAGGGCTCAGTGCTGGGACCCCAGCTATTTACAATATATATTAATGATCTGGATGAGGGAATTGAAGGCAATATCTCCAAGTTTGAGGATGACACTAAGCTGGGTGGCAGTGTTAGCTGTGAGGAGGATGCTAGGAGACTGCAAGGTGACTTGGATAGGCTGGGTGAGTGGGCAAATGTTTGGCAGATGCAGTATAATGTGGATAAATGTGAGGTTATCCACTTTGGTGGCAAAAAAACAGGAAAGCAGACTATTATTTAAATGGTGGCCGATTAGGAAAAGGGGAGATGCAGCGAGACCTGGGTGTCATGGTACACCAGTCATTGAAAGTAGGCATGCAGGTGCAGCAGGCAGTGAAAAAAGCGAATGGTATGTTAGCTTTCATAGCAAAAGGATTTGAGTACAGGAGCAGGGAGGTTCTACTTCAGTTGTGCAGGGTCTTGGTGAGACCACACCTGGAGTATTGCGTACAGTTTTGGTCTCCAAATCTGAGGAAGGACATTATTGCCATAGAGGGAGTGCAGAGAAGGTTCACCAGACTGATTCCTGGGATGTCAGGACTGTCTTATGAAGAAAGACTGGATAGACTCGGTTTATACTCTCTGGAATTTAGGAGATTGAGAGGGGATCTTATAGAAACTTACAAAATTCTTAAGGGGTTGGACAGGCTAGATGCAGGAAGATTGTTCCCGATGTTGGGGAAGTCCAGGACAAGGGGTCACAGCTTAAGGATAAGGGGGAAATCCTTTAAGACCGAGATGAGAAAGACTTTTTTCACACAGAGAGTGGTGAGTCTCTGGAACTCTCTGCCACAGAGGGTAGTTGAGGCCAGTTCATTGGCTATATTTAAGAGTGAGTTGGATGTGGCCCTTGTGGCTAAGGGGATCAGAGGGTATGGAGAGAAGGCAGGTACGGGATACTGAGTTGGATGATCAGCCATGATCATATTGAATGGCGGTGCAGGCTCGAAGGGCTGAATGGCCTACTCCTGCACCTAATTTCTATGTTTCTATGTAGTCTCGAGATTCAGTCTTACTTGCAGGCTACACTGTTGACCAGGTTTCCGAACACAATTGAGGCCTCCCCGATGTTTCCTGGCACTGTTTTCACTGTTTAACTGTGATTATCTTTGAGGTCAGGGAATCCCTTACAATCAGAAGCTTTGTCGTCATCGGGGGATGGCACCTTTGCTGTTGTGTGCTGGTAAAAGGTTGCCACAGCCCTCGTCCTTTTTATTGTTTGTGCCAAACATGATGCCATGTTCAGCTAATCTCATCTGCCAGCACATGTTCCATATCCTTCCATTCCCTGCATATTCAAGTGCCTATATAAAAACCTCTTAAATGCCACTATTGTATCTGCTCAACCTCTGGCATTCCAAAGAAAACAATCCAAATCTGTTCAACCTCTCCTTATCGCTAACTGTTTTATCAATTGCTTTATCAATGTCCTTTGCAAATATATAAATCAAGATGTTGTTGTACTTATACAATCAAAGGTATTTGCGAAGATTAATGTAACCAAGTTAGGTTTTATTGTAATTTTCAAAGTTGATAACATTGCTGCAATGCATTTGGGAACTAGATAAGCTACTGTGTATCTTGTTAACTAATTAAATCAAAGAACTGAGTTCTGTTATAGAGAAATAACAGAGATGGAATGTGAATTAGAATGGAGGAACGTATTCAGATCAGGTTCAGAAAGTAGCAAGAATAAGATTGGACCAAAAGGGAGGAAACTAAACATGAAGGTAAAAATTCAAATATACATTTTTTTAAAGCCACAACAATTAAATGGAAGGTGTGAAACTCTAAACTTGTAATAGTTCTTCCAGGTCAAAACGGTGGATTGGCCATGCCAAGTCGTGTTCTCAAAAGATAGATAAATTATAAAGATGACATTTAGTATAACATTTAGTGTATATCTACAACTTCTTGCGAGTAACAACATTGCAATGGTGGATGAGGAAAAAATCATGTTGTCAGCAAATGCCAGACTAACACTATGCAAGTCATAGAATATAGAACATAGAAAAATAGGTGCATGTGTAGGCCATTCAGCTCTTCGAGCTAGAACTGCCATTCAATATGATAATGGATGATCATCTAAAATCAGTACCCCATCACAGCTTCTGCCCCATATCCCTTGATTCCTTTAACTAAATCTAACTCTCTCTTGAAAACATCCAGTGAATTGGCCTCTACTGCCTTCTGTGGCACAGATTCACAACTCTCTGGGTGAAGAATTTTTTCCTCATCTCAGTCCTTACCCCTTATTCTTAAACTGTGACACCTGGTTCTGGACTCCCCCAACATCGGGAACATTTTTCCTGCATCTAGCCTGTCCAATCCTTTAAGAATTATATATGTTTCTATAAGATCCCCTCTCACCTTCTAATTTCCAGTGAATACAAGTCGTGACTTTTGGTGCTGCTGGAGTTACTTAACTTTATACATAAACAATGGAAGTGTCATGAACTTTGCTATTGATTTGACTGTGAGTCTGGACTAATGTCTCTGTGCAGCTTTGCCCATCAGATTTTCTTTAACTTTTCTGCATGTTCATTAAAGTTTGCCTTTTAAACGGAAATGTTTTAATTGTTTTTCTTGTTAATGGTGCTGTTTGCCATGTAACCTTACTTTTGATCACATTGTGTGTTTTATTTGTTCTTGGATTGTGGGTGACACTGACATAGCCATGTGCCCTGCCCATCGTTCAGAGTCCTGAGGGCAAAATGAGTCAACCACTTAGTTTGAAACTCAAGCCACAGGTATGCCAGATTACAGAGGAGTGGTTGCCATCCTTGAAAAACATAAATAATTTAACAGGGTTGAAATAACAATGTAGCAACTTCCATCATTAATCTGTTGGCAGCCCACAAGTCAATCTGTTTTTTTATTTCTGAAGAAGAAATAAGAAGGGGTCTGAAGAAGGGGTTTGGCCCGAAACGTTGCCTATTTCCTTCACTCCATAGATGCTGCCTCACCCGCTGAGTTTCTCCAGCATTTTTGTCTACCTAAGATTTTCCAGCATCTGCAGTTTCTTCTTAAACAACTGTTTTTTTTTATTTTTCTGCATTACTATTGAAGTAACCAAACACAGCAGCAATATTTACAACCAAAAAATAGTCCCCTATTATTTTGAAGTAATGCTCAACAAAATAAAGTAACATCATTGAAGAGATAAACAGTTCATATTCTATGCCAACAAACTTCGCTCAGCCCTGCGAAGGTCTGAGTTCTGATGATGGTTATTAACATAAAGAGCTAATAACATTAAAAAAATAGTAATTCACCTGTCAAAAAAAATGTATATGTGTACATCATTGTGAACAAAAAACATTGGAAATACTCAACAGGTCAGGTAATATCTGTGGGGAGAGAAGCAGAGTTGACATTTTTTTTTTTTAATCTGAACTGGAAATATTTCAAAGTCAGGCATGTTGTCAGCTGCAGAGAAATGGAAAGGGTTGGGAATATAATAAAAATGTCTGTAATAATGCAGAGACCAAAAGAACATAGATGATAAGAATGAAGAGTGGGGAGGGGTGGAGAGGCCTCGATAATGGTGTCAACTCATTAGAGGAGGTGTAAACAGGGAAAAACAGAGGAAAGAGAAACTGAAAATGATGTAACACTGAAATGTGTAACATCACAGTTCATAAGATCATAAAAGATAGTAGAATTAGGCCATTTGGCCAATCAAGTCCACTCTGCATTCAATCATGTCTGAGCTATCTCTCCCTCCTACCCCCATTCTCATGCCCACTCCCCATAACCTCTGACATCCCCACTAATCAAGCTATCTATATCTGCCTTAAATATATCCACTGACTGAGCTTCCATAGCCATCTGTGGCAAAAAATTCCATAGATTCACAAAACTCTGACTAAATAAATTCCTCCTCATCTCCCTCCTAACAGAAAGCCCTTTAATTCTGAGGCTATGACCTCTAGTCCTAAACTCTTTCCACTTGTGGAAACATCCTCTCCACACCACTTTATCCAAGCCTTTCACTACTCTGTATGTTTCAATGAGGTTCCCCCTCATTCTTCTAAACACCAGTGAATGTTGTCGAAAATTTGAAATCTGTGGAGTGAGGAAAACTCCAGAAAATGGATTAATAAAAGAAAAGTGAGGAATGGCAGAGTTTCTAAATAAATGTTCAAAGTAGCAGACACTAAAAGCATCCCAAAACTAAGAGATAATGAGATAGCGAGAGGAAGGAATTTAAAACTATGTCTACAGCCAGGATCAAGGTATGAGATAAATGTAGGGGCTAAATGCCTCCAGGTTCCTAGGACTTGATGTCCTGCATTGTAGGGACTAAAATGAAGAGACGGGAGATGTATTAGTTGTGATCAACTTGAATTTGATAGATTCTGAAAAGGTCTCAAAGGATTGGAAAAAAAAGGCATCTGCACTGTTCATAAAGGAGGGAAGCAGAAAGGAGATATCTGATCAGTCAGCCTAATAGTAAAATACTGTACTGAAATCAATGATGCAGGAGGAAATAGCAGGATATTTAGAAAAGGAGAAGACAATTAAGCTGAGTCAACATGGTTTTAAGAAAGATAATTCACGTTTGACAAATTTTCCAGTTTGTAGATGCAATGGATAAAAATTAACTAGTGGATTTTGTGTATTAAGTTTTCAGAAGACATTTGATAAGGTCACATAAAAGTTTACTGCATATAATTAGAGTGAATAGATGACACATTAGCATGGATAGGGAGTGGCTAACTGACAGAAAACAGAGAGTTGGGACAAAGGATTCATTATTGGATTGCTAGTCAGTACCTAATAAGTTGCCATGTGGATTAGTGGTAAGACTTCAACTAGTTGCAATATATCTTAATAACATGGATGAGGGTATCAACTGTACTGTGGGCAAACAGAATGTTGACCTTTATTAAAAGGGATATGCGGTTTAGAAGTTTGAAAGTTTTGGTGTAACTGTATAGTGTATTCATGAGATTGCACAATATTTGGTCT
Organism: Okamejei kenojei; assembly: GCA_035221665.1. Taxonomy (NCBI): domain Eukaryota; kingdom Metazoa; phylum Chordata; class Chondrichthyes; order Rajiformes; family Rajidae; genus Okamejei; species Okamejei kenojei. The sequence goes on along the minus strand of CM069151.1, from coordinate 18,719,308 downwards.
CTATTTTTAAGGCATTATAAATTTGCATTGGAGATGTGGAAAGATAGATCACCAGGTTGATTCCTGGGATAACAGATGATGTTGGAAATTCTGTAAGGATTATAAAGAAGATGAGTAATTTGTAATCTGTTGACTCCAAGATTTTACACACTGGGAAAGCAAGATGGGAGAAAAGGCCAATATAGGGAATTTAAGGATGGTACTGAGGTAATAAATAGATTCATGGTATATAGACCATAGCATAGGTACAAGCTAAAATAAACAAAGATCAACGGTCACAAATTCATTGATCACTGATGAATTATTGCAGAATGTGTGCAATCCACACGTAACCATTGTGTCATCATCTCTATCTATCTATCTATATCTATCTATATCTATCTATATCTATCTATCTATCTATCTATATCTATCTATCTATCTATCTATCTATCTATCTATCTATCTATCTATCTATCTATCTATCTATCTATCTATCTATCTATCTATCTATCTATCTATCTATCTATCTATCTATCTATCTATCTATCTATCTATCTACTTTTAAAACTCTGTGTGTGTTTGTAGGTATATGTCACATTCGATTTTCACATAAGATTTTTGGCAATATTTTTGGCCTTTGATTCCTTGGTCCGCCAAAGCCACACACTCAAACACCGCGCTTTTTTCCATTTCGCTAGCGATTTCGCTATTACATTCGCAAATCCACTCCTCATTACATTTACACATTTTTATGTACACATTTTTTAATAAAATCCTTCTCCCCCCCCCCCCCATACTCACTCATTTTGTGGCCTCCTGCTGGTCAGCCACCATAACGGCTGCTGCCGCACGGATCTCCTCCAAAATTCAAGACATGGTCTAACAAGCCATTTGAACTACAAGAGTCAAGAGTATGGGGAGGGAGCAGGGAAGTTGTGTAAGCAAAATACAGCTAATGCTGGAATGGTGAAATAAAAACTGCTTATCTGGAAATACCAAATACTAGCAGGTAACCGCAGAGTTAGAAACACTCAACAATGCAGGCATCAACTCTGCAAAGTTAATGCTACAGTAGGTAGACACAAAATGAAGGAATTGGCGAAGTTTCGGGTCGAGACCCTACTTCAGTCTGAAGAAGGGTCTCGACCTTAAACGTCGCCAATTCCTCCTCTCCATAGATGCTGCCTCACTCGCTGAGTTCCTCCAGCATTTGGTGTCTACCTTTGATTTTACCAGCATCTGCAGTTCTTTCTTAAACATTATGCTACAGTACATCAGAACTGAAAAAGTGAGAAATGGTGTATTTTTAAATTGCAGCGATGTCAAGGTCAAACAGCACTCATGGAGGTAGAGGGAAGGTCAACATTTTGATCACCTTCCTGGCTCCGTTCCCATCCCTATACTCTAACTCCATCTGCCCATTTTTATTCCTGTGTGTTTCTACCAGTCACCCACCAACCTCTGTCTCTGAATGCCCTCCTCCTTCTCCCCATCTGGTTCCATCTGCAATCATTCCCCACACCAGGTTTGTTTTTTAGACCTAAATTAATTCTTTGTTTATTCAGTTGTATGGTGACCCTCAATCCTTCAGTTGTTTTTGAAAATTAAAATACCAGAAATCTGAAATGAAAACAGAAAATGTTGGAAAAAGTCCATAGGTGGAAAGCAACATCTCAGACTAAAGTGCATTTATTATAACCTTATTTGTTGTAATGTGTCAGTCGCAATATAACACATTTTTAAAATCAAATGATCTATGCAGTGTATCATGCTGTCTAGTTTTCAGTTTAGTTTAGAGATACAATGTGGAAACAGGCCCTTCATTCCAAAGGTCTGCGCCGACCAGCGATCACCGAACACTAACACTATCCTACACACTAGAGACAATATACAATTATACCAAGCCAATTTACCTACAAACCTGTATGTCTTTGGAATGTGGGAGCAAATTTTTTGGAGTGTGGCAGCACCCAGTGAAAAACAACTCAGTCACGGGGGGAACAGACAAACTCTATACAGACAGCAGCTGTAGTCAGGATCGAACTTGGGTTGTTGTAAGGCAGCAACTTAAATGACTGTAATCAAACACCTTTAATGAGACTGGGAAATTCACATAAATATTCTAAAAAGTTGACCTGGCTATCCAAAATATACTTATTTTATTACAATACTGTTTGTTATTTTTGACATTCTGGTTACACAAATACCCTAAGTGTTGATTGACTATACAAATATGGCTATGGCTATATATTTAACGTATCAAAGTCCTAGGTCTCTGTCACAATTTGATCTTAAGCTATCTGATGCCATATTACATGTAGACCAATTAAAATAACTCTATTGTCTATAATTTTGGCTGCTGCATTTAGCGATATCTCACAGCTCGATTAGTTTTGAAAGTGTATGTCAAGTGGCCTCCCATTATGAACTACAAGTATGCTTTCTTTGTACATAGTGCTATTTGCTTATGCAGATGTCCTTGTAATTTCAAACTGATTACTGCTTGTTGATTTAGTTAATTTAGTTTATTTCTGTCACTTGTACCGAGGTATAATGAAAAACATTTAGTTACATGCTTTCCAGTTAGCAAAAAGACTGCATAATTACAATCAAGCCATCCACAGTGCACAGATACAGGATAAAGTGTATAAGATTTAGTGCAACTCCCCGTTGTATTGCAACCTTGTCGTGGTCGAGGAGCTTGTGTGTCTCAGTGACCCCTAAAGCTATGCCAGGGGGAGATTCGTCTCCTGTTAGGGTCTCCCATGCTGGACAGGTCGAAGGGTAGAGGTGAGACGAAGAGTGATCCACTGGTCCTCCAGGTTGGGGGTTAAGCATAGGTCTAACAACCCTGTCTCGTAAAACAAATACGTTACGGAAACAGCAACTGAAGGAATCAACAGTACTGGGCGTGATGGACTTCCAGGGCTATCGACAGATTCTAGGATGAATGTCAATGGTGAAAGAAGAGAACCAGACAGCATCCCAAGAATAGCCCTGCACTGGAAACCAGAAGGGAAAAGGAAAAGAGGGAGACCCAAAACCACCTGGCATCAAACTGTAGAGGAAGAAATGAAAACAATGGACCTGACCTGGGGTAGTGTCCAGAAGCTAGCCCAGAACAGACAGTAGTGGAGGACCTTCATTGCTGCCCTACATGCCAGGAGGCAGTAAGTAAGTAAATAAGTAAGTATTTAATGCAAGATAAAGTCCAATAAAATCCAATTAAACATAGTTTGAAGGTCTCCGATGAGATAGATGGAAGGTCAGGACTGCTCTCTAGCTGGTGAGATGATGGTTCAGTTGCCTGATAACAGCTGGGACGAAATTGTCCATGAATCTGGAGGTAACCACTTTCAAACCTGTACATTTGAAAGTAGTTTGAAGACATGTTCTCATTTGCATTAATGCTTATTACATGTCACCGTATACACTTTCTAACTATTGCTGCTATTCCCTATCACAATATTACTTGCTTCCACTCTGATTTTGGGTTAGAGGCGGCGAATGTGGCCACTTTGGGAACCTCAGATTCTTTTGTACATTGGCCAAGAAGATGGAACAGGTGTACCGGCATTTTGTGAGGTGGTACGCTCCTCTCTGCCACTTCCATGTGCTCCAAATGGAGGGATTTAAAGTTCCCAGTATCATTCAAATGACTTCTCCACTTAGTGTAGTCATGGACCAGATGCGATAAGGAATCAGCAGGGATGTTGCATTTCTTCAAGGAGACTTTGAAAACATCTTGTTTAATCTTGCTCTTGTCTGCCTAGGCAGGCAAAGCTTGGAATATTACAATTGCTTTAGTAGCCTGACAGCCAATGCTGCAGTCTACCCAGCATAACTAAATGAGTATAACAATGCCCTTAATGCAGCAATGTTGGCTTGGAGGAGGACACTAATGCTCCATCCAGAAGGTTTCCTAATCATTCCAGTACATTTGGTGCAATTTGAAGAGTTGGCATGAGTTTTGTCTTGAGATGCCGGCTCGAGGTAATCCTATCAGAAGCGTATAAAAGCCCAGGTATCTTTGCTGCTCATTAGCCTTGAAGTTCTCACTAGATCTAATGACTGGAATTTAAAGTACACCTTTCTTCAATCAACCAGACACATTAAAGTCTGAGGTGAATTTCATCATTTACATCTGCTTTTCTTGAGAAGTGATTCTAATATATAAGTAGCCAACATTTCCATGCAATTAGTAACTTGGTAGTAAAACCAAGGCAGATACTGCAATGTTTCTTTGTTCGTCACTTCTTATGTTCCTGAAATATTATAGCTCCTGCAATGTGCAAAGGATATGTTCATAACTGATAAAATGTTACCTAAGTAATTTCTGTATTCCTGAAACCAAATGCTTATAAGTACCTTGAATAATGTTGTTGTGAAATCTCAGCATCATGACTGAGGTATTCATGAGCGATCCATGACTTGCACTCACACCTGAAACCTTTGTCTATTATCAATGGCATGTCAATGTTTATTTATTATAGAGAAGGAAATCTTGAAAATCTTAGGTTTTCATCCTTTACCTCCACTTCTCCCCGGGCACTATCATGAATTAACTCTTCTGTCAGCGCATTGCTGTCTGTAAAGTAATCATAATATAGTTCAATCAATTAAGATTGTACTTTGATCCATTTCAAGAACAAAGCATCCACACAGAATAATTTAATATAAAGTTGATTCATTACATACAACTAGATTTTCCAAATACCTTTCCTGACGCTGACAAAATATATTGTCAAACTGCCTAATGCTTGACATTTATGTTCATCCAGTTTCATTTCTGGATGACCAAGTTATACTGACAGACAAAGACATTGGTCTGTTTAAAGTAGGAAGATGTTACTTTGATACAAGTCATCCATTGGCAATTAGAGATATAACTTTACATATCATGCATTGTTTATACGTAATGCAAGATTTATTAGATTATATCTATTTCCCCACCCATTGAGGTGTAATTGAAAACTGGTCAATGTAGTTTGGCAGTTTCCTGTTCTCAGGGTAGTGTTGGATTTGGTTTAAATCTCAAACCACTGAGGAAAATTGTTTAATGTACCAAAGTGCTTTGTTATGTAGGAATGATATTTAGGAGCACTATGTTACATTAAAAATATCAACAATTAAATAAGTTTATATTGAGGTGTCTGGGGTACAGAAAAGACAATGCTAACCTTCAAGTAAACATTTAATCAGTTAAAATAATTACAGCTTATTGTGAAGTCTGGTCTTGTACAATGATTCACACAAATTACTCATGTTAGGTCATTAAAGATATTTATTGATAGTAACCAAGGACATACAAAAAAATGTTTTAACTATATAGCACAAGTATTACAATATATGGACAATTGCATTTGGGGAATGGAGAGATATGGAGCATATGCAGGCAGATGAGATTAGTTTATCTTGATATTATATTCAGCACAGACATTATGGGCTGAAGGGCCTATTCCTGTGTGTATTTTTCTATGTTCTAAGTTTTGTACCGTCTTCTTCTTTCGTGTGTCGTGCACAGCCTAAAGTTGTGGACAACTTGTTCTATTTGATCTTCTGTTTGTGCACGTCGAGTTGATTGCATTAGTCGAAACAGGGCGGACCACATGAAGGTTACAATCTTCCACCCTGTTTTGTATAAGCCCACCTGTTGCGTTTGGCCCTTATCCCTCTAAACTTGTCGTATATCCCTGATTGTCAGTGGTCTGATTACAGGAATGTTTGTGAGCCAGTTTGTGAACCATTACATCATGGAAGTATAGAATGATTATAGTACAAAAGGAAACCACTTGACCCATCATGCAAATGCTGACAACCTACTATGTGTAAGAAGGAACTGCAGATGCTGGTTTACACCGAAGATAGACACAAAATGTTGGAGTAACTCAGCAGATCAGATAGCATCTCTGGAGAAAAGGAATAGGTGACGTTTGGGTCGAGACCTTTCATCAGGCATCCACCTGAAATGTCAACTATTCCTTTTGCGTCTGGTAACTTACTCGTACTGATGTCCTGGCTCCTTCTTCCTAGGCTTGCACATACCTCACATCTTGCATACATATCCAATTCCCTCTTAAGCCTGCCTTCACAATGTCTGCACGTCGTGTAATTGAGATCCCAATAATGCATTGTATAAAAAACATTTCAGTACTCAATAGAAAACATCATAAACAAACAAAAAACAGTCCAACACATAAAAAACCTATTGTTGTGCAAAAAGCACAACAAAGCCCAAAGTTGGTAGTGCAGACTAGGAGTTTGTAGTTCAGAATTTAGTTGGAGTTCGTAGTGTTAAATAACCTGATAGTTATTGGGAAGAAGCTGTTCCTGAACCTGGATGTTGCCGTTTTCACACTCTCATACTTCCTTACCAATGGCAGGAATAATGTGGGTCCATGTCGATGCTGCCTGCTTTTTTGAGACAGCGCATTTGCTCATGTCACCGTTATCTTTCTTCCCCATTATTTCATATCTGCGACTATCAAGTCCTCAAACTTTTCTTTAATGGAACGTCATCTTCCTAGACACATTTCCAAACTCCTTCCTCTCCACCGACTTGCTTTCTCCAAAGAAAACAGTTATAGTCTTTCTCATCCGTCCCTATAATTGTAGTCCTCAGGAATGATTCTCCTAAATCATTTCTGTCCTCTCTCTGCTTCCTTCACATCCTTCTTAAAATGATGAGACCAGAATTGAATACAATATCCCAATTGAAGATGGAACAGTATTTAATACATTTTTATTTTGTATGACCTCACTTTTTTATAGCTCGTGCCTCTATTAATCAAGCCCAGAATTGTATATGCCTTATTAATCACTTTCTACACCTGCCACCTTCAATGTCTTGTGCACCCATATCCCCAGATCCATCTGCTCCTGCAACATTTTTAGAATTATATCCTTTATTCCATTTAGTCTGTGTTTATTATTCCTTCCAAAATGAGTCACCTTACAAACAGAGGATTGGCGATCATTTCGCCAAACACCTCCGCTCGGTCCGCAATAACCAAGCCGATCTCCCGGTGGCTAAGCACTTCAACTCCCCCTCCCATTCCGTATCCGTCCTGTCGGTCCTGGGCCTCCTCCACGGCCAGAATGAGCAACACCGCAAGTTGGAGGAACAGCACCTCATATCCGCTTGGGGAGTCTGCATCCTCTGGGCTTGAACATTGAATTTTCTCAATTCTGTTAACCCTTGCTGTCTCCTCCCCTTCCCACCTCCCCCTCAGCCCTCGGGCCCTGGCATTCCCTCTCTCTCTATCTCTCTCCCCAACCCTAGTCGCACTAGCTTCTCATTTTCACACCACAAACAGCTTACAATGGCTTGTTCCCTTTATCATCGATACTTTTTTGCATATCTTTCATTCATTGTTCTTTATCTCTCCACATCACCGTCTATATCTCTCGTTTCCCTGATCCCTGACCAGTCTGAAGAAGGGTCTCGACCCGAAATGTCACCTATCTCCTTCGCTCCTTAGATGCTGCTGCACCCGCTGAGTTTCTCCAGCCTTTTGTGTACCCTCGATTCTCCAGCATTTGCAGTTCCTTCTTTAACACCTTACATTTATTTGTGTTAAACCTCAATGGCCACACATTTGCCTATTCCATCCACCTGATTAAATCCGGTTCCTATTATCACTATCCTCATTGCACTTCACAATGATGCTAGATGCTAGATGTTGGGTCATATGCTGATTTACACATTGTGGCTTGCAGCAATACATCTACTGCCCTAGGCATTGAAAAAAACACTGGTCTCATAACAAAGCTTGTGATTCTAGGTGAAGGTTGGATGAAGCACAAGTGTAATACAGAGAAACGTGGGTTAGCTAGAGACATTATTGAAGATGGAATAATTTGTTAGAAATGGATGGAAATGTATTTGGAAATTAGGGCATAGGCCAACAAACAGAACAGTAATGATTTAAAGACTGCCTATTGACTACTAAAACAGCAGAACAGGGAGGAAAGGAACAGCCATACAGAGTGCAGGATAATAGTAAGATTAAACGAGAACTTACCAGTTCGAAGTTTGATCGTTATTTTATGAGGAGTAACGATGAGGGATTACGTGAAGAAGGCCCGCCTGGTGCTGGAACGGCATACTTCAAAGCAGTAGCATGAAAAACACAGAACACAAAAATAGCCGGAGTAAGATAGTAAGGCTCATCATAGATTTAGAACTACCAGATTTTATGAGGGTGGGGAGTGGAGGGCACGTAATCCCTCATCGTTACTCCTCATAAAATAACGATCAAACTTCGAACTGGTAAGTTCTCGTTTAATCTTACTATTTTACTTCGGAGTCACGTGAGTGACTACGTGAAGAGTTTGAAGCTTTCTGTGTTTTTCATGTCGTAGAATTTATTCCATACGACAGTACGGCTCATTTAACACAATAACGAGCGAATAACACATTTTCCCCAAACATTGCCTCAAGTTTTGTGATAAATATTTCACATTATAAAAAATGAAAGTAATGCCCTTTCCATTGAAAGGCAAGTTTATCACAAATACCAATTGATATATATATTTTTATGGCATGACAAAGCAACAATTATAGAGAACCGAACATTGCGTGTCTAAATCTGACACCATGACTGGTTCCTTTTTACTTTAACAGTAATCTACAGCCTCCTGCGGCCTTGCATCTTTGCTCGAGTGGCTCATCCCGTGCCATTCCTGTGAATGTATTTTCCTCATTAACAGAGTGATTTTCCACCTTTCAGTTTCTAGTTCCTACTGAATGTATCCAATTTTTAACCATCTAGAAATACATTCCTCTATAACCATCAGTTTTTACTGAACCCAATGTGGTTTTGTGTGTAATAAGCAGTCTCATTGCCACAGAGACTCTTACCTACTGCAACATTTTCATCAATGTTCACACACACACACCACACAACTTTAGCCGGCAGGATATGCTTATAGGTTTACCTTGGTTTCAGGTCTTCTTGGTGTGCTTTGTTTGGTAGATTCATAAACATATATGATAATGCAATCTGTATCCACATGCAATTATAACGTAACATTTGCAATGTTTGCACTCTTATATTGATACTAAAGTTATCAGCATTATTTTCAATGTTTGTTTTTTGAATCAAGATAGAGTTAGAGTCCATTTCTTAAGGCAATTCAAGATTATTTATCTCCTGCCTTTATATTTTTACAATTTTGGACATTATATTTTACAATATATACACACACATAGATATACATATATTATATATATATATATATATATATATATATATATATATATATATATAATATATATATATATATATACACACACACACACACATATATATATATATATATATATATATATATATTTATTAATATTTACATATATATCCCTTTCCATATCGGGATATTATGAATGCATCTGATAACTTCTTGGTTAATATATTGTCCGTTTATAAGACGGTAACACTCTGAGCCCTATTATTGGCTCTATCAATTAGATACATAGAAAATGCAATCCACAAGGAATTCACATATATCTAATATGATAAAATAACTTTACTGTATATACAGACCTCCAATTTCTTATAACAAAATATTGTTTTTTTGTTTTTTTTTTAGACTTATTTCTGCAAATTGCAGGTATAACACTTCTTTATACATAATTATTTTATTGATATGTTGTTATATTGGTTAACATTTATAGACTTCTTTGACCATCAGCTGTTGTGATGGTCTGGTCAACCTACAGGTAGTCAAATTCATATTTTTCATGTCATGGATGTTTTTGTACAACAATAAATTACTGCAGGGTTTCTCAAACCTGGAGATCCCAGTGGGTGCAGCAGCATCCAAAGAGCGAAGGGAGACAGGCAACGACCTAGGTCGAGACCCCTTTTTTTTTGTAAGATATTTTTATTAGAAGTAATTACATATTAAGAAGAAATATAAAATTCAATTAAAACTAAGGAAAATATTAACGTCACATACATCTTAATATTTTTAAAATTAACAGTCAATCTTATTTGTACTTCTATAATTTTTCTTTTTTATTTTATAGCAGTGAGAAAAAGAAAAGAAAAAAAAAGAGAGATAAACTGATTGAGTGGAATATTAAACAAGATATTCTTCAATGGAGATATATTTATGAACTATTGTCTATAATTCTTCATCCTTCATGCATTCAGGCTTCCGTCATGGCTTCGAACTGGACCATCTTAACCCTTTAAATATTCAATAAATGGAGACCATATTCCTCTGAACTGGTCCAGCCTGTCCATCAGGGCAAGCCTTAATCGTTCCAAGTGCAATGTCTCCGACATTTCTGTAATCCACATTTTAGTTGTGGGGAAGTAGGACCTTTTCCAAAATCTTAGTATTAATTTTTTACCGATTATTAAACTATAACCGATAAAAATTTCTTTGTTGTGTTGTTAATATCTGATTTTGTTTCCAGTATCCCATATAATTAGTTTTGAGTCTGGAGTTAACTTTGCATTAACTACAATTGAGATTATCTTAAAAATCTCTATCCAAAAATTACTGATTTTATACATTTTGTAAATGAGTGCGTTAAATCAGCTTCTAATTGTTGACACTTATCGCATATTGCAGACACATTGAGAAATTCTATTTAATTTGGACTTTTTGTCCAAAAAGGAGACCCCCTTTTTTTGACTTCAATAAATTGCTGCCACTATAATCATCACTAGCAGTTCAAATCACACCAATATTTATGAAACCATAAAGGACCCGTATTAGGCCACCAAAATGCCTCTGGCAGTGTCCCCGACTACATTTTCATCAGACACTGCCCTATTAAACAAAAATGAGGAACACAAAGAAATCTTCTCCTCATGTAATTGGGAGAAAAGCATCCACCTTCGCTGTTCTTGTTTTACCCACAAGAAATATTGAAAGATCGGTGATTTAATCTGTATGCAATCAGATAAGCGTAAGTAATCCATATTAATGACAATATGTTTTTTCTCCCAACTTTTGTTTGTCTTCGATACCATTGTCTCTTCCTTAGAGATAAAACAGGTGACTAAACTTTAAAATATGCCAACAATCTGTTTACTTAATTAATGCCATAATTGTTATTTGACTTTATCTCTTGTTGTACCCACAAGAAATCATTGAAAGATCAGTGATTTTAATTCTGTATACAACCAGATTAATCGTAAGTAAATGCAAATAATGACAATATGTTTATTCTCCCAATTTGATTTGTCTCTCCCGATAGACCATTGTTAACATATGCCCACAGCCGTGGTATTTGTTCATCTATGATACGACATGGACAGTTCCATAATAAAACAATCCGATCTTCTAATCCATAACTCCTTAATACTTCAACAATTAATATCGAATGTTTTGGAAAATTTCTTAGGATAAACCAATTTATTGTCACCCTTGGTATTATTGTCTGCTCAGTAAGAACAAGAGACATATCATTATTGTTATAAGAATAAGAGAATATATTCTTATTCTTTACCCAAACCATTCACAGAGAGCTGCACATCATCTGTAACACTTGCTTCAGTTTTGCAACAGCTGTTAATCCTTATAGGTTGAAAGCAGGGCTTATGAAACGCTTTTTTACATTCTTTAATAATCGATAACGTATCATTTGATATTTTGCATAAGCCTCTTCACAAGGCATACATATTCTTATAAGCTTCTGTATTCCTTCTTTTGGAACTTTATTTATTTTTTATACATAACCTAATGGAGGGAACAAAGTATGTCAACAACAAGACATTATTTGTATCAGGGAACAATTTTCCCCCTCTCTTATGGTGCTTGAATTACTTCTAAAATTCAGAATAGTAATTTAATGAATATTTTTATTAATGCCTAAGCATATGCTTGTATGTGTAATGGGTCAAGGTCCTTACTTACCACCAGGTTTGTAATTGCAAGGCACTAATTTTGGCAAGCAGCTCTTATCTCTTCAATTTTAAATGTAATCGAGATAACCATGACCATGACCTCATTAGTGCAGTGCCTGATCTTTTATCAGTATAAATGGTTCCTTCAAGTGTTCGGTTTAAAACAGCCTAGAACTGATTTGATTGTTTGGAACTAGGTTTTAACTTGCACAGCTTGACCCACTTTAATTAATTTCAAGCACCTGTAATATTGATTAACACTTTGTTAATCACAACAGTTTTTTCCATGTTTCTAGATGTTTCCATTTTCTTACACTGTGAAAGTGTAAAATATAATGATGTTTTGTATGGTTTATACCATGAAATCTTTACACTGAGTAATATTATAATATACATGTACGTACCCCTTCTTATTAAAAAATACTTTTGAGTGCAAACCTGAAATCAATTTTTTAAGTTTTCTTATACAGGTGAACCAATCCTTCCTTAGTTATATTAAGTTAACAATCATAATACACCTGTAATCCCCCATAATTGGAGATTTTTATGAAACTTATTTTGTAACCAGATGTTTGCACCTCTTCAACGTACTTCAAGCCTTCTTTTCCCCAATTATATAGGTTTAGATAAGGCTATGTTTGGATTATACCACTTCTGCCTTTGTTTTGATCCATTATCAAATCTTTCATGGACCATAGTTTTTTCCCCGCAAGTTAAAGATCTTTGCCTTTTGTTTTGATCCATTATCAAATTTTCATTGGATCATAGTTTTTTCTCCCCAAAGTTTAAGGATCAGTAGTCTGTTCTTTTGTAAATTAATATCTTTGATTTATCATAAGGCAGGTTTATTCCATAATAATCAGGAGTTTAATATATCCTGATTTGTATTGATCTGCGAACCTATAGTGCAGATTTGGTAAATTATATATATTTCTTACCATTGACCTCCACAACTGATGGCAATTTATTTTATTTTGAAAGTATTACTTATTTGCACCATTTTGAAATACTTTGAAAATTGTATTTCTTAATCTCATATTATTGTGAGACATGGATATTATAAACGGATTTACCGTTGATATTTTAATAAAACATAAAAGTTTTATCGTATTCTTGAAGTTGGTGAGATACCATATAATTAATGTTGGCAGCTAGATTTTCTTCCATAGCCTCACCACTTCTTTAGATATAGCAAAATCTTTTGCTATCTCAGGCACATCTGGCCTCTCTTTTTTATTTGTGGTGTGCATTCATAATTCACATCACCACTTGCAGGGTCTGTCTTTTGCAGCCCTGATCCACTTGGAATTATATCCAAAGAGACTTCCTCCACCCTAATCCAGGGTCCAGAGTTTCAAATTCTCAATTTGGCACATAGCCATATTTTGTATATTCAAGCCCCTCAGGGTCTTTTTTGGGGAACTGTTTGGGTACTGTGACCCTTGTCTCTTTTTTAATATTTTGGAGTACTTTCTCCATATCGCGAAATTTATTAACTTTTTAAATTACAGCCTTTCTGACTTTTAAAAATTTCCTGCCAAAAGATTGTGGAGCATTTTAACCTCTCTACCGTATTTTTAACGGTACCAGTATCGGAACCGGCCCCGTAATTAATCTCTCGTCCCGATCGCTGGGTATTCCCCTGGGACGTTCTTTTCAAAAACTCCGTTGTTTTTAACAGAGTATTTCTGTTCAAATTTAGAACTTTTACTTTGTTTTTAAAACCTTTAAAATCCTGGTTCAATCCACCAGGCACGGAGTTTTGCAGACTTCCTAAAAAAAAATGTTTTCAACTGCACTTACCTGCCGGTTCCGAACCTACCGCTGTCGAGGAGCTGTCTGTGCAGCTCCTGCTTCTGCCGTCAGCGTCGACGTAATGCCGTTCCAGCGCCAGGCGGGCCTTCTTCACGTAGTCACTCACATGACTCCGAAGTAAAATTGGAATGTACCAGGAAGTTTAATATGGACTAGACTAGATGCTGTGTCCCTGTCACAAAGGAGGCTTGGTCCCCCAACACAATATTCCACCACTCACCCATAGACCCCAACTGCACAGGCGCACCTCGTTTCCCCTCATCCCTTGGCACTCTCTCCCCCTCCTCTTCACTCTCCCTCTTCTTTCCCCTCTCCCACTCCCCAACCCAATCCCTCCCTCATCTCTCTCTCCCTCTCCTTTCTCCTACCCTCAGTCTCTCTCCCTCCCTCCATTACACCTCTACCCCCCGCCCCCTCCTATCCCCCACCTCCCCCACTGCCCTCCTCTCCCTCTATTTCCCACTCCCTACCTACCCCCTCCCCCCTTCACTACTCCCCCCCTCCTCTCCCACTATTCCCCTTCCTCCCCCACTCTCCCTCCTCACCTCTTCCCTCTTCTTTCCCTCTCCTCCTACCCTTCACCAATCCCTCCCTCACCTCTTCTTTCCCCTCTGTCACACCATCCTTAAATCCTCTCCCCTCCCTACTCCCCTCCTCTATCCCCTCTCCTCCCCTACTCTCCCTCCCAGGATCTCAAGGTTGCCGCTCCTCTCCCTTCTTGCGTGCCCGAGGAGCATCAGCTAACGGCGCCATCAGAGATTGGCCTCGGATCGGCCCGGTAGCACCAGCAGTTAACGGCTGCACCCGCGTGTGGGTGGGTGGGGGGCGGGGGGGCGGGGGGGTGGGGGGTGTCGGGAGAGAGCTCGGAGAAAAGACGGGGAAGGCCATGGGGGAGAGGGGTGTATCACGGTGTAGGGGGCAAGAGCCAGAGAGGGGGACCACAGGGGAAGGGGCTGTAACTGCGGGACATTGCGATGGCGGTGAGTTTGGGATTCACAGCGGGCGCTGGGCGTTCTCCTCCGCTGGGATCAGATTCACCGCTTTCTGTTTGACAAAATCACTGGGCTGCGCCACGTCGCTTCCGGTCCCTCCAAAAATTGAGTTTGGTTGGAGACCTCCGCCGGCCTCCTTCAGCTCAAGTAAAGACGTGATGGCGCAGGAAGGGGCAGACAGTCCCGCGGAGTGATAGGTGAAGAGACTAATCCGCGTGGCGCTGACTGGCAGGAGAGGAGATCGATCTGCTCACGCAAGGTTTTTACGATTTTTAAACTCGCTAACTTTCACACAATACCACTGATTGGAGCGAAACATGGTGCACCTGCAGCACAGGAGAACAGTGAGGGAGCTGGCAAAACATCGTAGCGCTATTGCGGACTGCTTTTTGCGCAAATAGAAAAACCGCACAAACCAGAATGGCACAAGATCAGTGCTTTAGTTATGTATGGATAGATAGAAGATACATATTCCCTTGAGGTTTAGCTAATTTGCTATCCATTCCTCACTGTCCTTCAGTCTGTCACTACGTATTGTGGTTGGGCTTGTTTTTACACAATGAAAAGTACCCGTAGTTATTTCACTGAAGGTCTCAGTTTACAGATACAGCGTGAAAACAGGCCCTTTATCCCACTGAGCCCATGCTGACCCATTCATTTGGCCGTTAGTTCTATTGTTATCTCTTTCGCCTACAAAATTTGTGCATTTTTACAGATGTCCACTGGGCTGAGCAGTTGAGGTGTTATGTTCAAGAGATTTAAATTATTACTCTAACTTCCATATGAAAACACCATAACATTTTTTTGTTGTGTAGAGAATGGTAGATAGCCTTCCTATAAAACAGTAAGTACTGCCAAGACAGTGAATCATTGTAGTGTGTAAGAGGGAAACTGCATATGATGGGTTATAATTGGATAGTCACAAAAAGCTGGAGGAGTTTAACTCTATGTGAACAAGCAAGCATCTCTGGAGAGAAGGAAAGGGTGAAGTTTTCAGATTTGAAACCTTCTGCTCAGATTGGTTAGGGATAGGGAATACAAGAGATATAGACGGTGATGTGGAGAGATATTAGAACAATGAATTGGACAAAGTCAGCATGGATTTACGAAAGGTAAATCATGTATGACGAATCTATGTGGAATTTTTCGAGGATGTAACATAGTAGCCGTGGATAACGGGAGAAACCAGTTGGATGTGGTTATATCTGGACTTCCAGAAGGCTTTCGACAAGGTCCACATATGACTTAGTTTAGCAAACTTAAAGCAACCGGTATTAGGGTTCAAGTATTGATGTGGATAGAGAACTGGCTTGGCAAAACAGGAAGCAAGAGTAAGGAGGTAAACGGGTCCTTTTCACAATGGCAGGCCAGTGGACTAGTGGGGTACCGCAGGGCTGGCCTCCAGTGCTGGGACCCCAGCTATTTACAATATATATTACTGATTAGGGAGTGAGGGAATTGAAGGCAATATCTCCAAGTTTCGCGGATGCCACTAAAGCTGGGGGGCAGTGTCTAGCTGTGAGAGGAGGATGCTAGGAGGACTGCAAGGTGACTTGGATAGGCTGGGGTGAAGTTGGGAAAATGTTTGGCAGATGTCAGTATAATGTGGTTATAAATGTGAGGTTATCCACTGTTGGTGGCAAAACAGGAATAGCAGACTATTATTTAAATGGTGGCCGATTGAGGAAATGGGGAAGATGCCAGCGAGACCCTGGGTGTCATGGTACACCAGTCCATTTTGAAAGTAGCTCATGCAGGGTGCAGCAGGCAGTGAAAAAAGTGGTATATGGTATGTTAGCTTTCATAGCAAAGGATTTGAGTACTGGAGCAGGGAGGTTCTACTGTCAGTTGTAACAGGGTCTTGGTGAGACCACACCTGGAGTATTGGCGTTACAGTGTTTTGGTCTCCAATCTCTGAGGAGGAGGACATTATTGCCCATAGAGGGAGTGCAGAGAAGTTCAACCAAGACTGAATTCCTCGGGATGTCAGGACTGTCTTATGAAAATAACACAGGATAGGACTCGGTTTATACTCTCTGGAATTTAGGAGATTGAGAGGGGAATCTTATAGAAACTTACAAAATTCGTAAGGGTTGGACAGTCTAGATGCAGGAAGATTGTTCCCGATGTTGGGGAAGTCCAGGACAAGGGTCACAGCTTATGGATAAGGGGAAAATCCTTTAAGGACCGAGATGATAAAGACTGTTTTGCACCACAGAGAGTGGTGAGTCTCTGGAACTTCTGCCCCAGAGGGTAGTTGAGTGCCAGTTCATTGGGGCTATATTTATGAGAGTGAGGTTTCGGATGTGGCCCTTGTGGCTAAGGGAATCAGAGGGTTATGAGAGAGAAGGCAGGTACGGGAATAACTTGAGTGAATGATCAGCCATTAGCATATTGAATGGCGGTGCAAGGCCTCGAAGGGCTGAATGGCCTTACTCTGCCGAAAAACAAAAAGCCACCTAATTTTTTTTCTATGTTTCTAGTTTTCCTAATGTTTATGAATGAAAAGATGTGCAAAAAAGTAACAAATGATAAAGTAAAGGCATTGCAAGCTGTTTGTGTAGGGATGAAAATTAGGATGCTAAGTTCAACTTGTGTTGGGGGAGGGGAGGGATAGAGTAGAGAGTGGAATGCGGCTACATCGAAAGTGAGAAAAATCAATATTTTACCACTTGGCTGTAAGCTAACCAAGCAAAATGAGAGATGCTCTCCCTTTCCAATTTGCTCTAGCCTCACTGACAATGGAGGAGACCTAGGACCAGAAGGGCCTGCGTTAGAAATAGGGAAAGGAGAAATAAGGTGTCCAGTCAACTGAGGAGGATCAGGTAAGTTCAGGCGGGCTGAGGAGTGAAGGAGGACCATGAACGTTCGCCCAGTCTTGAGTTTTGAATCTCGACGATTTTGTTATAAGAGTCCACGTCTTGAACAAAAGATGCAGTAGATGAGTGTTGGAGGAGGTGAAAAGAACTGATCCTCTGCCTAACCTGAAAGGTCTGACGGGGTCCTGGACAGAGTCGAGGGAGGAGTATAGCGACAGAGTTTCATCTTCTGCGGTTGCAGGGGAAGGTAACCTGGAGAGGGGATGGTTTTTAGGTGGGAAGAGGAAGAGAGTTAACCCGGAGTTGTGGAGGGAATGGTATACGCAGAAAGTGGGAAAGGAAGTGAGAGAGGGAGGAAATTGTGGGCTATTGGTGGGTAATACCGTTGGACGTGGCAGGAAATTTTGCATGATTTAATGGTCGTTAATTCTGGCCAAATATTGGAGAGGCCAGGACACTAAAATTGAATAAAGGCTTCGGGCTGCTAGGCATACGGTCAATTTAAATGTGCCTTCTGCAGAAATAGGACAAGCTGCCAGAATGGTGCCCCAAGTTTGCCTAGAGGCCTAGATAAAGGAGCTTGCAGGAAGAGAATGGAAAACATCTGCTGCAGATTCTGGCAATTATGGTATAAATTGCATGGAACTGATTCCGAATGAATGCAAAAGCCATACCACATTGTTAAATAATGTTGCCAAAGCTTTACTTTGCTAGATGTTGATTGAATTAAGTGTTGAGCCTTGTCTGTTTTTACCTGACTATTAGGCACATGTTGCTATTCATCTTCTTGTTAAACCTTGCATCTTGGAAACTTCGTCAGATACATTTTGTATTAAGATCACTTGTTATTATTGGGTTGGGGAAATAAATGTCTTATCCATGTTACTGTGTGTAATTGATATCTATTATGGACTCGTATAGAGACTCACCCCATGTGGTTCGGCCCCTCAAGGTTCTGGGGCTTATAAAAGCTGCTGCTCCCACGAGGTCCTGTGTCGATTCTTTCTGGGTGAATGCTTGAGACTGCGTGGACCTTCTGGGGTGTGGTCTCTGCTTGAACGAGGGCTAAGAGGGCTTGGTCAGGCAGATTTCTTACCAATGATCGAAGGCCGCGGTGGTATAGGTATAGTAGTGGGAACTGTTATTGTATTTTTTTTCCAAAAATAAAGTTTAGTTGCGCAAGTGCTGACAGTGATGGATTTTGACTGAATCTAGATAGACTGGACGAAGCATAGACAGACCTATTTACATTGGGGGATCGTCGGATCTCAACAGTCCCCAAACACAAATTTTGGCGATCAAGGAAGGGTGTTGAGCGGTTTTTCATACGCGAGTGCAAAAATCGGGGCTCCACTGTGCGTTTTTTTTTTTCAGCATTGATTTTTCAGACGCAGTTTCGCTAGCTGGAACAGATAGATAAAATTCGTGGGTTTGGGAAAAGGGTCTCCCAACAAGATCATGGAAATCAGTCATCTAGCAAGCACGGGGGAGGCGGGTGGGGGGGGGGGGGGGGGTTGGATAACACTCCTTTGGGTTGGGAGGGCCCATTAAAATAAGTTAGGGCGAGGAGTGGCCCAACAACCTGGTCATAGTTGGCAGCTGCAGCTGCTTAATGAGAGCCAATGCAGGTTCGAGGGGCTAGGGGTGGGCCCATATTTTCCAGATTTGTAGTAGTACCAATTGTGTGGGGTGTATTGAAAACAGATGTCTTGTTTAAGCATTTGATCTCTGTCATTGCGGGAGTAGTGCTAATTGGAAAGATGTCTCTGAAAATATCGGCATTGACTGCCAGCGCGAAGATGCTAGGCGCTGTAAACCCCAGTGCCAGAAGGGAGGGTCTGTGTGAAAAGATATCTGAATCCCTCCCTGAATTGACGGATGTGGAATCTCGTAAAGGCACTGGCTCGTGTGTTTTCAGTATAGATGGGGCTGGGATTACCTTAGTCCATTTGAGATTTTATCATTGGACAATTTGAATTAGAGAGCCCTCGTGGTATGTGAGAGAGATACTTGACTCAAAAGCTATGTTGGGTCCGAGAACGAGTAGGGGCAAGAATTTGCAGAATCAAATAGAGGGGATGCGCTCCAAAATACAGAATGATTCACACATTGATGACAGTCTGCCTGAACGGTAGAAATTCTTGCTGTGTAGGGATGAGGAGACATAAGGGCACTTCAGGGAGTTTTGTAACATGTTTGAGATCGATTCCGAATAGCGTGCTGATCAACAGTGAATAGTAACCCTCTGATCGATTGTTGATTAGTACCAGATAGCGAAGTATAACTGAGAGATGAGAACCTGGTTTACTTGGTGAAAACTACTCGGATGCGGGAGGTACCCCTAATTCTGTAGAACTTAGAGAGGAGGGATAGAGGTCCCCCTATAGAAGTCCAGTCTTAGCAGGGGAAAGTAACATTTAGGAGAAAAAGTAGAAGTAGAACCCCTCAGCAGTAGAATTTAAGAAGTAGAACCCCTCAGCAAAGAGTATTCTAGGAAGGGGAAAATCTTTGGTATCAGAGGGAGAGGTCCACTGATTGATAACAGTGTGATGCAGTATTGAGATCGAGTGTTTGTAAACTGGCATGTTAAATTATTATTGTAAATTGTAGAAATCCAGCATATTTTATTAGCCATTTTTATTGGATCTGGATTTGTTTATAATACTACTTTGTGTATGTAAAAATACTTAGAGTGTGTGTTAAGATCGTGGACGCTACTTATATTGTTGTGAAGTGCTTATGAGGATTTTTGAGTTTCCATAATTGTAAGTAAAAATCTGCATTTGAATTAAATATTTTGTATTTGTTGTTTAAATCGGGATTGTAGTTTTATTATAATCTGATTTGGGTTGTTCCACTCTGGGTTCAATATTCTTTCAGATCGCATGTGTCACAGGGGAGGAGTAAATTCCATTGACCGAGTGCGCCAACAAGGAGGATTTATTAGTGTTGAATTTATCCGGCATAATAAGTGGATTGCTTCTAGAATTTATATGGGTTACTTGTAATTGGAGGGGGGTGGGGATACTTTATTGTGTGATTATAGATTTTACTGGCCATGGTTCGGATATGTATATCTGTGTGAAACTTAAAGTGTTTGAGTGGATGAGAATCGCTGCTATGGAGGATGGATTGCATTTAAGAGCCGGAGCCTTTTAAGTTTTTAGGGAACCGGAGATTCTTTGTTTGAAGGCTGCAAGTGAATGAAGTGATTCCAGCTGATAAGAAAGATGGGAAGTGTGATTTAAATAAAGGAATGATTTGATTTAAATAATTGAATAGGATCCCGATTTTGAATAACTGTTGGAAAGGGAACCAATTGTGGGAGAATCGTGGAAACTGAGAGATGAATTAGTGATTGTGTGTGAGCGATTTCATTGGCCTAGATTCTGAAAGGAAGGGAGCGATAATTGAATAGAGTGTTGAGTGTCCTGGAATTTTATTTTGTATTGTGTCTACTCCTGCAGAAGAATGGTGGAATTGTCTCAGAGAAGGACCTATCAAAATACCCGAAAGCCGATAAGAATAATTTGTGAGAAACTTCCGCATGAAGCGGAAAGATTAGAGGATTCTCTGGGAAATTAAATTAGAGTTTTGAGGAATGAACTTTGGCTGGATAGTGGACTAAAATCTGTAGTAGAACTAACCTGCATAGAGACAGTTGTTTGGACCGATTGGGAAACAGTGAAAGAAGGGAAACGAGCTATATTGAAATATGGAGAATGTTCTTACTGAAAGAAAAGTAAATAAGAGTTATCCATTCCTGCTTTCTATCTTTAAAAATTGGCAGCGTTCAAGTTAAAGGGATTATAGTGGAACATGAGAGAACTGGTCCTTCTCTGGACATTCAGGAACAGGGGAAAGGAAAGATAGTGGAAGCCCACAGCAGGAGGCAATGGCAAGAGGGAAACAT
This sequence comes from Okamejei kenojei, assembly GCA_035221665.1. Taxonomy (NCBI): domain Eukaryota; kingdom Metazoa; phylum Chordata; class Chondrichthyes; order Rajiformes; family Rajidae; genus Okamejei; species Okamejei kenojei. The sequence continues at coordinate 18,697,923 of CM069151.1, read as the reverse complement.
TCAGCTTTTAAAAGAGAGAATGACTGAGATGGCTCCTTAATAGAGGATGGTGCGGAATAATAATCAAACATTTCAATTATGTAAGAGTGCCATGGTCATAGAGTGGAACCACGAAAGGGAGAGGAACCCCACTATATGCCATGGTGGGCAGCTTTTTTCGGACGTGGGGACAAACAACACCTTCTTCACAGCACTCTCATGTTCTCAGTTCAGAGACACCATGCACAGCTTGTGAGCAGGGCGCTCAGGAGGAGTCAGCGGTATCTTGGACTCAACCTACTAAATTCAAATCCAAAGTAGGAAAATCGGGAAAGGACTTTCTAGCTCCTATGACTGCTGCACCAGCGGAGGATAGTGTGGGGGATCAAGGAGCTAGAGGGAAGGTTCTGCCGAAGTGGGTACCAAAATTAATTAGGATGTCAAGTGGGAAAGTGAAAGAATCCTTCCTAAAGTACAGAGATTCCAGTAGAAGCATGAGTAGCTTTTCTGAGGGTGAGAGAGCAGGAGGATATGAAGTGGCTGATCCTAACATCGATAGTATTATTAGGTCGGAGCAAATACTCAACGATGTGGGTATAGAGCGGATTCCCCGTAGGCAACATCCTAGTAGGAAGCTGCCTACTCCACCTTTAGAATTAGATCCCGCAGTAGGTGTAAATTAACCCCGGGCCACAGATGTTCACGCTTCAATGCACACCCTGGTTCGACGGCAGCTAAATCTTTTCAGGACCCATTCTACAGAAATCCAAGAACATGAGAAATAACTTTGAAGGAAGATATGAGTGAGTGAGTGAGGATCTTAAAGGGGGGCGTGGATAGGACACGCGCATGCATTCCGAGACAGACACTTGGTCGCCGACTGTTACTCTTTTTGTCGTTGGAGATGGGTATTTATAGATGGGAGACCAGTCTGATCAAATGCGGCTACAAACTGGGATGTGGGGAATCAGGGGACACTGGAGCCGATCTTGGCCGTCCTGTGAGGGGAAATACAGAGAAGGAAGGGGGCAAAGAAGAGGGCCACAAGGTTTAAGAAATCAGTGGATCCCTAGAGGATACAGGGACACTTGGGACCCCAAAGGTAGAGGAAGAGGACACTGGCCAGGAGATCAGGGGCAGGGACATTCTGGCAGCCCTGACCTGCCAGCTAATACAAAATATGAAAACTGAGGGCATCCTCACATGGTCCAAAAATAATAAGAAATTATAAGAACCAGAAAGACCACCCCTTCCGAATCCCAGGAGGAGAGACTCAAAGAATCTAATTGGGATCGAGAAAACCCACTAAAAGGACGGACTACGAAAAGGGAAACATAGTAACTGGTGACAACGAGAATGGGAACTACTGAGAACTGAAATAGCACTATGGAGAGAAGAAACAAACTTATTGTGCAGGAGGTACAGGAGTGGGGAACGGAGCTATTGTACTAACTTGTGACTAAGTTTGTGCCTGCAGGACAGTATATTCGACAACATACTATCTGGGGAGCGAGGTAAAGAATATCCAATCCTTGAGAACGGGCAGAAGACACAGCTCAGGTAAAGTAGCTCCCCAGAAACAGGAACAACAACAAGGAGGAAATGATACTGTCCTGTTCCTTTAAGACAAATCTGTGAAGACCAACAGGTAGAGAAGGCTGCTCCTCAGTATCCCTACTCCTTTGGATCTAACATCAAGGAAGAAGAAGCAGATACCTAACCTAGTGCCCAACTTTAATATCATCTAGCTTTTGACACCAGTGAAGGAATGGAAAATAACACCATTCTATTTTTCCCAAAAAAACCACAAACAACCTATGATCACTATTATGGCCAGTTCTACTTTGAAGAAACATTCATCTGCGGTTTGGGGCATAACATCTACTTTGCGTCTAAATTATAATTATTAGAAATAAATTGATAACATTTTGAATTTGGTCTCTAAATTGTATGGTAATGAATTGGAGGAATAAAGTTTGAGATTTGGAACTGACTTGTGAGATTTGGCTTAGGAGTATGTAAAGTTTGATTATTAATAGTAAGATTAAACGAGAACTTACCAGTTCGAAGTTTGATCCTTATTTAATGAGGAGATACGTTGAGGGATTACGAGAAGATGCCCCGCCAGGCGCATGCGCGTCATACTTCAAAGCAGCGGCGTGAAAACACAGAAAACAAATAGCTGAAGTAACATTGTAAGGCTTTTAAAAAATAACTAGAACTACCAGATGATCTCTTAGATTATGAGGGTGGGAGCGGAGGGCACGTAATCCCTCAATGTAACTCCTCATAAAATAAGGATCAAACTTCGAACTGGTAAGTTCTCGTTTAATCTTACTATTTTACTTCGGCGTCACGTGAGTGACTACGTGAAGATTTCAAAGCTCTGTGTTTTCATGCTGTAGATGCACTCCATATGACAATCTGCTTCGGTTGACACAGTAGTGAATAAATAATACATTGAACATTGCTTCAAATTACTCAATAACTATTTTTTTAATAATAACAACAAAAAACAGTAATAACCCGTCTGTCCCAGGGGGAAATTACAAAAAATGATATAAAACAAAGCAAATGAATTAAATGGAACCCAAAACAGAATGCCCAAACCGTGGCACTGTCTGTACAGGTTTGTCATAGAATTGTGAAAATGTTGATTCTCTAGACCATCCTGCGGCCGCGAGGATTTGGTCTAGCGGCACGTCCTGAGCCTTCGCCGCGGATGTTGATGCCGCCCTGGTGGAGTGAGATTTAAATACATGAGTGTCGACTCCAGCATAATTGAGAACATGTTTCAACCATCTAGAAATAGTTTGTACTGACACTCTTTTATATGGCTTTTTGTGATTAATGAGCAGTCCTGTCTCAGAACCTCTGAGACTCCTTGTTAACTCAATATATTGGCTTACGTGTTTAACTACACATAACATTTGGTCAACAGGATATGCTTTAAACGTCACCTTGGTTCCTGCCATACCTGGCCTGCTTTGTTTGATTAAATCATAGACATAAAGTGTAATGTCATCTACAGACAAATGCATACAAATCTATTCATAATAATTGTAATGTTTGTACATGTTGTGCTGAAACCAGCGCCATTAGCATAACCACTTTAAGAGTTAATCTCTGCATAGATAATGACGTAATTGGAGCCCATTGCCGAAGCAGTGTGAGAACTATACTGATATCCCAGGTTTCTGTATATATAGGTTTAGAAGGTTTTTTTTAAAAATTCCTCATAAATCGGGATACTAACGGATGAGACCCGATAGGTTGTTGTTCTGGAGACTGCCCTAAGTAGGAGGACAAAGCACTCCGAGCACTGTTAATGGCACTATAACTCAAGTGCTCATTTTGAGTACTAATGGGAACCATGGTTGTTTGGCTAATCTGGGACCACCAAAACGCCTGTGGGCGGAGTCGCGCTCTATTTTGGTGAGGCATTTCGTGATCAGACAAAATGAAGGAAATGCATAAAAGAATGAGTGCTCCCTATGTAACAAGAATGCATCCACAGCTCCTGCTCCTGGATCTGGCTCCCATGAAACATATTTAGGCAACTGGTGATTCAATCTGGATGCAAGCAGATCAATATCTGGCAACCCAAATCAAGTGACAATTGTTTGAAAAATTTCAGAATTCAACATCCATTCTATATTGTCATTAAACTTTCGCGACCTATGGTCTGCCACCATATTGTCTATACCTGGTAGATAGATGGCTGAAACCCAGATGTTCCTTGGAATACACCAATGCCACATGAGGTTAGCCAAGTTATCACATGATATTGATCTTGCTCCTCCCATATGATTAATATATGCCACTGCTGTGGTGTTATCAATCTGGAGTTGAACGTGTAAATTATTCATTGTGCAGCAATATGCTTTAACCCATAAAATGCCCCCAATAATTCCAAATAATTTATCCCTTGTGTGTGGAGAATCAAACCTTCTTGTTCATTCCATCTACCCCCACAGCTAGACTCGGTGTCCGTAGCCCCCCCATCCAAGAGCGCTTACATCAGTCTGTAAGATTACTTAACATTCTTGCACCAAAATGTTATTGGTAGCTTGACTAACATTAACAACCCACCACTGCAATTCTGCTATAGCTGTGGTTGGTAACTGCATAACCTGATCAAAATGGCCTACATGCTCTTTTAGTGCTTGTTCTCTTGCTCTTTGCAAATGTTGATAATGCAAAGGTCCGAACTGTACTACAAGGAAAGCTGCTGCCAATTTCCAATGACCTTAGCGACTTCTCGAATGGAGGGATAAAGTTTTTGTGTGAGGCAAGTACAGACATTAGCAATATCCACAACCTTGGCTGTTGGTAATGTTACTGTCATATCAACTGAATCAATAAAAAATCCCAAATACCCAATTGTAACTTGGACTTAGTTGGATGGACCAAAAACCCTAATGTTTCAAACACATTTTTGGTTGCTGCAACCAACTCTTCAGCTGACTGTTTAGTGTTGCTGATAATTAAGATATCATCTAAATAAACTATGACAATGTGATTATGGGCCCTCAATAGCCCCAGCACAGGATTTAACAATTTAGTAAATAGCCTAGGTGCTGAACTGAATCCATTAGGCAATGCTTTGTATTGCCACAGCTGTTCCATCCAATTAAATTTCAAGTACCTGCGATAATGAGCATGAATTGGCACTGAATAATATGCATCTTGCAAATCAATAGTTGCCATCTAACAGCCTTGTGATACCAGCTGTTTAGCAGTAACGAAGGTATCCATTTTAAAATGCCTATAGAGAACTGAAGAATTTAAGTGAGTGAGGTCCAGAATAACTCTAAACCCCCATCTTTTTTAGGTCTGGGGAATATATTAGAAACAAATTGTTGAGGATGATTAATGGCTTTCTCAATCACTCCTTTTTGGCATAAATTCTTAATCTCATTGTTTACCTGTTCAGTCTCTGGAGCAGAAAACACCAACATTTTATTAGGCTTGTGCTGTTGAGGTGGATCTATCCCTGAGATAAACTCAATGGTAGAACCTGACACAGTATTTAACATATCAGATGTTATACTATGTCAGGTAGAACCTGACATAGTATAAACATATCAGATGTTATACAGCACCATTCATTATAGAACAATTGTAATCTACCTCCAATAGGTGGTTGTCCAGAAACGTAATCGTTAACAAAAATTCCCTGTACCTCTACAGTTGGCCTGTAAGTCTGTTGTCTGCCCATATGGGGGTTGTAGCCGGTCTGTCTTGGTGGGTAAGCTCGTTGCCCCACTGGCCTGCCCCTGCTGGGCCCAGCACCTGGATCCGACCTTCGGTACATTAAACCAGGCTTTCGAATAGGTGGCCTTGATATGCTTGGCTTCATTAAACCAATTGTTTTGGCCTCATCATCAATTTCACGAATTTGCTTCACAAGGTCTGTTCCAAACAGGAATTCAGGCGTTTGTACATTTGTCACCTTACATAAAGTTAGCCTGATGCGATTTTCATGATGCAATTTACCTCAAAAAATCATTGCATAAAAGAGCCAACATTTCTTTTTGAGTTTGAGTAATCATTGTCCCTTTGACCATTGTTCCAAAGCAGTAATTGCTGCAGCCAGCAGTTGGAGGAATGTGTTATACCGAACCTCCTGTCCCTCATAGAAGGACTCATGGGTCCCCAGAATTGCTGGGTTCACGTGGGCACTGTCAGTGATGCCACAGTTGACAGGTGTCTTATATTTGTCAGTAGTCTCTTGCATCTTCGCTTGCTGGAGCTGGTGAGACATTAAATAATTGATATTGTTGGCAAGATACTCGTCCATTGCCTCACCAGTCCCCTCCGGAACAGCAAAACTCATTGCTATTTCCGGGACACCCAGAGCGCGGCTCTTGTGCTCTGGTGTATGCACATGAGCAGGGACACCAGAATCAGGGTCAGCTTCATCCTGCCCTGCTTCTCCCGAGTCATACTGTAGGGAGCCATCCTCCAGTCCTAAACAAGGAGCTAGAAGGAAATCCCCTTCCAGGAGCTGGTGTAGAAAGTTCACTCTCTAGGATAACGGCTGTTGGTAAAACGGCACCCGGTATCGGAACCGGCGTTGCCTCTCTAATCTGCCGACCTGACCTAATTTGCGAATCTGATCGCTCTATACCACCGACTCCTACTGACTGCTCGGAACAGCAAAACTCATTGCTATTTCCGGGACACCCAGAGCGCGGCTCTTGTGCTCTGGTGTATGCACATGAGCAGGGACACCAGAATCAGGGTCAGCTTCATCCTGCCCTGCTTCTCCCAAGTCATACTGTAGGGAGGCATCCTCCAGTCCTAAACAAGGAGCTGGAAATCCCCTTCCAGGAGCTGGTGTAGAAAGTTCACTCTGTAGGATAACGGCTGTTGGTAAAACGGCACCCGGTATCGGAACCGGCGTTGCCTCTCTAATCTGCCGACCTGACCTAATTTGCGAATCTAATCGCTCTATACCACCGACTCCTACTGACTGCTCGAGCCAGCTTGACGGAGTTTAAAGACTTCCAGGCAAAGTTTTCAAAACCACTTACCTGTGAAGTTTCTACTTACCGCTGGTGGAGCTGTGCTCTCCAGCCCGTTCAGTGCGACATGCGCGGACGTAATGACGCACATGCGCCTGGCGGGGCTTCTTCACGTAGTCATTCACGTGACTCCGAAGTAAAATTGAGTATTGTTATTATCTCATCCCCAGACAGGCAGCCAAAGATGGGAAGGATAATTCAGAGAACATCAGGAAAGGACGAAACTGGGAAGATCTGGTAATATGGAAATTATTCAGGGAACATGAGAGTTGGAATTGGAAATAGTAAAAAGAGGAACTGTGAGCAGCAAGACTTCCCTTTAAGAGACCAGACTAGTAACTTACTCAGTGGTAAAAGGAAATTAGTTATGAGGGAAACCCCTATTGGCTGAGAGCCGAGCCAACATACTAAGGAAGAAGTACTGGAGGGGAAATCTATTGAATTAGAAGGAGGAATAAGGAAATGATATCAGAGTCGATGTATTTGACCGGTGAATCTAAATCGATATCAGAGTCGATGTATTTGACCGGTGAATCTAAATTGTTTAACCCTTGATAGTAAAGTGGCTTATATCATCAAGGTGGAAAGAAATTGTCCCTCGATTCGGCATTCTTAATTGGCTTTATGATAAAATTGAGGGCATATGAAAATTGATTAAATTTGAACAGCTGGGAATTCCACGGGATTTGGAATGGAATTGTGTTATCGAGCACAAAGCTGTGGAATGAGTAGGGTGAGACGGACCCTGAAACTTAAAATATTAAATTGAAGGCTGAGACTGAATTTGGTTAAATTGGAACATTCATCATGGTTTGCTTTAAATACGAGTCTCACCTGTAGGGAATTCTGGACTGAACCCAGCTGAAGTCTATATGAGAAACCATCATCAGAAATACATTAAAGAACATTGTGTGAACATGGAGAGGGCTGATTAGTGTTGATCCTAGGATAGTAAAGAGTATATTATAGAGCAAAATATAATAGAGATAGTTATAGTGAAATGGAAAATGGATATTATTGACAGAACAGAATTACAGTGAATATATGGGAAAGCATTAGTACATGAATGGTAACTTGCTTTGTCCCACATTTTTCAGGAATTATAGGTAAAACGTTCAACTATGGAAAGGGTTGGAAGAATGGGCAAAAACACGGATGGAGGGAATTCACGCCCACTAAAACTCGGGAGGTGAAGACTCATCAACCGGAAATTGTGAAGCTACGCCCACGAAAACTCGAGCAGCTTGCTAAGATTCTGGGAAGAAACATCATCGTCTTGTGGTTATTAATAGATGGAGAATTTAATAGACACACATATGTATATCTGGTTATCTGATTATCTGATTATTTGGTTATCATAAATGATGGTTTATCATGTATGATAAAATGAAGGAATGTTAATTCTGGACAAATTGGAGAGGGTAGGACACTAAAATTGAGTAAAGGCTTCTGGGCTGCTAGGCCAAATGGTCAATTTAAATGTGCCTTTTGCAGAAATGGGACACGCAGCAGAATGGTGCCAGTTTATCTTGAGCCTAGATAAGAGCTGCAGGAAGAGAATGCAACATCTGCATTTTCTGGCAATTACGTGTAAATTGCATGGAACCGATTGGATGAATGCAAACCAGACATACACATTGTAAATAATGTTGCACATCTTTACTTTGCTCGATGTTGATTGGATACGTGTTGAGCCATGGCTGGGGTTCCTGACTATCAAGGCACGTGTTGCATAACTCATTTCTGTTAAGTTGCATCTAGAAACTTTGTCAGATACATTGCATTTGTCACTGTATTAGTGGGTTGGGGAAATGCCTATCATGTACTGTGTTAATCGATAAATGTTATAGGACTGTATAGAGACCACCCCCATGTGGTTCGGCTCCTCAAGGCTCGGGGACCTATAAAAGGCCACTGCCACGAGGTCCTGTTTGATCTTCAGGAAGAACGCTTGGGATTGCGTGACCTTCTGGAGTATTTCTGCTTGAACGAGGCTAAGAGGGCTTGGCCAGGCAGATACGAGGATCGAAGCCGCGGTGGTTGGGTATAGTAGTGGGAACTGTTTTTGTGTTTTTTCCAAAATAAAGTTTACTTGTGCAAGTGCTTGACTCAGTGATTTTTGACTGAAACTAGACCGGGGGGAAGCTTAGAACAACCTACTTACAATGTGTTGCATGTGATTGCTGATGGGGTGGTAGGGGATAGAGTCTTTGCCGGAAGCAGGGTGGGAAGAAGTATAGTCGAGATAGTTGTGGGAGTCAGTGGGTTTATGACAGATGTCAATCATTAGTCTATTTCCTGTGATGGAGAATGTGAGATCAAGAAAGGGAAGGGAGGTGTCGGAGATAGTCCAGGTAAATTTGAGTGCAGGATGAAAATTGGTGATAAATTTGATGAAGTCCATGAGTTCATCATCGATGCAGAAGGTAGTACCGATGCAGTCATCAATTTAACGGAGAGCTTCAAGGTCTTCCTGGTGTGGGACGGAGGTGTAGAGTGACTGAACGTCCTGGAAATCTCCCGACCCGACTGCCGAACCCAGGTACTGTACCTCGGAACCCCGGGATGACATCCAGAGCCAACGGGCTGGATCTCCCAGGAACAATGAAGCTGGATCTGCAGCTGTCAAGTTTGAAGGATCTGGAGCTGCTCTCTGTGAAGAAATCCCCGTTCCAGCGCAGGTCCGCAGAAACAGCAGGTACAGTAAACTCAGTACCTGGAAACAAAGGGGAAGCCTCAATTGTGTCTGGAAACTTGGCCGGCAGGCAGGACTTCAGGTCAGACTGAAGCGCAGGGGACTTCGACCCCCTCTCCCTACTATCCTACTGGCAAATGTACAGTCACTTGAAAATAAAGTGGATTACTTAAGGGCAAGACAGCTTTATCAAAGGGAGCTGAGGGAATGCTCTGTGTTCTGTTTCACAGAGACATGGCTCACCCTCAGCTCCCCAGACTCAGTGGTCCAGCCTGAAGGGTTCTCCATCCACCGCATGGACCGTACACTGGCATCGGGGAAAGGGAGAGGAGGGGGCGTCTGCCTCATGGTCAACTCTGCGTGGTGCTCAGACGTGGCAGTCCTGTCCAACTCCTGCTCTCCACACCTCGAACATCTGGCGGTGAAGTGCCGTCCCTTCTACCTTCTGAGGGAATTCACCTCCATCATCCTGATTGCGGTCTACATCCCACCCCAGGCAGACGTCCGTCTGGCACTGGAGGAGCTGCACGCCGTGGTCAACAAACACCAGACGTCTTACCCCGAGGCTTTTACCACCATTGCTGGGGACTCCAATAAGGCAAACCTAAAGAAATTACTCCCCAACTTCCACCAACATGTCTCCTGCTGCACCAGAGGACCAAACACCCTCGACCACTGCTACACCACCATTAAGCATGCCTACCGCTCTATCCCTCACCCTCACTTCGGTAAATCTGACCATACCGCGGTGCTGCTTCTCCCTGCCTACAGGCAGCAATTAAAGAGTGCACCCCCAGAGGTGAGGACAGTACAGAGCTGGTCGGAGGGGGGCAGAGGAACAACTGCAGGACTGTTTGGGGTCTGTAGACTGGGCAATGTTCAAGGACTCGGCAACGGACTTGAACGAATACGCCACAGTCATCACAGACTTCATTAAAAAATGTGTGGAGGACTGCATCCCTACTAAAACCTTCCGAGTGTTTCCCAATCAGAAACCTTAGATCAACTTTGAGATCCACACTCTTCTGAAGACCAGACACCGGGCATTCATGTCTGATGATACAGTGGTCTATAAGAAGTCCAGATACGACCTTGGATGTGTCTTCCCAAGCCCCCATTTGCTGTGATGGTATTTCAGTCTCAGTCACAGAGGCCGACGTCATGAAATCCTTCAGAGGGGTGAACCCTCGAAAAGCGCCTGGACCAGATGGTATACCTGGTCGTGTTCTAAAAACCTGTGTGGACCAACTGGCTGGAGTTTTTACGGACATTTTCAACCTCTCACTTCTGAGGTCTGATGTTCCCGCCTGCTTTAAAAAGGCATCAATTATACCAGTGCCCAAGAAGAGCAAGGTGAAATGCCTCAATGACTATCGACCTGTGGCATTAATGCCTGCGGTGATGAAGTGCTTCAAGAGGTTGATCATGGAGCAAATAAACTCCTACCTCGACAAAAACCTAGACCCACTGCAGTTCGTTTACCGCCACAACAGATGCTATCATGCTGGCTCTCCACTCCAAGCTGGACCACTTGGACAACAAAACTCATATGTCAGGCTGTTATTCATCGATTACAGCTCTGCATTTAATACTATCATCCCCTCCAAGCTGGTTACCAAACTCGCAGAACTGGGTCTCTGCGCATCCCTCTGCAATTGGATCGTCGACTTCCTTATTCACAGACCACAGTCTGTTCGTATTGGTGGAAATGTGTCAGACTCGATAACAATCAGCACGGGAGCACCTCAAGGCTGCATGCTCAGCCCCCTGCTGTAATCTCTCTATACTCATGACTGCGTAGCCGGTCACAGTGCGAACTCCATCATCAGGTTTGTTGACGACACCACTGTTGTGGGACGTGTCACTGATGGGGATGAGTCGGAGCACAGAAGAGAGATCGAGCAACTGTCCATATGGTGCCATACACAATAACTTGGCCCTCAACACCAGCAAAACCAAGGAACTGATTGTGGACTTTGGAAGGAGTAGGATGGGGACCCACAGTCCTGTTTATATCAACGGGTCAATGATTGAAAGGGTCAAGAGCTTCAAATTCCTGGGTGTGCACATCTCTGAAGATCTCTCCTGGTCCGAGAACACTGATGCAATTATCAAGAAAGCTCACCAGCGCCTCTACTTCCTGAGAAGATTACGGAGAGTCGGTTTGTCAAGGAGGACTCTAACTTCTACAGGTGCACAGTAGAGAGCTTGCTGACTGGTTGCATCGTGGCTTGGTTCGGCAACTTGAAAGCCCTGGAGAGGAAAAGACTACAAAAAGTAGTAAACACTGCCCAGTCGTCATCATCGGCTCTGACCTTCCTTCCATCGAGGGGATTTACCGCAGCCGCTGCCTCAAAAAAGCTGGCAGTATCATCAAAGACCCACACCATCCTGGCCACACACTCATCTCCCTGCTACCTTCAGGTAGAAGAACAGGAGCCTGAAGACTGCAACAACCAGGTTCAGGAATAGCTACTTCCCCACAGCCATCAGGCTATTAAACCTGGCTCGGACAAAACTCTGATAACTGATAACTCATTATCTGTTATTTGCACTTTATTAGTTTATTTATTCATGTGTGTATATATTTATATATGGCATATGGACACACTGATCTGTTTTGTAGTAAACGCCTTCTATGTTCTGTGTGCTGATGCAAAGCAAGAATGTCATTGTCCTATCAGGGACACATGACAACAAACTCACTTGAACTTGAACTAGTAAAGATGGACTATGGGGGCACGGAAAGGGGAAAGTTGTCACTATTACAGTTGCACAAAGGGGACTATGGAGCCATAAGGGAGAAGCTGGCCAAAGTTGACTGGAATTATACCCTAGCAGGAAGGTCAGTGGAACAACAATTGCAGGTATTTCTGGGAACAATACAGAAGGTGCAGGATCAGTTCTTTCCAAAGAGAAAGAAAGTTTCCAGAGGGAGTAAGAGGCGACCATGGCTGACAAGGAAACTCAGGGACAGTACAAAAATAAAGGAGAAAAGGTATAACATAGCATAGATGAATGGGAAGCCAGAGGATTGGGCAACTTTTAATGAACAACATATGATAACTAAAAAGGTAATACGAGGTGAAATGATGAGGTACGAAGGTAAGCTAGCCAAGATTATAAAGGAATTAGGAAAAGCTTCTTTAGGTATGTGACGAGGAATAAATTAGATAAGACCAAAGTTGGACCCTTGAAGACTGAAAAAGGTGAATTTATTATGGGGAGCAAGGAAATACAGACATATTGTCGAACAGGTACTTTGGATCTGTCTTCAATAAGGAGGACACAAACAATCTCCCTGATGTACAAGTGGCCAGAGGATCTAGGGGGAAGGAGGAACTGAAGGAAATTCACATTAGACAGGAAATGGTGTTGGGTAGACTGATGGGACTGAAGGCTGATAAATCCCCATGGTCAGATGGTTTGCATCCCAGGGTACTTAAGGAAGTGGCTCTAGAAATTGTAGACGCATTGCTGATCATTTTCCAATGTTATATAGATTCAGGATCAGTTCCGGTGGATTAGAGCGTGGCTAATGTTATCCCACTTTAAGAAAGGTGGGAGAGAGAAAACATGAAATTATAGACCAGTTAGCTTGACATCGGTGGCGGGGAAGATGCTGGAGTTAATTATAAAACATGAAATAGCGGATAGCAGTAGCAGCATCGGTCTGAGTCAGCATGAATTTACAAAGGGGAAATCATGCTTGACTAAGCTTCTGGAATCACACACAAATGTGACCTTTGCGACAGCCACAAGAGACGCCGTTCTAACTGAGGTTTGGAGCATGTGGTCAACAACAAGGATGCATCACCCATGGTCAGCCAAGGGGGGCCTTCAATATTTGAGGATGTAACTTGGAAAATGGACAAGAGAGAGCCAGTAGATGTAGTGTACCTGGACTTTCAGAAAGCATTTGATAAAGTCCCACATAGGAGATTAGTGGGCAATATTAGAGCACATGGTATTGGTGGTACAGTATTGACATCGATAGAAAATTGGTTGGCAGACAGGAAACAAAGAGTAGGGATTAACGGCTCAGTTTCAGAATGGCAGGCAGTGACTAGTGGGGTACTGCAAGCTTGGTGTGACCACAGCTATTTACAATTTGTATTAATGATTTAGATGAAGGGATTTTACTTCGGAGTCATGTGAGTGATTCCATGAAGAAGCCCGTCCAGGCCGCATGCGCGTCAGTACGTCAGCCGCATTGGCGCAAGCATCAGACTGGCAGGGCAGCGCTCCTGCTGGCGGTAAGTTAAACCTAGAAGGTAAGTTTGTTGTTACTTACCAGGGGTTTTTTCGAGCAGGATCCTCTCTTCACAGAGGTTTCCTGTCAGTTTCACAGCCCGACAAGTGAGCCGGTTACGGATAGTGGGGGAATCCCGGTCCGACCGCGGAAGCGGATAACTGGCAAAAAGACCGGGTTGTGAGATAAGGAGCTGCTGACAAGGTAGTCAGTGGCTTCCAGCCTGCAGGGATGTCATAGAATGGCAAGAAAATAACGTCAGAGTCGCTGACAGTGCGGTCAGGGGCTCACAGACGCCGGTCCCCAGGCAGGGAATAAAATTGGTGGAGAAAGGACTTGTTCAGCCCTATTTGGACTCGGGTGAGTTGGGCTACAAGGGTTTTTCTCTTAATAATAATGTTGAATGTTTCAAACGCACTATCCAGCCCCGGTGGGGACAGGGCTGCTTCATGTATGAAAGGGCCGGCCTACGGGAGAGCCATGCCAGCAGCGCCTGGTACAGGGCTGTTTTATGTCAAAATGTGCCAGCCTCTATGAGAGGCGGTGCAGCAATGCCTGGGACAGGGTTGCTCTCGTTCACACATAAGTCTGCTACACCCACGTAGTCGGGGGATGATTCCCCACCGGGGCTGGTTAGCAAGGCCCACAGAGTTGGGGGATGATTCCTCACCGGGGCTGGATAGTGCGTTTGAAATGACTATCCCAAATGCAGCAACTGTTGCATACTGTGCTACAGCAGGGCACACACTAGCAGGAGGAGTGTCAATGCCACCCTGAACAAAAAGGCGCCAGCAGCTTCTAGTAGAGAACTGTTTGATAGCACCTTCATAGATGAGGAGGCGTGAGCCATGGGTCATTTTAATTCTGACCCCAACCCTGATGGTAAGTTTGAGCCAGATGTTCCTCTGCAGGCTGCAACAGCAGCGCCAGTTGACAGAGCTGCTACAGGTCTCCCTCTTGGAGGCAGAGACCAAGACGGTTCAGTATCCTGCTGACGCTGAGTCTCAGGGTATGGCCGTGGGGCATACCCCAAGAGATGAAGGGCATGTGTCAGAGGTACCTTTTCCTGACACAAAGTTGCCATCCCAGCAGAATGTTCTATTCGGCTATAGATCCAATGGGTTCATATCAGTATAGTTATCATGCGGCCTGCGGCAGCGCCTGTTTAGGGCTGCCTACGAATCGCCCTCTCTGAGGAGGAGAGAGCAAAAGGTCAAGATATAACTGATTCCAGGCTCTAAAGAAATCGATGGAACATACTGAAGCACATATGTGCCGGCAGTGAACAGCGCCAACAGGGGGATGTGAGAGCCAGCCGCCGAATCTGTTATTCATGTAGGCCTATTCAACAGGGGAAGAAAACCTGGCAGACGAATCAATTAAGGCCAATGGCGGGCAAAGGTCATTGTTTCAGAACGCACCCCAGTTCCAGCTGAGCAAATCAAGGAACTGATATTGTGCAATGATATTGACCATTAACAACCTTATGCTGTTATCAGCTGAAGCTACCTCAGTCACAATAATGAAAACACAGCATTCAGCATTGCTGAACATGACAATAAACTCACTTGAACTTGAACTTGCTCCAGTAGTTTGGTCGGTCGAATTCAGTTATTACAAACTGATACTTAGGACTCTAATGTGAGAAGTTCCGAATATCATCTCTAGGTATTGGAGATTTGCATGAGTTACCAATTCTTCAATTGTTGGTTTCAACTAAATATATACACTAAATGCACCCCATGGGTAACGGGCTATTGAGCGAATATACATATTCTACATACTCAACTTCAAGTTGCTACACTACGATGGTGACATATGTTAGTCACATGGCAATCAAGTAAAAGTATCCTGTAATGATTACCTAATCAACTTTGCCACTGGTGTATCATCCAGTTCAGATCGATGACAACACAGAATAGGTATTGGATCTCAAAGTATTATGAAAGTATGGTTCGATGCTACATCGAATATCGACATGTTGGTTCATGTTTATTCACTGATTGCAAAAATATGTGGCACAACAGTGCGGAGAAATACATTCTCACTACAAAAGGAAGAATGTTCTTTTATGTCTTCCTCCATTTTTGCCTCATTAG
This sequence comes from Okamejei kenojei, assembly GCA_035221665.1. Lineage (NCBI taxonomy): Eukaryota > Metazoa > Chordata > Chondrichthyes > Rajiformes > Rajidae > Okamejei > Okamejei kenojei. Next base: position 18,682,368 of record CM069151.1, on the reverse strand, counting down.
CCGGGTCTTAAAACAATCAGCAAGATCTAGTTTGGGTTTGTACCGTCGGACTGGCTAAGCAGCCATGTTGCCTGCTTCATCAGGCATAATAACACAACGGTATATGGTTATTCCAAAAAATGAAAACTTGTTGATTCAAACTGGTTCAGGAGACTGGCCAGGGGGGAATAATAAAACAATTATTGACTTACACATTTTGAATGAATTTACTTATGGCTCAGGTTGTCACATCAAGCCATGGATGTGCTCACTGCAGAGTGCAGGGGTAGCATCCAAAAAAGCAGTACATTCCTATTGAGGGGATCGGAATTGATTTTGTTTAAATGTTAATGTTACATTTAATACGGTACAGATTACTGACTTCTTCCAGTTCATTCTTAAATGGTATTTGACAATAATTCAGTTATACAGAAACTACAGCTGCAACAAACGGGAACCACTCTGTCGGGTTTAACCCGGATATTGAGTTGTTAGAGAGATCTTGACACAAGTTCTCCCACTACAAGAATATGCAGTTGGTTATTGAAAATGTGTTAACATTACTTCACCAAGGGGTTCCAGCTACATCCTTAGATATGACAGTAATATCAGCGCAACGACGGCAAACATTGCAAACACTGTGGCTAGATAGGATGGAATTGGCTGCAGGTGCCATTACATTTTACATTCTGATCTACACAAGCAGAGCAGACCAGGGGTGGCATGATTTAAGATCATTTTTTGGATACCCCACGGTCTCACATCTATGTGGGAGGGCAGGCTTGCTATATTATATCAAGGCCACCATAATCCTAAGAAGTGTGGAATCAGCATTGTTTATTAATCAACAAACAACTACACAAAGGAAGGTCGGTTCAGACTATTTCAAGGTGGCTGCAGCAGGTTCTGGGTTATGCAGGTATTAACAATGACGATTGTATATCTCATTCCTGCAGGTCAGCATCAACGTCAGCGGCCAGGGCAATGGACATGCCCATCGACCATATCCTCGTGACTGCAGGATGGTCAACTGAATTGATTTTATTTATTTTTTACCATAGGCCGGTTACTGCCCCAGTGGTTGCCATTCTGTTTTGCGTCCACTTTAGCCTACCCTGAGTTACAGGGGTTGCTATTTATTTCTTTATAAACGTAAACGATTCATGCATTTGAATCAATATCATCCTTAATGCATTTTTTGATTATTCACTCATCCTGAGTCAATCAATGCAGTGAGACACCGAGATTTGGATCTGCGGCACGAAATCACAAAGCTTTGAACTCTTCACGGAATCACTCACGTGACTCCGAAGCAAAATAGTAAAATTAAATGGGAACTTACCAGTTTGAAGTTTGATCTTGATTTTATGAGGAGTTACGTTGGTGATTTTGTGCCCTCCACGCCCAACCTTCTCACATAAAGGTCATCTGGTAGTTCTCGAGTCACGCATCTTACTATGTCATTCCGGTAATTGTTATTTGTGATTTCATACCGCTGCTTTGAAGATTGACGCGCATGCGTCCTAGGCGGGCTTCTTCACGTAATCACCAACATAACTCCTAATAAAATCAAGATCAAACTTCAAACTGGTAGGTTCTCATTTAATCTTAATATTAAAAGTAACATTAGCAAATTTCCAGATGACACAAAGCTGGATGGCAGTGTGAACTGTGAAGAGGATGCTATGAGGATGCAGGGTGACTTGGACAGTTTGGGTGAGTCGGCAGATGCATGGCAGATGCAGTTTCATGTGGATAAATATGAGATTATCCACATTGGTGGCAAAAACAGGAAGGCAGATTATTATCTAAATGGTGTCAAATTGTGAAATGGGGAAGTACAATGGAATCTGGGGTCCTTGTTCATCAGCGACTGAAAGTAAGCATGTAGGTACAGCAGGTAGTGAAGAGAGCAAATGGCACATTGGCATTCATACCAAGAGGAGTTGAGAATAAGAACTAAGAGGTCCTTCTACAGTTGTACAGGGCCATAGTGAAACTACACCTGGAGTATTATGTGCAGTTTTGATCGCCCAATTTGAGGAAGATAATTCTTGCTATAGAGGGAGTGCAGCATAGGTTCACCAGGTTAATTCCAGGGATGGTGGGACAGTCATATGTTGATAGACTGGAGTGTCTGGGCTTGTATACTTTGGAGTTTAGAAGGATGAGAGGGAATCTTATTGAAACATATAATATTATTAAGTGTTTGGAAATGCTAGAGGCAGGAAACATGTTCCCGATGTTGGGGGAGTCCAGAACCAGGGCCACAGTTTAAATATAAGGGGTAAGCCATTTAGAACGGAGATGAGGAAAAACCTTTTCACACAGAGAGATGTGAGTGCGGAATTCTCTGCCTCAGAGGGTGGTGGAGGCTGGTTCTCTGGATGCTTTCAAGAGAGAGCTAGACAGAGCTCTTAAAGATAGCGGAGTCAAGGAATATGGGGAGAAGGCAAGAATGGGGTACTGATTGTGGATGATCAGCCATGATCACATTGAATGGCGGTGCTGGCTCGAGGGACCAAATGACTTACTTCTGCACCTGTTGTCTATTGTCTATTAGAAGTCAATAAAGAGACAAAGGGCTTGTGAGGTATCTTGAACATTGGCCAGGAGAGATTGGACCAGGGGGGATTGGATGTGTGTATGAGTCGAGATATGTGGAAATCATTTCCATGGGACAGGACCAGGCAGAAACAATGGATCTGCCAGGTAGTTATGTTTGTGAATTATGGGGAGAAGGTGAAACCTGGCTGTGCGGGGCTGGGAAACGATAAGGTTGGAGGCTGTGGAAGGGAGACAGCCTCCAACCTTATCGTGATGAAATCCAGTGATGAAATCAGTAATGGTGTTCAAAATTAATGCCTGGTGCTCATTTGTCGGATCATGGTCCAAGGATAAGTAGGAGGAGGTGTCGTCTGGCCTAAGCTCGGTAGAGGTCAGCGAGCCAGGCCACCAAGGCTCCTCCCTTATCGGCGGGTATGATTTTAATGTCAGGGTTGCTGTTGAGTGAGCAGAGGGCTGAATGTTAGCAGGGGATGAGGTTAGAGTAGGTAAGGGGAGTGGAAAAGTTGTGACGGTTGGTCACACCGGCAGTTAGAAATAAGGGGTCTAGAGAGGGTAGAAGGTCGTTCTGGGGAGGCTGAGAGGAGGGGGGACAGTGGAGTCGGGAGAAGGGGTCATCACTGGGTGTTGAGGACTCCTTCCCATAGAAAAAGGCAAAGAGGTGGAGGTGACGTAAGAAAATCTCTACGTCGTGGCTGACCCGGAACTCGGTGAGGTGGGGGCGGAGTGGCAAGAAGATAAGGTCTTTGTTGAGGACAGACCGTTCCGTATCAGAAAGGGGGAGGTTAGAGGGGATGGTGAAGACACGACAAGGGAGGGGGTAGGGGTCAGCCAAGGGCTGGTTTTGGACAGGGGCCAAGAAGAGGTGTGGTGGGGGAAGGCAGGTGTTCAGAGAGGAGGGGGGCGTGAGGATTATTGTCTGGGTGGGGTGTGGTCGGAGTAACCTGGTTAAAATAGGGGGAAGGGGTGACCCATCACTACTGATGTTCACTATAGGAGGGGGAGACCCAGCAGAGTAAAACAACGTGCTGTTGGAGTCTGCAGTGTGGAGGCTGTGGGCCTGGTGCTGAGCCTGGAACTCAGGTGAGGCGATGGCTCCGGTCAGCTGGTCGGCAGTGGAGAGTCGAGGGTCAGTGGAGTCACAGGTGGAGGTCCGTGGGGAGCGGCAGCAGCATTGGAGGCCCCGGGGAGACAGTGAATGTCGGCAGCAGCAGTGGCGGTGGCCAGGGGAGGTGTTGAGAGTCACCGACAACGGCGGAGGCCCCTGGGAGGCGGTGAGAGTCGGCGCCACCGCAGTTTCGGTGGTCTGGGTCTGGGTTAGGCCGGGAAGGCAGTGAATGTCGGAGAGGCGGTGGATGTTGGTGCCACTCCTCATGGTGGCAATCTCATTCCGGTGGTGTTCTGGTAGGTTGCGCTAGCATCTGGCACAGAATGTAGTAAAGTTGGGGTCATTGCAGGTCTGGATGAGTGAGGCCCGGAGCTGCGGGAGAGTCAGAGCGAGGGCCTGCTGGTGTCACATAATATCACAGGTACCTGTCGGTACCTGTAATCCGGTTGACTCTGAAATGGAATGTCTGGAACTGGAGCTGGAAATGCAAATGCAACGTTCAAATCGATCGTGTTCTGGAAACACCCACTCGCAAGATGATTTAAATCCTCTTTTTTTTGGACAATCATGTCATAAGAGCATCTAAGTCATCTATATTTTGTGTTATTCTCTACCCATAGTAAACATTTTTACACTAAGTATCAGTTTTTGTCCCATTGTATTATATTGTGCAGAAAAATAAATATTTTGATTACATTGAGTGGATGTTTCTAGATTAATTTATGGGAATTAAACATCAAATTCCTTCCATCTGGCATATGAATTCATGACAGTGAGATTTAAAAATCATGTTATATTGTGAATTCTTGCGTGAATGGGATTTGTTTGTTATTTGGATACTTAGGCTATTTAAAGAAAATATAATTTTCTTAAGAAGTGGAATCTACAGTACATTCTTAATGGGAAAGTAGTGGGCATGGTTTGAAGAGCAAAAACTTGTAGTTTACAATGCCAAAATTGAAATGTTGAGGAAAAACAAGAGTTGCTTATTGGTTACAATCAGAGAAGTATGATGATGCTACTGATTATGATATACCAATATACCAGCTAGCATCTGATCTTCTCCATAAAGACTTGGTCTATTGTTAGAAATTGTAATTTATTTACCTATCTGTTACGGACTTACAGCACAAAATACAATAATATTAAAGTTCTGATCTTGAGAATATCACATTTTTGAATTTTCAAGGCAGTCTGGGTGTTTATTACTATTTCCGTCACAATGGTCAATTTTGTAATTGACTACAATGAGGTAATTAATTAATTATATGCTCTAATATGTTTCATATTTGTTTCAGAATGCTCCAATCTATAATAACCGAAAATGTCATTCTGTTCTCTTAATTGTAAGAAATTAAAAGGCTTTTCACTGTCCTTGATCACAGCTTTTGTGTTAAGTCAATGCAAAAGCAATAGGGAAAAAGACGCTAATTTCTGAGTATGAAAATGGTCATAACTTTCTTAATATGGAAGATATGAAATTGAATTAAGGCGTCCAATTAAACTTCTTTTTTTTTGCTTTAACTGATGGGATAAATTGCAGACGATTTTTAAAATCTCAAAATTTTGTAACATTGCTACACATGGCTGTGGTAACGAGTCTGGGTGAAAACGTGGTCGAGAGTCGGAGAGCAGGGGGAATCACAGAAGGGGAGCAGTGAGAGAGGATGTTGCAGAACTCTCATTGGAGAGTGGAGGAGAACTTCTTCAAAGTAGATATACCTTAAGGAGATTTCACAGTAGAGCAGGCAAAATGTGTAAGAAGGAACTACAGATGCTGTTTAAACCAAAGATAGACACAAAAAACTGGAGTAACTCAGCGGGACAGGAAGCATCTCTGGAGGGAAGGAAAGGGTGACATTTCGGGTCGAGACCCTTCTTCAGACTGGTTAGGGATAAGGGAAATGAGAGATATTTAAATGGTAATGTGGAGAGATAAAGAACAATGAATGAAAGATATGCAAAAAAAAACGATGATAAAGCAAACAGGCCATTGTAAGCTGTTTATGGGGTGAAAATGTGAAGCTAGTGCCACTTGGGGGAGGGAGGGATAGAGAGAGAGGGAATGCCGGAAGTGAGAGAAATCAAAATTCATACCACTGGGCTCTAAGCTGCCCAAGAGAAATATAAATGCCGTTCTTCCATTCTTTGTTTAGCCTCACTCTGACAATGGAGGAGACCGAGAACAGGAAGGTCTGTGTAGGAATGGGAAGGAGAATTAAAGTGTCCAGCAACTGGGAGATCAGGTAGGTTCAGGCAGGCTGAGCGAAGGTGTTCCGCGAAACGATCGCCCAGTCTGCGTTTGGTCTCACCGATGTATAAGAGTCCACATCTTGAACAACGGATACAGTAGATGAGATTGGAGGAGGTGCAAGTGAACCTCTGCCTAACCTGAGAGGACTATCAGGGTCCCTGGACAGAGTCGAGGGAGGAGGTATAGCGACAGGTGTTACATCTTCTGCAGTTGCAGGGGAAGGTACCTGGGGAGGGGGTGGTTTGGGCAGGAAGGGATGAGTTAACCAGGGAGCTGAGTCATTTTAGGATATCTTTAGCTTTACCTAGGGTGTTATACCAATCCAAGTATTTATTTCTCATGGGTTGCAACCTATGCAGTTCTATAACCTACTACAGTACCTGTTGATTTCATAATTTACATTCAACTACTGAATATGGTAGCAAAGAACAAAAGATCACTGACATTGTGACAATTAAGCAATAATTTCAGACCTTTATATAATTGCTTCATATAAGGGCCCAATGAACCATCTGTTGGCTGCACCCTGAGGATGATTACCTGCGATGCTTTGCTTCATTAATGCAGCACGCCTTCATTCAACGTGATGGTGGTGGGGCGGTTCATCATTTGAAGGGAGGACATGAGGGTAGTGCAGTTCAGGATGTGGTGTGGACTTTACCTTCAGGCCGGCACTCTTGACGTGAAACTATGGAGAAATCATTATGCAAATTGAAGGGAACAATCAGATCAACACATAGACATGGTGAGAGCAAAATGCATTTCATCTGTTGTGATGCAGCAAACATACCTTCTATACACTCTGTTACAGGCCAAGGATTCCTGCAATGACTGTGCAGTTTCCAATTATGAGAAACAAAAGATTATAAAATAATAAATAATTTGGGATTTGAGGAAGCTCAATCATTCTTCTACTAATTTATAAGAGAATCATGAAATGTAATTGAATGTTGTTCTTTAGTTTGAGTGATTTCGAATATGATTGGGAATTAAGGAGCAGAGGAATGTTAGGTATAGTTCATTTGTTAGCATTCTTGTCTCTGGTTCAGAAGGATTTGGCCGCAGACTTCAGAAATCTAGGTTGATGATAGTTCTCAATTCTTGGAAGTGGCTTCACTGTAGTGCAAATGTTTGCTACCTCTCCTGACCTCGGCATGAAGAAGGGTCTCGACCCAAAACTTCACCCAATTCTTCTCTCCAGAGATGCTGCCTGTCCCGCTGAGTCACTCCAGCATTTTGTGTCCATCTTTAAATCTATGTTCTCTTGTTCCAGATGCAAAATAAACTTTCAGTATTTACTCTTTCATAGAAACATAGAAAATAGGTGCAGGAGTAGGCCATTTGCCTTCGAGCCAGCACCGCCATTCAATATGATCATGGCTGATCATCTAAAATCAGTACCCCGTTCCCCAAATCCCTTGATTCTGTTAGCCCTAGGAGCTAAATCTAACTCTCTTGAAAACGTCCCGTGGATTGGCATCCACGGCCTTCTGTGGCAGAGAATTCCACAGATTCGCAACTCTCTGGATGAAAAAATGTTTCCTCATCTCAGTCCTAAATGGCCTACCCCTGATTCTTAAACTGTGACCCCTGGTTCTGGACTCCCCCAACATTCGGAACATTTTTCCTGCAGCTAGCCTGTCAAATCACTTAAGGATTTTATATGTTTCTATAAGGGCAGTGGAGGCCAAATCACTGGATGGATTTAAGAGAGAGTTAGATAGAGCTCTAGGGGCTAGTGGAATCAAGGAATATGGGGAGAAGGCAGGCACGGGTTATTGATTGGGCACGATCTGCCATGATCACAATGAATGGTGGCACTGGTTTGAAGGGCTGAATGGCCTCCTCCTGCACCTATTTTCTATGTTTATATATTTCTAAGATTCCACCTCATCTTTCTAAATTCCAGCGAATACAAGCTCAGTTGACCCATTCATTCATCATATGATAGTCCCGCCATCCTGGGAATTAACCCGTTGAACCTTAACTACACTCGCACAATAGCAAGAATGTCCTTCCTCAAATTAGGAGACCAGAACTACACACAATAATCCAGGTGTGGTCTCACCAGGACCCTGTACAACTGCAGTAGGACCTCCTTGCTCCTATACTCAAATCCTATCACTGTGAAGGCCAACATGCCATTTTCTTTCATCACTGCCTGCTGTACCTGCATGCTTACTTTCAGTGACTGATGTACAAAGACACATCCCCATTTCCTAATCTGACACCATTCAAATAATAATCTGCCTTCCTGCCTCACATTCATCCAAATTATACTGCATCTGCCATGCATCTGCCCACTCACCCAACCTATCTAAGTCACCCTGTAACTTCATAGCATCCTCCTCGCAGCTCACACTGCCACCCAGATTTTGTGTCATCCACAATCTTGGAGATGTTACATTTAATTCCCTTGTCCAAATTGTTAACATCATTAAGTAACTGGAATCCCAGCATTGAGCCTAGCGGCACCCCACGTCACTGCCTGCCATTTTGAAAAGGGCCTGTTACTTCCTACTCTTTACTTCCTATCTGCCAACTACTTCTCTATCCATGTCAATACCCTACTCCCAATACCATGTGCTCACAATTTTGCACACTAATCTCTTTATGTGGGACCTTGTCAAAATCTTTTTGAAAGTCCAGATACACCACATCCACTGCCTCTCCCTTATCCATTCTACTTGTTACATCCTCAAAAAACACCAGAAGATTCAAACCATTCATAGTTTTGAATACAATGATCAAATCTTCCACCAAACCCCTCAGTTCCAAGGACAACAAATATAGTTTTCTCTTGCACTCTATTATTTTATTCTTGTTAACATTCCAGGGGATTTAAAAAAATCTTCTTTCTAAGGTCTTGATGGCTTTACTAAAGTGCAGTGCCAAAATTAGACAAGAAACACTGATGAGACTGGACGAGAGTTAAACAAAGTTGAGCATTACTTCCGTACCTTCTAATTTGTCGTAGCGCACAGTCACACGTGCACTCAAACTCTCTCTCTCTCTCTCTCTCTCTCTCTCTCTCTCTCTCTCTCTCTCTCTCTCTCTCTCTCTCTCTCTCTCTCTCTCTCTCTCTCTTCTCTCTCTCTCTCTCTCTCTCACATCTCCTCTCTCTCTCTCTCTCGTCTCTCTCTCTCTCTCTCTCTTCTCTCTCTCACCTCTCCTCTATCTCCATATCTCACTCTCTCTCTCACTCTCACTCTCTCTCCTCATAATCTGCCTTCCTGCCTCACATTCATCCAATATTATACTGCAGTTCTGCCATGCATCTGCACACCTCACACCAAACCTATCTAAGTCATCCCTGTAAGTCATAGCATCCTCCTCGCAAGCTCACAACTGCCACATGCAGATTTTGATGTCATCACACCCGGTGGAAAGCCGAGAGGAATCCAGGAATGGCGCAGATCCTAGGAACTTGTTTCGTCAGCATGTGAAATGCTCAGTTCTAAACAACTTCAAATTCCTGGTGGGTGCATATTTGTCCAGACCTGTATTTTTTAACCAGATGGTCACGGTGGCACAGCATTAGAGTTGCTGCCTCACAGCGAATGCAGCACCAGCGACCCATGTTCGATTCCGACTACCGATGCTGTCTGTATGGAGTTTGTACGTTCTCCCCATGAACGCCGTGGGTTTTCTCCGAGATCTCCGGTACCGTCCCACACTCCAAAGAAGTAGGTTAATTGGCTTGGTAAATGTAAATATTGTCCCTAGTGGGTGTAGGATGGTGTTAATGTGCGGGATCGCTGGTCAGCGCGGACCCGGTGGGCGAAGGGCCTGTTTCTGCGCAGTATCTCCAAAACTAAAAAACTAAACAAAATCCATGGATTAATCCCTAGGTCCATCCACAGGTGCTTCGGAAGTAAAGTTAGGAAATCATTTTACATACTGACGATGGTAGACATTTTGACAGCTCACTGTAAACAGCATATGATGCTAGGCTAATTGGCAATTTAAAAACTCAAGTTGATAGATTATTGGTATCCCATATACTGGGGATTCATAAATTCTTGGAGTCATACATCAGGGAAACGGGCTCTTTGTCCAACTTCTCCATGCTGACCAAGACACCCTATATGCCGGCCCATATCCATCTAAACCATTCCTATCCATGTACCTGTTCAAGTGTCTTTTAAATGTTGTTACTGTGCCTACCTGAACAACTTTCGCTGCAGCTTGTTTCATATACTTAGCGCCCTCTGTGTGAAAACACTGTCCGTCAGGTTGCCATTAAATCTCTCTGCCCTAACCTTAATAAAGGTTTCCCCTCTCACCTATTAAGGGATCTCAAGAAAAGGTAGACAAATGGTGTTAGATTACCCACCGAATTGAAGAACAGGCTGAAGAGTGTAAATTGTCTACGGTTAGTCTACATTCCTACCTTGCTGTATTTTGAAATGTCCAGCAACCAGCATTCATTTTGTTAAGCCAATTCAAGTATCTCCACGACGTTATTTTTCCATGTGACATCATCCATTTCCACTTTCAGCTCACTGGCACCTGTGTGCATTCCGAGTGTTTGCACACATATGACTCTGTACTTTCTATAAACAAACTTAGTGCTGTTTTTTTTTCGAACTTCCACTGCCTCAATACTCTATACACCCGGTTACTGTATTTTAAAGCCAGTCTCTTGGTTCTAAAATGCTTGCAGAAAGTGTTTCTTGGTTCTAAAATGATTGCAAAATGTGTCTATTGGTTCTAGAATGTTTGCAAAAAGTGTCTATTAGTTCTAACATGCTTGCAAAAAGTGTCTCTTTTGGTTCTAAAATGCTTGCAAAAAGTGTCTATTGGTTCTAAATTGCTTGCAAAAAATGTCTCTATTGGTTCAAAATTGCTTGCAAAAAGTGTCTCTATAGGTTCTAAAATCCTTGCAAAAAGTGTCTCTATTGGTTCTAAAATGCTTGCTGAAAGAGTCTCTTGGTTCTAAAATGCATGCAGAAAGTGCTCATGGTGCTAAAATGCTTGCAAAAGTGTCAGTTCTAAATGCTTACAGAAAGAGTCCCTTGGTTCTAAATGCTTACAGAAAGAGTCTCTTGGTTCTAAAATGCTTGCAGAAAGTGTTTCTTGGTTCTAAAATGATTGCAAAATGTGTCTATTGGTTGTAGTATGTTTGCAAAAAGTGTCTATTGGTTCTAAAATGCTTGCAAAATGTGTCTCTTTTGGTTCTAAATGCTTGCAAAAAGTGTCTATTGGTTCTAAATTGCTTGCAAAATGTGTCTCTATTGGTTCTAGAATGGTTGCGAAATGTGTCTATTGGTTCTAAAATGGTTGCACAAAGTGTCTATTGGTTCTAACATGGTTGCAAAAAGTGTGTATTGGTTCTAAAATGGTTGCAAAAAGTGTCAATTGGTTCTAAAATGGTTGCAAATAGTGTCTATTGGTTCTAAAATGGTTGCAGAAAGTGTCTCTATTGGATCTAAAATGCTTGCAGAAAGTTTCTATTGGTTCTAAAATTATTGCAGAAAGTGTCTCTATTGGTTCTAAATTCTTGCAAGTGTCTATTGGTTCTAAATTGCTTGCAAATAGAGTCTCTATTTGTTTTAAATTGCTTGCAAAAAGCATCCCTATTGGTTCAAAAATGCTTGCAAAAAGAGTCTGTTGGTTCAAAAATGCTTGCAAAAAGTGTCTTGGTTCTAAAATGTTTGCAAAACGTGTCTATTGGTTCTAAAATGGTTGCAAAAAGTGTCTATTGGTTCTAAAATGGTTGCAAAAAGTGTCTATTGGTTCTAAAATAGTTGCAGAGAGTGTCTCTATTGCGTCTAAAATGCTTGCAGAAAGTCTCTATTCGTTCTAAAATTATTGCAGAAAGTGTCTCTATTGGTTCTAAATTGCTTGCAAGTGTCTATTGGTTCAAAATTGCTTACACATAGAGTCCTATTTGTTTTTAAATTGCTTGCAAAAAGCATCCTATTGGTTCAAAATCAAAAATGCTTTGCCCATAAGTGTCTTTGTTCTAAAATGTTTGCAAAACGTGTCTATTGGATCTAAAATGGTTGTAAAAATCGTGACTAATTGGTTTTCAAAAAAGTTGCACAACTGGTCCTATTGGTTCTAAAAATGGTTGCAAAGTGAATGGTGTGCAAACAGTGTCTATTGGTTCTACAATGGTGCAAAAAGTGTCTATTGGTTCTAAAATAGTTGCAGAGAGTGTCTCTATTGCGTCTAAAATGCTTGCAGAAAGTCTCTATTCGTTCTAAAATTATTGCAGAAAGTGTCTCTATTGGTTTTAAAACTTGCAGAAAATGTCTCTATTGGTTCTAAAATGCTTGCAAAAAGTGTCCCTTTTGGTTCTAAAATGCTTGCAAAAAGTGTCTATTGGTTCTAAATTGCTTGCAAAAAATGTCTCTACTGGTTCAAAATTGTCTTGCAAAAAGTGTCCTCTATTGGTTTCATAAAATCCTTTGCAAAATGTGTCTCATTGGTTCTAAAATGCATGCCAGAAAGAGTCTTTTGGTTTCTAAAAAGCATGCAGAAAGCTGCCTCATGGTGCTAAAAATGCATTGGCAAAGTGTCGGTTCTAAATGCTTACAGAAAGAGTCTCTTGGTTCTAAATGCTTACAGAAAGAGTCTCTTGGTTCTAAAATGCTTGCAGAAAGTGTTTCTTGGTTCTAAAATGATTGCAAAATGTGTCTATTGGTTCTATAATGGTTGTGAAATGTGTCTATTGGTTCGAAAATGGTTGCACAAAGTGTCTATTGGTTCTAACATGGTTGCAGAAAGTGTCTCTATTGGGTCTAAAATGCTTGCAGAAAGTTTATATTGGTTCTAAAATTATTGCAGAAAGTGTCTCTATTGGTTCTAAAATGCTTGCAGAAAGTGTCTCTCTTGGTTTTAACATGCTTGCAAAAGGTGTCTCATTTGGGTCTAGAATGTTTGCAAAAAGTGTCTATTGGTTTTAAATTTCTTGCAAAAATTGTCTCTATTGGTTCGAAATTGCTTGCAAAAAGTGGCTATTGCTTCTAAATTGCTTGCAAAAAGTGTCTCTGTTGGTTCTAAATTGCTTGCAAAAAGTGGCTATGTGCTTCTAAATTGCTTGCAAAAAGTGGCTATTGCTAAATTGCTTGCAAAAAGTATCTCTATTGGTTCTAAAATGCTTGCAGAAAGAGTCTCTTGGTTCTAAAATGCTTGCAGAAAGTGCTCTTGGTTCTAAAATGCTTGAAAGAAAGTGTCTCTCTTGGTTTGTAAAATGCCAATTGCAAAATATATGACTATTGGTTCTAAAATGGTTGCGGTAAAAAGTGTCAATTGTTTCTAAAATGATTGCAGTCTATTGGATCTAATATGGTTGCAAAAAGTGTCTCAATTGGGTCTAAAATGCTAGCAGAAAGTTTCTATTGGTTCTAAAATTATTTCAGAAAGTGTCTATTGGTTCTAGAAAGCTTGCAGAAAGTGTCTATTGGTTCTAAATTGCTTGCAAAAAGTGTCTATTGGAACTAAAACGATTGCAAAATGTGTCTCTTTTGGTTCTAAATTGCTTGCAAAAAGTGTCTCTTTTGGGGTTCGAAAAATTGCATTGCAGAAAGTGTCATTGGTACTAAATGCTTGCAAAAAGTGTCTCTTATTGATCTAAAATGCAAAAAGTGTGCAAAAATGTCCTCTATGGTTCTAAATTGCTTGCAAAAGAGTCTATTGGTTTCTAAATTGACTTGCAAAAGGAGTCTCTATTTGTTCTAAATTGCTTGCAAAAAGCATGTCTATTGATTCAAAAATGCTTGCAAAAAGTGTCTTGGTTCTAAAATGTTTGCAAAAAGTCTCTATTGGTTCTAAAATGGTTGCAGAAATTTTCTCTATTGCATCGAAATTGCTTTCAGAAAGTCTCTATTGGCCTTAAAATTATTGCAGAAAGTGTCTCTGTTGGTTCTAAAGCTTGCAGAAAGTGTCTATATTGCTTCCAAAATGCTTGCCAGAAGTGTCTCTTTTGGTTCAAAAATGCTTGCAAACGTGTCTATTGGTTCTAAATTGCTTGCAAAATGTGTATCAGTTCTCAATTGCTTGCAAATGTGACTCTATTGGTTCTAAATTGCTTGCAAAAAATGTCTCAATTGGTTCTAAAATGCTTGCAAAAAGTCTCTCTCGATTGGGGTTACTAAAATGGCTTGGAAAAAATTGTCTCTTGGTTTTAAATGCAAAAAGTGTCCTATTTGTTTCGAAATGGTTGCAAAAACAATGTCTCATTTTAGGTTACTCAATTGCTTTGCAGAAGTGAGTTATTGGTACTAAATGATGCTGGCCAAAGAAGTGTTCTATGATCTAAAAATGCAAAAAGTGTCTCTATGGTTGGTTCCTAAACTTTATTGCTTCAAAAAATTGGTTCTTGCTAGTCTTTTGGATCTAACTTGCTTGCAAAAGGATTGTCTCTATTGGTTCTAAATTACTTGCAGAAAGTCTCTATTGGTTCTAAAATTATTGCAGAAGGTGTCTCTATAGGTTCTATAGCTTGCAGAAATTTCCTCTTTTGGATCGAAAATGCTTTGCAAAAGTGTCTATTGGTTCTAAATTGCTTGCAAAAAGTGTCTCTAATTGGTTTCTAAATTGCTTTGCAAAAGGTGTCACCATTGGTTCCTAAATTGCTTGCAGAAAAAGTAATCTATTGCTTCCTAAATGCTTGCAATAAGTGGTCTCTATTGGTTCTAAAATTGAATTCCAGAAGGTGTACTATTGGTACTAAAATGTTTGCAAAAGGTAATGTTTCAAAATTGCTTCCCAAAAATTGTCCTCTCTTTGTTCTAAATTTGCTTGCAAAAAAGTGTCTAGCTTCTAAAATTGCTTGCAAAAGTGTCGCTATGTGTTCTAAATTGCTTGCAAAAAAGTGTCTCTATTGTTAATGTTTGTCTCAATTGGGTCTAAATTCCTTGCAGCTCTCTATTGGTTCAAAATTATGAAAGTGTCTATAGGTTCATAGCTTTGTCTCTTTTTGGTTCTAAAATGCTGCCAAAAGTGTCTCTATAATGTACTTGCCAAAATAGTGTCTCTAATGTTTTCTAAATTCCAAAAAGCTATTTGTTCCTAAAGTTGCCTTGCCAAAAAGTGTGCTTCACTCAAAATTGCTTGCTGTCATTGTTTCTAAAAATTGCTTGCAAATTGTCTCAAATTAAAGCTATCTGCTGCAAAAATTGGTATCAAAATGGTTTTACAAAAAAGTGTCCTCAATTGGGTCTAACTATTACTTTGCAGAAACTCTCTATTGGTTCTAAAATTATTGCAGAAAGTGTTCTCTATCGGTTTCTAAAGCATGCAGAAAGTCCTCTTGCAAAAATGCTTGAAAAAGTGTCTATTGGATTCTTTGCAAAAAGTGTCTCTAAAATTGAAAATGGCTTGCAATAAAGTGTCTCTATTGGTTCTATTGCTTGCAGAAAGGTCTATTGTACTAAAATATTTTCAATAAATGTATCTAAATTGCTTCCAAGAAGTGTCCCTCTAAATTGATTGCAAAAAGGTCTCTATTGGTTCTAAATGTTATAAAGTGGCTAATTTAGCAAAAAGTGTGCTATTGGTTCTAAATTCTTAATGTGTCTATTGATCTGCAAAGAAGTGTCCTCTATAAAATGCTTCCCTAAATTAATTAGTTGTCTCTAATTTGTTGGCTCCAAAAAAGTGTTTCGATTTGCTAATTGCTTGCAAAAAGTGTCTATTTAGCTCTCAAAATTGCTTCATAAATTGGCTTGCTTGCTAAAATGTGTTCTATTTGTTTCTAAATTGCTTGCAAATTAGTCACTATTTGTTCTAAATTTTTTGCAAATCTTCTCTATTGGTTCTAAAATGCTTGCTTAAAATGGTGTCTGTGGGTATTCAAAAAAATGGTTACAAAAACGTGTGTCTCATTGGTCTAAATTACTTGCAGCAACTCTCTATTGGTTCTAAATTAGCAGAAAGTGTCTCTATGTTTCAAAGCTTGCAGAATGTGTCATTTATGGTTCTTGCTGCAAAAAAGTGTCTAGGGTTCTATGCTCCAAAAAGTGTCTCTTTGATTCTAAAATTGTGTTGCAGATTGCTCTAACTTGCTTCTACATTTATTGACTGCTTGGCAAAAGGTGTCAATAGGAGTGTAATTTGCAAATAAAGGGTCTCTATGTGCTCTTGCAATTGACTTCCAAAAAAGTGTCTCTATTGGTTCTAAAGGGCTGCTTGCAAAAAGTGTCTCTGTTGTTCTAAAATTGTTTACATAGTGCAATTCCTCCTCTAAAAGTACTGCTGCAAAAACTCTCAGAAATTGCTGCAATATAGCTCTATTGTTCTAAAGTGTCTCTATGGTATAAAATGGTTTGCAGAAAGTGTCTAGTGGTTCTAATTGTTTTGTAATTGCTTCCTAGATGTGCAAAGGTCTATATTTGGTTCTTAAAATTGCTATCCAAAAAGGGTCTATTGATATAAAATGTGGCTTATTGGTTCTTAAAATTGCTTCCATGAGGTGAATTGGTACTAAAATGTTGCAAAAAGCTAATGCAAAAAGGTGGCCTATATGATCTAAATTGCTGCAAACAAGTCTTATGGGCTCAAGATCTTGCTATCTAACAGTGTTAATCTTTCTTGCTTTGTCTCTAAAAAGGCTGGTTCAAAAATGCTTTAGTGTCTGTTGTTCAAAAAATGGGTCAGTTGTCTCATTGGGTCAAAATTAAGAAACCTCTCTATGTCAAAGTTATAGCAGGAAATTAGGAGCGTATGCTTGCAAAAAGTGTCTAATTGTTCTAAAATTGCTGCAAAAAGGGTGTCTATTGGTGTTCTATAATTGCTTGGCAAAAAGTGTCTCTCATTGCAATTGTCTCAATTGGTTCAAATCAAATGGTCTCTTATTGTATCTAAAATGTTTTAATGGTCTAAATGCAGAAAAATGTGCTTGCTAATATGTTTGCAAAAAGTGGTTCTAAAATTGCTTTTCCAAAAAGTGTCTCTATTGTACTTCAAAATGCTTCCCAAAGTGTCTCTAATGTTTCTAAATTCTTCCAAAATTGTCTCTATTTGTTCTAAATTGCTTGCAAAAAGTCTAACAAATTGCTTCGCAAAAAGTGTCCCTATTGAATGTGGGCTAAAATGATTGCGAAAATGCTGTTACAAACAAACTTTAGCAGATAATGTCTCTGTATAGGTTCTAAAGCTTGCAGAAAGTGACTCTTTTGTTCAAAAATCTTGCAAAAAGTGTCTATGCAAATTGCGTTAAATCTATTGATACTCAATAGCTTGCAAAAAGTGGTGTGTGTTGCAAAAAGGAGTCTCTATTGGTAAAATGCTTGCGAGTGTCTAATTGAAAGTAGTTCTTGCAAAAAAGACTCTATTCTCCAAAAAGTATGCTTGCATAAAGTAGATCTAAAATGGTTGCAAAAAGTATCTCCTCTTGTTCTAAATGATTGCCAAAACGTATCTACTTTATCTATTTGTGTCTAATGGTGCAAAAGTGTCTATTGTTTTCTAAAATGGTTGCCTAAAATGTCTATTGGGTTCAACATATGGTTGCCAAAAAGTGTCCTATTGATGCTATGGTTGCAAAAAGTGTCCTGTTTTTAGTAATATTTTTATAGAAGCATGCATATTATCTAAGGTACAAACGTTTCCTTCAAATACAACATTAGACTTATCAACAAAAAATGTACAGATATCCGGAATAATTTCTGTTTTTTTTTTCAAAGTAAAAGGGGTGGTAAAAAATCCTGGATCTACATAGTTAGCGAAAAAAGTGTTTTATGTTTCGTCTAAACTGGTTGCAAAAAAGTGTCTATGGTCTAATGGTGCACAAAGTGTCTATTGGGTCTAAATGGTTTAGTTGCATAAAAGTTGTGGTCTTTGGGGTCTAAATGGTTGCAGAAAGTGTCTATTGGGTCTAAAATGCTTGCTGAAAGAGTCTCTATTGGTTCTAAAATGCTTGCTGAAAGAGTGACTCTATTGGGCATAAAATTGCTTGCTGAAAGAGAGCCTCCACACGGTTCTAAAATGCTTGCTGGAAGAGTGTCTCTATTGGTTCTAAAATGTTTGCAGAAAGATTGTCTCTATTGGTTCTAAAATGCTTGCTGAAAGGGTGCTCAATTGGTATTAAAATGCTTTCTGAAAGTGTCTCTGTTGGTTCTAAACTGATTGCTAAAAGAGTGTCTTTATTGGTTCTAAAATGCTTACTGATAGAGGGTCACCATTGGCTCTAAAATGCTTGCTAAAAGAGTGACTCCATTGGTTCTAAAATGCTTGCTGAAAGAGTGTCTCTATTGGTTCTAAAATGGTTGTTGAAAGAGCGTGCCTATTGGTTCTAAAATGCTAGCAGAAGGTGTCTATTGCTTCTAAAATGCTTTCAGAATTGTCTATTGGTTTCTAAAATGCTTCTGAGTGTCTCCATTGTTCTAAAATTCTTGCCTGAAAGAGTGTCTCCATGTTTAATATGCTTCTGAAAGGAGTGTCCTCCAATTGCTTCTAAAAATGCTTGCTAGGGAAAGAGGTAGTAATTGTTCTAAAAGATGCTTGCAGAAGGTGTTTGTATTGGTTGTTACAATGCTTGCAGGATGTGTATTTTCTTTCAATTGGTTCTAAATGTTGCAAAAAGTGTCTCTTATTGGTTCTAAAATGCTTGCAATGTGTCTCTGTTGGTTCTAAAATGCTTCGAAAATGTGTCTCTATGGTACTAAAATGCTTGCAAAAAGTGGCAAATTGGTTACAAAAATGCTGCAAAAATGTGTCCTATTGATCTAAAATGCTAGCTGAAAGAGTGTCCTCTATGGTTCTACAATGCTTGCTGAAGGGTGCTCAATTGCTACAAAAAGCTTTCTGAAAGATTTTCTCTAAAGGTTCAAAAAATGCTTATTTTGGCTTTTTTTGGGGGGAAGAGTGGCACTCCATTGGGTCTAAACTTCTTGCGGAAAGAGTGTCTCCATTGTTCCTAATATGGTTGCTGAAAGAGTGTCTCTATTGGTTCTAAGATGGTTGTTGAAAGAGTGTCTCTATTGGTTCTAACATGCTAGCAGAAGGTGTCTATTGGTTTTAAAATGCTTGCTGAAAAGAGTCTCTATTGGTCAAAATGCTTGCAGAAAGAGTGTCAATTGGCTCTAAAATGCATGCTGAAAAGAGTTCCCATTGGTTCTAAATGCTGCAGGGTCTATCGGTTCTAAAATGACTTTGCAGAAGATGTCTCTATTGGTTCTAAAATGCTTGCAAAAAAAAAAGTGTCTCCACTTGGTTTCTAAAATGCTTGGCAAAAAATGTCTCTATGTTCTAAAATCTTGTAAAAGTGGTCATTGGTTCTAAAATGCTTGCAAAAAAGTGTGGTCATTGTTTCCAAAATCTTGCAAAAAGGGTGTCTATTTATTCTAAAATGCTTGCAGAAAGAGGTTCTCATGGTTCCAAATGCTTGCTCAAAGTGTCTCAATTGGTACTCAAAGCTTGCTGAAAGAAGTGTCTCTATTTTCTAAAATGCGTACTAAAGATTGTCTCTAATGGTTTCTAAAATGCTTGCTGGAAGAGTGAGTGCTCTTATTAAACAAAATGTTTGACTGATAGATAGTCTTTGTCTATTGCTTAAAATTGCTTGCAGAAAAGTGAGTGTCCATTAGTATGTCAGTAATTGGTTCTAAAATGCTTGCCAGAAGTGTGTCTATTGTTCTAAAATGCTTGCAGCAGAAGATGTCTCTATTGGTCTAAAAATGCTTTGCAAAAAAGTGTCCTCAATTGGTCTAAAAAATGCAAAAATGCGCTGGTGGTAAAATTGCTTGCAAAAAGTGTTTCAATTGTTCTAATAATGCTTGCAAAAAGGTCTCTACGGGGGTTTTCTTTTTCTAAAAGCTGCTGCCAGTGTGACAGCGCCTGCCAGAGCGACTTAGCTGCCAGCCAAGAAACCATTCAGCCCACAATGATACTAGCCCCGTGGAAACAGTCCCCTTTGACCCACAACACACTGCAGCACTCCAGAAAGCCCCCCCCCCCCCCACTGCCAGAATATTGAATGAGTGAAGAGTGGAATTGCACTGGGGGGCCACCCTCCGTTGGAGCTGGGACCCAACGGGTTCCACTTAGTGTAGTAAACTATAAATCTCTGCCTTTTGAAGAAATTTAATCTGTCCAGCACACAAGAAGTTTGGAAAAGTTCCAAATTGTGTCTTCTAATTCTTGAAGTATGGGAGAGTATGCTACCCTTTGAGATTAATCATCTCAGTTCCTAATTTCTCCAATCATCAAAATTATTTGTCATTACTATCCCCAATTATGCACCAATAATAAAGTGAAAAATAAAATCATACTTTAAACCACTAAATTCCAAGTAATACAAAAAATTAATTTCTGTAACTGTGTATAACATTCCCTAAAACTCCTCAATTTTGTTGTTTGTAGTGCCGTGAGTGGCGTGTGTTCCAAACTCAGCCAAAACGGTCCATGATAGTGCTCAATTTCTGGCCCAACCTTTCTCATAATTTGGTCCTGCAATGTAAAATAAACAAGTTTTGTTTCAGAGAGGTATATTATAACAAAGTTATTCACATTTAAACTTTACAAAACCACGTTTACAAACTACTTTTCCACTTGCCCTACTCATCACAGCTTCATCGTCACAATGATGTCACAATCGAATCCTTAATTTCAGTTACATAAAAAAATCGCGATTAATCATTACAGCTGATTTTTATTGTAAAAAAACACTCTGTTTTAATCAATACGTTTTCACAACAGTTAACTTGTGTTGGGGTTACTTTAAAAGAAAACATGATTTATTCAATGAGAATTTCATTAAAACAATAGAAGACAATTTGGAACTTTTCGCACTTCACTGATTGCTGGATAGATTAAATCACAGTTCAAAGGCAGAGATTTATAGTTTACTACACTAAGTGGACCTGTTGGGTTCCAGCTTCACACGGGATAGCAGGGAGGTTTCATTTTTAAAAAACATCGCAATTTTCTCTGTGGTGGGTGGGATAGAGGGGTGAAGATAGACAATAACTATAGGCGCCAGGAGTATGGCCATTTGTCTCGATTCATTGGTTCAATGTGATCATGGCTTGATCATCCCCAATCAGTACCCCGTTCCTACCTTCTCCCCATATCTCCTGACTCCGCTATTTTTAAAAGCCCTTTCTAGCTCTCAGTTGAACAATCCAGAGAACTGCCCTCCACCACCCTCTGAGCATAATTCCACAGACTCACACATTTCTCTATGAGAAAATGCATCCTCATCTCGTTCTAAATGGCTTTACTCCTGATTCTTAAACTGTGGACCCTGGTTCGGACTCCCCCAACATCGGAACATGAATTCCTGCCTCTTGTGTGTCCAAACCCTTAACCAATAATTATATCTTTCAATGAGCTGAGATACCTCTCATACACTATACTTCCAGAATGCACAAGCCCAGCTGGCTTTCCATTCTCTCAGCAATAATGACAGTCCGCCATCCCAGGAATTAACCAAGTAAACCTACACATCCCAATTAGCAGAATGTCCTACCTCATATTTAGGGGGTCCAAACCTACAGCACAATTACTCCAGGTGTGTGTCCTCACTTGGGCTCTGTGTACAACTGCAATAACGGACCTATTTGGCTCCTATATTCAAATTCCTTCCTCTTGTTATATGAAAGCCACACATCCTTTTCATTCACTGCCTGCATGGCTACTTTCATAACGATGTCCCATATCCAAATTGTACTCCCCTTTTCCTAATTGACACCATTTTTGCGAGATGTGGAGAGTCGAGGGATAGAGGAAGGAGGGGTCGGAGGGAGATGGAGCGGAAAAATGGGGGAGTGAGGAAGGAGAGTGGGCAAGGGGGGATAGAGGGAGAGAAGGAGGGGACCGGTATCGCAGGAGTAGGAAGTTGGGGGATAAAAGGGAGAAGGAGGACTTGGGGGAGGTGAGAGGGGAGAGTGTGGGTGGGGGGGGGGGGGAGGGAAATAATTGGGGCTTACGGGGCAGTTGTACAATAATTGCATAGGGGGGACGGGGAGCAACGGTCGCACATGGTCTAGTAATCACTAAAACTCTCATTTGTTGTGATTTTGTTTATTTTGTGTTGTGTCAATGTGTGTGTGTTGAGCTGGAAAAACGCCAAAATGGTACATGACAAGTGCTACAATTGTGTGGCACCACCTTGCTTCACCATTGTCGCTGGAAGTTCAGTCATTAAAATTTCGTTTCCAGGATTGGTGTTATTATTTACGATCTATATTAGTGAGACATTTATAACTTCAATTAACATGAAACAGCCCCCCACATGCGGCTATACTGCACGAGATGGTGTGGGCCTGGTAATCCATGCCACCAGTGGGTCCGGGTGACAAGCAGAGGCTCTGCCTGGGGCACAAAATCGGGGGGGCCCCTGCGGCAACTAGGGCCTGTGTCTGTCTGGGTGGCAGCGTGCTGCCACCAGGCCCTGTGTGGGTGAGGGAACGCCGAGCAGGACCCGCTCAAGGACTAGGCTGTCAGCTGCCGAGTCTCCCACCTCCGGCTCTAGGGCATGCATGCTCAGCCCGTCCACAATCCGCAGCCCCCACCTCAAGTACAACTTCATCTTCAACATGGTGACAAACCGGGACCGGCGTGGTTTACAATCGAGATCCATGGGGCAGAGACCGGAGGGAGAATGGGAGGGAAAAAAACAATTGCAGGAAGGAGGGGTAGAGGGAAATATAGTGAAGGGAAAACAGGTGGGCGAGGAGAGGAGGAGAGAGTGCAGGAGAGCGGTAGATATAGGGAGGCAGGGACTATGAGACGACTGGGATGGTGAAGAGTGAGTGGAGAGCAGTTAGTGGCAGGTAGAGGAAGTGGGGGGTGGGATAGGGAAAATGATGGAGTGGGGGAGGAGGGAGGTAGAGGGCACAGGAAAGGGAAGTGAGAGGGGGTAGGGAGGGATTGAGAGTGTTGGAGGGTGATTTAGATAATAGGAAGGGCAAGGGAGGGAGGGAGGTGGTGGAGGGGAGGGAGTAAGAGAGGAAAAGAATGGAAGGAGACGGGAGGGGGTAGAGAAGAGGAGGGGTGGGGAGAAGGGGGTTGTGTGGAGGAAAGCAGAGTGAGTAGGGTTTGGGAGGTGAGGGTGGGTGAGAGCATGGTACATGGAGAGACGGTGAATGGCACAGGAGTGGGTAGATGAGATGTGTGATATGTGTTCACATTTGAATCTTACATTTTAACAGGCTATTGCCATTCCAAACTATTTAAAAATGTCGCAATCAACGCTCCCAATTCTTGCCCGGCCAGCAGCGGCCAAGTTGGGGGGAGGATTTCCTTGACTCGCGTCACAATGAAACCTGTCAGTCCCAGCCTGCAGCCAATAGCGGGCACAAAGTGTGGGTCTTTGTTTTTTTGCTTTTGAGGGACTCTTTTACTAACGGGTTTCTTTTTCACATTATTTCCACACATGTCAAGTAGTTTTAACAACTTCACGACTCATTGTGCCAACTTGTGGTCATTGTCAGAAAGGAACAAAAGCAAGAAAAAAAGAAATTTTGAAGAGTCCATTGTAAGAATCGAAAAAGGGCCACCTGATGAAGTATTTCAGCAGAAAAATTAATCACTTGCAGAATATCACCACAATAAGATGCATCTCACTTAATAAAGAAATAAAATAGATCTAAATCTCCAAAGAAATAACAGCAACAAAAGACATCAACTAATCCTTACTGGCGAACTCTCTGGAACATAGATCCTTAGGTGGGAACAACTTGGCTTGATAGCAGGAAGCTGATGTTTTGATGAAGCTGTGGACTGCACAGCAAAAGGATCTTTGATAATCTCCTGAGCCCAAGAAGACTGGTGTTCTGGCTAGCTCTTCTACCCATGGACAACCTGAACTGTTTCAGGCTGTCCAAACTCGCAACATGGTTATCATTGGAGTGGGAGAGGACGCCAGCCTTAAAACATCCCATATTTTGTTAAAGACGTCACAGTACTGGACTCGCAGTGACCATCCCATCGAGCGTCCCTTTGGATCACTAATACTAAGTCTCAAACAGTGTGATTGAGAAGTCCAAGACAGCACCCCCACTGCACCATTCAGGACATTTCTGCAAGTGTCATTTTGAATCTCTGACATTATACTTAGAGCAAGCATTCATCTGGTTGAGTTCCCCATGTTGAAAATGTAGTTTCCAGCCATATTTGCTGCGTTAGCCTCAGGGGGATATCCAACACTCTGTGCAAGTGGGTCCATCCATCGCTCTACAATATTTTGCACTCCAGATTTTCAGACAGCCCCTGTCAACATTCATAACACTTTCATTACTCATACTCAAATAACAAAACCAACCTTTTGTACTTTTTTTAAGATGGCAAAGTACCCCCTGGAACAGATGCACAAGAAACCCTCCCTTCTGATGACTTGTGTGCGACAAATTATCAAGCATGTTCCAACCACCCTTCATTAGAACATCTTCTCCTGCAGATGTGAAAGACTCACCTTTAAAACCCATGCCTAGTAAACTATAAGGTACCCAGCCAGAGTACCTAAGGTTCAGGTCCAAGTACACCTCCCAGTAACTGTGTCTTTATCCCTTCACTTTCTCTGTTCGATCCCTGCTGTGGCTCACTGGACTTCTTAGAATATTAAAAGGTTTTTAAAAATAAAACATGGATTACAAAGTCGCTGAAGGTGCCTGAATTGTAAATCAAAATTGAAATGATAATGCATTCTCTGGGACATTGTAAGGCACTGCCATACTACAAAATTGTTTATGATGGGCATAATACTACAAACATAAAAAACACAGGACACATTTATAAAAATCAATGTTTTAAAACTAGTATCATGGATAAGTAAGTAACCAGTACTGCATATAGTGATAGTAAAGTTTCAAGGTGGGTATGCAGCAGGAAGAGGCCAGCATGGAAAACTAAACGCATTTTTTTCATATTGAGGTGAAGAATTGCCTTTGGGAAGACCAATGGAGTGCGTGCGAGTGTATTATGGCTGACCTCTGTACAACGCTGCCAGAGCAAACAGTCAACAAAGGTGGGTGACAGGGGTGTGTCTATTATGCATTTTGCGAGTGTTCATTGCTAGAGTTAGCGAGAGGTGTGCAATACTTCCAGAAAGGGCACAGATGCGGCACCGCCGGTCACAACATCAGAGGACAGCATGGGTAATAGAGAATATTATATTAGAAAGAATGAATAGTAGGAATGTCTCCGACATTACTAGTCGACCGCTGGCCATAATGCTTCTGTAATCATTGATCGCATTCATTGCCAGCATCATCTATCTGGCCCAACATTTTCCCCTTTGCATGTGTGCACTGGGGACATATAGCATAGTGTCACCAGTCTGTAATATAAGTGGAGCAATATGAACAACTTTTGTAACATACTTCAGGCAAGATAAATGTGTATCCAAGAGTGCACATTCACAAGTGTGAGATAGTTTGGCATGGTTCTTGAGTTCACAAGCTCCAGTTTGATTTTGGCTGCCTGGTCCTCTCTTTTTTTATTCTCAGTTGATGTTATTTAATTATTTTACACATATACATTAATGGCACTATGCTGCACTGGCTTATGAAGTTTCCGCAACACTTTGCTTTTGCTCAAGATGCCACCCTACAGACTCCTGTCTTTTCTGTGCTTCCCTCAAGTACCTCTATGCAATCTATGGAATGGAATACTATAGTTAGTAACTTGTTGGCAGGCCATTGACCCCCCCGAGGGAGCCTTCAGAGATAAAGAGAAGAATGGCATGAATAGTTTGCAGAGATAGAACCATCGATCATAATAGCTTCTGTTATTACCTCATTTTACCTTTAGGAAATGAAAACACAGGTACAGAGTCCAAAATCAGAATATTTTAAGTTAGAATGGATTTGCAAACCGAAACACCTTCACAGAACAATGCATGGTGATTGGCAAAAAAACAGTTTGCCAAGCTGGAGTTAGCAATGGAAAGAATTACTTGGGAATGTGGGTAAGGTGAGGATAATGAACTAAGGATTATATCAATTGCTAAAAACATTAGGAAATCCGCCCTTGAGATCTGCCTGATCATGCAGTTTGTTAATATTCTAAAATACTAGTATTTGCTATATCACAGCAGTTACTTATTTTAAACTCATTGGCATCACTGTTTCAGAAATTATTACAACCTGTATATAAAAGAGCTGAACATAAATTAACTTACAATGTTTTCTTCCTGAAGCCTTGCTGATGTTCTCTTGACAAGGAGAAGCTGATGAGTCTTTCATGTCAATCTTTCTCAATCTCCGCAGTCAGCTTCCTCTGCGCAGCTTTCTCCCATATATTGAAAAACATCTGTGATTGTGATTAGTGAATAATTTGAATATCATCATCATGCACATAACGTTAATACTTAATTTAAAAGTCTGAATTTGGTTAGTGTGTGAAAGTATATGTGTGTGTCAAGTATGGTTTGTAACGTGATTGTCTACATTTTCAGCAAAGACACTACGCGGGTAACGATTACATTTTTACAATTCCGAATTTACAATTATTCTGTCGAGGCCGAGATCACCTATCTCAGACCCATTCTTGCTTTATATTCCCTACAACATTCTCAATTAACTATGATTAAAAGTCGAAAAATTGCCCAACTATACTTTGAAAAAAAAAACCACCAGCCTTAATGAATAACAAGGCTCAACTATAGATCCAGCCTCAGAAGAGATTATTCGACACGTTACTCGCGATTAATGCTCTAAAAATGCAACTTTCTACGAAATGATTTGACATATTCTATGATTCACATTTTTCCCCATCGAGCAGAGATGGACATTCACTACAGATCTTCATGGCTTTATTTTTTCGAATACTGATATAAAGTTAAAAAAATCAAAATCTCGTAATTTCATTCGACCAGCTTCAATGATGATGACCGTCACAATGGATAGAGCAGGGGGGCAGGGCGAAATTGCTATACAACTCGCAGGGCAAGTGCAATTGTTTTTTTTTAAGAAACACTGAGGGAGCAAGGGGATGGTGTGGTTTCTTACGTTTCGGAACGCCTTGAGTTGGAGGACCACGCCTCCTGGGAGGGCTGAACGGTAGGGAAACGGTGCATTGAGCAGTCCCAACTGGGTCTGCACATGGTGGTCCAATATAAAATAATAAGAACCTATGTAAAGCCTAATGTGCATAGGATAACTGTCACTGCAGTACAGAGTGCACTAATAATTTGAGATTGAATCCCTGCTATCGCCCAGCATTGAGAGTCAATAGAGTGAGCCATGTGGAAACAGGCCCTTTGGCCAACATTGTCACAGGCTTGCACTCATCCCACACGGCCTGCGTTGGTCAAATTCCCTCCAAACCAGTCCCATCTTACCTGTTTCTTAAATGTTGATAGTCCCTGCCCTCAACTAACTTCTCTGGCAGCTGTCACTACACCCCACCACCCTTTTGTGAAAGAATTATCACTCTATGAATTCCTATAAATCTTTTGCTTCACTCATTAAATCCATTTTTACTTCGGAGTCCGTCACGTGATACTACTGAAGAAGCCTCAGCAGGCGCCTGCGCGCTCATTTTTTGTCCCGACGAGCATGGCACACCGACGGTTGAGAGCTCAGCTCCACCAGCGGTAAGTAGTAACCCGCAGGTAAGTCAATGTTAAACTCACTGTGAGTATAAAACTCTGAAAGTCTGCTCGGGGCCGGGAGCCAGCTAGAGTTAGTCATAGGACGTATTGAAAATGTAAACTGCCGTAGTGGAGCGGAACGTGCAGGGACCGCAGTTATCGCTTATAGCTCGGGTCGAGAGATAACGCTGTGCTAATGCGGCTCCGTGATTACCGCTTACAGATGGGTTGAGAGATAACGTCTGCGCTAATTGCCGGCTCCAAAATCGGCTACTGTTTCTACAGGCAGCATCAACTGCCTTTCATCATTCCCAGTGCATCAGGGCACTGAGGCCACTCCACGAGGGAGGAATTGCCAAAACAAGTACTCTCATGGCTCTCTTATCTTTACTTGTGATGGTCTGATGGGACGTGGAAGACTCCCCTCATTTTAATATAAAGGGTATTGGGTATGGCTCCAACCGAATGGAAAATGCTCCAAACTCTGAAGAGAGCCATGTAAAATTTCAATCGGGTCCGAATTCCCTAGGTTCCCCACACAGCTCTTGCAGAGGATCCAACACGAAGCAGAAAACACCGCTTATGATACCAGTTGAATCATCCTCTCCAGCACCTTGTCAGGGCTGGAATAGACTCCCTAGAGCATGACTCGGGAGAGCCAGGGCAGGGAGGAGTCCAGACCTGACCTGGTGTCATGCTTTTGTGCACACACCATAGCACAGTGAGGCCATGCACCAGTTGCCCAGACATAGCGCCAAATTTCGCTATTCCGGAAGGGACTGGTAAGGCTATGGAGGAAAACCTAGCCGCCAATGTTAATTACATTACCAGCTCCAGGATACAATTATGGAAATATGGTATTATGGACGATTATCAATTAGGTTTTGTCTCCTAATCGCGGAACAACATTCTTGCCATAGAGGAGTAACAGAAAAGGTTCACAGACCTGATTCCTGGGATGGCAGGATTCCCATATGAAGAAAGACTGGATAGACTCGGCTTGTACTCGCTGGAATTTAGAAGATTGGGGGGGGATCTTATAGAGACTTACAATTCTCAGGGTTTGGACAGGCTAATGCATGAAGATTGTTCCCAATGTTGGGAGGTCCAGAACTCGGGTCAAAGTCTAAGAAAAATAGGAATTCCTTGAGGACCGAGATGAGGAAACATTTCACATGAGAGTGGGTAGTCTCTGGAATTCCTCTTGCCACAGAAGGTAGGTTGAGCCAGTTCATTGCTATATTTAAGAGGAGTTAGATGTGGCCCTTGTGGCTAAAGGATCATGGCGCATGGAGAAGAAGGCACGTACAGATACAGTGTTGGATGATCAGCCATGATCATATTGAATTTTGGGCTGTGCAGCCTCAAGGGCTGATTGGCCTACTCCTGCCTATTTTCTATGTATCTATGTTTCTATGGAAGAGACGGCCACTAGATATAAAACACCTGTTAATTGTGCGTCGCTCAAGTGTCCACCGTGAACTCTGCTGTATGGCACAATGATGTAACGACGCATGGACAAGCGGTCCTCAGTTGTGCAGCATGGCGGCCCAGGCATCTCTGCATTGGAGAAATGTCCGGGGGGGGGGGGGGGGGCACGAATTCAGGCATACAACAAGATATGCTTGCCCTGGTTCTGTACGCCATAACTTGAGGTCAACTGCATAAAGAGTAATAGCTATAAAGTCAATGCTGAACCCACAATTTGCAGTTTTTGCGTAGGTCGCCACCAACAACCAAGCCCCATTTATTAATTGGGTGGACCTCCTCAAACAAGTCAAGGACCTGGAGAAGAGGCCAAAACAATCGGTCTCAGGAAGACATTCTCCCTTCTGCCAGGATGCCGCCTCACAGGTCGTTTTCACGTGCAAAAGGGTCGGATCCAGGGCAGGCCAAGCAGATTGAGGACAGTGGGATGACAGATTACCCACCTGTGTATCCAGTAGTACAACCCCAATATGAAGAAGGAGGGCTTTGATGCCGCTGTAGAGGAGACAGGTTATTCATTCTGTCCTGGATAAGATTTTCTGGGAACAACGTCTGGTCGGGGTAGGTTGCAATTATTTTCTGATGAATGGACTGGCATAACATCTGAATACAGGTTTATACTAGACAACGTCCAGGCTCACGAATAGTTTTATGTCAGAAATGATCCACCGGTATCGAATATGCCTAATAGAGTATGTTTTTTCTGCACCAGAAAACTCAGCAATAAAAGAAAAATTACAATTGTCCCAAAAAAGAGGTAATTGAGAGGACGACTAATCTTCCTCAACAATTTTTGTCCAATAAATTCCCCAACAGAAAAAAGATGGGGATGTATAGTTATTCTGGGACCTAACCATTAAAATTCCTATGTTTCAGTATAGGCATTTTAAATGGACACCTTCAATATGCTAAACAGCTGTTATCACAAGGCTTTATATGCCAACTATAGAATCTGAAAGATTTATATTTATTCAGAACCAATTCATCATCTTATCGGAGATATTTGTAATTAGTTGATGGGACAGCTTTGGCAATTGAAGCATTGCCCAATGGGTTAACCACATTCCCTAGGCTGTTCACGAAAGTGTTGAAACCGATTCTGTGCTACTACGGCCCAGAATCACACTGTAAGCTTATCTAGATGATATTTTATCAAAGCAACCTTCAGGAGACCGCTGAGGAATTGTGTCAGCAAACCAACACCTATTTGGAAAGGTTTAGGGTTTACTGTCCATCCAACCAAATCCAAGTTAGAGCGCCATCCCAAAAAATTGATTATTGGGGTTTGGTCATTGATTCAGTTATGTCAGAGACTTTGCCTAGAGCCAAGGCTAAGGAGATCTGTAGGTCTGTACTAGTCA